>JAVJAQ010006102.1:4365510-5748994 GCA_032362365.1 Zygogramma bicolorata | reverse complement strand
AACATTGTTCTTGATTTGATATTATATTTGAAGTATCCACCAGAACAACAATTGTCAATTGATAAGTATCAAGTAATGAAAAAACTGTTAACATGCGATTTTCATTAGACAGTTTACAAAACTGCTACATGTGTTCCACTACACAATAGCGTCTTCAGGATTGTTATGGTGCCACAATCTGTCTAGTGAAAATCACACAATGAAGTATTTTTAATTGCGTTATCATGACGTGTCATCAACATCAAATTCATGGAAAAACTAGTGCGACATTTAATATTCAATGTAAACGTTTCAATACATTTATATCAGTGGGTTGGTACAACTGCCCTGATTTCATGTCGTCATCGATGGCATGTAACCAAACTATATAAGCTCCCAAACTGCTGAACTTGATTATATATCTTTAGACTTATGACACAGAATTTGAAGGGAAATATAATTTCGATAGTCAAATTTGTGTGGTTCATTTTTGTACGGTACTCGACATGTTTTCGTTAATATATTCTGATCCTCTTAGCCTTTATTCAAAAGTTAGTGCCCGAACCTTATCTTTTCGTTGTAATATTTCATGCCCTCCATGAATAGAATAGATCACATCGTTGCCATCGAAAAAATATGAAATGAACAGCCATAGCGACGTGATCCGATGTGACGCCTGAAGGCTTCATAATTCGCAATAAAAATAGACTGTAAAATTTGTCTGTGTCTAATTTAGTTACTCACGTGAAAATAAGTCTTGATACTATGGTGAGATTTAAAATCGAAAAAAAAATTGGTTGAAAACCTGAAAGCAATCAGACCTTAAATTTATGGTAATACTTCGGTCGCTATGAGTACCTTTTTTTTTGTGGAACTTACGTAATTCGATCTCCTCTACAGAAAATCCAACTGAAATTTTCGGCGGTCTCGTATATTTTCGGACATACAGGTCCATTTTGTTGTAAAACTTCATAATTTTCCAATCAAATTTTTGGTGTTCGAACACACAAAATTCGTCCATCTTCTGATCAAACACTACACACTCTCTTATTTACTCGTTTTCAAAATTTTCAAGCAGAAATAACCATTAGTTTTCCAAAAAATGCATTTATTTTCAAACCATAACCAATTTGTTGTAATGTCATAGTGCAATGACAGTCGAAAGTGATGTATATGCAGTGTTGCCGCTATCATTGTTATTGTTGAGAACTGAATCCATTAATGTTGACTTTTGGAGAAAGTTGGATATTTTGAAAAACTAATGGTTTTTTCTGCTTGAAAATGTTGAGAACGAGTAAATAAGAGAGTGTGTGGTGTTTGATCAGAAGAAGGACGAATTTTGTGTGTTCAAACAGCAAAAATTTGATTTGGAAAATTGTGAAGTTTTACAACAAAATGGACCTTTATCTCCGGAAATATACGATCCCACCGAAAATTTCATTTATATTTTCTGTAGAGGAGACCAAATTACGTGAGTTCCACAAAAAAAAAATAAAAAAAAGGTGCTCATAGCGACCGAAGAATTGGCAAATTTATTAAATGCATCTCTCTCGTAAAACGAATTTCTGTATCGTTTCATGGCTTTAGGAATGTGTGGAAGTTACATTTTTGTACTTCTGTGAATACGTTTGAATCAATAAATATTTGATAAAAAACCGTTTTCTGCACTATGACCACACCTCAATGTGCAGTTATCTAGGGCAACTTGCTCATTATGATCTTGGTATATAAACAAATATTATGTTCGAATCTGGTGCAGATGGTGTAAACCTCCAAGGTGAAAAGCCATCTGCTGGATGATCAAAGACTCAACTCCTACACAAAGTAGAGGAGATCTCTAACAGCGGCAACATCGTACGGCAAAGCCGTAACAAATGACCCGCCGCGAACAATAAAACGGTTTATTATCAATTTTGAGATGTTATTGCAGAGAAAACCCTTCACAGAAATCAAAATTTACATGTTCGAAATGATTGCATTCACAGCATCATCAGAAATCATTTCAAGCAATTCTATTACAGATGAAAACCCAATAGTGGATGTTACACAAGACCACTTTTTTTATGATTGTATGTATACAGTGCACCCGTAAAAAGTTTTCCCTCTCAATTTTTCCCATAATTTTTAGTACTCTTCGGTGAAAAATAATCTTTGTGGAAATCTCTAGTTGCTGAGAG
Source organism: Zygogramma bicolorata (assembly GCA_032362365.1). Lineage (NCBI taxonomy): Eukaryota > Metazoa > Arthropoda > Insecta > Coleoptera > Chrysomelidae > Zygogramma > Zygogramma bicolorata. The sequence goes on along the minus strand of JAVJAQ010006102.1, from coordinate 5,746,838 downwards.
TGTGGTCTTGAATGGTTTTCTCAAATGGAGAAGGGGGCTTTTGAAACTTCGTTTGAGAGCGAATCAAATTAAATTTTACTATTCTGGAATCGAGCTTGGCGTTCTTGAGTTATAAGCCTCTCTCAATATTCTGTACATTTATCTTCAAATTTCCAAAAAATCATAATTTGAATAGCACAGCTTCGCCAAAAATAAAATGGAAAAAAGTAGTCTATTTCAGGTTATTGCTCAATTACCATGGTGATTGTAACGAAATGTGGAAAATTCAACCTTGTATAAAATATGAAATGAGTATTCAACCAATGAAGAAAAATATTTGCCTATCGGCATATTTCAGTATCTGTAATGACACTGTTTACTGGAAGTCATATCAATTCTAATTTGAAATATCGACGAACAGATCATCAACACTATCTAAACATTAACGTAAGATTGGCCAAGTGGGTAATCAGTCACAAGAACTTGACATCATGAAAATTTGAGTTAAAATTCCTTTTTTTTTCAATGAAAATTGATCATAACTTATGAAGTCAATAGTAACTATGTAAATCAAAAAAATGAAAGGTTTTGTTAAAATGCTATGTTCATTTGTTTAAAATTACGAATTTTGTCGGGATTTTTTCTTTTAATACATTCATTGAACATTCCAATAGTTCAACAAAACAAAAATAAATGCACATCTCAAAATGTGATGACCAAATGGCTTTTGGTTCAGATCACGAACATAAGTTCGCATCTGATCTTCCACCAAGGCCGCAATTCAAAACAGATATGTTTAGCTTACAGGGCTAATGTTGGATACAAATGAATGAGGTGAAGAGTAGAGGAATAGAAGAAAAGGAGAGAAGAAAGAGAAAATGCCATCTTATTAGTTAGGTGCTTAGTCTACAAAGCTTCTTGTTGCGGACCGCCGTTCTGAACAGAGAGTAGATGCTGTGTGAACATTATCTTGAATGCGCCAACAGATAAATTAAAACAGTTATCTTTCAACTTATTGAGGAAGTTTATAGTAGATGCTACATTGTAAGAAAAAGATCTCTTGAAATTTTTTTTTTTGGGGTGGTATACTTAATACCAATTTCTTACGTTAATTCAAGTTATGAACATCTGTTCTATATGATAGATGTCTATGCAAGTGGGGGGGGGGGTTTTGATATTTGATTATCTTGAAAAACAGACATGCTGAATGCAAAGATCTACGATTATACATATTGAGCCATTTTAGATCTTCAAGTTTATGTGAAGTACTGAATCTTTTTCTGATCCCGAATATTAATCTTATGCATGAGTTTTGTACTTTTTGTATGCGACATTTGTCGTTATAATCCAAACAAGGGTGATATACCACATCACAGTGATTGAAATGAGATAAAACTAAAGAATCACATAACATTTTCTTAACTTCTATATTTAGAAACCTCCTTTAGAGGTATATCAATTTTAAAGATGAATAAGCGGATTTCAGTTTGGATGTGACATATTCTTTAAATCTTAGCTGAGAATCCAATATCAAATCGAGATTTTTTGAGAAAGACTTGAATTTTATTTCAGAGTTGTCTATTTTCAGAATGTGATTGTTTGCTTCCTGGCGAATATTTTCATTTCCAAAAATGATGGCTGTTGACTTGCTTGGATTCATTTTCAACATATGGTCTGTTGATAATTCAAATACAGCATTCAGATCCTGGTTTACACAATCGATTGATTCTGCTATAGATGATGGTTTGAAGGACAAATACAGTTGGGAATCATCTGCATAAAAATGATTTTTACAGAAGTTCAACTTCTCAACAAGCGAAGAAGTATAGAGTGTATAAAAGAGAGGACCCAAAATGCTACCTTGTGGTAGCATTTGACTACTTGCCAACTAGAGGAAATGTCGTCAAGCTGAACTTTCTGCAATCTCTGGTTTAGGTACGATGATATAAAATATCTTGCTGCATCATTGAATCCGAAAAAATGCAAAAGAGAACGAAATATCTTGTGATCTATATTATCAAATGCTTTCGAGTAGTCTAGAAGAATTAATACGGTCGCTTATTTTCTTGTCCACAGCATTGATAATGTCATCCACAATTTCCAGTAATGCTGTTGTACAGCTGTAACCAGTCCGAAATCCAGACTGATTGCCCGGTAAAATATTATTTTGCTCAATGAAATGTCTAATTTGATTTTCCATTATTTTTTCTATGATCTTCGAGCATGTTGGAAGATACTTATTGATCTCAAGTCATTATAATTTTCAGGATACTTGGTTTTAGGTAATGGAATTACTTTTACACATTTCCAAGCAGAAGGAAAGTAATGCCAGCTTAAACATTCATTAATAATATGGGTTATTATTGAAATTATCAAAGGCCCGCAAATATTTACAATAGTAATGTTGATCTCATCAACACCATAAGCTTGCGATTTTATATTATTTATAATTTTGGTAACCTCTGTTTCAGTAGTTTGATAGAATGAGAAATGATTATGTATTCCTTTTTTTATATTTGCTTCATAAAATTTCACAAGGTTTTCATTGGGTGAAGCTGCAGAATGTGAAATATTCAAGAAAAAATCATTAAGATGCCCAACATTTTTTAAATTCTCAGGTAAATCTTCAGTTTTACTTTTGGTGAGATTCAATTTCTTAAGTTCCTGCCATCTACCTTTGTTGTCAGTATTTCGTAATTTAAAATTCAAATATGCTTTTTTCTCAGAACCTATAGCTGTGTTAGTAAAATTTCTCAATTCCTTATAGTAAGCCCAATGCTTAGGAAGTTTCGACTTTTTGAATCTGATTAAGGCTTTATGCCTCAAGTTTCGCATCAATTTCATGTTTTCGGTTATCCACGGAGCATAGTTACGTTTTCTTAGTAGGACAGTTCGTTTTGGTGCATGGATATCCAGAGTCTGTGTGATAAATTCGTTCATGAGATTTACTTCGAGTCTATATCAGGAGTATTATATATCAAATGCCAAGGTGAATTCAACAGATCATTTCTGAAATTATCAAAATCCATATCCTTGACATTTCTAAAGGTTATTTTTTTCTTTTGTGGAATGACATCAGTACCAAAACGAAATTTAGCAATCGAGAACATTTATCTCACAGACCTCTTCATGATTTGTTATGATCAAGTCTATTAAAGAAGAACATGTACTAGTTATTCTTGTCGGTTCAGAGACTATTTGTCTGAAATTGAAAGTTTCCAAAATGGAAAAAAATCTTTCCGTATTATTTGAATTCATATCTAACATATAAATATTGAAGTCACCCAAACATATGATGTTTCCATAATTTGAATAGATATTAGTGAAAATGTCCTCGATTTCTTCCATAAACAATGAAAAATTTGAGTTGGGTGGTCTATAAACTATACCAATTGCTACAACTGTATTTTTACCAATATTCAATTTAATCCAGAGGCATTCTACTTGTTCGTTACAAAGACTCAGAATTTCAATTTCAAATTTCAAATTATTTATTTTCCTCATTGACAAATTTACATTTGTATAGGAATAGTCATAAAAAAAATACTAATACTACAGGTATGCTGCATACATAACAATCACGTAGTCAGTGTTGATGAAAGCAATGTTAAAATTATAATTAAAATTAAATTTAAACAAAATTTAAAATTGAAGGTAGAGCGACCAGGAGATTTACAAAATCTATCATACCGAAATAGTACAGAGCAAATATCACAATTATCAATCACAATTAAAATATTCAAATCTCATGAAACAAGAAACTCATTCAGCGAGTAGTATGTTTTGTCTAGGAGAAATATTTTCAGTTGTTTTTTGAATTCTTTCAAATTATCACATTCTCTCAAATGGGAGGGTAAAGAATTGAATATCTTTGGTCCTAAGTAGCTTGGTGAATTACTTGTAGATCTGAGGCGAGAGAAAGAAACATAGAGGTTATTCCTTTGCCTGGTATTCACACCGTGATGTTCTATATTCGTGATAAAATTATTTTTATTCTTGAAAACATAAACAGAAACTTCTAAAATGAAGAGTCCAGGAAGGGTCAGAAAACCAAAACTTTTAAACAGTTCTCTACAAGAATATGTGTTGGGTTTACCAGCAATACGGCGTAAAATGCGTTTTTGAGCAATGAATACATCTTGGAATAGTACCGAGTTTCCCCAAAAGCAAATGCCATATCTCAACAATGATTCTATTTTCGCATAGTATAACATAATTAGCTGACTCTGAAGTAGGATGGATCTAATGTTATAAAATAGATATGCTAGTGATGACAGCCGTGATATGAGTGATTCACAGTGAGCCTTCCAGTTTAAATTTTTGTCCAAATTTACCCCAAGAAATTTTACGTTTTCTAAATAATTCAAAGGTTCGTTGTTGAGATTCAAACTAATATTTTCACATCTTCTTTGATAAGGCTGAAATCTTATAACATTAGTTTTTTCACTATTTAGAAGCAGACATGAGGAACTGAACCAGTTACTGAGAACACTCAGTATATTCTCACATTTGACCTGGAGGCTTAAATCACACCTATCAGAAACTATCAGCGACGTGTCATCTGCATACATAGTGAAGTGAGCTTGATTCGATATACATTCAATGTCATTCGTGTACAACAAAAAGAGCATTGGTCCCAGTACAGAACCTTGCGGAACACCCATAATTAACTCAGAACTTTCAGATTTTACATTTCTTAATCCTTTGGGATCTTGATAGTTAATACTGACGTATTGTTTTCTATTCGTTAGAAATGATAGAATCCACTCTAGAGAGACTCCTCGTATGCCATAAGCAAACAATTTTTTTGCTAGGATTTTGTGATTTACACAATCGAAAGCGCGACTTAGATCGCAAAATATTCCAATAGGGTTTTCTCCCGCTTCAAGATATTCTAGTAATCTTTCATAAAATGAGTGGATTGCAGTATTGGTTGAAAGTCCCGTTCTGAATCCATGTTGATTTTTAGTCAAAATAGAGAATTTTTCCAAATAACTGAGTAATCTATGAAGAAAACAGTATTCGAATACTTTAGAAATAACCTGGGGCACAGTGACAGGTCTGTAGTTGGATAGTAGACAGGGATCCTTTTTTTTGAAAATGGGAATCACTTTTCCTAGCTTGAGATTCTTGGGAAAAACGCCGAGCTCAAATGACAAGTTGATAATGTGACAAAGGGGTGGCACTATGAGATGTAACACAACTTTTAAGAGAAAAGCAGGAACTTCGTCGGGTCCACAGGATTTTTTGTCACATAACTGTATTTATTTTTCAGATAAATACCTACCCCACCACCTCGGGTTGGCCTATCTTTCCGTAAAAATGAATAATCATCGAGACTAACAATATCACTAGAAATACCTGAATGCATCCATGTCTCTGTGACTCCTACAACATCGTAATCCGCAACGAGAATTTGATTTTTGAAATCATTAAAGCTTGCTGATTCATTTGCTCAAGCAATACCGATTGTTGGCAAATCAGCTGTTCACATTTGCAACGCTCTAGTTAAATATTTTTCTTCATTTGGAACGCCTCAAACTATAACTTCCGATAGCAGTCGTGAGTTCAGTAACGACTTCATTCAACATTAATTGAACATCTATGAATCTTAAAAGAATCTCACCCCACTGAAACAGACCTGATCTATTATGCGATATTAGGTTATAATAGTTCAATTCATAGTTCAACCGGTTACACCTTATTTGAACTAGTTTTTGGCCATACCCACTCAAGAGACCCAGAAGAAATTTTCACTCCAAAAGAATTATTTGCGGCATACGTGCAAGAACACAAACAGAAACTCACCCCTGTATACGGAAAAGTTAGAGAAAAATTAGAATTAGGCAAACAAAAAGTTATCTCTAAAACAAATATAAAAGGTGACACAAGTGATCAGTTCAAAATCAACCAGAAAGTTTCCAAGAAAAACTCACAAAATCGAAACAAAAAAATAACAAATTTTTAGGTCCTTTCACTATAACAAAAATTTCAGAACATAATAAGGTACAAATAAAAATTAATAAAGGCAAAGTCGAAACCATTCATATGAAAGAACTGAGAAAGCCACCTCTTTTGCAGGCTCAAAATGAGGATCCCCAAAACCCTGAACCTGCTGGCAATTTTGATATCGGTCCAGGCCCATCCAGAAATCGAAATTAAAACAATTGACCCTTCCCCAGGAATCCTTCATTTCAAACTTGTTAGCACAAAAATTATAACCAATACACATATTATTCGACATTGATTTAAGTATACTCATTTCAGGAATAGAAAACCTGATAAGAAATTTCAAAAACTTAAAGGATATACAAAGCGATAAACAAATGCATTTCAGAAGTTTAGCAAACAAATACGAGCACACGAAACCGCTCATTTCGGAAACCCTTACTAAATAACTGTTCAAAAATGGATTTTTGGTACATTGGACTCATCAGATGGTGAAAGATATGATAAGGCTATTGATATTTTAAGAACCAATCAGAAACAAATCGTTGAAGAAGTAAACTCACAAATCGCTCTTTCCAAACAAATAATCGACAAATTCTCGAAACATATCGAATCGATAATCAAAAATCAAAAAGATATTTCGAAATATATCGAAAATTTCAGACCCAATTTGAACAATATCACAGACCAATTTTATAAGTATTCTCTATACTCTAGTATGTTAGATCAAATTTTTCTGAATGCCAATATTATTATCACATTCCTAGATAACATAGAAAATGCAATAACTTTTGCAAAATTGCACACAGTACATCCTGACATATTGACGAGTGAAAATTTTGAAAAAATCCTCAAATAATTGCAAAACCATTACAACCCTAATGAAATATTAGAGTTAGATATATACATTCTTGGTATTCATTAATTCAAACGAATTGTTATTTTTCGAAAACAAAAATAATCTTTGCCATAGAATTTCCTATTGTTTACCCAAAAACCTTTCAATACTTCCATCTTTTTCCAATACCAACCAATATAAATACCATAATTATTCCCAAAAACCTTACTTGGCTCTCGAAGAAGAAGCATATCAATATATGGAACAGCCCTGTATACAAGTCACAGATGTATACGTTTGCAGTCAAGAACAATTGAACTTCCATCCAGAAGAAGACTGTGTTGCAGCCATAATACAGGACAAAGAAGCAAGATGTCCCCAAGTGCCAATAAAACCAATGTCGAATATTTGATATCTATCACTCGAGAAGAAACTAAATTGAAGTCAAAATGTCCAGAAGAACAATTTTGAATAGTCAAAGGCAGCACCCTTTCAAGAATTCCTTCAAATTGCTCTCAAATTCGAGAGCCACAAAGAAAAATCTTTCGGAAGGCCGTTGATCCTGCCAAAAATCAACAACGAAATATTGACGAAGCAGACAATTGAAAGAAAACCATTGTTGATAGAAAATATCCCGTTAGAAGATATTCACCAACTTCAAAAACACATCGATGCTACAAACCAATTGAAAATTGATAACATCGATGATTCCCAATCGATAAATTGGACATTGTGGATAATTATTTGCATCATTTCCCAGGGCGATCTCCTATTACAAGCGCATCGTCAGCAGAACCGAGTTTATTAATACACCTCGTTAACAAGATTTGAGCATTCAATTCATGTCTCTGTCATAGTTTATACAAATAAAGCTTTTTTGAAAAGTCTACCGGTACATCGTTTGAAATAATTGGCATTATGACTTTTCGAATAACAGAAGAAAAAGGAGTTCAAAAAGTGAGAAGCGGTCGGCAAAACGTTTTGCTGACTTCGTCTTCTTCTGAGTGAACAATTGGTCACTTTCCAATCTGGCGGAAGGTTAAAAATTAGCACATTTTGGAATAATTGTGTCCCAGCAGTTTTTCCTCAATACTGCCAGCTATCTTCTGTAATTGGAATGAGCTCAATTTCACGTCTCAACCAGCAGAAAGGTCGGCCTAATTTCACAGCACGCATCCAATGAAACACCTCAACTCGACGGTTTTCCCGTCTGATAAATGGTTGTACTCGCGCGCAGCAATACCCATTTCATACCTCCATAATATATTATCAAATGTAGTCGACTCCAGCTAAATTGTGACACTAACATGCATGCCCACCGACGCCATTTAGACGTTTCGCAACGCGTTGTCGGCTGCATGTATCCGAACTAATGAGTGTGTTAAAATCACATCAATCAATGGTCACGTAGCAACCGTGTACTTTGATCTGGACTCACCCTCCGCGCTCGTTTACCCCATTATTCGCTTTCGTTGCTGGATGGGGCCAATTGAAGCCGTGCGTACGAGAAGTCGAAAAGGAGATTCTGTAATGCTGAGGATTTTTAAGTGAACTCAATAAATGTATTCGCACCCTGTATGCGAGTTTCATTCAAACGTATGGGAATTTCATTTAAGATTTTTCTCTCACGAAATATTCATGAATAAACCATATAAGGTAATCGGTAGACTAAACAAACATTCTCTCAGAATCAGCCCGACGAATGGTTCCATTTATCCAGCGTGGGCGAGCTTGCACGCTGTGAAAGAAATGCAATTTTGCGAAATCTGCGAAAAAGACGGGCTTTAGCTCGAAGTGACTGTGGATGGAAGGTCGCTCTTGGGAGTTGAATGGAAGTCGCGCTAGAAAGAAGATCGAGAGATCTGAGCGAGCGGGAATCGCGCGTTTAGCGCGGGAGGGATTCGTAGTCCGTCCCTAAATCATGGGGTCGCGTCTCAAGTCACGAGGGTAGAAGTTAATTACAATCAGGAAAAATAAGAATATTAGTAAATCGTGTGCATAAGTGTCGTTTGGCTTTGAATATATTCGTATCTGTAAACCAAGGGAAAATATGGAGTGGGATTCGCCCAAGAAACCGCCATACGCGGTAGACAGAGGACCAACTGGTATGTCAATTTTTGATGTGTGTTAACGTACGTAAATAACCATTTTGTTCATTTTTGGGAAGAGGATCCATTATTAATTTTATGTCTGTTGTTTGAATCACAAGTTGCAAAATCTTTTTGACTCTCTCTGACATCGAGTAGTTATTGAGATGGGCCGTAGGGCGGCCTATAATATACATTCAGCCAGTAGGTCGAATGCATAGAGATCGTTCATTGCCTGTCTCAGTTCATTTTTTAATATTTTGATTGAACTAAATAGTACGGTAAATGTCATTTTTTTTGTTATGAATTGTTTTCACTACATTTTTCTTTTGTTATATATTTTTTTCTAATCTATTTTGTACGTTCCTAATTTGATTTCGTTGCTAATATATTGCTTAAAGTTATCAGAGGATTCCATTTCCTACAAGCCGCCCCATTTTCAGATTTCAGAGTATACGAGGAAGCAGAAATTAAACCCTAGGTTTCTCACTAAAGACCCTTTCTTCGTGCAAAGGTCCGAATTCATGTTCCTTTCGGAAATAGCCTCAACATCTAAAATTCGACGTGAAATTATCCTCCTCGTCTGGTGACAGCAACTGCCCTAAATGAATTCAAAAGCCTTCAGCCAATTATTCCATCTAGTAATGTGCAGAGGAATTGTAATCTGATATATGATTTTTTTGAGGAAAGCATATAATAATTGTTGATAAATGATTTACATAAAGAGAAAGAAGATACTAGAAGCGTTCACTTAGAATTACAACAACTCTCGCAGCCGTTACACCTGGTGATCTAGCGTTCGGATTATTTTTGCTAAAGTGTGAACTAGTTGAGAAATGTTGATAGGCAAGTGTTAATGTTGAAATAATACAAAAATAATACCCTTTCAGCAATAACCACACTAGTAACAGAGCGGTGGGATTGTAAATTGTAAAGTTGTCTATTCTGTAAACATAAACTGATACAGATAGGTTGAAATAGAGGTACAGTGTTAGAAAGAAAATATTGAGGGGTGATTGTGGGTACCTAGAAGAGCAATAAAAGTAAAAGAACATTTACAAACCCTACCGTTCGTTACAATTCCTCATATACTTCGAAGACTGTATTTTATATTTCCCAACCTGAAAAATCATCATTTTCAAGGAACCCACCTTGTGAAGAATTAACACTTATTTCTACGGTTTAACACAAAACTGCTGTCTGAACTGTTCTTGATAGAACGATGAGGTACATCATATGTCATCAATGTCATTTCCTTACCTGACTATACAATCATACACATACAGTTGTAGTTATTATTACACAATTACACAATAAAGCGTCCCCCCATAGAGTTTCAGATTTCAATTAATGACAGTTCTATCATTCAATCGTAACTAAAAGGGAATTGAATATTAAACTTGAAGTTCATGTTGTTTGTTGAGTCATTTTGCTATTATCTGATATCTTGGGGAATGACTATACTATTTCAACGTAGGTAAATGATAATAGATAAATTACTCCTAGGTTGATGAGGAAAAACTATCAAGAGTGGAGTCGCTTGATTTGGATGGCAACAACGTCGCTTGGCATCGACTGCCGCCTTCCTAATCTCAGACGGGGTACGTGCTACCATATCAAAATCATTATGACTCAAATTATCACTAATTTCATCTAAAATTTTGATGCAGCCATTTTTTGATAGCCAAGTCAAATTTCGTTTTGTTTTACAACTGGGACTCCTAGGCTCATCGATATATCAAAATTTAAGTGAATGGCATTGCTATTTCAGCGAAAATGAAAATCTGAATAAATGAAATATGTTGCTATTTAACTGATATATATATATATATATATATATATATATATATATATATATATATATATATATATATATATATATATATACATATGATGAGTTGTTTTTTCGGGTTTCATTCCGTGTTCTGTGGTTTTAATCCTCTGAAGGATAATTGTCACAACGTTTCGAGGATCAAAACCACAGAACACGGAATGAAACCCGAAAAAACAACTCATCATACTTCGTCCGTGAGAATCTTCATGTTTATATATATATATATATATATATATATATATATATATATATATATATATATATATATATAATGTAGAGAGTTCTCGACTGTCAATAGATACGTAGGTGAGTTTTATTGGGTGTTCAGTCGTTCAACTGGAGAAAAACTCTTCTTTACTCTACCAAGCTTTCGATAATTTTTAATATCTTTATCACGGCTGAAATGTACAATTAATGGTCGAATAACTAATGTATTAATAAAAATGGTATAAACTTACTGGTAAAACGAGTTAAATAGATAAACTCGACATATATAAAATAGAATACATCCCTTATTGAATGCTGACGGACACTGACTGACAGAATTTCTGAGAGGGCATGATTTCTTGTTTGGATTTTATACCTACATGGAGATTTTAGAAATGTTACAAAGATAAGAAATAAGAATATATTTTACTCAATTGTTCTATGTCAGTTTTCTTATTCAATGTTTTGTTTCCTTGTTTGATTTCGATCATTTCTAAAAATAATCTTTTTGTCAAGTTTTCTTCCGTGTGTGAAATCTTAGTTTCTTCAAAGTTCATGTTATGATCATTATCGATTACATGTTCAGTGAGAGCACAAGATTTTTTGTGTAGTCTACAGTGACTCTTATGTCCAGTTAATCTAGATTTCAAAGTTTGACTTGTTTGACCGATGTATTTTTTGTGGCAAGAATTGCAAGGAATACTATGGACTACAATTGATTTCATTAATGGGGATTGTTCATCTTCCAATTTGGAATATATATTATTTATGGTGAAAATTTTTTGCTAAAAAAATTATCCTATCAAATTTGTCCATTTCTAGTCATGTGTGTCGAAATAACCAATGAAACCATCATTACACTGATAACTGCCCATTGATAGTTTTCACGGGTATTTATCACTTATGTCATGACATTGCTAAGCAACCAACACAATAAAGTTGTTTGACATTTCAGTAATTCAATTTATTTCGAAAATGTCACTTCCTCGCTTTGGTGTTCAAAATGATGCGGCAATTGACAAAATCATTGGAGAAAATACACCAAAAAATACTGCCAATAGTAAAAAATACACTTGGAAAATATTTATGGAGTTTTGTGACGCCAGAAAATATGAATTGGATGGAAATCGTACTCTCGAAGAGCTTGCATTAATACTCAAGGATTGGGCGATTAATATGAGAAAAAAGGGTAGCACAGAGTTTAAGGAGGCTACTGTTAAAACCGTATGGAATATAACAAGCAAATTATTACAAGAAAAGTATTACAAGGAGTATAATATCATGCTAGACCCCTTTAAAAGTGTTGCATTCAAACAAGCGCGGAATGCACGCGACGCAGCACGAAGAAATTTACAAACAGATCCCACTAAACGCAAAACAAGCTCAGTACCATTAACTTCGGTAATTATCCGTTAAGCGGGCTCCATCGTGAAATTAAAAAATTTTTGGTGGAACATACGTATTTCAGCCTCCTGAACAAAAATGTCTAATAAAGTTTTTGGGGCTCGCAACTAGTTTCGGAGATAGGAAATCGGGGTTTTCAGGGTTGACATTTATGTTTGTTTATTCAGCCAATTCCGCTCGAAATTCATCCTTCTTTCTATCAGCATAATATACAGATTCTATACCACCTTCTTCATCACTTTCCAATAGAACTATAAGTATTTTTCACAACAAAACTCTAAGGGGTAAATCGTCATAGAAATTCGAGGTTAGCAAAACAATAGAACGATGCGCGTTCTATTGTTTTGCTAAACTCGAATTTCTATGACGATTTACCCTTTAGAGTTTTGTTGTGAAAAATGGTAAAATGCTTATAATTCTGTTGGAAAGTGATGAAGAAGGATATATAGAATGAGTATATTGTGCTGATAGAAAGGAGGAATTTCGAGCGGAATTGGCTGAGAAACAAACATAGGTGTAAAACCCCGATTTCCTGTCTTTGGGGGGCCGTATCTCCGAAACTAGTTGCGAGCCCCAAAAACTTTATTAGACTTTTTTGTTCAGGAGGCTGAAATACGTATGTTCCACCAAAAATTTTTTAATTTCACGATGGAGCCCGCTTAACGGATAATTACCTTAACTTCGAATGAAATGAGTAAAATTATAAACTTTTGGGATGAAAATACCCCTATAGGACTCCTACGCAAATTTTATCACATAGCAGCGGTGGAATTGGCTTGGGGAGGTGGTGAAGGTGCTGCTTGCTTAGTTGATTATTTTCATATCGAAAAGGACAACAATGGATCTCCAACTAATAGGATAGAATATAATCCAATTTTCAGTAAAACCTGCCAAGGGGGTTCAAAGAACTGCGCCTCTAGCAAATGGTTAGTTCAAAATAGTGATAACAATGCTTGTCCTGTCAGATTATTCATTAAATTATTATCCAAACGAGGTACAAATCAAGACAAATAGACTATTTTTAAGTCCAAATCGTCACTGGAAGACAGGAAGCGAGAACCGGTATGATTATATGCCTCTGGGTAGAAATATAATCAACGGATGGACGAAATCTTCTGCTGAAGCAATCGGCTTGGATACGAAACAGAGGAAAATAACCAATAACTCTAATAGAGCAACTGCAGTCAGTCAAATAGCTAAGAGTGGAGTTCAAGAACAGCAATTGTTGAAAACTACTGGGCACAATAATGGAAATTCCATAAAACCTTATTTGAATATTGATCAGGAACATCATAACCAAATAATCAATAGTATGCGTGGAAACACCTATGCAGTAACCGAGGCAAATACAGCAACATCAACGGAATATCATTATACGAATTGTTCTTTTAATAACTGTGTGTTCAATAAATAATTTTGTTCGAATTGCAAAAAATTTTCTCACCGAATATCCCTCGAACATTGATAAATAACTCATAATTTTATCACAACTTCCTCAAGCACGTTATTTTAGGTAACGTGCTTTCGAAAACTGTGATAAAATTATTTCGTTAGTTATCAATGTCCTTGGGATATTATAGCTGATAACATTTCGTTTCTTGTTTGAAAACATTCAAGATTTAACTGACTTATGTAGGAAATTGATCCAAAGGTAATGTTATTGTTGGAAATTGTCAATGGAAGATTATTTTGATCAACTATTTGGGTGGAAGTATTATAAAGTAATTTTTTTAATAATTTGGATGGAAAAGAATTTTCAAGTAGAATATTATATAGCCTTTGCATGTTTTTTTCAATCAGGGAAGGGTGGACTATCTTATTTATTCTGTTTTTCATACCTAATATGAAGTTAATTTTGGTGTTATATGGGTGATGAGATCGATAATTTATGTGTTTACCTGAACTAGTTGGTTTTATATACCAATCTGAAATGATTCTATTATCTTCTGTTCTGAAAATGAAAACAGAGTACCTTTTTCAGACACAAACATGATCAGAATATATATATATATATATATATATATATATATATATATATATATATATATATATATATATATATATATATATATATATATATATATATATATATACACCTTGGGTGGAAATACTATCATCATATAGCTCGCACACTATATGTCTCTAAGTTCACTTCCGACCCCTACGTGTGTATAATATACCCGTATCATTCGAATCAACTACAATTTAGTTATACTATAGGAAATATCAATCGTTATCAATAAAGCCAAATTATCAAACACTGACCACTGATATTGAAATATGGAAAATCATGAGACAGCTTCTTAATTCATTATTGGTACCGATGAAAATAACGGTGAAGTTTTCAAAACGGCGCTCTTCCAATTGCTCAACCTTGTCACATTTGAGATATCTGCCCTCAGGGCTTCAAGTAAGCTCATTTAATATTATTAATTTTCAGTATTTATATATGATGTTGTCATCATTTTAATCGAGACAAGAAGTATATAATCATACGAAATATGTTGACGTCAATGAAGCGAAAGCAAGTTCCTTTGAGCATCAACCACTAGTGTTGAAATATTGATAAATATGAGACAGCTTCTCAATCTGTTGTTGGTACCGATAAAAACAACGTCAAATCTTCCGAAACGGTCAGTCCTCCAATAGCTTAACCTATTGAAACAATCGACAAATCAATTATTAGCCTTCAGATATTTATGTAATGTATTTTTTTTGGTAAATCGTCTTTTTCGGAAGTTATATTCAGTTACGAATTGAAGAATTGAAACTTGGAATAATGAAATTGACTAATGAATACTATAATTTGGAATGAAATTGACAAATGGAAATTGCAAGATGACGACTGGGCGCCATCTCTGAAATGAATTTAATTGGAAAGGGAGGTCTTGTGACACATCTTTTTGAATACTTGACAACCCTCAAATATAAAGTAAATATCTTCACCTACTATGAAATGACCAAACATTTAATGATTGCCTGAATACATCGACGTTAAATTTTATACTTTGAGGATATAAGTTCAGTTCAGTTCATAAGATAGCCTATCCGATATTTCACGCCGAACAATTTGCGTGCTTTTTTCAGATTCCAAATTTGGTGTTGTTCCAAGGAATAGAACACCCTGTGAAAGTCTTCCTCTAGCCGTTTTATGTAACGCATGAAAAGGCAAAGAAAAAGTGCGAAAAATTTTCAAAAATTCATTCAATCACCATGAAAAAATAAAATCGGATTTCTCACTCCATTCAATTTATCAATGTGATATTCTCAAACACCATACATTCTCGTGATGAATTTTTCAGTTGAACTCATCGGAGACTATGATCCTCGCAATTCCCATCAAATTCAAAATGCCAACCATTGAATAGAGATAACCAGAGGGTTTCATAAATATTACTAACAATATTATTTATTATCAGTGAAAAGCCGTTTCTTTGCTAACGTTTCGATCAAGATATCAGTTGATAAAAATTACTAAAAATATTATTATAACTGAAAAATTGTTTCCTTGCCGACGTTTTGCTTCTAAATTGAAATCAAACAATTGTTCCAGTAGAAAAATTGATGCTGGCTCCAATCAACTTCTTCAGTAACAAGTCATTGGATCGCGAGACTTCCAACCAAAATATCAATATCATTTTACTGCTGGCTATAGAAAAAAAACCAGTGTACTTCATGACATTCTGTATCACGGTTTCATTTAATACCACCATCTATTCATACCTTCAATTTCAAGGGTACACGTGACAAATTATCAATTTTACATCGATTGGGAGATAACCAATTTGTCACACGACGAAATCCTTTTAAAATATCCGAGGCTATCACCAATTTCCATTAAAAAACGACTCATTTACCATTTAACATTATCATCAACATTATCTTGGACGTTCTTTGCTGGACGCGAGCCCATCGTCAATTATACAATTTAATTTCATAATAAATATGCAAATGAGCGTTTTTCCAACGAGAATTAACATACCACCACCTCGCGTCGTCGATATCGTCAGCTGGATCTTCGGGAGAGGCGTAAATGGCAATAAATCAAGCAAGTCATAGGAAGGAACCCAAAGGAACCACTTGGTATGCACGCCCCACGCTGCATTTTAATAACCGGCTAAGTTACATTATTTGTTTTTGTCGAGTTTTACAGATAATCTCGTTTTAGCGGTTCCAACTCCGGCAGTCGGTTGTTCGAATCATAAAAGTTTAATTACAATGCAAATAGCTGTAAGGTGTTGGTGAGTAATTCGTGAACGCCTTCATTCATGCAGAACGAAGGCAATGATAACAAATTAACTTCGAAAAGTTTTACGGCGAAGAATTCCTCTTTCAAGTTTACAGTTACGAATTGCAACACAAAAAAAGGAGTGTCCCTGAAATACTCCTTTAGAAACCTTAGGAATGCATATGAATGAAAATAAATATAGGCAAAATTCATTTTTCACAGAGAAAATTATGTTTTGAAATGAATCAATTAGTCCCAATCTTTTGAAAATATGCTAACCTAACCTAACCTACTTTCAGGTTGGAAAGTAATCAACTGTTCACTCAGAAGAAGACAAGGTAAGAAATAACTTTCACGACCTCTTTTGAAACAACCTCTTTGTCTTCAATTCGAAATCACACCAACGCAGCTACACGAAATAAGCTAACGCGGACAGGCGTAATTAGTCTTCCCAGAAGGATTAGTTGATTTTAATTGAGATATGTATTTATATAGAAGCACATTGCCGAATCATCATACTGCTATAACTCGCTTGGAGAAGCTATAATCCGGTCAAGTAATACAATTGAATCAACAAAAATTCCGACAGAGCCAAATTTTGGTGAAGACCTAGGGTTCACCATGAAGATTGAAAATTCAAAAGTCCCCAAAAATCCCATGTGTCCTAAAAAAGTTATTCGGGGTCAAATGTCAAATTTTCAGGTTTTTTTAATTTTTCTCGAAAACGGTGAGTTGAATCAGAAAAATACCTCAGACCAACGTTGTAGATCTCGAAATTCTCTAGAAGAATAATCTCAAAAACTTTTTCTTTAAGTATCATCGTTCCTGAGATATCGCAATTGTAAGAGGCACGTTCCACATAATATGCACACGTTTCCACACCACCTGTGAGGTAGTGTACGCCCGTTTTTCTCAAAGTAACTGGTAATTGATTTTTCAGAATGTGGTAGCTTGAAAACACGAAAAACTACGAAGGAAATTTAAATGTAACTTCAGATTTCTTTTTTTCACTACTTGAACTTATTGTTATCTCTCTTCCATAGATATTTTCACAGTTGGTGCTCTTCTGAATTGTTATAAATTGTTCCACCCTTGGCAATATCTACACGGATGATTTGACGAGTACAGAATTCCCACCCCTTTGTTATGACTTTGGAGACCTGTCGAACTTCTCTCGCTCAGGGATCTTTTCTCAATAGAACACCTGAGCTTTGGAACTCGTTGCCGAAAGAGGTCTTTGCTGAGGCTTACAAACTTCAAAAATTCAAAGTGAATGTCAGTTCGTATCTCCTGTCCCTTGATTCACGCGATGTTCTTGTAACATTAGAGGGCTTTCCTTTCGTGTGATTCTGCATACAAAAAAAAATACAGGTAAACCGAGATATTCCTCAAAATCTAATAGACGATTTGTTTCTACTAAAATTCACTGATTTGAGTCGGAAAGCTATCAAAAAAGTAGATTTCTACTAAATATGGTCACGCTGAGGTACGCTAACGACATCCGAAGGGCAATAAATAGCCAGATGTTATTCAAGGCCATGCGGGTAAAGGGGATTCTCGAAAGGACTGACTATCTTTCAAATATATATTTTCTCAATATGTAGACGAAGGAAAAAGTCCATGCTCGAAGTGAAGTAGTTGATTTCAAAAAAGGGAATAGCCCAAGGTCGTCACCACATTTATGAATTTGAGTTATTTCTTTTTTTTTATAGTATATAGTTTGTACATAAAGAGACACAAATGTGACATTTATAATTGCGATATCTCAGGAACGATGGTACTCAAAGAAAAATTTATTGAGATTATTTTACTAGAGAATTTCGAGATCTACAATGTTGGTCTGAGGTATTTTTCTGATTCAACTCACCTTTTTCGAGAAAAATTTGAAAAACCTGAAAATTTGACATTTGACCCCGAATAACTTTTTTAGCACACATGGGATTCATGAGGACTTTTGATTTTTCATTCTTTATGGTGAACCCAATGTTTTCACCAAAATTTGGCTCTGTCCGAATTTTTGTTATTTGATCACTGTTCTTATATGTCTAACTTGACCGGGCTACAGTAGAGGTGACGAGCAGCGTGTTTTTGGTGCAAAAAATAAGGTGAGATGTGTCCACCTTGTCAACTTTGGTGAGCGATAACTTCTGAACCAAGAGGAAAAGCCGCGTTTTGCCTTCTCATTTATATTCTTCACATCGGATAACAATTTCAAAATAAGACGATATATTGATTACACAAACCAACAAAATAATATTATTATTTTGGTGCCGATGAATTATAAATTGATTCTGAATATTTTTGATGTGCTGATTTAAAAAATGTCTGGAATTTCCTCGTAGCAGCTCTAGTTCTTCAGATACAGATAGTGAAATAATGAAATCTCTGCAGGTCAAAACCAATATCTATACCTAAAGTTGGCATGTAGGTATTCACCCCATTTTAGGTACTGTTATTGCCTATGACTTTAAAAACCAACCTTTCTATAAAAAAATTAGGTATGAAGAACATCAGTGGGTGATATGTGTCGATTTAAAAATGGTAAACTCTCTCCTTGGACAGCAAGGTGGATATACAAATATCCTTGTTCTTGATGTCTTAGCATAGCATAGCATAGCATGATGACAGGGCACAAAATCAGCACTGGTTTAATAGAAAATGGCTTTTGAGAAATATCATGATTTTGAGGACAACATTACGTAATCACGTAACAAACCTTTGGTTGAGAGAGAAAAAATCATATTTCCACCCGTGCGTATCAAGTTAGGTCTTATTAGCAGAAAAAAACTGAAAGCCGCAATATTTGGATCACAGATAAGGCAGCTTATTAAGATCCACGATTTATAACATCAATGAACGAGATTGCATCCAATTCCAATACTTGGTATTGAGTTGTCAAAGCAGTAAAGCAGATAATAACATACAATTAGTGAAAAATATGCTTTCCAACTTCAAAACTCTTGGTTGTAACATGAGCATAAAAATTCAATACCTCCACAGCCACTTAGATGGGTTTCCAGAAAACCAAGGTGATTTGAGTGAAGAACAGGGAGAAAGATTTCATCAGGACATTGAAACCATGGAAAGTGGTATCTCACAGCGTTGCTACATCACGAAACCAAATGAACAAACTCAAGCATAAGAAATGAAACTAACTAAAAATAACAAAACTACGATAAACATGAGTGGACTCAAATCATGCTAGAACTAGAACCCCTCTTTCAGAACAAAAAATTCACATCAAATCATATCATTAGCACAAATAATATTAGCTTGGACTTGAGGTAATAAACAAAAACTTTCACAAAGGTTTCAATCTCATCGTTTAATCAAAACTTATAACTTTGTTTGGAATGGCTGACAACTAGCGTCATCTATCGACGAAAGTGAGAAGGGGCCGTGATCCGTAAACGTATCGCCATAAAATTCTAAATATCGCATCAGTTGCTATACCAAGGTTTTCAGACATCTTAGTGGCTGATATTGAGAAACAAAGACATTATGTCAAATTTGAATCAATAAAGTATATATATTTTTTGCTTAGGCAGCAAAAATGAATACAATGTGTAAGTGTATTGTTAAACGTTTGTCTGACAACGTAAGGATCACTCTTCTCAATTTTACACATTTTGACAAGCTGCTTGTGATTTTGAATTGTAAATATCAAGATCATCATATCGATAAAAAACGATGAGTTTGAAACCTAAAGTGTAGAAGTTGCGACTTTTTGTAGAGATCAATTACCCCAACACCAAACTGAAATCATTTGTACTCGACGCGCGTTTCGCTGAAAAGGTAAGCATCTTCAGAAGAAGAAAATTGAAACTGAATATGAAGAGATATGAGAGAGGTTAGTTATTCATGTATTTGATAATCTGAGGTAGTGCACGTGATCAAATATCAACAGTGCCTAGGTTAGGCAAGGCAATTTAAAAAAAATCACTGAAACGCTTCATAGTGATCCTAATAGGGAAACCTGTCACCGAAAACGTAATTCAAAACCACGAATTGAAATCTATCACCAGTAGAAATATAATTTACCAAGATACCCTACAAAAACTCCAGAGGTAATAAATCTCCGTAAAAATCACGAAAAGTTAACTTTGTTTACAGTGCCAAACCGAGTATTTTTCAACCAATTAAAATGTAAACTTTCCGGAGCCTTCCATTGATTTCCGTTTGTCATTCAATGCTCCAAATTTGTTTTTTATTGTACGAACTTAACTATTGATGGACTGAAATCCGAGTAATTTAGGGTGGATTGGCACAAAAGGGAGCTCGTTTTAAGGGCTTTTATATACATCGGTGTACAGTTACAGCTCGAGTATATCATTATTAAGTTACAGCCCCACAAATTACATTATTTTTGGTAGAGGCAAAACTAGATCTTATCGGAGAAATGAATTGGAAAACATTCGATTCCAACCTAGGAGTTAGCACGGATTTCAGCTCATGGAAGGTCGAGTGGTAATCGTTGATTTTTTTAAATCGTATCAGAATGTCGTCCGTTTGCTTTTTTGTTTGGAGCAAACTTGGGTGTTAAATTCGAAACTATACTTCTTTCAGATTAAATAGGTCTAATACCCTCGTCAAGAATGACTGAATGACAAGTTACATGCTTTTTTATCGATGAGATTGGGAAGGGTCTTATTACGTTTATACCTAGAGAAAAAGGTGTCGCAAATCTGTGTCTGGTGTCGAGTAATGAAAAAAGATTTTTTTTGCCTTCAAATACTTTGAGGTGAA
This sequence comes from Zygogramma bicolorata, assembly GCA_032362365.1. Classification (NCBI taxonomy): domain Eukaryota; kingdom Metazoa; phylum Arthropoda; class Insecta; order Coleoptera; family Chrysomelidae; genus Zygogramma; species Zygogramma bicolorata. The sequence continues at coordinate 5,725,566 of JAVJAQ010006102.1, read as the reverse complement.
TTCTGGAATAGAGAAATTTACGTGGAAATATTTGTCAATGATACAATATCTAATCAACGAATTTCTTTTCCCTTCGGTAGAATTATATGATTAGCCCAGTTTGTGTAAAATCAACCACACGTTATTTGATGTGATGACTATCGTAAATGGGATGGAGTCTAAATTGCTCTTTCAGTGTGGCCAGTTGTATATATTCTATATTTGTATTAAGTTTGTATAAACATTTGGAAGAGTATGTTGATAGAACGATTAGGGTCTTGAAAAATTTGTCGATATTTCTTCTAATAAATAGGATTGTGGTACCTGATTTGATGTGATAAATTTATGACTCATGTACAAAAATTTATCATATTGTTCATTCGAAACAACGTTCATTCCATTTCGGCAAGATCATCGGGATATTTCAACATGGCTGATGACATAGGAATAAACTCACCATAAAAATTCAAATATCCCAGAGGGATATTAGCAAGGTGCATAAAACCATGCTGCGTTAACTGATATGATTTTCTTCAGTAAAATCTTTTTGATTTGAGAAATCAAAGTGGAAGTTTGCATTTTTTGCCAATCATAGTTCAGTCATATTTGATCAGTTGTTTTAGGTATTCGCAGACATGCCAATGAAGAATATACCTAACCAATATTGCTGAATCAAGAAAACAATGAAAATTCCATTCTTCATGTATGTTTTTGTTTAGTTATTGGGAGATTAGTTCATCAAATGTGAAGCAGTTTGTTGAAGGGAGCAGATAGCTCAAGAAATACTGAATTTAGTTGAAAATGAATTTTAATCAAGTATCGCCCAGTGAATTATTAGTTGCCATATATTGAAACAATATTACCAGAAATGATTATTGCTGAAATAGTACAAATGGAAATGTTTCATTATATATTATCACAGTGAGAAAATAGCGTTTTTATCAACCATGAGAGTTTCAAGTTTTCAACGATATTAGAGAACACTTTTGTCGGCTACTAGTTTCACAACTTTTGAAAAGATGAATTGCAGGTATGTGAGGGTATTTCAGTATTTTTTATCTTCCACGTTGTGAAAAGTCTGAATCAGTTGAAAATGTTTAAAGACCCAACAAATCACAGCTTATCCAATCTATTTCACATTACCAGTGTGCAACTGAGAAAGTATCTGAGTTTGTGAACTTTTTTCAAACTAAATATATGTATGTAGATGTATATTATACAGATATTGAAATTAACAGTTCACTTAATTTACCAATGATCCTTTTCTGGAAAATTTAAACTACACAGTTCATGTTAGTATTATTCACACCAATGAGCGAATAATGATTTGACTCTAAACTATTGTTAGTAAAAATATAACCTTACTACTACTCCCTTATACCAGAACTCTATTTTTTCTAGATGAAATGGGAGAATGAATCCATTTTTGAATTATTTTTCATCAAATTGGTGTTAGTTGATCTTCATTAATATGTACGTGTAAAAAATGGAAGGCATGCATATTATTGGAACTGATATGAAATTGTTCTAGTTGAAAAGTTATGAATGTATTCATATGCCTTTCAGTATACATAGGGAGTGAAGCCTAGGTAATAAAAACAATGTAAAATATACAATTATATAGGGTTTTGAAGAAATCCAATTCATAGAAGCATTAGGTACCCTGATTTTTCTCACTGAAATAAGATTTGCTGTTTTTCAGATCTATTTTGTTCCTTGGGAACTTTGAAACTATACCATCAAGGCAGAATCTAGTGAATCTCTGTTATGCTAGTTGTAGATTATCTGTCAATCCTAAATTTATTTTGATAAGCTACGGGTGAGAATGGTTGCGAGTAGTATTGATCTGCCTTACTTTATGCAACAAAAGTTAATATTACTCATACCTTGAATTCATTTCCCATTTTTCCGTGACCTCACATCAACAAATATAAAGTTATACAGCAGGAGGAAGTAGGTGTGCATTCAAACATCAATGAACCATCATTTACAGCTTTCAGTGTACGTTATCCTGGTAAGTAGGGGGTTTATGCCAATCCTGGACCTCCCCCCACCACTGACCTTGACCTTGGGGGTGGCCTTGAATGTAAACGTCCTTGATATTCGACCTTGATGAATGATGACCTTGAGCTGTCTTCAATTGGCATGGTCCTTTCCCCCACCACTGACCTTGGGGGTGGCCTTGAACGAAAACATCCTCCATTTTCGACCTCGATGAATAATGACCTTGATCATAATGACCTTGATCTGCCTTCAGGTGGTACTCCTACAAGCAATGAGATGCAAGGCTCGAGACTTCTTTCGATCAGAATTGGCTATCCTGAGGAAGAAAAATCTTGCCAAAGTGAGTTTCGAAAGAATAACATCAAATGCTTATTGCCCTCAATATGTTCAAGGTCAAATTCACATGGTTCATGAATTGAAGGAGAGGAATATCATTCAATGTGGTTGAGTGTGAATGCTATCAGTTTTGGGATTTTCTGTTATAGTTGCCTTGAGATTCCAATTGTATGCGACTCCCTTTCCTCCCAAGTCCCTTCCCTTCAGCGATTGGTATAAAAGCAGAACAACGAGCAGTGCAGTTCTCAGTTCAGATCATTCGAAGTATTAAGACAACCCTCATCAAATAGCCATAACTGATCACAGTGCCCCAAGTGAAATACAACGCAATTCAGGTGAAAATATTTTATAACTTTCTACCATAAATTCTTTATATTCAAAATATGGATAAGCTGAAATTCGATTTCGAAAAAATTAATTCTGCAATTCAAAACTTTGAAGTAATGGAACAAAAACCCATTACATCTCTAACGGTTGGTAAAGGTTACAAAATCGAAAAAATGTCCATGCTTTCTACAAGATATGGTGAATCTATTCAGGTTGTTCTAGTAGAAGATGACGATACTGCTAGGTTCAAATGTTGGCTTCCCAAACGAGTCACAGAGCAATTCACAGATGATGTGATTCGAAGCATAAATGAATCTAAGGCTAAAGTGACTGTTACATACCTAGGGCAGAGTTCCCAAGAATTTTCTGGTGCGAAAACCCGATCGTTAGTTGAGTTCAATGTCATAGAGTAAAACTTCTGCTCATTCCAATACAGTTTGAATATATGAATTTATGGTAGAATATAAAATATTTACCCGTCTCTCAACTATAAATATAAAGTGAGTAGCATATTTTACATGGAAGTGAATTCGACTCACGATCCTCATCAATTTTCAGAACTTCCATTCCGGAATGTGGATGCAATACTCCAGTGAGTGGTGGACGGAGGCTGTAGATATGGAATCTGCAATCCGGAGAATATCTTGTGAATTGAGTGATTTGAGTTGGAATGCGCTTCATTCGGCTAATTACGATATGGACATTTGCTTCGATCCGGAGGAAGTGCAGCGTGTCATGGATCTCAGCGATAGATATGACTTTGGTGTGGGGTTATGTAACAAATACTCTTATGGTGCTATCAGTTTGGGTGAATACTGCAAGCAGATGATTGAAGCAAAATTGAATGATTTTTTATCGGCGCTCATTCCATATCTACCAAATGATATAATCGAGAAACATCAACTCAGAAGAAAAAATATCAGCTCAGATGGAGGAGAAAAGAGTACGGAGGGTGATAAAAAAGATTAACTGCACACAATTTGAGTTATTTCACGAATGTTTGTTATTACTACTTGATTCGTTAATGAAAAACTGTATTGAGAATATATTTTTCGTTAATAAAAAACTGTATTGAGAATATATTTTTTATTTCCAACGCATCCTTACAATCATTATATGAAGAATAGCATACATGTCATTCAAAAATTATCATAGTCCAGTATGAACAGAACCATTTAGTGCACTATAGCTCAAGTAGGCATCGTGAAGAATGAGAGCATATACTTTCGTGTTGGCAGGAAACTTCGTTTTGCGGGTTTCGAACTCGATTTTGATGTCAACTGTTGAAGACTTCATGGCATCCGGTTGATGAGAACAATCGATTACAAACAATGGATTCTTCCGGAAACTTCCAATATCCATCATCGGTTCACTGGTGGGTTTATTGTAGTAGCTACATTGAAAATTCTCATAAGCGTAATAGGCTGAAGAATCCAGTTTTTTATCGAAATCTAGATTCCATCGTTCATATGGGAATACCTCAGAGTTCAAGTAGAGACGAATATTATTTATGTTAGCATGCATAAATTTTGTCACATCTTTCGCAATATTTTCAGAGTTATCTGTGTCTTGGAACCCGATAATAATGAATCGTGGCCTTTCGAGGCTATTAGTAGTTTTTACAGCCCATATATCTGAGGCTGTATCACGGAGTGAAGGTAATTCATAAAGATCCCACATGCGATAAGCCATCTTAACTTTGGTATTACTATTCTTATTGATCCGGTTCAAGAGCTTAAGTTTTTGCCGATCTTCTGGTACAATATGCCTTATTCTCCATTCTATTTTCGTTATTTCTAGTTCAGCGTCAACTTCTCCAATGAATGAATTCTTGAAGGATCGAGCTATGATCAAGATGAGTTCCTGTTTAACATTCAAAATACCTTTGTTGTAATCTTCGGCGAAACCCATGAGGTATTTCAATGGAAGTTTTCCACTGAAAACATGACTCGCAGTATCCAGTATATCTTGCTGATTCTGGCTCAGCCCCCAACCAATTGGCAGTAAAGAATTCTCATGAGATTTTCCGAAGGACACCATAGTTTTCAGCGCAGTAGTTATTCCTGGCTTTCTCACAACTGCAACTTGTTCACCGCCCATTTCATAGCGAATTTCATCGAATAAGAAAGCAAGAGCATTATTGGATAGATAACACCGCTTGTTAGCTTCTGAAGGTGTGAATTTCCCCTCGATATAAATGTAACTCTCTGCGATATCAAGAATCAGATCTTGAAAGTTGATTGGAATTCTAATTTCATCCGAGTTCTTATAATATGGGGATCCATATGGTTTATATGTATGCTCATGTAAACTAATCAGAGAATGGTCAAAGACGGGCTCCTCAAAAACTTCCAACTTATCACTTGTGATGAAAGCTGCCATGTTGATTTTTTTTTCTATATTTGACTTTCAAACCGATTGATTTCAAGAAGTTCAGACTACTGGAGCTGATACTATATCTTGACAGTTTAGCGGGCTCACGTGAACTGAGCTGATTTGATGATTTTTTCTCCTTTATATCAGCCTCTTTCACTACTTTTCCTTTTACACATCGTCTAGGTTTCAATAGGTGAACGTTATAACAGAATCCCATCTTGGAGAATGGAAAAATAGCCTTCAATGTTGCAGCTTCTTCAATTCTAATTTTACAATTATTCTTTCACCATTAAAATCAATCAGATGACCGCGATCGTCCAAAATGCGCAAAGTAATGTTGTCAAGATACTGACGACCTTCAGGCTTGATCGGCATATAAATTATATTTCTTGGTTCCTTCGTGAGTTTGTATCCTGGTTCGACATCAATATCGAACTCGAAGAGACTGTGGGCTTCTTCACCATTCAAATATGCTCCAGAGGTGATATTGCAATCAACGCGAATTATTCTCACGTTATTGATATTCACCGGCAACGTTGATTCGTGAGTCTCATCGATCCCATACACTCTGGACTCAAAACCCAGGAGCTGGGCAATAGAGTTCTCATGTAACAGATTGATATAATATTTTGATCGCATTTCACATTTTAGAGTGTTGTTGTTTGCGTGTAAGAGAAACAAATCATCCATAGACTTTTCGGTGGCATTGTCAGAACGTTTCTCTCTGGATTTGATATTTCGCTGTATAACTTTATTGATTTCATCGATTTCATATGCACCAGGAGGAATTTTTATAGCTATGGGTGGAGAATTTATTCTCTTCGAGTAGCTGATCACATTGTTCTTCACAGTAACATTGAATATTGAATTGTATGAATAGAAGCCATGTAAACCTAAACCGTAACTGCAGCTGGTGTCCAATTCTATTGGTGGGTAAAAGTTAGCGCTCAACTCGCTAGAGTCTCCTGACAGCGAGAACGTTCGTGACATGACTGTTAACTTGTACATATTCCGACGTCTTTTATTGCTGTTTACAGAAACTGTGCAGTAACCGCTGCCTCTTTGGAACTGATGCTGAATGAGCATCGAGATCATTTTTTGTTACAACATTTACATCATTCATTTTACAATAACAACAAAATATTTTGCGGGATATCGGTCCATCATTCACATCAGTCGAACTACCAGCATCGTTGTAATGTTCCTGGCAATACTGATACTTCAAGACATCAACATCGTTTTGGAGGTGTGGCGGCAGTTTATCCCACACCGATGCAATTTCGTTAGCAGCACATCCAATCAACACTTCTTTAGGCATATCTGAGAGTTGCTGTGCACTCATTTTCTTCAAGCTGCGTAGCCTAGAATATGCGATGAGCGAATGGCCCATCCTCTTGATGCTTTCTCTATCCTGTGTCGGAGTTATATCCATATTGGCTTTCCGTATAGAAACTGCAGGCATAAATGACCACACCAAACTGTATTGAATTGTTGGTGTCGCTTGTTGTTATAGAAAATTTTACGAGCAGGCTTCTGACCACTATAAAGATAACTGATTAATTCTTTGGGGGGAGGTAAGTCACCAAAGCTGTCATAGTATGTTACCGTTCCTCCAATTTTTTTATATGCCACCCAGTGAGTTCCTCGACCTCGACGACTATCCAAATTAACTATAGCGGATTCACATTGGCGCGGTCCTGAAACTGGAAGGCCGTCACGCATAAATACACCCCGAAAATTTTGTATTTTCATTTTCCTGACAAAATATTTGAGATCGATGTCAGAAAGGGCTCTTCGGGGTGGCATATCTATAAGTTTTTTGAATTCTGGGGCTTCAAAAACAATCCTAAACCTTTGCGATATGGTTTCAAATACATTCCTTTGCCATTTTTACCTAAGGCAATTGCCTCCATGAACGTATTGTGTCGGTTTGACTCCTTCAACTGATCTGCACTAGCTCTCGCTGCTTGAACTGCCTTAGTGATTCCAGCAGCTGCCCCGGTCAGAGTGCCAAGTGCTGATAAACCAGCAAAGATAGGTATGAGTGGCAAAATTCCACCGATTTTGGGAATTGGTATTACTCGAGGTGTGCGTATTTTGTTTCTACCACCTGCCTCTTTTGTGTATTTACGGGCGGCTTTCAATGCAATTTGAGCGGCTTTTCCCAAATTATCTGTAGCAATTTCACGTCTTCCTGCTTTACGTAAAACATCTCTAACCTTTCTCACTACGCCCGAACCGAAAGCTACTATCTTTCCATTATTCTGTGCTTTTTTTTCCTTGATTCTCTTGATAACTCGTTTCTTCACCTGTTTACATGCTTGAGACGATTCGCACCCCATACCAAATCGGCGTTTCCCCTTCATGATATTTGTAACCAACCAGGCAGAAGCTCTCTCACCAACAGTAGAGTTTTTATCTGTATATCTACCCCAAGCAGCGTCTTCGAGCTTTTTGTCTGCCTTGTGTCTACTTTCAAGGTTGTCCAAATTTAGTGAGTAAGCAATATCATGCTCCTTGCATGCAATATCGAGCTTATTTATTCCAGGATCTCCCCGTTCCAACCTCTTGTGTAATCTTGTTCCAGGACCGCAATACTGATATCCACCAGGCAGATGTAACTCGAAGGGTAAATTATTGATTAAAGAATTGACCAATCCTTTGCCAGTTTTTTTGACTCGTTTAATTTCAGATCCGCACCGATTGATTTTCGTCATTTAAATAAAAGATACATTTCATGATTGCTCTTATATAGTCTCCAGCTGTCTCACAATGCATATTGTAAAACAGAAACAGGAGTTTCTTATCGATAATTTCGATGATGAAGCAACTGGTAAATTCAAAGTTGAACGACGTCATGGGTCTCTCCTCCCGCTATCGATTAGAGGTCTTATTATTGGACCATCGAACTGCGGAAAGACGAATGTAATGATTTCCTTGCTAACTCATCCGCTGGGTTTGAGATTTGAGAATGTTTACCTCTATTCCAAATCTCTGTATCAACCCAAATATGAGTATTTGCGTGAAGTGTTGACACCTATTGAGGGGTTGGGATTTTATACTTTTGGAAATGACCCGTCCGCAATAGTGGAACCGTCTGATGCCAAACCTGATTCCGTATTCATATTCGATGATGTTATGTGTGAAAAGCAAGATGTCATCAGATCATATTTCAGCATGGGTCGGCATAAAAATGTTGACTGTTTCTATCTGGCTCAAACTTATTCTCGAGTCCCGAAGCAATTAGTCAGGGATAATTCAAATTTCATTGTGATGTTCAGACAGGATGATATGAATATCAACCACATTTTCTCTGATCATGTATCACCAGACATGACATTCAAGCAATTTCGAGATATGTGTGCGAAATGTTGGAATGATAAATTTGGATTTCTAGTTATCGATAAAGATCGAGAACTACAAGGAGGTCGCTATCGAAAGGGATTTGACAATTTTATATATCTCTAACGTTTATCAAGTATTTGGCTCAATCAGAAGTTGAACATTATCAAAGACACGTCAAAGCACTAACGCCATGTCTCTAAAAAGCAATGATGATATTGATCTGAAGAGGAGGTTGATTGAGGCAACGGATTCGGTTCGAAAAAAATTCAATTACATCAAGAGCAGCCGCATTGGCAATCAAGCGGCACTGACAAGAATATATGAACCAATCATGGAGCCGTTGAGAAAAATATCTGAAAATACATCTAAATTGAGTCCTTCAACAATACTGAGCCATCCAAAGAAGACCAAACCTATGGAGAGTAGCACCCCACTATCAAAATTGAATTTCTCAGACCTTGATGATGGAGCTGCTCAATTTGGGGCTGAGGAAACAACCATAATGGATACACCGCCATCTTCAATGGTAAATTCGGATTCAGATAAGACAGCAGTTGGCGGCGCTGAAGTAAACAATCACATTGAAAAACTGCTCAAAGGAAATTCTGCATATGATACGACATATGGTGTTCGTTTAGATCCTTCTACAAATAAACTAAAGATGGGAGAAGCCAATGTGGAGTTTATTGGAGAGAAAATTGTGTTCAAAGAGCGTGGTAAAACTGTTGGCACATACCAGGGCACGTCTAAACTATATAAATTAATATTCATGAAAGTAGCTCCTAGAAATATTTCTGCAACTGAACTGAATGCGTATGGTGATATACTGAGAATTACAAAAGCAGCGTATAGAAACTATGATGAAGAACAAGGTTTGGTGTCTAATAAATGGAAGAAATATCGCAGGATAATCAAACCACTGTTAGCAAGTGGGAGTGCGCTGGAAAATTCCGTCAGAGAAGGCGACGGGTTAATGAAAATTCCTTCCCAAAAGGTATATGAGGGAAATAAGCCTTACAGTTATATCTACTGGAATAGATTAGAGGAATTAATCGATCGACTTCGACTTCTCTGGAGTTCAAAAATGGCTGGCCATACAGGGCATGATAATGAAATAATAGCCATAATAGAGGAATTGCGCGAAGAGGGCATCATCTACTAACCACGGGATATATTTCTATTGAACTTGTGGAATTCAATCATTCATCTATTGATATTCTAACAATGAATACCACAATCGATAAATTTGGCCGTAGACGCGGTAGTGTGAAGGCGGTTATTGGAAAACCAGGGGTTGGATTCGTACTTACACCAGAAGGGGATTATAATATTCAGAACAGACGCCTGCGGAATGTTGGTGAACCTTCCGACATCAAAGATTGTGTCACTAAGGGCTACATTGACGATCACATAAAAGAAACTAAGGAATTAACTCTTGCAGCCGTACAGGAATCGATATCATCTGTAATCCGTGATGCAAGGGCATATTTTGATTCCAAAATAACAGAGCTCAGATTCGTTATTGGCAAGAAGTCTGATACTCAAACTGAACGAATTTCCAAATTGGAGCAGTCAATTAGTACTTTAGAAGGGCGAATTACTAAAGTGGAGCATTCTACAGCTAAACCGCCACCTAAACACTGGAGAACTGGGCAGCTAGCTCTACCACCTGCATGGGAACCTACTCGTGTTATAGAAAGTTAAAATGAGTGCAGCTAAAAGGCAAGTTGTTGAAGAGTTACATGGATCTGCTCGACGTAATTTTCCCCGGAGGAAGACAATAATAAAAGGATTTTCGGATTTGTGGCAAATAGATCTAATGGAAATGCAGCCATACGCTAGAAAAAATAGTGGTTATAGGTATGTCCTTGTTGTGATAAACTGTTATTCAAAATTTGTATGGACTAGACCACTGAAAAGTAAAACTGGAAAAACCGTCGCTGCGGCTATGGAGAGTGTGTTGAAGGAGGCAAAACACACGCCAAAAAATGTGCAATCCGATCAAGGCACTGAATTCTACAATACGCAGTTTTCATCGTTGATGAAGAAATATAATATCAATCATTATTCAACTTTCAGCACTAAAAAAGCTGCAATTGTGGAGCGAGTTATAAGAACTTTGAAGGCATGGTTATATAAAGAGTTTTCAGTCCAAGGACATTATAAATGGCTGAAAATCATCTCAGATTTGACAGAGCAATACAACAACAAAATACATAGTAGTACCGGAATGAGGCCTGTTGATGTGACATCATCCACGAAATTGAATATGTATAAAAATGCTAAAAATGCTAAAAAACACAACAAGACAAGAAAGAATAAATTCAGATTAGGTGACGTGGTTCGGATCAGCAAATACAAAAGCATTTTCGATAAAGGTTATTTAGCAAATTTCACCACTGAACTTTTTAAAATCATCAAAGTGAATAGCACCGAACCAGTAACTTATGGGCTTGAAGACATGGATGGAAAGCCAATAAAAGGTTGTTTTTATGAAATGGAACTGTACAAAACAAAGCAGCCCGATATTTATTTGGTTGAAAAAATTTTGAAGAGGAAACATGGAAAAATTCTTGTAAAATGGCTTGGATTCCCCAAGGAAAAAACTCATGGATCGACAAAAACTCAATAGTATAACTGACATTTTCATGATTTTTTCACCTTGAAATGTATCATTGACTTATATTTTGAAGATTATTCATTTTTATTCATATTCTATTGTTTAATGATAATGAATGAAAATAAAATCCAGTTAGTAAAAAACTTTTTATTTATATCATTTTACAAACTATCGTCAATAATCCACTTGTTCATAAACGTAGCGTCTCTGTGGAACCACATGAGTTTTCCTCAACTCTTCTCGCTCGGTCCTCTGCTCTTCGTTCAAACACCAACATTTCAGGAGATGATCAACACTGTCCTTGAAGAAGAATCCGACACATTCACACAGCACCAAACCAGTTCGGCATGCCTTGCACAAGTTTCTCCAGCAGTCTTTTGTGAAAGTATCACAGTTCGTACATCTCTGGAATTCCAAACATTCTTTCATGCTGCATGTCTTACATTCTCTTCTATATATTCCAAAGTTTGTGAAACTGAGATTTTCACTACATATTCGGCACTCTATCCAATTTGTGCCACACTCCTTTTTGATTTCCTTGAGCACTTTCGGAGGATTCATCTCTCTACATTCCACACACAATCCAGTACATGTGTTGATTAAATCGGGCGACCAAGCAACCTCACAATTATGGCAGGTCAAACACTTGTGAATCACTAAGGGATAAACCGCAATTTTCGGTTTGGAATCCCACTCTTTCGGCACTGACATATTGAAGAGCCGTCACGTCTGCTTTCAACTAGTATTGAATACTGGGATGTTTGGCATTTCTCCTCAAAATGTAACCAATTCCCCTCCACACTAATGTTTCTCGATGGCCTTGAACTGCAGTTATCCCCACCACCAGTGACCTTCAGATATAGAGTGACCTTGGAAACTAGAATGGCCTTCAAACCCCACGAAAATAGGTGGTTATCCCCACCTCAGGTGACCTTCAGATTCAGATTGACCTTGAAATTGGAATGGCCTTGCAGTTGGAATGACCTTCATCCCCCACTCGAATGAGCGTTCTGAATGGATGTATAAAAAGAGGAGGAAATACGCCTCTGCATCAGTTTTCTCGACATATCACTACATCGTCAACTACAAGATTTGTTAGGATATCTCACAGTCGTATTCTGAAACAACATGGCGTTTCAACAGAATCAGAGTGTAATGAGAGTGTTGAGGAGCTTAGTAGATATTGCTGTGGAAGGAGATAACATAGCAGTGGAAGGTGTTGCAGAAGCAGGCGCTGCGGGTGAACCAGCAGCAGATGCACTTGAAGCCGGTGGCGGTGATAGTGAAAGTGAAGATGAAGGGGTTGCCATTGATGGTCCTACTGATCGCAGCGATGTTGCATACAGGTGTGTTGCGAAAGATATAAACAGGGTAATAGACAGAAGTAGGAATACATATTGTTCAACAATGTCGTTTGGTATAGTGGAAACCATTGAAGGCGACAAGGTCTTGTGCCACCAGTGTCTAATTGCATATGGCATGTTGGTCCCCGGCGGATTCTACAACAATGTTGATTTTCACGAAACATCGGAATACCACAATATACCGCATCAGCTCTGTACGGCATGTAAATTGGATATTTGTCAAGTGCGGCTTGTTGATGTTTGCATGATTTGCAACACATTTAAACGAAATAACTAATGTGCGCGTTTTTACAGAGGAGCTGTAGAATATAGTATTGCGGACAGCACTAGTGGCACAAACCAGCGGGCGCATATCTCTGTTGAGGACAATTGGGATCGTTCAACAATTGAACTGGACGAAGTGGATTACGGTGATGATTTACCTGACCAAAGCTATTGGTGGGGTCAAAACCATTTTTCTGAGGACAACAACGGGGAACATCGCGAAGTTTTACCTGATCAGAGCCATTGGTGGTATTCCAACCTATATTCCGAAGACCATAGTGAGGGGTGTGAAGTTCAAACAGAAGATGAGCACAATCGTGCTTGGAGGTTGCTATTTTTGACTTGAATTTTTGTACATTATGACATTTCTCAAAAGCAAATAAAAGTTACACTTATGGATTGATATCATTTTTATTTTTCGGTTCTTTCATAATAGTCTTCTATCATTCGATATAAGAGAAGTACAGTATACACACTTGACATTTTCTAGATTTCTTTGTGAGATAAAAGGAAATGGAGTCTTTTGAGTTTCATTTCGAAATATGTGAGAAACAAGTGTACAATAGGGGTAAGGCGAATGGCTTATTGAAATAAACAAAGAATGATGAACGCGCATCATCATTTTTCCAATAATAGTCGATTTTTTTGGTGGGTTTGAATTGAGGTATCCAGTTGATGTGAAAATGAATAGTATTGCACCAACTGCGCATGCCTGGTTCCTTTGCATATCAGGAAAGCTCTGATTTGGTTCATTGCGCAAGTTGATGAATGTGAACATGCGCGGTTAGAATAATTCTACATGAAATATCCCCCTAAGTTAGCAAAATATGTTTTTTATGCATTTTATACTATTCAATGCATTTCACTTGTTGAAGGGAGGGGGTAGTTGATGGAAAGCGGATTTTTTCGACTCGCAGATGTATGTAATTATGAATTATAAGTGATAAAAACGTAAGTGCGCATTAACACATTCAGAGAGAATCTACTGCGCAGCCCTTTTTCACAGTTATGATGCCTTTTTCAGAAAAACTTCCAAGGGAATCATCATTATATACAGAAATACGGCCGACGCCACCTACTGCGCATAACTTTCATTGACCATTTTCGTAAAAGTCTCATTTTGGTCATATATGGAAACTAGCTATTAAATGCATGCGCAGTAGGTTTTTCCCCCTCCCTCCACACCCCCCTCCCAAGAGGTAAGAAATGAGTTCATTCATTCAAAAATCACAAAAAAAATTTATTGTAGAAATAAAAATAGATACATGTCCACACACAAATATAAGTAAAATATGGTTATAAATACATCTTAATACCTTAAAATCGAACAGAACCTTAATCCTAAAACTTCGGGATAAAACATAACTACTTATAATCCTAATTGCAATTCAAAAGACTTTCAAAAATAAACATAAACAGAACAATAAAAATATCATAGAAATCTGAGAAATTCTTACATACTATATACATTACGGGAAAAATAGAAAGCCCTGTGCTGTTCTCATTTTGATTTATTTAAAAACATTCGTATTCTCTGTGTGAGGGCATCGAAACGCTTTTTTTCTCTTTTTCGTCGGAGGCGTGATCTTGCCACATCGGCTTTCAGCTCTGGCATATTTTGCTTGAGCTGATCGCTTTTGTGCTCAATTTGTTGTTGGCGTTCGTCTAGCTCGCGTAATTGTCTGTTCAATTCATCGCGAGCCGCATCAATGTCTTCACGCTCCTTAGCGTACGCCAACAACAAATTCTCGGCCTCCGACAGTTTTGCTTCAGCCTCTTGGTTATTTTTCAATGCCTGATCTTGTCGATGTTCAAAATCCTCAAAAACAGTTTTAATCAAGCCAAACTGTTTACGAGTATTTTGCGACCAAACGCCGTCACCCCCATCGCTCCCATATTCGGAAACAACCGACCGTTGTGAACCCATGAGTAAACCCCTCAACAAGGGAAATTCATTAACAGCTGCCACCTCGGGAAGATTTTTTTGTTCCTCTAGAGAATTCACCGGTGACGGACCTGCCAGAACAGATTCGCCATCGTTGGCTGTCACCTCAAGAATAGTTTTTTGTTTTTTTGGAGAGTTCATCGGGGTCGATGTTCTCCTTTTCAGAGGTACATCCAACCATGACGGACCTGCTACAACAAATTCTTCATCGTTGGTTGTCACCTCGGAGGGAGTTTTTTGTTTTATTGGGGAGTTCACCGGGGTCGATGTTTTCCTTTTCAGAGGTACATTCAACCATGACGGGCCTGCTATAACAGATTCGCCATCGTTGCTTATATCCTCGCATATGGGCGCGTATGGTGAAGGTTTCGACTCTAGGGAGTGGATAATTTGGGAGACATTGATACCTTCAAGAGAAGAGTCCCGAAAATCTTCTTGAAAATCCAATTTTCCCAAATCACCCATCGAAAAGTTCGCAAAATGGTAATCTGCTACGTCATCGCCGAAAGGGTTATTCAAATTAATTATTTGCTCGGGTGCTGGTTCTTCAGCGGACTTAATTTTGACATCACTTAAAATTCTAATTTTTTGTGAAGAACCGGCAACCGGCTCATTTTCATTCCGCAATGAGCTAAGTAAGGTCAGTGTTGTGAGCATTGCGGGTACCACATTACCATTATCATTCAGAGAATTCGAATTATTTTTTTTACCTTCCATCTTTTATGAGAAATATGAACACAAGTTTGAAGAGAACAAAGAAACAGCACAGCACAGACACAGCACAGAACTTTAAGGAACGGGTGAGGAGGATACAATGAAGCATCACGATAGCCTTCTAACTCGAGAAGACCGCACAACCCCTACCTCAACGCCAGACAGAGTCTGCGCACAAGTGACATCATTGAAAGAAGTGGACTTAGGGACACATTCCTCAGTGCCGCCTACCTACACATCGTTTTAAAGAATGTTAAGGAATTCAACCCAATGTGTTCAGATAACTACCTGCTGACCGGCAAGCTGAGGAATGTGGCCTGAAACTGCATTCTCTTTGACTAGAAAAGTGTTATTGTGGCCAAGGGCAATCTTAAGGAATGTGTGTTGGTACAGTTTTTTCAAAACAACGGCTATACCACCGTGCGGTTGTGAAGTTCACTGGAGTAAGATAAAATATGGTTAATACATATTCGGTAATCGATATATATAATTTCAAACTCATAATAGCTGTGGTTGAATGGATTGTATGTGAATTACCTAGATTTGATTAATATGTCTGTTTGTTTCAAGAGGCATCGGCAAATTGAATAGATTGTGTACACCATTGTGAAAATTATATAATCGAGCAAACTTGGTGATTTGGTAATTTCAATTCACTCGGCTTCCAATAAAGATATTAACATATTTAAATTTTCCTCAGAATCATTGTTCAGCATTGATTCCACAATGTTAGAACACCACAATACATTTTTTTCGGGATCCGTTTGGTAAAATTCGATGTCACAGTGCCCCCATGGTAACGTTTTACTGGTATTTGGTATAATGAACCGCTTGTCGTCATAATGAGATAATGCAATTTTATTTTTCATTTCGGTGAACATATTATGACTATCGCTTTTGAAGCTATTCATTCTCCTTAGTATGGATCCACCTCTCTCAACGATGTTTTTGTAGTCACTTTTGAAAAGGTGTTTGTCGATGACAGACTTTTTAACACCCTTCGCTTTCTTCAATTCATTATTGACCGATTGCACGAAGTAAGCTTTGGCTCCAGTACCATAGAAACCTATTATTGGGTCATCTGGAAACTCATCTTTCATATTTCCTAATATAGATTTGGTCACGGGAATTCCAAATTTGTTCCCGAGGGTGTAATTCGAAGTGTCGAACTTTTCTATGTTCCTGGTCATGAATTCATAGATGTTTTCGTTAGCTATTTTTAGTATAAATGAATCTGTATCCATGTAGAGTAATGAAGCGTCATTACCGAAGTGTTTTTTTATGCAATTATAAAAGAATTCATACATAACAGTTTTGGATAAATCTAATATACTAAATCCTAAATAAAGCGGCTTGTTGTAATAAACTTGCACTTTTCCCATCTGAATGGCAACAAAATTCTCTGTGAATATAGAACACGTTTTGAAATTTGGGTGCGATATCAAGCTGTTAGCTCCCGCTGATCTTTTTATATTTTCCCAATGAGTTACCAATTTGATATCTCTCCTGTTTTCCACGTTTTCCATTGTTTTTCCATACACAGCATTGTTCATTTTCTTGAAGAATTGTTTTTCAAATTTATTTGTAGCTTTATTGCGCATCTCAGTATTGAGATCAATATAGGCTTTGAGCCATGGCGATTGTCGAAATTTCAGAACTCTGTGAATTTTAGTAAGAATCAGACCGTTTTCTAGTGCTTGTTTCAGCGTTCGATAGTGAACGATATAATTATATTTGTTTGATAAGTTCGGCGTCAACTTGGGTATGTTTGATTTCGAACCGGGCGGTACTATGTTCTCAACTAAAAATGGTAAATCTGAATGGGAATCATGCAACTCTTTCGGATAATGAATGTCCACTTCGAGAACATACCCATAAGGAGAATCAGAAGATATACTCATTACATCCAAATTGAGTATTTCTTCGGGGGTCAGCCAAGTGAACCCGCCTGTAGGAAGAGGTTGAGACATGCTGTGACCATACAAATTCGTGGCATCTAAATACGATATATATGAAATATCTTTTCCAATATCGTAATTGGGCAGATATTTGTTATTAGCAATGTGCTTCCTATCGCTGCATTGACTTATTCCGCCACGTATACCTTTTTTGAAAAAATGTATCATATCAATATCAGTCAAGAGTTCCAATTCAATTTTTGTGTATCTCAACATCGCATCCCAGGACAGGCCTGGAGCGGTATAATATTGAGCAGGGTCTAATCGGTATGCATCTAAACATATCTTGCGGAAATTCTCGAATATGTCAGCCAGCAGTAAAACATCTGACTTCAAGTACAAATCCGAATATTCTCCCAGAGTACGACAATCAAAAAGATCCCAAACTCGTTTTGCTCTATTATAACATTCGTCTGAAATTTGTTCTTCATTCAAATTATCATAAAATTCTTCCTTCGATGGTAAATGTGTAAGATCTAATTTCTCCAAACAGTTCACGAAACTGTATGGGAAAACCCCTTTTTGCTTCATTAACTGGAATTTCTCATTATCTGGAAAGAACTTTTTTGTTTCTATGAATTGACTCTCGGTTAAATTTGCACCGAGTGTCTGAAGTGACTCCGACAAAAATTTGTAGCTGTCAATGAATCTCAATTTGATGAAATTATTCTTCAATTTACCATCTTTACCCATGTAGCTATGGGTGAAAAGATGCTTAGTAAATGAAATATATTTTTCTTTAGTTTGTGGAATAACGTCTACTCGATCGCCTTTATCAAATAATTCTTTGATGAATAGATGACAATCATATCCGCTCATATTATGGCAAATAATTGGTATAAAATTTGGGAGTTTATAATTCAAATTACATATAGAATGAGCCGCTCCAAATCTTTTTTTCCCAGTCAAGTGGCAATGATCTCTCACTTTCACATCACCGTCTTTGAATGTCTTGTCGCATATACCACAGGTCTTCGCATCAGAAAATTCTTTTTCTTCCGCGTCAGAAAGCTGGCACATAGGAACAACTTTTTTTAGAAACCTATGATATATACTTCTTAAATCACTTTGAATATTCGAGACGAATACTTTCGCAGTATCCGCTCCCCGATATGAAATATACTTATCGATTGTATCATCGAAAGAACATTTTATATAGTATGCAAACGAGTATGGTTCATGAATGTGAGTTCGACTCGTGTAAGAGTATTCTGGATTTGGTTCACACGAATCCATGGGTTTGAGAATTGATTCGAAATCTGCATACACAACAAACGGAACAGTCATTTGTTTTTCAATATTTACATATTTCAATATATTTTCAGGTGTATATTTACCAAATTTATCGATTATCAATTTTTCAGTTGGTGTAGTTGTACATACATGATTGCAATCTTTCAACTTATGCCGTGCCAAAGCCTCTTCATTAGAAAAATATAACAAACAGCCGTCACAAAAATATTTCTTATGCCCGTTAGCTGAAATTTGACTAGAAACTAATTTCGACAGATCTTTGATCCAACAATAATGACTTTTTCCCAAATCATTACTGATGAGCAATAAGTTGATGTGTCTACCAAGCTGGTGCTGTGAGTAATGCAGTGGTCCTACGACCTCATATTTCATTTTAGAACCCTCATATTTTTTTTCCAGTCCGTAAACGTTAATAGAACAATTATTAGCCGATTCAAATTTTGAAATTCCACTCAGTTTCATAGGAAACTCCATACCTGTTAAATTCAAGACAGATGCAAATGGTGGGTAGGAAGATACTTCGGAAACCCTACGATCCGCCGGGTAGAGCGCCGATACTACAGCCCATGCAAAACAGTAGTTGTCTTCATTCCGAACATTCACAACTCCTTTTTTAGACTCTATATAATCTGGTAGTTTTATATAGGAAGATGCACCAAGAGGACTGAACTTATTCACATTCATTTCTGCGAACATTACTTTCTCCAAACTCCATCCTGCAAACAAATAATTCTTTCAACACCGTTTTTGTTTTTCTGAGCACTCACATACCTGAATCGCGATCTTCGAATTCTGTACTTTGAGCTGTTATTGCATCAATCAAGACATCCAAAACTCCATTTGGGTCCATGGATTGGTCAACGATTTGGTTCACTGAATTGAAACACTTAATCTCGGATAATTCCTGAGTCTGTAATATGTATGAACTGAATAGTTCGAGATTAACTTTGACCGCACTATGAATTCTCACCACATCTTGTAATAATGTAACCATTTTCTGTTTATATGTATTGAAAAATGTTTTCAAGTCGGTGAAGCCGCTACCACTTCCAATTCTATAGCTGGCGATTCTACATTTGAAAGCACTCTCGACAATTTGCACATCATCACTCAACTGGATGCAAGAATTAGATCTATGTTCGAGCGTTCTCCGATGAGAAACCATTTGCCCCATTGGCACTGTCTTATTACAGCTCTCACAAAAATTCACATCATTACTCGGTGGTGGACTCAATCTGGGGCGTTTGATGGGTGGCTCGCCACTGCCGCTTGCCACCCTACACGATTGCGTTTGGCGTCGGCGTAAATTGTCACTGCGCGTGAAAGCTTTTCCACAATTGCACGTATACATCTCACACAATGCTCCACTGCTCGGAGTGAGGAACAAATAAACCTCAAAGGCTCGATTCTGTTTATATACACAAACGAGGTTTGAGAGAGGGGGGAGAGAGAGCCAATCTCAAGGTCATGAAATATAAGGTCATTTCATGTTGTTCTCGATACCTCAAGGTCAATCTGCATTGAAAGCCAGCGAGTTTTGAAAAGAGGCTCAAGAGCGATAGCATTTATGGGGAGGTAAAGCAGACAGTGTCTATTTCCCTACTTGATTAATTTGAATATCACATACTGACAAGTTTGTTTTTCCCCAAAATAGCAAATCCTGAGATATTCCTAATCGAAACAAATATTGAACTCTCTTTGCATGTCCTTGTTTAAATAAGTGCCAACTGAAGGCAGCTCAAGGTTATACTTCATCAAGGTCGAATATCAAGGACGTTTACATTCAAGGCTAACCCCAAGGTCAAGGTCAGTGGTGGGGGGAGGACTATGCCAATTGAAGGCAGCTCAAGGTCATCATTACATTCAAGGCCACCCCCAAGGTCAAGGTCAGTGGTGGGGGGAGGTCCAGGATTGGCATAAACCCCCTACTCTGGTAAGTGCTCTCATAGGTCATTTATGAATCCAATCTTATTATTGTTGAAGTTTCATCATGAGTTCTCCAATTCCAAATAGTACTTCAATCAAAAATACTACTAAATATTGCTGAAAATAGTCCTTTTCGTCCACAGAATATTCAGCAGAGATGCACTCGAAGTATCACAAATTCTAAATTAATTTTCATTGTAATTATTTCCAACACAAATGCAAAAGTTTCAAAATAGTCTTACAGTGTATTATTCGTTGACGGCAATCACGACTCTCTTATAACTTGCAGTTCACAACTGTGCAACTACTTCGAACTATTCCAAGTATTTTGTGATTGTCCTAGAACTGATCTATGACACACCTAGGGAGAAAGTGAGATTGGAAATATATACACAAGTATTGGCGCCAGTGGCCGGTAGGGTCACGTTACGTTATAGGCTCTAGAAAGGAAAGGAAAAACGCCTATACAATGAGAGAAAGCGAAAGAGATACATATAATGTCATTTGAATCTTGGACTTCGACTGCAACAAGGTCACGTGACCAAAATGTCAAACTCGCGGTAACCTAGTCCAGTAATATATAAAGTGATTTTGATCGATATGAATTTTCGACTTTGACATGATCAAATCGTCATCCACAAATAATAAATGTTATCGCCATGGATATTGCCCACGCAAACGCATGGGCCTGCATTAGTCTGGTGGAAATTGAAACTTTTCAGAAATTCCTGGAACTCAATGTTCCAGCATTGATTGTTTCAGACCCTATAGACTTTCATTCGATCTGAACACCAAGGAGCCTTCCTGAAATCCCTGATGTTGTGTCATGTAGATAACTTCTGACATCGAACGGGGCGATTTCCGAGTTTTCTTCAGCAGCAATAGCCAAGAGATTTCGGATAGATACATATCATATCACTGGTGCAAAAGTTTTCTGATAGTCGATTCCTTCTTTCTGCAGAACCTCTGGCAGCAAGTCTTGCTTCGAACTTTTATATGCGGTTGATATCAGTTTTTATGTGAAACATCCATTCGCAGTCTATTATATCAATTTCTGGATGAGCTATTTGTGAAGTTCAAGTGTTGTTTTTATGCAAAGATTCCATCTCTTCTTCGATAGCCTCAATCCATTTTCCAGAATTTTCTGTCGATGGATATTACTTCTTGTAAATTGTATCTCTGATCAGGATACTCTTCCACGTTTACGTCTGTTTGATCCTAGTTTTCATTAGAGTTTTCATTCTCTTCATAACGTTCATCTTCGCCTATATTAGTTTTCGAAATAGTATTTTATCTTCGAATTTGAGGCTGTGTTGAGACTTTTCTGTATTTTTCGTATCGTTTTCATTGAAAGTGACATTCGCGCTAATGAAAATTTTTCTTTTGGAGGGTACCCATGAACAGCAATTCGAGAATTCTTTCTCATAGCCAACATAAATAATTTTTTTGCTTCGTGGTTCCCATTTTCTTCTAAACACTTTGGGATTATGCATATATGCGATGGAACCAAAAATTCTTACGTGTTGAATGTTCACTTTCTTTGAATACAATTTTTGGAAAAGAGTTTTATGTTTAGCTTGCGTTGACAACGTTCTATGGATCATTGAACGAGCACTTTCTGTAATTGTACTTATTTCTCTTTCGGATCGACCATTTTGTTCTTGGGCATAAGCAGTTGAAGTTTCACCGTAGATACCCCGTTCTTTGATAAAATCTTCCATTTTTTCATTTATATATTTCCTTACATTATCACAACGCAATATTTTTATGAAATTTCCAGTTTGCTTCTCGACTAAGGCTTCGAATTCTCGGAATCGTTCGAAAATCTCCGAATTATGTCGGAGAAATTGGACAGTTCTAAATCCGCTGGGTTGCGTTTAGAAACTACACACGGCGCTTTCGGGCGTTTGAAAATCGTTCGAGAATTCTGGGCGAAACATGACGTCACACCCTAGAATCTTGGTTGTAGCCGTTCAGAAATATCTTCTGGGCAACAACTTTTCATCCTTTCAAAAAGCGGGGCTTTTGGGCATGTCATGCGCACTGAGCATCTATATTGTTTTGATATTTGAATTAAAACATAGGTAGCAGATCATATATATTTTTCAAATGATATGATGATAACGATGAAAGAGTTATGTGCGATTAGGGAAAGTAAATGCAGAAATAAGCGATTATCTCTTACTATTTTCAATTTATTCTTTACTGACCATACTAATATTTATACTATATGTTACCAGGGCCGTCGCATGGTTTTTAGAAACCCAAGGCAAGGCTTAAATGCCCCTCCCCCTTGTTAACACTCGTTTTTTTGTCCGTTCCAGTCTTTGTTCGGGGGATACTACCCTAGCAGCGCAGCGCTGCTCGTCAGTATACACAGTTGGTGAGACTGAGTAACTTATTACATTATCAATTATGCATAGACAGAATTTTACACACTCTGCAATGCATCAATTTTATAATACAGTGCTTCATTATACAATGTGCATTTAACTTTTTTATGAGAATACTCAGTATGTTGCTGATATTTCATTTATTTTAAAAACAAGTTGTTCCTTTGACTTGTTATTATATTTGTTATTATTATTTGTCAAGTTGACATTAAATATATTTTTCTCCACATTTTCTCTGAATATTACAACAGGTTATAGGCCCAGTAAGCTCAGCATAAAGTACCTAATCAGGAGAAAGTTCGCAGTTTAAATTGAAACAGTTTTCAGCATGGCAGCATCCCTCACGCAAGTGGAGAAACTAGGCAAGAATAACTACGACACATGGAAATTGCAGATGGAGGCAATTCTCATTAAAAATGATCACTGGTCTCATGTTAATGGAGGAACAGTTAAACCAGTTGAGCCGGCAGAAGCACTAGTCTGGGAGAAAACTGACCAGAAAGCTAGAGCAGATATTATTTTGTCAATGCAACCAACCGAACTGAGTATAATAAAACATTGCCGAACCTCAAATGCCGTTTGGAATAAGTTGAAAGAAGTCTACGAATCACAAGGACCAGCAAGAAAAGCAACTCTACTCAAACTGATTCTTTTCACGAAAATGTCAGAAACCGATGACATGAAAAATCACCTTCACATTCTATTCGAAACCGTCGATAAAATCAATGAAATGGGAATCGAAATGGCAGACGATCTTTTATCTACCTATCATAATTTTATATAGTATACCGAAAAGCTACGAGAATTTTAGTTGTGCTATAGAAGCTAGAGATGATCTTCCCAAGCCAGAAACACTCAAGATCAAACTCTTAGATGAATTCAATGCGAGAAAAGGCAGTGAAACGGATTCAGCAGGTGCTTTATATGTGAAATCGAAATACCATTCAAGAAAAGAAGGGAACTGGAAGTCAACTTATGAATCCTCCAAACCAAAATTTGGAAATTCAGAAAAATCATCCTTTAAAGAGAATGAATTCCGATACAAATGCAACTTTTGTCACAAAATTGGTCACAAAGGATCTGAATGCCGTAAAAAGGCAGCAAACCGGCAAACCTCGTCTAATGTGGAAGAGGAAGCGATGATGATTCAGAGTTCTGAAGAGCCAGAAGAAATGGAAGTAATCACTACCACACCCGCAGCTTATAGTGCGAATACTTGCAATGTACAAGAATGGTGTTTGGATAGTGGTGCTACATCGCATATGTGCCAGGACAAATCGCAATTTACCAATTTGTTTCCACTTCATAATCAGAAAGTACGACTGGCGGCTAATAAAACGACGGATATTCTTGAAAAAGGTACTATCCATTTAACGTTATCTGATGGAACGAAAATTAAGCCATTTGAAGTTAGAAAATGCTCTATTTGTTCCTGAATTGAAAACTAATCTGTTATCGGTTTCGAAAGCCGTAGCGTTTGGAAGAGAAATAATATTTTCGAAAACAGATGCAAAAATAGTGAATCTGGATGGTAAAATAATTGCACAAGATTTGAGAAAAGGTGATTTGTACTATATTCGAACAACTTCAGAATCTACTGCATTAGCAAAACTTAAAGCAAATGAATTGAAGAAATGGCATCAACGATATGGACACTTGAATGAAATTGACTTGAAAAGACTGAAAACCAATAATTAAGTGAAAGTTATTTCATTCAATACTCGTGATCAGTTACCTACCTGCCAAATTTGTATCAAAGGTAAACAGACTGCTGTAGTATTACCAAAATTCTCAACAAACCGATCTGAAAATCTATTAGATATCATCCACTCAGATATTTGTGGGCCAATGAGGATTAAATCAATAGGTGGAGCCCTTTATTTCGCCACTTTCATTGATGATAAGTCAAGATGGGTTGAAGTTCACTTTTTAAAATCGAAAAATGAAGGGAAAGAGGCATTTTGTAAATTCAAAACATATGCAGAGACACAGTTGGAACGAAGAATTAAAATTTTTAGGACAGATAATTGATTAGAATATTGCGGTCAAGAATTTACAAAACTTTTAGAGAGAAATGGAATAAAGAGGCAGTACACAACGAGTTACACACCACAACAGAATGGAGTTTCCGAAAGGATGAACCGCACCCTGGTGGAAATGGCAAGATGCATGCTACTTCAGTCAAATTTACCACATCATTTCTGGGCAGAAGCCATCGCTACAGCAGCATACATCCGAAACCGAAGCTGTTCAAGAAGCTTGGATAACAAAATTCCATTCGAAGCTTGGAACAATAAAAAGCCTCTAGTGTCGCATTTCAAAACCTTCGGATGTGAAGCCTTTGTTCTTGACAAAACACCAAAAGAAAACATACGAAGGTAGTAGTCCATACTCGAAGTGGAAGACCAATTTTATTGAAAAAGGAAACACGAAGTCATCTCCACAACTGTTGTGGAGATGACTTTGTGTTTCCTTTTTCACCAAAAAAAAAATTTTCAATCCAGATCAAACGAATGCATCTTTTTAGGATATTCGACTGACTCAAAAGCTTACCGACTGTGGAATCCAGAATCTAGAAAAATTATCAAAAGCATTGATGTCCGATTTGCTGAAGAACGTCCACACGAACCTGAAGAATACAGTAATGAACCTACCTTCTTCGAATTTCAAATTGATTCCGAAAAGAACTCCGAAGATTTGCAAACAAAACGTCCCGTTAAAGTCCCTGAACCTCATGTTGATAAATAGTGTCAATGTTACAGTTGACACAGAAATTTTGACAGAAAATTCAAATGAGAGTCCAGGAGATGATGTAAATAATTTGACAGGAGACGCAAATATTGTTCCAGGAAATAAATGTACAATTTTGAAAAGAAGCAGAGGTAGACCAGCTCTACTCCGGGATGGTTCACGTGGAAGACCTAGAAAAAAATTCCATATGATAGAAATCAATGCAGATGAAGAAGCTCGAATAAGTATGGATGAAGCTCTGAATGGGCCTTTCGCGGAAGAATGGAAGGCTGCCATGCAACATGAGTTTAATCTATTACTGCGAAATAAAACATGGAATGAAGTTGATCGTACAGATAGCATGAATGTCATTGGAAGCAAATGGGTACTGAAGACTAAATACAAAGCTAATGGAATGCAAAAGGTTATAGCCAACAACCAGGGGTGGATTATAATGAAATATCATAGCCAGTGGTAAGGCAGAGTTCCATCCGCACAGTCATTGCCATAGCTGTTGAATTAAATCTTACTCTTTATCAAATGGACGTAGTAATGGCTTACATCAATGGCGATTTTCTGAATGCAGCTTTCCAAATCAAGGATCTTGGTTTGTTACACTACTGTCTAGGAATAGAATTTCATCAAGAGATCACCACAAAGAGCATAACTAAGTCTCAAAGGAAGTATGTCTCAGATATTTCGAGAAAATTCAACACGTATGAATGCAAACCTGTCCAGACTCCAATCGACTCCAGTATCAAACTTTCGAAAGAAATGGAACCAAAGTCGCAGAAAGAAATAGAAGAAATTAAATCCATACCGTATAGGGAAGCTGTTGGATCTGTGATGTACTTAGCCGTCTCAACAAGGGCCGATATCGCCTACACCATCAGCGTATTGAGTCAATTCAATGGTAATCCCGGTAAGGCACATTGGATAGCAATGAAACGTCTATTTCGTTACCTGAAAAGTAGTAGTTCACTGGGTTTGCACTTTCAAAAATCTGGCAGACCGCTTGACGCCGATTGGGGAGGCGATCTAAACAATCGGAGGTCGTACACAGGGTACGTTTTCATTCTTGGCGGAGCCGCCGTTTCTTGGGAAGCAAGGAAACAAAAATCAGTTGCTCTATCTTCAACAGAGGCAGAATATATGGCACTCTCGGAAGCCGCTAAAGAAGCAATATATATGAACAACTTTCTGAAAGAAATCAGGGGCACAGAAACTAACAAGAAACCCAGTTTATCATTCCCGCACAAAACATATAGACATTCGGCACCACTTCATAGGAGAAGTATTCGAGAATGAAGAGATAGATTTCAAACACTTACCAACAGAAGAAATGACTGCTGATATTTTCACCAGATCTCTTTCCAAAGAAAAACTGAAGAAACATTCGAAAGATTTGGGTCTTCGTGAAGTGAATCCACATTGAGAGGGCGTGTTGAAGTTATATCTTCATTATACAATGTGCATTTAACATTTTTATGAGAATACTCAGTATGTTGCTGATATTTCATTTATTTTAAAAACAAGTTGTTCCTTTGACTTGTTATTATAGTTGTTATAATTATTTGTCAAGTAGACATTAAATATATTTTTCTCCTCATTTTCTCTGAATATTACAACAATAACACTCGCACGAATGTTTTTTTTTTTCACCCTTTGGCGTCGCCCCCTGGATCGCCTCGGTCGCCGCACCAACGTGACGGCCCTGTATGTTACATATAATATATAGCTACTATTACTACCAATGAAACGGAAATTATTGACGCGAAATCATTATCAAAATAAAGCATGACGTATGTGACGTTATTCACCATACTCCGTATCGTGAATAAAGCCAGAGTGTACTTAGGGTCGTCATGGAAATCGACGCTCTCGACAGGGCGTTCGCTCTAGGTATCTAAGCGCAGCCCTGCAATTATCTTTGAATAACGACAAAAATATCTCGAACCACATCAACATTACTGGACCACGAATATCGGAATAGATGTATTCTCCCGGACTGTCAGCTACTGGTCTGATCATTTCAGGAAAACAACTTGTTTGCCATATTCACAACCTTCACAGAAGAAATCGTAATTTTCATCTACCGATGCACCTTCTATTGCTTCCTTCCTGATACTTTCTCTGGTTGATTTCAAATTAATGTGTCTAAGTCTTTCATGCCATAGTTTGAAAGTATTTATTTCAGCGCTATTACATTGAAGAGGTACCACCTCCATCAACATTTCAAACATCTTTTCTTTTCTAATGCCCGCACAAGATAATTCTCAATTCATGAACTCACATCGATCTTTGATGGCAATCATTTCGAAACCTTCGTCAGTAATTTTGCCTACTGACTCAGAAAGTTTCTTTTCAGTTCGAGAAACTAGAGAACATCTTTCAGTAGTTTCTTCTTCAATTCGCCATCAACGAAAGCTTCTACACCGACTGGAGTCATAGTTTTATTCTCTGCAACTTTTACGATGATATCTTCTTTATTAGATTCGATGAATCGAAACCATTCTGAATTGGAGAACATGTGACAGCTAGGTTCTATAACAGCTATCGATATTTTCTGACTATCGTTTCAAAGCTTCTGTTTCATCATCCTTTTTAGAGTTTTTTTTTTCTTTCAAGTTCTACATACTCTCCACCAATGACCAGTTATCTGGCAGAATCCACATTTAGTTTTCGTCTCCAGCTCATCTACCTATATTTGAATTTCCTCTCGATCTTCATTCGTAACCAATTCTTTTAGCAGTCTAACAACTACTTCAGTTGTTGTTTATTGTTTTGAAGTGTCTACGGAGTCCCATGCTGTAACGAAATTTGTAAACTTAGATGGAAGGCTATTGATAATCTTCGGAATCACAGCAATCTCAAATATTTTCTCGCCCATATCTTGGAGTTCTTTCACTACAGACTCGATATCAGCAACAAATGCAGCAACTTTTTGTCCTTTGAGCATTTTCACTTCATATTTTTTTTTTTTTAAACAATATGTTTTGAGACTTCATTTTTCTGTTCATGAATTGTGATGTTCACATTTCAGAAGCAGTTTGTCAATTCAAAAGGTATGACAGCTGTTCTTCACAGATTGACGATAATAACATGGCCATAGCTTGATTGTTCTTTTTGTGCTATTTCTTTAGATCCAGATCGGAATTTTTAGGTATTGCTTCTTGTCCATTCACAATATCCATCAGTTCCTCAGCTTTCAGTGCAACTGTAATACTGAATTTCTATAGCTGCTAGTTTGATCTATAAAATCTACAATTCGGATTGAACTATTTTCTATAGTTTGGGACATTACTCGTGCTCTATGTCCGGAGACGTCAGGATTTTTCTCTATATACTGGGGGCACCCAACGTACTTTATTCAATCTTCTGCACAGCTTCGGTAGCCTCGGCCCATAACCTGTTCAATATATTTGCAGAGTACCTCAGTAATTCAGAATTAACTAATGCTCTAGTCTTTTTCAAGAATAACGAAAATTCGCATATTCAACGTATATTTCAGCTGCATTTACTCAGCCTAAATCTTGAAACAGACTTCAACCTTTTTCAATTTGACAATAACATTAGAATCAGTTGAAATTTGAAACTTGCAAATTCAGTTTAATTTTTGTCCTATGGCACGTTTTCCATTCTGAATTCATAGAATGAAAATAACCTAACCTAACCTGTCTCAAAATTAATTAGGAATGATGTGAAAAATTTTTGAACCCAATCTATAAATGTGACGATAGCAGATTCATGGAGTGCGTCTCTGTTGACATTTTCTTCAAGTGGTTCTTTCGATTCGAAAATGCGAGATAAGCATTATTTATAGAGATACACAGTCAGCCATATGAAAATATCATTTGAAGGGATGAATACCGAGATTAGATGGCACTAGTGATTTGGTTTACAAGGCTTTTTTTTCTTTTCTTTTTTTAACTGACATCGTAGCTTGATTCACACATTTTTTTGATTATTAAACAATACCAAAAGATGGCAATCACTTCAAAAACATGTGTGGAATTTTTTGTTGTCAATCCTATGGATATCCAAAATTGGTCCAAGGATATTCCGACATGAATTGGACATGAATTGGACGTCCATAGGATATCGGGTGCTGTATGGGTACCAAGGAAACGATATAACCAAACTTCGAAGTGTCAATGTCAAACGCAGGTAGTGTTTGTGCAGTTGTATTGTGATAAATGAAACTAAGGAATCATTTATTTATGAAAAATGAATTAGTCATAAATAAAGTAGAGTATACTACTCGCAATAATGACTATTATTCTCTCGGAATATTACTCCCTCGCTGCTAACGCGTTTCGGTTCGTAAAAATTCCTCGAGAATAATAGCTATCATTATTGACTCGTGGTATAATCCACTATCAAGGTAGTAATGCTTGGTATAAGTTTCATTATTGGATCTTGTCATATCGACAAAATGGTTGAGGCTTTCGCAGCCGAGGTTTTCAGTATCACTACTTTTATTCGAGTTTGAAGGCCGTCGTTTTTTGGAATTTCTTCCTGACGTTTCGCTGGCTCGAGTGGCTAGCTTCTTCAGAGGTTCATTCATCTTGGAATTCACTCCGATGACTGGAGATTGTTTCTTCGCAAGTTGTATTTATGCCGATTCAGGTAGTTTGCGGTGCTAATTATTCCATTCGGATTCGGGGAATTGTCATTAATATTGATTACCTTGTTTACTTCATGTGTGTTCGGAGAATAATCATCATTATTATCTGAAGAACTACCTGCAGTTATTATCGATTTTCTTAAAATGGGATTCCATATTCGGTTGAGGTTGACAGCTTCTTCTTTTCTGTTGAAATTATCCGTGTGTTTGTGGATTTCTATTGCCTCCCGTACCAGTCGGCTATGGTATCCCTGGTTGGGTGCAATCAGTTTTGCATTTTCAAACAGAATCCTGTGGTTTCCCTCACTAAGTGCGTGTTCCGCCACAGCCGACTTGTCAATTTGCCCTAGTCTGCAGTTTCTCTCATGTTCCTTTAGCCTAGTTCCCATGGATCTTTTGGTGGTACCGATGTATACCTTCCCACAGGTGCACGGTATGCGATAAACCCCTGCTGCAGACAGTGGATCTATTTTGTCTTTAGCCGATCTGAGGCTCTGTTGAATCTTCTTTGTGGGTTTAAATACGGTTTTTATGTTGTATTTACTCAGGAGTTTTCCAATTCTGTCTGTGACCCTCGGGATGTATGGCAAATATGCATGTGCAACTATCTGAACGTCCTCCTTGTTTCGAACAGTGGAATTCTTCAGTTTCATGGCCGTGTTGATCTCGGGTACACTGTATCCATTCGACCTCAAGGTCACTTGAAGATGTTCCAGTTCTTCCCCCAGATGTTCTGGTTCGCATATTCTTCGAGCACGTTCTGTTAGAGTAGAAATGACTCCTCTCTTTTGGCTGGGATGGTGATTCGATAGCGCGTGCAGGTACCTATCCGTGTGTGTGGGTTTTCGGTACACTTTGTGGGTTAGTCTAGCCCCACATCGTTCGATCAGAACATCCAGGAATGCTATTCGTTGGTCCTGTTCAGTCTCCATGGTGAACTTAATATTGGGGTGTTGAGCGTTCAAGTGGTCGAGAATGAGTTTTAGAGCGTCCCTACCATGTTTCCAGATGACGAATGTGTCATCCACGTAGTGTAGCCACAAGGTCGGCTTCAATTCGAAGGCGTCGATTGCTTGATTGATTGATTATTAATATTAATGACAATTCCCCGAATCCGAATGGAATAATTAGCACCGCAAACTACCTGAATCGGCATAAATACATCTTGCGAAGAAACAATCTCCAATCATCGGAGTGAATTCCAAGATGAATGAACCTCTGAAGAAGCTAGCCACTCGAGCCAGCGAAACGTCAGGAAGAAATTCCAAAAAACGACGGCCTTCAAACTCGAATAAAAGTAGTGATATCTTGTCATATTTTTATCGTCTGTGACATGTTTAACAAATTTCTAGATAGACTACCCTCAAATAACAAGGTAGAGAATTCTTCAGAAATATTTCCTTCTGTATATAAAAATCGACGAATACCGGTAATTTTTTTTTTTTCCAAACGCCAGTTATGAAAAATCGACAATGTTTCGTTTTCATTAGCCTACCCTGAATGTATATCATAGGAAGGGGAATAATCACCATAAAATTACTACTCTTTGGGTGAACACTATTTATTTGAATACATTTTCGTGTGTTTGGTTCACAAACTGCGAGCATCAAAAAGTGATTTCTACGTTTTCTAGCGCCACTCGGGTTATGTAGGCCGAGGAGTGGTTGTTTTAGATATGCTCTTTCTTCCTGTAAGTGATTCGAACATCTATGAATGATATTGATATATCAACTGTATCCATAAAGTTTTCTTCTGTAAAAAGGTGAGAAACTTGCATGGTTTCCAATTTTCATGAATAAAAACCATCTCACCATCATGTATGAATTCAATTTTAATGATGTGTACAGCGTGTGTATGAATATTATAATTATGAGGAATGTGTCATATTATCAGTTACATCATCAAGATGATTATCGATCACGTTGCAATTTTGGTATTCATGAAGTTACCCTGAGCTAATTATGATCCCATATTTTGATGAAGCAAGAAGACCACAACTGTTTCGGATTCTTGCATGAACGATTTCAGGGTTTTGTCGTCAAATCAATACCGGAAGTAATTGATATCAGCCATAAAAAATATTTCCATTCTCCGAACAGCGTACAAACAGGTGATAATTATAATGAAGAAACACTTTTTAATTTAGGCTCACACGACAGGAAAATTTCTGTA
Source organism: Zygogramma bicolorata (assembly GCA_032362365.1). Lineage (NCBI taxonomy): Eukaryota > Metazoa > Arthropoda > Insecta > Coleoptera > Chrysomelidae > Zygogramma > Zygogramma bicolorata. Next base: position 5,693,232 of record JAVJAQ010006102.1, on the reverse strand, counting down.
ATATATATTAGTAGAATAACTTCTGGTTCGCAATTGAATTCTGTTCATTTTCTGTACATCGTACCATAATTTGAATCTATTTATGTTGATGTGTATGCAGTGAAGATGGGTAAAATTCTACTATAATCCACAAAGTTGTATTAATCAAAACCAGAAATACGTCTTAACAGTCAACAACTTTTCCTCTGGAAATGAGAAATAAATTGATCAGCAACTTGTCATATGACACAAAATTGCTATACACAATTGAAGGAAGTGATAGTCATGAAAGCTGCCTATTTTATAGTTCACGTGTCGAAAACCAAATTTGTTTCTGTTCTCACGAACCTGCTTGATTTAATAATTCAACTTCTCGGCCACAGAAAAACGAAATGAACTGCCGCTTTCTCGCGTAAAACTTGGAAGTTAGGGTCAACAACCACCGAAGACGCTGATTCGATAATTCAATTTCAACTGAGAGTAAACCTGCTGAACGCTGACTTTTATTTGTATGATGATGTCAATTGACATTGATGTCTAATCTAACGTGACATTGATGTGACATTGATCTAACGTGCAATATAGGATGTACATTAGGAAAAGACCACTTTGTGGTTTCAAATTATCACAACACATTCCTCCTGTCGATGGGAATCACACAGTGAAGTAGAATGATACCCAAATAGTAATAGCAATGGAGAGTAATGAAAAAATTGAGTCATCTGCTCTTATTATACTCTCTGAGGAAAGTTGTATCTTTGTGTATTTGGCTTATATGAATCGCTCCTGGCTACCCCCTTCGAAAGATGGAAAGTAAGTAGCCATTTTGAGCTATACAACGAGTAACTGAATACTTTGTTTACCTAATTGAGAAAGTGCATCCTAACGCTGTGCAAATACTCGGGAAAAGTTTCAGAATCCTGGATTGCGTCCAATTTCCACAAAAATTTTGGAGAACGTTTAAAAAGGCTCAAGTTGAATGAAAAATAGAAAATTTGGCGCGGAAACCATGGAAAAGTCAATTTTTCGAAGAGAAAATGTTTGTAAGCACTCAATTCAGATTCCGAAATTCTACTCTGAACTGTTATTTTGTCAGTGTACATACCCGATTTTCCTATAGAACATTATTCACAAACACCATTCTTTGAATTTTTTAAGAAAATGTGCCCACATATCCTTCATGTGAAGATTTTTATTTTAAGGTGGTGAGAAACAGACAACGCAATATAGTTTATACCGTCATTTTGACAGCTCTAGACTGTTTCGAATCTCAAACAACGTTGCCAAATTGAAAAATCAAGTACTTATATCTAATGTAGCCAAAATTACTAAACTCGCGAAAAACGTAATACTTTTATTAACTAAATCTATCCCAACCAAACCTAACTTTGCGAAAAACAAATGTTTTTATTAAATCGATCTCAACCAAACCTAACTAACCTGACTTAACACATTCATTGTGAACCTATCAATAAGAAGGATGGATTTTGCAAAAGTTGAATCATTCGGGTATGTTCGGAAACTGTGGGTAGAACGAGATCGATTCTCGATATTTTAGATTGAAAATCAGTCGTATAATCCTTTTTTGATTAATGAATAAGTACACGGCTACAAAAACTTTCTCGGAAAAACGTTTAAAAGAAAAAAAAATTCATGAAATCTATACTAACCATAAAGAGGTAGATTCCATTGATTGGAATTCAGAACCAACACCACTAAAGATCAATAAATAAACTGTACGAATCATTCAAATATGAAATTGTTGAATATAATTCACAATCTGACAACGTCGCTCCAATTCAATCGAAGCCGAAATTAATAAAGCTAGTTGTCATTTCTAGTGAAATTTTAATTGGAAATCTGCAAAGAATGAACGTTATAAATGAACATTCGGGTGATATTTCTTGCAGAAAAATATTGTTGGATATGTTTTCTCACAGAAAATGGTAAATAAAGTAACAAATCAAAAGTGATTTTTTCGTTACATAACCTAAAATTTTACCCCTTTTTCCTTTTGAAAAGGAACTTGCTGTGGTTTCCGCGCCGAATTTTTGTACTTTTCATCCATTTTTAGATATTCTGAAGCTCCCCTAACAATTTTATCGAAATCCGAGGCAATCCAGCATTCTGAAACTTCACCAATACTCGGAGTAGATAAGTCGACACTTCTACACTAGTATAGCGTAAAACATCAATTCATTTTTTCAGATTGTAGTAGGTTACCAAGCCAAAAAATTATGAGCAGAAAATTGATCCATCATAAATATGGCTTTCACACAATACCTAAAAAGTTGATATTATCCAAGTATTGCGTAATATTGAGTGACGAGGGATTTGCATTTTTCGAATCCCATTTCAAAATCGTTGTCAATTTCCTGTTCAGATGAATCATACTAACTCCTCTTTCTATTCTGGTTCCACGAGAAGGTTTCTGGTGAAAATTGTTTTGGTACTAGAATTGATTTTTGCAGAACAGCAGCATGCACTGGCAATGTATCAACTGATACGCGTTGTCGATCGGGGAGAGATCCATCAGACAGGAAACTATTCAACACACACCTCAGAAGGCAAGCCATACGAGGACAGTTTCGTGAGGACACTGTTGTGTGAAACTTGAACGAAGGATTCAGAGATGTTGAGTGCCATGGCCAACGTTGTTTTCGTATTTCTCGATGGAAAATTCACAATGTAAAAATATTGGGCTGTAAATGTCAATATATATTCTACATTTTTTCAGATTGTGTTAGGCTATTAACTCAAAGAGCTAAGAAGGAAACATTCATCTTTCACATAATATTGACTTTGGACAGTTCCAACCAGTACTCTCCCTTAGTATCGATTGTCTTGTTACAGCTCGACTATTGTTGGAAATTGTATACAATTGGTGGAATCTTCATGACCTTACTGAACCATCTCAACACTCTCAAAACCCTTGAATGCATATTATTGCTTTTCGGCAACACACGTTCTATTATACCATTCAAACTCACGCTAGCGCAAATATGAATTTGCTGCATGATGTATCCGTTCGACAACGTTCTACTCTATAATAGGCTATACGCTTTTATGGGTAGGCAGCGGTCTTGTCAGAGTATTATTGACATTTCTCAGTCTGCAGTCAACTTTTGAGCAACGTGCTTATATCGATTTTTCTATTGATTATAGTTTGGTTCAGAGAGATGTTTCGTTTCAGAAAAATTGTGTTTTCACTCCTGAAAGGTATGTATTTTCGAATAGATTACGTAATATTATATATTAGTATACGATTTTTGAAAAACTCGAATTTTCGTTTTGTTGCCGATTGGCAACACCATGCATTCGAGGTATCGATTGTCGGGAAAAAGAATCTAACAGAAAAAGATTTGGAACAGTATTGGGAAAATTTTACCGGTCTAAGTGACGACGGCATTGATTTTAGCAATACAGATAGCGATGAAGATGGTTTTTTGCCCGTGGGTGGGGATAAAGTAGGAGTGGAAGACGCTGGAAAAGTGTTCGTGGAATTGGTATTCTAGAATTTCTAGAAGATTCAGAGGACGAAGAAGATAACTTGCCTCTCTCTACTTTCTGTTCGTTGAAACGAAGTAGGGCCCCCGGAAAAAAGGATATACTCTGGAAATCTAAGTCTCTGATATTTGAATGATGACCAGCTGAGGTTCCATGGAGACACAGAAGTTTCGGAAAAAATTTTAGCTTTGAAACGGCCGTTGCACTTCTCCAGCTACTTTATCTCGAGTGAGTTGGTATCGAAAATTGTTGAAGAATCCAATTTGTATGTTGTTCAGATCAAAACTGAGAGACCATTCTCCTCCAACAAAAATGAGATGAAGCAGTTTTTTTGGTATGATTATATATACTTCATTAGTAAACATGCCTAACACGAGGTCATTTTGGAGTGATGAACTGAGATTTGCACCAGTAGCTGATGTAATGTCAATCAACAAATTCGAGATGATAAGAAGGTTTCTACACTTCAATAATAACTACTTTTTCATACCCCATGCTCAGCCAGGACATGATAGGCTTCACAAAATTGGACCAGTTGTTTCTGTTTTCTGAAAAAGAAATTTTCTGCTGTTGCCTTGGAGCAAAATCCCAGTATCGACGAGCAAATGTGCTCCACTAAAGTAAGGCATTATATGAAACAATATATGTCAATGAAGCCCCACAAATGGAGATTCGAATTGTTTGTTATGTCAGGCATTTCAGGATTTGCCTATGAATTCGAAATATATGCTGGCCAAAAAAAAAAGTGCCAGTTGATGAGCCTGACCTTGGAGTAACATCTACTGTCGTTTAAGGTTCAGCCAAAATCATTCCACGACATCAGAATTACAGACTCTATCATGTCAACTATTACACATCATTGCCTCTAATGGTACTTTTGGCAAAAGAGGGAATTTATTCCTTGGGTACTATACGAAGGAATAGAGTATCTTATTGTAAATTGACCACAGAATCATCTATGAAAGATGCTAGTCGCGGTACAAGTCATGAATTTGTTGCAATAATTGATGGTGTGGATGTTTCATCTGTTATTTGGAAGGACAATAAATATGTGACACTAATATCCTCATTTGCTGGAAAAAAATCCAGTTTCGAAAGTGGGAAGATATGATCGAAAGGAAGAAAAAAGTAATAGAAGTTGATTGTCCATATATTATCACCGAATACAACAAACATATGGGAGGCGTGGATCTGTTGAATAGCTTCACGGGAAGATATAAAATATGTATGAAGAGCCGTAAATGGTACATTAGGATATTCTACCACCTTTTCGACTTGACCTTAGTGAATTCTTGGTTACTTTACAAGCGAGTTCATTCAAAGAAGCAACCAGGATGCAAATTATTGAATACCGCCCAATCTCGTGCAGAAGTAGCTTATAACTTGTGCAATATAAGATCAGCTACTACTAAACGCGGTCGCCCTAGTAATACTTTAGAGCAAGGAATCGAAAATAAGAGAAAGAGAACACCAATGAATCATATTCCGCCACCGGAAGTTCAAGCTGACCAAACTGGGCAGTGGCCAATTATCGAAGATGAGAAAATGAGATGCAAGCTACCCAACTGCAAAGGATTTACCCATACTAAGTGTGAAAAGTGCGGTGTAGAACTATGTCTCAATGAACATAATAATTGTTTCAAAAAAATTCACATTTAATTTTTTATCATATTATGCACGCAATGCATGATGTTGCCATTTGGATACAAACCCTTTTTCAAATAAAAAAATCGTTCATATTGAAATTTAATTTTTTCTATTTTTCTCTGTACCAGTAATATTAAATCTTCGAAATTTTAATTTTTTAATTTATTAAAAAAATCATGCATTTAAGGGTTAATACAACTGCATAATGTTTTTAATTTTTTTGGTGTTTGATATACTTGTTTCGTCAATTATTGTTCGGAAGATTAGTCTGATATTTTCAGAACACTGATATTTTACTCATCTACAATAATATTTTGAGAATATGTACTTGTCAATTCAGATATGAGAATATAATCTAATAGAACCATCATCATGTGGCTAGTTGATTTGTGATCATTGCACTCGAGTTCTCGGCTATTTCAGTATATAAGGGCAAAATTTGGAGGTTGAAATTCGTCTTTTGTATACTGGAAAGATAATGAATAACTCACGACAGAATATAAGTCTAGAGCAGTTAACCTCATTCTGAGCCCAAGCTCGTCAAAGTTTTTCAGAACTGGCATTTCTCTTTCAGCAATAGAACTCTTCCGAATTTGACATTATCCTAAGCACCATGGATGAATGAGATCAACAATCTTGTGAATCTCTTGAAAATTCTTCCAGAACCTAACAATCGCAAGGAGATTATAAAAATTATACTCGATTTAAAAATCAGCTATTTATATGAATTCCAATCCACTCTATATATCCACAGGATTAGATGAGAATAGTCAAATGTTATTGTGGAATATTCTCGGAGTATTTGAATGTTCCCAGAACACAATTTTGCTATTAGGGAATGAGACTAATCAAGTTCTTTTTTCTTTGTAATTGATAACATGCGTAAACCATGATAGTAGGCGGATTTGTGATACCACACACGGCGTGTAAAGATCTCACAGCTCAGTGGGATAGAATATGGGCAAGCAGTGAATATTAAAATATGGGCAGTTATAGAACTCTCTCACGATAGCTAAATCTCGTGAGGTACAAGTCGATATATTTTCCTCAAGATCTCTCACTGTGCACCGAGTTCTCACACAAAAATTAAAGCACAAGAATATAACCTTCATTCCTAATAAGCCTCATGATGTCCAAAAAACCCGTCATTATCAAAGCACGAATATAGCCGCGCCAGCACATGTCACACAATTTTGAGCACCACCGTTCATCTGGGCCATTGTACCAGCCCCACACAAGGCTGTACTTAGAGGATTAAACATTATTCCGGCACAAAGGCGTGAGCATACGCTGAGTCCCCCGCCTCTTCGCTGAATAAAGAACACTCGGTACAATATCATCGTCGCACAATTGCCACACACCTAGAACGCTCTACTTTATAATTTTTTAGTTTCGGAGTGTGTTAATTACAGCTTTGCTCTCGTAGGAAACCGCGGGGCTTCTGCTAGGTAGGAGACCAGTTGCAGAGCACCTCTCGACTGGGTGGGATGAAGTGTATTAAATGTTTGGATGGGTGTTTTGGAAAACATAACAGAATAATGCAATTATTGTTATGAACTTATAGTGAACGTGTCATTATGCTTGCGCCCTTCGGTGGAGTATAGCTCACAATGAAGTACGTTGGGAGTTCGGTTTAGTCCAGGAGCAAAGACGGTTCCTTATTTTTTTGTAGTTTTTGGGTTCTCAACCTACAACAATCTGAAAAAGTGAGAATTGATATGTATAGAAGTGTAGAAAGGCAGATTTCTTATCTATCCCAAAAAGTTGCTGCTTTGATTAAAAAAAGTTCCTTCTGAATGGAATACGTACTATTAGTCAGCAACTTCTCGTATAAAATACAAAAACTAATATAATCAAGATCTCGGAAAACAATTCTGCTTCCGTTTTCAATATTTGTTCATAAATATTTCTCTCCCAGGTTCTTTTTGAAACTGGAATAGATTTGGTTTTCGAAACGTTAACAATGATAAGTTTTTTCATAAATACTATGCCTTCCTACACTTGTTTTGATTTCAATAACAATTCTTGATTTTTTAGATTGTGGTAGGTTAAGAACCTGAAAAAAACGAGGAAAAAATCCATCCACCACAAAATAATGACTTTGAAACAGTACGATTCCTTATCTACCACAGTTTATTTTTATTTTATTTATTTAGTCAACCATAGAGCTTCCCGGCAGGACATGGTTCTGGTATGAGGAAAACACGATCTCAATATCATAATAGTATATTATGCAACGATCGTGTAATGACCATAACATGAGAGTTGCATACGCTAATTTATCTACACCCAATAAATAATGAAGAACTAAAAATATTATATCATTAGGTATTTATATTGAACACAATAATAGTAGGTGATCAATCGTATTTCTTTGAAAAATTTTTCAAAATTATAATTAATGGTATAACCACGGATAATACAAAAATGAGAAATGAAAAAAAAAAAAAATTAAAAAATATATGCCAAGGTCATGATTTGAACTCGCATGATTCTAATTACTGCCCTCGCCATTGACCACTCGGCCATGAGAACTTATTCGATTTGGTCGAAAATAAAAACATATGTGTTGCACTTGTCAAATGAAAAATATAATCCTTTCGATTGTATTTTTTTCTTTTCTAAGACATCTGTGGAAGAGTCGCGGGTCATTCTTCTATATTACTGCAATAAGACATTTTCATTCGATTATCGAAAATTGACTAAATTCTCCAAAAATTCAATACCTACTGATTTTGACTTGACAAACGTCAAAATGCAAAGCTTGCACATCATGCTTGATTGAAAAATAATGGGTTTCTATTGGTTGAAAATCTGTATCGTAATGGATTTCATTATAAAACGGGTTGTGGGCATATAAGTGTATTATTAGAGTATGGGTGTATAACGTATAATATACGTTACAATTCACAATTATTCATTCAGTGAACATAATCGTATAAGTGAGAATTGTTCAAGTTTTCTGAAAGAAATATGGGAGGTTCGAAAGGATTTCATTTCCTACATTACAGAGTATTCGTTAAACACTTCCATTGAGCTTGAAACAAGAAGAAAGTGATAAAAAACCTTAATGAAAACAGAACCAGAACAGAGTTCATGAATAATCGAACCACAAAAAAGTGTATGTATAATATTAATTCATTTTATTTATATAACTACTTCTCTTCGAGCTTGAAGGCCGCCGTTCTTTGTAATTTCTTCCGATGACTAAACGTTTCGATTTCGTTTAGTCATCGGAAATGAATAAGCCTCTGAAGAAGCTGGCCACTCTCGCTAGCGAAACGTTAGGAAGAAATTCCAAAGAACGACAGCCTTCAAGCCCGAACAGAAGTAGTTATACTAATAACCTCGGCCGCGAAAGCCTTAACCATTTTGTCATTTTATTTTTTCAGTCAAATGAAATATTTTATTTTTTTGGGTTTCCTTGACTATTTTTGTTTAAACAAAATATTATGATTTCGTTCCGAAAATTCGTTGTTTCTTGAAGGTTTCAAATAGTGGGCTACCAATACTTTTATAGAGTTTCGAATGCATTCATTCAGTAACCCATTGTTAATCACAATGATTATTCATTTCGAATTCACTGATCTTTTGATTTTTATTCAAGGCATGCTGGGCAACCCTAGATGCAAAATTCTTTATGAAACGAATTATTATAGCCCGTTGATTTTGACCAACGTACTTCCATAGTGGTAGTTTTGGCAATCCGTCTTTTAGGTGATTCTTCGCTCAAAGACTCGCTCACTTCTTTGGAGCATCGTAGAAGGGTCGGAGAGACTTTGTAACTCCTTGCCGAGAGAGATTTTTCCTGAGGCTCACAAACTTCTAAAATTGAATATGAATGTAAATTCGTATCTCCTGTCCCTCGATTCACGCGGTGTTCTTTGAACATAACAGGGCTTCCTTTCGTGTGAATCTATATATAAAAAAATGATGAAACCACCTACGATCGTCAACATTCAGAAAGTAGGAACTTGTTTGATCTAAGAATTAACCAGGTCCTGCTCTTTGTCGTCTGATTTATTTCTAGTACTGATGGGAAGTAGGCGCTGCCTTTGGCGTCGGGCTGTTGCCGAATAACTTGCCGTGATAAAATTATTTCTTTAATTCTCAATGTGCTTGGGATATTACAGGTGAAATTTCCTTTTCAATTCAAGCCCCGTGACTATTCTGTTGACAATGCGTAGTAAACACGAAATCATCTGAGGAATTGGTTCACGGAAAAAAAGCGTTAACACCGTGATGCACAATTGCATTCATATAATTATATTGGTTTTATTTTATGATTTAATGAGTTGCGAGGGAAAGTTTTCACAAAGTTTTTATATTGCTAAGTGGAATATCGCATGATGCGTACAAACATGGAAATTGAAGCGTTATTTCATTTGTCTTTTGTTGTTGAATATTATTAATATCTTTTTGAAACGCAACACAATATAAATATTTACTATTTACTCTCGCAGAAAAAAACACAGAAACACTATATTGAGTGCAATCGAAAAGGAGAGCCTTGTGCGTACAAGGGGCAGCAAACATTTCCGATTGACATAGTAATTCGCTGATTTTTTGGTGTTGCATTTGCTTTCACAACTGTTGGACAACCTGGAAAACCTACAGTACAGTTCAGACATAGTAATCCATAATCAAAATAAGAACTCTCAAGATCCTAAATTGGAGTTATAAATCTCCAAATTTTTGAATCAGAGTAATAGATATTGAGACATGTGGAAGAGCTTTGAATGAATTATAATATTGACTTTTTTCTGTGACAAATCTATTCCTTTTGTTGAGATATGAGAAACACATGCTTAATTCGTTCCTAAAGCCCATCGTTAGGAAATCTTGTATTTCTAAGTTGGGATGTCGTGATCTTTGTTCGGAATCATACAATTTTGTTTACTCAAAATGACATGTATAACATTCCAAGATACCAACTTGAAATTATAAAGTTTCCTCTTGGTAATGGTAAAAGGTGGGGGACGCAAGCGTCAGTGACTAGACCCCAGTGGGCCCTTTCCGCGCTCACTCACCTATGACGGATACCTGTTGAACCCCTTCAACCTTCTTACAATGGTCGAAATGTCCTTCCATTGCAAAGAGTGCAATTCCCTTTCCTTGATAGTGGCGGCTCTGGAGACGTTTTGTCTGAGCCTGCTGTATATTCCATATTCGCAAAGGAAGTGGAAGGAGTCTTTCTCCTCTGTACATTTCGCATATAGTGGGTCTGCCTCAAATCTTATGAGACTCAGATGTCTCCTGAGGCCGCAGTGTCCAGTTAGAACTCCCACTAAGAGTCGGACTTCTTTGCGGCTTAGCTTCAATATCTTGGCCATCCTTGCCCTCTCGGTCATATCGCCAACTCCTTTGCCATTCAGGAATATTAAACCGAAAATATGATACTCTGTTATACAAAATTCGACAATGAAGTTCCTAATTATTGAGTTGGAATTCTGAGATATGTTGGATTTATGGAATCCTGTATTGTCGATTAAAAATTTTGAGAGGCTCATCCGAACTTATTCAGTACCAAGTTACTGAGTTCGAACACCGAAATGCTTAGCGTGAATTATAAAACTCCAAAATACTGAGTAGAAATTCTGGGATTCAGTTCCAAGATACTGAATCGGAATACTGTGATAGTGGGTCGAAAATATAAAATTTCAAAATACGAAATGAGGATTGAAAAGCTGTGAGTTATCGAGTGTAAATTCTAAGATATAAAGTCGGAGTTATGACTTAACAAGTCGAAATATCAACAGTTTAAATTTAAATTCCAAGATACCCAGAGAGAATACTAAGATAGTAAATTTGAATTATTTTTTGAAACACTAAGTCAGACCTATGAATTTTTGAGCTGAAAGTTGCTATGTCAGAATGTAAATCGACCTATTGAAATTCTATGAGAGTGAGAATACGGAAACATTGAGGAGTAAATATAAAAATGGATATCAATTCGGACTTTTGAATTCTGGAATTGATGGAAATTCAAGAACCTCAGACGGAATACTGAGATACTGAGGATGCATCATGATATTATAAGATACGAAATCGTACTCTGGAATACTGAGTCAGAAATATGAAATATGAAATTATATATATATATATATATATATATATATATATATATATATATATATATATATATATATATATTACATGCATTGTGTTTATAGTAGGGAAAAAAAGTAAAATAATATGAATAAAAAATGGAAAGGAAAATAAAGTAATAAAATCGGAATACTTGCAAACATCACTTATGTAAATTCATAAGTGTGCAAATAGTAAAAATATTACTTCGAAACAAAAAAGTCTAACTTATGATAATAAATATTTTTTCAAATCGTTTTTGAATTTCAGTTTGCCACAAGATTTCAAATAATTTGGTAATTCGTTGTAATATTTTATGCCTTGAAAATAAATTGATTGTTGACCCACACTTATTTTCATAACTGACAAATTGTTCGAATGCCTTGTAGAATGGTTATGATGGTTACTAACAGGTTTGAAAACCAAGTTAGAGTGTTTGAAGTTATTTTTAATCTGGTGAATGACAGTACAAATTTTGAGTTTATGAAGGGAGGAGATATCTAGAAGTCGTTTCAGTTTGTATAAGTTGACTCTAGCCCAAATAGCACACGACGTCCTGAAGACGAACCATTTATGTCCCAGTTACGTCGATACGTCCCGGGACGTATAGGAGACATTCGAAGAACGTACATTACCGGATGTACCATGTATGTACTGGTTAGACGTCCCATGTAGGTACATACTTGGTCCCGTTCCAATCGGAATGTAATAAAAACGTACATGCTTGGAAGTACTATGTACGTACTTTATTGAGTGTCCCTGATACGTTTACATTAACTCCTCTTCAGGTACGTACTTTTCGGAATGAATTAGGGACATACCAATGACGTGTTTTTTTGTGAATCCCATGTACGTACTGCTCAGACGTATCATTTACGTACATGTTTGGAAGAACTATGTTCGTACTATTTGGACCTTCCAGGTGCGTACATATTGAGTCCCTTTCAGATACGTATCTTTCGAAACGTTTGCGGGACATAGTAATGACGTACATTTTTGGAAATCGTATGTACATACTATCTGGACGTCTCGTTGACGTACTTTTTTGTACATACTGTTTGGACCTCCCAAGTACGTACGGATTGGGTTCCTTTCATTTTCTACATTTCTGTTAGTATGTACATACTGTTTGGACCTCCCGAGTACGTACGTATTGGGTCCCTTTCGGTTCAAGGGGTATTGGGATTTTGAGAGTGATCACTTAGTGTATTCAAACATATATCAATATTGGAAATGCAATATTCATAATGAAATATTTCTAAAAAAATTTGGAAAAATTGAAACATCGACATGTGGTGAATTTAAATACCAGAAAATTACATACAGAATTTTTTGCACAGCAAGTTTGATATTCCAAAACCGCCATCACATGAGACAGTGATCCTTTAGTGTTTTTTCGAATATATTTTCATTGTTACTGAACTTTCTAAAATTTTAATATTATCTCGAACAAAACTAACTTGAAGTCATCACATCTATAGCACCCAACTCCTTCTTAAAAACAAGTATCTCCGTGCCGTAGAGCGTAACAGTGGTCGACAATAATATCTCCATAGAAAAGGTCGAGAGTTCAAGCCCCGCAGCAGCCAGGTCTTTTTCCAAGTAAGTATTCGGTTAGATGGTTAGTACACTTGAATGAGTAAAATTTCCAACTTGACTATTTGGTAAAAAAGAAATGAATAATCCCGAATGAAAACTTAGACTCATTAAGTGATATCAAATGATATATCATTACGTTGTTTTCGAATATTGATCTAATATCGCCGAATGTTCACATTTTTTTGTGGCCACTATTGATATCATCTACAATATAAGGTTAATATTCCCGTAATATTGAACCAATATTGGTCAAATATGTTTGTTCTACTTGGGATAGCGCATACAGAATGGAAAATGTACGTTTTCGGAATGTCCCATACAGTTCCCCTTTCTGTACATTTCAGGTCCTGTGTGGACTAGAAAAGTACGTACCTGGGATTACCGACTATGCGGAAACGGTAAGTCGCAGGGAGGTCTTATGTACGTCTGTCGGAGACAAAAGTACGTCCTAAATACGTACAATGCATCCTCACCGTACATATGCAGTACGTCCACTGGACGTACTTGTGCTATTTGGGAGGTTCCTGGTAGTCTAATTTAAATATACACTTGAAAATTTTGTTTTGTAGTGTTCTCAACGGTCTGATCACATTTTTTTGCCGATGCCCAAACAGAAACCAAATACTGGAGTTTGGAAAACACTAAAGAATAGTAAATTAATTTCATATATTTCAACGGCAAACATTTCCTAATTTTGAATAAAATAACGATTATAGGTGATATTTGTTTTCTTAATATTTCAATGTGTTTAAACCACGATAAATTTTCATCGATACTTATACAAACCAATGAATTTTGAAATTGGAGAATACTTGATATTTAAGTTTCTGTAATTATTGGGGTCTTTCAAGTTGATTGAACTAGTTCTTTTTGTTATGAACATAAAGGAAGATTTTTCAGAATTTAACGTTAGCTTATGTTTCACAAGCCAAGATGGAATTTTTTCAATGTCTTTCAACATGCTTGTTTTGATTACTTTCGAACTATGTCCATCATATATTAAGGTTATATCATGAGCAAACATTTTTATTTTTCCAGCTGGCTCTAAATTCGATAATGAGTTTATATAAATAAGAAATAGAACAGGTCCAAGGATTGATCCTTGTGGAACTCCACACAAAATGGTTTTAGGCAACCCTTTACTGTCTTCCATGAATATAAGCTGTTGTCTGGAAAGAATATAATTTTGAAACCATTCATGAGCACACTCCCTCACACCAATTTGATATAAGATATTCAATAAAATTTGGTGTTCAACTGTATCAAAAGCTTTTCGAAGATCAAGCGATAGAATACCACATTTTTTACCCGAGTCTATATCGACTTAATTCGGGTAATAACATCGAGTGTTGCAGACTTTGAAACGTAAATATAGAAATCGAGATACTCAGTCTTGATTATTTGACTCGAAATATTGAATCAGAATTTCGAATCAGGAATTGCGGATTCATTATACAGGAATATCAAAATGCTGGTCTGAAAAATTATTATCTGAAACATTAAATTATATTTCTGAGTCTGAATTCCAAGATATCGAGTCTATGCTCATTCGAAATTTTCGACAAGCTCATCAGGTGAGTCCCTTAGAATTTCGCCACCGAAAAACACATTTCGGCGGACACACGCGACCCCGAAAGCGGTGTTTCCGGTGCGAGCCCGTTTCTAATTAAATAGATGATTTTTGTTCGCTCAGATAATCATTTAATAGACCCTCGGCATTAGCCCGGCACGGGTAGTTGCGTTCCCTTCGACGACAGATAGGAATCTGGAGATGGTATCTCGGGAACACGCGCCCTTCAACTCGAATAATATGGCATTTATTCTCGACGACTGTTGCGTTCGGTTATTATTAGGTATTGACTTCGGTAGTCCACTCAAATTAGAATATTTCCCATGTAGCACCTCATCATATTGGATGGACTCCGATTTCAGATTGGTTCGACATGAACATATGGCAAGTTTTGATAAATTGATATTGATCTAATATGGATTACGGATTTCTAACCTACCACAATCTGAAAAAATAGGTATCAAGATTGGAATCTATACAGAAAGGCAGACTTCTATCTATCCCGACGAATTGGTGCCCAAATTGAGAAACAGTTCCTTTTGGATAGAACTAATATATATAAAATATTTATCGTTACTTATCGTAAACGTTTTGGAAACCAAATCCCTTTCTGTTCTCAAAACTGATGTACAAATTCCTAATCAAATCCAATATTCCTTATTGACAATTTTTGTTATTGACATTTGTCAAAAATTTGAGATCTTGAAATAACATTTTGTACTTCAGGAGGGGCAGTCAGACGCGACCCATATCAAGCGAACTCGTAGAGATGCAATCTTCCCCAGAAAGCATCGATGAAAGAAGATTCCTTTAATTTTCGTTTCCTGCCATTACTTTCTCAAGTCATCATTTGTATGTCTTCCCATTCTACTGTATGTTCTACATCGGCAGTAAGAATGTGTGCTGATAATTTAGAACCACCTATCTGTCTATTCCCAATGTACATCTTGTGTTCACTCTTTCGCGCTTCCAAAGGTAGTGACGTTTCACCGATATATTTTTGACCGCACGAAAAAGAAATTTGATAAACACAATTTCTTGTTTTCTTTTGTGTCATTTGGTTTAGTATGTGTCAGTATTGTAGTATTTCTTTTTTTGAATGTTGTCCTAACATTCTACCTGTTGTCTATTCGTTTTATCTTTTCAGACAAACGAGGGACATAAGGTATAATGTTTGATATGGGTTGTGTATTTTGTATAAATGGAGGATTTCATTGTAGGTTGTGTTTGTATTTCTGTCAAGTTGCTGTGTGAATTGAAAAACAGTTCCTTTCAGATAGAACAAGTCCAATTAGTCTACCCTTCTACACTTGTATATATTTCAATATTAACACCTTTTTTAGTTTGTGATAGCTTAGAAACCCAGAAAACTAAGACGAGAAGATTCATCCACCCCAAAATAATGACTTTCAAATAATATGGATTGATATTGAAAAAACAATGTTCAATTTTTTTTTTATTTACAGATTCACAGAAAATGAAAGCTCTGTAATGTTTAAAGAACACGGCAGAAATCAAGTGACAGGAGATTCGAATTAACATTAACTTTGAAGTTTGTAAACCTCAGTAAAAACCTCCCTCGACAAGGAGTTCCAAGTTCAGCTGTTCTATTGAAAAAAAATCCTGGGCGGCAAGTTCAGATGGCGCAAACTCATCATTCCCCAGAAGCTGAGTACAAGGCAGGTCATCTCTTAACTGGTACAAATAATTCTGAATTTTTCCTTAATTCAATTATTTGGTAGAATAATCTCAACGAAATCAATCGAGTGAATATATAAATTCACAAAGAAGATATTATCCTTGCCAGATCCGTCATGCTCAAAACATTGCAAAAAATGATACAAAATCCAATGGAATATTGGGTAAAAAGGCTGGAGAAGTTGCTGAAAAAAGTGGTGTTGACCCTATTTTGAAAAACAAACGAATTTAGAAACGTAAGACACGATGAGATGTGTGAAGACGAATTACAAATACTCCAACCTGTTCAACTATTTTCTTGAAAAATGATGATGCTATTTGATCGAATCATATCGGAAATCGAAAGGCTTGATTGTGCTGCCATGCTGAATTTAAATTTTGCTTTTCTTAATGGTACTAATATTTTGAAAATGTCAATTGAAGAACTGCCAAAGTATGGAGCAGATCTGGCTAGAAAATACGAGCGAGACAGTAGATATGCTATGTATGTACGGGGAAAATGGCAACACTGTCTTATGGAGAATACCATGTAAATCTGGGGAAAAAAGCCAAGCTCGATTTTGCAAATTTTCGTACCAACTATGGGATCTCCATAAGACAGCGTTGCCAGGTTTTCCCCAGATCTGCTACTTTTTCGATTGTTTCGCGGTAGCGTGCTTCGATCAAGAAGGTCCTTGCCTACCTACCTGTTACATAAAAAAAGTGCCTTGTCGGGGGCTGGAACCACTCATCTACGGCTTGCGAGACCAACGCTTTACTCACTGCGCTACAGAGTCACTTGAAGGTACAGGCAAATATTTCGTATGGATACGTCGTTGACTTGATAGGAAGACAAAAATGTTGATGAGAAAATAGATACACTACTTGAACACAAAGACGCGGCTGCGGATGCGTGGTAGCATTGGGGAAATTTCGATGAAAGTGGTGGAGGGATGCATATCGAATGCTCGTTTGGCTTCACTAGCGGCGCGACATCGTCAGCTTGTGTTCAGCAAGAGGCGCACTCATGAGAGAACGTCGTCATTATTAGTGCCGCGGAAGTTGAGGTACCAGGAATATGAAAGACTCATTACTTGCATATTAGGTTCGAATTATCGAGTCACACCGGAGGTCATATAGAACCTTGAAGGGAACATACTGAATTATTTCATACGGGCAAAAGTTGAATCGGGAAGGGAAAGTCTGGTATATAGGTTTGGTAATAAAAGACATTCGAACGAGAGGTGAAACGCAGTGGCTTACCTTCATAGTACATTGATGGCTAGCTGAAGCCATTCACTTTGTTAACATTCAAAACCATATCACCGAATTCTCTACTGCGAGAATGATCAAGTCAAACGAGGCACTTGCTCATTAAAATATATCCTAACAATATCAACTAAGACCATTATGCAAAGATGATCAAGTCGCTTCGCAAACAAAAAAATCATTGACCAACACCTTTATCGCAAAAAATGGAAAAAAACCTCCAATTGGGAAATAACAAAAAAAAAATATAGAAAGTAGATCAACTGAGCCATTTTGTTATTCTAAAAATAACAGCTGAACAATTTCCTCATCAAAACCTACAATAACTGCGAGGCACTTTCTGAATAAACTTAAATCACATCACTAATGAAGTGTTGAAAGTATCCAATGCTGTTCGCCGGCTGAAATTTGTAACTTCAAGCGACTCAAGTTTGATATCTAATACATTTTAAAACAAATTTTTTAGTTTTTCCCGCCCATATTGTTTCAGCTTAAATGATATAAGGTTAATTGTTCACATTATGATCTGCTAATTTGGTACATAAGGTACTTTCGGTATTGCGTTAGATGTCAAATTTTTGGTAAAACATGATTTGAAGTGATATCATATGATATTTCTATTTGCTACTGGACAGAAATTGTACCACACATCTTTCCAGTGTCATCCTTAGAAGCACTCTCATTAGTGTTAGGATACTGGAGGTGTTTGCTAGACCTTGTTGAGAATCTTGACTGATCATCGCAATGTGCAATTGGACAACAGACCCATATAATATTTTTGCCATGTTTTCATTATCAACAGCACTGTATCGCTGGGGTGTAAGCATGCTGTGTGCATACATATTAGGCATCAGTTGTCGAACTCAAGAGCACACTGTTTTATTATATAGACAGGAATGCTATGTGCACACACATGAAATTTTTCATTGGGAATTAGTCTCAAGAGCACACTGTTTCATTATATAGACACTATGAATTGACTTAGAAATGCTGTGCACACACACACCATGGCTTTTTTCATTGAGAATCAGTCTCAAGAGCACACTGTTTTATTATATAGACAGGAATGCTATGTGCACACACATGAAATTTTTCATTGGGAATCAGTCTCAAGAGCACACTGTTTCATCACACTATGAATAGACTCAGAAATGCTGTACGCACACACACCATGGCTTTTTTCATTGGGAATCAGTCTCAAGAGCAAACTGTTTCATTATATAGACACTATATGAATTGACTTAGAAATGCTGTATGCACACACACACATGAAATTTTTCATTGGGAATTAGTCTCAAGAGCACACTGTTTTTTATTATATAGACAGGAATGCTGTGTGCACACACATGAAATTTCTCATTGGGAATCAGTCTCAAGAGCACACTGTTTCATTATATAGACACTATGAATTGACTTAGAAATGCTGTGTGCACACACACACACACCATGGCTTTTTTCATTGAGAATCAGCCCCCAAGAGCACACTGTTTTATTATATAGACAGGAATGCTATGTGCACACACATGAAATTTCTCATTGGGAATCAGTCTCAAGAGCACACTGTTTCATTATATAGACACTATGAATTGACTTAGAAATGCTGTGCACACACACACCATGGCTTTTTTCATTGAGAATCAGTCTCAAGAGCACACTGTTTTATTATATAGACAGGAATGCTATGTGCACACACGTAAATTTTTTCATTGAGAATCAGACTCAAGAGCACACTGTTTCATCACACTATGAATAGACTCAGAAATGCTGTACGCACACACACCATGGCTTTTTTCATTGAGAATCAGTCTCAAGAGCACACTGTTTCATCATACTATGAATTGACTTAGGAATGCTGTGTTCACACACACCATGAACTTTTTTATTATAAGAATGCTGAAGAGCACACGTTTTATTATATAGACACTACGAATTGACTCAAGAAAGATGTGTGCACACACACCATGTACTTTATCATTGAGCATCAGTTGTCGATATCAAGAGCACACCGTTACATTACATACACACTTTGAATTGAGTTACAAATATCCCAACTCAAGAGCCATGTGTACTTTCACTATCCACATTCAAATTGTCATTTGATTTGATATAAAGAAAAAATGTTCACAAAAACAAACATCTTCACAATCTGGGATAACATAAATCGCATAATCTTCTGAAAGAGTCTGTGTGGAATTATGTAATTTAAACGAACATCCATGAGTTTTTGAATTGGGTGATTACTCAAAGGTAGTGTAGTTCCAGGAATCAGATGGCGTTTGTCATCATGAAAGCGATTTTCTATTTCTTCATCTGATACCTCCTTTAATCATCGGATTTTATGAGTTCTTTGGAGGATTGTATTTCAATATAATTCTTCAAACAGTCCTCTTGAAATGTGATTCTCATGTATCTAGAAAAAAAAAATGGAATGATTTTTCATACTTCCGGATGTATATCATAGCATAACGATGAACTTTATCATTGAGCCTCAGTTGTCTATTTCAAAAGCAGAGGATTTTTTTCACCCATCACACTCAAAATTTCTTTAGGCTTGAAATGTTATGATTTTTTTTCTTCTGTATAGAACATATGTGAAATCACAAATTTCAGAAAAAGCCCATCACGAGCTAAAATGGGCAATATAAACATTTATATCTACTATTAAGTCTTCATGCAATTAGTCATATTCTCAGAAATGTGGAAGGTATTCTCTCGATTGTCACAAAGAGATCTCAAAGCGAAAAATGTTGATATCCTAGCATGTTACATTAAAATCTATTCTTAGACAAACTCCTGAGCATGATTCACTCAGTATACTTACTTCTGATATTTATTAATATTAATTTTTTTTCTCAATAAATGATTATATGATAGTTGAATAACATAGCAACAAGTATATCTTGATTCGATTATTTTCAGTCTAAAGATTCTCCCACTATACCAATATCATTTGTGAGCTATTATCGGAGTTATTGAGGGAAAATTCATAACATGTTGCTTCGTCTGATAGGGATATTAATGAATAAGCATAAGAAAGCAGTACAACATCAGTGTGTCATTATTGATGTAGTATTTATTTATCAACTCAGATCAAATTTACATACCTTGAAAATGATATATTGTATTTTTGTTTTATTCAACCACTCATCTGCAATGAATTCTCAGTTCTATAGAATCACAATTGCTTCCAGAATTTGGTGGTTTCTGAAAAGGAAATAATAACGATTAGTGTTGCACAAATATGATCCCACATCATGGCTGAGTTATGCTATCAATCTGTGTCACATTTGTCAAGTTCAGAATCTTCAGTGAAAGGACTGCTTAACGAGTTGACATTGACGCATGACGTTATGCCAAGCATAAGGGCAACCCTTATCCCCTGCTAACCTGTCTATGATGTCATAGTCAGAAATACCGAAAAATACAAAAATCAATCTGTTGAACAAAAACAGGTTCAACAGATGAAGATTAATTGTTAGGAAATGGCAATTAAAATTGTCATTTGAAACAAGGAAATTAGTTTTTAAACGTCACAGCACATAGCTGGAGCCGATTTTGAGAATAATTTTTGCTCGAATCTTGGATGGATTTGCCCTTATAAGCATTAGGAGTTGAATGATAAGGTTCTCTTATTCTTGTGAAAAGAGCTACTCACCTGAATGTTCAGGATTTGGATAATTCCATAATCTCAATGTTGCTGTAACAGTAGAAATTCACATCAGATCACCCACTATCTACAGGTACGTCACCTACTCCTGAAGTATTTTTGGTCGAGTATCAACAGAACTTGACTCTGATTGTTCATATAACGAAGTTCTTCTACAGGCCTTCTTCTTTTGGTACTCTACGATCCTTGTGGGTCTCCACCTGGTTCAGATAAAATAATTTGATTATTCAGTACTTAGACCCAGCAGGACGGATTCCCTTCCTCGAAGACCGTACCTGATCTGAATTGGACCTCTATGGGGGACTCCGACGGAAACACACCGAAGGCTAACCATCCAACCACACAAATATCTATTAGCAGTGATATACCAGGCGAGCTCTTTCCATTATTTATTTGCTATATTGACTTCTTACTCATTTGCTTGCACTTCTTGCTTATTCCGCTATCTCAACATCAAACAGCTTGATGGTTCACTGAGGAGCTTATTCATGCTAGTACTTTGAAATCATAGAGGCTTATTCATTGATCATTCACTATTCACTCTACAGTACCTAGAAGAAATATGTTATAAAAATATTATTGAGTTAGAAATATTGCATTTTACTAACCCGTTTTCAGTGTGAACTCTGGTGTATATATATACACAAGTGGGTATATTTTGCTGTATTATTGAGCCTTCGATGATAATAGATATTTTCCGCAACCAATCCTAATAAAAGCTGTGCAGTAAATCCATCTGTTTATCCAGAAGAAGTAATACATATTATTTCCTTTTTCACAACCCACTCCACCGATGTACCTAGCCGATCTACTAACATTGTAATCAATATTAATAAAAATCCTTTTATAGCACCAAACGTTTGTCAGAAGTGTCCACGACGTTTTGTTGGTTATAAATTTTCATGGCAGATCATCTGAAAAACAAAATATTTCATCTAGTAGCCATCTTTATGTCGCTGCACTCTACTATGGATTTGAAGTGTCTTCGTGTCACTTACCTCGTATGTACGCCCTGGCCCTGGATTTTGTTTACTTATTTGTAAAAATGATAAATCATATTTAATGAAGTAGTGCATTGTCTTGGTGATTAGTAATTATAGAACCATAGCCAATTGTGGCCATTGCCATATTGCCATTGTCAATCATCAAGAGTTTGGCGTGGGTTCGTTAGTTGCGTTAACGAACGTCAGGTGAATGATGAATTCTGAAATTCAACAGTACTTCTTCTTCTCATTTATTGGCTCTGCTCCCTGTTGGTGCAATATGCCAGCTCGATCAGGGGAAATTCAACAGTAACTTCCATCGGTTCTATCACTGATGTCTTTCTTTCTGATTGTGACGAACACAAACAGAGAGGGAGGCATCAGTGATAGAACTGATGGAAGTTACTGTTGAATTTCAGAACTCGCCTATTTGTCCACGATACACTGGGACGATACAGTCATCAATTTTGCTCCGAGCACACTCCGAGTAGTAGGGAGTAGGGATATATAGGAAGAGCAAATTCCGTGCGAGGAAGAAATCATATCCGTTACGTAATCAGCAACGAATCAACTAACAGTTGAATAATTTTTTATTAAAATCAATAGTCAACTGATTTTACAATTCCCATACATTGGTCAACTTGGCCAACATTTCAACTAATTAGCACCTATCTTATATTCGAACCAAAGGATGTGGGGTGTGGGTATCGCACTCTCTCATCTCGTGTTTTTGAACTTTTAAATGTCTGATAGGTTGCTCCAACCTTTGGAAACGAGCGAACGTTTACTCATCGATGGATCAAAAACTTTTTATTTTGACATTATGAAGACGAAAATTCATCAGCCTGCGTTCACAGCACTATATTCCATAGCCTCTCTTTACATAGATAATAATTGTCGAAAGAATGAATGGCCGCGCCTAACAGCTTACAGCGCTTAAAGCCGCTACACAAAATTTGACAGTTTTCTATGGGGAAATGTCAAATTTTGTGAAACGGCTTTGAGCGCTGTAAACTGTTAGACGCAGCCATTACTTTAAACTTGACAAGTATTCTATCTAGGTCATTCCGTGGTCTTCTCTCTTTCAGGGTGTTGATCTGCGTCTAACAGCTAAGAGCGCTTGAAGCCGCTTCGCAAAGATTGACATTTCAGCATGGAAAACTGTGATATTTTGTGAAGCGGTTATAAACGCTGTGGGCTGTTAGATGTACCCATGTCATAACATGCTTTCAGCTTGAGAGTTTGTTGCACTGTGGGTTGATCATCGGTCGAAAAATGTCATTCGGCAAATTCAACCAATAGTGAAGCTAGGTTTACGAAATCTCGGAACAAACGAGCAGACTGTCAAAACGGAAGCGGCAATGGTGTTTTGCCATTGGTTGAGTAACTTATTTCTAAAGAGTAGTAGGCCCAAATTCACGAAATCGAAAACTAAGTTTAATGCTCTTAAGTGACAGAAAACGCATGCAAATTCTGTCAGATTCTTTCTTAGTTTATCGATTTCGTGAATTTGGGCCATAGTCGCCTTCGGTCTTCGGCCAGTTCTGTGGTCTAAGTTCTGAGTGGCGTCAGTGTAACGTGTAACAAGAGTGTGTCGACTAGTGTCGAGCAAAATCGGCCATTTTACCTTCAGCTTGGTGTATGATTTTGCGAATTTCACGATAATCATAATTTGGGTTATATCTGTCAAAAGTTGTTGTTCTACAAAGGTATGAATATAACTGCGTTCGAGTGCCCTATCGAGCGAGCAGCAGGGGCCTGATTCTCAAATGTCGACATTCAAAGTCGTATACGAAAAAATCAGTGCATTGCTTTTATTGCTCTTGCAATGAAAACAGATGGTCGCATTCGACCGTGGGCAATAGACATTTGAGAATCGGGCCCCAGGGCAGGTACTCAGGTACATTGACCGGGCTTTCAATGTCATCGAAAACAATGGATAAAACTCAACCTAGTTTTTAAAGGAATGCGATAATCAGATCTATCTGGTGATTCTTCACAATATTGTTGAGAAATCTCAAGGGTGTATCATAATATCTTTGTATACAAAGACAATATTCTTTACTCATCGAATTTTCAATGAAGTTATTCAAGATTCACCAGAATAGACCCTAATGAGATTATTGCGAGCGCGCCCCGATCATTTCGGCCTTCAACCTGTCAAAACATTTTTGTGGCCCTAAGGGAAACAACAGCCAAAAAACACATGAAGAAAACATAACATTTCTGTATTTTGCAGGTAATTGAGAATTTGGTGTGAATATTTCACTTCATTAGTCGTTTGATGATACAAAAGTCTTCTAGATTGAGGAAATACAAGAGGACACTTTGTACTTGAGTTGAATTGAATTCCTGAGAGAGAATAAATTAATTCAAGTAGAATCGTATGAAACTCAGAGGTAAGAATGAGTTCCCATTATGCGTAACTGCTTTAGAACTGAGTTTCCACTATTTCACGAGATCTCAAGAATATGATTTTTTTCCTCGAGAGGATTAATCCATGTCATTACTTGAAGAATGAGCTGATCCCGTTGAAGAGAAGCATAAGGTAGCTTCTGTCCTTATTATTGGCATTTTATTTCAATACACCCAGGCTTCATATTAGCTTGATTTACTGCTAGTCAATGATTAAACATTCTAGAGCTTTTCTATAATTTTTTTCTCAGCTGCATAGTGTTTTAGGTATTGATGAATAATTTGTTCCTTGGGTTTTTTTTGAACGTGTATGGAAATTATGATTCATTGCTGAGAGCCCTGTTCAAGCATTCATACGGAGGAATCTCATGCTGCTACGAGTATCCCTTATTGGATAATCACTGTAATACTTCATCAGTCTAGTTACCTACTTATACCGCAGGAAACAAACAAGTCCTTGGAGGATAAAACGCAAGTTATTGCTTTGAACATACATATATATTTTTGCTTGTGATATATGGGAGATATTGAGTTGATATTTGATGCTTGCCTACTCCAATGAAGCTTTGAAGTATTGGAACATTCTAATGTGGTTTTAATAAAATTTTACAATTCATGGTCTCTCATCGTTACACACAATTTGTTGAATGGGTATAGTTGAATAATTGGGAACATTTGAGTTTGAAATTAACTTGATGTCAGGTGAAGATGTACTCCAATTCTACTTTTTCATATTCCATTTGCAACTAATATATTGTTCATTGGATGAATCTGTGAAACTATAGAGCCATTATCCATCTAAATGAATGAGGATAATGAAGTGATTGATTTCTCTTTGTACTGCAAACGTTTTCTAACTATAGATTAAAAAACACTTCATTCAACATACCTCAACTGAAAGAATAACTTATAGGCAAGTCAATACAAAAAAATACTAAACTTCTGTGAAAGAAGTAACATCAAATAATTAAAAAACACCCTCTACTGATATGATATGTATATATCATTCATTAACATTCGTTTCATTCACAGAAGTCACTTTTTTCGCACAATTTGTATAAAATAAAACTTGATTTACACAGATAACATGATATTTCTACATGCCGAGTAGTTTGCAATTAAATCCATTCATAATTTAAATAGGGTAATTGTTCAGTGATTTTTTCCTAAAATAACAATGACTATGAATGAAAATTATGTAGTAATGTATCCCATAACGGGACTAGAATTATTTCACTGTTTCAAAAAATCGCTCCAACTCCAGAATCATGCTGTAAACTTTTCCCATAATCAGGTCCATTTATAATGCTCAGTATTCTGTTAAGTGTGTGTTATACCTTTTTCCAATAACGATATTTTGAGTATTTGTTTTTCTCTGTACTACTTCCATATGTGCTGCATACACCTTCATAATGAGTTTTACTAGTGTGGTTCAACCAATTCAATGCTTTTCAGAAATTACTGAAGAAATGTTCCACAATGCCTCTCAGAGTACATTGAATCCGAATGAAAGAGAATTCCTAAGTATTAATAAGGTTTCCCACCATCACCGGCCACTTCTCTATATCATATTCACAAATATCTAAGCATCCTTGTACTTGAATGAAAAAGTACTCAAACACAACAAAATTTACAACACATTTTGAAAATAATCAACAACTATACTAAAACCAATAATGATTGAGAGTAGAAGTAAGCCCAGTCGACAGCAAATCGGGGGCGTGCTTATTAATTTTCCTAGTACTAGTATTGTGTATTATCTATAATTTGCCACAATCTACAAAAAAATTCTACAACTCTACTGTTTACTATATTTTGATTCTGTTATAAACTGGTAACGTAAAATTTAGATATGACAACGCGCTTTACTCTCAATCATTATTGGTTTTACTATAGCTATTTTCACACTAAAACCTATATGAAATAACACAAAATAATTCATATCTTCATACCGATAGAATCTTCTGCGAGTGAACCTGAAAAGTACTACGTGAATTCAATAAAATCCCAGATTATACACTATGGGTATCTGATAAAAATGAGGTATCTATGAAGGCTGTAAACACTTTGCTAGACAGTGTCACAAAAAAAAATCAGAATATGGACAAATATTATAAAAGTGCTGTACAACGTCAAAATCAATATTAAAAAAGCTCCATATTATGCTAATAGCTGAAAAGCTACTATACGAGATGTCCTAATACTTGAACAACGAATTCTATAACTCGAGTGGTAATGTTATACCAATGAAATCAATACCAATGGGCAACACAGGATATATAGTTCATACTGATGATATATTATCATGCAAAAAACTTTGACTTTGTTGAAATCCATCGTATAGCAAAACATGGGGTATATTCATGCTCCTCATATCACAGAGTTTCCGAATCTGCAACTTGCGGTTTCCACTACCAATATTAGTTCGATTTCAATGATACTCAACTCATCAACCTCGTCTATATTTCAAGAATATTTTATTATAGATAGTCATATGCAGTAAACAGCGAATTCAACAGATAAGCGCGAGTTCTGAGATTCAACAGAAACTTCCATCAGTTCTATCAGTGATGTCTCCCTCTCTGTTTTTGACGAACCACAAACAGAGAGAGAGACATCAGTGATAGAACTGATGGAAGTTACTGTTGAATATCAGAACTCGCCTATATTACTTGAAACAGTAGCAGATTCATTGTTATTCCGTCTAAATGTCAATAGTTGAATTCTAATGTTGAAAACTATAAATGTTTTTCTGTGTCAAGAGGGAATCGATTCAAACAATGTTCTCCCTATTTCAATAATATGAAAATGTAATTACATACTAAAAACACGGTCGCATATTAGAAAGAATTTAAAAAAATTAAATTCGATGTCATCTGTTGAGACCGGTTGAATTTTGAAGCTCAAAGCATATAAGCAGTTCAGTTTTCAATCAAATAGACAAACATGCTTATTGTTTGGAATTATAAATTTTTTTGTCACTATTCTCGTCCTCTCACTTCATTCACTAGCTGTCTCATAACAATGATTCAGATGATGTTGCGATTTTTTTACTTTGATGATGGGAACAAGTCCATTCAGATTTTCCACAATCTCCGTTTCCACATTGTTACGAAACCCTTCCCATTTTGTCGATTAAGCGGAATTTGATATCGTCACTTCAAGGCCATATTGTACATACCATTTCTCCAGCATACTTTCGACGTGTAGTTTTTCGGGCGACTGGGGAACTCTATATATATATATATATATATATATATATATATATATATATATATATATATATATATATATATATATTTTAATTCTGACCCCCATGCAATCCTCATCTGAACGTGAAACATAGTCACAGACGTTTTTCTTCGAGTAATGTCTTGCACCAAAATTTTGAAGCCCCTTTTGTACCATAACTGTCATAATAATATTTTTGACAAGATAATTCAAAATCATAGTATTCAATTCCTTTACAATATTTTTGCTACGTTAGCTCAGCTTGTTCACACAGATTGAACATTATTATTTTTTTGGTTGAGAAGGATATTCATCATTGCTTGCATGGCTTTCTCCCAAGTATTGTGAGCTGTTTGAATATAATGAATGAACATATCTAATATGATGCTGTAACTTAGGAATGATATGCATTCTTGAAATCGACAAAGACTTAATATTCACGCATTCTATATCAGTACTATTTGAACACGTACGTCCAGAAGGCAGAGCATCGTGTGGACAAGGAACGAAAAAACTTCAAATCCATCATAAGTTATTATCTTCAGTACCAAATCCGGTAGTCATCCTATTTTACTTCTGATAAAACGTCAAATTAGAAAACTTTTCATACAACTCCAATGATTTGAGATGGAGTCAATTTCATTGCGATTGTATTTCTTAATTTTCTGATATTTTGCCCCCAGTTCGATGTTGATGTTTTGACGACTACCTTCAGCTCTTTGACGTTCCAATTTGACTACATTTCTCTCTTCTAGTAATTATGTACATCTTTGATAACTCAGCTGATAATTTAGTACTGCCATGCTCGCTTCTACAGACATAATTTCTTTCGTATCATCAATGGCGTTGACAGTTTAATGAAACTATTATTATGTGAAAATATTACAAATGTAGGGAAAATGCAGACCTATTTGATTCAGTTATGTGATATAGCAATAGCATGGATGTCTTTCTAGAGAGTATAGGGTACGTGCTGGCAGCTTTTCAGGTTCAATGTAATATTACAGTGAATGAAAAATTGAAGGAGTATACTTTGAACTCGACTCAAAAACCTACAATTAGTACGACTTCATACGCTTTCACTACACGAGCGAGACAACCCTTTACTGGTCCTTTCTTCAAGTAGACCAAACAATTTCAGATATCAAGCAGAAAGCTTTTTGTGGAAGTCTCATGGTTGACCTTTAATTTGAAAAAGCGCAAGTTTTCACTTTGGATATCTAGGATACCCAGTGAGGAGAGCATAACTTCAACTGTCGCTCTGTTGAACTCATTGCCAAAACCGTTTTGTGGGCATTTTGGGATCACTGAAATATTACCGATCATGCGAATGATTTGTCATGACTGGAGGAAGAAGTATATTGAGTCATATCAGATAATTTTCCACTTACCCAAATCAGTTTCCATGATTTGAGTGTAATCGTGATCACATTCAATATGCTTGCAAAATCAACTCTTATCTTTCTACAATTTTTCGATCAATTGAATCTGGCGTTCATTCCAATATTATATTTTTACTACTAGAAGATTTCCTATTACAATAATCATAAACTGGGCCAATAGGTTTCTGACCGATGTCGCTGAATTTATTAATAATATAGGTAACATTGACGCTGACAAGTACTGGTTGAAACTGGGTTTGAACATGATGCATAACCAGAACTGCCTGATACCTACCTATCTGAAGGAGTGACTGGTTCGCAAATCTTGCACAATACTCGATTAACTCGTTAAGTCCAATCAAAAGAAGCAATAATTTATATACCGGAAGTTTTACCACTGCAGATCATAGAGAGTCATATTACCATTGCTGGTTGAGTATTTTTTTTCAATCTAGCGGTAAAGGTCGATAGCTGTATGATAATAAATACTATGTGAAAGTTTCCCAAATGCCTGAGGTGGCATTCCGAATTTTTTTATATCTCTCATTTTGCCTTGGTTGAGGCTACTGTGTGCAGTTGATATCTGAATGTCTGAAGGATATAAATCATAACATGAAAACGTTTCAAGTGTCTGATAAAGTCCAAATTTATAAAGATTCATATTTGAAACAAACTCTGAGAGATTGGGTGCATTAATCTTGACTGAATTATTTCCCACCGCAACTAATGTAAATCATGCGTTTGTTTAGCAAAAACTGTTGGATATCTTAAAAATATAACTTGGAGGTTCATCAAATATCAAATGATCACGTTCAATATTGGTTAATTTTCCCTACGATAAGCATATATTTGTTTCTTGGGAAATAAAATCGTTATTATATGAAAAATCTGTAGAAGCTTAGCACTACCTCACTTGACCGCTTGTTATAGGAATTGATGTATAATTGTTGTATAGTTCATCATTGTTTCTCTTGTGGGACATATTATGGTTAGCTATATAGAAAATATCATTTATAACACTTTTGATACAGAGTTTTCTCACTAGGTGCTGCTGCTCTCAGTCTACTTCCCCAGAAGTATTTCATGGTTATATGTGTAGCAGTATTACACTCCGTTGAATCAGTTACTGTGCAAACTTCGTGCTGATAAGTTGCTTCTGTAATTTTTGGAAATGTTTGCCGATATTATAAGATATATCACCACTATCATTAGCCTCATAACTAACAAGTATGAGGAAAAAACAGCACAAGATGGACTTCTGGAATGCTCCAAAGCTATAAGGAGAATTAAAAAAGCTCTCAAGAATGCTGTCACAATGGGTGAGAAACAGAATCTGCTAGCATCCTTGGCCAATATAACAACACTGAGGAATCAGCTGAAGTTGGAGATAAAGACAGGAGCAGGTCTGAAAACTCGGAGAGAAACTGCTACAAATCGAGTGCATTGGGATGATTCTATATCAGCTTTCGATTCTCGTATCCGAACTGGGGTGATAAGTAACCTCAAACATAAGGACCCAAGGGCCTTTTTGACAGACTGTAGGGCACTTTTCAGAAAGCGGATTTTAAATGCCCTGAAAATTGATGAATCGTTAAAGGTTAATACGGCTTTCAGTGGCGAGTTTGAGATTGTCAAAGGAGATCGACTCTGTACAGAACATAAATATTTCACAACCTCCAATACAGCTATCTACAGAGACACTGATTTGAACAAGTGGTTCGAGAACTATGTTATGGATCCGATAGTGAAACAGCTAGAAGAGTTTCAGGAGCGTGATAGCGGTTGGTCATTGAAAGCAATAGTGAATTTGGGAGTGAATATAAATAAATTTGTGCCACAAAGAGGCTCATCGTACATTGAGCTTCCTTCTCAAATTAAAAGGAAACAAGCATGCATCAATGTTAAGAATAGCGATACCGCTTGTTTCGCTTGGGCCATTGTTTCAGCATTATATCCTGTTCCTCATGGAAAACGTTCTGATGATATCTCATCATATCCCGACTATTCGAAGGTTCTGAATTTGAAAGGTATTCATTTTCCGATGACAATCAATCAGATACGAAGATTCGAACAACAGAATGATGTGTCAGTTAATGTTTATACATTGAAACTCTCAACATCCAAGTATACCGTAGTACCTCTCAGATTGGGTCTTGAGAAAAACAAGAGCAAACATGTTAATTTACTCATGGTTCAAGATGAATATTTCGATGAGAGCCGAAAGGATCCAATTAATGTTCACAGCATTACATCGTCAACCAAGACCCATTTTGTTTGGATAAAAGATTTATCGAGACTGGTGAGCAAACAGCTCAACAAGCATACTGAAAAAAAATATTTCTGCGATAGGTGTTTCCACTATTTTTACACCCAAGCAAAGCTGGACGAACATCTGGAAGACTGTTTGAGAACAAAAGAATGCCTACCTAGATTACCCGAGAAGGGGAAAAATATTTTGGCCTTCAAAAATTTCAGAAACAAAATTGAATCACCTTTTGTAATATACGCTGATCTTGAGAGTGTATTGTTACCTATGCAAGATGGGAATAAATATCAACAACATATTCCAGCATCAATTGGATATTACGTAAAATGCTCGTATGATGATTCGCTATCGTTCTATCGAGCATTTCGCGGAGAAGATTGTATGAAATGGTTTGCCAAAGAGATAAAACAGTTTGCTGAAGATGTTGCGACAGTATTCCAGTGTTCTTTTGACATAGATATGTCAGCTGAGCAAGAAGTTGAATTCAGAACAGCTACCCATTGTCACATATGTGAACAGCCATTCGTTGAGGAAGATAAAAAAGTACGTGACCACAACCACTTGATATATAAAAATAACTACCGTGGGCCAGCACACAACGAATGCAACATCAACTACCAGGATGATCAAACTATTCCTATAATCTTTCACAACTTGTCGGGATATGATGCACATTTCATTATAAAAAATATTGCATTGGATATCGATGGAACGATTGATCTGCTACCTATAACAAAAGAAAAGTATATCTCCTTTACCAAAAATATCTCAGATAGTAAGATACACTTCAGATTTATTGACTCGTTCAGATTCATGAATTCCTCACTGGATACGTTGGCGTCATATCTACCACAATATCCAATTCTCAGTTCGCAATTTTCTAGCATCTCGGAAGAAAAAAAGAAAATTTTGACTAAAAAAGGTATTATGCCTTATGACTACATCGATTCCTTCGCTAGATTTGATGAAGAATGTTTGCCCCCTATCGAAACATTTTACAACAAGTTGGAAGATAAACCATGTCCAAGAAGATCTTACGCACGTGCCAAGATGGTTTGGGATACTTTCAATATGAAAACATTGGGTGAATATACAGATTTATACCTGAAGACGGACGTCATGCTCTTGGCTGATGTATTTGAGCAGTTTCGCTCGAGTTGTCGTAAAACTTACGGTTTGGATCCTGCTCATTATTTCACTTTACCCGGCTACACTTGGGATGCTATGTTATACAAAACGAAACAACAGCTTGAACTTCTTACCGATGTGGATCAGTTGCTGTTTTTTGAAAAGGGGACAAGAGGTGGATTGAGTCAAGTATGCTCCAAACGACAGGCTACAGCTAATAATAAATATATGAATGACGAGTACGACACATCGAAACCTGACTCATACCTCATGTATTTCGATGTAAACAATCAGTATGGCTGGGCTATGTCGCAATATCTACCATATGGAGGATTTGAGTGGGTAGATACAAACATCGATGTGACATCTGTTCCTGATGATGCCTCAGAAGGATATACACTAGAAGTTGATCTAGAGTATCCAAATAACCTCCACGATTCACATAAAGATTTGCCGTTCTGTCCGAATCATATGGATCCCAAGACTGGAAAATCACGAGCCGAAAGTAAACCGGATGTTAAACATTTCAAATTGATGGCTACTTTGCAACCGAAGAAAAATTATGTAATCCATTACAGAAACCTAAAGCAGGCGTTAGCAAATGGACTAATTTTGACTAAGATTCACCGTGTTTTGAAATATAAACAATCCGCATGGTTGAAGCCCTACATAGACTTGAATACCCGTCTGCGAACTGCTGCTCAGAATGACTTTGAGAAGAACCTTTTCAAACTGATGAATAACGCAGTATTCGGTATGTATTATTTCCCCGAAAGTGAATTCATTCTAATATTTTCTTCTTTCAGGAAAAACAATGGAGAATCTCAGAAAACACTCTGATGTTCGTCTTATAATGAGTTGGGAGGGACGATATGGTGCGGAAGCTAGAATTTCTAATCCTCGCTTCAAGAGTTTGTCCATCTTCGATTCTAACTTGGTGGCCATTGAATTAGGAAAGGCAGAAATAATGTTCAACAAACCCATATTCGTAGGAATGACTGTACTCGATTTGGCAAAGTTGACCATTTATGATTTTCACTATGGCTACATGATTCCGAAGTTTGGAGAAGATTGCTCTGCCGTATACACCGACACAGATAGTTTGATTTATGAAATTGGAAATTCTGATCCATACGATATGATGAGAACCGATTGCTATCATTATTTCGATACTAGTGATTATCCAACTGATAATATATTCAATATCCCACGAGTGAATAAAAAAGTCATTGGATTGATGAAAGATGAGAATAATGGTAGAATCATGACTGATTTTATTGGACTCCGATCAAAATTATACGCTACTAAAACTGCTGTTTCTGAAGATCAAATCACCCCACTGATAGAAGAGTTGAAGCAGAAGGATTATGAAAGTGATGAAATCAAACAAATTATCGCTGATTTCGGAGTGTCCAAGAAGGCAAAGGGTGTTAAACGTAATGTCGTCAAAACGAAAATTACATTCCAAGATTATATAGATTGCTTGGAGACTTACAATGAAAAAAAAATCTCACAAAAACTCATAAAATCAAACAATCACAAGGTGTATTCAATGGAACAAATAAAAATTGCCCTGAGTCCTCATGATGACAAACGCCACCTGATCCCTGGAACCTGCTGTACTCTTCCATTGGGCCATTACTCGATTCAAAAACCAATGGATGTTGATTGAAATTTCCTAAATCGTCGAAGATTAATTTGGAAAATTATAATGACTCAAAAATATAACTTCAATGGACTGTTTTGAATGTATATATTGAATATAGATGATGTGAGAAAAAACGTTTTTTTTTTATGTTTGGAGAATTATATTGAAAAATAATCCCCTAAAAAGCTCTTGAAATCCAATGATCACAAGATGTATTGAATAGAGAAAAAAAAAATTGCTTTCATGATGATAATAGTCACATGATTGTGAAAGTATACATGGCTCTTCAGTTGGAATATTTGTAGCTCAATTCATATGTAATGAAACAGTATGCTATTAAGATCGACAACTGATGCTCAATGATAAAGTACATGGTGTGTGTGTGCACACATCATTCTTGAGTC
Source organism: Zygogramma bicolorata (assembly GCA_032362365.1). Classification (NCBI taxonomy): domain Eukaryota; kingdom Metazoa; phylum Arthropoda; class Insecta; order Coleoptera; family Chrysomelidae; genus Zygogramma; species Zygogramma bicolorata. Next base: position 5,658,773 of record JAVJAQ010006102.1, on the reverse strand, counting down.
AATTCGTAGTGTCTATATAATAAAACGTGTGCTCTTCAGCATTCTTATAATAAAAAAGTTCATGGTGTGTGTGAACACAGCATTCCTAAGTCAATTCATAGTATGATGAAACAGTGTGCTCTTGAGACTGATTCCCAATGAAAAATTTCATGTGTGTGCACATAGCATTCCTGTCTATATAATAAAACAGTGTGCTCTTGAGTTCGACAACTGATGCCTAATATGTATGCACACAGCATGCTTACACCCCAGCGATACAGTGCTGTTGATAATGAAAACATGGCAAAAATATTATATGGGTCTGTTGTCCAATTGCACATTGCGATGATCAGTCAAGATTCTCAACAAGGTCTAGCAAACACCTCCAGTATCCTAACACTAATGAGAGTGCTTCTAAGGATGACACTGGAAAGATGTGTGGTACAATTTCTGTCCAGTAGCAAATAGAAATATCATATGATATCACTTCAAATCATGTTTTACCAAAAATTTGACATCTAACGCAATACCAAAAGTACCTTATGTACCAAATTAGCAGATCATAATGTGAACAATTAACCTTATATCATTTAAGCTGAAACAATATGGGCGGGAAAAACTAAAAATTTGTTTTAAAATGTATTAGATATCAAACTTGAGTCGCTTGAAGTTACAAATTTCAGCCGGCGAACAGCATTGGATACTTTCAACATTTCATTAGTGATGTGATTTAAGTTTATTCAGAAAGTGCCTCGCAGTTATTGTAGGTTTTGATGAGGAAATTGTTCAGCTGTTATTTTTAGAATAACAAAATGGCTCAGTTGATCTACTTTCTATAATTTTTTTTTGTTATTTCCCAATTGGAGGTTTTTTCCATTTTTTTGCGATAAAGGTGTTGGTCAATGATTTTTTTGTTTGCGAAGCGACTTGATCATCTTTGCATAATGGTCTTAGTTGATATTGTTAGGATATATTTTAATGAGCAAGTGCCTCGTTTGATATTTCGACCATTATTTTTTTTTTCAATAATGAAGTGACTTGATCATTCTCGCAGTAGAGAATTCGGTGATATGGTTTTGAATGTTAACAAAGTGAATGGCTTCAGCTAGCCATCAATGTACTATGAAGGTAAGCCACTGCGTTTCACCTCTCGTTCGAATGTCTTTTATTACCAAACCTATATACCAGACTTTCCCTTCCCGATTCAACTTTTGCCCGTATGAAATAATTCAGTATGTTCCCTTCAAGGTTCTATATGACCTCCGGTGTGACTCGATAATTCGAACCTAATATGCAAGTAATGAGTCTTTCATATTCCTGGTACCTCAACTTCCGCGGCACTAATAATGACGACGTTCTCTCATGAGTGCGCCTCTTGCTGAACACAAGCTGACGATGTCGCGCCGCTAGTGAAGCCAAACGAGCATTCGATATGCATCCCTCCACCACTTTCATCGAAATTTCCCCAATGCTACCACGCATCCGCAGCCGCGTCTTTGTGTTCAAGTAGTGTATCTATTTTCTCATCAACATTTTTGTCTTCCTATCAAGTCAACGACGTATCCATACGAAATATTTGCCTGTACCTTCAAGTGACTCTGTAGCGCAGTGAGTAAAGCGTTGGTCTCGCAAGCCGTAGATGAGTGGTTCCAGCCCCCGACAAGGCACTTTTTTTATGTAACAGGTAGGTAGGCAAGGACCTTCTTGATCGAAGCACGCTACCGCGAAACAATCGAAAAAGTAGCAGATCTGGGGAAAACCTGGCAACGCTGTCTTATGGAGATCCCATAGTTGGTACGAAAATTTGCAAAATCGAGCTTGGCTTTTTTCCCCAGATTTACATGGTATTCTCCATAAGACAGTGTTGCCATTTTCCCCGTACATACATAGCATATCTACTCGAGACTCAAGCGCCGCCGTTGAGTTCTGTCAAGAACTCTACGTTTTCAAAGAGCAAGCTCCGCTTTTATTTGGTGATAAAGAAAATGGTAACGGTTTTTATCTCTTGGAACAGATCTGTGCACATTATTTGCGGGATGCTTCTTCTAATATTTGTATTGCCCTGCGAATTTACCCTACGCCTCCTAGGACATCCACAAGTTGTGAGCGAAATTTTAGCAGACTAAAAATAATTGAAAATTATTTGCGATCTTTTATGAGACAGTAACGCTTATCGAGTCTAGCAATTTCGGCGATAAAAATCGAACTGTACACCAAGTAAATTATGACAAGGCCATCGATTTATTTGCTGAACAAAAATTCGAAGGGTGAAATTGTAATTTCAATTCACAATAACAATAATGTGTTTGATTTTCATTATACATATTTTCATTTTGAATCCCATCCTGTGCTTGGTGTAAAATATATATCCTAAACGTTCATAGCTATATATCTGTGAATAAATAGGCTTAACACAGAAGAGCGGTGATTGCGGAAGTACTATGTCCAAATGTCAATCAATCAGTGGATATCTAATAGCTGAAATTATAAAGATGATAAAGGTTAAAATGAATATAAGTGGGCGGGGCGGCATTCTTCAGTTTTTGCCCCGCTTGAAAAAATTCAAGTACCGGGGTTGCCTGAGCAAGAGAGGTTTGATAGGTTCCCAAGCTCACAATAATTGGGTGGGAACTTCAAACTCGTCGGGACATCAGTGTTGATACTGTCTAGGATAGAACTATTGAAGAAAAATCAGAGTAGCACCGACCGCGGAACTAACTATAGAAGAGAGACATGTCTCCGTCCCCTCAACGATGGTCCACCGAAGTGAGCGAGTTCGTGAGCGAAGAATCACCAGCGAGGCAAATTGTCTTTCTCTGAATAGAATCAAGAAGTTTCAATTGATTATTTTGGTGCCGAGACCCACACACGATAACTCTAAACTATCTGTGCTTTCTAGGTTATCAGAAGTTGACGAAAAGTGAAATATTTCTTCGCACAAAGTAGAAATCCAAGCTTCTAGGAAGCGCCTTTAGCGATCGATCTCTCGTGATTTCCCCATGAGGGATTATTACAGATAGTAATTCTTAGCAATATTGTTATATATATATATATATATATATATATATATATATATATATATATATATATATATATATATCAGTTTGGGAGCACATTACCTATATCTGACTCACTACATTACATGAGATTATAATATCAGTTCAACAATATTATATTGTTTGGTCGTGAAGAAAATAATATTGAGTTTTCAATTCAGGCATCATATTGGCATAATATTGCAATATAGATATTCCAATTCTGATATTTCTCGAATATTGTAGACACACTATAATAATAATATGCATACTCAAATTGTGATTTCCTAACCACAATCTACGAGTGGTAATGCAGAATTGATTAGGCTTTATTATTGAAAAAATGTGAATATCTAACACTAAAATTCAGTGAATTTCAATGCCAAAAAATCACGTCAAGAACTTTTCGCATAGTAAATTTCATATACGAATCCGCCTTCACATACACAGTAATCCTTCAACATTTTTCCAAATGGATTTCTATAATATAGTTTCATGTAGTTCTTTTCATTCATGGAGTATAATGATTTTTCACTAACAATTCGAGGTTACTTCGAAGTCAACACACTATAGCACGTAACTCCTTCATTACCCAAGTCGCCATCGTGAAGTAATGTGTATACGATTTATCATATCGGAGATAGTGAGTTCAAGGCCTGCAGCAGCCATTTTTTTTTTCGGGTGAGTATTCGCTTAGTGCAAGTGTGTGAAAGTAGAAGCAGTTCTAAAATTGAATTGAGAAATCCAGAGCATTCAATTCGAACGTAAAAATTAAATATTGATATGACAATATATCGCCGAATGTTCACATTTTTTTTGTGGTCAATATAATATTTAAAATAATGAGCCATCGTTTGCGTTATATCGAAACAATATTGATCTGATATATTGAAAAAAGGAATGAAATTTACCCCAAATCGACGTTTTAACTATCCATTTGTTCATCCTCAGCACCCAGATACACCCAAATAGTGATAAAAAAATTATTTTCAATCAGCTGATACCCATTTTCAAACGTCAACCATCAAAAAGTCGAAACCTTTGCAATGAATATCGGGTCTTTCTTTTTAATATATGTGATTTCTAGCAGTCTGAACTACCTACAGGTCTTTTTTCGGTCCGACCTAGAGTTTGTCTGACAGTTATTCTAATTGATTTCGCAACATTCAATCAAATAGTGGGCTGGAAGGAATAGATCTACCATCCATAGTATTTTCACATTTCGCTTATTTTAGACTGTCAACTGACATTTTTTTTGGCACTGCAATTTCTCTTCATAGGCTCATAACATTCTCTTCAAAGAAAGATAAGTACGACAATGGAAAGTGAGTGAATAGGGATATAACTGAAGAGAACGGTTATGACTCAGAGATAAAAGATAGAAAATGTAAATTTTGGGAAATGAGTTCTAAATCTCTAACTTTTATAAAGATTGAGAGTAGTGAAAAGCTTGTGGTTATTCGATATGAACCTCATTACACTAGATCACTCGAACAGATATAAGTAAATATGGACGTTGCAGATGAAACTTCAAATAAATCACAACTCCTTGGTCATCGGAAAGATCAATTAGAGAACGCAGAGGAGTCGGGGATATACGAAATCAGGAGTCAAGACTGCATTACATTTTGCATATGTTATGCTTGGTTCATAGACCACAGTTTTTCTTCCACTTTATATTTTACTTTTACTCTAAGAAAATGTAGTCATTTATTCACAAAATGTTCAAGTGAAAGAGTCGTGTATGAAAAATTAGGATGTGATCCATCATTTTTGAGATCTAAGTAAGTGCGAAGTATTCCGTTTGTTCAAAAACGGACGGAAATAAGTGACCATTTTCATTATTTTCAATAACCTATTCTGCTCAGTTCTCGTAGCAATACAAATCTGAATGGAAATTTTTTCTGAAAATAAGGTGTGCATTAATGTTGTTAGACCAAATAATTTCAAAATTAGCTTTCGAAGCCAAGAGACTTGGTTGATTTCGCGATATTCGCCATATTAGTCTAATTTGACTGTACTATCAATTATTATTGTGTATTATCTTCGGGTGCATGATTACTTTCAATTAAACTGAAATGATTGCCATGTTTGATGGGTTCGAGGTTAACCGAAAGATTAGTTTTTCAAGTGGTACATGTGGCTTTTGGTGTATGTTATTACTGATTGCAGATATTCGAAAGCTTTCGAAGTTTAATTATTGGGAACAAGATCAAATGATTATTTGAGCTCATTTTTCAACGCGAAACTCCTGAGTAATAAAGACTCCCTTCTTATATTCAGCTGCATTCAACGTAGGTTCCACAAAATGTAAATTGATTTATATCAGTTGAATTACACAGTATGATGAACTTCACCGAACGTTTGCAAATAGCTGCTGAACATTAAACGATACAACTATTTAACATCAGAGGTGCAGTGCAATCAATTTTAAACTCTACAAAATGTTTGTAAATGACAATGGACGTTGCATTGGGAAGTTTATAAGTGGCTTAATATCATATTAATATTCAGCTCCTTATATGATAAGTCTAATTAATAAGATAAGGGAGAGCTTAGTCGTTGTAGAATTTTCTGATATTATTTCGTTCATTGCATTTAACTGTCTAGTTTGTTCAATGATTCGTTAAAAAAAATAAAGAAATAGTTTTAGTAATGTCAAATAATCAAGTTTCCAAATACTTAATAAGTTCTTTGCATATGCCGTGGACATGCACAAGGGTATATCTTTTTCAGAATATATTATATCCCCGACATAATTGACGAATATTGTTGCTAGACCAACAAGGAACGAGCTTTAATAAACGTTAGCGGATATTGAAAAAGGAAGTGTGCTTAACATATCCCCCAAGCAATATTCTTAGAATAGAAATCTCGCCATAAGAACATACATTGAAGAATATAAAATGATATAAATAAAAAAAAGTTTCAATATATTATTTGAAGGTGGATTTATTCAATAGTAATTTTCACTTGATCATTTTACATACCAATATTTCTACCTCAACTTGAGAAAATCCAATTTCATGAAATGAAAACATTGAAGTTATTGATCGACAGAAAGTCCCACCAAGAGAAAGCCTCTTCTTTTGGAATATCTTAAATTCGCCCAATCAAGAAATCAGTCAGTTCCTAAAAAATGGAAGAAAACTTCACCTTTCACTTACAGACCGATTGCATTGCTTTCTATCATTTCCGAAGTCATGGAAAAAGGAATTAATATGAAGCTCATCAAATATCTAGAGAAATCCGGAATAATTAATGATCGACAATACGGATTTTGCCATCAACGTTCAACCAGTGACTTATTGGGTTATGTTTCTCATATTTGGCAGCATTCAATCGAAAAATTCGGAGAAATGATAGCTGTTGCACTCGATATTTCGAAAGCGTTTGATCGAGTTTGGCATCGGGGTCTCCTTTATAAAGTGCCATCTTATGGTTAGCCTCCTCAGTTGTGTGCTTTGTTGAACAGTTTTCTTGTCTGATAGGTCTCTGTAAGTGGTTGTTGGAGTATCATCTGATATTCTCCCAATAAATGCAGGGGTTTCACAGGGTTTAGTTCTGGCGTCCACTTCATATCAATTATTTTCTCGAGGAAACATCTTGTTCAGTACATAGTTTTGCGGACCACAGTACTCTTCATACTAGTTTCTCTTCCACAGTCCCAATACCAGCTCGAGAAACAGAAGTTCGAAGAAACATTTACGTCAATAAAATTAACGATGACTTGGTCAAAACAATAGAATGGGGTAACATGCACTTGGTTGAATTTGAAAGTAAAGTATCTCGATGCTAGGAATTAAGATGATTGATAGTCTCTCATGAGAAAACCATGTGGGATCGATCGCTAAAGATGCTTCCCAGAAACTTGAATTTCTATTTCGTGCGAAGAAATACTTCACTTCTTGTCAGCTTCTAATGATCTACGACGCTCAGATACGACCTGTCTTGGAATATAGTTCTCATGTGAGGAGTCCAGCACCAAAATATTCATTCTTGTTGGTGATTCTTCGCTCACAGACACTGTCACTTCATTGGAACATCGTAGAAGGGTCGGAGACTAGTCTCCCTTCTATAGATATTTTCACGGTCGGTGCTCTTCTGAATTATTATCATTCGTTCCAACCTTGGCAATATCTACACGGATGACTCGACGGGTACAGAATTCCCACTTCTTTGTTGTGAATTTGGAAAACTGTCGAACCTCTCTTGCTCAGGGATCTTTTTTCAATAGAACAGCTGAGCTTTGGAACTCCTTGCCGAGAGAGCTCTTTCCTGAGGCTTACCTACTGTAAAAATCGAAAATAAATTATAATTTGTATCTCTTGTCCCTTGAATCACGCGGTGTTCTTTGAACATTACGGGGCTCCCCTTTCGTGTGAATCTGTATATGAAAAAATCCTTTTGTATTATAGAGGGTGCTGCATAGATACCAATGTTTCAGAAAAAGATGAGGTGGAAGACGAAGTGAGGATGAAAGTGAATGTTGCATAAATCCACCTTAACTGTATCTCATATGAAAAATATTATACATACGACTGAAACTAGATGGTTCGAGCATTATATATATTCATACAGAGGTTCTATAGTTGTGTCCTTGCCACATTTCTACGAACCATACATCAATTGTCACTGATGATTTCTCAACTCTGTTGAAAATTACGTAAAATTTTATTCGTCATTGGTGGTGAAGACGATGTAGTTGAGTAAAGACGGTTTTATGGACGTACGTTTGAAGTGTCATCTTTTTTTCTACCTACGCTGAAAATCACACTTTTATCCTATGGAAGAGTTTATCCTAAGTATATTCTTTGCTATGTACTCCGGTAGATGCTGAGCTTGAATATAGGACATATAAATAGTCTCCGGTAACATGTGCGTAGTATATCGTATCCAAGTTCCCAATCATAATATCGCATGTACCTAGCACATGCTCGTTTTGAAACACCATATGCTTAGTATATACTGAAAATGTGAAATTGTTAGTAGTATTTATAATTATAAAAATCTAAACGAGAAATCGAGCACGTCCAGTCGAAGCATACAGAAATAATAACGATATAACGAGCACGATACAAAGTGCGATTGCCGAGCAGAAATTAGAAGGGTGAATAAGGGACCGACCAGAGACGCATGTAATCTGAATCCCCATTAAAACGATGTGGATGTGAGCGAATTCAAAACGGCCATCATCGACACAGGCATTGTGCTCCCGGAAAGTACCAGATGGTCGGAGGGACATGATTAAAGTTGAAATTCGAATTAAAAGCAATGGTTAATCTGTTAAAAGATTCGATAGTGACAGATAAGTTCAATTGGAAGCCAGTGTTTGCCCCCCTCGTTACCAAACACCAAATTATTGTTATTGCCTTTATGCCTCCTGAAAGATGTTGGAAAGCAAGGGTTTAGGCGGTGATTACTCTCGAGTGATTGTTGGTGGGGAAAGGTGGGGTGAGTGGATGGCTAGTTTTTGTGGGATTGAATTCATGTTACTCATTTCTAAGAATAGTCAGCTGGTCCCCAGTTTGACGACATCGATTCGATGATTCTCTCAAAGAAAATCGATAAGACCTGGAGGAACTCTTTTCAGCTTCATCTATTTGTCTACATGAAAAAAAAAATCTACAAAAGGAATAACATCAAAAATATTGGGTGCTATAGGTTCGGATTTCCATTGTCTATATAATTGACTCTATGGACACCTGTTAATAACCTAAACTGATCGAAAATACTGAATCAAAACAATGAAATCCTAATTCAAGAAATGTAATGTGCTATGAATCGAATATAAATTTGAATTGGAAAAATGAATTTAAATGCACAGAAATTGGACGAAATGTTATAATGAGGATGGAAACTTGTCAAAATAAAAGGCACTGAAATGAAAACAGAAAATCCGAATGAAATTCGACCAAAAATTGAGTAATATCTGAACCAACAATTTTTTTATTCTTTCATATGTTTTGGATTGAGGTGGCCTTTACTTGATGGAAATCCATAATCATCACGCTATAAGGTAGAACACGATTAAATTTCCACAAAATTTATTGTCTTCGCGACATGTTTCGATACACTGTATCTTTATCAAGCGAATGTATTTAAACACTAAATTGTTCTCTGTTAAAAGCTCCTTAAATACATCGGGGCCTACTTTAATTATCCCTGATTCCTATAATAATACAACTGATACTGATGATGATTCCTAAACTTATAAACTGATGCGGATTCCTGAAATTATACAACTGATACTGATTCCTAGAATTACACTGATAATGATTATGATATCTGAACATAGTTACTACTTATTAATTGAATACGTTCAACAAAGGGGAGCAATTGAGATCCAATTGATCATTTAGTATTGTAATTCTAGGAATCAGTATCTGTTGTATAATTTCAGGAATCATCATCATTATCAGTTGTATTATTCTAGGAATCAGGGATAATTAGAGTAGGCCCTGATGTATTCAAGGAGCTTTCAACAAAGAATAATTTAGTGTTTAAATACATTCGCTTGATGAAGATACAGTGTATCGAAACATGTCGCGAAGACAATACATTTTGTGGGAATTTAATCGTGTTCTACCTCATAGCGCAATATTTTTCATATGTTGTTTGATTATTACTGTATTCACACTTTTATATTCAATATTCATTTCAATATTATATTCAATAAATTGCAATTGTCATACTTTCCGATCATATAAATTAGCAAGATTTTAGTTTTTTATCACGTTTCATTTCAATTTTTCTGAATCGAATCCACTGCCTCTCAATTCTTTTCAGTTCATTGATAGAATTTCATTCCAATTATTGCTTCTTGTGGAATTCCTCATCTTCATTTTCCAATTGAAATATTTATATTTTACTCATTATGAATTTATATTCTTTGACTTGAATGTTGTGCTCAATTAAGATTTCCTATTTCAAGTTTTTTCACAGGTTTCAGTGGTTTCAGTTATAATTATAATGACAATAGAAATTATAATGACAATAGAAATTCGAACAGGGAACGACGTTAACCTCGATCAAAAAAATAAAATATGAGCAGCGGTGTAAGTGTTACTTCCATAATTGGCTATTTATAGGAAAAATCAACTACTTTCCTCTTTGTATGGCGCGTTGTACATTGAAAAAAAAACATGGGAGTCATTGTGTCTTATGGTTCATCTTCTCAAATTTGTGCTTTGTTGAAGAGTTTCTTGCTAAAAGGTCTCCCTTTGTGGTTGTTGATGGAGTATCGTCTGATATCCTCTAAATAAATGCAGATGTTCCACAGTTGCTACAGATAACATCTTGTTCAGCACATAGTTTTGCGAACGACAGTACTCTCCATACTAGTTTCGAGAGAAATGAAAATTCATAGAGGCGTCAATATTATTAACGATGACTTGGCGAAAATAAAGTCTCCTCTCAAAGGAAGCGGATCTATTGTTAGATTTACATCTATGTTAATAATCTAATCTTTATTTAACTCTCTCTCTGTCAACATGAAGTACAATATATGACATTCACATCAAAACATCCGAATCACATTTACGAGGTGATCCCAACATCTATCTTCATATAATATTCAGATGTCAGGAGTAACTATTCGGTTATAATTGCACGAGAGCAAAAAAATTACCGATAACTTTGCAAGGAAGCGTGATATCTAAAAGTTGCAAGTTTATTTTCATATTTTGGCGAAAGTGCCCGATCCGAAGGACGAGGGCTCATTTACAAAATATGAAAATAACCGAATGCAATTTGTATATCACGCTTGAATGCAAAATTATCTGGTCATTTTTATGCACGAATGGAATTCATTGGAATATTTCACGAATAAAGAAATTCTCAAGGAAATGTTATTTTTTGTTCGTTTATACTTTCCTGTGTAGATTGTATGGAGCACTCACCAAAACGCGAAATGTTTTTCTATTTTTGAAGTCTCTGACATTTATTTGTGTTGTTTACTGACGTCTAGCGATACGGTTTCAAATGTGTTGTTATGGTGACTTGATACAATGCAATTACCCCTGTAAGTTTTCGATAATTGCATTGCTCTTATGGGACATTTTATATATAAGGGGAAATATTCCAACAAAGTCAAGTATTTTGTTGCTAGTAATAATGATCAGTAATAATCTCTATGAGAAAACCATGTGAGATCGATCGCTGAGGCTAGCAGACTTTTATTCCGTTCGAAGAAATACTTTACTTCTCATCAGCTTCTAATTATCTACAAAGAAAATATACGGCTTGTCTTAGAATATGGAGTTCGGCATCAAAACATTCCTTGGAAATGCTTGATTCCATTCAGAGAAGGCAATCCCGCAATCCGTCTTGTTAGTGATTTTTGTTGCTTACGGATTCGCTCACTTCCTTGGAGCATCATGGAAGGATAGGACGCATGCCTCTCTTCTATAGATATTTTACGGTGGGTGAATTGTCATCACTCGTTCCACCGTTGGCAGTATCAACACGGATTACCCAACGAGTCCGGAACTCCCACCCCTTTGTAGTGAGCTTGGATACCTTCCGAACCTTGTTTGCCCGGAGATCATTTTCCTCTAGATTCCACTGAATGACATGTAGAATATCATAGGTTTGGCATGAATGACTTTACCAACAATAAATTTTTCTACCTCAAATATTTTTAAAACGGTTGTAAATACCAAGAATACCCTATCCCAGTGAGAAAATATTTGCAGAAGGATTTATCAACATTAGGTATTTTTGTGGGGACAATGAAATTTGAGGAATAATTTTTTGACTCCCTTCTTCGAATCTAAACATTGAAATCACAATTTCTGTAATAGAAGTATATATCAAGAATGAAGGCATTGTATTTCATTTGGTACGTATTTGATACCAAGTGTTATGTTCATCGAAAAATTTCCCACTGTTATTTTCTATCACTTCATTTATATGATTTCATTCTGGGAAGAAAAGTCAACTGCCAGAATCATATCAGTTCGAACTAAGTTCACCACTGCGTAGTGGGACGCATCACATAAAAACCTGACCTGAAGTCAGAATAATTCAATGTTGTATGTGGAAATGACTCAGCAATTGTCGTATACATATTCAACTTCAATGAAAAAAAAACTTGGAGCAAAAGTAACGTAATAAAAACATGAGTATTTCACAATAATTCAAATTTCAAGTTGCTTCAAACTTTCAAACGTTGCTATCGATGAAATCAGCCCCCAGATTCTATTTCACGAATTCGATTGTCGAGTAGCTCAGACTGTGACTGTAGAATGCGCTGTATCGAAAATATACGCATATACTAAACGATTCGATAATCGAATTCGTGAAATAGAATCTGGGCTCAGATGTTTTTTCACTGGAAGAGTAACATTTGTGAAGAATATAAAGAAATGGTGACAAAATGCTATTTCAGATCGAAATACAAAATGTTTGGTAGTCTGACCTTGAGGATTATATCTTCGATAAACTTTCTCGGCGCATCAAAAAACAAGATATTAACAATTTTTTCGAAATAGGTTATAATTCTTGGTTAAGTTTCTTGAGTTATGCTGTTCAATACACCGCCTTTTCGATTTGGGTTTGGAGATGAGTATGTTGACGACTTCAATAAGAACTTCAAAACCACCTGGTTCATAAGATAACAGCGACCTCACAGGTGATAAAGCACCAATATTCCATACATGGTCGGTGAATGAATTGGTTCGAGAATATCTGCATGTTTCCGTCTACTTCTCGACTGAAGTGATAGATGGTGGGTGGTTTATTTTCCTGTTGAAATAATAGTATATTACTTTATGAGGCGGAGAAGCATGACTTTTCTTGACGAAGTGAGGCGCGTAATAGAGGGCATGTCAAGAAAAGTCGCTTCTTTGCCGAATAAAGTATACTATTTTTTCTTCAAACGTAGCAATTTTCAACCATAAATAGTACAATTCATACGCTATTTTTACTCGAAATTAACTGTGACAACTATCACAGTCGTCTAGATGTTAGAATAATTAAGTCGTCGGTGGGATTTGCGTCTCCCTGGTTACAGTTGTTTGACAGTTATTTTATGTTATTAAAGACCACGGATAATAGAGTATACGGTCGTTCAATGCCACGTCATTGACTTGTGCATGTCACTGGGTAACCAATCAGAAAACATGATTTGAGCATGGCTGAAGTTCAAAAATGACACCGGCTGACAATCATGTTTTCTGATTGGTTACCCAGTGACATGTACAAGTCAATGACTTTGCATTGAACGACCGTATACTCTATTATCCGTGATTAAAGACAGCTTATTGTTGTTGCAACCGCAAGCGCAAATTTAGTGCGAAAATGGAAAACCTAAACGAAATTGAGTCCGCGGCTAATGATGCAGTAGCACGTTTGGGGCCCTCCAAGTCCGGAATAAAGTATTGGTTAGCGTACAAGCACTTCCAAGAGTGGTGCGATACAAGAGGAGTACGGCAAGTTACCGAAGACGTTTTACTGGCATATTTTAATATAATGGAAAATGAAAATGGAAATCTTCTACAATGTGGTCACGATACTCTATGATAAAATCCGAGTTAGTTATTAAAAAAAATGTGGATATAAGCAAATTTTTAAGGTTACGTGCCTTTCTGAAAAAGATAAGCGAAGGATATACTGCAAAGAAGTCTAAAGTTTTCACTAAAGACGAGTTTGATAAATTTTTGTTTGAAGCGCCAGATAAGTTGTATTTAGGATTAAAGGTGGAAAAAATTAATTGCAAAGCATGCAGTATACTCTACTAAATTATAAAAATATTTCAGATTGTTTTGTTAATTGGGGTTACCGGCGCCTGTCGATGCGACGAATTGGTAAAAATGAAGACTGTGGACATTGAGGATAAAGAAAATGTAATAATTATCAAAATACCAGACAGTAAAATACGACCAATCAGATCTTCTACGATAATTGGTCAAAACTACATTAAACTGTATAAAAAATATGCATCACTGCGGCCCGAAAATTTCACAGAAAACCGATTTTTTATAAAGTACCAAAATGGAAAGTGTTACCGAAGCGTCATGGGAATACATTCGATCAGCGCAGTAGCCCAAAAAGTAGCTAGTTATTTAAATTTAAACGATGCAAGCGCATACACGGGTCACTGTTTACGACGAACTTCAGCAACACTTTTAATTGATGGAGGCGGAAATCTAGAATGCCTCAAACGACATGGGGGCTGGAAATCAAGCACGGTTGCCGAAGGATATATAGAGGATTCAATGAGAAATAAGAACGATAATGCTCAAAACAATTCAAACCCTCATGATTCGGCAACATCGGGTATGATTGCTGAAAGTTGTGCTCGACCATCAGTATCATCAATTACAAATGCGTATCAAGAGTCGGGAACATTTTTGCACGGTTTCAATTTTGAAAATGCTTCATCAACTAATTGCACTTTTGATATTACTATAAATAAAAATGATGTTTAATTGTTGTTAATGACATTTGTATTGTTGCTTTGTGACATGTTGCCATGACAACATTTTTCCCTCCGCCGTAAAGAAAGGGGGAAAAAACTGCTGCCGGCGGAGACATCAAACTTTGACAGGATCAAGTTAGATAAGTGATGTCATCATTATTTGACGTTTGAAGAAAAAACATTTTCTATTTATTTCTAGAGGACCTACTAAGCTCAGCCATTTTCCTCTGGAGATAACTCTTTACACAAAATACCCGATAACCATTTAGTTTTCAATTGTTGTTGCTGCCACAGTCCCTTTCGAATAGTATTTGTAGAGATAATGAAATCCAATAGGAGTCGACACGCCCATGTTTTATCTAGGACACTTGCAAACAAATTAACAGCTTGTTTGCACGCTACCTATTTGTAACTGGATATTTTAGTCTTCACACCATTGTGTTGATTCATCATTCGCCACAATTTACTCGATGAGATGATAGACTGTAATGCGATTCAAGGTTGTAAGTCTGAAAATTGCTTGCAGGGGCAGCTGATGGATAATAGAAAATCTCTAGTTGACACATTTCTATTTGCAATATTTCACCTGTTTCATAAATTATCATCATTATTTCTTCAATGATCTATCTTGCACCGATACAATCCATCTGCTTCTGGTAATTCACAAATCTGATGTGTGCGCCAGATTACAGGGTGTTTCTTCAATACTGTGATTAATAACTGTGTAACTGGAGAAGAAGCCAAGCTACTTCCAAGACGAATTGGATTAGCTATCTTTTCAAACGGCTGCTGAATTCCATTCGAATAATATTTTTTGACAAAGTATATTCATTATGGAGCACAATTTGTCTCAATTGTGAGGTTTCACTTATTTTGTACCTAAATACAACATGATCTCCATTAGAAGCCGTTATCAAATGAATTTGTTGAAGAGGTTCAGACTTAGAACCTCTTCTAGCCCCATTTTGATAGATTCGATTGCTGGAGATTTCAGGGCGAGTAGTGTTCTCATTCTAATACGGTTTCATCAGGACCATTGTGCTTTCCCCTCTCAATCTAAAGAATTGTGGGTTAAAAACTAGTACATCAATTACAGAATTCACCAAGATGGCGGAATTTGCACAAACCACAGAATATAGAAAATTTTAGCAGTAATTTAATGACTAACATATGACGTATACGTTTTTTCTAAGAATTATCCGGACATTTTCCATTCTTGAATCGAGAGAATCAAATAACCAAAATATAGAATATTTCTCCTTAAAATTTATGGTGCCACGTATCCTCCTACTGAAAAAGAAATACCTACGTCATAACGCACATATGCCTCTATATTCACATAACTCATATAAACTGATTGATTTGAGGAATTTGGTTACTCATCTTGTCAAATTTTCATGATCCATCTCTGAAAAGTACGAAAGCGTAGAGCGGACATGCAATATTTTTTCCTTAATTTCGACTTTAAAGTCGAAATTAACTAATTTCGACTTTTAACTCGAAATTAGCACTAATTTCGACTTTTAACTCGAAATTAAGCTAATTTCGAGTTGTAACTCGAAATTAACACTAATTTCGACTTTTAAGTCGAAATTAAGCTAATTTCGAGTTGTAACTCGAAATTAACACTAATTTCGACTTTTAAGTCGAAATTAAGCTAATTTCGAGTTGTAACTCGAAATTAAGCTGATTACGAATTATAAGGCTCAGTTATATTGAGCATACCGTCGAGAGGGTTGTATATGAACTACGGATATGCTGATTACTTTTGTTAACAACACTGCTACCCACAGTCTCCGAACATACCCGAATGATTCAACTTTTGCAAAATTCATCCTTATAGTCGATAGGCCCACAATGAATGTGTCAGGTTGGGTCAGGTTAGTTAGGTTTGGTTAGGTTGGGAAAAAAAAATTGCAGAATATTCGGTGAATTTTGCAATAGGCATCATACGGGTATGTACGGGGACTGCGGGAAGAACAAAATGTAGGTAGAACGCAATGCACCCAATTCGAATATTAAGCATTTAATTCCAGATAATTGTCAAATGACGAAATCAAGGTGGCTAATGAGTGGAGAGAACATTCACTTCTAGATCACATCACACTCGAACTGAATACAAATCTAGATGTTGAGGCTCACTGGGGGGCTATTCTTGACCTTTCGCAAGCGAAGAGCATTCAATTCATTCATTCATTCGATTGGTAGCGCCCCTATTTACCAGTTTGCCAAATTTTCTGTTGGTTTTGCCATTTTCGAATGCTAGTCATTGAAAGGGTCTCCAGCACACTGATGATTATCAAAGGAACAGGCTGAAAAGTAAAACTATTAGACCCGCTTTACAGTTCGCAATACTTATTGCGGCAATTCATTGCAGCAAGTTTCACTGCCGGCAATTACTTTTGCTTCTGCTTTTCACTTCTAAACGTTCTGTCATCAGTCAGTCTCACCAATTTCTCAGGTTAACAGAAAATAATAATTGGAAATTGTACCATCATCTTCGAATAAATTAAGTGAAATGGGTATAATTTTTTGTTAAGAGAGAAAAGAAGATGATGCGGGTAAACCCCAGCTAACCCAATCTAGAGGCAACACGAAACTTTATTTATTTTTCTGAAATTGTTGGTTGTGACTATCTTGTAACATTTAATGGAGTTGGCAATATCAAAAGTAACCAAAACATCACTAGAATTGCACCAGCAAGAAGTATCGCGGCAATAATTATAGGTCCGTACCCATTTTCTGCAACTGCAATAATCATTGCAACAGATGATCGAAGTTTTCCTACAGCGCTTGTGTACAAGAAAAATTGTTGCAATACTTTCAAGACTCGGGAACTGTAAGACCCGCTTTACAGTTCGCAATACTTATTGCGGCAACTCATTGCAGCAAATTTTATTGCCGGCAATTACTATTGCAGGTCTGCTTTACACTTTGAAATATAAATCCGTTCTGTCAAAAACGACCTGTCTTCAATCAGGCCCACCGATTTTCCAGGTGAACACAAAATAGATAATAGTTTGAAATTGTACCTACTTCTATTCGAATAATATAGGCAAAATGGACTCGATTTCCTGTCAAAGAAGAAAAAAAGATGATAGGTTGAACCCTAGCTAACCCAAACTAGAGGCAACATGTGACGACTTCATTTTTTTTCTGAAACTATTGGTTATATGACTATGTAGTAACATTAAATTGAGTTGGAAATATAATAAGTAACCGAAATATCACTTGCGGCAATAAATTATAGGTCCGAAACCATTTTCTGTAACTGCAATAATCATTGCAACAGCTGATCGAAAAGTTCCTACTGCGCATGTGTGCAAGTAAAATTGCTGCAATACTTTCAAGACTTGCGAACTGTAAAGCGGCCCTTAATGCTCTTTATATATACCAATAAGGAAGCCATAGAAGACTGTAAAGATTTTGAACCTTAAAAAAATCAATTCATCCGTTTGGAGAAAACAACCTGGTTCTACAATCATAAGCTGATTCTACTTCAGAATGAATTATTTTATAGTTTCAGATAAAATCAAGAATTTTGATTCATTTCATATATGAAATATGTTCCTTTGATAATCATCAGTGTGCTGAAGACCCTTTCAATGACTAGCATTCGAAAATGGCAAAACCAACAGAAAATTTGGTAAACTGGTAAATCAACATCTAGATTTGTATTCAGTTCGAGTGTGATGTGATTTAGAAGTGAATGTTCTCTCCACTCATTAGACACCTTGATTTCGTCATTTGACAATTATCTGGAATGCTTAATATTCGAACTGGGTGCATTGCGTTCTACCTACATTTTGTTCTTCCCGCAGTCTCCGAACATACCCGTATGATGCCTATTGCAAAATTCACCGAATATTCTGCAATTTTTTTTAACCCAACCTAACCAAACCTAACTAACCTGACCCAACCTGATACATTCATTGTGGGCCTATCGACTATAAGGATGAATTTTGCAAAAGTTGAATCATTCGGGTATGTTCGGAGACTGTGGGTAGCAGTGTTGTTAACAAAAGTAATCAGCATATCCGTAGTTCATATACAACCCTCTCGACGGTATGCTCAGTATAACTGAGCCTTATAATTCGTAATCAGTTTAATTTCGAGTTACAACTCGAAATTAGCTTAATTTCGACTTAAAAGTCGAAATTAGTGTTAATTTCGAGTTACAACTCGAAATTAGCTTAATTTCGAGTTACAACTCGAAATTAGTGTTAATTTCGAGTTACAACTCGAAATTAGGTTAATTTCGAGTTAAAAGTCGAAATTAGTTAATTTCGACTTTAAAGTCGAAATTAAGGAAAAAAATATCGCATGTCCGCTCTACGCTTTCGTAGAAAAGAGATATTACCACGAAAAATAAATCAATTGATATATACCTCCCTCGGATTTGAGATAAGGAACTATTTATTGTGATTTCCAGATAACGGTACACAAACCCTCAGCACGTTTTTACTATACTGACTATAACACGCCTGAAGATTTTATTGTATAGTGAATCACCTGTAGCGGTTTTGTAAAATCACGGAAATCACGTAATAGTTAAATTGTTCTTGAAATACTTTGTCACGGCTTTTCATCAAGGATCGGCCAAATATATCAGGTATATATGGAACTATATCATAGGTGAGCAAGTCCTTACCATGATTTCGAAGAGATTTTCCCACCCAAAATATGAATGGTTATTCTGTTGGCGAAAGTTCATTGGTTCGATCATGTTTGATTCTATTAATCACATTATGGGACAACCAATCCCATTTTCGATCGGTCGATAATACAGTTTTCTGCATTTATAGTATCTAGTTTCTGTTCATTCATGCAAATTTATTGCATTGTTAGGGGTCGGATACACGAGGAAAATAAAAATATTAATATTTTCTTTTCAGTCAGAAGCAAGTGCGTTCAGAAACATGATTATTTTGTGAAAGAACGAAGTTTGAGGAACTATTTTTCTAATTATGGGAAGAAAAAGGCATAAGATTGCTCCTCGAAACCGAGTACTTATGTTTCAATCTTGGGAATATATTTTGCTCAAATATAGGAAGGAAATGATGATGTTTTGAAAGAAAGCTTAGATTGAATCGATAAAGAAGAAAAATATATCTTAATTCTCACAAACGTTCTACATCAAAATGGACATTTATTGAAAGATAGTATTGCCAGCAGTGGTAAACATTCAGATTTGGGTACATGATTTGAACCTTAAGTAAATCTTACCTGTCTCGTCGGAAATCTCGAAAATGGATAAAGGTTCATTCAATGAAAAAGGCTTGTTCGATTCTGTATATTCCATTCATTTATTATAACAACAACTTTACTACACAACTATACATGTATTAACTATTAGTTTTTGGCATAGGGGTAACCTTCAGTAGCTGAATACAAATTTGAATATGTACAAATAGCTACAATAATATAAATTATCGCAAAATATTTACAGTATCGTTTCTACAAGTATCGAATAAATAATATACGACTTTGCACATCGAAATAAAGGAAAACTGACCTAAACGTTTTTCATATTTTGTGGTTCAGATTCAGTTAGCAAAATGAATAAAATTTTAAATGAGGTAGAAAACATAGGGTGAGTTCGAATGAAATTGGTAGACTCGTAGAAGAATTATTATTTTTCATCAGTCATTTAGGGAAATTGCATACTGGGTGAATACTTTCAGCATTTCTGCCATGAATTGAATCCACGAAAACAAGAATATCACTTCGATGTCAATCATCATTACGCAATTCTTCTGCAAAGCAAGTTTGATCGCAGGCAAGAAATTTCTAGCTTAACACCATCGGTATTGAATTGGTAATCCCGTGTGGTATTGATTCTTTTTGGAGTTTCTCCAGGCGATAGCTTTCAAACTAATCCGTTTCGAGTATCCATTTTCTATTATGAATTTTTTTGTTTATTCCAGATATCATCCATATTTGGCACAAAATTCATTCTGTGAAATGGTAGAGAGTGAAGAAAACAAATTGCCCACTTAGACAATGTTAAATTGAATCGATATCGTACAAAAACACCATAATGCAATATTGAAAGAAACATGCAAGTACTATGCAATACATTTCTTTCCTTTGATGAAACTCTTGTTATTCAAGTTCAAGCCATTGCCAAGAAAGATTCACCAACTCAAATCATCTTAAAAAAATTAGCAGACAGGAACTTCGATAAACAGAAAGGAATCAATTCACTTCAGAATTTTACACACGCCTAACTGTCAAAATCTTGCAATATTGATTATGTGAAGGTAGATAAATCCCAAATGAGAAACGTTTTCTGGGCAATGTTGTCTGAAATTTCCATTCATGATTGACATAATAGAAGAGTCACTGAAATTTGACGATTGAGTTTCTTATGACTCATCCGGTTTATGACATTTTACTCAACTACCCCCCAAAAAAAATCCGTTTCGTTTCAAACGAACCTGTTTCAATTGGAGACTAGATAGCTGAACAAAATATAAACGTGTACATCACTTTTCCTCTGAAACCAAACAACAAAAAACGAACAAAGCACATGTCACTGTTCTCTTGCACGAAAACCCGTCACAACTATCACTCCAGCCTTCATACCAGGCCCGACATTGGCGGTCGACTTACAGGACTCGATGGTATATTATGGACCGCTGCCGCTACCGCCGCCTGATGGTGGTAGTACAAGGAACTCGGGTAGCCCGCCGTACTGCCAGCGGAACTGCCGCTGTCCCTGCTCTCTAGCTGGTGGTGCAGGCTCAGAGGGTGGTTCTGGTCGAAGGGGTGCCTCATGGAGGAGTTCGGAGACTCGTGGTAGAGGATCGGTACTCTGACTAGTCTTTGCGCTGCGTGTGCCATGTTGGCGGCTTCCAGTTCGGCCGCCAGTTGGCGCTTCCACTTGTTCCTTCTGTTTTGGAACCAGATTTTCACCTGAAACAAAGGAAAATGGAATTGAAGTGGCTTGTAGCGAATTGTGACGGCAGAATAGGCTTTGTTTACAAAGAACAATCCACTTATAAGAACCACAACCAAAGCTGTCTAGGTTTTTCAGGAGAAGTTTCACTGGGGTTGTTTTGTAATTGACTAAGTAAAATTCGAAAGTCTCATTAGACTAGTCAGTGCAGTTTCTCAATCTGTCAAGTTGGTCCTCACGCAGTTGGAAGGGAAGGCTTCAATAAATCAAAGAAAAAACACTAATTCGGATAACCACATGAAGGAGAACTTCTACACAATGCTTGAAACTCGCCACGAAAACATCCATATATATTGCAAAATGAGGATATTTCATGTCTATGCCTTTGGCTTGACCTATCGGAGATTACCTACCGTATCTTTCACGCATATCTACCCAAAGTTGTCAATTTTAATCCGCAATCGGGGCTCAGATAGGGAAAATCCCCCCTTGCGACTATGGTTTCCATGGTGCCGGGTAGCACGTACCGCTAAGGTCCGTGAGTCGTCAGTACGCTATTGTTTATCGAGTAGTGTGTATGTACCCAAACGTTGTTGTAACGTTCGAAGATTTGTGAAATCTTATTCAATGGTTAAATTGGTTTTTAATATTGAAAAGTTAAGAAAGAATTACCTGTGATTGTGAACCAGAAATAAAGGTAAGATATCAATGATATACGGTTTAGCTTTGTTTTAGGTTAGGTCGCAGGTCGCCAGCCGCAGCAGTGGGTATCACGGCTCGCGAGACGCAGCCGCAGACGAAACGGCTCGATAACCTCGAGACGCGGCCATGACCCGAGGCTCGAGCGCATGCGCAGTTCGGGACGAACTTGCGGCAGTTGTAATCGGCTCGAGGAGCCGGGACGGCTCGAGGAGCCGGGACGGCTCGAGGAGCCGGGACGGCTCGTCCCGCGAGGCTCAACGGCTCCGGTTGAGACGCAGCCGCCTGTTAAAACTCCGTCGAGCAGCCTTACGGCTCAAGGAGTGTCTCCGCAGCCTTCAGGCTCGGAGTTTTGCTAAAACCAGCAGTAAACCTTGGGAAAGCAAGAGTGATTTTGTGTGTAACATGTTGTAACGTGCACAAACTTCTATTGCACCCGTTTGCAATCTCTCTCTTGCGGGCCAGCCAAAAGCTCTTCGCTAACATGGAATTTCCTTTTATATTACAGATGAACGTCCCAGAGTCCGCCTTCGTGACTATGGAGGAGTTGATAGAGGAAGCAGCTGAGACAGAGGAGCAGGACAGGATTTTGGACAGAATGAAACTGGCAGCAGAGGAATGGTTGCCAGATGGCTGGAGAAATTGGAAGGTAATGAACCTCTCCAAGGAAGAGATTTTTGGGGATGAGCTAGATCCTCAAGTGCTCAACAAACTAAGATTTGCCCTGCCTACAGTGGCGATTGCTCAGGCTTTCAATCCCGTCATCCAGGAGCTACCGGAAAAGCAATATCGGGACTACAAGGTCGAGATGTTAAACTGGGCTTTCTGCAGAGCCTTGATCATGAGTCCCCCAGCGGTGGTTAACAAAATCAAGGGCTCAGTAAGTCAGGCAGAACTATTTCTGCACGCGTTGAAGCCACTGAAGTCACATTTTATTTCTCGCAAGCGTGCGGCAGAATTGTTAAGGCCTGAGGATGAATCTTCGGAGGAAGAGTCTGACCAGAATGACCTCGTTGAGGGTACCGCTGGTAAGAGAAAAGGCTCGACTCTGGACAGACCAGCCAAAAGATCGAGGATTGGGAGATTAGAAGATAGAGTGGAGAACATGTTCCAAGTTTTGTTGGATAAGATTGAAAATAGGAACGCGGGAGACGAATCGAGTGATGGCAGTTCGGATGGCCCTGAGGACGAAAGTATATTGGATGATGAGCTGAATAGCGATCAGAACATTGATCCGAACGCCGGGTCAGCAACGTGGAAGGCACCAGATTTAATGCCGGCTCAATAAAAGCAACCAGTTAGCTTGGAAGCTCTGGCTTTAGTCCCTCAGGTTAAGGAAAGTGCTCCGGCAATTCCGCCTCCTGCCCCGGAAATCAAGGCGCAAGGCTTGAACTGCCAAAAGCTGGGTACCTCAAACTGGAACAGAATAAGGTATAAGGATGTTCAGAAGAAGCTTCAGGCCTCGCCGGTATTTGACGCTCTCAAAGTGAATGGCCAATTGGAAAGTCTTGCACCTAAGTCCTTTGCCAATTCGATATTAGAAAAGGCAGATGAGATGGCAGGAACGATCACGCACGGCTTACTGAAACAGCGCCAGAAGTTCTCCGAGGGAATGCAGAAGATAGCACAAAAGTACCCTGAAGCCTTCAACGAGATCAGAGACACGTTTCTGGGTGACTCGGCTTTTAAAGAGGTCTCGGATGACTTACTGCACTACACGTGTGCTAGGCGGGCAGAACTGATTGAATTAAGGAGAAAATCATTCAAGCCCAAGGATCAATATCTAGCGACGAAGTTGGCGGAGATTCCTCCTTCTGAGTCTCACCTATTCGACGAGGAAGCGTTGTCAAAGTTCTTTGACCAGCGTGGTGGCTTTCAAAATGTATTTTACCAACGTCCCCAGAATTTCGTCCCAAGAGCCACAAAAGGGGGAAACTACCGTAGCTCTAAGCCCCAGCCACGCCGCGCCTTAGGTAACTCTGATCGGTCCCGGGAGCAGAAAAGCAACTCGCACAGGTCATCGTCATCAAACTCGTCTTCCTTTCGAAAAACAAGTACCAAGAACTCCAGAGGATCGCTCACAAAAACTAATTCGGGTGGCAGAGACAGGGCCAGAAGATTATGACTATCCATTTTGCGGGGGTCAGCTAAAGTACTTTGTAAGCAAGTGGAAACAAATGGGAGCTCCGGATTATATCTTAGAAATGCTAGAAGGCTACAAAATTCCATTTATAAGGAAACCGGTTACAGTTCCATTTTCAAAGAAAAATATAAGAAGATTTGCGACCAAGGAATCTTGCCAGATGACCTTGGAGATAAAAAAGCTTCTGGAATCAGGGGTGTTGGAAATAGCCAAATGGCCAACAGGGTTCATTTCTCCCATGTTCCTGGTCCCAAAGTCAGGAGGGTCAATGAGACAGATCTTCAACTTGAAGCAGCTAAATCAATATCTACAGCCGCACAAATTTCGACTGGTCAATCAACGCCAAGTGCCCCGTTTCCTCAGAAGATACGACTACATGGTAAAGCTGGACATTTCCCAGGCTTACTTCCACGTGCCAATTACCAGACGTCACCGGAGATACCTGTGCCTAGTATACAAGGGCCGAATCTACAACATGACGTGTCTCCCATTCGGCTTGGCAACAGCCCCTCTGGCCTTTGCAAGAATCAGCAACTGGTTGGCGAATCTTTTTCGTCAGTCGGGAATAAGAATTTTGGTATACTTGGACGACTTTCTCATCGTGCATCAGGATCCTCAGATTTTGCGGGAACATGTAAAGTGGATAATAGACTGTCTTCGCTATCTAGGTTGGGTAGTGAATCTAAAGAAGTCAATAACTACTCCAACAAGGAACCTGGAATTCCTGGGAGTCATCTGGGATACCGAGAGGAACCTGAAGATTCTTCCGGAGGAAAAGAAAGACCGGATCCTGAACGTCATCAACGGGATCTTGGCGGAGAACAGGTGGAATTGGCTGAAAGGAACGTCGCTGCTGGGCCAGCTCAACTTTGCGGCGATCGTAAATCCGCTGGGTCGTCTCTTTTCGAGGAACCTACAGAGAGCGAGCTTGGAGCCAGAATACAATCCGAAGCAGAAAAAGGCAATCCCTTTAGCCGCAGTGAACGACTGTGTTTGGTGGGAGCAGAACATTCACCGGACGAGTCCGCTGTTCCAGAAGCACCCGACGATATTTTTGACAACAGATGCATCCGAAAAAGGATGGGGATTTCATTTGAACGGCGAGATGAGAGCAGGTCTATGGTCACAGGAGCAGCAGCAGTGGCATGTGAACCGCAAGGAGCTTTTCACTGTGCTGTTAGCCTTAAGGGGGTTCGAGACGGAGCTTCGGGGCAAGTCAGTGATGCTACAGTCCGACAACAAAACTGTAGTAGCTTATATCAGGAAGCAAGGAGGGACCAGATCCAAAATTCTGCAGGAAGTAGTCAAGGAAATCTTGATTTTGAGTCACCAAGCCCAAATTCATCTGGTTCCCTTTTACCTGCCGGGAATATACAACTGTTGGGCGGACAGGTTATCACGGGGGTTGCCCCTTACGGACTGGCATCTGAAGAGCAATGCGACGCAGCTGGTGTTCAGCAAATGGGGAAAACCGCAGATAGATCTGTTTGCGACAAGTCGGTCGAAGGTAGTCGAAAAATATGTCACCCTGGAAGCGAGCGACAGCGATGCAGTCTTCATCAATGCGTTCAGCAGAGCTTGGGAGACGGATCTAGCTTGGGTGTTCCCTCCTCCTCCACTGATTCCAGAGGTTCTGCACCATTTGAACTCGGCGAAAGGGGTATTTCTGATTGTAGCGCCTCGGTGGGAAAGGACTTTCTGGCGGAGCGAATTGAAGAACAGGAGCTTGGCAGCCCCCCTCGAGCTACGGAGCCTGGAGCATTCGCTGGTGGACCTGACAACGGGAAGGCCCCCGCAGGATGTGAAAGACCTGTGTTTGGAGGTTTGGCGGATACGGGGTGGGCCGATCTAGTGGTTGGCTTAAGTAGTTCGGATATAGACCTGCTGTCATCGGCGTGGAGGAGCTCCACATGGAAAACTTACGGTTCGGCTTGGAGTCAGTGGACAAAATGGTGTGCCAAGAACCAAATGTCGCCTAGCCGACCAACGGGTCAGCAACTTGCAGCATACTTGGGGTACTTAGCTAACGAAAGAAAGCTAATCGTGTCTACCTTATAGCGTAAGAAAGAAAGCTAGGTTACCGAACTATTTTGACAAAGAAGTCAGTAGTAACCTCGATGGCTAGCCCGACAAGCGAGGATCGGTTGAGTGCTCACCCATTGGTAAGGTCGATGATTAAAGCCATTGGTAATCGAGAAGCAGCTAAGTTACCGGCGAAAACGAGCGTTTGGAATGTCGAAGTGTTAATCGATTGGCTGAAAAGTCACCCCCCTGACCAAAACAGCCTGTTTCAGATCTCCAGACATACAGCGATTTTGCTGCTATTAGCTTCGGGAAGACGTATCCATGATCTTACTCTGCTGGCCATTGGAGTGAATGACCATGTGCCGCAGCGAGACTCTGTCACCTTCTGGCCGATTTTTGGGTCGAAAACTGACAGCATTCGGCATAGGCAGTCGGGTTGGAAGCTGTCAAAAGCTAAGCAGCGTGAGTTTGACCTGGTATTCTGGATAAAGCGGTTGATAGAGGTGTCAGCAGAGAGACGCAAAGCGGTTCCGGGCTTACTTAAGCTCTTTATTACGACGAGAGGCAGGGTTTCAGAAGCTTCAAAGGCGATAATCGCTGGCTGGATCAAGACTATCTTCAAAGATCTAAAAATCGACACAAGTCCTGGGTCGATTCGTTCAGCGGTGGCTTCGTACAGGTTTGAGCAGGGGATGGAGTTGGATGAAATCTTAAGGCGGGGTAATTGGCAAGGTGCAAAAAACTTCTTCAGGTACTACTGTAAGCAGGTGCAGAGACCTAAGTCAAAGTCCCAGAACCAAACAGTATTAAATGTGTTTGAACCAGTCATTTGAATTATTCATGTTAGTCAATTAGATACTCTATAAGGTTGTTTATTTTCTAATATTTTATCTTCGTTTATTTCTCAGATTTTGATTATCGTTTGTATAATGTTGTGTTGAATGATAAAGCAACTGAAAATAGTTTTCTGGTTTATTGTTAAGCAGCTAGGGTTAGAGGTAATTCTTTTCTGGGTCACAGTACGCTGTTGGTGCCGGCAGAAACTAAACACCTCTCCGATAGGTCAAGCCAAAGGCATAGACATGAAATATGAAACGTTTCCTACCCCGAAGGGAGGGAAACGGTTATTTCAGGTCTTGCCGAAGGCTTGACCTGAGCAAGTCCTTGCCGGCTTGGATCGGAGTAGGTACTGACGACTCACGGACCTTAGCGGTACGTGCTACCCGGCACCATGGAAACCATAGTCGCAAGGGGGGATTTTCCCTATCTGAGCCCCGATTGCGGATTAAAATTGACAACTTTGGGTAGATATGCGTGAAAGATACGGTAGGTAATCTCCGATAGGTCAAGCCTTCGGCAAGACCTGAAATAACCGTTTCCCTCCCTTCGGGGTAGGAAACGTTTCATATTTGTGGAGGTGGATTTCTTGGAGTTTCATTGGTGTTTTTATTGATAAAATGAGCTTCTCCACAGGATGTGGTATCATATCAACCTTGTACCAGTAAGAGCACCAAAACAATCCGATCTGATCGGCTTAGTACAAAGAATATCTGAGAAGGATAACACTCACCTGTGTTTCGGTCAGATGCAAACTGGCAGCTAGCCCAGCCCTCTCCGAAGACGACAAATACCTCTTCATATCAAACGTCGATTCCAGCTGGAAGACTTGAGACCGCGAGAACACCGTCCTCGTCTTCTTCTTTCTCTTGTTCGACAGCGAGTTCGCCGGGCTCAGACTCGAGCTCTGCGTCTTTTTGTCCTTGTCGTTGTCGTAGTCGCTCTCCTCGTCCTCGACCTCTTCGTCGATGACCATGTTGTCTGATTCCCTGTAAGGGCTCTTTGAGCGCATGCCCAGGTAGTTCTGGTCTAGGAAAGCGGGGTGCGAAGGATGCGTTATGCCGGGGTGGTGGGGGCTGCTGGTTGGCGATCGCTGGTGGTCCGATGGTGATGAAGGTCTGGAAGACCTGCTCTCCGTGGTGGTGAGAGTGGTTTGGTTGTCCCGGGGGGAATTTGGGGGGCTTTGTTCATCGTTGGTTGAACCACCTGCAAGAAAAAAAAATCTTCACCTTTTTTTTTCCAGCTAGGACTTGAAAGTAGAATCACAAAAGATATGATGTGATAATAATCTAATTTTTTCCATATACGAGAAACGTGCCATTGCTATGAACAATTTAGAAGCTAGGCAGCTTTTGCTGCATGTTAAGGCGACGAAATATCATTGTGTTTCTGCTAGGATATCAGAGGTATGAAGCATTATTATTCATGTAGTTATATGCATCCATATTCGAACTGACAACTCACACTACATTCGCCTATAGTAGAAAATGTTAATATGTCACCCGTAAATATGCTCATTTCTTTATAGTTTACCAAACGGATAAGAAGGCGATTCCAGTCAACTGAATCGTTATTATTTCTTACCCACACAAGGTAAGATATTGAACTGATTCAAAATACATGTTTCATACGATATATGACTTAAGAGGTTTATCTGGAAAACAGGCCTCACTTCCATTTCGCTTGATTCGAAACACTTTTCATAGTCTAAGAGACCACGACAATAATAAACCTATAATAATCGGGACCAAAACCTCATACATATAATTCGTCATTTCATTGATAGGAAACACAAAATGACACTGCTGTTATGTCTAGCACCGGTCAACGCTATAAAAAAAATTAAGAAAAACATTTTTTTTAGGTTTCTGTAAAGAAGAGTCTGCCTTATTGTGATTGTTCCCCCAAACAGGGAAGAGGGAAGGATAATATGAAGAAGCAGTGCTGTCTTTTCCAAACAGTGGACAACATGGTGGCAGCAGCGATTGAAAGTCGCCCTCCGCGCCACCGATTTTGCGTTAAAATTCGGTTTTATCAGCAATCAGCCGGTTCTTTGCGATTTGTATTATTGAAATACGCCAGCCACTACCACGACCAATTGATTTTACGTGTCGTTGATTGAGTATAAAACAACAGTTAAGATTGCTGAAAAATCGAAAAAAATCGCATAAAATATGCGATTTCATCTGTTTAAACAATCGACACGTAAAATCCATTGTCCGTGATAGTGGCTGGCGTATATCAATAATATAAATCGAAAAAAAACCGGCTGATTGCTGATGAAACCGAATTTTAAGGCGAAATCGGTGGCGCGGAGGGCGACTTTCAAACGATGCTGCCGCCATGTTTTCCACTGTTTGGAAAAGGCAGCACTGCTCTTTCATATAATTCTACCCCTTTCCTTCTTGGAGGAACAATCACAATACGGAAGACTTATCATTACAGAAACAAAAAAAAAATCGTCATTTTTTATGGCGTTAACCAGTGTTAGACAAGGCGGCAGGGCCAATTTTTGTCCTCCTATGAATGAAATATCGAATTATATGTATTACTTTTCGGAGCCCTATCATTATAGGTTTAGTGTCATGGTCTCTTAGACTGTGAGTGTAACTACTAAGAACGACCGGTGCAAATGGCATTTATTCATATAATTTCACTCATTACCTAGTTACTTTCTTGTCGTTACTTTTTCAGCAAAAATCTGAGACATCCAAAGAGATTGTCATGTGTTTATTATTGTGGAGTGTATATTAACGTTAAGTACACCAAATTATTTTATATTTCAATTTACTATAACTATCTTGATTATTTTCTCTTTCATTTCTACACATATTTTAAATGAGTCTTCTTTTTTATTGATTGATCACCTCCGTGACATTTGCAGAGACAAATCCTTCGAAGCCAATTTCACTTCACGACGAAGGGTTTGAAAAAATATAGTGAAAACGGTAGGTATTGCGACCGTGCAAAATAATGAAATCGACTGCAGTGCGTGATCTGGACAGATCTGGCATTTCTGGGGGACTATCTTTTTCGGAAAAGCTTCAGGCATAAAAGTAAGAATAAATACAGCCATATGTTGTGTGAGCCGTGAGATATCGACTATACTATTGTTCCGATATATCCCTTGGGTTCGTCGATTGAAACACCGAACAACACTAAACTACTTTTATTATAACTCTCTATCACAAAACAATACAACACAATCACTTAAATCGCTCCGATAACTTTCCAATGCTCGCTCGCTACTAAAACTCTCTGTACTAACAATTCTCTTCACTTCTTGCACTTAGCAATAACAAATAAAAGCTCTTTCCACTTAGATCTCAATAACTCTCGCCACTTAGCTCTACTAAACTCGCTCCACTTAGCTCCGAATAAAAACTTCTCTGTAATACAAATTCTTCTCCCGCAGCGAAACCTGTCTCGTATATATATCTGCGTGCCAATCGAGAATCGTCGAGAGAAGCCCCGATGACGCGTCTCGAATTCTCTAGGCGGCATTACGGTTTCTAGGAAAATGACGTCCGCGATTCCCCATCTGCGTTTACGATCTGGTCAGGACCGGCGCTAGGACGTAACATTATCCCCCTCTCAATTTTGATCGTCCCGATCAAACAATATCTCTTCATTCCCATGGTAACATTTTAGCCCCTCTGGGTGTACGACTTTCATTTTTGTTCTAGGCCTACGTTAAACCCTGTACACCAAATCATTTATCCTGCGACGAGGGTTGTACAGCCACACCAGATCTCCGTCTTGAAATCTGCCAGTATTTGTCTTCCGATAGTACCGCGCCTTCCTCCAGTCAATACGCTCTGGCATCTCTTGTTGTTTACTGAATGGAACACTTCTTGATGGTTGTTGAATCGATTGGACTTGGCCAATGTTGACTTTCTGTTTGACCAAGTCAGCCCTTCCAGTTGCTTTCATCTCGGAGATGTCACTTGTACCTCCAACGCGACACCTGGCGGCTCTTACAAGGATGGCTTTTTCTGACTTCACCCGGACTTGTTCGGAATCCGATGGCTGCACGCTGCATTCAGGGACATTATTCTCTGTGACACGAGCTACTTCCTTCGACAATGCAGGGATTCTCGCAGTTTTCAATAATCGCAGTTTGGCAGGTTTCGTCCTTTCCGTTGGAGTTGTAAGGACAAATTCTTCTTCTCCGAACCTTATGATCTTTTGCTCATTGTCGAATGAAATTCCATGGTCACTGATCAAGTCCATTCCGAGTATGACTTCATCTTCTATATCTGCGACGTAAACTGTACCTGTGATAGTGAGTCGCCCAAGAATCAACGTAATTTCAGCCTCTCCTCGAATAGGTGCTTTTTCACCAGTGACTGCCCGAAGCACGACATTGGAAGAAACAGGCTTCACGCTTCCGGGCCGAAGAATGTCGCTGCGTACCAAGGAAACTGCAGCACCGGTGTCTATGGTGCATATAACGTCGATTTATTCAATTTTCCTGGAATGGTAAGGCTCGCAGATGTTCTTTTTAGCCTGTTAACACAGATGACCCTCGGTGACCTTGACCTTGCAGGTGATTGCGAACTTAGCGGCGTCCTGGCAGGTGAGTTGTATTTTGGTGGCATACTCACCTTGCAGTCTTTCTTGAAATACCCTGATCTTCCACATCTGCAACATTTCCTCTGTGGCATTCTCTCCCTGCAGTCTTTTATAAAATGTCCCGGCCTTCTACAGCTATAGCAGATCCTCTGCGATATTTTCACCCAACAGTCTTTGATAAGATGTCCTGGTTTTCCACATCTGTAGCATGTTCTTCTCTTCTGGGTGCTCATTCCACTTATCAACGATTTGATCTCCTCCAGAAATTTCTCAAATGAACCACTCACTCCGCCAGATCTATGTTCGGGATCGTCAATTGTTACTGCTCGCACTTTCGGCCTTGAGGTGTTGAAGGCCGCCTCCACTTCTAGCGAACGTACCAAGGCATCGCTACTCCTTTTGAAACTTGTAAGTCGCAGAGTTCTTTGGATTTCTGGGTCTCTAAGTCCGTCAATAAATATCTGCACAGCCAACTGCTCATTGAAATCTCCGGGTGCATCTGGGTACGCCAGCTGGATTAGGCGTCGAACATCTGCCTCAAATTCTTGCAGACTCTCACCTGATTTTTGTGTGCGAGTCTTCATTTGGGCCCGGTACAGCTGTTCTCGGTGTTGATCGCCATACCTCAACTCCAGTGCAGCAATCAGGTCCTGATATTGCTTCTGCTGTTCTATGGGTATCGTTAGTAATATACCCAAAGCTGGCCCTCTCTAAGCTACGATCAGTTCCGTAGCTTTTTTCTCGTCGCCCCATCCATTAGTTTCTGCCGCAACCTCAAATTGTCGACGATACATGGACCAAGACGACTGTCCATCAAAAGTCGGCGGTTTTACGGAAATTCCTGATGAGGCAACCCTGTCTTGACGATCTTGGTTCTTGAGAAGAGCTATCTGTTTTTCTAGTCCTCTCATTTCATTTTTTATTTCATTTTTTATTTCATTTCTCATCTCATTTCTCATCTCATCTCGCACTATATCCACTTTCTTATTGACATCTTCCTTCAGTTCTACTTTTAGGTCTTCTTTCAGTTCTACCTTTAGGCTTTCTTTCAGTTCTTCCATTTGAACTTTGGTTTCATGTGAAACATGCTCGAAGAACTTTTCCTGATTTTCTAGAACTT
This sequence comes from Zygogramma bicolorata, assembly GCA_032362365.1. NCBI lineage: Eukaryota > Metazoa > Arthropoda > Insecta > Coleoptera > Chrysomelidae > Zygogramma > Zygogramma bicolorata. Next base: position 5,626,037 of record JAVJAQ010006102.1, on the reverse strand, counting down.
TCTGGAAGTCTTCTTCTTGTTGTTTTTCTATTTGCTCTAATTCATTCTTTTGTTGTTCTAGAATTTTCTGGAGGTCTTCTCGTTCTTTTCTCTGTTGTTCTAGAATTTTCTGGAGTGCTTCTTCTCTATCTCTCTTTTCATCTTCTCGTTCTTTCTTTTCATTTTCGAGAATTTTCTGGAGTCCTTGTTCTCGTTCTTTCTTTTCATTTTCGAGAATTTTCCTGAGCGATTCTTCTCGTTCTTGTTTTTCCTCCTGCCGTCGCTTTTCCGCCAATTCTTTTTCTTCCAGCCGTCGCTTTTCCGCCAATTCTTTTTCCTCCAGCCGTCGCTTTTCATCTTCCTGTCGTCGCTTTTCCTCTAATTCTTTCTCCTCCAGCCGACGCTTGGTTTTGCATAAATTTCAACATATCCTCCATCGTATCGTAAGATGTACTTCTCGTATTAACCATAAATTGTTTTTATTTACCAGCAGAAATTCCACTTCCGACACCACTGTTACGATATATCCCTTGGGTTCGTCGATTAAAACACCGAACAACACTAAACTACTTTTATTATAACTCTCTATCACAAAACAATACAACACAATCACTTAAATTGCTCCGATAACTTTCCAATGCTCGCTCGCTACTAAAACTCTCTGTACTAACAATTCTCTTCACTTCTTGCACTTAGCAATAACAAATAAAAGCTCTTTCCACTTAGATCTCAATAACTCTCGCCACTTAGCTCTACTAAACTCGCTCCACTTAGCTCCGAATAAAAACTTCTCTGTAATACAAATTCTTCTCCCGCAGCGAAACCTGTCTCGTATATATATATATCTGCGTGCCAATCGAGAATCGTCGAGAGAAGCCCCCATGACGCGTCTCGAATTCTCTAGGCGGCATTACGGTTTCTAGGAAAATGACGTCCGCTACTACGCGATTCCCCATCTGCGTTTACGATCTGGTCAGGACCGGCGCTAGGACGTAACACTATGTTTAGAAGATGATGCTGTTATTTGGGTTTGCTCGGAGTGTTCGATTGATAAAAAAAGCCTCATGCAGAACTTATCTTGCTTCCACAATAAACCAATGACTGATAATATTGCATTTTAGTTATTTTTATGAAGGCGACAAGCAATCGACAGATACTACTATAAGGTAATCAACGCAATTTCAAGTTAGAGCCCGCTAAATTTCATATGGAATAGTAGGAAGTAGTTTTGGGCTTTTAATTTCAGTGTCATTCCATTCTACTGTGTGATCTCCATCGGCAGTAAGAATGTGTGCTGATAATTCAGAACCTCCTATCTGTATATATATATATATATATATATATATATATATATATATATATATACATACAAAACTAGGAAAATAGTTGGGTAGGCAGCATGCAGGAAGTATACTCTTATAACACGCTGCATTCGACAATGTTTATTGGAATTCGTGTTATAAGAGTATACTTCCTGCATGCTGCTCACCCAACTATTTTTCTAGTTTTGTTCTTAACTAGTCAGCAAAGACTACCCATCTCCAATATATATATATATATATATATATATATATATATATATATATATATATATATATATATATATATATATATATATATAATTTCTTATTATTATTTTGATAGGCAAAATTTGAGTTATACGAGAAGTTGTTGACTAATTGGGCTTGTTCTATCTAGAAAGAACTGTTTTTTCAATAGCAACTTTTCGGAGTAGATTGAAAATCTGCCCTTCTACGCTTGTATAGATTCTAATATCAGTTCTTATTTTTTCAGATTGTGGTAGATTACAAACCCAGAAAACTACTGAACAAATGTCAATTCTCCAATTGCAGGTCAAGTTCCTTCACTATTAATGGTAGTATTTTGTGCTGCGTGTATTGACCTCTTAAGAGACGTATGAAAACAGCGAAAAAAAAACCTACTCCATTTCAACTTTCTCGACCTCGGTTATCAGTTCAATATTCAATGTCTTCAATACTTAGAGCAATTTGAAGGTAGTTACAACATCCAAGCCCAATATCAGAATGCTCTCACCACAATTATTGGAAGAATTGAACTTTTTTTCAATGTTCTTGTGGAGTTTTCTTGGTTTTCTGTAAAGTCTCCATAAGACACAATGCATGAATGTCCCCCAAAATGCAACTGGCACGAAGATTCACTAAGATTGAGTAGTAATATGGTGATTTTTCTGCCCAAGACCAACTTCCCCTTCACCATTCCTAATTATAATATATACCTACTTCCATTTAATGACTCACAATATTTGAACGTTAATAATGCTAATGAATACATACTTTGAGTGAGAAAACTCGCGAAAATTACACGCTCACGAACGACATATGCCGTTTCGGCCGTAATGGCTACAAATGGTCCGATACTTGTAAACGTCCCAAACGATGCTATCTTCCCCGCTATTAATGGCACTCGCTGGGTGACAAATGAATAAATAAATGCTGGTTTAATTAAAATTTGGGCATTTCGCCGTTATCGGACGGAGATCTGATTCCGTTACATTCGCAGGACCATTTTTCACCGATAACGGGCCTTTCGGTGAAGCCGCAACTGCGGCCCTAATTGAATTTTTTTGTTATTCCGATGAAGATTGGTGCGCGGGTCGCGTGAGCTTGCAAATTTTGGTTGGAGGAAGTGGTGGGGTGTTCTGGCGGACAGTCGACCGGCCTCTAATTAAAAACTCCGCCGATTTGAGACGCGTGCTGGTTTTCAATGAGCTCGCAAGGCGTAAGGGCATTGACCCCATTTAACTGATACGAATTAGAATCAATTCAGTTGCAGAAATAACAAAAAGTTGGAATCTCAAAATATATTGGAAAGTCGACAGTCGCTCAAATTTTAGTTTTGTACGCACGCTGATCCTATAGTTCTACCTATATGACCCCAGGCTCTCAATGAACTTTGCTGGAGGCCACTTTTTAATTTCAGATGTTTAAAGTCCCAGCTCTATATGAGACTCAAACCGACTGCAGAACAGATTTTGGCACTGGCGTAGCAGATGTTCTGCACATTCTGTTTTGCCTGGTTCGCCAAGTTGGTACCTCAATGGTCGGTTTTCTGTGCAAAAATCGTTACCAGTCTTCTTCATTCAACCCTGGAAGCTGTACAGATTCTCTGGCTCAAGGATCGACTGTCATCTGTAATTACTAATTGATCCTTCGGAGAAATATCTCTAATGATCATTGGAATATTCGTATACCCTGAAGGGCAGATATCCATATTCTGTTTATATTCATACTCTCCTCTTGATGGTAGAATCTATGCTCAAGGCTTTCTATGGCTTTCTATGGCATTCCTGTACACTCTCAAAAACCAGCCTCTGGTTTCATCCAAAAGTTGCGTTCAATCGAAGGCAACGTTATGAATACCTTCTGAGAGGCCATCCCGGCAAATCTTTTTGTGTTTAGACAAGCGGCTTTTTATATTTTCTTGTCGTGATTCCAAAGTAGACATACAACAACAAGGTATTCGGTATACTCTTGGTGTAGTTATTTGATTTCTGGGGTCTTTCGCTGATTTAATGGGTATATAAAATATTTTTACCTCCGGTTCTTCTAGAAACTTCCCAATACGTTACGTAACGCTACTGATGACAGGTAGAAAAGCTTTCCAACGTGGAGACATTCTGTCTGGGTTGTAGAACTGCAACCATTCCCTAGAATCGCGATCTTTAAACTGTTTATCACAGATACTATGAATATGGCAATTCCACTTAAAAGAATCATCAAATATTGGTTTTTACAGTCTAGAAGTCGACCCACTTGTATTATTTTCGTTAGAGGAGATGATTATGGTTGCTTTTTCCACTTTGAATTGAATTCTTGGGTTATCAACAAGGAAAAGTGAACTATTTTGTTGATTTTACTTTTTTGAGGTTCTTAACCTACCACAATCTGAAAGATTGAGAATTAATATTGGAATATATACAAGTGTTGAAGGGCAGATCTTCAATCTAACCCGGTAAGTTGCTGCGATAATTCAGAAATAGTTTCTTCTGAACTTTTCGTATATTTCTCTGCCAGTAAAAAAATACAAGAATTAAGAATGATCAAAATACTTATTCATCGTTGACATTTCCGGAACCAAATCCGCTTCCGTTCTCAAAACTTTCACGAATATTCTCTTCTGATTTATGTTCGTTTATTTCAAATGTCAGAAATTTGATAGATATTTTGATAAATATTAGTTCTTGTATTTTTTTTATAAGCAAATTTGAGATATACCAATTTGAAACTGTATTTGCTGAAAGAAGTCATGTTGACTGAAACATATTGCTGTTTATTTCGAATTTTCCTATACCAGGGTGTTCTAAATTCGTCAACGGGAACTGATGTGAAATACAACTGTAAACCATTACAATAGCGTAACACTTGTTGGTTCAATTGACTATAGCAGTTTTCGTGAAAACACGAAACTGACAATGATGTGTTATTGAATTGAATGATGAGGTCATGTCTGTTTTGTATATCGTCTCGATGATTTTATTTTCCTGGAATTGAAACTTTCATCGCCATAATTATTCAATTCTATTAAAATATGTCAGAATATTTTCATTATTTTTATTTTTCTGAGACGAAACTTATAAATTGAGGTGCTTTGTGGAAAGTAAATGATCCTAAATTTTTATAAATTTCACTTTTTCGCTGTCAACCAAGACAATCTGCATCGTTCAATTTTTTTAAGTATTCCTTCACAGAAAAAGAGGAAGGAGAATGAAATAGATATAAAAAAATTTCAGAGGTGAAGGAGTGCCTCACAAGGACACCTGAGAGGTGATTCTTCGAATACGAATTGTCCAAATATCTAGCACGAGCATTGGGTGTCCCTTAAAAATCACGTTAGAATAAGTTGAGGATCTACAAACGAACGCATCAACAGAGCTCCCAAATCTATTCTTGGTAGTATCAACACTACCTAAATCAACGTTTCCTTTATCGAGTAGAAACATTGACTAGTTTGAACGCTATTTCATTGATGCCAGCGTGAGTGTTTTAGGAATATACTTCATTTTCATATAGTTCAGAAAACTGGAGGATTTGATCCTTATGAATATCATAACATATTTGAAACAAATCGTAGAATTATTTTCTAATCTGAAATGGAAGTAGCAAATTCTTTCAGATAATGTTTTCAGAAAGTTTTGGCAAAACCTTTTTTCCTTCTAGAGAGTAAACAGAGAACAGTGATTAAGATTAATTATCACTACTGAAAATTACCTCTGTCGTTCAACAGTTTTCCTTGTGGTGTGAAATGAACCGTCTAATAGTAAATCTAGAAAAAACTCAATTACTCCATTTCAATAATAGATATCCTGTGGAAGATAATAAGGTTGAAATAGACAACACTGATATTACATCAAGCAATACCATGCGTTTTTTGGGAACTTTTGTAGACTCGAAACTAACTTGGTCAAACCAAATTGAACATGTGAGTAAAACACTCAATAAGACATATTTTGCAATTTTTTCTCTGAGAGCCTACCTTGATCAACAACAGTTGCTGAATGTATACTATGCATTGGCATATTCATCAATTAGTTGTAACATAATATGTTGGGGAACAGCAACCGAGTGGTCAAGTATCTTCATACTTCAAAAAAACTCATACGACTTATCTTTGGACTCAAATATCAAGAATCTTGTGGGGAAACTTTCAAGAAATATAGGATTCTAACTTTAACGGGAATTTACATACATAAGATTCTTATACATATTCATAAAAACATCGACGTCTTCATAAAGTGTTCAGATATACATGCTTATTATACGCGAAGCCACTCAAATATATATTGTCAAAAATGTTTTGTATACGATTACGGAATTTGAGGAATTTTTTGCATAAATCAACGTGACTGTATTGGAAATATATCTCTCATTTTTAAATGTTTTCATAACTAGTAGATTTCTGATGTTTTTAATTCGCTCACAAAACCTGTACGTTTTTCATTTTTGTATTTATTGACGAACCTCACATTTGTAAAAATGGCAAGCAAGGTAATAAATATATCTATCTATCTATCTATTCGTGTTGTTAGGACATAAATTCTCAATAGCCAATATAGAGTGTGTCAATTGATCTGATGAGTAAATTGAGGCAAAATTGAAGACAACTTATAAAATACACTATTTTCGATTCCCGGTTACCAAACAAAGCTAAATTAACGCGAGAAGTGTTCTAATTTTGTTTAAGTCTCAACAAAAATCATGAATATTCTGAGGGTTGGAAAACTTTCGATTTTTCTTCATTAAATCAGACTAATATGTCTGGCAACACTGTGCCAAACCACGATCGTATACACAAGATTATATTTATCGACAGACAGCCAGACAACAGAAGGCGGTTATAGTAATAGTATATATTTCCGTCTACATTATATCCAATTCCGTTTTTTCGTGATTTCACCTCCAGATATACAGTTTTTTATGACTCAAGCTTTCTACGCCACCTTCACCCCAAAATAATCGAATTAAACAAGCCAGCAGATTAAGTCGCCCCACAACGTTGCCCGCACTAAAAAGAGATTTAAGAAGGGCTTCTTCGGCATTAAACGAAATTGATTTCGTCGTCTTGAAGTTCTCCGGTTTAACTTTTCACCATTGATGTGTGTCGAATAATCTCAAGTGGCAAGTCCCTGACAGATTAAGCAGTACATTTGGGTCTGGTGTCTGCTCAACCGATGGGTCGGCACTGGTTTTCTTGCAGGGTTGTTTCTGTTGGTAGTGAGCGTGAACTGATTCCATTTCGCTTCTTTAAATTTTTTGTTTTTCTCATAGTAGTTGAGCACACTTTGAGACTAGCCATAGATCAAATCATCTCAAGGAGCACTTTGTTTAGGTCAGTCGCAACTTACCTGAACAGTTGGTTAATGGACACCCTTCGAAAGACAATTACTCCCCTGGCTAATAACACGAAGGACGTTGAATTATATCCCACAGGGGTCAGAGCAGGCTTCTGCACAGAGTAGCTAGGAGAGCAGTCTCTTCCAGTAACCTACTATAGAGGTAAGTTGGGACAGATCTTTAGATAATCTTGCGTCTTTTCTGATACTTGTGTATTTTTTTTATTTTTCCTTGTGAAAGGCAGAGATTTGTGCGGACAAGAGTCGGCTAATTGTCTTGGGTCCCGAAGCGCTCTGAGGCATCCTACTGATTTCAACAGCTCATTTGCTATATACACTTTAGAAAAACACAATGTTATCAGATCGGATGATGAATTCGATCTAGATATCCCATCTATATGGTATACGTATATAAGATTGATTGGCTCATGTGTGCTCATCTTGATCAAGATGAGAACTGGCCTTCTTGCTGGTATCACCATTTTCATGAGAATTTGGCACAAGTCAATTTTTCCCAAGAGTTATTTAATGTCAAAATCTCACAGGAAACTGTATTATAATATTTTGTAAGAATTGAATTGAGAAAAGTCCGGATTACATTGGGTGAAATTTTTCAATAAATTAACACCTAATCTTCAAAATTTGAGCCCATCCATTTTCAAAACAAAAATAAAAAGGCTTCTGATGCAAAAATCATATTATTCCGTGAACGAGTTATTAAATGACTGTTTGGTGTAACCAACTGAAATGTCCATGGTAAAGGAATATATTTTAGGAATTTTATTATTTATTTAAACATCTTTGTCTTGTAACTGTGTGGTGTTATCATCTCATATGTCTATGGTAATGGAATAGATTTTAGGACTTTTATTAGTTATTAAAATATATATGTATCTGGTAACTGTATGAAAATGACGTGTACATCCATCCAACGGATGGCTACTATGGCAAATACTAATAAACGATTTTGATTTTTGATTTTTTTTTATTTTTTGGTATCCATATAGTGGTATCATGTTGGTGAAACACGTATCTTTCTGAGTAATATGATAAGCCATTGAAAATAAAATGAGATGTCATGGAAAACATTTCTGTCTGATAATTATTAATGTGTGGTTAATTGAGAAGCAGATGTACTGATTTGATTTGCACATAGATCTTAAAAGTAAAGCAAATGTTTTTCGTGATGACATCCTTGAATACGCATTTTATTGTTGAATAATCAGTTTTACTTCACCAAACTCGAATAAGCGTAAGTGAAATGAAATGAGGTACTGAATCCAAATATTCATGAATATGTTGAAAATTTTGAACAAATCAAATTAGATTGTGGTACCGTATTATGGTGATCCAAACAAATTTCATCATTGATAACTTCGATGTTGAATTGGCGGTGATTTAGTAGTTATTTTATGCACTGAGTAGGATGCCAGAAAGAATTGAATGTCGCTCTTTCGACTTCTTGGGATAATTCTTTCATGTGAAACCTGGCATGTTTTGTTTTTGAAAGAACATCAGAGTACTTCAAAATTTTTCATACGTGAAAACTAAGGTAGTGATGGAAGTTTTGTTAAGTTCAAAGTGAGTAGGTCTATTCAGGCCTTGACAGGGCAGGCACAAATTATATGCTCTGCTATTCCAACATATTTCAGAGAAAAGTAGGCCTGTTAGACATGGGCAACGTAGGTCATCCCTGTTGTAGTTCAACGAATGTTTTGTGACACTCTTCGAATAATGTTTAAATGCCTTGGAATCGCTCAATTTTGAGAGATTCTGCCTGGATCATCTCTCTCAGCCCAAATGCTTGTATGTTCGACGAAACTTGAGGAATGCTAATGTCAGGTCTATGAAAGTGCTTGTAGTGCTTTCTCTTGCAAGGATTTAGCAGCTCTGTTACCTTCCAAGCCAGAGGATTGAAAGATTGGTAATGATGCTTCCCTATATGATTTCCTTGCAATGGGAAATACATCAGAAGAAACTACTTCGAAGTATTGTTTCAACATATTTCCTGATGATAATGTAAACTTTCAACACTTTTTCTAATGGTAGAGACACCATCCGCCGTAACGGTTCACCAGTCACTACCCCCTCAAAGTGTATCCAAACAGCACGAAATGGTTTCGGAAGCCTTACTGCAAGTTTTAGTTCTAATCGTCGCAGCCTTACGAATGCGGATTGAACACGGTGTCGACAGTTAGAAGGAATGGAACGGAAATCGTATCGAACAATAAAAACACTCTAATCTGATTCCGATCGGCTTAAACTTGATTATGCAATTCTTTTAAAGGCCTCGAAGCCGTACGGAAGTATTTCGCAATTTGCTAAGATTATTAGATCGTTTTGTCTTTTGTGTCTACACTATGATTGACGCTGCTGCAGCATGGTTTTTACTAATTTCTTATTTTTATTCTTCTCTTCCAATCATAATGTTGAATCAAGGAACGAACAGTCATACTCCGTAAATCAACGACGTTGGTCGTAGTCAGATATTGTGATAGTTGAAACGAATGACATACAATATGATAAGATACTTCGTAAAATACACCTGAGTAAGAGGGAATATATATATATATATATATATATATATATATATATATATATATATATATGTCACACAAGCAGCATTTCAAGGTATTATCCAAATAATCTGTTTTTTTACAGAACTCCTCGATTATGTGTGCTTTCTGATATCTTCATATATGTTTCGGCAGATGGTTGAATATTCTGCTGGTATTAAAAAAATTGAATCTCAGCTGTGTTCTTCATGGTATTGGTAAATATATATTTTGGTCGCTTGTTCTAGAATTTCTTAATGAGATTGCTCTTGAGGAATGTTATGGGTGTGAACAATATTCTAGCACTAAAACAGAAACAAGCGTGAGCATCTCCTGCGATACAAATAATTGTGTACAAGATAAAGATTTAACAAATGTGTATTTTAGTGCTCTGTTTTGTAGAGTGAAAATCATAGAAAATGACTCCTGAGAGTGATGTCCTCAAAATCCGTTACCATATGTAATGTCTGATTGTTTTAGTGCAAAATATGCTCTTCAAACAGTACTTTCAATCCATAGACCCCAAGAAATACCTGGACTTGCTGTCTTGCAACTTTGCCATTCAAAATGCGTTCAACTGAATGGGACATATTTAAAGTAGAGGTACTCCGAACTCATAACTGATTTTTTTACCAGCAGATTGAAATAACTGCCCCAATAACGGCCCAAGGTCTTTCAACTATCACATTCTATTACTTTGTTTCAAAAGATAGACATTTCTACAGTTCAACGTGTTATTCAAGAGTAGACAGTTACAATAATTCTAGCAGGAGTTACTAATTATTTTCCTTCCATAATTTCATAATGCCAGTCACTATCATCGTACGCCATCTCAACGTTGATTTCAACAGAATCAATTTGCATAAACGGAAAATATTAACAGACTCAAGCCCATCCAACCTCTTAAGTAGGTATATCTGATATGACTATGTTACTGGCATAAACTCACCATTTGGACTGGGCTGATCTTTGGGAATCTGCGACGGTATTCTGCCCCAATACCAAGGAAGGGTCCTGGGGTCGGTTGGGGTTCCACAAAGGGCAGCATATCTACTACTCGCTGCTGCCAATGCTCCAAAATGTGACATGAGTCCGAGCCTGAAACAATTTTAGAAATATAGTAAACCTTCAGGACGTAGTGACTTATTCCGCATTCCTTGCTGCGAACAAAAGATAAATACCGTTAAAGAGAGATATATATATTTAATAATTTTATCAGGCTAAATATCATATCTAAATTTAAAAATATAATCGAAGGTGAAATAAGTATTTCTATACAAAGTGTTTCAAATTATGTTGTTGGGTTTCGTTAATAAATTTCGAGGGTTTTCGATGTTATCATGATCAATTCAACTAAAAGAATTCTCAGTATTACAAATTGATTTCACTTTTTGAAGTGAAAAATATAACCTAGGTATACAGTGAATCTGAGCAATGAACTGATCACGATAATTGGAGAAAATTTATAAAAAATTGTAATTTACGTATGATCTGAAAAAATTAAAACTAATTCTGAAAAATTTTACTGCGTTAATTGAAAAAAGTCCTCCTGGATGAAACACGTCCCATTACTCAGCAACTTCTGAAATAACCTGAAATTTCATGAAGAAAAAATTTTCAAAATTCAAATGAATATATTTTTCCAAAGGAATAAAGAAGAGTCTGTGGATTAGTTTTGAAAATGAAAGCAGATTTGGTTTCCGAAAAGTAAATAACGATATGAATATCAATTCTTCCTATTTTTTGAAAGACAAATTCGAGTTATAGGAGGGGTTGTTGACTAATAGAACGTGTTCCATTCGGAGGGAACTTTTTTTATATCAACGCAGAATATTTTTGGGGTTGATTAGGAATCTGCCCCTCCACACTTGCACATATTCCGATATCTGATTTTTTTATTTTGTGGTACGTTAACAACCCAAAAAACTACGACCCAGTAGTAGAGTAGTAGTAGAGTCAGTTCAAAAACGGCCTGTATTATAGACTCACGAACGTTTTCATCCTTGTGAATGAGAATGATTTTTCAAAAAAAATCCGTCGCTGTCTCTGTAGGTGATAATCAATTTTTGACTACTTCTCTGATGAACAGTATGTCTGCTAATGTTCATAGAAGATTTAGATAAATATTTTCCAATATTGTCCAATAAATAAAATGTTTCCGAAATAGGAAGCTTCCTGGACCAAATTTGAATACAGAGCTGAACAATGAATTTTCAATGAAAACAAGTGATCACCTTCAATTTTGATTGATTTTCTCCTTCTCCCCTTTACATTGTTTAATTCATGCCGACTTATTAATCATTTAACAGGCAATATCACGCGCATTTCAGAAAAAGCACTCGTTTTAATATTCAACAACGATTTAATGGAGGCCCCTAATACTTCAAGTGGTGTGGAAACTTTGTCTCAAAATCTATAAACGCCACGATTGAACTGAACTCCCAGTCAGTTTTAATTAGGACACTCAATAATTCACTGATGGAATCCTTATGAAACATAATAGACAGATTAGTCCGTGGTGAGAATTCTTATTCACTATTGAACATGTAATTTTGACTTAATTCATCGGGAATAGTATATGTCGGTGAACTTATATGAATTTCAAATCTCAATATATGAATGTAGAATGCCGCACCATGACTGAGGTTCGAGTTGAGCGGTTCAAAATACTTAACTAGCAACAAACACTTTTTCAAAAAACTCCGGTGACCGGATAACACACTTTCACGGACCGTAGATGCTTGCGGAAGAAAGGCAGAAATACATCAGATAAAGTAGAGGAAAGAATATATTATAGATTGCTAAATATTCAATGCCGACAATTTGTTGACAATTTTCATGATAACTGTGAAATTTGCATCATCCAATTATTCTACTATACATCAAATAATAAACCTGTTTGAGTAGTTTTTCATTTCAATGAATTCAAATGTACTTTCATTGAAGATTACCTGTTTCTTAACTTTGAATTCTTATATTTCTCACAAACGGAATAACACAACAATTAATAAAAATGTGAGTTCGAATGGAACTGAATTTCAGAAATATTTTCTGTAAGCTCCGGTGTACCCCAAGGATCACATTTTAGACTCTTATTGTTCAAACTATTCCTTAATGACTTTGGAAATTGTTAACAATATGCAAAATTTTCAATGTCAAATTCTTCAGAATGATTAATGTATTACATATGATTGATCCTCGACAAACAGCTTGTACTTAAACTTAGAGAAATGTCATGTCAGCACTTTTTTCCAAATGAAAAAAAAATCACTATTACGACTATAGCATTGATGAAAGATTTCTCGTAAGAGTAAACGAAACTGGAGTCTTTGGGGTTACTTTGGATCAGCAATTGAACCTTGAAAGTCACTTAATAATGTTTCTGCAAATGGAAGCAAAATGTTGGGTTGAATACACTCAAAACTTTATATCGTTCTCTGGTTCGATCATCACTACTCGCTTCCATATTATATATGCGACATTGAAACAATATAAAATGTTGAAAAAAAAATTCTGAAGTTAATATTCTTCGAAATGAAGACGTATTCGAACTTCAATCATGAAAACACTTCAAGTTAATTTAAATCACTCAACGGTGACTTCAATATGATACGAAATTTGTTTACAACTACTCCTACTCAGTCCTTATCTTACAAAAACCATTAACTTCAATGTACCATCGCACAATACAAGAAATCCTTCATAATTGTCAATATGAAATCACATCACACATTATTATGATTATTACAACACACCAAGGTCCAGACGCTTATTGTCTTATGCACAAAATGTAACTCCTTACAGTAGTAGCTCTCTGTTATGTCAAATGGTGAATTCGTTGATAGATGAATAATATGTGAGTGAAATATTCAACATGTAGGATAAATATTAGATCGTTGGCCAATTGTCTAAGATATGTTTCTATAATATCTTCGTTTTTATTATTATCATTGTAGGTCTGTCCTCTCTGTTGCTGACTAGCTTTTTTTGTGACTATAATTGACTTATACACATATATTTGATGTAGATCTGAAGGCGGATTTCCACCAAACGGACAAAAATAAACAAAAGTGCAACTGTGTCGATTTCGACACAACAAAAACTCTTGTTGTCAAAGTAGAAAGAATTTTGAAGACTTTGTGTCGCGAGTTACTGTTTTCGTCAGCAACAAAAAGTCCCGTTGCCAGGCGGAAAAATCAAAAGGTTTCGGTGTTTTGTCTCTGTTTTTGAGAACAGAATCTGCTATGTGGACTGGCGAGAATAGTTCACTATTTTGTGTGTGTTGTCAAATCTTCGTTATTACCCACAGATCAGATATAGCATCTGGGTGATTTGTATTCTATTTGCAAATTTTTGATCCCACTATAGTCGAGATGTTCTCAAATTCGTGATTGGACATTCTCACAAAATTATGAAATGATCATAGGCGCCGGAACTTCAAAATTACTATGGGGGCTCGGTCTATATTCATATAATATATATAATATATATATATATATATATATATATTTATTTATCACAATAAAATAGGTTAAATAAAGCCAGTGTATCATAACATCATATATTCAGGTGATGTTCACATACATTCAAAAAACACAAAGTGAATACTAATCCAAAACGACCCAAGTACAACATGTTTCAAATAATAAAAATAATTTCCAAACTCTTCGTTGAAGTATAGAAAAACCAAAAAAACTGATAATCACAGCCAGTTTCAAACCTCAAATGCCAAATGGCGAGTCTGAGTACTACAAAATTGTTGTTGTTTAAAATTGTTAAAGAAACAAATATCCAATTTCTGCATGAACTATATAATATGTGTCTTATGTAACAAATAAGATTAAAATTATAATTTTACTCATGTCAGAAGGTCTGCCGTCTTGGGTCATTTTTTAAAATGAAAATATTTGCCATCTCCTGATTACTAACTTCTTTAAAAAGGAGCTCTGTAGAAGTTGAAAATAGCACAATCGTTTAGTCTTCGCTGTGTCATCGTGGACCGTGAATACGTTTTTGATTTGATATATCAGATATCACATCTTTTTATTTTTTATTACAATATATACGGTATACGTACCCACCTTTGTTAATAGTGACTACGGCTTTGAGTAACTGCGGCGGTTTTGTCACTGACACTGTTACCAGCGTGATAATAAAAATCTTTATAACCCGACACCAATGAGACCGATATACATAATTTGTTCTAACCGAAAAAAATTTTTGCTATGAGAGCAAACCAGAACTTCACTATGGGGGCTGCGCCCTCATAGCCAATTCTCTATGGGGGCTCGAGCCCCCATTGCCCCCATGGTTCCGGCGCCCCTGGAAATGATGATCTCAGTTCTCCATTTATTCCTATGACATCATGTACCAAATCTGCCATAATTTTGTCCGTTACATAATCTTTTCGTCTTCTCAAAAATTATCTCATCCAGTCTCTTGTTTTTTTTCTTTCGCTTTCGCTTCTTTTGTTCAAAAGATTCGATTATTGAAACACCGCACGCCATTATAAAAACATCGTCTAGAGAAGGCATGATGAAAACTGTTCGTGAGGCGGAAACGGCAGATAACACAGCAAAAAAAAACACGAGATAGACAAATTTTTTGTTCGTTTGGTGGAATTCGAGTTTCGAGTTTGTTTTCGAAACTACAAGTTTTTTGTTTCTGTTTTTGAAATTGAAACTAATCGCAAGCGAATCCGTTTGGTGGAAATCCGCCTTAACACTCTTGTCTCATCTAATAAGTCGCTTGTCGGGTAGGTATTTTTTAATTGTGAATTATTTTCAGTATTTTCTGAGAAAATCTAAGTTTTTTCAGTGAAGGATACCATATTGCAAACGTGACTTGACAAATGCATAAGTTGGAGACGAATAGTATCCAATATGTTTCTCAAATATTTGAATTTATGTTAGAATGTTCTGATATTTCTTTCACGTGATTCATGTGAAAATTTCATTGTACTATATGTGAGTCACTTCGAGATAATATATTATTTTTTGCTTAGATAATCTGGGATTAGTTATTTGTCATGCGCATGGTTCGAAAATTTAGAGGTAAATGGTTGGATATCGCAAGTATCTGAGGCGACAATAAAAATGAAAATTTTCCAAGAAACGTATCATTGTTGAGAAGTAAACAACTAGTTTCTGATCACTTTCTAGTACTGAAACGATCTTATTCCTCCATAAAGTATCTTCTTCTCCTACGCCCGTGCTCTCATATTGGAAGTCCCTCGTGGCAATCTACCAACTTAGTCTATCTGCCATTAAATTTGCATCGAGTTAAGTGTTCCTCTTCGAAAGAGAACTCCTTGAGCGGAAGAAAACTTCAAGACTTCCGCAGTATTCCCTAAGAAGCTTAGTCAGCCTCGTTTAAGTGGCTCGATATTGCTACATGATCAGTAAACAACTTTTGAGTGGAAAGTATCGCAGAAGAAAAATGAAACGGCGAAACGAAATGTGGGAGTGCATCTGAAAAGTGAATAGAGTTTCAGAGATGATTTGAATAGGGAACTGAGTTAGGAAACTGCCGTGGACGATACTCATAATAATTGATAATAGTATATTATGCAACGATCGTGTAATGATTGTTATTAATACATGAGCATAAAGCGGGATACGAAACGAGCCGAAGGTGGTTTATACGAGTGTATTAATAACCTTTACATGAGAGTTGCATACGCCATTTTATCTACACCCAAGAAATAATGAAGAACTAAAAATATTATATTATTAGGTATTTATATCGAACACAATAATAGTAGGTAATCAATCGTATTTCTTTGAAAAATTCTACAAAATTATAATTAATGGTATAACCACGGAAAATGCAACAATGAGAGATGGAAAGAAAAAATGAAAAAAAACTTCTGCCGAGGTCAGGAATTGAATCCGGACGTAAGTGACCACTGCCGGCGCCATTGACCACTCGGGCACGAGAGCTCATATAATTTGGTTGAAAATAGAAACATATGTGTTGCATTTGTCGAATGAAAAATATAATCCTTTCGAATGTATTTTTTTCTCAAGAAATCTGTGGTGGGTCGCTGGTAATTCTTCTATATCACTGCTATAAGACATTTTCATACGATTATCGAAAATTGACTAAATTCTTCAAAAATTCAATACCTACCGATTTTGACTTGACAAAAGTCAAAATGCAAAGCTTGCACATCATGCTTGATTGAAAAATAATGGGTTTTATTGGTTGAAAATCTGTATCGTAATGAAAATCTGTATCGTAATGGATTTCATTATAAAACGGGTTGCGGGCATAGAAGTGTATTATTAGAGTACGGGTGTATACCATTGCATGGTATAACAATTTTTTTTCCAATGTTGGCATATAAAGTAGCGCTTTTTAAAATTGAAGTTAATGTCGGAAAGCCTCACTTTTCGTAATTACTTTCGAATTGGGTTACTTTTTATTCCTCAGTTATGAAAAGTAGAACAGAGTCATTCATTTCAATTGAATAACACATCTTATCCTTCATGTTATATTCATTGAAGTGAAGAATAACTTATTCAGAACATTTAATGATTTCTTTCCTCCTCTCTGCAAAATTCATTTCCTCCTTTATATAAACACCTACTTACTATCCCAAACTATCATTGCGTCCTGAAAAATATTCAATTTCCAAAATGTCTCTTAGGAGCCTCTTGCTATTGGCTTTACCCTGTTTTTCTTCGGTACGACTCAAAAATTGTAATTAGAATAATTCAGTGACTGCAATCTCAGTTCCATTTCAGACACTGCATAGTGATGCAGTGATGTTGAGAATCTTCATTATTCCCCTTTTTCAAATAGACCAGCATTCCTTTATTTCCCCTCATTTCCATAAGTGTCCATCATTCATTTCTATGAATGTTTGTCAATAATTCAGGATGTTAAGCGTTTTCTCTTGTGTTTTCATATCATTTAGTAAAATATTCTCTTTGAGTGGAAAATTTTCTGAAGAAGACAAATTTACTTTTTTCAATGTCAAAATTGGACAAATTCTGGATGGAAATTTAATTTTATATAAGTCACACTATTTCGTGGGATCTCGTTACACTCGTTCAACAAAAATTGCGTTTGTTAAAGAAAATGAAACTTCTTGTAGCTGGTAACACAATAGCTATTTCGCTATTTTTCATTCAATTTTGAAATATTTGAATCATATAAGTACCCTAAAAATAGGAAAATCAAGAAATCAGAAGGACATGAATGAATTTGTTCCCATAGCAATCCATAAATATTTTTCGTTTCAACAAAGCTCTTCATTTATTACATATATTCCGAAGATTTGAATTTATGCAAAGATTGAAAAAGACTGAGTCAGGGCAAACAGTTCCGAAAATATCCGCAGAAAGAACTATTTTTTGACTTTTTCTTCTCCAAATCATTGTAAAATGAAATGTAAGGTAAAAAATCTTGAAGAACTTCGTTTGTAGACGTTTGATTCTTCTACCGAAAGTATAAGCCTCGGTATAAGCTATTTAGTGAAAGAGTTCTATCTATAATTCATTGATATGTAAACTAATGAGCTCAAGCGACATTTTTCTATGAGCGAACAAGCTTGTCTGGGTTGAAAATGGAATGTTATCTTGGTGCTTGAGTGGAATTTTATGACAAATTAGTCTCTATATTACTTTTCATCATGTTCAAATGTGATCTATTTCATTCAATTTCCTTGCACTTGTATAAAAATCTAGCAAGAAAAAGTGATTTTGATGAGATTCAGCGCCCGCCGCGACATGGAGACAGGAAATGACTGTTTTACATTCTGAAAAAAGTGTTTGCTAATGTTTTAAATATTACAATTGTTGTTAGATTGGATTCCGACTTCATAAGTACACCGCCTAAACTTATTTTCGTGAAATGTGGAATGAACCTTCTACCATTTCGACCTGAAATTAAAATTTTGACATTTCTATTGGTATTTATAAATCTCGAGCTGAAGCTTCTTCGTTCGGGATGCTAATTTGCAGCCATAATAGAATGTTTTACAAAGGTTATCTGACGTTCATTTATTATTCCAACATGTTGATTTTCATGATTATTTTCATTGACGATGCAATATCGTACTGCACATATTTTGAAGTAATCTGTACTTCATTCAACACTTATTTCGAGTTTGAGTTTACCGAAAAGGTATCAAAGACTGCGGCATAGACATAAATAATCTTTAATTTCCAATGCACACTCTTCGATTCCTTCAGTATCCATACAGGACAATTCATTTAACATCGATTCATCCGAAACGAAAAAAAAACAAGGATACTAAATTACCAATGTTCACTTTTGTATAACACTGTTCTGTACATGGTTATCAATATTGATTATCACCGACGGTACCTGACAAATTAAATTGCCTGACTTATTAAAAGACTCGGTGAATCGTCTTGAATTAATCTTCCCATTCCTCATCGAAAGATAAACATCAGGTAAACACAACTCGACGGAAAGCGGATATTCAGAGAGCTAAGCAGTCGTAACCGTCAGGTAATCTCCCACAAATTTCTTTGTACGGTTGTTCTTGCTACTTCGTCCTTAAAAAATGCCTTTTGTCAAAAATCGGAGTTTGGAACAAATGGAGAGAGTTTGGTCTCTGTCCAGAAATAATATCTACCTAGTTGTTTTGTATAATTACGTTATTGAAATATAATGTACTGTTCCGAACAACGGATTGAAGAATTATATAAGACAATCATGAAAACAGCTGAGAAATTGTGAAAACCTCTATACCAATGGATCCAGTCTCACCCATAAAAAGTTGGAGGAATTATTTTCAATAATTTTTGGGTAATCAGTTACAATTTGATAGAGAAGGGAATGACTATATATATAAAATCTTCACCTAGGGAGATGAAAGAAAATAATTTTTGTTCAATCCAAAATTATTTTGTGTTAACGAAAACTTTCCTTTTCGAAGACCCATCAGAGAGAGGTGTTACCAGTTGTTCGAAACTACATAAATCTCCCAAACAGTTTTTGAATTCGTATCATCTTCCTCTTGGATAATGCGTTGTTCTCCGAGCATTACAGAAATGTATTTCCGACGAGAACCCAAATAGATTCTTAATGATATATAATTTTTTCGAGAGTGGTTGATAATGTTTTTTCTCGACTGGTATTACTTCGATCATTTATTGTTCCATAGCCATTCATGTACAGTTATATATATATATATATATATATATATATATATATATATATATTATACTGACTACTGGAGACAACTCAATAAACAAATGTTCCAACACTGGATGATAATGAGTTGATATGTTCACTCAGGAAAAATATTTCAATATCAAGTCATTCGAAATATTATAACTGATGTCAAAATATAATTTTTATGCATCATTCAGAATGCGAGGAATATTGTGATGTCAGTGTCATTCAAGGAAAAATTAGGATGAACCACCATTATACCCAGTTGAAATCTGTGAATAATTCGTTTCAATTTTATTTTCTTTACGTTTGAGTCCATATGAAATTTGAAAGGTTTATTCATAGGAGATCGTTTGCACCATGTGAGATAATCTGCAGATTCATATTTGCTGTGAAGTTTTGAAAGCATCAGAAAACATGTATGTATGTTTGTTTCGTATTGTAACCTACCACAATCTGCAAAAATAGGAATTAATATTTGAATCTATACAAGTGTAGAAGGTCAGATTTTCAATCTACCCCGAAAAGTTGCTGATTCTATTGAAAAACAGTTCTTTCTGGATAGAACAAGTCCAATTAGTCAACAACTTCTCGTATACCTCAAATTTTGCCTATCAAAAAAATAATAAGAACTAATATATATGTGAAAATACTTATCGTTAACGTTTCGGAAACTAAATCCGCTTCCGTTTTCAAAACTGATACGCAAATTCCTGTACAAATCCCAAAATATATCTTGTAGGCAATCTTGGTAATTGACATTTGTATGTATGCAATGAACATTTTTTGCAATAGCCATCAGTAGATATTAGTAACGAAAAATGCAATTTTTGTGTAACGAAACTAATTTCTGCCGAGGAAGTATCAATATTCAGGAGAATAGGGCATTATACACCATAAAATGTCCTGGGGTGTTCATACAATTTGTTCTTCAGTTTCATAACAGATGATTTTTTTGTATTCCAAGAATCGAAAACTGTTATGAATTTATTACGCTCAACTCTTGATTTCTATGTTGAGAAATACAAAGTTATTGAACAAGTCCAATATTATGCATGAACATTTAATTTTTTCAATCATTACTCACTTTCAGGTAAGCACTGATGGTGACTATTCTAGACAAAAGCGCTATGCTATGATTTTAATTTGAAATATATTTCTGCACGAAATATATAAAATTTCTTCTTCTGTATAACCAATAACCAGAGTCATCATGATTTCGAACACGGTTTGAAACACTTCAAGTTTCAAAATTACTTGAAATTGATTTGGCTTCGCAACATTCATCTTCATAAAGTGATACAAACATATGAAAGATATAGCTGCTGTGAATTCAATAATACTAAAGGTAATATCAGAGAACAATGAAACAATGAAATTAATTTGTGGTGGAAACGTTGGTGAAAAACATTTGCTTCTCAAAATGAACTGATATAATCAAGTACATGAATTATTTTACTAAGATGTGTGTGTTACCCATATTTTTATACTGATGGGATGCAGTTTATGTTTTATTAATTTTACGAGAAATTTGAGTTTTCAATGCTTCAACTCATATATCTCAGATTTCTTCCACATTCCGGTACAATGGTTGAGGTGAAAAGGTAAAGTTCAAGAGTATGCTTGACAAACTCAATGCTATAGTTGAGATATGAGAAACGGATCTATAATTCAAACATATGCCATTTTGGGCATTTTACCCAACATTCCAGTCGACTAGCAAAATTTCAGTTCTGGCAATCGGATATCATGTGATTATTGAGTCTTTAGGCCACTTATTAATAACACACCGTTGAAAA
The DNA here is from genome assembly GCA_032362365.1 of Zygogramma bicolorata. Classification (NCBI taxonomy): domain Eukaryota; kingdom Metazoa; phylum Arthropoda; class Insecta; order Coleoptera; family Chrysomelidae; genus Zygogramma; species Zygogramma bicolorata. The sequence goes on along the minus strand of JAVJAQ010006102.1, from coordinate 5,604,681 downwards.
TTTTTTCCTTAAAAATGCAATGACTGATAATTCCTATAGAGTATGCAAATAATGCAACATGAACTCCGGTAGGTTGAAATAGTTCATATGCATGATTTATCAACTATTCTGTACTCCTGGCGTTACAAATGTGGAGAGAAAACAGTGACTGTAAAAAATTTGTAGCAATCGCAATATAATATATAGTTGATGAATTAAAAAAAAGGTTCTTTAAAACATTTGGACTCCATAATTTCATCGAATTATAGCCGAAAAAAAATCTATTTCATTTGGCGAATTGATCTTCATTTAATATCGGTAGATTTTAAGTTTTGTTCTATTTCTCCATAGAGAAGATTCATATTTTGTTTCCATAATAGGTATGTTTTTTAATTTTTTTTTTAATTTTATTCATTTCAATAAACTGCTTCCAAACAGAATAGGGTTCTGGATAAGGAAGCTGGTTGCCTTGTTCATTATACGAGGAACTATATTTTTTTGTTTCAGATTGCAAGAACACCAAATTGTGATTATGTATCTGATACGTGGAAGAATATAAGAAATACCTATATAATGGAATTTGTACATATTATCTATTCAAGTTAGGTCTTCTGCGCACTAGTAAATTTTTTATTGACCAACATAACAGTTGCTCAACCAAAAAGTGGCTAATAAATATGTGTTCCGTGCACTTTTCGACTGGTTTGTTGCTCTGTTAATCTGTTTATATGGATTTCAGTGAAACTACAGTTACAATTATTTTCATCTTGAAAAACAGAAAAAAAATCCTTTCAAATGATTCTAACCACAATTTGGATTTCAAATGTCTCTCCGATTAATCTTCTAACAAAAAAACTAAATACTAACCAGTGCCTGTATCTTATTATATTTCGAGCAACAATTGAATCGCCTTCAAGATAGATCGAGATGCATTTTTCCAGTTGCCCTGGCCAAAAAGATGCTAATGTACTGTATGATTTGAAAACAAATACGTTCCATTATTACGCTGACCTAAGGCATTATTTTGATTCCGCCTAGAAACCGAACAACTGTTTTTTAATTTTATTCATGTGGTTTTCAAAATTCAATCCATTATCGATGATGAGACTTAAATAACTATGATTTTGAACTTAATCAATTAGCCTATCATTGATTTTCATATTAAGTTGTAGATCATTCATAAAAATATATTAACGGTTTATCCTAATTAACGGCCAGATAGATGTATATCCATTTCTCCAATACTTAATTCCATGTCATGTGTTACTTCCTGTTCCAAGCTAGTGATATTTTTTCAAGGGTGAAATATCGCAATAGCACCTGCGAAGGAAAAGTGCTTTCCATATAAAATTAGTTTTTTTATACTGTCTACATAGAAAAAAATTGGAGTCAAAACAGAACCCTGTGGAACTACATTTGTAGATAATTCTTCATCACTTATGTAATTATTGATTTTGACATACTGTACAACTACTTTGAAAACAAAATATTGGAATAAATTATGTGCATGACCTCTTATGGCACAGTTGTCAAGGATATCTGATAAAATGTAAAGATCAACTGTAACAAACGATTTCTCTAAATACAGGAATATTGTTATCACAGTTATTTTCATTTAGACTTTCATAAGTTTGATTCATAAGGTCTGTCAATGCAGAATATTTATTTGAGTGTTTTGAAAATCATATTGAAAGTTATCATTCTTAATTTGAATATTCAGGACTTTTTCAAGATTTGGGCAAATAAATTCAAAAGAGATATACTTGATGTGTTCTTTCGTTCACCAACCTTCAATGATTCTAATAGATTTAATAGAAAGTACGACATATTTCTCATGAAAATCATTATCTACCTTCCCATGGTACATGAGTGAACTCAAAACAGTTTCAAGCAACTCACAATCTGAAATAAATATTTTATTACCATCTCAAGCTTTCTAAAATGTTTCACTAAACGTCATCAATTTATCAACATCTTTCAGACTGAAAGTGAAGATGAAAGTCAATATTGCTGGGATCTATCTTATGTTCATATCTTTGCAAACATTTCGGAATCAGCACTCACCTCGACAGAACTGCACTATCAGACCCCGCAGTCAACCCTGCGCCGTCGAGCACACTGTGGCCACCTCGCTCGCCCGACATGAACCCATTTTTCTTCGCCGCCGGCTCCGTTCTAGACAGAATACTCGATATAGAAAAGTTCGTCGAGCCGCCGGAGCTCTTTTGCGTGGCCGACGCTCTATTTTTCTCAGTCCTACCGTCCTCATCTTCACTAGTTTTTATCACTGGGAAAACACCGGAGGAAGTGTTGAGTCTGTAGCCATCTGGCTCGGGAGAGTTGTTCCTGCTGCTCGATTCTGGACTGGACACCACGTTGATCTCCGTTTCTCTACTTGGCGAGCTCATCTTCAACATCGAGCATGGATTGGTGACACTGTTTCACTAGCACTAGCACAACACCGTCGACGTATTTTTCGTCAAACGTCCCAACCATAAAACATCAACAACCCGAGAGCTCGTCTATGACAGAGTATCCGTTGTAAGTATTTAGATTGGGTTTGTAGGACTTGCTAGGGGCGGCGATTCGCAGGACACACCCCTGTGCCGTCAGAAACACCCCTAACTTCACCTGACGCCGCTTCTTTCTCTCTGGCTCTAATCCTGGCATATTTCCGTCCCTTTCTCACCCCTTATAACGGTTTTGAGATACTTCTCCAATGTGTCGCAATGTGTAAATGTATTCGCTTGCTGTCTCTGTCTGATTGTTTGTCTTTGTCGGGCGTTGGAAGTTGGCACCCCTTAAACTGTTGTTTCTTAGTAGTTGATTCCGTCACAGGGAAGTGCTCTTGGAGTAAATGTTCAGATAAGCTCACATGTTAACAAATAATTCCGGTTATTTTGTTGGTTGGAAAGACGAGGCGTGTTCACGCCAGGGTTGATTTGTTTCTTTGGGGTTGCACAGTTAATTAGTTTCGCTGGATGGAAAAGTGGGGTTTATGACTTGATATTACGTAATCTTGACTGGCATCTAGATATATTATTGAGCCGTACAAAGGTTGGTCATGTAAATTGACTAATTTGCTTTTGGGAATATATCATCGACGAAAAATTGACGTTTTTAGTAGGTAGTGAAAATTGAGATATAAAACTTCCTATTTTCATACCACTTCGGTTGATAATGTTCATATCATCATTTTATTAACTTCCCAAGAAACATACAGTATGTTTATAACAGGGAAACAGATAATAACTGTACATTCAAGAATACATTCTATTAAATTGAAGTAATGATATCAGAAAAGTTTAAAAATAAGTGACTTTTAGTTTTTGCATAGCACACTAAATATCAATTCGGGTTAATAAATATTCTTTCAATTTGTTTTTAAATTTCAATTTAACGTTTGATTTCAAAATAGTTGGTAACTCAGTATAAAGTCTTATACCTTGAAAGTAAATTGACCTCTGACCTGAATTTGTTTCAATTTTCATTACTATTAAATCGGTTGAATGCCTTGTTGATTGATTATATTGGTGATAAATGGGTTTGAAAATCAATTCAGAGCATTTGAAATTATTTTTTAGTTGGTGAATGAAAGTACAAATTTTCAGTTTATGAAATGAAGATATATCAAGAAGTTGTTTATTTGGTTTGTATAAATTCATTGTAGGTTCCTGGTAATCCAATTTGAATATACATTTGATGATTTTGTTTTGTAATTTTTTCAATGGCTTTAGTATACCTAGTTTTTGATGCTGATCCCCAATCAGAAATCAGGAAATAGTAAGTTTCATTTATCAATTTTTCATGATAATCTCTCACCACATAATAATGGCAAGTTCCATCAAATTATTGAAATGTTTTTAGTAGTATTTCTGAAACAAAATTTGGAATAAACCTTCTTTTAAGGGGAGAATGAAGTGTTTGATTAACTATATTTTGGCTTTCTTCTTCTCCTAAACGGACGATAAAAATAAATGACTACTATGAAAGAGGTGGAATCGAATCACTTTTTTTGCTCAAATTGTATATCAAGCGAGTACAAATTCCAACAAATAGATAGGAAACATGAGAAATATCTAGATATTTATGCTACTGATAGCTCTTCTCTATGTTGCTTCATTGTGTAGAGATTTCCTATGTTATGAATGCTATTTATCTGATCCAATTTTCATATGCTTGATATATGAATGGGACAAGACAAAGTGATTCCCAGGTAACCCAGTTCCCGTCTACCATACAGACAGGAAAGTAGATGTTTCAGATCCACGTATCCATCAACATAGAGTGTTTGAACATATTTTGTTGACTTTACTTCTTTTATAGCAGTTGTAATTTCAATTTTTTGATTCAGAGAAGTAAGATGGAAAATAATCCCACAATCTTGATTTCTCATCTATCTCACCACATAGTAATGGCTAAATCTATCAATTCTTGGTATATTTCGGAATATATTCCATTTCCCATTTCAACACTTCAAGTCCAGTTCAATTGAAGCACCCACTATGATATCAGAAATGCCAAAATATTAGGTAACTGATATCACCCAGCACGAATTTGGAATGAACCTAGAGAGAATGAAGTTGAAGGAATTATATTTTGGCTTTCTTCTCTCCCGAATCAGAAGATATAAATTACAACCAATATAAAAAATTTGGAAAAAATTTTTTTTACGAACACTCTGTGTTGATAGGTACGTGTATAACATTCAAAGACGTTTGATTTATCTGCAAGTAGGAAGAAAGAGCCCTTCTAAAACAGCTACTCCCTTGCCTATGCGATACGACAAGAACTGGCTTACATAGAAGTCACTTTTTTTCCTCAATTTTTATATCAAGCATATACGAATTCGATAAAAAAATAGGAAACATAAGAAATATCTGAATATTTATTCTACTGATAGCTCTTCTCTATTTTGCTCCATTGTGTAGATATTTCCTATGTTATGAATGCTATGTATCTTATTCAATTTTCAAATGCTTGATATATGAATTGAGCAAGAAAATGATATATCTGTCAAAATATAAGGAAACTAACACCTTAACTACAAGCCTGTAACTCTCATTGAAAGGACAAGTGACCCAGCACGAATCATGCTCAGAATGAGTACAAGTTTCAACTTGTGAAAGAAAAAAACATTAGAAAAAACTCTCTTCTGATAAAAATAGGGTCTCCTAAACTTTCGATTCATCCACGAAAAGAAAGAAATAGTTAACTGAAATAGCTAATTTCTTACCCACATGGCGCGACGGGCGCTGTATCACATATAAGTCATTTTTCCGTGCTGAACTTGTATACCATGCACATACAATTTGAATCGAATATATAATATTGATGGGATAGTTCTACACAATATCATGGAAAAATAATCTAGTAAGCTATAACATTCCACCCACAGAAATAACATTTGATTCTCAGCACAAACATGCTTTTTTCGTGTAGTGAAAAATATTTCTTGAGCCCCCCATTAGGCAAATGGATATATTATGGAACTATAGATGCTGAATTAGCAAACAAGATAATAATCTCAAGATTTCTCTCAATCAAAACTTTCAGGTATCAAACCGAATTCACTTTTTTATATGCAGATTCATATGAAGTTTTTGAGCCTCAGGAGCCTCAAGGAGTTCCAAAGCTCAGCTGTTCTATTGAAAAAAGATCCCTGAGCAAAAGAGGTTCGGCAGGTCTCACAATTCTGTACTCGTCGAGTACCCTTCTACGGTGTTCCAATAAAGTGAGCGAGTCTGTGAGCGAAGAATCGCCAACAAGACGGATCGCCTTTCTCACTACAAATGATAGCTTGTAAAATGATTGCTCGAAAAAAATTGCTTCCACATTGCATTAGGTTGATATTGAATGCCATAATTATCATACATTTGGATTTGGAAGTGTTAAAAAATGAAAAATGGCAGGGAAAGTGCAATTCTTCAAGAATGCCCCTCAAAAATATTTTGCGAATATTGTTGAATGATGCATACTGTCAGTTGTACAAGTTATAATAATTATTCAAGTATTAAAGGTATTAACTAGATGTTAATACAGTGAAAAGCCGAGAGTCTCTATTCCAAATCGCTATTTTTTCATTACATAGAAGTAATTTATTGCATCTGGAGGATTATGAAGGAAGATACTTATGATGAAAGTGTATATAATTTTCACTAGGGAAATACTGTGTGAATTTTAAGCACCAAAATGCAGAAAAAAGCATATCTTTTGATTTTCGCGGGCCTCACAGTGTAATTTACGACTCAAGGGAGTAAAGTTATGTATATATTTTGTACCCATTAAGTATCTGGTTCAATTTCATACCTGAATTTTCTGTTGTTTTGATTTGTTTGATCATTCTTGTACATATCTGAGTATCCAATTATATCATTATTTCTGTTGATTTCATTCATAAACGCATAGGAATATTCGAATAATACTTCATTATCTCAATTAAATGGAACAAAAAAAGCTGGCCAGATTCCAATCTATCTATAGAAATATGTTTCCTTAGTCCCACTGGCGGCCGTCATCAATTTATACAATACATGACATTATAGCGGTCAGGATGGTGGGACTGAAAAAGTACAGTACGTGACTCAGTGATATGTATGTAACGCCTTGTAATCACAATTTTTCCCTCGTGCGTGATTGGCGTTTATCCTTTTCGTTACGTAATTTACTATAATCGCACTACTAGCAGTGACATTTTCAGTAAATATATTATACAATTCAAGTGTGGCTTTGACAAACATTATGTTTGCATCAACGAGATTGATCTGACAACAATGAGTTGATAACCGCACTAGCAAATAAAATCATTTTATTTTTCAACAAAAATATATTACAGTTTCCTGTATGATTTTCACTTACAATGGATTTACAAAACCGCGACACGTGTTTCGCTATTACAATAGCTTCTTCAAGCAAGATAAATAAATCACTATTCTATAATACTCTATTTATATACAAGTATGTCGAACGTCTCTTACAATGAAGGTCCGACTTAGGTCCGATATTCGACCCGTTATTTGTCCAAATATTATTTAATTACATTGGACGATTATTCCTAGAAATAGGCTATGTTAATTATTGGCCGGGAACATATTCAACAATGGGGAGTTATTTAATACAACCTGATCATTCAATAAATATTCTGAATTTTTCCCTCTATTGATTTCCAAACTTACTAGAAGGTTTAGTTTCCGACCTTTCTGCTCAAAATGCCTTATTTTGAACTCATGGTGATAGTCAAATCCAAATAGTTAATTGCACTATTTTCTTCCATCTCCATAGTAAAAACAATGAAAGAGTGAAGACCATTCATGAAATCGAGAAACTTGGTAAGCTGTCTGTTTGTACCTTTGAAACATACCAATATGTCATCAACATACCTATACCAGTAAACAAAATCCTATCAACGGATTGTAGTGAATTTTACGCTCCAACGTATCCATGAAAATCTCTGCTAATAGGGGACTTAGAGGGTTCATTGAATTATTGAATGATCTGGTTGAATTGAATAACTCCCTATTGTTGAATATGTTCTCGGCCAATAATTAACATAGCCTATTTCTACGAATAATCGTCCAAATAATATTTGGACAAATTACGGGTCGAATATTGGACCTAAGTCGGACCTTCATTGTAAGAGACGTTCGACATACTTGTATATAAATAGCGTATCATAGAATGGTGATTCATTCATCTTGCTTGAAGAAGCTATTGTAATAGCGAAACACGTGTCGCGGTTTTGTAAACCCATTGTAAGTGGAAATCATGCAGGAAACTGTAACATGGATTTTCATCAAGTATAGGCCAGTTCAATTCAATTTTATTTTTTATCAGTGCTTTGTCGATCTGCCAACATGTAGAGTTTGATGTGTTGGATATTTGAAGTGAGTTTATAAATGATATTCTTGACGTTAAAAAATATTGTTTCCTTCGTCGTATTTATTATAGATTAACATTATTCTACATATAAGCAACGCGGGTTAGATTTTATAAAGAAAGAACGTCAAGCGATATCATTGTCGATTTGGGAAGTTTATTTGACCGATGATTCCATAATTGGAAAATTGAAAGGAACATTCAAATTCGAAAATATTTCGGGTCAAACACAAAAGATCAAATTTGATTTTGTGTCGCCAATACCTAGCACTACCCATTTTAGGGGATATCTCTATGCTCGTCCCGAAGGAATCGCGGAACTTTCTTTACCTATAGTTACGTAAGGAATCATTTCACCATCAACAATTGACAATACGAGCAGACTTCGATCAGAAATACTGAAACTGAACTACAAGTTTTTGTGCAAGTTAACTTGCATAATGTGCTCGTTTCATAATTTTTTATTCATTCTACGGAGAGAAAATATAAGTGCTGTTTTGATGCTGGATGTTATTTCAATCATCAATTCTTCTGAAGACAAGAAAAAATCGAATCCGAACTTGAGAATCACATTACCCAACATCAATATCACCGAAATACCTACTACAAAACATTGTTATGTGCTCTTATGGATAATTCTAATTCAGTGATATCGCCATAAATATAAACCCCGATATTGGTTACGACAAACTGAGTCGAATGAAGGATTTTCGTTAATGTTGTAGATGTCATGTAAAGATAAAGTTAGTTCTGTGCATACATTGAATGATATGGCGCGATGGGCGTAGAACAATTCGCCCCAGTGTTATGCGAACTGAAATGAGCAGAGTTTTTCTCGATTCAAAATTGCCTATGAACCTGCTTCGTTTTTATCTTATTTTGACGCGATGACACCACTATTATTCAAAAGGACGCATTGCCACCCACATTAATACACAACTCATTCAAATGAAACATTTTTATGACAAGTGAGAATCCATACCCTCATGTTTTTATATATTTGTCTATTTGCCACAGCCTCTTATCAAATACGTATAATGCTTCTTTCATATCTTCATAAAATAAAATAAGAAATACGATCATACTCAAGAGTCATTACAATTAATATAAAAGTTAAACCACCCCGACCCCATCAACGAATTGTTCCAGTATCCAAATCCAAGAGAGCTCAAATAATCTGAATAAAATATATAGATATTAACATAGGAGAAAAGAATTAAAAAAAACATTATGTGCAATAATGGGAAAGCGCTGCTTTTTCCCAATTCGATTTTTTTTTCATATAAGTTCATTTTCATTTTTATACATTTGAATAATTTTTGATTTTCCGTTCAGTAATAAATCATCAAAATGGCATATCATTACATTTCAATGAGCTAAGTATTTCTCTCAACTTTACATTCCAATTTTATTTTTCATTCCTTCAGACCCGATGAAAGTGGTTCAAACCGCTATCATTCAACAGGAAACATAGCCAATCGCAATGAAAGTAAACACAAATCACAGAATACTTTTAAGAACAATGGTGCTTCATGTTTCGGGAGCCCCCCTTTCTTTCTGATAGTTTTCAATAAATTTGACTGTTCCATCCATATTCCCATATGTGAATACATTTTTCATCTATTCATGTCCTTTATGGAAATGGTTATACCCGCTGGTTATCAGAAATGCAATCGCAACCATTGTCATCACAAGTAATTCGACGTAAAACTACCCCCACCCCGGTATAAATTGATCCAATTACCCCAACAACAGTGCTCATACAGGTATCCTTTCATCGAATTCGCAGAATTAACCGAACTTGTAAATGATTGAGTGGATCCGAATCCAAGAGAGCTCGAAAACATCTGGATACACTTCCCCTAGCCCAATTTTCCGCCACTCCAACCCCTCCGCACACTCCCGGCCAATGGTGGCGCCCGTCAACTACCCCGTCCGCAACGAATTGCCGGCCTCCAATCACATCTGAGGTTTTCAAGTCGATATTTGTTACTTTATGAATGTTGCGTTTGCCGTCTTTGTGAAGCGAAATGATCAGTATACTGGGGCGATAAATGGCTACAGCTTCATTGCTTCATTGTGTTCCAGATTCTGTTAACATGCCTCCGCTGCTGGTGTAGATGTCTTTCTCTTGCCTTCTTTCTCGTTTCGTGCTTGAGTTTCGTCGCCGCTGTTTTGTTTTTCTTCTATTGATCGCGGCTTTTGTGTTCCTCGGAGTGCTCATAAAATATCTGACCTCGTTACCAACTTCAAGGTTGAGCTTGTTCAGTTGTTGATTAGCACTTTTATTACCTTCTCAGAAAAAAAATTCCTTTCTTCATATTCTATAAAAATCTTTTGGAAATTTTCAAGTGCTGAATTGTATAGATATGTCCTGGGTGATTGAAAAAAATATTGAATATCGATTGCTACAAGGTACCCTTTTGGGCCCTCTTATATTGGATATTTATGTTGAATGTACATGCAGATGACAAATAAATCTTTTCAAAGCCACATAGTCAGGTCTGAGTTATACTATGGAAAACGACCAATCCACATTCAAATATATTCATTATTATATCAATATAATCACTATCAATTCACAGCCATAACAATTTTCAATAAAATGGAACTCTTCTAGATAAATAAGTTAAGAATAAGGCATTACTTTATATTTTGCATAATGAACTAGTGTTATACTATTATCTCCGATGAGAATAATGTCATCCCAAAAAACAATACATGTCTATGAACAGGGATAATTGAGAAGAAGTTCATAATACTCCAGTGAATAGAAAAGGAAAAAAACAAGAAAACATGAAAGATCATGCAGTGCAGAAGAATCAAACCCTAAAGGAACACTTTCACAAGAAGGATATGCTTGCTTCAATTCAGCGGAAAGATCATTAATTTGTTTTTAAATTTGATAATTATTTTTTTCTGTTCAAATTCTGAAGGAATGGGATTGTAAATTCATGATATATTGATCTATTTTGCGCTCCATAATGGAAGTGAGTGTGACATATTTCAGTTAAAATCATGTTTCTATTTAATAATAATAATAGTCGAAATCAATGAAAGGAATCTTTTGAAATAACTAGAAATATTATTCTATCATTTCTGTAGATTCTTATTCGAAACCATTGATAGAAAATCGGACGTGAATATTAAAGTTGAAAAAATTGAAAATCACAAATTATGGGTTGAAATTCGGTATGTAGGTTCAAAATCGATTTCTAAGCAACTTTTTCACATCACTCTTTTCGTTATCTTCAATAATAATTTCATAAATGTTGAAATTTTTATTAGGTTACACATGCCATGAAGTTGTACTATAACGATATCCAATTCGTTGTCATTTTGGTTTTTTAGAATTTTTCGCATAAACTCCAATTTTCATATATAATTCTTCAATGGTGGGAAGTTGTATCATTGGCATGATCTCGAAAAAAAATTGATTCAACAAAATTGACATATTGGTCTAGTCGAATTTCGTTACTTATCTGAATTCAAGCTACGATCATGGCGGCTATGATTAATGGGTGACCGGTTACTTGAACATACTTTCACTCCTAATGTGTACCCGTGCAATAAATAATATGTTTAACGGTAAGACCTCATTCATTTGTAACTTGTATAAGTTTCGACTCATGGTTTAACCTTCGTAGGTGAACGCCAGCTAGTTAGCAGAAAACCCATTTTTATTGAAGTTAACTCGTTTGTAATGTGATATTATTTCATTAAGGATGTTAGCCAAATCTCACTCATGCCATAATAATCTGCATTATAATAGTATATAACGTAACGAGAAGGATGAGTAGCCTATTATGCATGATTGAAAACTGTGAGCACGAGGCTTTAGCAGAGTGCTGCAATTCGCGAGTGTACGTACTAGCCGTATCCTCGAGTTGGGTACTGTCAAGATGACTAAAAACCCTGGTGCGTTGACCGATATGCTTTTGTTTAGCCAATTCCTCTCGACCTGAGAAATCGAAGAGTAAAATTACATTCTTTGACGGTAGGTGGTGTTGAGGTGGTGATACGAATGCGATTTGCTAAGGGTACATTATCATTGAGGCGGCAGCTCACGAGTGATTTTCGATACCGGCGGTCTCATTGGATAAACTCTTGCGGGATCTTTCGTTCACCAATAGAATTATCAGTATACAAAATACGTAATATTTACGAAAATCGACAATAGAAAATTTTCGACAGCTGACAGTTCTGTCAGCTGATTCTCCTTCATTTCCTACTCAATTCAATTCGTGAACGGTAGTGTTATTTCCAAAGTTTCTTTAATGTGGCCTTTTCTAATATTGCATATTGGGCATAAGGGCTCCAAGCCTCCCAATCTTTAATAGTCCAGCAGCCACCGCCTGATTTTTCGAGTGATTAATAACAGGCTGAATCTCCGTGAGTAGGTTCGGTTCGACGAGACGCCCAAGTTTTCCCTCTGTGAAAATTCTCGTTAGAGGTAGCTAACGTAGTGCGCAGGTGTGAAAAAAGTGTTACCGTGGTATCGACAACTCCCAAGCGTAGGACTAGGAAAACGTGCCACTAAATTTGTAGGACTATGTGGCCATTTCATTATACAAGTATTTACTAAGCTGCATAAAAAAAATAGCTGGTTATTGATAATTTTTATGACCTCGTTTTTTCGACATATTCGGAGTGGAGGACGCTCCAGTCAAACCATCCATTTTGTAGGACAATTGTTTTTCCGAGTGTATTATCCAATTATATCTCAATATGTGAATAAAAAACTCACTATTAGTCCGACAATTTCGACACCCCGCCGAATCGACATGTTTCACACCTGCGCACTACGTTAGCTACCTCTAACGAGAATTTTCACAGAGGGAAAACTTGGGCCTCTCGTCAAACCGAACCTACTCACGGAGATTCAGCTTGTTATTAATCACTCGAAAAATCAGGCGGTGGCTGCTGGACTATAATGTCTTCATTGTGTTGGGGATGTCCTAAATTCCTCTAATTACAAATTACTCATAATTTCATTACAATATTTTTTCAATGTTTTTTTGAACTTCACCATGTGAATTTTCCCAATTGAATTTTTTCATCTCCATGTAAGTAAATTTTATACTTCATTTATCAACTAATATTATATTACTCTTCCTTTATTGTAGAATTAAATGTAAATTCAGCTGATGACGAACCTATGTAGGTTCGAAACATGTACTGAATCACCGTACTGACATCTTTCAAATATAAAATTGTGGAGACGACTTAGAGTTTTTCTGCACCGTAAATCTACTACACTACACTTTGAGATACAATGGGCTTCTACCACAGGTTAAATACGTAATAGTCCAGTAAATGAAGGGACGAACCTGTGAATAAGTCTATGAATTCTTCACTTGTCGCTCAATTTATAGGTCGTCACAGATGTTTTCAGAGGACCCAAAACTTAACACGATTGCGTTCATGGAAATGTCCGAAAATGGCCCCCAAACCCAGAAAAATGGGTTTCCCGCCAATATCTGGCTAAATATACGAGTTAGAGTTAGAGTCTCATTATCTACAAAAAAGATCCTTATCATTCTTTCCGAAAACTCAACAGTTTTCGAGATAAAGAAACCCAAAACTCTCCTCATTTCAGCTGCCGCTTTCTCTATAGACATTCTGTTGTCTATGCATTCGCTTGGAGGCGGGCGGACGAATTGTTTCATAACTCAGGCAAAAACTGACATTTTTCAATGATTCAAAGTTCAAGATAATGAGGAAACCCGTAGCCATCATTCCATGTATTTTGAAGTTCTTTCTCATTTGGCAAAAAGATTTAATAAGCTGTGAAAGTTTTTTTCCGCACCATTTCGACACTGTTTCATTAATTTGTATAAATTTTTTTCAAAAATAGTCTTTTATCGGAAATTTTTCTCTATAATGGGTCCTTGGGGGGTCTTGAATGATCTCTGATTTTTTTTTTTGTACTTTCCCCGCGTTCTAATAAATGATCCTTTAGTTTATTTACATTTTTCGTGCGATTTCGGATTTATGTCGAATCTGCGGAACAACCGTGAAATAAAAAATTATTAGCCATTTTATCGACTTGCCATGCACATCGTTTTGAAGCCAAGATGCTCTAGTTTCCGAATATATATATATATTTTTTATGGCTAATAATTTTTCAATTCGCGGTTGTTCCGCAGATTCTACATAACTCCGAAATCGCATGAAAAATGTAAATAAACAAATGGATCATTTATCAGAACGCGGGGAAAGTACAAAAAAAATTCAGAGATCATTCAAGACCCCCCAAGGACCCATTATAAAGAAAAATTTCCGATAAAAGACTATTTTTGAAAAAAATTTAAACAAATTAATGAAAAAGTGTCGAAATGGTGCGGAAAAAAACTTTTACCGCTTATTAAATTTTTTTGCCAAATAAGAAAGAACTTCGATATACATGGAATGATAGCTACGGGTTTCTTCATTATCTTGAACTTTGAATCATTGAAAAATGTCAGTTTTTGCCTAAGAATAAAGATGAAGGTCTTTTTTGTAGATGATGAGACGATCTTTAATTTCTGATGAACGAAAATTCTCTAATTCGTATATTTAGCCAGATATTGGCGGGAAACCCATTTTTCTGGGATTAGGGGGGGGGGGGGCGGGGCATTTTCGGCCATTGCCATGAACGCAATCGTGTAAAGTTTTGGGTCCTTTGAAAACATCTGTGACGACCGACAAATTGAGCCACAAGTGAGGAACGCATAGACTTGTTCACAGCTTTCCCTAGTTTCGGATCTTCAGTTACTGGACTATAAGGTCAAGTTCGTCTAATAAAAAGCATTATTTTGAAATGTTTGACAGTTCGATTTGAATTTGGATGCATTTGAAAGTTCCTTTAATATTCAAAATCTTGTTCCTAGTTCCTGTTTCTTTTCACGTTTTTCTTGTTTATATTGTTTTTAAGTGTTTATCGTTGCTGTTCTTGTATTTGTTTGATTTCATAGTGATAGTTAGATTTATTATGAACCGATTTAGAAAGCTCAAAATAAAATGCTCGTGTCACGTGTAGGTATTACTTATTCCTCATATCATCGGCTCGTAATCACATTAAAATTGCATAAAATTTCAACACTATGAAGAAAAAAGTACTTACCTATCTTCGGTTCCTCAGAAAGTAGAAAGATAAGATATCAATACTTTCCAGTTTCACTAACAACTATTGTTTCGGAAGATTTAAAATCACATCACAATCACTGAGTTTTTGGTTTATTTTTCATCACATTGAAAGCAAAAGGAATAACTGATAATCAGTCAAAATGTGATAACTACATAATTTCTAGCATTTCGCGGAAAAGCAAGAAATTGCATGCAAAACATGAGACCATGAAATAAACATAACCTATAAATCTATAAATAATCGAATGGCCGTCGAGCAGACGGATATCATGGCATCACAGATTAAATTAAAATCACGTAAGCTGCGCCTCTGCTGGCAAACTCTCGAAGGCATCTCTTCAGTTGAAATTGATCAAAATCAAGATAGCGAAAAGTCGAGAAAATTTGCTTACAATCCATTAGGTATAAGTCAACAAACCAGGGTTTTTATTCATCTTGGGTATTGTATTTTTTCTACTCCCACCATGCTTATGTGGTAATTTTTGTTGGTGTAGCACAAATTCCGGAAGCGGCCGCCATGAGTTTAGAATACACAGACATGTATTCCACATGAGCCATTACCTAACGACTGTCAAGTACGTAACGAACGGTTTAAAATAGTGACAGAATAAAAACAAGTTTTATAATACAATATTCGAACTAAAATCGCATTAATCATAATAAAATAATCACTATCGAAAACATTGAACTTCGTTTGAAAATATTGGAATTGATGCACATCTATTTCGAAAGAAAAATTGAGTTAGGCGAGGCCAAGGTAAGCAATTTCCAAGAGAAAAATGTTACTTTTGGTTTTCTATACTATTCAATTACAATAATCTGAAGAAACATTTTATAATGAAAAAGCTATAAATGATTACAAAGTAAATTTCGGCGGTGTTAGAAAGTTTTTCATCTACCCTTCCTTCAAGAAAAAACAATTGTTTTTTAAACGACCTCGATTTGTGTTATTTATTGTCCCTCCTCAACAATGGTGAGCGGATTAAGGGATCAGCCAAAAGTGTATATTAGTAGAAGTGCCTTTCTTGAAACGAACGTTTGTGTCGGCATTTACACTTCCTCAGCGGCTAAGTACCGGTAAGTACCCATTCATCATCGGCCATTAGCATTGTGTCACAGATGAGATTATAGCGATTCTCTTCGATTTTCGAGACGCGTCATTCTATTCCCGCACTTGAGTGTGAGTTCGGGTCTGCTTATGGGGAATAAACAGCAGCTGCTTTGTGAGATGTATTCAGATTTTGCTAATCTTTTCGAGATTTCGATGGACAATATTGCGTCATATGACTGCGAATAAAGAATGAATTTTGAAAATCCCCGCTATTCAACAGTATCTCAATACTCGAATATGTTTTGTAAGAATATGTGGTAATGGATTCTTCAAAATTCAGAAAAATGAAGATGTCGAAATTTGTTTGAATGGAAAGATTTTTAAATTGCTCTAAAATTGTTTGTTTTCGTTTACCAGCTGACGAACGTCAACCCTTAAAAGTCGAAACTTGTGCGAGCAATGGATCAACGAGGCCTAACCTTTTAACGTGCGATTACCCAGCACGTCAGCCCGGCGCGGAATCGAGCCCCGGTATTCCGCTTGGAAGGCGAATGTGCTAATCTCTACACTACCGAGAACCATAATCTGACATTTTTTTCAACATTCAGATTGAGACAATGGAAAACTTTTTACAGGTTCAGATAATATCGTGGAAACTACAGAAAAGGAAATATGATTCAAGCTATAAATTTTATTACACTCAGCATCTTCAGGAGAAGAGAACTGATACTGAATCTGGAGACTAAGGTTAGCTATTTACATACTCAAGAATCTGAGGTAATGCAAAAACTACCAGCAAAATTTTTGGGTCCGATATGGATATATGACTTTGTCTGTTAGGTTCCCAAAGTTATCTGGACTACTACCCATCTAAAAAGGTTTCGAAACTCGATATCCACCTCTAGGAAACTCAACCGTTACCAATATGAATAAAGGGATTTTTCAAGTAAAAAACAAAGTTCAAATATAATTTTCAATACTCATTCGAATAACTATATCAAAAAATTATTTCATTGGGAAGGATAAAATTGTTTCCTGTTTCCCCATTACAGTTTTGACATCAATTTCAACTCGAGGTACTTTTAATCTCAGTGAGTTTGATAATTATGTCCAATTCATTTCGGTATTCACAGGGCCTACCAAAAGTTCACTGGAGACCCACCAGGTCTCCTCAGTGCAACTCGGTTGAACATGCGAATACAAAACACTTCGAACGGTCTGTTCCTCTCGAAACAAAAGTGAACACCTAAGACAAAATGCCATCTGCTGGATGACGACCAAAGACTCAAACTCCTACCACACCAAGCAAGGGAACATTTTACAACAGGAATATCATACGGCGAAGCCGTTACAGCTGACCCGGCGCGAACGGGAGTCCTCTTCGATCTTCCTGTAGAGAAAGCTGCAACCCTCCACAGAACTCAAAATTTTTATGTTCGAAATGATCGCATTCACGAATCCAATTCCAGACAGCTGTTGCGACCCGTCATTGAGGAGACCTATGGAGTTATCGCTGGGTGAACAACGAGCTTTCAGCCACTGGAGATCTGAAAGCAAGAACGGCAAGATATCTAGGAGTCACCCTGGACAGACCCCTAAAGTTTAGACAGCACAGTCACGGAGAGGATAAACGTAGTGGAAGGCGCAAGGCATAAACTCTACTTCCTCATAGGGCCTAGTAGCAACTCTGACCTCAAGCTAAAACTGATCATGATAAGGAAGGTGCTCCTATGATGATTCTGTATGCCTCAGCTATGTTGGGACAGTGTGCACAGACATACAAAACCAAAATTCAGTAATTCGTGAACGTTTGCCTGATATCAACAGTGAACGTGCACACAAATATGCCTAATCGGTTAATATACCGAGTTCTTACCATCAGGGAACATCATATCGACGAAAACCTCAGATTCCACGCGGCAAGTACGATTGGCAGATCAGAAAACCACGGGAATCCTCCGTTCCAGGAACCATATGGAGACCAGGGCGTCAATTCTTGAACCACACGTTCGCTGAACGTATACGTTCTTGTAAGACAGCTCAGCAACAGCGTATTTGCAGGACTGCGAGTGATTCAAGGATAGGGCGCCTAAACCGAGAAGATCCCAGGCTTCGGGAAAGGGTAAATATAGGAGACCGGCGAAACAGAACGATCCACCATCGTTGGAAATCAGAGTTCCAAAAATGTTCTGTTACGAAAATATGTGTTGGAGATAAAAAAATTGGAAAGTATTCAATATTTCCAGAACCTTTTGGGATATTTAATTGATATTTGATAAGCAGTGACAGTTAATGAAAGTTTATATTCCAACAAAAAAATAATATCAACCCCAATAATGGCATGGGCACGAGAAAGGACTTCGATATTTCCGAAGAAAAAATTCGTTCGGATTTTTCTCGAATGAAATTAATTTCTAAACTCCCCGTTCATTTTGTGTTAAAAAAGTCAGTTTTTGTATGACATTTCCAGTTAATTGAATTTCATCTTACTTCAGTAATCAGTGCCATGCGTTCGGCCATCATTTTCGATATTCTCTACAGTTTTTTTGAACTTCAACACCTCGTATTTCCGTAACAGAACATTTCTATCATTTATATAACACCATCATTATTCACTCATGTAGATCTGCAACCTTCAATAATTGGATATCATTAAAGAACACCATGTAGATTCCGACAGTGATTCTTGATTTTTTCAGATTGTGAAAGGTTATGAACCAAGAAAAATGAGAAGAGGAACTAATCTCAATTCCTGAAACTCATTCAAAGATTAACACAGGAATCTCGATTCTCAACTAACTACCTCTACAACATGATTACATAAAGGGAATAGCAAACGTCGGTAATGAGGAGGTGAACCGGATTGGTAGCCAATGCGATCCTGTCGGTCGGTTTCCGTTTTAGTGCTGACCTGCAGCAATTGGGTTCAATCAGCGATAATTGATTAAGACCACGAGCCACGAGCAAGCTTCCAACTACCCATTTTATCGATTATATCTCTCTGCCGGTTGTGATAAAGACTCGATTCGAGATCTGGACTAGTCATTAGTGGACATTAAACGACTAATTGAGTTGAATGGTAGAAAGAAAAATGAATGTAGACTTGATGGGGTGGTAAAATCCAATAATTTTTTACCATATACTTTATTCTGAACAGTATCCTTCATTATAGGCAAGCGGAGAAATCACATATAGTATACAAAATAAATTGCAAAGAGTGTAACCAAATTTACATAGGACAAACGGGTCGCAGCCTGAAGGGGAGGATTACTTCTCATAAGAGCGACATCAAATGCAACACGCATTCGTGTGCTTTGACCGAGCATGCCATTAGACAAAATCACGCAATAAATTTTGAAGATGCCAGGATCATTGACGTTGAAAGGGACGTATTCAAACGTTCCTTCCTTGAAATGATCCATATACAAAAAAAATTATGTAATGAATAAAAAATCCGACATTGACAATATTAGTTCCATTTACACATACTTACTTAAACTGCATTTTGATAAATTTAATAATAATTCACACAACATTTCGAATGAATCCCTGTAATATTAATCGCCATCTACTAACCATAGTCCGTAATTTCTCAAATTCATATTGTAAACGTGGCATCAGTGGTTCTGTCGAATAACTTTTTGTAATTCCATGAATTTCATGGCAGAGAAAGCGAGCGATAGATCTATTGATTCCATGGTTCAATTTAAATCTTTGGAAAAAATTGTCAACTGTCACTTGTCATACATCAACTTCACCACGCTTCACGTGACTAACCTACAACAAATTTTTCTCATAATTCAACCATGCTGTATGGTACAATTGAGTTTTTAAAGACATAACTCAAATTTTAAATGTTTTACATTGTTTTTTATCTGCATATGATGACCGATAAGCTTTGACTGTTATGAAGAAACTAGCTTCTTTCAAACCACGATAGTAAGTAGTCTCATCCGGTCTATAAAATTGATTGTTAATTTCGTTTCACAATTTTTCAGTAGGTCCTGAAGAAGGAAATAAACATTTCCGAAAGCTTGACGCAATACCAAAGAGTTTTTCTCACTCCCTGGCATCCTCAAGATTGACTGCAACCTCACCAACAGAAATCACCTAGTGGTTTCGAAGTTCTTTTTTCAACTGGCCAGTCACGACCAACCCAAGGTTTATGTGTATATATATGTATATATATATATATATATATATATATATATATATATATATATATATATATATATATATATATATATATATATATATAGGAAAGTAGTATTTGATTTGACTATATTGATCAGGATAAAGGTATCTTTTATATTTGGGTGTTGTAGTCAATAATTGGAGGGCTTCAGTAAATGAAAACTATTTTCTGATTATTCGAGCTTCCGGAAAATTTATTTCCTTTCTCAAGAATATCTACAAAGTAAATGGGTTTAAAAGTGATACAATATAATATGGTAGTAGAACTCACCAGAGTAAGATTATAAAATAAACTGGCAAAGTAAAATAATACATAAGAACATTGTAAAAAGTTAAGTAAATTGTCAGTAAAATTTTGACATTTGTCAGACTACTTGTTAAAGATATAAAATGAGTAATCGGAAATGTACAGTGCGTAAAGTACAGTTGAGTTGTAAAGAATATCGACTGAATTAGGTCTTCAAAACACAAATCATTGATCAAAAGTCAAAATGTAATTGTAAATTTTGCTTAAATTTTGAATCTCTGATTTTTTATTCAAATCGTTTGGACATTTACTTATATGTACCATTTCGAGAAATAATCTCTTAATTTTGTTTTGTTCAACAGTTAAAATTTTTGTATTTTCATAATCCATTATGTGATCTTGTGAAATAACATGGTCTGCTAGTCCACAAGAAGATTTGTTTAGCCTGCAGTCACTTTTATGTGAAGTGATTCTTCCAGAAAGGTTTCGAGATGTTTCGCCTATATAAACTGAATTGCAAGAAGTGCACGGAATACTATAAATAACATGAGATTTTTCTTTGGAACTGAGAGGAGTTTTAATTCTTGAATAAAGTGAAGAAATTGTTTTTTGGCATTTTGTAGAAATTTTGATATTTTTGATATCTCGAAAAATATTCGTTAGTTTGGGTGTTAAATTGGGAATATATTGTATGGAATAGTAATGTAAGGATTCAATATGATTATTCGGTAAGGACAAGTTGTTAAATGGGGAAATGATGATATCGGATGAGATGGAATTATTTGAATTTGGATGCTGTCTTGAATTATAGTCACGTAGTGGTATATTGAATAAATATTTATTCAAAATTTATTCATTAAGGTATTTTAGATCATTTAACACAAAGTCAGGATGGGATAATTTCGTTACTCTTTCTTTTAGTGCTAAAATGAGGTTGGTTTTCATTCTAGACGGATGATGGGAAAAGAAGCTAATAAATCTATTACTATATATGGGTTTTCTGTACCATCTTGCCTTGAGTACATTATCCACACATCTGATAACTTTCATATCAAGAAAGGGTAGAGATTCATTCATTTCTTCCTCGCAAGTAAATTGAAGATGTGGATTGTAACAATTGAATGAATCGAGAGTGTTTTTAATTTGATCTTCAGGAAGTGCTAAAATTATATCATCAACATATCTCTTGATGAAAGGAATATCATAATTTATATCATTAGAAATTTCAGTGAGTAAATCATCTAATACAAAATTACATAAAATTGGTGATAAGCTGGAACCCATGGGTGTACCAAAGATTTGTTTGTAATATTGATTATTGAACTCAAAAATATTTGATTCAAAAACAAAATTCAGTAATTTGAGGAAACTTTTTTTGTCTAAAGTTGTGTACCTTGATATTTCATTCCAATGAATTTCAATAATTTTAAGTATTGATTTGAGTGGAAGGTTAGTAAACAATGACACAACATCAAAACTGACTATTTTATATTGAGCAGGTAATTTAAAATTGTTGATGAAATTACTGAAATGAAAGGAGTCTTTGATATAAAAATCATTGTCAGTGTTGTAAGAGAGGGTTAGAATTTCTGTCAAAAATTTTGCAATTGGGCCATTAGGAGTAGAAATTGAAGAAACAATGGGACGCATTGAAAGGGATGGTTTGTGAATTTTGGGTAGAGCATAAAATCTAGGAGCGGTGGAGTTATAAATTTTCATTCTTTTGCCAATATTATCATCCAATTGCTGTTTTTTAACTAATTCAGATATCAATTTGTTAGCTTTCTGTTGTAATGTGCAAACAGGGTTACCTCTCAATTTAGTGTAATATTGCAGGTTATCTAAATGTTCTTGTGATTTCTTCAAGTAGTCCTCTTTATACATGGCAACAGTAACATTGCCTTTGTCACTTTGAACGATATAGAGTTCAGGATGTTTATCGAGAAAAATTTTACATTGAACAAAATATTTATTGAGGTAATGATCAGTTGTGTCTTTATGCATGTAATTTGTTATCACATTGGTACATCTCGATCTCAGTAAATCTTGTTCATTTTGATCGAATTTTTGCATGATATTTTCCAAGTCCGCTAATAAAGATGAAATTTTGAAATCTTTTTTGGAAGGAAAAAGTGCAAATTTCGGACCAAGCGCTAAGAATTTTTTAACTTCGAATGGAAAATCAATATCGGTGAGATTTTTGAACCAACTTTCTTTGAATTTGATATTATGAAATGAAGTACATTGAAGTGAAAAAATATTTTTTATATTAGTTGACTTTATTTTATGGAAGAGAGTATTGTAGTGAATTTGTTGCCTACGTTTATATTCAACGAAAGTATGGTAATTTAAAATAGACTTGGAAATGTTTTGAATATCAATAAGTCTTTTCTCAAAATGATTTATGTCAGAGAAGGTGATTTTGATTTCCAAATTCAGAATATTCTTTCCAAACCTTGAGTTTAGTCCTTCTATTCTGTGGTCAACATTTGAATTTGAATCACTTCACATAAAAGTGACTGCAGGCTAAACAAATCTTCTTGTGGACTAGCAGACCATGTTATTTCACAAGATCACATAATGGATTATGAAAATACAAAAATTTCAACTGTTGAACAAAACAAAATTAAGAGATTATTTCTCGAAATGGTACATATAAGTAAATGTCCAAACAATTTGAATAAAAAATCAGAGATTCAAAATTTAAGCAAAATTTACAATTACATTTTGACTTTTGATCAATGATTTGTGTTTTGAAGACCTAATTCAGTCGATATTCTTCACAACTCAACTGTACTTTACGCACTGTACATTTCCGATTACTCATTTTATATCTTTAACAAGTAGTCTGACAAATGTCAAAATTTTACTGACAATTTACTTAACTTTTTACAATGTTCTTATGTATTATTTTACTTTGCCAGTTTATTTTATAATCTTACTCTGGTGAGTTCTACTACCATATTATATTGTATCACTTTTAAACCCATTTACTTTGTAGATATTCTTGAGAAAGGAAATAAATTTTCCGAAAGCTCGAATAATCAGAAAATAGTTTTCATTTACTGAAGCCCTCCAATTATTGACTACAACACCCAAATATAAAAGATACCTATATATATATATATATATATATATATATATATATATATATATATATATATATATACATATATATATATATATATATATTTCGGGAGTATCTTGACTGAACTTGAGCTTGATAAGGAATGATATACTTTTGGGATGCAGTCAGGATCAGATGGCCACAACTAAAAGTGATCTCTTTGGTAGGTCTGAGCTTTCAGAATACTTCATTCCATTATCAAAGACATCTAAAAGTTATTATAGTGGAACATAAAATATTCAGTAGAAAAATATTTCCATATTTTACTTACTCGAGATAGAAAAGTAAGACTTGCATCAACATGAAAACCAAGAAGATCTTGAGATGAATGAAAAAAGAATCCAGAAGGGAATTGACAG
Organism: Zygogramma bicolorata; assembly: GCA_032362365.1. Taxonomy (NCBI): domain Eukaryota; kingdom Metazoa; phylum Arthropoda; class Insecta; order Coleoptera; family Chrysomelidae; genus Zygogramma; species Zygogramma bicolorata. Next base: position 5,580,721 of record JAVJAQ010006102.1, on the reverse strand, counting down.
CAAATTATCAGTTTGACATCAATCTTTCACGTTGTGATTACTAGAGGGTGATTACTTTCTTTTCATTTAGTATCATATAGGCTTAAACGAAGAAGCAGGAAATAAGTTAACACACGATCAATTTATTAAATGATAAGATCTTTCGATATCTTCGGTGTGAACTTGAAACTTCTTGTAGACACCAACAACCCTAACACCAAATCGAGTTTAATGCCAGGGCAGCCGATATCTACAGGAAATGTCAACGATCAATTCAGTCATGTGACTGTGAATTTTGTAGTTTCAAAAGGTATGTGTAAATTTTACTAAGACCTTCGATGTCAGTTCTTCTATTCATTGTTAGGTCGTTTTTACCAATTTCTACCATTTCTTAAAATATTCTCCTTTGATAATTTTTCTCAATTGTCAAATCTTTTGGATCATCGAAGTCAACAACGTGATCTTCACTCATATAACATGTGCTCGGATAGGTTTACGCGGTCGGATATGTGATTACAAGAACTTCCGGTCGAACCCCTTTTGGGACCGTTGTTCTGTCGACGTTTCGGCTCCCACTTTGGAGACATTCTCAAGACTTCTTCGTGACTTGGCTGAGGTCTAAGTCTCCTCAACCCCCAACTCCCATCTTGACAAAGTGAAGACTGTGGTTTTGTGGATAGAGGAATGATATTCATAACTATATGAGAGTCCGACGATGTTAAACACGTGGTCGGACCCAATGTAAGTCTGGTAATTAGAGGTTCGCTCATAAAGCCATTTGGACTAATAATTTCAATTTTTCACAGTCATATTATCACAATACTTAATGCAAATTATAACATTGATTCTATAATGATATTCCCAAATATTTGATGATTTTATGGTACTTTTGCAAGGGTGCACGTCGAATTAGTCATGCCTCTGATGATGTGCCACAGTATTCAAATCGTAGTAATTGTATCAGTATATAGGAGAAAAATATTGTCATCGAGAGGGAAATAAAACTTTCGGTTTCTATCGTTTTAGCCTCCAAGCGTTCATTATCAGTTCCATATACTCTGGACCTGTAGCAATAGGGAAATGTTTACTAATTTTCGAGAGTTGAGATTACATGAACTACCACTATTATTCAATGTTGTTCTTTAGCGACAATTCCACACGAGGCTAGAAAACGGTTTCCTGCGGCCGGACTATGATGTTCACGAATTCCACGGTAGGAGAATCCCGAAAATAATACGTTGAAATGAGTTTTGTTTTGTTCCTAATTTGGTAAATAGCTCAAAAAACAATCCACACAAAGTATATATCAGCGTTCTGAGAAAAATTTAACGTAAAAAGATGTGGTTTGTTGCCACTAGAAGAGACATCATTCATTTTTAGCATCATTATTTACAGTTTTACACATTTCGAACATGATTCTTTTTGAACATCTCTATTGTATCGTAGATATTTTTTTATAAAAAAATTCCTTACAGTCGAAGTTCAGAAATGTCAAACTGGGAAGATATATTATTCATAACATGACTCTTAGGTAATAATAAAAGAATATTTCATACCTCTTGAATTTTTGAAAAATCGTTACTATACCACGGTAGAAAATTTCTTTTTGTATAATTCACCCTACTCTCCGGAATCCCGCTGCGCTCGTCTCGCAGAAATCGCGTTCGATTTACAATTTGAAACTTTTTCTAACTAGTAACATAAATAGTTTCAATATATCCAGTGTTATAAGTGGGCATTGCAAATAGACCAAAAATATGTATATGTTACCGGCAATGTGTATGATTCAGGCATTGTATAGAATACCTAGGCATTCTATACATTGCCGAGTGAATCCAGGAAATAAACTCATTTCTTAACAATTGTACAAACTTTGCCTAGGCATTGTGTATAATGCCTAGGCATTATATAGAATGTCGAAAGTTTTGCAGGCAAAGTATAAAATGAACAACATTGTTAAAAATTGTTTATTGCAAATAACAAACATGAAATGTATTAAACATAGGATCTGAAAATCCCCATATTTTACTAGAGTAAAATTTAAAAGTGAAACATTCATTTAAGAAATTACTTGTTACAGCAGGAAAGAGAACTATGGTTAGGTTGGGTTAGGTTAGGTTAGGTAAGGTTAGGTTAAAAATCTGTCTGTTCCATTGTTTTCAAGTTAAGGTTAACCTAACCTAACCTAACCTAACCTAACCATAGTTCTCTTTCCTGCTGTAACAAGTAATTTCTTAAATTAATGTTTCACTTTTGAATTTTACTCTAGTAAAATATGAGGATTTTCAGATCCTATGTTTAATACATTTCATTTTTGTTATTTGCAATAAACAATTTTCAACAATGTTGTTCATTTTATACTTTGCCTGCAAAACTTTCGACATTCTATATAATGCCTAGGCATTATACACAATGCCTAGGCAAAGTTTGTACAATTGTTAAGAAATGAGTTTATTTCACAATGGAACAGACAGATTTTTAACTCTGCCTGAACTCCAGCAGGCATTCTATAGAATGCCTAGGCAAAGTATGAAATGTTTAAAATTTTACACTTTGCCTGCTTACTTTTGGCAATGTATAGAATGCCTAGGTATTCTATACAATGCCTGATTTTACACTTTGCCGGTAACATATACATCAATGATCCTGATCCCAACAAATGATATCTCATCATTTTTTGTCTCAAAAGTCATTCAACGAAGGTTAAGAAAATGATTTACATTCAGCTTGATTCAAATGAATGTATGCCACCTATGTTCTAGTTATGTTTCCCGATCATTGCTATAAATGAATCCGTTTTAGATCTATTTTTGATAGTTGAAGATTAAAGTGAACGGAATATGTGTACAATTCAATTACTTTAACGTTACCTGTGCGTCATCTTTATGATCGAAGAACTCACATTCTCTATGTAACATCTCTGTCTATTAACTGCTATAAGTACGTCAAAATTCGTTAGCATTTGTCTTGTAAGTAAACAATTATGCGGACCAGCTGACAGTTGTTAGCACCCAGTAGGAGCAGTAACATTCTTGAAAATGCCAACTGAGATGTTGGCGAAACATTGAAACCATATTATGAAAAATCAACGGATAAACTCCCATAATAACACTTTATTTTCCCTTGGTTTGTTCCCGGTTCTCTGAGCATAACATGTGAATCTGAAGATGGAAAACGACGTATCACAAAAAGGTGTTCACAAAGTGATCCGGTTACGCAAATATTTCAAACGACACATTCCAAAACAGTCATGAGCCACTTATCACCGTAAAAATTCTTTGTCCTTTTCGAACAATGCATTCTCACCAGTCTCTTCCAAACATCCCGGGGCGATAATCTTCAGTTAATGTTGACAATATCGCAAATCGCTCTTTCTCTATCAGCGGTCTCCGTAAGGGCCATTTACGCCAGCTTGGCAATGATCGAGAGGCACTTAAGGTGCTATAAGAGCTTACACACAGAAGATTAGAGGTATTACAGTTAAGTACCTCAAAAGTGCAGGAGCGAATTGAAAAGTGGCAAGACCCGAGTTGAGTGCTGTTTACTGTACCGAGCTAGCATGTAAATCTCGAACGATTTCAGCGATTTGCGTTTCAGCCGGTTGAGGTCTTTTCAGGTATTTCGCCTGAGGCATGCACGAGTCGGAAACGAGGCGAGTTTTTGTCAGAGAAAGGATGCTTTCAGTGCTTTCAGCGTCGTATGTGCTAGAGCGATTAAACTGTTTTGTTTGCGAAGTATGTGTTCGGTTAATGAAACAGGATTTTTTTACGTAATTGATATTGAGTCGAAATAAAAACACTTTTTACCTTTCATACTCCAATTTCAGTGCATTGACCAGCTGGCACGTACTTTTATTTCATTTATTTCTCTGCAGGTAACTCGAGTTTGAATCCAATTGAATTCATAGAATTATTCCAACCATATTCCAACCACATTACAAACAGATCTCATTTCCTAATTCTCATATGTTGAAAGAAATGTCGAAACTCTTTACATTTAGCAATCTATACTACTATTATTAAAGAGGTGGAGGAGGTAGTTTGATTCAGCTTCCCAAGGCAATGAACACACCAGGAATATTAATTCTATGATTGTAAGTAGAACTGTTATTTTCGATTTGATCTTGTACAATTTTATCATATTCTTTGTAGCTTTTCTCCTGATGAAGCTAATAAACAGCGAAATATTGAGATCAAGAAGAAGAAGAAGAATATTTATTTAAGTAGGTTTCCCTAATATACAATATCTATACTATATAATATATCACAATACAAAGGAATAGGAATAACATTATTTCGCCTAAAAATAGTCATATCATAAGTAATAAAAAGTATAACAATGTGTGCTGATCATCCCTGGTGATTGAGCAGTGAAGTAGGTCACTAGTTCAAGGGTAGGTATAAGAACAAATGAGTTTTATTAGTAAACAGACCGCAAACCTGAGAACTTCCAAATCTAGTTTATAAAGTACGGTCGAGAATACATCACAAATATATATATATATATATATATATATATATATATATATATATATTTGTGATGTATTCTCGACCGTACGAATATATATATATATATATATATATATTATCTCCCTGCTGGTAAAGTGAGCCATTCGTTAAGGGAAATCACGGTTGAAGTGAGGTCCGGTACAAAGTGAGGACCGTATACGGGCCTCACTTTGTCGAAGAGCGTGAGATTTCTTCTGACAAATGTATAGGTGGTGGGAAGCATGTTTTACAAAAATTAAACTGGACCTCATATTATGCAGTATACTGTAATTTCAGTTCATCAAATTTCCGTGTGAGGGCGCTGACTCAGATGTATACTTTCCAACCATGTATATTGTATCTAGTATAGAATAACTTACGATACACAGAGTGAGGACCGTAAAACTGGCAACATGTGTTAAGACGGATCTATAAGATCCCGTTGCGGAAATCAAACATGTCCTTACTATTAGCCTGAGAATTCATGCAAGTATAAAGAAATTAATTGAGTACAATTTTTTCTTTCGAGAATTGATATAAAAATATAGAAATAGCTATATTTATGTTGAGACCCATTTTACATCACAAACAGCGAAAGCTCGGGTCACTTCTTCCACTAACCAAAACTCTCAGAAAAAAGCAACAATTCAGACTCATATATAATTAAATAAATTACTTAATAATAATAAAATTGAAATGAACATCATCCTATCCTAAGGCACGGGAAAAACTTTCTTTGGCAAGGGATTTCGAAGCTTGGAGTCTTTGGAGAGTGACAGTGCCTATAAGAAACACGTACGTACGACACGTTTCCAGGCAACATGAGGGTGGAGAGATTGCACTCGTCTGATCAATTGCGATGGGATTGCCGAATGCGAAAAGTTTGACGATATTGTAATAGCCAGCAGAGATATGTATCGTAGCTTTTTTTTCAGAATAGTAATATTCATGATTCTGAGAATTCAAACGTCGGACCTCGTAAAATTAGCGCTAGTTTTAAGTTATTCTGCGAAGGGAATGAATAGTGTTTGAAGTCGAGCGGATATCGAGCAGTTCAAGTAAGAAATCATTGATATAAATTCTTACGCCGTAACCAAGAAAAATAATAGATTTTCCGTGAAGTGCGCTTAACCACGACAGTTTGATAACTTGTAGGGTTATTAGTATAGCTACTTCTCTTCGGGCTTGAAGGCCGTCGTTCTTTGGAATTTCTTCCTGACGTTTCGCTTGCGCGAGTGGTCAGCAACTGGGAATACCGGCTATTCGAATTTTAGGAAAAGGTAAGCCAAAAATAAGTATACACGGTGGCTCTAATATTTTTTAAATTTTATTTCAGTACTGGACGGAAGGCGTCGGCCAAGCTACGTATTGCAATCATTCTCCGTATACTATAGCATTACGGCGAAGGCACGTCCATTGACTTTGTTGTTGGGTAAGCAGTATATTCTTGAGGACTTGAACATATTTCATTCCATTTCCACGTATACTCAGTACCTTCAGTGCATCGCGTTATTTCATTTCCGTTAATCAGTCGAATTTATTTTTTATTTTGTTACCGTCTCCTTTTATTTCTCTCATTGTTGAATATAGTATTCAAGTTAAGATTCAGTTTTTTATTTCAAAACCTCAACCTCATAACCTCTTACAGAAATTTCTGCGAACTCTTAATATCTCTCGAATTGAAGGCCTCTCCTTCGCACGAGGGGAATTCAAGTTTTTTCGGAATTGCTTTAACATTGAGAATTTGATGTGGGAAAGTCCAAGAACAATAGCTTCAGACCTATTTAAAAATGGTGACTTGGGATTTTTTTCCTGCAAAGTGAACTTGACGATAAAAACTTATGATAATACGTATCATTTCAGAAATATTTTCTAGATCTCTCATAAAATCATAGCCCCTCCTGAAGACGATACTAATATTTCAACTGAATGATGCTACAATATATTTCTACGTGATTTTCCTTTGAACAGAAGTAGCCCAAAGTAACTGGCTACCGAAACGAAAAATCTAGAAGGACAATATAACTTTACCTAATGAAATATGTCGAATGGCGGAGTCGGAACCATGTTGGTTTGGATTATGCCTCACAAAATGACGTAAAATGATAAAATATTTGAATTGTATCCTTGTTATATTTACCGATTTAACATGACTGAAATGGAAGTGCGATTACACGTGGTGAACATATCGGGCATACCTTTTCTCCGAACCTTTTTCTATATAAAATGTTTCAACCTACTGAATGCAAAATGGCATGAGAAAACAAATTTACACTGAATTTACACTGAAGAGGAGGAAAAGAAGAAAAGTTCGCTCAGTAAGCATCATATTCCTTGCTAACACTGAAAAAAAACCGTGGTTTGACTTGTTTCTTGTTCCAAGTACCCCATAAATTTCTAAGGTAAGTTGTTATGTGTCATTGTTATATTACTTTTTTATTTCATACTGTATAAAAATTGATTAACAATAAAGACAAAAACGGTTTGTATATCACTGATAATTTTATAAATCTAATTTGTATTTGAAGATAAATAGATTTTTTAAGAATGTTAATTTCACTCCTGACAAAAGTTTAAATTTGTCATAAAAACCTATATCACTCGATACTTCAATAATTATAGTCATTGCTTGCTCTGTAGAGGATCGGGATCTGGTGAAAGGGAAGGAGGATTATTGTTTCTGTCGGCATTCACTTGAAATACTTTTTGTTTAAGTACTATTTGAATGTCATTTTTTCTGGATAGAACAAGTTCGATTAGTCAGCAACTTTTCGTATAACTTGGATTTGCCAATTAAAAAATTACAAGAACTAATATATAATATATGAAAATACTCATCGTTAATGTTTCGGAAGTCAAATCCTTTTCCGTTCTCAAAGCTTTGCAATTTTTTTTTCGAAGGCAAATGAATATTCGTTTTTGATAATTTTCGTTCTTAACATTTGTTAAATTGAATTACGCAGCAACTTATCGGGGTAGATTGAAAATCTGACCTTCTACACTTGTATAGATTCCAATATTAATTCTTATTTTTTCAGATTGTGGTAGGTTCGAAACTTAAAAAAACTACGGAAAAAATATGTTTTGTTATTTATTTCAAGTTGCAGTTCCATTGAAAGAATTGCGAACCATACTGAAAGAGTACCATTTTTTTTACTCTGTAGGTATAACTCCCAAATATATTCATCCAAAATTTTATTGTGTTTTATTGAAATTCGAAAAGAGTATTGATGTTCAGTTCGCCAATTGAATGGGATGAAAAATAGTAGAGCTGAACAATTTTCATTACTTCCAACCTTCAACCCTGTTACCAACTTCAAAGAGTATATCGAAATAAGTAAGTCTGAGCTTGAACTAATTTTAGAATTATACGCCAACAGTTAGAGCAGATAGATAATTCTTTTATATTTGCTCAATCAAAGTAATGATTCTTTCTAAAATTACAACATCACAAGCAGCCTTCGATTTCTTAAGTGAATTCATCAAACCTATTTTCTTCACGATAAACAATTTCAGTTTAGTTATTAATCAAAACACATGCCAGTTTGCTCGAGAATTTTGCTGGAAAAGGCGGTGAGAATACATTATTATTATTTTACGAGGTGGTCATTAACTATTGCCAAATTGCTACTGAAAATCTCGCCTACAATTAATCAGTATTCTGTAAGTGAAGCGTTCAATGAAAATTCAACGTTCTCGATTTATAAGGCGATAAAATACAAAAAATGAAAAAGATTCCGAATATTTGACGAAAATATTGAAATATTGAAACTCCAAAAATTGTCTCAATCGGCATGACATTGGGAACTTTGGTGTAAAAGTTTAAACTTTTTATAGAGATCAATCACCATAAGACCAAAATTATATTATTTGCACACGACGCGCGATTCGCTTACAAGGTTAGCATCTTCAGGACAAGGAAATTGATACTGAATCTAAAGTCTAGAGTGGTCCTCTATATACTTAACGAAGTTTTTCGGGCTTGAGGGCCCTGTTTCAGATTATTCAAATTAACTCATTTCTACTGATTATACAAATCAATTTCTCAACATTGAATTAAAAAGCGGACTGAAAGAGATATGGCATTTGTCACTATTCATGCTTTTTTTAGATTCTGCCATTTCTAGACTCTCACATGCATCAAGTAGCCTTGCTCAAGCACAGCTAAATCAGTTTCAGATTGCTTTCATCAATTTTGTGGTTATTGTCTATATCAGAGTAGACGTATCTCATGTGTGCAGAGTGCTCCTTGGAACAGGTATCAATTGCTCGCAAAAATAAATACATGGTCCAGAGCCGGCGAGCTATTAAAATCCAGTGTCGTTCAACATGCTCTAGACAGGCCTGTCCAACTTCAAGTGGCCCAAGGGCCACTTCAAAAAAAAATGCAGTTTGGAGGGCCGCATTATAAAATCTTTCTATACAACATTATTACTGAGTTTTAATAGGTATATACTATAATACTATGTGAATATGGTATACAAAAATAGTTTTTCTATAATTTTCATTTATTCAGAAAATATGAAAAATATGAAAAAATCAGTGGGACATTTGAGGATGTTGGTTTTCTAATACTAATGCATCAATATTAACATTAATATTTGTTGTTGATAAACGAAGTAAGTGAGTAAGTGACTTATCAGAGAGGGAACATCTATACTTTGACTTGATAAATTTCATGTTGGCTTCTCGAATATTCGGGGATGATCGGTCCAATTTCCAGTAAATGCTCTGCGGCCCGCTGTCGGTCGCCAGTGGCGTCACATGTTATTGTATTTTATCGGTAATGTAAGAATTGTGCATATTCGGTATTTGAGAGTGATTTGTACATGTGATGTATATTCGGTATTTGAGAGTAATTTATACATGTGATGTATACATGACCCGTGAAGCGGGGGCCGCAAGAAAGGAGTTCGCGGGCCGCATGCGGCCCGCGGGCCGTATGTTGGACAGCTATGCTCTAGACAATGACCACAAACTTGGTGCAAGCAATCTGAAACTGATTAGGCATGGGCATGATACAAGGCTACTTCATGCATATGTGAAAGTCTAGAAATAGCAAAATGTAAAAATGGCATGAATGGTGACAAAGCACGTAATCCTTTCAGTCCGCTTTTCAATTCATAGTTGAGAAGTTCATCACAACGGAGTCCAAATCGGACTAAAAGACTTGGCTGCACTACCTGTACATCGTTAAATATATAAAGGGCTAACCCAAGTCTTTAGATTTGGTATCAATTTTCTTATACTGAAGATGCTAACCTATTTAGTGAAACGCGCGTCGAGTGCATATAATATCAATTTGGTGTAAGCATAATAATTGATCTCTACAAAAAATTCCATCGAATACACCAATAACTGGAATTTCTCCTGAAGATAAATTACCCTAACACCAAAATGATATTTTTGCACTCGACGCGCATTGATACTCTTCCTTCTTCTCCTGAAGATGCTAACCTTGTCAGCGAAACGCGCGTGGAGTGTAAAAATATCAGTTTGAAGTTAGGGCAGGAAAAGTTACAACTTTCACACCAAAGGTTCCAATCTCAACTTTTAATCAATAACTGACATGGAATATACAAGCTGCAGGTTTTTTGCACTTTCCATCAGTTGAGTTGACAAATATATCATCCATTGTCCCATATCCACAAAACCATAGGATACAGAGGAACATGACTATCGGTTTCATTCGGCGGATTATCAGAACCGTAACTTCAAGAATATCGAATATAAAATGAATTTTTACAAACATCGATTTGCAACGAAAAATTCAAATTTGTATTTTGGAATTCAAAGTTATAGTTGACGAATCTGGATTATCTTGTAAACTGGAATCAGAGAGAATGAAAAATGTCTATACCCTACTGTTTTGTATTAGCTCAAAAATTGGTTAACTGAGTGGACTGTATCACATAATAATATCGAGAGAGTGAAGAAAATTACTTTTGGACTCACCCAAATCTCCAGTCTCTTCCCGATGATGAGATGGGGCCCCTCTCCAGACTATGGTGTTTTCCAAGCTATCCAGTAATAGGAATAATGAGCACACTATAATCAGCAAGTTTGAAAGTTTGAGTAAATCACTGATCAACAAAATAGTCAGTAGACGCGGTAATATTAGATGAAGCGTTATATAAGAATTGATGAGCGATCTCTGTTCGAATCAGGCGACGCACTCGATCTCGTTGGAGAAATTGGTATATCCGTAAAACCCTTCAACTCTCTTCGCGAAATCATAAGCAAAAAAGTCTAAAAACTAACACATGGAAATCAGAATTTGAAGTAAACATGAACGCATTGGCGTAGAAAAGAAAATTCATGAAAGGGATTAAATCAACTTAGTATAATTAAAAAATAAATGAAAATAATGAAATGTAAAGAAATATAACTACACTTTGATGAATACTTAACATTCCGGCCCACCAAAATGCTATGCATTTTCAGAAATAAGTGGGAGCGGACAAAGTTTGTTTAAAGGTCTCTTTACGGTGCCCTCAGAAGTTCGAACTGTAGCCACCCTCACTATACCATCAGAACCTGGGTGGACAGCATCTATTCTACCGAGGCTCCATTGTAATGGATGAGTTCCATTTTGATGAATTACGACTAAAGTGTTCGGTTCCGGATTGATTGTCAGATCAGACCATTTATTACGCTGTTGCAATGTGTGCAAATATTCTCTCTGCCAACGACTCCAAAAGTCTTGATGGATTCTTTGGAGAAGCTGCCAGCGAGTAAGCCTATTCATAGGTATATCTTTCAAATGTTCATCCGGAACAGACGTGAGAGGTTCCATAGTTAAGAAGTGCCCTGGAGTCAAAGCAGTTAAATCATTTGGATCTGAACTTATAGGCGTGAGAGGACGTGAATTTAGAACTGCTTCAACTTGACAAAATACTGTAGAAAGTTCTTCATAAGTAAGAATTTGGGAGCCTATTACACGGATCAAATGGCTTTTGGCAGATTTAATACCTGCCTCCCAAAGCCCTCCCATATTAGGTGCATATGCTGGCAAAAAATGAAAAATTATTGATTCCTTACTGCAAGCGTTTTTAGAGAGATCTATTAACTGACGATTTGCTCCTACGAAGGTTTTTCCATTATCGCAATATATATTATAAACTCTCCCCCTTCGAGCAACAAATCGGCGCAAAGCGGCTAAAAAGGCATCTGTAGTCAGATCAGAGGCCAGCTCTAAATGAATGGCTCTGGTAGACATACATATAAAAAGGCATAAATAGGCTTTAGTAGCCTTACAACCTCGGCCTCTATTCAAGGTGATCATAAAAGGTCCACCATAATCGACAGCAGAATTAGAAAAAGCTTTAACTTGTGAAACGCGAGGTGCGGGTAAATTTCCCATTTGGGGTTGAAATGTTACTGGCTTTACTCTGAAACATTTAATACATTTTGACAAAACATGACGAATTACTCTTTTTGCAGAAAAAATCCAAAAATTCTGAAACAAGAGGTACTGCACTGTTTGGACACCAGCATGTAAATATTTTAAATGTAGATTCTCTATGATTAAATATGTCAAACGATGATTTCCAGGTAATAAAACAGGATGCTTTTGATCGTAGCTTAGTTTTGAATGGTAAAGTCTACCGCCAACACGAATAATCGACTTTTCATCGATAAATAAATTCAATTTCTGAAAGGGCTTCAATAATTTCTTACCATTTTTCATCTTGGTTAATTCTTCAGAAAATGATGTCTCTTGTACATACCGAGACAAAAACAAAAGTGAGTTATACAATTCCACATGAGAAAGTGAAGTTTTTATTTTATCTGATCTACAGTTATTCAAGAATCGAAGAATATAAGCAAATATTCGTACTATTTTTGAGAGAGAGGAGAATTTTTTTAATAAATGTTCAATAAAATTATCATTGTTAGTAATAACAGCGGATAAAGTGACTTTCTGTTTCAATTCTGAATCGATTAAAGACGAACAATACTCAGTGGGCTCATTCAAAGAAAACTTATTTTTTAAGAATGCAGGACCGGCCCACCATAATATATTATTTAATAATTCTGATGGAAATGCTCCTCGGGATGCAATATCAGCAGGATTATTTTTAGATTCGATATGATACCAATTGGAAGGAGGTAATCGTTCCTGTATGAAACTAACTCGGTTACTCACAAAAGTCTTCCACCGATGAGGATGAGACTTTATCCAAGAAATAGCCACTGTTGAATCAGACCATGCAACAATTTTGCTAAATTTAATTTTCGAAAGAACTGTTTTTGTCAAATATGAGATCAGATCGGCAAGGAGCACTGCTGCACATAATTCCAACCTCGGAATAGACATTACTTTAATCGAAGCTACTCTTGACTTTGCACAAACAAAAAATGTAGAAAATGAATTGTTTTTATAAATCCTCATATATGTAACAGCGGCATAACCCTTCTCACTAGCATCACAAAAGCCGTGTAATTCGACATATGATGAATTATCAATTGGTATGATACGAGGGATGTGGAGATTCTGAAGGACATCCAACTCAGAAATATATTTTGTCCATAAACGAATAATGTCAGTCGGGACATCATCATCCCAATCTAAACCTAAAATCCATAATCTTTGAATGATATGTTTTATAAAAAATGTTATTGGAACCAAGAAACCTAAAGGATCAAAAACCCTAGCAACCTCAGACAAAATATTTCTCTTTGTACATTTTCTATCAATAGGTTTTGTACTGAAAGTGAATGTGTCTGAGGAGGGTTGCCAAAGTAAACCCAAAACCTTAGTAGTTTCATCAGAGTCAAGTGAAAGTGAAGCGGGGTTGATTAGAGATTCCGGCAATGATGATAGAACTTCCGAAGAATTACTAGTCCATTTATGGAGGGCGAAACCACCTTTGTCGAGTAAATTTGTGAGTTCATCACGAATCTTGCAAGCTTCTTCAACTGAAGTACAACTCGTTATGATGTCATCAACAAAAGTATCATTCAAAACAATACGTGATGCGTCAGGAAAATTTATTCTTTCCGTTTCAGCAAGTAATTTCAAAGTGAAAAGAGCGAGAAATGGGGCTGGACGAGTCCCATAGGTAACAGTACGTAATCTATATTCATTTACTGGTAAAGAAGAATCAAAGCGCCAGAATATACGCTGATAATTTTGGTGACTTGGAGAAATTAATATCTGACGATAAAATTGTTTAATATCTGCCGTTAAAGCGATAGAATGCAGTCTGAAATTCGACAAAATTTCAACAACATCCTTTTGAAGTTTTGGCCCGGTCAACAACGTATCATTTAGTGAAAAGTTATTTCCAGCTTTAGCCGAAGCGTTAAAAACGACTCTTAATTTTGTAGAGATACTATCTAATTTTAATACACCATGATGTGGAATGTAATAGTGAGGTTCAGAAGAAATAGGGGTCGTTATAAGTTCCATATGATGGCAATCTAAATAATCTTGAAGGAAGTTTTTATATTCACTATATAAAACTGGATTAGAGAGTAAACGGCGCTCAAGAGAATAAAAGCGTTTCAAAGCAAGGTCACGACTATAAGGAAATGTTGGTTCATGACTCTGGAATGGTAAATGTACAATAAATCTACCCTCAGAATTTCTAGAAATTGTTTCGGAAACTTTCCGTTGACAGATTTCATCTTCGGGTGACAAAATTGTTTTTTTTGGTATGTCTTCTAACTCCCAAAATTTTTGAATGATTGCATTTAGTTCGCAATGTGATGTTTGACATAGTAATGATTGAGACGTTTGCCGTGAAATTTCATCATTATACTTCCCCATCAAAATGTATCCGAATATGGTATTGATTGCAGATGGTTTATCTGGAGAAATGTGTAGTGGACCACCTTGTATAATGGATGGGAATAAATCGGCCCCAAGAAGAATATCTCTAGGTCCCGGTTTTTCGAAAGTAGGGTCAGCTAAAGTTAAATTTTTTATATGCGTCCAACTATCCTTATTCAAAACAGTTGTAGGTAGATTTGCACAAATTTGAGGCAAAATCACAGCTGTAGTTACTAGATTTATTTCACGATTCCCAATAGGTCTCAACTTCAAAGAAATACTTCCTAAAAGAGACTCAGTACGAGTATCACCAATTCCTTTGATGTCAACAGCACACTGTATTTTTGGTAGTCCCAACCGATTAGCAAATTTCTGGCATATGAAACTATTCATTGAACCAGTATCAATGAGTGCACGAGCTTTCTGAAAGTTACCGCGAACATCAGCAACTTCGAGAAGAACAGTTGAGAGCAAAACATGACTAGGAACATTTCGTGAAAAACTGGTCATGGAAATGGGTGAAATGTTACTAGGATTCGAACTGACCTGTGATGAGTCTTGTATTATCACATGTGGATGAGTTGCGGAGGAAACTGTATCATTAACGTTGATAGATTCTGATCTAGTGCATTCTTGCCTAGATGACATGTTTGCATGACGATCAAATTTTGGATTATGTAAGAGGCTATGATGTCGTTTAGAGCACCAAGAACAATTTACATTTGATTGGCAAAGTTTGGTTTTATGAAAAGAACTCAAACAATTGACACACATTTTCTTTGATTTTGCTACATTATACCTTTCTGTTGGTGAAAAAGAAAGAAATTGGCCACATTTATATATATGGTGATTTTGATTACATAGACTGCATTGTTTCGTAGGGTTGGTATTGATTTGAGAATTCGATTGGGTGCCCATAAAGACAGAAGATGAGTATACAGGTCTATTGTTTGAGGAATTTCTACGAGAAATTTGGGACTTCGTGTTATTTTCAGACCTTCTATTCTCATCCTGAGGTGAAAAGAAAAGTGCATTGCAGCGTCTTTCCAAAAATTTGAAAATTTGATCATATTTTGGCATCTCGTCAGAATTATAGAAAAGTTCAAATAGAGTACAAGTATTGTTATCAAGTTTTTTCAACAGTAAATTAGCTAAAATGAAGTCCCAAGAATCTGTAGGATAATTCAGTGCCTTTAAAACCTCTAAGTTTTCCGAAAAAATATCTAACAGGTTGCGTAATTCGATGGGATCTTCGGATTTTAATTTGGGGGCGTTTTCTATGCAATGCCAATGGTCTTGCGAAAGTAATCTCACGTTTTTGTAACGATTAACTAAAGTTTTATATGCTATGTTATAATTTGCATCCGTCATAGGTATACATTTAACTGAATTCAATGCATTGCCTTCTAATGACGTTATTAGGTAATTGAATTTTTCTATTGTAGAAATGGAATTATTATGATGAACTAATGAGTTGAAAACATCTATGTAAGAAGTGAAATCTTTTACATTACCTTTGAATTTTAATAATTCAATTTTTGGTAGACCAACATATGAAGAAGATGCTGTTGGGCGAATTGGATTATTGGAGATAGTTGTTAGATTTTGTTTTTGAGATAAAGTCATGTTGATAGCTTTAATTTTAAAATAAGAATTATCAAAATGTCTGCCTACGACCATTTCAATTTTCAGTTCATCTTCATCAGCAAAAACTACATTCAATATTGCACCTTGTTGTTTGTTGAACTCAAATTTAATATCATCAATTTCTTGGAATCTCATATTGAAAATTGGGATTAAAGCGTCATTAGTTTCTGCCGCCTCAGCGGCTTCTAAAAGATCGTTAAGTCGATTAACTTCTACTTGACGAAGAACTTTCAGTTTTTTCAACTTCTCAGCCATAGTTAATTGTTAGAAAAAGCGATGGAACTATTTTAAACACTTTCAAGGTCAAGGTTCAGTTTGTAAATGGGCAAATGTTTCGATAGAAATATAGCGAGGAAAACACAGTCCGACCTTGGGGTGATAAATTTGAAATGGAACACGAAAGAAACTGAAAAAAAAATAAAAAAGAGGCGAAATGTTTACTTCAAACCTAAGTTGGCCAGTAAATCCGTTGAGAAGGATCAAAATGTTTTGTATTAGCTCAAAAATTGGTTAACTGAGTGGACTGTATCACATAATAATATCGAGAGAGTGAAGAAAATTACTTTTGGACTCACCCAAATCTCCAGTCTCTTCCCGATGATGAGATGGGGCCCCTCTCCAGACTATGGTGTTTTCCAAGCTATCCAGTAATAGGAATAATGAGCACACTATAATCAGCAAGTTTGAAAGTTTGAGTAAACCACTGATCAACAAAATAGTCAGTAGACGCGGTAATATTAGATGAAGCGTTATATAAGAATTGATGAGCGATCTCTGTTCGAATCAGGCGACGCACTCGATCTCGTTGGAGAAATTGGTATATCCGTAAAACCCTTCAACTCTCTTCGCGAAATCATAAGCAAAAAAGTCTAAAAACTAACACATGGAAATCAGAATTTGAAGTAAACATGAACGCATTGGCGTAGAAAAGAAAATTCATGAAAGGGATTAAATCAACTTAGTATAATTAAAAAATAAATGAAAATAATGAAATGTAAAGAAATATAACTACACTTTGATGAATACTTAACACCTACAACGAATTCACAGAAAACAACCATTCGAAGAAATTGCTATTGACAACACTGTAGGGACCTCATTTGATGAGTTATATGGATATATACGCTCAAAATGGTCCTCGTTTTTCACTTTGAAAGGTAAAATAATACGGGTCTCACATCAATAGCGACGTAAAAAGTCCTCACATTGGAAACAATATACTCGCACCATACTCGATAACATTTCAGGAATATATTTTACTTTTTTCTATTGCTAAGTCCATGTTGAAAACACAGTGGAAAGCTGAAGTTTGCGTCTTTGTTCCTTCTCCCGGTCCTCACTTCATGTTAATAGGGTAATGTCCTCACTTTGATATCTGTGCATAAATATATATATATATATATATATATATATATATATATATATATATATATATATATTCCACAAGCATTTCCTTGTCCAACAATCATTTGACAAAATCAGCATCAATATTTTGATTTTCTACTCTTGAAATTATTAATCAATGGGGCGATATCCGATTTTACATGGCGCTAGTGAAGTTTGGGACAGAACAGTACAATTCTGTGAATTCTATTAGTTCTGTGTGTCAAGCAAACTCAGCCTCACATTAAGTTACTCTTCATTCCGTTTGGTTTGGAAGAGGCATAATGAAAAAGTTGTGGCCGAACTGTCAGGGTAATATTCAATGAATCAAATAATAGAAAGGTAATCAAATTTTTGAAAAAATCAGCCAAATGACTGCTGACATGAACTTCAATCTATCTCATAAAAAAACTGGCTCAATTTTGTGACTATTATATGTGTTCGCCAATATTTGTTCAATATTTGGTATATATATATTATATCATTAGTTCAATATAATTCACAAATATTGGTCAGAAAGAAGTGACATTTCAAAGTATTCAATTGATTTTACCACATAATACTCAACTATACAGAAGCGATCCCAATGACATATTCGGTAAAACCACGCTTTCCCGAGGTGCACCAATAAGAGCGTACTAAAATATTCTATTGCTTCTGCTCCAGTTAGTTAGATGAAGACAGCTCATTAATTTGACGCCTGTCACTTGAAATTTCTCAGTGTATTTTCCTATTGTTGTTATATATTGTCAGATTTCTCAGTGTACATGAAGGAATAGCAAGAAATTATTTCAATCTGTTTACTCTATATAGATCGAAGGTTGATAATGGTGAAGAAATAATTAAGATGAATTTGAAACATCCACAGGTTTATGAGAAGTTGAAGTGAAAAAAGTTCTTGGTGTGATTCCGGCAATGGTATTCACCATATATTGATATTTCAGAGTTTGAGTTTCAAATCGTTCCAAGTAACAATTCAAAATGAAAATTTAGTGAAGATATGCGATCACCTTTGAAATTATAGGTTTTTGATTCAATATTGACGGTATAGTGACATTTGAACATTCCCGTTTCAATATGAAGAAATCATTCAAACAATATTGGATTGGCACATCATTATTACAATAAATATATATATAGCATATATAAATATATATATATATATATATATATATATATATATATATATATATATATATATATATGCTACCTCGATTGGTATTTCAATCTTGCTATACAGTATTTATTTATTTATTTATTCATTCCAATATGGTCAATTACATGACATGTGGACAGGTCACTAAGACTAACAATCAGTAGCCTAACACAACACAAAGTAGTGAGACGAAATTTTTTTAGCAACATATTCTATGTGAGTGTACCAATTTAAATGTGAATCCATATTCACTCCAAGAAATTTAACAACAGTCGATTGACAAAGAGAAGAGTTATCATATCTCACTAGCAGACTGTAATCCAGATTTGAGGCAGAAAACTGTACTAGATCAGTTTTCAGCGTATTCAGAATAAGGTGATTTTTTATACTGTATTCATTAGAGGCTCTTATGTAGTCTGTTGAAACCATACTAAGGTTACTTATGGAGGTACCAGATGCAGCTACTGAGAGATCATCGGCAAATAGAGTAGGTTGACAATTACTAAAATGTTCAGGTAAGTTATTAACGAAAATAATAAAAAGTAGAGGTCCCAGGATACTTCCCTGCGGGACTCCTGTCTGTATACATTTATTTGTGGAGTAGAAATTTGCATCATGAACCCTCAGATGCACCTTCTGGGTCCTGTCTGCTAGGTATGATTCCAACCAGCTATAGGGCTATCCTCTGATTCCATAAAAGTATAATTTTTTTAGTAGTAGTTCGTGATTTACAAGATCGAACGCTCGAGAGAAATCAAAGAACAACCCCGTGACTAGTTGTTTGTTGTCCAGTTTCATGTACACTGTCTTTAGAAAGTGGACAATAGCATCCTCGGTATTCATCTCCCTCCGAAAACCAAATTGGGAGTCAGAGATTATTTTAAATGAGGTTAAAAAGTTAACTAAGCGAATATTAGTAATTATGATTAAAAACGAAAGAATCGATATTTTAGGAATATTGCACTCAACAATATGCAGTTGAAAATTTTTGGGACAATATTAAACAAATATTCATATCGAAATATTGTGTTCTCCATATTTGAATCTATATTTTCCCTACGATATATCTATATTGATCTTACCTGAAATCGGGATTTAGCCAATATTAACTGCTATCTGGGATATTGTGTTGATGTGATCAATGTAAACGTTATATGAACCAGTTATTTGTTTTTTGAATTATATTATGTGTTCGAATGCTATATCTGTTTTGTAAAAATATATTCTGAATACAGTAAACACATCAAACAACGCTATACCTGATGATAGATAACATTATTCTCAACAACCCTCGACGTTTCCATAAAAGCAGCTTACGCCTCTGAATGAGATAAGAACAGCCAGTTCATCCCCATACCTACACACTCGAGATGAGGATCATGAGCACCGCATAATGATATACCAAGAATCCCGAGTTGCAAACATGTTCGGCAATTTCTCATTCTATTGAATGCAAAGTGTTGGCAAGGGCCCTTCGAGGTGTACTTAAGACCTTATTGCTCGCACAAAAGGTGACAATAGAAGTGTTTTGCTAACTAATGATCTCTTATGCACGCCTGGCTTGCTAACAGGCTGCCATTGTGTCAAGAGGATTACGCGATTATCGAGAAGTAAGCGTAGACATATTCAGTGGCGGTGCATCCAGGTGGAAGAGTGGAACTGTATGGTTTGCACGTTTATCTCTGCAATACATCGTCTCATATTCGCTGGTGGTGGGGAAGTAACGCTTTACCAAACAACCAGTTCATTGTTCGATAATATTTAGCTGAATATTCTGTGAATTATTTGGGCTTTTCTCAGGAGCGTAGAAGTAACTTATGAAAACGTTAATTAGGTATTACCATTTGAACATTATTTCAATATAAAAATCGAAATTCCCACAAATAAGTTTTTTCAAGAAATTTCGGTCTATACAAATAGATTATTCAACAATTCCCCACTGTGTAAGTTGAGAATATTTCTCTTGTGTTGAGGTCATCTATCATTTCTTACTGTCTATAAGAACCAATAGTAATTTATTTCAACGATTCCATAGAACCTCATTGACGTCCTGCCCTCAATATTCATCTCCACATAGATTTTTCACTATATAAAGGCGGTTTTTGCCGAATACAGAAATTGATCTGAAAACTACTGATTCTCTCTCATATGGTTGTGTAGAAGTATCTCATAAAATTATACCTATTTGATTAAGGGTCGTGTGGCTG
Source organism: Zygogramma bicolorata (assembly GCA_032362365.1). NCBI lineage: Eukaryota > Metazoa > Arthropoda > Insecta > Coleoptera > Chrysomelidae > Zygogramma > Zygogramma bicolorata. The sequence continues at coordinate 5,560,084 of JAVJAQ010006102.1, read as the reverse complement.
GTATGAAGAGAATTCTATGTGATTTGGTGCTCATCGTGCCATTACGTTTTTTTTATCTAGGAATGATATATGCATATCGAAAGGAACTGTTTGCGAATTTTTTGCTGTTATTCATCTTCTGGAAGAGTTGTTTCCGTTTTATTTTTATTGGATGTAAAAAAAAGACAAAAATAGTTTTTCTCTTCGCAGAAATAGTCTGAATGTTTCAGAATATATAACCAAATAATATTCTATTCGTCATTGAAATCATGTTGATGGATTAGTGTTAGAAATGAATAGCATAACATCCTCATGTCGCGATTTTCCTAGAGTTCAACCGATTTGTCCAGATTCCTGAATCCTTCATTACTCACAATAATACAAAAAGAAACTGAGTTTGAAATACGTTGGCTTTTTCTTACGTCACCTTAATTCGTTTCATAAAGATGTGATTATTCATAATATATTTTCATTCGATCGTGCTGAAAGTTATCCTCAGAATAGTGCAATATTCTCAACTCCACGAGAGAAGACCAAGTTATTCAAACAATAAAAAATACCCGTCTTGCTCAGAGATTGGCTTCAAAAATTTGTAGTGACTGTTAATTCGTATCTCCTGTGCCTTGACGATGTTCTTCGAACATTACTGGCTTTCCTTTTGTCTGAATCTGTATGAAAAAAAAACTTTTTGTGATGATATACCGATGAAAATCTTTCATTTGACTGAAATTTCAATTTATCCAGTTTCCAGTTTCATTCTCGTACGGTAGTAGATATGTTTTCGTTATTATCTCCACATCCGATTTGAACACCCTGTCGAATGCCACCTGCGGAATATTCTCTTTCATCACACAAGATTTTTCTTGATCTATGTCAATGAGTACCTGACATGCAATGCGCTTTTGAAATTTTGAATAGTGTTAAGTATAATGAGCTGTATTTTATCCGGGAAGTGGATGAGGACCAAATGTTTCCACAAAAAATGGAAAAGTTGTTTTTCCTAAGAATAATCTAAATATTTTCCATACTTATATCGAGTTAATCAAACGACTGAACTTCAGTCAAGTTTATGCGACAAACAAAAATTTTGTGTATTTACCGTTAAGCTTTGGTTTAAGATGGCGTGCGACTTGACGTCAATTATTAGAACCACTTGAATTCGTCGGTTTTAACCACAGTTTTTTGTTTGGTTAGACTGGTTTTCTTCATTTTTTATTATATTTGCTGTGTTTGTTGTGCTATTGTAATTTCCAATCCCGAATCCTTTCTGATTTTTTTGCTTTAAAAATCAATTGGACAATAAAATAATGAAGAACAAGAAGCTTGCTGTATTCATGGGTGGACAGCTTCTTTTTGAAGGTCATCTACATCATGGCATTTTTGGAAAAAAATTTGCCAAATTATTTTGTTTTCGAAACAAAAAAAAAGGATATGATTTCTTAAATTTACGAAACAGATCTCTGGTTTATGAATCGTGAGTCATATATTATAATATAACCTCTTTATTTATATTTTGGATTCACGTGGCCGTTACTTGGTAGAAATCCATAGCTATGACACTATAAGTTAAAACACGATTAATTTTCCACAGGATTCTGTGGAAATTCAATCGTGTTCAAACTTATAGTGGCTTAATTTGAAATTTGAGAAAATATTCTGGTACCTACCATTCAAAAGCATATTTGCGATGTGAATGTCCGAGATGATCTCTATTTGGTAATCGTTACCCTCGTAGTTTAGACTTAAACAATATTTATATTTATCCATAATGATAATAATTATGACCGAAAAGCTTGGAGTCCAAATAACATAAACACCAATCTTTACCTCAAATTAAAAATTGCAAAGTCCCGTGAAAATTGTTTTCAAAACTTATAACCGGAAAAATAAAACTGCTCCATAGGTAGGTAAATAACAAAATTTGGCAGTGATAACTGTGACATTTAACAGTTGATTTATGACGTCACTGATATATAAACAAACGAATAACCAATGTGGGATAGATTTTTAATGATTTGTCGATGATACAGAATACTGCATTTTCAGTCTGTACAGTTTTATGTTATACATTCACTTTCGTCAACATTTAGTCAACAACCGCTACATGAATGGGGCGCAGTAGGTTTTAATAATCTGTGGTTCTGGTGTTCAAAGTGATCAATAAAACGTGGTATACACGATGACCATAACTTGATGTAGAAACATAACGAGAAACAGTAAATCGTACCGGAGGCCCTGAACATTATGAATTGTTGTCCCTGAATTTAAATATCTTTCTTAAGGGCCGCTTTATAGTTCGCAAGTCTTGAAAGTATTGCAGCAATTTGTTTTGCGCAGTTGCAGAAAATGGGCTAGGATCTATGATTTATTGCCGCAATACTTATTGCCGATGCAATTCTCATAATATTTTGATTACTGTTGATAATGTTAACTCCATTAAATGTTACTAGATAGTCACATAACCAACAATTTCAGAAAAATAAATAAAGTCGTCCTATGTTGCCTTTAGTTTGGGTTAGCTAGGGTTTAACTCACCATATTTTTTCCTTTCTTAGCAGGAAATCAATCCCATTTTACTTTCATTATTCGAAGATGTAGGACAGAACGTTTTTTGACAGAAAGGATTCATATTTCCAAGTGTAAAGCAGACCTGCAAATATAATTGCCGCAATAAGTATAACGCACCGTAAAGAGGGTCTTAGCCCCTCAGTAAATAATTATTTCGTCTGAATGTATTGTCAATCGAATTTCCTGTCCTTGTACCTCAATACACTATTTGATTTTATCACATGATTACTATGCAGACTTTCGAATATTGTTCAAACGAACCTTCCTGATATACACCTGAATAGTACGCAGTATTTTCCCAACTCTTATCCGATCTACTCTCCTGTTTACCGGATTTTCCGGGAGTTTTCCGCGAGTTTCCCGCGTCCACCAATACACCTTAGGAGTAGATTATATACGAACGTGAGATGGACTTAAAGTAGAAGTTGCAATGGACGAGTTCATTGCAGATTGTTTTCCTTTGTCATGTTGTTCTCATATCCCGATTGAGCGAATGACTTGAAATTTGGTATACAAGTACATGTATAGTGAATACAATTCAAAAACTGTCGCACGACATAAAATCAACACAATGGTACCAATCCGTTGATGGAAATGCATGGAATTGTTTGCATTGAAATTCAAATTTTTCGCCTATTGTTCTTAGGAATTTTGTTGGCAGCACTTTCGATGTTGCCGCACTTGATTTGAAATTTGAGAGTAATCAATTGATAATTATAATTTAAGAGTGACAGTTCTGTGTTCACGTCTTTTTGGTATTTCAAATTGGATATTGTAAGCAAAAACTGTGTATTTCGATCATTATATAGCAAGTATCAGTCCCAAGCTATTCGTGGAAATGCCAAAACATGCAAATGAGCGCTGCGAAGAGTTGGTGGCATCTTTCATAGGTTATTTTGAAGGAGAACGAGAAAATACTGACCCGTTGCTTCAACTTCTGTTAGAGAGGCAAATCAAGAATATCATAGTAAATTGTATTCGTAATATATCGTCAGATATTCACTTCTAGCGTGTAGCAGCAAGTATATGTAATAAAGATAACGAAGCTCTTGAAAGGCCTCCAATGCGTAAAACCAAGAGGCTTACGAATGCTGCAGTACTGGATACGTGTGTTATTCGTAGGAAACTTTATAGCATGTATGATTGCAATGAGTGTTTGGTTTTTGAAAACAGGCAAATCTCGATTCTTCGAAATTGGCCCCTATTGAAAAAACTACACGAGAAAGAACTATTTCATGGATGAACTTCCATAATTTAAGGAGTAATACACATGTAGTTAGGTATTTTTTTACATTTCACTTCTTTCATAATGAATGAATCACTTTTATTATTATCTGATATTCCATTATCGTATGACAATCTGGCTATAGTGTTCTTCAAAATTTGACCACGCCCCTGATAACGTGCAAACAATGTTTAATTGTATGAACATCATATTCATGCAATTCGACTTATCAAAATGTTCAAAACATTATGTATATCTTGATATAGGTATTGTTTTGAAATGGAGCAAATTTAGAGAGAACTTTCAAGCTCTGAAAATTTCAAATTTTGAAATATCTAATATGGCATAAATAATAAGAATAAGAATGTATCTGAACGCAGAAAACTACTATAAAGCGTATGATTTCACCTAGGTTTATGAGGAATTTGTTACGTGTTTTAGCAAGTCCTTGGCATTTTCGGCTGATGATTCAGCTGTCAGATACTAGATGAATATTATGCTATGTTTGAGTAGTGAGAATGCAATTCGATACTGAAATGAACGATAGTGAATTTGTGTGATACTATTGAAGTATCACTCCCACTGTGAGTTCCGTTTTCTTTTCATTAACAGTGTGTATACATTAACACAATTTACATTTCATTTCCTTCATCAGTATACATCAGTACCATTTCCGGGAGACCTCATCTTCGTCAAAAATATCTTCTGGGCGAACTGGAAGTTGCGATCAAATATCCTCATGGGGCTTTCTCTGCGATGATAAATACTTGTAAAACTTATCATGATGAACAGAAATAATGCCGTCAGAAAAATTTCATGGCTTCCAATATGATTCTTCTAGAAACTAACACCATACTGCGATAAGCTTGATTCTGCTTCTGCTACGTTTCGTTCTGATTATGATTCATGATTGATCAATTCGGTAAAAAGGAAAAGTGTAACGGGCTTTTGGTGTTTTTCTTCTGAGTGCATTCGGTAGACGCATGATATCTTTGAATTTACTCAAGTTCACAATTTTTATCGATGTTCATGTCATTTCATTAAAATGATCACACCATTTCACTAAAAACAATTGTTTACTTTGAATACAAAAATTATGATCTTCAAATTAGTGTCTGGGCAACATATAAAATAACGTCGTGTATCTGTTATTTCGATGACAGAAATGTTATTTATGTATTTCATTCATCGAAGGCATGAAATGTTGCAACGAGTATGGTGAAAGAGAAATTTCACAAATAGTATAAAAAACGGCATTCAAGTCTCATGGGGAGCTTTGGAAAAATCTCGGATACTGTGCGAGAGTGATAAAAAAAATCCAGGGTGAAAACATTAATGGATACTGTTTTAAATGTTAAAATTTCAATGGGATGTTACCTGGAATCGCATGATTATATTTCAAATTGTCGAAATGACGTGATGTAGTTGCTATACTCTGATTTCAAGTGGGCAAAGGCGCTTCTTAAATTCGATGAACTATTTCCACTGTCATTCGTGCCCGGATTCCGGCAAATTATATTTTTGGCTAGCACTCTGCAATAGGCAATTGCTGCTTGCCTAGATACCAATCCCAGTAGGTGAGATTTGCTTATCGAATACACCAAACGACCCACTGAGCACTTTGTGTTTTCTGGGTTTCCTTACAGTTGAAATAGAAATTGCGCTACCTAAAAATCAGCCAGACACCTCAGAGCGCTACAGGAATCAAAAAAAAAGTAGCTAGTCCTTGTCCGCAAGGGGCTCTGCCTTCTGGTGTATTCCTAACAGAGTTCGATGAAACGACGAATAATATGAAATAGAAACGTGTCTCCTGTTTTCTGAAACTATCTGACCAAGCTGTAACGGGTTTCCTGGGTTCAAAACCACACTGGAAATAGTGCTTACGGATAAATTCACAAATATTCTTGTCAATAACACATCTTTTCGTAAATCAGACCTCGGGTGCCAATTTTTTTTATTATGCTCCAGATTTCCAAATAGCTTTAGGTATTGGTATCCAGAGGTCAGACGGCAGAGTACTGATAGAGGTACGTTTGATTACATCTATTTGCATTTGAATACCGTTTCCTATATAAATGCTAAAAAAATAATTCGTTTTTGCCTACTAGAGACACTTTTTCGAATACACTTGAGATATAAATCGTTTCTACCACTCAGCACACTTTTTTTTCTCTGATTTAGGTTGGACAAAATAACGAACAATCAAGTTCAATAGTTCAACTTCATTCAAATTAATACACGAATTTGCCAGAATGAGGGCGGGTATTTCACGACCTGATTAACAACCGGTTAAAATAATCGGTGATGAGAATAGACACCACATACTTCCAATTGCTGGAATGGAGGCACAGTCTAAGCACCGATTATTTTAACCGATTGTTAATCAAGTCGTAAAGTACCCGTCCTAAGGGTCGATTTTTCAATGCAACATATCTGTCAGATCAAAACAACCATCAGTTTTTATCCTTATCACTGCCACACATTATCCACGTGCACCTCCTCATTTCTTCCATCTATCTGACAAATAACTGATTCATCCTTGTATTGAAGAATTGGCTCCTTATATACACGAAATCACAAAGAGAGAATAGAAGTTTATTTTCATATTTTGGCGAAATACTCTTTTACAAAATATGAAAATAACCGAATGCAATTTGTATAAGATATCACGCTTGAATGCAAAATTATCTGGTCATTTTTATGCACGAATGTAATTCATTGGAATATTTCACGAATAAAGAAATTCTCAAGGAAATGTTATTTTTTGTTCATTTATACTTTCCTCTATAGATTGTATGAAGTACTCGCCTAAACGCGAAATGTTTTTCTATTTTTGAAGTCTATCTGACATTTATTTGTGTTGTTTACTGACGTCTTGTGATACGGTTTCAAATGTGTTGTTATGCAATGCAATTACCGCTGTATGTTTTCGATAATTGCATTGCTCTTATGGAACATTTTATATATGAGGGAAAAATTCGGTTGAACTGGACAAGACAGAGTTCGACTGTCATTGAAATGGAGATATCTCAGTGAGAAATGGTGAGCTGAAACTACATTTATTGGGAATTATTTGAGAATTTTTGACAAGTGGAGTGTTTTGAAAGAGTGAATGTGGCGATTGATGGAAAAAAATGTGTTTCACTTCAATTTGATCCTGGCCAGTTTCAACTTCACAGACGTACCCCTAAAAATAACGAGTAATACTTTGCTGATTGAGATGTGTCTGCAAAATTAATATTTTTAAATCAATTTAAGAAAACTAATTTTTTGGAGTAACTAGAGTCACTGAATCGCACTGCTTTTAAAACTGAATGAATCGCTATTCCTCGGAAGCCGTATTTGAACTCGCAGGAAATCTGAAAAAAATCGAATGAAAGGAGCGAAAAACACTGAGGAATTCCTGAAAACCAGTGTCCTTGAAAGCGAAAAACTATGAAGAATGTGTTTTATAATAACGGTATCCAGTTAGACTGATAAACTATTCGAAATCGAAACTTTTACCACTATTTCCAAAGTTACAAGAGTAGTCCTTTTTTTCTAGGGGCTGTTATCATACTAAAAATCCTACAACTCGATTGCCAATTTCACGAGCTTCTCTTAGAAAATATAATGCAAAATTATGAATACATAATTCTAAATCTCTTTTATGTATTCCTCAACATTCAACCATTTTCAGATTGATGCAGAAAATCCCAGTCATAATAATAATAACCAATAATTGATTTTATAATATGCTCGTCACTATATTGGCATGAATGAAATCACAAGACACACATCATATCAGAGAGGATGGTCAATGCAAGCATACTGAAAGAATGAACAAAATTGAAATATAATACACTTCGAGAGTCAGTACAAAGATGAACCCTATTAACAAATACTCCATCACAAAACTATGGTCAAAATACTAAATAATGATGAAATCATTTTTTTGACCTCTTATGTTGATATTGCTGAAAGCTTGGCAGGGTTTGGAATATAACTTTGGGGAGTCCTAGTGATATACACGTGGATCTCAAAACTTTCATCTCCTTCGACTCTACTTTGATCTACTCTCCTGTTAACCGGACTTTCCGGGAGTTTTTCGCTTCCATCAAAACTCCAAATTTAGAGTTCAGAGAATATTAATGCGTTTCTTTTTCGCTAAGGGATACCTCTGCATATTATAATGGCCACATCCCTATATTCAATGAATATAACCCATTTAAGTATACAATATATGGAATATGTTGAGATAGATAATTGAAAATTGATGGTGGCCGGTTGTAAGAATAATCCCCATATCAGTTGTGTACTATTCTGGACTTTTCTTAATAAATCGCCACTAAACCAGTTTTATATATATATATATATATATATATATATATATATATATATATATATATATATATATATATATATATATCCAGACGAAATTTCACTTTTTTTTTAAACTTTCGCTTTACTGATTGGTACGAAACAATTTTCAAATTGCGTATTTTGAAAAATATCCATACCCAGATGAACCTTCTTTTGAAATGTTTGTTTTTCTATAGACTGACTTCTTCAGTCAGAAATACTTCCATTGATTCTCTGTTAGAAAAAATCAAAGTGCACCTCCAGACAATCAGGAATTCTGCATTCGAGGAAAATTGACTTATACACTAATATCGTCAGCAGTGGAATATAATTTGCTTCCTTATAGGGTGAGTTGCGTGTTTGGAGGCATTTCCTTTTTCAGATTGCGATTATCACTAAGTATTTGTGATATATTCGCAAAAAACTGGAATTGTCGAGTGTTGTTGGCTGTTTCACATCCATTTTAATTGACATAATGATGAATCGTGTAGTGTGTGTATCATTTTTCCTAACTTGCTGATAATAAATCGATTAGTTAGCGATATACGGTAATACACTCGACGACGATTGAAATGAATCAATACATGTTATCGTGTGCTAATGACAAGAAGTATATGTGTTTGAATTAAAAATATCAACGCAGTCTTGAATTGAAAAGATATTTCTTGTTTTTCTCAAATCAGATTAGATTCTGATGAGAATTTCTTTTTCTTTCGTCTTGAGATATTTCTCCGCTACTTTGGTTGGCTGACCGCTCCTGAGGAATGTTGTAGGGCGTAGGGAGTTACTTACAAGTCCTACTTGCGGAAGACATTGACATTTAAGTCGGTGGCGTTCATTACAAAATATCATTAATCGTATTAATAATCCCCATACCAATATTTCTATTTGAATACGGGCCTATATTTTCCTTCCTCAACTTTGGTAGCCATCATCAGCATGTTCAGCCATGTGCTCTATTGAAAAATCATCATCATGGTGTTGGTTATCGAAATTTTTTCGAATAAATATTCACTCTCATTATATGTTTTGAAGTTATAGTCATGTCAATCCTTCATAATAATGCTTCCGATTCGTTCATTCGAACATTTCATCGATAACTTTACTCCCTGCCTTGATAAGCGTTCGATGCAACGTGTATATGTTCCAAAATCTCGAGAGTGTTTGGGCAAAAATTTCAATTGATAAATCTTCATCGTGGCCAGGTTAGAGGTAGGCCCAGCTATGAAATATACCTGTGAAACTAACTCGAAAGATAATCTTACAAAACAATGAAGGATCGAAATCTGATCACACATTTCGCGTTTCAAATTTTCAAAAAATCAGAAATACGTATATCCGTATTCGAAAATTATTTCTTCAACACCAGCACAACATTCAGAATGAGTATATAAGCTGTGAAAAGTTTCATGATTATCTAAAAATGTTCAATAGTGGGAGAACCTTCAAATTCAATCACAAACAATAATTCTTAATCGATAAATGATTTTATATTCTTGAGGAATATTTAGCTTAGGAACTTTGGTATTTCTGTGGAGAGAATGAAGTTTGAGGAATTACTATTTTTGAGTTTCTCCTTCTCCGAATAAAAAATATCGAAATTAAAACTTCCTCGATAGAAGTGAAATCAAACCAAAAAATAACTTTCTGTTGATAGGTACGTGTATATCATTCAAAGACGTTTGATTCATTCACATACAGAAAGAAAGAATCCATCGCAAACAGCTACTCTTCTGCCTATATGGCACGACAGGCACTGGGTAACATAAAACTCGCTTTTTCTTGCTCAATTTGATTTAACTTCTTTCCATCTTTCGATTCGAAGAAAAGTAAGCCAAAAAGTTATAATTCCTTGAATTTGCAGCTCTCTGGAATTTTTGGGTTTTCATTCTGTGTATTATGCAATGAACTATTGTTTATGATAATGCATGATTGATAGCCGATTGCAGCAATTATTTTTCACAATGGGAGCATTAAGCTAATGGTGTAACGATCGGTAGGGTTTGTAATTGTTGTTTTACTTTTATTGCTCTTCTAGGTACCCACAATAATCCCTCAATATTTTCTTTCTAACACTGTACCTCTATTTCAACCCATCTGTATCAGTTTATGTTTACAGAATAGACAACTTTACAATTTACAATCCCACCGCTCTGTTACTAGTGTGGTAATTGCTGAAAGGGTATTATTTTTGTATCATTTTAACATTAACATTTGCATTATCAACACTTCTCAACTCGTTCACACTTTAGCAAAAATAATCCCAACGCTAGATCACCAGATGTAACGGCTGCGAGGGTTATTGTAATTCTGCATGAACGCTTCTAGTATCTTATTTCTCTTTATGTAAATCATTAAACAATTTCTTTATGTTTTCCTCAAAAAAAATCATAAATCAGATTACAATCCCTCTGCACGTTATTAGATGGAATAATTGGCTAAAGGCGTTTGAATTCATTAGGCAGCGACTGTCACCAGACGTAGATTTCTCCAAGTCAAATTTTGGATGCTAGGCAATTTCCGAAAGGAACATGAATTCGACCCTTTGCACGAAGAAAGGTTCTTTAATGAGAAAGCTAGGGTTTAATTTCTGCTTCCTCGTATATTCTGAAATCTGAAAATAGGGCGGGACGTAGGAAATGAAATCCTCTGATAGCATTAAGTAATATATTAGCAACGAAATGAAAATAGAAACTTACAAAATAGATTAAAAAATATATATATAACAAAAGAAATATGCATTGAAAACAATTTATTACAAAAAATGACATTCACCGTACTATTTAGTTTAATCAAAATATTGAAAAATGAACTGAGACCGGCAATGGTCTTCTCTATGCATACGAAAAAATGAAAATTCCACAAACAGAAGAATGTGTACTCAGAACACAAAAATCTGATGTACTTACTTATATCTACAAATGCCTCTAAATTTGTCCTACTGGCTAAATGTATATTATAGGCCGCCCTACGGCCCATCTCAATTACTACTCGATAGAGAGAGTCAGAAAGATTTCTCAACTTGTGATTCAAACAACAGATATAAAATTAAAGAAGGTATCTCTTCCCAAAAGTGAATGAAATGGTTATTTACGTTAACACACAGCAAAAATTGACATACCCGTTGGTCTTCTGTCTACCTCGTATGGCGGTTTCTTGGGCGACTCCCATTCAATATTTTTTCTTGGTTTCCAAATACGAATATATTCAAAGCCAAACGACACTTAGGCACACGAATTTACTAATATTCTTATTTCTTCTGATAGTAATTACCTTCTACCCCCGTGACTTGAGACGCGATCCCTTAATTTAGGGAGGGACTACGAATCCCCCCGCGCTAAACGCGCGATTCCCGCTCGCTCAGATCTCTCGATCTTCTTTCTAGCGCGACTTCCGTTCCACTCCCTAAGAGCCGACCTTTTCTCGTCCACTCTCATTTTTGCAAATTTTGCAAAAATCGCACAGCGTGCAAGCTCGCCCACGCTGGATGAATGGAACCATTCGTCGGACTGTTTCTGAAAAAATGTTTGTTTAGTCTACCGCGTTATCTTATTTCTTTCTCTGGACCCAGCAATATCGTTTATTCGTGAATATTTCGTGAGAGCAAAATCTCAAATGAAATTCCCATACGTTTGAATGAAGCTCGCATACAGGGTGCGAATACTAACATGAATTTCAATTCCAATGCACAGCATTACAATGGGCCATCAAAGGCCAGTTAATGCACTGCAGTGATTGCAGTATAGTTTAAGAGATTATTGAACGTCCATTAATGAACCTTCACCCAACTTAAAGAGTCCTTTTGTTTATGGTCTCAATACAAAAAGTCGGTACAATCGGCTGTTGATTTTTTTTAAATCAAAGACTAAAATTTATTCGCTTTTTTCAATATGCTAGAGTTGAAAATATAGCAATTCCAATATACATGTAAAAGGCTTCACAAATTCAGAGGCTCCATTAGTAACCTTCTATAACCTACTCACTTCTCAATTACACTCAATTCATTCTTGAAAACAAAACTTCTCCTGACATCAACTTGGTCACCCAGTGAGAAATGTCAGCAATGTGATAAACAACTCCGATTACTTCTCCCCATTATCGAAAATGCTGAATATGTTGGAATATAATTCCGAGGAGCCCTGACACATACACCCGGAATCGAATATCTCATTTCATTCGACTCTACTTAGATCTACTCTCCTGATAACCGGATATTCCGGGAGCTTTCCGCGAGTTTTTCGCAACCCCTAGACTCCTCTTCTGGAGTACAAATCATTCCCACGTTTTTTCACTTACTTGATAGTAGGACGTCTTTCGAAGGGTATGAAGAGAATATTCCTGGAATGTTGTTCGACATTCTAGTGCCCTGCTACAGAAATATCCCAAGAGTTTTCCGCGCCACGTTTTCCTTGGGCTCTTGTGGGATCTCCAACGATTGTGACTGAACTGAGTGATCGATCTTTCATTTGTTTTTGAATGAATTTTTTGGTGGTGATTTCACTCATTTAACAGTGTGTCAGCAGATTGACACATAAATTCGCAGTTTGTTTTTGCTACTGAACCCCTTTTCCTGGACTCTTGATCTGGTAAGTATTGAATTTGATTATTGGTGGATGTCATTTTCGCACATTTTTCTAAGCGTCATTCATATTATCATATATTCGTATCATCAGGACCACTCATAAGAGATTTCCTGCTCAACATATTGAGAGGGCTATGAGAGTTAGAAAAATATAAGCTGCTCTTCCACAGGAAAGTTGTTCAGTTTAAAATTCCCAGTTTTATTTTCGATTAGAACTTCTCATTTACTGGAAAAGAATAAAAACATTTCATAGTTTCATTCTCCAGGAAGTTATTCGTACAAGGGTGAACATCTCGGATTCAACTCCATTCAAAAACAAGTTGATTTTGACTAGAAAATGTTTTTTATTGTAGAGAAAATAAACTTTGTGGGGATCTGTCAATCTGATAGTCTGTGAATCCATTTTGAAGAAGGGCTGATATGAGTTGGCCAGCTCTTGTGGATTGTTATAGGGGTCTGTGAGGTAGATGGATTTCTGAATGAGAGAAATCAAAACGGAATTGGTCTGTTCTGGATGATGGGATTTTGCGTTGAGGTATCGGTTTGTGTGTGTTGGTTTCCTGTTGTAGACCGTGTGGATGAGGAAGTTATTGGACTTTCTGATGTGGACATCGAAGGATTGAAGGGATTTAATTGTTTCGATTCCCATTTTGAACTTCATATTTTGGTGGAGGTCGTTGATGTTATTGAGGAAATTTTCGAAAGTTTCGGAGCCGTAGGGCTCCGTAAGACGAAAAAGATACCTTAGAAGAGGAAGTATGTACTGAACATACAGTGACTAATGAGGTTGGGAGCCTTCTGAAATTTGGATGTTAGTCTGTTGGATATTGAGGTTTTTGAGGATTGGATTTCTGTGAATTGAAATGAATTCGAACTTATATATATATATATATATATATATATATATATATATATATATATATATATATATATCATCTGTTTTAATAGAGATTGGTTTCAATGCAGAACAGGAAAAAAAATAATATTCTGAAAGCTTATGATTTTTCATCGAAACTTTTTCGATGTAAGCATATGAATTGGGGCATTCTTCGAAGATGAATGATCAATTGATAAATCTGAAAACAGCGTGTCAGATACGGTTTTAAAGTTCTTCGGTGTACTAATTCGTTCATCGAAATAAATTTTTTTAATAACTAGGAGAGATCAGTTCACTTCAACAGATAGATATTATTCAATTTGAAATCGTTTATGACGATTGACGAGTTTTTGACAAACATTTTATTTAATCCGTAACTCATGAATACGTTTTGGAGAATCAGTCTCGTAGTGCATTATGCTCCACAGTTGGAACCAGAAAAGGTTTTTCTTGTCTCTGCTCCAATCTACTTCCCTGATACCAAAATTTTCCAGGAGTTTTCGGCGAGTTTTCCGGTTCCACTTACACTTCTGGAGTTGAGCATTGTTGAAAAATATCCATATATTTTTTTTACAGCTGGCCATGAAATGAAACATAGTGAGCAGAGTTGAAAATGAGCTAAACAGAAAGTAAATGTGTGTCGAAGGTAAATGAATTTGATGAATATTGAACCTACATATTCTCAAACATGGGATGATTTGAGTATGACTCCTTTAGAGAGATATGGGAGAGGAATTTCCTGAAATGTGCATTGCCCTTCTTCTATCCTGATATAGAAATATCCCAGATATTTTCCGCGACACGTTTTCTTCATACCCTTATTGGACCTCATGACACTTCTTATATAATGAGCGAAATTTCACTTGTTTCCTGAATCATAATGGTCTTCATCATCTTCATCAGAGAAATAGTAACGAAACTATCCTTCAATGTCATGATGAGATTTAAATCGGGTTAAGTTTATGTCAGACTTGAAGACTAGTTATAAACTGAAGGAACTATAGACATAGACATACTTTATTTAACTACTTCCATGTGAGTTTACATTTGTAGCAGGTCTTTTGAATGAGCTAGAGCCCACAGTAAAACTTATGTTAAACATGAATACACATATATCTTAAAAATATATAAATATCAACGGCGTTGAAACACTGCGATAATCCATAACAATATCAAACATATTCAAAACATTCAAGACGTCACATCTACAAATGGGGAGGTGTCTAAATATTCTGCAATTGTATAGAAGCTTGATTTTGTGAGGAACTGTCTGACCTTTTGTATGAAACAATTTCTAGACAAAGATTTAACTTCCCTAGGTAGGTGATTGTAAAGAGTTATATTGGGAGAGTTATTCATAGATTTTTTCAATCTGTATTTTATAGGTCTGATTTGATCTGCTCGTCGAGTGTTGTAATTATGGAAGTTTGAGTTTAGCGAAAGTTTATGTTTATTATTTTGGATTTCCAAAAGTTGCTGATATATATATATATAAAGATGGTAATGTCATGATACCATATTTTTGAAATAGTGGCCGACAGTGGTCTCTGTAACCTGCGAACGCAATAGTTCTAACAACTTTTTTTTGAAGTTTAAAGACTTTTTCTGACTTGGCTGCGTTGCCCCATAAAGTTATACCATACGCTATGTGAGAATGAAAAAATGCATAGTAAGTGTTCAGCAGAACATCTGTACTCACAAGTTTCCGTAGTTGTCTTATAATGAAGATCGCACTAGATAATTTAGAGCAAAGTAGCTCAATGTGTTTTGACCAATTTAAGGAATCATCGAGAGTAACACCCAGAAGTTTAACGTGGTCTCCCATATGTATATTTGTTGAGAAGTTCAGACGATTTGTTTTTGCCTCGTTCAGCTTCAAACAATTTGCAGAGAACCAGTATTCTGCATTCTTCTCTACTGTTGCAATAGAAATGTTTGGGCACACATCTAAAGGAGATGAGTGAATCAATGTTGAATCATCAGCAAATAATATACAAGTAATTGATTGCATGTGGTAAAAAAAGTCATTGATATAAACAATAAACAACAGTGGTCCCAAAACGGAACCTTGAGGGACTCCATGAACTATGTGCTTAAATTTAGAAGTACTTCCGTTTAAGCTAACGCACTGCTTTCTATTTTGTAAATACGATTGAAAAAGTTTCAAAGGCACCCCTCTGATCCCCATAGCGCTGGAGCTTTTCGATCTGTAGTTCATGTTGGACACAATCGAACGAACGCCTTGCTAAGATCGCACAGGCCTATGGAAGTCCGGCGACCCCCTTCAAGGCCCCCTTCAAGGCCTTCTTCAAGGCCCTCCACTATATTCCACTATATTCTTTCAGGCCAGTCTCAACTTGCCTACACAGTAGCTAATGAACTCACAACTGTTGGAAAACAACTACTTTCCTGGCCTAAACCACGAAGGGCGTTGAATTATATCCGACAGGTGTTAGTGCAGGATTCTCCACAGAAAAAAATCGTGCATATACAAATGTCGGAAATATGTATAAAATTCAAATGTCACAAATATATTTTTCTCAGAATTCCGTTATTGTCACATCATAGTTCAAAGTTATGTTTTTATACAGTTAATATTTGAATGCATAAAATATTATATATATATATATATATATATATCCAAAGGAAATGATTAGGAAAGGAACTTCAAACTTACAAAACGTGACAATTGATCGACAAGAAAGGTGACATCAGACGACACAATAGTGAATTCATCGGCATTGATATTCATACTGTGTTGGTGGTGCTTGTAAAAAAATATTTCAAACCTGTATTCCAGTGATGATTTATAGTGAATCTAGGACGATGACTGAAAGTGATTTTGTCCAAGCACAATCGGACGATTAACCGAAAATATATTTATGATGACAGCATATCTTGCATCAAATCTCTATTGTTCGTACGCAGAGATCAAAGGTGTGAAAACTGCGAGGTAATGATTATGTTATATGATGTATTTGACTTCATACATAGATTGGTATCCATAAAAGCCCACAGCAGAGAAGTAATTTATAAATCTTTATTCCGATATGTTTGTGAAAAACGTTAGGGTAGTCTTGAATCGAAATTTTCCTTGATGATTAGCTAATGCAAAACTTCCTTCTGACTGAGGCCCTGTTCCGTTTCCCTGTCTAGTTAACCAGGTTCGTAACTCAAGATGGCGTATATGTAACTGCTCAGTTGAGCGGTACTTCTGAAAATTCGGTGATATACGGAACGGCTGTGTGATGTTGTGGTGACACTGTCATTCCATATATATAAATTCAAAATGAAAGGAGTAGTCCGACATGGCAAATTAATTTTCCGAAATATTATTAAATTGATAATATTACAAAGTGGACTTGGAAAACTTTCCCTTGAGTAGTAGTAGTAAAAAGCTTGGAATTGTTTGTCAGTTTTGTGCTGTGACATGGGGGATTTCTCTGTTAGTGAGGTATTACTCAGTCATTCAGATGCCCTCATTCCACATCGAATGAACAAATATGGGCGTGAATCACTTGTCATGATTACTCAGTTCACCAATTATCGGTTACTTTTCAGGAACCATGTACCGATACCATCCACATTTCAGGAGATCATTGTGGTAACCAGTAAAACAGAGCGACTAATTCTCACTGAGTTGCAAACAAATATAGCATACTTACGTTGAAATACTCTTCACAACAATATTAACACGATTTTGGAAATATAATTTGCCTTCTCATCACCACTCATCATTGTTTTTGTATCATGTTTTGAAAAACTCGTTCAGGCGAGTCTCAAACTACCTACACAAAGAAGCGATTGATTTTCAATTATTGGGACTAGCTCACTTGCAGACCAGTTTCAGGCTATTTGGCCACTTGTCAGTACAAGGCAGTGCCATCATCAACATAAAGTCGATGGCTTCCCATAATTAAAAATCGAACACCTTTCATACTATCAAGCCTCAACCAAAGCTGAAGCGAACAACACGAAGTAATTGCGCCATATATACTATGGACGAGGTATCCCGAAAATAAACCGACATAGTCGATGGGCATACTTGAAGACTGGCGTTAAAACAAATCACCATTTGTACAATTCGTTCAGGCCAGTCTCAAACTGCCTACACAGTAGGTTTTGGCTGTCAGAGAACAACTGCTTCACTGGCTAATACCACGAAGGTTATTGCATTATAGCCGAGCGCTACCAGTGTAGATTTCTGCACAAAAGAAAATGCTGCATTTTTTGTTTTTTTTGCGATACAACTGCCAGAATTAATTTCCAATTATTGGGACGGGTCTCGCTTGCAGACTGGTTTCGGGCTATTTGGCCTGTCGTCAGTGCAAGGCAGGACCATCATCAACATAAGTCGATTACTTTCCATAATTAAAAATCAGATTCGAACAGAGTACCTTCCCTAAACCTAGGCTGATACAAAAACAAGCAAAATAGCCGTCGTTGCGCCATCTTGCCGTAGACTAGGTACTAACCAAGAGCATATCCGTGTGGTCCAAATCCTAGTACAAGGAAATGGATTTCACAAAAATTCATGGGTATGCTTGAAGACTGGCTTTAACAAGAATTTGTTCAGGCCAGCCTGTGATTGTGATTAGACAAGACTGATAGAATAAAAATTTTCAAATATGCATCATAATGACAAAACATATATGTATATCATTGCATTTGGATGTTAGGACCTCATCATATGTCATAAAGGAAGGCAATAAGTGTGAAATAATCATTTCATACTCTCAGTACTGTTTCAAACATTTATATAACGTCTCAACTAAGAATTGCGAATCTGTAACACCAACAAAAAACCATCGCCATCCGCTTCTTGCCACTAGGACATCGTTATGTAGGAATTTTCTTGAGCTGATCAATTTTGGTTATTGTTTCATTTGATGGCTCTTCGCTTCAAGTTTCATTCATACCTACAGAAATGGAAATCGAAACTTATTTACCAGGATGTTCCTTTTTGAGTCATAATTGATCTTAGTTCCACTCGAAAAATAATGAACTTTGTTAATCTTCCATTTCTGAAGTTCTAATTCAGCACAAAATGTATCATCATAGAACCAAATGATTCGCAATCAGTACAGACGATTGTCTGTGATAATATTGAATTTAAGCTCATCTCTAAGTTTGTGAGGAAAAACAATATTTCCAAGATGGAGTTTCTATTTCTAGGAAGTCTTTTTAGATCAGAGTGCTCTCAAATAACAGTAGATGAGAAGAAGGTGAGAGTTACTTTGGACTTTACTGCGGTGATCTGCGACTTAAATACGGAAAGAGTTTTGTATAACACTCGACTGAGAAACGAAGCAAGTAAGCATTTGACAGAACATATCATTGTTTCCTGTACGATTATCATTGACAATGGGTTTACAAATCCGCAACACGTGTTCCGCTATAAATTTGCTTCTTCAGGCAAGACAGTTTTATTGTAAACCGAAGCACGTGATTCGGTTTTGTATACCCATTGTCAGCAAATTCAAGTCAATTTCTCTGCCTTCGTTTCTGGAATGAAAAATGATCGATATTTTCCAATGATATGTAAACAGTTTCCTGGAAAAGAATTTAATAGAATAATATTCAAAGGATAAGATTGTGAAATGAATAGAATAACTTTTTTCCTTGTTTCACAAAAATATTTAGGATCATACCAAAGTCGATTTTTTCCGTCAAATTTTTAGCAACCCGTAGTTCAAAAGTTGGGATCTTGAGGTCGTATGTTCATTGAAGTTTTTGTCTCAGAATGAGCCCAGAAATATCATCCATAACTATAAGCCCGTTATTAAGGGATACCCTATGTAATGTTGACAATAGTGAACTATGTCATATGAAATGTTCATGTTTGGACTTCCATTGTTAATATTCAAATATAACAATGAATTAACTCTATTGAAACCCAATACAAAAAACTGATTGAATTGGAATAATCGAACCAATGAATTAGGAATAATCGAATTGAAATTCACGGTGAAGTAGAAAAATTCAATCAAATGAGGCTCTCAAATCCAAACAGAATTAATTGCAATAGATACTGGTCAAAGACTGAAAAAAAATTGTTGAATATGAAATATTATGATCAACCAAATTGGAATTGATATAAACAAATGATGACCTCAAGTGTCAAGGTGAATATATCCACTGGTATCCGCATTATCCCATTCCATTCATCGAATGATCTTGATGCATTTCAAAGCACCCTGAATCTGAGAACCTTATAGTTGGTTTCTTATCGATGATTCATTCAACGGAAATAGGTACACTTAAAGAAGTTTATACATTTTTGAGAATGCAAAACACATTCTTCATATAGGAAATTGAATGTTATTTGCGCACGTTTCTAGGGAATTATCCTGGAAAACCAGATACGATTTTCATGAACTCTGTTATGCTCTACTCGCCTGATAACAAGATTTTCCGGGAGCTTTCCGGAGGTCTCCCACTCAACTAGCACATCATTCACACACATATGTTTGCATATTCGCGCAGATTCTTTCGAGAAGGGGGGATTTAAGATATCATGGTCACCACCATAAAAACATTTTCAAAAAGTACTGAGAATACACTGAAATACAATGAAAAGAATAATAGAACTGGCACAGTGAAATTGTTACACCGCCAAGATATATTCAGGAGATGAGAAGTGAAATCATTAACAATCAATCATATATAGAAGGCTTTCACGGCCGATGTCCGATGTTATAGCGTTTTTCGGGGTTGTCAGCAGAGATCTGCAGGATTTTGGATATGGAATTTCGTCTACAACTGCGGTAAACATTGTCGAAGGCGATGCGGCAAGGGATGAAGTGTACTCAATTGCTGCGTTGCGTTCACTGATACTGGATTTGGGAGTTTTCTGTATCTAACGTTGAAACAGTTGTGTGACTATCATCTGTAATTACCATAAATTAGTAATTCGAAAAAATATCTTCATTAATCATTGGAAGAGTTCATGTACCCCATAGAAATTTCAACTAATGGACTGGCCTTTGTGACAGTTTTTCACATAACACGATGCAGATAACATTAGAGAAAGAAAGATTATGCACCTTGGAGATATATCGTGAAGGACAAAGAGATAATTTTATACCTAAATCACTCTCTCCTTCACAATTTCTCTTCATCTGCTACAGTAAGTGAGGTATGCTGCATTTGATTTATACTTGAAATATTCTATCTTGCTTATTCCGCAGTCTTCTCTCTCTTAGGGCCAGTCCATTTGTTGTAATGTCTATATGGTGTACACTGAGGTGCCGTCATTTATGTTTTCTTCATATTTATACTATCCTCCGGGTGGTTGAAATTGTTCATATGCTCATAGATTTTCATGGCCTTCCTGTACAGTCGCGGATAATAGCTCCTGGTCCTATTCAAAAGATGCGTTCGATCGAAGGCAATGTTATTAATACCTTTTAAGATAAAGTGTCCAACACCTGCCGATTTGTCTGTTTGGCTATAACGGCTACTACTGTCAACTATACGGTATTGGATATACTCCTGGTCCAGTTAGTTGTCTCTGGGGTCTGTCGCTGATTTGAGACTAGCCTGTATTGTTTTGACGAGTTTGAAAAATTTTTTAACTGCCTGTTTTTATAGAATCCTCCCAATACGGTTAGTTATATCACTAATGAAAGGTAGAAAGACTTTACCATTGATGGTCTGTTCTGGCGTCTTCGTGGGCTATTCTGTCTGGGTCGTAGGGTCGAATTTAGCTCCGCTGTAACCGTGCCTCAAAAATAAGGTCTTCAAATGACTAAATTCCTGTCTTAACCCCTCCGTTTAGGGAAATGAAAATATTTTTTCAGAATAATCGATTAGTGGTGATAACAGACCTCTGGTTCAACTTCAAATGCAAAAAAAATTGCAAGTCCAGTATCAGTGAGCGCAACGAGGCAATCAAGAACACTTGGTCCATTGCTGCATCGTTTTCGACAATGTCTACCGCAGTGTAGAACGAAACGTCAGTACCAAAAACCTGCAGTCTGCGGCTAACAAACTCAAAAATCGCTACCAAGTCATTGACTACCTTTATCTCACAACCAAAACTGGGTTCGACTCGACTGTATCCAATCCACCAATTTTCGGATTCCATAAAATATGGAATTAGTCCCAATTAATCACCTTAAAGAGTGGTGAAATCACGAGACAAGCGGAATTGAAATTGACAAATGTCACGTGAAGGAAGCCAATAAGATGCCTAGGAAACCCTGGTGTATCTATTTATACCTGAATAATTTTGGGATAAACTTGGCGAAAACTGATTGCTTGATTTCTGAGATCGCAAATGCTTCAGATCGCTATTGTAGATGGCGATCAGTCAGATACCATATGAAGCTTAATTTTCAGTAGAGAGGAATGTGCAACCGAATATTCTACCACTGTTTATTATTTGCCTACTGAGATTTTGACAGCCCTGGCAGCCCATGCGTTTCATAAAACGTGCATGTAACGTGGAAACCTACCGTTAACAACCTGTCAATACTGTCACTGTCACCTGCTACCTCTACAAGTTTTCAGTGTGTTTATATCAGTTTGTAAGACTAGACTCCCGAGAAAATTTATTTTGCCCATTCACCTGAGAATGTACGAAAAGTTCATGCTAGTGTATCGAAAGTGAAAGACTGTCTTGTAATTGGGGATACACACATCAGTTATACATCGTTTCAAAATACGTATCACATCGATATTTCCTTAATTTAAACAAAACTTTTTTATCGATATCTCATTGATAAGAGCTACAGATGTTTCCTCCTCGATATGAGACTTTTGCTCAAGCTGAAACGAATAAAATTAGCTACAAAGCCACATTCATGTTATTATTTTGGGGCGATTTGTTTTGTACTTACCTTTGTTACTGAATAAAGAAGAATATTTGGATCCCCAGATTTTGACTGACCACACAAAATACGAAATCTTCTACACATCTTGAAAAAGTACCTGTAATAACTTCAAAACTTATTCTACTTATATAGACTTTCAAACACTGTTGAATCCGAAGAAATAATTCCAGAGTTTTCATTGACAACAATAAACCTCAAAGTTACGTCAATCTGACGAAACCGACATTTGACAGATTTTCGAAAATGCTCATATAACGCCCCCTATACAAAAATTAGAATGCTTTTGTAATCGTCGATTGTTTTTCGCCAAGCAATTCTAAATAATATCGAATCACTAGATACACCAGGGTTTCCTAGGCATCTTAGAAGCCAACTTCAGATAGGTTGTTTATTGTCTCAATGGTCTGTCATCTTACTCACTAAACATACTTACTTATTAAACGGAGAACAAAATGATAATAAACGGAAAAGGAAGTTAGTAGAAAGCAGTTTTTT
Organism: Zygogramma bicolorata; assembly: GCA_032362365.1. NCBI lineage: Eukaryota > Metazoa > Arthropoda > Insecta > Coleoptera > Chrysomelidae > Zygogramma > Zygogramma bicolorata. The sequence continues at coordinate 5,537,180 of JAVJAQ010006102.1, read as the reverse complement.
TCATTCAGCTCAATTCATAGAACACAAGAAATTTAACGTTAAGACATATCGCTGTGAAGTGAGTTTTTAAATCCGATTGAAGCATATACTTATATACTGTCACATATATTGAAGGGTGCTTCAACTCGACCATATGCTATCGAACTTGAAGCAGAAAGAGATTGTCGGGATGAATGTAGTCATTGGAGATCCATACTAATTATTAAATTCATCTTAATTGTTTTTCTTTGACAGAGGTATTCCTAGACAAAATGAATATTATCATTGATTTCCCACTAGCAAGTCTGGATTTGAGTAACTTTACACCAGCTAGTATCACGGATAATAGAGTATACGGTCGTTCAATGCCACGTCATTGACTTGTACATGTCACTGGGTAACCAATCAGAAAACATGATTTGAGCAGGGCTGAAGTTTAAAAATGACACCGGCTGACAATCATGTTTTCTGATTGGTTACCCAGTGACATGTACAAGTCAATGACGTGGCATTGAACGACCGTATACTCTATTATCCGTGAGCTAGTATAGCCTCTTTTTATTATCTCTATGTTTTGTCCAATCAGGAATAGTGACGAGCACTACATGCAAATTTGGATGAAATATATTGGATAACTGCTTGAAGTGAAAGGTGTTTCGATTTTTCCAGATGATTCATTGTGGTTAGTAGCAGAAAGACCAATTCACTCTATCATCACATCGTATGTGTTCGCAACAAGTCATGTTCAACTTGCATATTTTCAAAACTATTCATAGGCGTCAAGAATTTTTAGATCATATGAACTTATTATAGAACTATAACTTTACATTTCTCACCTAACAAGATATAGTACTGATGACAAGCATTATCCTGACTGATGACAAGCATTATCCTGAATCGTGGAGATGACCTTGTTTTCAGGCTTCCATAAATATGGATCTATATGCCATGGTGTTGAGAGCGCATGCTTTCGAATAAGCGGAGTTTAATGATTCGGATTAAACTTTATGAAGTAAGTCCTACATATTTTTTGCTTGACCAAGCATTCAAAAGAGCTTCTGAGAGGTTCAATATACTTCTCAGAAGTTTCCTAGAAATCTAATTCTTCGCTCATAGACTCGCTCACTTCATTGGAGCATAGTAGAAGAGTCGGAGGTTGTACACGAATGACCCGACGAGTACAGAATTCCCACCCCTTTGTTGTGAGCTTGGAGACCTGTCGAACCTCTCTTGCTCAGGGATCTTTTTTCAATAGAACAGCTGAACTTTGGAACTCCTTGCCGAGAGAAGTTTTTCCTGAAACTTTCAAAACTCGAAAAATTCAAAATTAATGTTAATTCGTATCTCTTGTCCCTTGAGTCACGCGGTGTTCTTTGAACATTAGAGGGCTTCCCTTTTGTGTGAATCTGCATATAAAAAAATTGTTGAAGGAAATTCCACAGAGGGTCCTATCAATCGCCTTGCTAGATGATGTGATTTAAGGGTGATTTTGAAGAATTACGAAAATTCAATTGATCAAGATCATCTTTAATCTGAATCTAAAAGTATGTCACAAAATGTTGTTCCATAGACAAATTCGATTTGTTTGATTTTCAAAGCAACAATTTTTTTATTTATCACTGGTGGAAAACAATGGTTATATATGGGAAAATATAGAAAGGACCTGTTTCCTAGAGTACATACATGAGAGAATTTCCCAGGAATGTTCCTTACGTTCTTTGTTAACCTGATGTCCTGATATCGAAATTTCCCAAGAGTTTGCCGCGTCAGGTTTCCCCCAGATGCTTGAGAGTTTTACATTTTAACTGAGCTGAAAGAGATTCATTTTGGGTAGATCGATCGAAATGAAGTTAAACAAACTGTAAGTTCTCTGAAACATCTACATTTATAGTTATGCAAATCCAATTTTGTTTCCCGAAGTTTATGTATTTTTTTTATTGGTCAATCCATATATGTAAATCGCAGTCAGACCGAGGAGCATAACTGAGGCACTCTGGAAAAATCACTTGAAGGTGATAGCAGTAATTTGAGTGAAATGATGAATCTTCACACATTTACGTGGGCGAAACTTCACTCAGAATAATTTTCGACAGTCTTTACGCAGGGATCCGTTGGAATAACTCCTTGAGGATTGTATACAGTGAGGATTCATTTGAATTCCACATAGATTCCATAAGATGAAAGTCGAAGTATCTCAGGAGCGGAATTCAAATGACTTATTTTTCGTATTTTGGTTAATAATCTACCTAACCTTTTCATTGAAAACTTCTCCTAGAGATCAATTACCTTAACACCAAAGTGATATTTTTGCACTCGACGCGCGTTTCGCTAACAAGGTTAGCATCTTCAAGAGAAGCAAATTGATACATTATCAAGTATACATTAGAAAGTTTTCAACTTTCACACCAAAGGTTCCAATCTCATCGTTTATTTAACCTTATCATATCACTACATGGAAAAACAAACCCGCTTCCCGCTGTCTGTTTGTCCCTACGTATGCTTAGATCTTTGAAACTTCGCAACGGATTTTGATGGGTTTTTTAATAGATTCAAGAGAATGCATAATACTTTGCAAACGGTGGCTGAATCCTACGGGATAGATGGTATATGTCTAACTCTCAGGGATAACCCACAATAACCATTTTTTATTCGTGCAAAGCCGGGGCAAGTCGCTTGTACAGTAATTCATCAAAGGCCGAAGAGGTTACTGAAAGTGCAGTCACTAGTCAAGTATCAACCACATTAATTGTACATTACCTATAAAAACAAGTATTTACACCGAGTTATAGATTACTCCTCAGGTAACTTACGATTCCATGCTGAAACAATGATTCCCGTTCGTATCAACACTTCGATGCTCACTACGTGCACAACTAATCAGATTCTTCAGATATCCTATGGTTCGAACCATATCGATGTTCATTCATTGAACAAACAAGAATTGAAATATAATGTAACTGCATTTATATATTTCAATTAGACATCACGAGTAATGAACTAGCAGACCCAGCCAAAGCAGCAAAAAATGCTGCTGAAACAACCGAGGACCAGTTTCACAATATTTGGCCACTGTGAGGTATTGAGTTCGATAAACCCCGTATGGGCATTGAGCAGGTCTCCGTGCTCTTAATTCGTTTTTATGGGAATATTCAAATACCATTTTTTGTATATAGCTTTTATATAGGTATTCAAGCCAGTTCGAAATAGAATTTGTGAATGGAAACAAGTGTTTCATTTTTGCATCTAAATTCTGAATCTCTAAAGTATATATATATTTATTTATGGTTAATATTCCGAGTTGCATCATATTTATGAGCTCGGGATATCACAACCACCTTGTAGATGGATCTAAACCATGGATTAGTGAATAAATGATGAGATTGGAACTTTTGGTGTAGGTGTTGAAACATTCGGTAGAGCTCAATAACTCTAACACCAAACTGAAATGATACGTTTTAGTAAAACTACAATGAAATATTCCATTAGCTTCATGGTTGAATAAATAAATAACTCGAAAAGAATGAGACCATAATAAATATAGTTCATTACTGTACTTTGTTTGAGACTATTTTTGAAATTATACAGCACTCACATTTAAATTTCCTTCCATTTGAATTGGAAGTGTACAGTCAATAGGATAATGCAAGCCATTATTGGTGAACATGAATCTCATGTGGAATAAATTATTGAACCTCAGAATTCTATTTGGAACATCGAAGTGAAGATCTTGTGGTATTTTAGGAGAGACGATTAAGTCACGACTAGTTTGAAAATGAAATCAGAGTTATTTATCCTTCTGCTCAACAGTGTGGAATTAAAAATTGTTATAATGTTCACAACATTATGATTGTCACTGGGAACATTCACCTTATGAGAAAAAATCGAAAAGGATTTTCGAAGGTTCAAGTATGATTCTGGATGCAGTGGTGTTACTTGAGATGCAACTGTACCAGAAAATCTATTGTTGTTCTTCAAATATTATAACAGTAATAGGACAAATCAGTTCGACAATTTTCGGAAAGTCTCAACTCCAATAAATCCCCATCGAAGGAAAGCCAGTCTCCAATCCTTTTCTCCTACGATCGCTACCATTTCCCGAAAACAAAGAATTCCCAACACAAAAATAAATCCCGGTAATTGCTGAAACTTTTATCAATATAAAAGCCAGTATTCGAACCAATTATTGATAACTCGAGGCCTCTGGTGTAAAAATAAAGCACGAGACGAAACAAAGACGCTCTTCAACCATAGAGTGGCTCAGAGGAGTCGAACTCGTTGCGGAACGGGGAAAAGTAGCAATTTTCCATTGTGCGTCCCCGTCCGACCAAATTGAAATACTAACAAATGAAACTCTCGAAATAAGAGTGGATATCGATTGAAAAAAGACAACAATACCGGTAAATTGGGGAGCGATTGTGGACCGTGATTGTCGTTTACCCCGTGACGGTGAGGCTGGGGCTTTTGATGTCGCTTTTTAATCAGGACGGAATATATCGGAGCGCTTCTTTGACATCTGACCGAGTAATCCGGCCTTTATATTCGGCCAAACCTGTTCTAGATTATAGTTTTATCTAGCGTGGGGGTGTGGGAGAGGCTTTCCGGAAGCCGTATCAATCAGCGATTTGTAATATTAGAAGATAATTGCGTAATATCGGAATTATCGTGAAAATCTAATGCTTATGAAATTTTAATGCTTCCGTTTCGGCACGTTGCTATAACAACCACTCGATAGATAAGTGCAAATCGTCCGGTTACTGAAAATTATCATGGCTTATCGCTGTCGTGACTTGATTTTTCAAAGTATCACTTGGAATTTTGGAACATAATATCTTGAAACATAAGTCATTTCTGCGAAAGATTCCAATCGATTGCTGATTATAAATGTTCACAATTTTACTTCAGGAAGATGAAATCACCAATTTGAATCAAACAGTTTTGGAATTTCTTCATCAAATCTCCCGTGAGCTTCAAAATAGTGGACATTTGTGTCAGTTGCCGATTTTTAACAAAATTTCCAACTCAATCTTTTTTTCTAAAATAATCCTTGGTCTAAGTAATATGAAAAAAATTCACACCAACAGTTTTTTACCAATGAAATTCGTATTTTGTTTCGCGTTACTAGGGCAACCGATGGCAACTCAGGTATTTTATCAGAAATTTTTTCTCGTATGGGTAATAGTACAGGTAATAGGGAGCGAACTACTCGTGTCCATAATGCATAATTAGGCAGGAGTTATTTTATTTCATTGATAGTTGCAGTCTGATGTACTTAACCTAAAAACACAAAATACTTACAAAAATGGCGAACGGAAGTGCCGCCATTTTGTGAAAAACCGTTTGGGCCTGTATCTCCGTAACCGTGCACTTTAGGCCCACAATTTTCGAAACCTTTTTTATAGATAATTATATTTCCTATCTTTTTTATTCAATGATTTTTTTCGTAGCACTTACCGTTCACGACTTATATTATTATTACTTTTTGTTTATTCACTTTTTTACCGATATCTCTTTGAATAATTGTTTAAACAATAAATTGTTGATGATAAAACTTTTGGACCGATAAATTTTCTACAACTTTTATTTGAAACTTTTTTCTCTAAAGTTAATATTTTTGAAGTTACAGCGCGTTCAATTTTGTACTACCGAGTACAAGGTTATTAAGAACGAAGTATGCATAGTAAGCGTTATGATGCGATTTCGATACATAATAAAAAAAAATATTAATTTTAGAATTTTTTTGATTCAATAAATGATTAATAATTCAAGTTCTTACGTGCAAGAAATAGCGATTACCCATTAAAATTTTTTCTTTGTATTTTCTTCTATACAATAAAATATTACTATAATTAGTTTCAAAACTACTGCCATAATTAAACACGCAAATAAAAAAATGGAATATTTATCGAAGAATATATGTGAAATTTATTTTTACAAATGTACACCAAAATGAATCATATGTCTTATCTGACTCTTTGGCGTTTCGAGGGTGGTGAAGTTTCGATGTTGGTTACATTCTCCTCTTTCTCTTCGTTATCTTCGTCAGTGGCATATGAAGATTGAAACGCCTCTATTAATTTGTCGTTAGAATCATCACCAATATCTTCATCGATGTCGCACAATTCTGTGTTGTTGACGATTACTTTCAGCTGATTAGTGCACGTTTCCTCTGTGCAGTTCTCACAGATTACCGTAAAGTCCAATCCTGATTTTCGGCACCAACAGGCTCTGCCACAGCCAGTTCTGCATTTGTATTTTCATATTTTTTTTATTATGTATCGGAATCGCATCATTACGCTATGCATACTTCGTTCTTAATAACCTTGTACTCGGTAGTACAACATTGAACGCGTTGTAACTTCAAAAATATTAACTTTAGAGAAAAAAGTTTCAAATAAAAGTTGTAGGAAATTCATCGATCCAAAAGTTTTATCATCAACAATTTATTGTTTAAACAATTATTTAAAGAGATATCGGTAAAAAAGTGAATAAACAGAAAGTAATAATGATATAAGTCGTGAACGGTAAATGCTACGAAAAAAATTATTGGATAAAAAAGATAGGAAATTTAATTATCCTTAAAAAAGGTCCCCATAATTGTGGGCCTAAAGTGCACGATTACGGAGATACAGGCCCAAACGGTTTTTCACAAAATGGCGGCACTTCCGTCCGCCATTTTTGTAAGTATTTTGTGTTTTTAGGTTGAGTACGTCAGACTGCAACTATCCATGCAATAAAATAACTCCTGCCTAATTTTGCAAAACAAACTCCTCTATTACCTGTATTATAACTTACGGCGGATTATAGTGGAAAAGTTTCAATACAAGCGAAGAATATTTTGTATAACATGACATGTCACTTACCCACCTTAGGCAGAAGTAAACAAAATGTAACGTTCAAATTCGGCATCAGGGCAATCATGTAGACTAAAGAAAATACAATATCAATCCATATTTTCATTTACAAGCTACTGTCACATCACTATTATCATGTTTGAAAAAAGGATATGTATTTTTTGTTGCTTTGATTACGGATCTTGTTCCGGTGATATTTATTTTTCTCGTTTGCAGAGAATTCGTTATTTTTCGAATCGGGTGAATCTGAAATGAATAGAAATTTGGGGTTATATTCATAGTAGGTGGAACCGGGATTACTACTATATTTATTTTATTTTGAAATTCTAGCTTATATTTCTATGTAACTGAAGTCGGTACAATGGATAACTTCGGTAATTTTTAGACCGAATCGATTCATTTTGTTAGAGCTCACACAACAAACTAAATTAAATTTGACAGAGCAAGGCCTTCGACTCGGGATAATTTTCAAAATAATCGTGAATTTGAAAAAATTTCCGGAAATAATTCGAGCACTAGCTAGTGGTATTACAAGTGAATACTTCATGCTGGTAAATTTGTGTCAATTGAATATTCGTATTAAGACATAATAGTAATATACGATTCAATTGGAAATTACCTGGCTATCCGCGGAATTAATATGTAGAAAATATTCGGCTTCCGAATGAATGATATCAGCGAAATAATTATAAACAGAATAACATTATATGCTTTTTCTTTCGCATATTAATTATTTACCGGAAGGATTATTTTCTGAATATATTTTTTCATTACATATAAGCAGTGATTAGAATTTGAGTAACTGTATTATGTTTCTTGAATGAAGTTGCCAATATTCCTTGCTGGATGGCGTTGGTCCGTACTTTCATTGTTTATCAACTCTATCGAAACCTTTGCAACAGATTTCAATAGACTTTATTACATAGAGAATGAAATTCCAAACCAATACTACCATTCTGTTTTATGTCAGCTACACACTTCAGTGGTTAGAAAGTTATCGATCAAACCAAGCATTACAGGTTTGAATCGGCTATGGATCACTTACATTTTTTCTCTCTCTTTTGCAAAACATTTCCACCCAATGCAATTGAACCATAAATGATATTGATTCTGTTTATACACAACTAAGATGTCTATATACTGGTGTTTCTAATGTTGCGATATTGTTTCAGACAAACCTGTGGACAAGGCGTTCAGTTCATCAGTGGCCATGAGGGGCGCTGGTAATCAAAAATTTCTATTTATTTTCGTGATCACTCGATCCATGGAACACGCTGTTGCCAATTCTGATGTTTTTGTTAAAGGATAGAGAATTTATCGGGACTGGATATGCGAGGTTATTGAAAACACCAAAACGCGCCAAATTTCTGTTTAATTTCATGCGTTATTTATTCCATGTAGTTTGGAAATAATTTCTCAGTTGGAATAAATTTGCATTGTGTTTCTACTGATCTGGACCAGAATTCGCAACGACATGGCCACTTGGCAACACAGGACTGTCATCTCCACTGCAAGAGTGCCGGTACCTGGCGGATTTTTTGCAGTACTATTACGCCTACATCATCAAATTTTTCATCAAGTTGGCCATATCGGTCGTCTGATTTGCTGACAATCTTTTATATGGAGTGAAAACACCAGAATTTAGACACCTTATACACAACGTTCATAGTTTCAGCTCTTCAGTTAGTTCCGGCAAAACATTCTCGGAAAAAGTAGCGAATACGGTAACCTCACCGATTTTCTTGAAATTTGCACAGATGATTGAAAACACCCCAAAAACGATAAAAAACAAAAATTTTCTGCGGAAATACCTGAAAAGTCCTTTTTTCTGAAAAAATGTCTGACAGTGTACACAACCTTGGGTAAATGAATTGGACTGTCTCATACTTATTCATCTTCAGTATACGTCAGTACATAGAAAATAGTAATCTAGATCCATACACAAAGCGATTCGTTCACAAATACAGAATAATGATATATAAATGTTAGTTTCATCAAATGAAAACTCCTCACTCTGACATCTTTGAAAATGTTGAATGTCAAACATGAAATGGAATGACGGGAATGATAACGGGTTACGATCATAATGCGATGTTGACAATTTTTTTCAATTTCATGAATACTGAGTAAATATGGAATATTTGTTTCTAATAGTATTCAGAAGTATTTACGCACCTGAAATCAATTATTTTTCAACCTAACATTACCAAACCTCCCGTAGGTATGCTGCTTCGTGGAAATTATCTCTAGGAACTCAATCCGGTAAATATTCGTTTACCGCAAAGCACCTATATTTTTGAAAAAAAGGTAAGACTTTACCTTATCCCACATCGAATTGAGGGTCGTGTGCATATTGCATGTAAAGCTTCCCACCTAACAGAGAAACGTGGTACATTTTTCATGTTTTTTTTTTTAATTTTACATGTTGAGTATGGGAAATTGTTTTTCTCCAATTATAAAAGTTCGACTGATGTTCCTGATGTTTGAAAATATATGCGACCCAATCTAACCCAACCTAACTAATCTAACCAAACCTTAACCAACCTAACTTAGCCTAAACTAACCATGCCAACCTAATGTGACTATCCTAACCTAAACTATCCCAACTCAACATAACCTAACCTAAATTAGCTCGAACCAACCTCACTAACCTAGCAGCCTAAACGAATTTCAATTATAAAAGTTCAAATGATGTTTGAAAAAATTTGTGACCTAATCTAACCCAACCTAACTAACCTAACCAAACCTCAACCAACCTGCCCTAACCTTCCGAAAACGAATTCTGCTAACGTTAGCTTACTAATCAACTAAACTTAGTTAACCTGACCAAACCTTACTTAGCCTAAACCAACCTAACCTAACATAATTAGGAATCACAGATACTTGTCAACATCTTGTCAAATGACGAAATGAAACAATACGGCGGCATCTCCCTTCTCCCTCCCAGAAACTTTCGTGTGGTTTTTTCAAAAGAGTGTGATTTCCATGGCAAAACTGGTTCTTGCCCCCCAGACATCGCGTATTCCAATTAATTTAAGAAATCAAGAAATAAATTTTTCTCACAGACCTAACATGTGAAATGAAAAAAATCATAAAAAATGAACCATGCCCCTCCGGTATATGGGAGTTATTATGCAATATGGTCACGACCTCCAATTCGATGAAGGGTAATGTGAAGTTTGGCCCGAGAAAAAGTTAGTCCCAACTCATGTATAATGAGTCACTTAACACGAATCCGTGTTCTTTCTTTTCGTTTTGGCAATTCAAAGTTCGGAAGAAAAGCATATCCCACCACGCGCTTTGTTATCATTACGTTGTCTATTTTTTGTTTGGCAACACTGTACAGTGTGCAAGACTTTGACGTTTTTGACATTTACTTTTATTTTGATTAAGATCTACAACACTACAATGAAAATATGTGTTTTACTTTCGAATTATCGAATGTTAGTTGGGAAGAAAATAGCAGTAAATAGGTGAATACATGTGTAGTTGATGTGTTGGAAGAAATGTTCAAGAAAATGCGATTGTATATGGTTCTTCTACAAATTATCAGAGTGACATTACGCGACAACCTTTTTTTTCACTAAAAAGGTCATAACTTCCAAAGGTATGGTTTCCGCACAAAAATTTCGACGGTTATGATGATTTTATAGTGTTCTGAATCATCTTTGCAAATTTCAAAAAAATCGGTGAGGTTACCGTATTCGCCACCTTTACCGTATTTGTTCATTCGAAAAATTCTCAACTCGAAAAAATTTCCAGAAATAATTCATGCCCTAGATGAGTAATTGATAAGATATGCAGGATAAAAGACTAAAATACCCAGAAGGCAAACAACTTGAGCCAACAGCCTTTTTATTCAAAGTGCATACATGACATCACCTTTTGTCAATCTATGACATGAACTAACAAACATGATACAGAAGGTTCGAAATATAAATCTTATTATTTGAAATTGTAACTGTTATATTCAATAGTAATTACATCATGTAAAAAGTTTGCCACAATAGGATGGGCAACAGTAACATAATTTCTGAACCAATTTTTCACAGTCTACCTTTGGAAAATCAAATACTTGATTCTAAAACAAATTTACGCGCTGCGTTGTACTTCATGTGAAACCGAGAATTCGCGTCAGTTGACTTTTCACTGACTGCCTTCCATCCGTTACACTTGAAAATATTGTTCAAATCATGTACGTCATGGAGACATAAGGTTTCAGATATAGGAAAGGGACTTTCCACTTGCACGAATATATTGCGAAAGAATGTAAGGAAATTAACAGCATGCCTAATATTACTTGACAATGTTTAGTCGTGAGATTGATGAGAACTAATGAGACATACATACATTATTCAGTGTGTTTCAACGAATATTAATTAGGTTTTATGTGAAGCAAACCGCAGTGTCTACTTTTTGGATCATATGATGTGATTTTGCTGATTATTTCATTTTACGAAAGGAGATTTTGAAGAACGGGTCCAAATCTCTGTTACAATATTATACTGCCCGGTTTATAAAAGAAGTGCAATTTTTGAAGTTCTAGTTTCAGAGTTAGCATGAAATTTTTGAACTGAATTATTTGCGGGCTTTCAGTAAAATTCAAGCTTTTTTCTCAGTTTCGGATTTTAAATAGAATTCTCAAGCGAAATTTTTTCCGGAAATAACACAAGCCCTAGAGAGACTATAAATGAAATTTTGTGTTTCGATGTGAGACAAAAACTAATTTTCATCAATGATGGACTAACTGAAACCCCAAAAATAACACTCCCGCTTCTTATTTTCAATGGAATAATGAAGTTCATATATTTGATTTATGAATAGATGTCGTATCAGTCATTGGCAAAAACTCGAGAATCATTGTCATTGTAATATTTTTACTGTTTATGAAATTTGTTTGGATGTATATCAAAGAAAAATCTGAAAACTTTGTAATCGTTATGTAGTTTCGAATACTTTTATAAAACGAACAATAACAATTGTGCAGTATAATATCGGTTGCTGAGAAAATTAAGTCTTCTTCAAAGATACAGTTATGCAAAAGTACTATGTTGTTAAAATTTCCCTTCTACTTCTACTTCGTAATGTTTGACAAAGAACTATCTAACTTCGAACACCTGAGAGGTTGCATTCTTGCAATTTTTGTGAAAATGAAAATTTTGGTTCATAAAATGGCCTACTGAGAATCTACAACACCGATTCCCTTTTTCAACAGCTTGATATGTGATTGGTAGGATCGGAACCTTTTATGAAAAAGTGCAAACTTCTGTTATAATTCATTGGATTTCAAGACCAGTCTCATTTTTCAAATCACCTAAAGAGATTTGCTGCTTTTGTAACTAGTTATTCAACGTGACGTTAACACCTCATTCCAATTACGTCGAGACTATTTTATCGAATTATAATTTTTCTTCACATAACTCGAATTAAGATTCTCTGAACGATATGGTGGTTATAATAAAGAAAAGAACGTACATCGCGGCACAGTTGAAAAATGAATCTATCATATCATTTGAATGCGGTATAAAAAAAAGGGTTTTGACTGCCTCAAGGTACCTCAATCCATCAGTTCTAACTGATAATTGATCACTCACCGAATTATCATTGAAAACAGTGACATGGACTTCGTTCAATATTGTGAATATGCATTAATATGTGATGAAGAAGAAATGATGATGAAGAAATGGTGCTCTCCCATGAGCGTGATTTGTTAGTTTTGTGCCTTTCGAAGTTTTATACAAATGAACTAGATCGATGTACAACAAGACAATCATTCACAAATCGTCTCTGTGATGGTTTCAATTCTTCCCGGGTTACATCGACCAGACAGACAGTCTGATACCCTGGGCGCCAATGATAACAATGTTAAAACTACCGAAAAATGTGCATTTACCATAATCTGTATAATCTACACAGCGTATTCACCCATTACCTGCAGAATTGGAGTTAAAACAGAACCATTTCTTCCTGACCATCGGTGCACGGTTACAACTTTAGTTATTTCCCAAAAATTCCCATAATTTGCGATCACTTGAGCGAAATAAACGTTACAGATCAAAATTTACCGCCTGACATAGAACAAGAAAATCAGTTCGGTTGGTTAGCTTTTATTTGTACGTCACTTGCGATTTGTGTCGGGGTTCTTTTGTTAGTTTGCGATTCCTGAGAGATGTCGACGTTCAACTAAAGCGGAAAATTACATCACGAAAATATGTATCTCGATAGAACCATCTGCCCTCGACGTATCAGTTATTCTTGTCATTTCGATAATAATAGTAATGAGCGACTTAATTGGAAACGGAAATGCGATTAGTGGCCGTATATATTCTAAGCCTTTAATGTCCCGCAATGTCACTGTTTGATGGTCGGACATCTGCATTTAGGGGTCCGAGAAAAAGTGGACCTGTCATAAATTGTCATAGTCGATATTTTTATGGTCGTGCACCGAAGCCTGAAAGCACGTTAATATCCTGGGATGGAAGATCGTTAATAATAAAAGGTATGAATCTTTAATATTCGAATGATTATTATCTCTATAAGAAATACAGTTTTCATTAACTAACATTGTTAGTTACCAAATGAAAAATTTTGAAAAAAAATAATATGTAAAATTTGTACTGACGCAAATTGAATACAAAATAGACACTATTCGGATATCGAATCAATATCGCAACACAACTTCCATTGAAGTTTCAACTGTTTTTGCTTCACTTTGACACTGTTCGAAAATTCAAATAGTAAATGTTTGGTAGACGATCAATTTCACAATGAACACCATATCAGGTTTTATTGCAAATTATCAATATGGAGATTTCAATTTTGTTCCCATATCTTTTCTGAACTCGATTTCATTCTCACTAAAGAAGGTATATTCAAATCGTGATTTCTCAATAACACTTTATGATTGATCTCAAATGAAAATAGTGATTTCATAGCGTTTTCAAACTGAGATATCAATATTGATAACTCAATATTTATCCTGGATCATAACCTGATGCATAACGAACCGTTGAAAAACAGTGAAAATATCGCGGGAAATAACGTTTTCTTGCATCAAGAATTATATTATTGAGAAACGTTGTGTTTCAACGTATTATTATAATTTACTTCATGCGCAATCTGAACGTTTATTCACAACGTGTTTGTATATTATATTACTTTACAAATTGATATATGTAATAATGTATGGATATTGTTCGAACGTCATTTTTTTGTGGTGGATCAATATTTGTTCCGTAGTTTTTTGGGTTTGTAACCCACCACAAACTGAAAAAATAAGAATTAATATTGGAATCTATACAAGTGTAGAAGGGCAGATTTTCAATCTACCCCGAAAAGTTGCTGCGTCCATTGAAAAACAGTTTTTTCTGGATAGAACAAGTCCAATTAGTCAGCAACTTCTCGTATAACTCAAATATTGCCTATCAAAAAAATAATAAGAGCTGATATATATGAAAATACTTATCTGTTAACGTTTCGGAAAGTGAATCTGTTTCCGTTCTCAAAACTTCTAGGCGAATTCCTTTTCAAGTGCAAATACCTGGTAAAGATAGTTTTCGTTATTGATATTTGTCAAATTATTTCAAATTTGACACAACATTTTGTCCTTCAAGAGGGGCAGCCATCCGCGATCCATATCAAGCGAACTCATAGATATGCATTCTTCACCAGAAGCATGATGAAAGCAGATTCCTTTAATTTTCGTTTCTTGCCATTGCTTCCTTTCGTTTTGATTTTAGTGTCGTTCCATTCTACTGTATGGTCTCCATCGGCAGTAAGAATGTGTTCTGATAATTTAGAACCACCTATCTGTCTGTTCCTGATGTACATCTTGTGTTCACTCTTTCGCACTTCCAATGGTCGAGACGTTTCACCGATATATTTTTGACCGCACGAACAAGGAATTTGATAAATACAATTTTTTGTGTTTTCCATTGGGTTATTCGGTTTGGTATGTGTGAGTATTGATCTTAAAGTATTCGTTGTTTTGAATGTTGTTCTAATATTATACCTGTTACCGATCCGTTTTATCCTTTCAGACAAACGAGGGACATCAGGTATAATGTTTGATACAGGTTGTGTATTTTGTGTAGGATTGTGGATTGTGTTCGGATTTCCATAAAGAAAATATGATACAGAACGATTTCAATTAGTTATATAATTGCATTCAAAACTCCTACAAAAATTTTGATAACGATAGAAAAAGAGTTCATATTAATAAATTCAGAAGTCTTCTTGAAGAAAAGCAACATGAATATTCGACAAATACCCTTACTAGTCGAAATTTTGCCGAGAAAACCGTTGTTAATTTATCTTCTCGAATATTGAATAACAATGAGAAACTTTTATTAGCAAAAGGTTTGGATTTTGCAGTAACTCCAAAAACTTCACCTACTTTTGAAATGATAACAGCAATAGAAAAAACAGCTCATAATTTACCAGAAGAGATAGCTGGTGACTATAGATCTGAATGCAAACGGGTACTCACGCAACCTTGTAATTTTAAAATTATTTTGAGCAAATTTGAAAAAGCTGCAATGAAATCTTTAAGATGTGATGGAAGTATAAAAATACTTCCAGCTGATGAGGAAAATGCTACAGTTATCATGGACACAGATGAATATGAAAACAAAATGATCCATGAGATACACAACCAAAACACATCTGTAACATCGAAACGAGTGTACAATAAACTCAGACAAGACCCAACAAAAGCCAGTGAACAGAAAATATACAGAACATAACTGAAATACAAAGACACACTTTCAAAAACAGAACGCACACAACTCATTAATACACAACCAAAATATCAAAAATACACAAACCAAATCATCCTTAGACCCATCGTAAGTTCAATTGAATCTCCATGCCAAAAACCAGCAAGATACATACTCCAAATTTTGAAACCTCTATCAGGTAATGGTGATAGTTTCATAAAAAATACTTCACATCTAATCGAAAAGTTAGATCAAATTGACATACAAACTGAAGACATGTTAGTAAGTTTCGATGTAGAGAGTCTGTTCACCAACGTTCCTTTGAACAAAACTTCAGAAATTGTCAAATCAAAATTAAAGAATGATGGAACACTGAACAATAGAACAAAATTGAATGTAGATGCGATCATGGATATCCTAAAACTTTGTACAGAAAAAACATGTTTTCAATTCAATGTTGATTCAAAAAATAAATGTATATTATATTACCTCACAAGTTTATTTATTCAATCAATTACATATGAATAATTTTTATTTTCACCATAAACTATATCATTAAAGAACGTGCATCATCAAAATTACGTCAAGAACTTGCATCCTCCTCCACATAAACCAATGATCTTTCAACAATGTGATTTTGCCTCAAAAATAACTCGAATTCACTTCATTTGCAACAGGCAACTCCAACACAAAACAAGTCGTTTTCGTGGAGTGATCTGTATATTAATCAATCAATCAATTTTTCAGTCATCCTGGTAAATAAAGTACATATGGTTAGGCCCAATCACTGAAAGATCAAGGATATAGAATGTCAGTCAAAAGAGCGACTATGACATCAAGTGTTACATGTTTGAATGAATTTTGTGGTGGATAGATTCTGTCTCCGTCAGTTTTTTGGGTTCACAACCTACCACAATCTGATATACGAGAAGTTGCTGGCTACTTGATCGTGTTCTGTTCAAAAGGAATTGTTTCTCAACGCAGAAACTTATCAGCCAGGGTAGATTTTGGACTTGTACAGATTTCAATTTTTTTTTTCAGATTGTGGTAGGCTAAGAAACCAAAAAATCTTCGAAGAAAGAGTCACATGTTTGAAAGACATTATTTTGTGGTATGGCCTGGTGTTGGAACTGTGAAAGTTTGTGGTAAAATTGGCGACACATGCCTTGTACCATAAAAGGCCCCGTTGACCTTTTCGTTATATTAGATCAGATGGCGCTTGCAATGAAAATATTCACAAATTGTGGCTATACTCTTACATTTAAATGCTGTTCGATCGGCAGCTTATATTCTTTGTTCAGAATGCCGGCCAAATTCCCCATACTTGTGTTCCTCCCATTTGATTTCGTTATTCATAAATATGACATTAGGTTTTGCCTATTCCGTTGATAGCTAAGATAGGAAATTAACTCTCAAATCAAGTTTTTTTATGTGAAATAAAAATATTTGCTGTGAAAATATATAAAAAAAAATAGAGGTAGCTAGTAAATTTCCTTCTGAAGATGCTAACGTAATATCAGTTTGGTGTTGGGGTAATTTATCTCTACAAAAGTTTTAACTTTCATCGTTAATTATTTTCATATTAAATAATTAAGATCCCATTTATCATCACATAATCTCATATATTGTGAGAAATAAGATTTACAAGATTTCGAAATAAGTTCTCAGTATGATGTTCACAAGCCCTATAATGCGAAAACTTCTGAATTGAAGAAATATAGTAGTAAGTATAGTTTATTTTCAGATTCAACATGGACAGTGAAATGAATTCGGATGAACTGAATAACATGGATGCCTATGAAGTATTTGTTTCGTAGACGAAATCACCGAAGAACAGGCTGTTCGATTTGGGAAGCGACTCCGATGAAGATATTATCACAAACTGTGGCGTCAAGATCGGGAATGAAACATCGCAGGGATATGAATTCTGATAGTCAAGATTTTGATAGTGATGATTCAGTCAAGGATCCAGATTACTCACCTGAAGAGACAAGAACTATTTTCACTCGCAGATATGAACTTGACGAGTCATCCGAGGAGGAAGAAATAGGGTGTGAAATCGAGAAATCGACCGAAACAGTTATTGAATTATCTACAGTCAGGCCGAATAGAAAAAATGAGGCTCCGAAAGGAAAACCTGTTGAATATCCTTGGTTTAAAACCCCCTATTTGCCTCACCTATCTGAAGCAACTTCTTTCACCGGTCATTGCAAACCAATAATTACTGTGTCTGAAAATCCTCTTGATAATTTCTTGAGTCTTCTTGGAGAAGATCTCCTCGAAACGATTGTCATAGAGTCGAATCGGTACGCAATTCAAAAAAATACCACGCTAGATCTCACCGTAGAAGAACTAAAGGCTGTTTTTGGTATTTTGATTCTTATGGGACTGAACCCAAAACCAAGCTTGCGACTTCATTGGTCCACAGACATAAATTTCCATTGTTCCCAAATATCTGAAATCATGAAGAAGATTTCTGAAAATAATACGTCACATCCATGTGAATAATAATGAAGCTATGCCCAAGAGAGGTCAACCTGGATTTGACAAACTCTACAAATTGAGGCCTATGTTAGATAGACTTTCAGATAAATTCATGAATTCTTACAGTGCTGGTCAGGCGCTTGCAGTAGATGAAAGCATGATTGCATTCAACGACAGAACGAGTCTAAAACAGTATATGCGTGAGAAGCCTATCACGCAAGGAATAAAAGTGTGGGCCTTAGCTTGCTCCAAGACAGGTTACCGAACATTTCAGTATATGAAGGAAATGAAGATAGTGACGAAGATGGATTGTTAAGCGAAAAAACAGTTTTAGAGTTGACTCAACCGTATCTAGGTGAATTTCATACAGTATATCATGACAACTTCTTTACCAGATTTACCTTACTAACGAAACTGAAACTTTTGGATCGAAAAATATATGGTTGCGGAACAATGAGGACAAACCGTAAACATTTTCCAGAATAGGGCCCCAAATTTGATAAGGATTTGCAGATGGGAGAATCAGATTCCATAGGTACCTCCCATATTTCAGTTAGCAAGTGGAAGGATAGAGGAAAAGCATCTGTAGTACTTGCTAGCACTCTTCACATTACATACGAAAAATCTTCTGTTCAACGAATGACCAGAACTGGTACGAAAATTGAAGTTTTATGTCTATTGCAGACTATAACAAGAATATAGGTAGTGTTGATCTCTTTTATCAACTGCATGCATGTTACAATATTTCATGGAAATCCAGAAGATGGTGGATGAAGCTTTTTTATTATCTTATCCACGCAACAAATGTGAATTCGTATATTTTATACAAATGTAGCTACCCTGCAGCTAATCAGTCCATAAAGAGTCATCTCAATTACAGAAGCCATTTGGCATCTTCACTAATTGGGAATAATTGCTCTCGGAGAATTCAATCATCTTGGCTTTTTCGCCCGAACAAAAAATCAAAAAACTTGACGGTAGATCCGTGAATGTTGAGAATTCTGTTCGGCTATCGAATGTTGGAGATCATCTCCCAATAAAAACAACATCTAGACGATGTGCCAGGTGCAGCACAACTGAGAATGTCAAACGCAGCAACCTGGCATGTAGTGAATGCAATGTTGCTTTATGCTACCATGTTTTATTCTATTTCATAATGAATAAGTGAATGTCATGTTGTATTTTCAAATATCTCTCTATCTCTATTTATATATATATATATATATATATATATATATATATATATATATATATATATATATATATATATATATATATGATGCGTTGTTTTTTCGGGTTTCATTCCGTGTTCTGTGGTTTTGATCCTCTGAAGGATAATTCTCACAACGTTTCGGCAAAGTCTCATTTGCCATCTTCTAGGTGATGTCTTGAGTTTCGATCTCCGAACTCGACTAATTAATTCGAGTTCTACTTCTCAATATATAGGGGTGTTCATTGATGGTATCTTTGATCTGGGCCCCTCCCACTTTCTTCGTTGGTCCGCCTGCATTTGTCGAGTTCGGAGATCGAAACTCAAGACATCTCCTAGAAGATGGCAAATGATACTTTGCCGAAACGTTGTGAGAATTATCCTTCAGTGGATCAAAACCACAGAACACGGAATGAAACCCGAAAAAACAACGCCTCATACTTCGTCCGTGAGAATCTTCATGCTAACATATATATATATATATATATATATATATATATATATATATATATATATATTTTTTTTTTCCCCACAATATCCAAGTGGTTGAAATCTCAACCAATTATTTCATTGCTCACTTTATGCCTAGATGTCCAATGATCGTAATATTGACCACCAAAGAAAAAATACCCCTGGGTATTTTTTTGTGGAATATGAAATTTGTCTATGCACTCATATCTATCACCTATGTATATCCAGATTTCGATTTGGACACTTTTCATTATCTGCCGTACAAAGGGTTAATGATAATGATAATCAAAATGCATGACTGATCGAGAAAAAATCTTTATGGACCCGAGTTTTCATCACAATATTATGTGAGAATGTTTTAATAAGTCTTCGTTATGCCAACATCATCTGCCATTTTCGAAATGGCCTCCTCGATTGGGGTGCATTTATACCTATGCCAAAAATTCGTGTGCAAAAATTTGATAGTATGCTCTCGAATAGGGTCAGTTTTGTTGAGTTAATATATATGAATAAAGATAGGATCTTATTGAATGAATTATCAATATGTTACTAGATCTAGGAACCTCTTTTACGTCACAAGAAAGTCATTCATATATGGGCTGTGAGATTTTCAACCTCGGAGATATCTCGATCAGAAACACATAAAATATTCATATTTTCAAATACAGGCTCAAAAAAATTCTTGGAACGAATTGTTACGCTGACTCGGTGCCGTATTTATATTTTTTACGAGTGTAGGCTACTTTATTTCCACCGCCTCATGTACCTACCTAAAATAATAATTTTCCATATGTGGTGAGAATGGAACTCAAGTTTACTAAAAGAATGAATCAGTTATTAAGAGAGGGCATGGAAGAAGCAAGAATTTAAAATTTTCACGGGATTTTCGATTTTCATTCTTTATCCTCTGAAATTAACTAAGCTTGTTTAAAAATCTGCCGCCACCCTAGGGCGCTGCCGCCACTAGGCTGCGGCCTGTATGGCCTATTGAGAATCCAGAACTGCACTGGCTGTTAAGGAATTTGCAAATAGATTTCAGTATTTTTTTTCCTTCTCGAATTCTCTTTTAATTTGATTAAAACAGTTCATTATTTGTTTTACAAATTATCTGTTTGTACGATAGTGTGTTTCGTTTGACCATATTGCAGGGTACAAGCATTCCTCTGCTGTTACTTTTTTCTCAGTTATTGAATTCAAATGTTTTTCCCATTATTGTACTAGAGAATATAGATTTTCAATATTAGTATCGCATGTGAAAAAATTAACGTTGAAATTAAACAATTTAATATTGAAAAAACGAGATTTCAATATGAAATTTGGTTCCATATTGATAATGAATTCCACTGCATATTTTTACATTATATAATCTCCATACAATATGGTTTTGATACATTATTATTAATATAATAATCACCTTGTCAGGTTTTGGTAGGTTGATAACACGAAGAAACTACTAAGGGGAAGTTACATGTTTGTTACATTTTTTTTGGTGAGTGATTTTTTTCTTAGCTTTTTTGGGTTTTTAACCCAACACAATCTGGAAAAACTACAAATTATTATTGGAATCTATACAAGTGAGGAAGGGTAGACTGCTACCTACCCCAAAAAGTTTCGGGTATCAGGAATCAAAACATTTACTATAAGTGGAAGGTTTCAATGTTTGTTAATTGTAACGGTGCTTTGTAAAAAAAAGTGAACGAGTTGTGAATTGATTTATTGATACGTTTCTTCAACAAGAGTTGAGAATGTGATCCATTTGCTTTCACACTATTTTTTAGAATTCGATATTCATTTCTGAATTTTGATCTGATTGGGTTCTTCGGTTGGTATTTCATATTACGTACGAATCAAGTATTGACAATCTTCCTAACTTGGCAACAAACGAGTCATTTTATAGGAAAAAATGTCCTAAAACAGGCGAGCAATGAGTCTAGCAAAACCTTTTTTTTTTTTCTAAAATGAGTTTTAACAATTTCAACTCGTTCTGAAAGGAAATGAACTATGTGTTATGATGAAGTAGAACTGATGTTCAAAGAAACCAAACTGATTCAGACGCCCATATCATTTTCCTACTCTAATCCTCAACATTGAAATGTTCCTCTCGTTAAAATGAAGTAATTCAGGAGTCCAATATCTGACCACTTTCGGTATTAAGCGAATACGATATCACTAAGGTAGGACTCATTTGAATGGCTCCGCCTTACCTATAGTGCCTGCGTTATCATAACGAGGACTGTCAAGTACGGAGCTCCAAAAATGTTTGTGATTTTTCTGATTCTCAAATCCCGAAACTTATTTTTATTTTTTTATCAGTACCACATCATCGGGTCGATGTTCTTGACGGCGATTTGGCATTTTATGTTTGGAAAGATAATTTCGTACCTTATCACATGATATAATCACTCGAACCCACTTTCCATTTGAAATTTTAGGGTTGCGACACATTCGAAGGCAGAGGTAACAAAATATGTGTGAAAAGTGTGTGTCTTCTTCAGGAGCAAACTTCACATGTCCGACCATCTTTGCTTCAAATTCCAAAAGTACGAGAAGAGCTCGATGCATACTTTTCATTGGATCACTCTATATATCTCATACTCTACTGAAAATAAGATGTTCATTTCTCATAGAGAAAATGGTAGTTGAAGTGAAAATCACTGCTACATAATTCCATCTTCATTCACGTAATCACCCACGAACGCTATCCAGTTCCCCTATAATCAGCATCAAACATACCTCGTCCTTAATCTTTCCCGTCTTTCCTCCGCATCGAAATTAAACACCGCTCAAACCCAAACTTTTCAATAAAACCCGAAAGACAGCCTATGCCTTATCAAAAGACGACCATCTGCGAATCTCCTTATACGCGGCTAATCATTTTAATTCGAACATGAGCTTCTTAACGTCCGTAATTTGCGAGCGGAGAGGAAAACGAGAAGATGAAGATGATCTTCGCTGCGCCTTCGCGCTATTCAGACATGATCAAAGGCGCACAAACGGGACGATTCTCTGTTAATTTTACTTTTGATGTGCCGAGAGCTCGAAAGTTGACGGGAACTTGAAAAGATATCTCTCGAATCGACTCCTTAGCGTCTCTTTTCATGGGAGTTATTCGGAGTTGTTTGCTTGCGACGGGGACAGATAAGACGCGCTGCCAATGAATGGGGTTGAGAATGCGTGAACGTGAGTAGGAAACTGCAAGAGAAACATAAAAACCGCCTGTTTGAACGATCAGCTTTCTCACGGGACATGTAGTCAAGATTGAGAATCTTATTTACTGGTTGCTAGGCCAAAGGCGACACCTAGAGAATACTGTTTTTCCGCCTACCTCTATCCAAAGTATTCATTTCCTAGCCCAAGATGTATATATTCCTGGTGCGATCTTCGATTCGATATTGTTTCATCAAAAACTCTAGACACGATCAATCACATCCACGGAGTTTACTGTGATTTCCAGTAGATGGTACAAGAATCGAATTATGATAGCTTTTGACATTTGCATTCCAATTTATTCGAATTTTGCTAGTTTTCCATGATATAACTGTTCCTTTCAACCAGCTATTTGTCGTTTCCAGATCAATTCTCTACCATAGTTTATTCAGTTATTTGTCGTTCATATGCCGTTGCTTTCAATCATTAGTTGTTTTCCGTTTGTTTAGTATTTAATTAAAGTGTTGTTTTAAATAGTGCTTCATAATGGATATCAAACGCTGTTGTCTTTGTGGACGGAATAATCAATCATCTATTCATCTATATCAAGTTCCGATGTGCTGTTTGAACGTCATTTTTTTGTGGTTGATCAATATTTGTTCCGTAGTTTTCTGGGTTTGTAATCTATCACAATCTGAAAATATAAGAAATAATATTGGAATCTATACAAGTGTAGAATGGCAGATTTTTAATATCAATTCTTATTTTTTCAGATTGTGGTAGGTTACAAACCCAGAAAACTACGGAACAAAACATTCAGAACACATGTTCTCAAGTTCAACTGGTCAATATAACGCGAGATCATTCTGACGCTGATAAAAACAAAGTTCATCTTGCTCAGTCTTCACTTTGGTAGAAGTTATGTTTGTGTTATTTGCTGATTGCATACCAGAATTTCCCAGTTTCACATACTTATTTCAAGTTCCAGCATGAGTGACGCTGATTCTTACAAAGGATGCAATAACAAAAATTTAAAACCATGGATGAAAGTTCTTTCGGGAGACTGTTTTCAAACACGGTCTTCTCGTACATCACCATAATATCCTACAGTATAGATAGCAATCTTCCTTATGATTTGAAATTACTTAGGTTAATCTGGACTATGGAGGGTTCAAATCATTTCGAATTAAATACTATAATGCTCAATAAAGTGTATACCTACTGACGTACTACTTTTTTCATGTAATCCAACCCCACTACCTCTCACGTTGATACCGATATTTCAAAGAGTCTCATCAAATTTTCTGAAACAGCACCGAAAAATAGGAATTTCTATGAACTCTGATATTAATTCCTCATAACATATCGAGAATATAAAGCAAATGCATTTATCTGTAACATATATATCAAGATGCATATCTGTATTTACGTCTAAACAGAAACAGGCAAACTCGTGCAATTTTTGAGAAAATTCGTGTATCTTTACCCTTCATCAAGTATTGTGTTGATAAAAGAAAGTAACACACTGACTCTGCACGAGTTGTTCTAGAGAACTCGCTAATAGGAATTCCGTCAGACTTCATAATATCATGTGTCTAGAGTTGCCGCTTGACGCCATCTGTAAAGAAATTTCAAGAATGTGAATTTCCCTGGATGTCATTATCAAGTGAGCCGTAGGTCTAGCGTTTTTGAAAACATTAACATTGTACTGGTATAGAAGTCAATTCACCAGGAATATATGCATCTTGTCCTAGCCTCGATTAAGGGAGCAAAGGATTTTCCTCCCTAGGGTTCTATTGGTTCGAATCCCAGCATCGTCAACTTTTTCTCTATTCTGTTTTATTGGTATTGAGGTTCTACTCATTTTTGGAATCTCAGGAGAATTTAGGTGTGACGAGCTCCTTAAAATGGCCACTACAGATATTGAAGATGAAGGTTCAATTTTAATAGTAAATATACCAGATTCTTAAACAAATAGACATGCCAAGGTAAATCCACATGTACCATTCTGCTACTATATTCTCAGTTTATCTTGAATACCTTGGAAAATAAACACCAAGTTGATGTAATATACACAGACTTTCCAAGGCATTTGATACGGTCAATCATAGGGTTCTATATGAGAAATTGAAAGCTACTGGTTTCTTTGGAAATATGTTAAATTGGCCTGCAAGTTACCTTCGCGACAGAAAAACAGCTTGTTAAAACCAAAGGTTATACATCTCATGAAATTTCTGTCAGCTCAGGTGTTCCACAGGGACCATTTGGGACCATTTTTGTTCAATATTTACATAAATGATATCAACAAAAAATCAAACACTCCGAGATATTAGTTTTTGCAGATGATCTTAAAATATTTAGGACCATCACATCTCTCACTGATTGTGAGAAAATTCAGATGGATCTCTTGGCCTTCTTTGAATGGTGTTCTGAAAACCTCATGGAAGTTAATGTCAGTAAGTGTAAAAGTATGTTTTTATCGAACCTTGGATAAATATGACGTGATCTATAATATATGGTGAGCCTCTCGAATGTTTTAAGTCTTTTCGTGATCTGGGTGTTGTGATGGACGTCAAATGGACCTTCACCTTCACTTTGAGCAAATAATTAACAGAGCAACAAGAATGTTAGGTTTCATGAGCAGGACTACAAGAGATTTTACGAATGTATATTCTATAAAAACTCTTTATTTTGTAATGGTAAGGTCAATCTTAGAATAGTGTACTTGTTTTTGGTCACCAACATACGAGCTGCATATAAACAACTTAGATAAAGTTCAGAATAAGTTTCTGAAGTATTTAGCTTTCAAATTAAACATGCCACTTACCGACCATTCACCATCTGAAATTCGTATGACATCTGGATTACAAACACACAGAACGCGTAGAGTACACGCAGATATAAAATTTCTCCATAACATAATCAATTCCAAAATGAATTGTCCTCTTCTCTCTCAAGTGAATTTTCATGTCCCCTCACGTAACACACGGAATACGCAAACTTTCTCACCTGATTTTCACAGGTGTAATTATGGCAAGCATTCAGCCTTATCAAGAATTATTTCAAATGGTAACAGTGTGAAACTTGATCTGTTAAATGAGACTGAAGGTACGCTTAAAAATAGATTCTGGCTTATTAATTGATTTTTTGAATTGCAAATCATTTCTTTATATGCTCATTACTTGATAATGTTGTCAAATTGTGAGTCTTAGCAAAATCCTATCTTCCTTATACTTTTTGTTATTTCTTCACTAATATTAGTAATTTTTGTTAAGTTTACAAATTTAGGTTATTTCTAGTGTTAACAATCTCACGATGTGTGAAACTTGTATTATACAAATTGGGTGTTACCCATTAATACATAAATAAAGAAATAAATAAAAACATTTGTAATAAATCCTCCACCGGAGAATGGCCCTAATTATATTGACATTTACAGAAATATATATCGCTACGCCCGAAAATGAATCAGACACGTTTATTTGTCTGCTATAGAGCAGGAAATTCCAATCGTATTGGAAAAAATACTATTGCTAGAATTCCTACAAAAATTGCAGAATTAATTGAAACTGCCTAATGCCACAAATTATTAGTTTACTTGCAAATTCTGGAGGAGACATAAGTACTTGCTTTAAAGCAACACGAATGTTGGAAGTCTACGAATATCGCTGAAGGGTATGTGGAGCAATCTCTTGCAAAAAAGAAAAAAATTCGAATCAAATAATGGGAGTTAATGGAATCGAATGTAATCAACCGACTGCAAGTACTTCCGGGGGATACCTGTTAGTGAAAATAATACGAAAACCGCTCCACTTCTCACTTCCAGTAGTATACAAATAACATCTCCTGAAAACTGTACGTTCAACATAAATATCAATGATGACTCTACCACAAACTAAAAAGGAATATAACCTGCCTATTGAATTCGGTTTGTTAGTTGAATAAATGAACTATTTGAAAATGACTAATTATTTGTAGAAGGCGGAAAAATCATATGAATTACATGGGAGTAAAGTGCCTTTTCCTCCCTTCATTCTCCCAGCGATTACAGTCGGCTGAATGGATATGATTTCATATCCAAATAAGGTAGGATATAAATTCCACCAAACACAGAGAACAAAATACCTGGTTACCAGGAACAACCTTGTAGAAACGTCACAATTCTGATCTTTTTACCTACAAACACGAAATCAAAGTTGTTTCATCAAAGCATAAATAAATGCACTAATATTTGAAATATTCTCTAGTTTATTGAGTCGAGTTCGAATTTGAAACTTTTCCTAGAGATCACTTACCCTAACACCAAACTGATATTTTTGCACTCGACGCGCGTTTCGCTAACAAGGTTAGCATCTTCAGGAGAAGAAAATTGATTCTCCTGAAGATGCTAACCTTGTTAGCGAAACGCGCGTCGAGTGCAAAAATATCAGTTTGGTGTTAGGGTAATTGATCTCTAGGAAAAGTTTCAAACTTTTACACCAAAGGTTCCAGAACTCATCGTTTATTCGAGTTCGAATTGTCACAATTTTTTTTGTGGAATTGAAGGAGTTACATCTACCCTTCACATGTACCAATGATCAACTGAAAGTATACATTCCGTGTGGCCTAGTCGTTGAAGTGCTAGCCCTTTGACACGATTCACTTTATGGTCGTGTCGAGTCTCAGCAAACCCGACTTTTTTTTGCCCTTTTTTGAATTCGATATTACTAATTTTATTTATATCTTTCAATATTGAATTTAATAAAGTTAATTACTTTGATTTCTTCATAAATATCGAAATCATCTGAAATTGATTGTTAATATGATACTTGAAAGATAATATCGAAAAATTATCTGGTCGAAGAAAAAACCAACTGTACAACTCGAATGGGTATTGGCCAAATCCACTCTTGTTGTACAAACTACTATTGTCAAGGAATGATATTCACAACTAATATGGGGTTTATTCTAACAACCGTCCACCGTCAAATATTTCAATTATCTAAATTAAAACATTCCCTTTGTTGTCTACTTAAATGCTGTTTATTCATTGAATTTATGATGTGGTCATTATCATATGCAGAGGTACCCCTAAGCGAAAAAGAAACACATTCATATTTTATCAACTCCAAAGTTTAAGTTTTGGTAGGAGCGGAAAACTCCCGGAAAGTTCGATTGACAGGAGAGTATAACTAAGTAGAGTCGAAGGACCCAACGGTCTCTGAATCCAAGTGTATACCACAAGAACTCGACAAAATAAAATTTCAAACCCTGCATAGCTCATACCAATATTAAGATACGTAGGCGAAAATTAGTATATTGTTTGACGACAAGGAATGATAGTCATTTCCCACCAGTATGAAGTACGAAATTAACTTTCCATGCGAAGAGTATCCTATCAAGAACAGATAGAGCAGTTTTGTGTTATAGCCGTAGAAAAAATCAACTACTGACGACTTCATAAATATAAGGTTGAATTCATTATAGATATTACAACTAATGGACTGGCCCTGAGGGACACTGAAGTACGGAATGACCAAGATAGAATACTTCAAGTACAACCTCTAAGCGAGTTCCTTCCCCAAAGAAGCAGATAAAGAGAGGTTATGAAGGATATTTATTCGAATATAGAAATATCATTCTGTCCTTCACAATATCACTTCAATGTGCCTATCCCTTCTCTCTCTGAGTTATTCCGCATGTTATATGGAATATTTCCCTCATATATAAAATGTCCCATAAGAGCAATGCAATTATCGAAAACTTACAGCGGTAATTGCATTGTATCAAGTCACCATAACAACACATTTGAAACCGTATCGCTAGAAGTCAGTAAACAACACAAATAAATGTCAGATAGACTTCAAAAATAGAAAAACATTTCGCGTTTTGGTGAGTGCTCCATACAATCTATAGAGGAAAGTATAAATGAACAAAAAATAACGAGAATTTCTTTATTCGTGAAATATTCCAATGAATTACATTCGTGCACAAAAATGACCAGCTAATTTTGCATTCAAGCGTGATATCTTATACAAATTGCATTCGGTTATTTTCATATTTTGTGAAAAAGCCCTCGTCTTTCGAACTCGGGCACTTTCGCCAAAATATGAAAATAAACTTGCAATTTTTAGATATCAAGCTTCCTTGCAAAATTATCGGTGAATTTTATGCACTCGTGCATTAGTTGTGAAGTCTATGGAATTCAACTGATTATGTTGTAAGCTGAAAAATGTCATGAAAACGTATCCGAGAGTCACCTTGATTTTTGAAAATTATCGCAATTTGGAAAGGAAAAAAGGGGGTTCGAATATATTAATGTCACTGCTGAATTTCCAGTCATCAGGGGGAAATTGATTCATTTGAATAATCATCACAAACTTGGAGCAGTACTTTTCTCCCCCAAACAATTTTCTTTGATCAGTGAAATGTGCTTGCCGTTCTTGATAATATACTATTTTCTTCGTGGTTTTTTGGACCATCAATCTGCCAAAGCTCAGTTCTTCGAAATATTATCAAAAACAAGTTGAAAGAAATTGTTGATTAGTTATGAGATCGAAAGCGTATTTGGTTTCAGAAACATAAGCTAATATAAGTATTATTATGAATAATAGTTCTTGTAATTTTCATAGTGTTACGATATTTCTGTGTTCGTTCTGAATGAGCGGCAGCGCTAGGAGATGCCGTAAAAATGGGCATATTTTGATATATGGAGAGTTGCTCATTATCTGAACATAGTCCATTCAAAAGTTTTTTTATCAACAAAGCAACATTTTTTATATTCAAATATTCTGAATTATTTTCAGATTGTGGTATATTGACAATCTGAAGAAATACGGAAAAATAATTCATCTACAACGCAATTGAAGTTAAAGACCTAATATTATCGTAAATAGTTTAAATTTTAGCTATTTACGATATTTATATTTAATAACTATATTTATTTAAAAAATTTTATGTTGACCAAAAATTGCAGTAATGATCTGATTAACGACAGTGTTGGTAATCAAGTCTAGCGTGAAAATTTCATTTTTTTGCGTCTATGCTAGGAATGAATCGAAGCATCTGAGTTGGCGCTGGTTTTCACACATCACTGATGACTGAAAGATTCATTTTGAATCGCAAGTATATTTCCATGTTATTTTCAACTTTTGGCGTAATCCTCGAGTTGAAAACTTGGTGGAGGTGATGGGCACTTCTTTAGCATCATTGGTATTGGTAATGGCTGAATATAACACTTAAATATATTCGCATTTTCGATGATGCGAGCAAATCCGCACTATTAGGACACCCTATATACCTATAGGACAGTATCAGGGATACATGGTGAACATTCACATCCCCTCATTCGAGGTTGTTTTTTTCTTCTCATCACCGCGGTTTATTGGTAACCTCATTTGAGAACCGTTTTTATTCGACATCAAACAGTATATTGTTTAACGAGAAAGGAATGATAGTCATTTCCCACGACTATGAAGATCACAGCGAGTTATACACTATACTTTTTTTACGGCTATAACAGATTATAGGGAAATGATTTAACAAATTGATAATATGAACTTCAAATTTAATCTAATTCAAAATATCATTTCAGATACAATTGAATGAGTATATATAGCTGTGATTAATTGAAATTTGACATTCCAAGGGGGATCTGATTTATTGTGCAATTAATTTATAATAACAACTGTAACACAATGAAGTTATTGTGTTGTCAGGTAATATAGAGCTGTTTTGTATTAAAGTAGTAGAAAAATTATTATCTGTTTCTCATGACATCTGTTGTACTGTAATCTGCAATGAGTATTCTTATTGCATTCAGGGAGTAACCCAAACTACAAACGTACCCAAAGAAAGCAGCTCCATGCTGAAATTGTTGAAAGAAAATTGGGCAACTGATGAATCAATAAAAAACAAACGACATGAACTTTTCCATTCACATTCCTTTGTGATATTTTTTGCTGCAAAGGGAAGCTCGCAAATAATTTTTGGCAGGCAATCACTTTAATCAACGGCATCTGAATATGAAATGCGGGATCCAAAAACGATGTTAAAAAATAAAAAAGTTGTCGGAAATCGAAGCCTATCCAGAACGATATTGGTTTTCGATGCTTTCATAGGAATTACATGACCATTGCCTTGAATGTTCGTTGCATTGCATGATTCTTCCCATTCACATAACAGAGGAGAGGTATCATTCATTTATCAGAAAACATGTTTGATTCTTCAAGAGTGTTCATTAATCCAAAAAGTAAAATTTTTTGACATGCACATACTTGAAGACTATAAGTAGGGACCGGCCTGAACGAATTGCTGTCAGATGGGTTGAATAATTCAATATGAAAGTATCGAAAATGAATAAGCTCCTAGGAATGAGGCAGGCGAAAAGAATTCATAAAGAAACAATCTCCCAGAGTCACGGAGGACCTGCTAAACCACAACCGTAAGGTTGTAAAGGTAGTAGTGGGTCTACTGACGGAGCGTAGCCGGCGAAAAAAACATATGAGCACCATGGGTCTGACAGAAGAAACCCAATGCAGTTTTTTCAAGAAGAGTTAGAAACCGCACTACATATGCTCTGTGGATGCTAAGCGATATTAAGGCTGAGGCACGCGAGATGCGGGAAAGGGAAACCAGATGCTGCTAGCTATATGAAGGGGTCAGTGTCAAGGCTATGAGGTTTCATTTGAGAAATCAAGCTAGACAATGAGCTCTAATAACCAAGGATCATCACGATAGACCTGAAAAGGTTGCAGTGAATCAGGTCATGGGCTAGCTCTCCAACAATCTAAACTGATTCAAAAATGAAATAAAGACTTATCAAGGGAAGGAATCCAACCTTCTGATTTCTTTGGACAGATTCAACTCTTTTTGTGTCCTCAAAATCTTGTAATATCATTCAGTCAAGTGGAATGGTTGTACTTGTTTGTTGGATTCAACATAAATGAGTTATTTGTATTTCTGTAATTTGTGAATGTTGGAATCATTTTCAAGGTTCAAATCTGGGGACCATGCTTCTTGACTCAGTATATCAATGACAATAAGATTCGAATTTCCTTCTGTATGCTGATGAATGGAGAAGCGTAAGATCAATTGAGATACCAAAGCGTTCCAAAGTTTATATTGAAGTTCATCGACCTGGAATTTCACAATCAACTACCATTTGTTGAGCACAATCCGCTAGTGAGTCCGATAATAATTAGTCAATAAGGCAAAAAAAATGTTGTAAAACGCCAAACCAGTTGTTAACTGACTGGCTCGGTCCTTGAGCTGGCTGACTGGCTGTTGAGGTCCTTCAAGAAGACCATGTCTTGGAAGTTAGGTGCTTCAATTTGAACCCGTGAAAATTTAGTATGTATTTGGCAAAAAGTTTTTGTTTGATAAGTAAGATAAATCAAGTTTTCAAATAATTTGCCAGATGTTACTCTCTTGAATGCGATATTCCATTGGCTAGTAGAAATAAAATACGAGGATTGACAAAAAATCTAACTTTTGTTGTCTTTGATTCTATAATTCACATATTTTGCAGCCAGATTAATTTGTATGGAATGTAATAAGATATGAAAGCAATATTGCTTGACGGCAATGGGCGGATTTTGTGCGGATAAGGAATTTTGGGAAATTATTTGTTGGCTTTCTTCTTTTCCGAATCAAAATAACAACTTCTCTGAAAGAGGTAAAATATCTATATCTGTTTATTCTCAAGAAAAATTTACTTACAAAATGACATTCAATGAAAATATTAACTTATCTAACGGTATGTTTCAATTACAGTCAATAAATGAAAACGATTACTTTGATGCAGTTGAGAAACTCAAACCCAAAAAAGCAGCAGGTATAGACGGAATGCCAAATTATATCTCAAAAGGGTGCTATGAGTGGTTGAAAATACCTTTGATATATATATATATATATATATATATATATATATATAATCTGATCATTGGCTCCGGTTGCTATCCTCAGTTATGGAAGACTTCTATAACTACACCAATCTTCAAATCTGGTAGCAAGATGGGTGTGGAAAATTACAGAGTGATATTTATCATGTGCGCACCTTCTAAGTTGCTGGAGCAAATTATTTATACACAAATGTACAACTTTATCAATAAATGCATAGTCTCACAACAACACGGGTTCATCACACAAAAATCTATCAACAGTAATCTATTACTTCACAGCAATCGAGTATTCGAAACCATGACGGGAGAAGCACAATTAGATACGATATTTACCGATTTTCGTAAAGCTTTTGGCCAAGTTAATCACGACATTTTACTGACAAAAGTAAAAGAATTTGGGATATCAGAAAACTTCATGCGTATTTTGAAAAGTAACTTGGAGAACAGTTCCACTAATATAAATACCATCAAATCAGCTACTTTATTAAAGCTTAGTAAGACCTAAACTTGAGTTCGCATCTATCATATGGTTAGGAGAGCATATTACAATATTAAAGGAAGTGGAAAAAATACAAAATATTATCCTCAGATATTTATACTTAAAAAATAATCACGTATGGCCTAACTATAATTCAGTTCGTACAACACAACTACGGATTGCATTCAAGATTTTAGCTTTGGAACAGAGAAGAAACCTGATAGCAATGATGTTTTTATATAAGATAATTAATAATAACATGAATTCACCTGAAATCTTGTCACTGATTCCAATCAATGTGCCATAACGTCGAACTCGCTGCATAATACCATTTAATATATCGGTATCCATCTCAGGTTGCAAAGCTCCATTGGCAACAATTTTGCGTCTAGCGAACAATTTTCATGGAATGTTGAACTTGGATTGGACCTTGAATAAATCTTCTTTTTATAGATCAGTCCTTAATCAAATAATCACCCTCTCATCATAACTAGGTGATACAGAAGAGTATCCTTGAACTCATGATTCTTCTCGATGTATTATGACATTTATAAAGTCAAACTGCATAACCCATTTTTTCGATGGGTGTATATGTATAATATTTCTTATTCGAACACTTTCATATATTATTTTCATAGGCAACCCTTTACAGTTCTGATAATGGTAGAATTGGGGAGAAAAACCTTTCATTATAAAATTTTATATATATTTATGTTTGTATGAGTTGATCCATGTAAATAGGCCAATAGGCCTGTGTGGACAAATGAATAAATCTATAGATAGAAAATTACAAGCACTCTCTGTTGAAAGATACGTGTATATCATTCAAAGACGATTGATTGATTCATTCACAACCTATATAGCACGACGTGCACTGGATTACATAAAAATCCATTCATTCAACGAAAACCAAACCAGCCATCGTAATAATGATAATTATAAACGTGGGAGAGAATGCAGTTTGAAGAGATGTTTTTGCTTTCTTCTTCTCCAAAAAATAGAAATTATAACTTTCATGAGAGAACTGAAACCAACAAAAATTTACAAACACGGTAGGTACGTGTTTATCATTCAAAGACGTTTGATTCATTCATGGAAAGGAAATAGAGGCCATCTTGAACATTTTTGTGTATAGTTTTTTTCACAGTAGATGGTATTGGCTTATTAACTGCAATAAACTACCCGATGTAAAATCATCTGGTAAAAGATGCAAATGTGCTACAGGGTCGAACTTAAGAAATTTGAATTTTGCATAATGTAGGAGACATAAAAGTAATTTATTTGAGTGTTACAATTCTATTCTATATTTAGTTCAGTGTCGCTATCGCTATCCTCATCTAAAATAATTATAATTGGCGCAATTGATTTTACAGAAAAGTACGAGTTTTCAACATTTATAACATGACTAACAGAACTTTTCCAACTGTCGGTAGGAATGTCATTCATACAGTTCCTTATTAATTCTACCACACTACCACTCAAAGTCGGAGAAGTATTTTTTCCGCGCACGCTCGATTTAAGTTGGTGCCACATAAGCTCTATGGGATTGAACACGCAGTAGTAGGGAGGTAGTCGTAACACTGTATGTCCCAATTCTTCTGCAATTGTATCACAAACATACGTTTTTTTTTAAGAAAATGACTGCAGCACTTGTAAAAGTTCTTTTTTTGTATAATTTTCCTCAAAATATATGTCATTTGCAGTCATGAAGTTTTGATTCTCCAATTTCGTATTCTTTGAGCCAGGATTTTTTTGCAATTGTCGACTATGATAGCTTGCGTTGTCCATTACTATAACGCTGTTTGGCGAAATGTTGGGTAACAGACAATTTTTAAACCAATCTTCAAAAAGCTCTGCTGTCGTATCTTCGTGATAATCAACACAAGAGTCCCTAATATTTTTGGCAGAAAGCCACATAGCGTTTGGTATCCGATCATTTTCTGATCCTGCGTGTAATATTGTGATTCTCTTTCCTTTATTTGATGGTGCTTCTGTTTTACACTTATCAGAGGAATCAGACCATCCTTTGGAAGGGGTGTCATGCGTGTCAAATCACGTCTCGGTATTTTTTTATTGACGTTATATATTCAGAACGCCAGTTTATTAAACGTGTGGATTCCATTATTACTTGTCTCTTGTCAATTTTGCGATATTTGAAGCCTATTGCAGACAGAGCTCGCCAAAGAGTAGTGAGGCCACAGTTGATGTGAGTTTCGTCATTGATGAGCCGCTGTTTCAGACTTTTGATTGTAGGGACACGCTGCTCATCGTACATAGTGTAGATTTTTCGCCTTATCAAATCTTTTTTCCAGTCGTCTAGATTTTTTGTGACACCGGAATCTTTACGCTTTTTTCTTGATTCCATGGAATTTTCAACAATTCGTCTAACTGAAGTAAGAGGCACCTTCGTCAAATAACTGGTTACTTTTGCTGCAGCACCCACGTTATATCCTTGCTGAAGTAAGGAACTATACACATTTTTTAAAATGATTTTCGCGTCAGAAAATAAGTGATTCTTCTTTAACGAACCACTGAAAGAAGCACTATTACTTTTTATCCACGGACGCCACATACTGCCTATTCTGTACGTTGGGGTATAAAATCTTTGCTAATAATGTCTGTAATAACAAATAAATGTTATGAAATTATTGCACGCCGTAACACAAGTGAACACTTCCAATGAAATACAAAGACTAAAATGAACAAGAAGTGTAAGCTGTAATCCTCTACAATCCCTCTCTGAAAAACAAAATTACCTGAATCCGGTCCTTTTACATTTATGATGTGCAGCTCGGATTTTACAACTTAGGGGTCTAATTGGTTTTATTATAATCCATCAGTCAATACCATTTATTGTGAAAACTACCATAGATATTTCCTGTTTGCTTGGTATAGAAATTTATCGGAAATAATTACACAAGTGCTCCAAAAATTACTGATAATTTTCTATGAAAGCATGTTGTCTAAAAACTGCATGAGTTTATTTTCATACTTTGTCGAAAGAGCCCGACTCCGCAGGAGGAGGGCTTTTTAGCAAAATATGAAAATAACCGCATGCTTTTAGCAAAATATGAAAATAACCGCATGCAGTTTTTTCACTGACAACATGCTTGAATGGAAAATTATCTCAGGTTTATTTTGATGCACGAGTGTAATTCGGTAGAATCTTTTCGGGGTTGATACAACGACGTTTAAAATTCAGTATTTATGCCAGTCAAGATGACAAATGTACATTTTAACAATCGTTACTATAGATACACGGACCGAGCGGGTATTTTTCGATACCTACCGGGTATTTACCAGCCTGAAAATGTCCCGCCGGGAATTTATCGCTCTAATTGATCGAAAATGTCCCGCTTCATATGGGATTTTCAACATACGATGGAAATATTCAGGAAAAAGTGATTTCTGTGTTACACAGTGCCGTCATTCCAGTTAGAAGTTTGAAAGCAACTCTTTCTTTCTTTTTGTGAATGAATAAAACGTCTTCGAATGATATACACATACCTATCAACAGAGAGTGTTTGTTATTTTTTTTTATTTTACTCCTTCGATAAAAGTTGTCATTTATATTTTTCAATTCGGAGAAGAAGAAAGCTGAAATTCAATTCATGACGGCACTATATAAAAAATATAAATTGGCCACATTGAATCACAACACCCTCTCCGAATCGTCGAATAAAGTTTAGATGTTGCAATAAAAACACGAAACTGGCGCATCTAATTGGGCCCTTGGAGCCGGAGGCTGCTAGAATTTGCGATATAATAATAACTCGGTACACAAACGGTAAACAAGCGAGCATCGTTTACCAGCGCTCTATTGTTAGGCAACAAAGGCCGACGCCAGACGCTACTTTGTTTCTTACTCGGCACTGATTGGGCATCGTCTTTTGTTCTATTCGCTCGAGGATTACTTACGCCTCCTAGATGCGGAGAATTTACGACAGCTTTCTTGCGTCTTGGATTACCGAAGACGCCTACGATGCGATCCTCGGTTGTTTCGCGATGTTTTCGCTTGACGCGAGAGTCTACTACGTGGAAATGTTGCTTGAATTGTGATGTTTGTGTCGACGAGTAAAGGTTTCGAATACCAGACATTCGCAATTTAAATCCATGAATTGTCACCTTGACAAATTCAAAATGAAAAAAATTCAGGATGGGAAGCAAAAGGACTTTTCAGAAAGTTGGTTTTCTATACCTTTTCAAGAATCCTGAGGCACAAATCCAGCAAGTTCTGAGATACTGTTCTGCAACAAAGTCTATATTGTCAGTGCTGGATTTCCTTCAGGAAACATTTTGGTGATGCTTCACTTCAGAACGTGCTAACTTCTTTGAAACATCGCGAGAAAAGTAATTTATCACCATTATGTATATTCGTTGTTCTCCTCAAGTATCACATATTTTTTCAATTCTGTTCTATGGCGATTGACGAACAGCCGTTTC
Source organism: Zygogramma bicolorata (assembly GCA_032362365.1). Lineage (NCBI taxonomy): Eukaryota > Metazoa > Arthropoda > Insecta > Coleoptera > Chrysomelidae > Zygogramma > Zygogramma bicolorata. The sequence goes on along the minus strand of JAVJAQ010006102.1, from coordinate 5,499,519 downwards.
TCCCTTTTGGTATGAGCATCGAGATGTGCTGAACCTTTTTTGTTTCCTCTTCTCTCTGTGGTCGTTTTTTCTAGATCAGCGGTTATCAACCTGTGGTACATGTACCACTGGTGGTACCTATCATTATTGACGGTGGTACACAAAAACAGACCCAAAACCAGTACCATTTTCTTCGATGCTGTATATTAAGAACGTATACAGAAACAAACTTGATGTAGAACCTGATCTTCGGCTATATCTGAGTAACACCGAACCAGATGTCAATAAGTTATATGGAAATACTCAAGCACAATCTTGTCACTAATTAGTTTGTTATTCTAACTCAGAACTACCTATATATGAAATATAAAAATATAAACTTAAAAAATAATTTTTACTTTTGTTGAATTTTATTGTATCCATTGCTCAAAATTCCAGCATATGAATTACAGTTAATCAGAATACCTAGCTATCTAGGTATTTCAGTTAGGTGGTACCAATTATTATAAAAAGAATTTTGTGGTTCATGACTCGAAAGGGTTGAGAATCGCTGTTCTAGATGTTATAAAAATTTTTATTCTGAGAGCAAAAAGCCAATGAACCGTTTTTCAAAAAATATTTCACCCCACATCATGTAATCAAAAAATTATTGTTTGCTTTTCACCAAACAGTTTACAGAACAGCTACATGTGTTTCACTGTGTTATAAATCGGAAAAGAAGTACTTACTCAACGTGGAAAAGGAAAAATTTTAAGAGAGCATCATGAAAAGTCCATTTGAATTATTGATATGTTTCCATTCCAATCGAAGATTTGTCATTAAGGAAACGGTATCCTTATTTGTTGCTGAAATTATGTCACGTTATTCTACCGGGTGGATCAGCATTACAACAGACAAAACACTTGACATAGTCAGTGGGCATACTTGAAGACTGGCGTTAAATCAAATCATCTTTCGAACAATCTGTTCAGGCCAGTCTCAAATTACCTACACAGTAGGTTTCGGTTGGCACCTGTCAGAAAACAACTACTCCCCTGGCTAATACCACGGAGGGGATTGAATTATATTCGACCGGTGCCAGTGCAAATTCGCCCATTCCTCCTGTGAGGAAAATGTAAAAACATTTGACATAGTCAGTGGGCATACTTGAAGACTGGCGCTAAATCAAATCATCTTTCGAACAATCTGTTCAGGCCAGTCTCAAATTACCTACACAGTAGGTCGGATATAATTCAATCCCCTCCGTGGTATTAGCCAGGGGAGTAGTTGTTTTCTGACAGGTGCCAGCCGAAACCTACTGTGTAGGTAATTTGAGACTGGCCTGAACAGATTGTTCGAAAGATGATTTGATTTAACGCCAGTCTTCAAGTATGCCCACTGACTATGTCAAGTGTTTTTACATTTTCCTCGCAGGAGGAATGGGCGAATTCGGTTTGCTTTTGGAATACCTCGTCCATTGGTAGATGGCGTAATAACTTCGTTGTTCGCATCAGCTTTGGCCGGGGCTTGATACTCGTGAAGGAGTTTGATTTTTAATTATGGGAAATCATCGACTTTATGTTGATGATGGCACTGCCTTGCACTGACGAGTGGCCAAATAGCCCGAAACCGGTCTGCAAGTGTGTCCGTCCCTATAATTGAAAATCAATTCCTTCATTTGTATCGACGAAAGCAAATGCAGGATTTACTTCTGTGAAGAAACCTGCACTGATACCTGGTCGGATATAATTCAATCCCCTCCGTGGTATTAGCCAGGGGAGTAGTTGTTTTCTGACAGGTGCCAGCCGAAACCTACTGTGTAGGTAATTTGAGACTGGCCTGAACAGATTGTTCGAAAGATGATTTGATTTAACGCCAGTCTTCAAGTATGCCCACTGACTATGTCAAGTGTTTTTACATTTTCCTCGCAGGAGGAATGGGCGAATTCGGTTTGCTTTTGGAATACCTTGTCCATTGGTAGATGGCGTAATAACTTCGTTGTTCGCATCAGCTTTGGCCTGGGCTTGATACTCGTGAAGGAGTTTGATTTTTAATTATGGGAAATCATCGACTTCATGTTGATGATGGCACTGCCTTGCACTGACGAGTGGCCAAATAGCCCGAAACCGGTCTGCAAGTGTGTCCGTCCCTATAATTGAAAATCAATTCCTTCATTTGTATCGACGAAAGCAAATGCAGGATTTACTTCTGTGAAGAAACCTGCACTGGCACCTGGTCGGATATAATTCAATCCCCTCCGTGGTATTAGCCAGGGGAGTAGTTGTTTTCTGACAGGTGCCAGCCGAAACCTACTGTGTAGGTAATTTGAGACTGGCCTGAACAGATTGTTCGAAAGATGATTTGATTTAACGCCAGTCTTCAAGTATGCCCACTGACTATGTCAAGTGTTTTTACATTTTCCTCGCAGGAGGAATGGGCGAATTCGGTTTGCTTTTGGAATACCTCGTCCATTGGTAGATGGCGTAATAACTTCGTTGTTCGCATCAGCTTTGGCCGGGGCTTGATACTCGTGAAGGAGTTTGATTTTTAATTATGGGAAATCATCGACTTTATGTTGATGATGGCACTGCCTTGCACTGACGAGTTGCCAAATAGCCCGAAACCGGTCTGCAAGTGTGTCCGTCCCTATAATTGAAAATCAATTCCTTCATTTGTATCGACGAAAGCAAATGCAGGATTTACTTCTGTGAAGAAACCTGCACTGGCACCTGGTCGGATATAATTCAATCCCCTCCGTGGTATTAGCCAGGGAGTAGTTGTTTTCTGACAGGTGCCAGCCGAAACCTACTGTGTAGGTAATTTGAGACTGGCCTGAACAGATTGCTCGAAAGATGATTTGATTTAACGCCAGTCTTCAAGTATGCCCACTGACTATGTCAAGTGTTTTTACATTTTCCTCGCAGGAGGAATGGGCGAATTCGGTTTGCTTTTGGAATACCTCGTCCATTGGTAGATGGCGTAATAACTTCGTTGTTCGCATCAGCTTTGGCCGGGGCTTGATACTCGTGAAGGAGTTTGATTTTTAATTATGGGAAATCATCGACTTTATGTTGATGATGGCACTGCCTTGCACTGACGAGTGGCCGAATAGCCCGAAACCGGTCTGCAAGTGTGTCCGTCCCTATAATTGAAAATCAATTCCTTCATTTGTATCGACGAAAGCAAATGCAGGATTTACTTCTGTGAAGAAACCTGCACTGGCACCTGGTCGGATATAATTCAATCCCCTCCGTGGTATTAGCCAGGGGAGTAGTTGTTTTCTGACAGGTGCCAGCCGAAACCTACTGTGTAGGTAATTTGAGACTGGCCTGAACAGATTGTTCGAAAGATGATTTGATTACAACAGACCTCTAGATCTGATTTGATCAAGGCTGAGAATTCTTAAAATCACACTAAGGATATTGAGGTTTGTGACCTGTGATAAAATAGTTGATTTCCTATCATCATTAACGTATTTTGATGAGAATGTTATCGAGAGTTCTCTAGAAAAATGATTGATAGATTGATGTTGTTTCGTTATATGTATTATACATTCAAAAACTTATTTTTCTGTTTCAACTCTGATCTGTGTTATTGAGCAGAATAAAAAGATAGTCTTTGCTAATTTTTGATTTGAGGGACTCCTTTTCTGTATCCTTTTCGCAATGAGTAAGAGTCAGAATGTTCATGAAATTGATTTTGAAACACAGTCACTCACAAAATATTGTTCGGCCGTTATTTATTTCGACTCCTAACCGAAGTAAGCAGATAAACTGAAATTATATTTGTGTAATTCAGTTTAATCATCGATTCGACATTCATCAAATTATCCGACACATTTTTTATTGTTATGAAAGTATATAACTGTTCTGAAAACAATTACCTACGAAGAAAAAAAAATTGAAAACCTGTTCTATTCCAGATCATGAAAATATGACTGAAACTTGATACACATTCGGATGAACATTTACATATATAATGAAATAGTAATTGGCTTCATTCAAACGAAAGGATGCATCCCGAATGCAGACAATGAAGAAAGCGACATTCATGTTTTCACTTACCATTCAATCGAATGTAAGTTGGTGGATTCAGAACCACTATATAGAAGCAGAAGCCAGAAATCAGTTAATTTTTCAAGCAATGAAAAAACTGGTGGTTGGTTCCTTTCATATGAAAGCCATCCAAATAAAATTACGAACGATTACATTCCAGATGGTGTTCAAACTTCTACATCCAAGTCCAAGATATTACAAATCTGTCGGTTCACCATATTTCTTAAGTGAAATATTCCAAAAAAATTAGTCATAAAGTGATTGTCATTTTCATATAAAAACATTCATTTTCGTGGAAGGAAGAACAGTGTGCTTAGATACTTGCGCCCTTCAAACTATATGGATGATTGATTCACTTCATATTCAGAATTGGTATTTTCACCAATTACTGACACATAATCCAATGGAGAAACTACACTGAATGAGTGAAAAAATCACCCTAATGTGAAATGACTGCAACATTTTTTTTCCAGAGGACCTCAGCAAATCTTTTCTTCTGGCACATGTAATCATGGTCTCGATGATCTTTTTCTCATGATAACAATCATATAGATGTGTTTCTACTTCAGGACTTCTTGAAACCTTTGGCAATCCAAAATACTGTGGCATTTTCACATATTTGGAAAACAGTGAATGATTGTCATTGGTAGGAAAAATGTTTGCACGTCTTTGAATTAAATATAAATATTGACATAACCTTGGGAAAGTGATTAGAGGTCGGCAAAGTTCTTTCCAGGTCGTTTCCTTTTTACTCCAACCTGAAATTAGGTTAGAAATGAACACATTTCCTAATGATTGTGATTGAAAGCTATTTTTCTGTTTGAACATCTCATAAATAACACAAATAATCAACAAGTAGAGAATCCGAGAGATAATCCAGTACAAAGAATTCAGGGAAATACGAAGTTATTTGTCGTAATTGCAGGAAGTACATTGGATACAGTCGGCGGGATATTAAAACATGTTTCAAGGACCATTATTATTAAAGGAAAGGACAGGAAAGTCCAGTATCACCCAGAATAATCTGGATGATGGAAAAATAATCAGATGAAGCAATTTTCAAATTTCAAATCAAATTCTAGATTCATTGGAAAAGCTGGAAACAGCAAAATGTAGTTATACTTTGGAAAAGCATGGAGTCCTAGTCCATTTAGCCTGCTAATCAGTCTAAAAGTGAAAAAATAGTTGGGATAATCATAACACGGAGTCCTTGCTAAACCGTAAAAAGTCTGGTCGATAAAAAGAATGCACTACCTCAGATTGTGAGATATATCTGGTGTAGATTATGTGAACCTTTGAAGCAGAATGCCATATACTGAAAGACTCAAACTGTTAGTACATCTAGTACAAGAGATTTCTAACAAAGGGTAAGATCTATGGCAGAGCCGTAACAAATGAAGTTGCAACCTCTTCTGCAAGTGCATCAAGGGCGATTACTGTTTGCGGCAGGTTAGTTGTGGGGGCTTTGCTGTACGATGTGCCTTCTGTTAGAGATTTCCTGTACTTGGAGTAGATCCTGCCGACTGCGAATTAGTTATTAGTTGTAATTGCAAGAAGTACATTGGATACAGTCGGCAGGATATGAAAACTTGTTTCAAGGAGCATTATTATTAAAGAAAAGGACAGGAAAGTCCAGTATCGCCCAGCATGCTCTGGATGATGGAAAACTGATCAGAGAAAGCAATTTGCGACTAATCAAAAATGTATACGATACGACTCTTCTCGATTCATTGGAAAGGCTAGAAACAGCAAAATGTAGTTATACTTTGGAAAAGCATGGATTCCTAGTCCATTTAGCCTGCTAATCAGTCTGAGAGTAAAAAAATAGTTGGGATAATCATAACACGGAGTCCTTGCTGAACCGTAAAAAGTCTGGTAGATAAAAAAAATGCACTTCCTCAGATTGTGAGATATAATGTGGTGTAGATTATGTGAATCTTTGAAGCAGAATGCCATATACTGAAAGACTCAAACTGTTGGTACATCTAGTACAAGATATTTCTAACAAAGGGCAAGATCTGTGGCAGAGCCGTGACAAATGAGGTTGCAACCTCTTCTGTAAGTGCACCAAGGACGATTACTGTTCGCGGCAGGTTAGTTGTGGGGGCTTTGCTGTACGATGTGCCTTCTGTTAGAGATCTCCTGTACTTGGAGTAGACCCTACCGACTGCGAATTAGTTATTAGTTGTAATTGCAAGAAGTTCATTGGATACAGTCGGCAGGATATGAAGACTTGTTTCGAAGAGCATTATTTTTAAAGGAAAGGACAGGAAAGTCCAGTATCGCCCAGCATGCTCTGGATGATGGAAAAATGATCAGAGAAAGCAATTTTCGATTAATCGAAAATGTATACGATAGGAGTCTTCTCGATTCATTGGAAAGGCTAGAAACAGCAAAATGTAGTTATACTTTGGAAAAGCATGGAGTCCTAGTCCATTTAGCCTGCTAATCAGTCTAAAAGTAAAAAAATACTTGGGATAATCATAACACGGAGTCCTTGCTGAACCTTAAAAAGTCTGGTAAATAAAAAGAACACTACCCCAGATTGTAAGATATATCTGGTGAATATTATGTGAACCTTCGAAACAGAATGCCATATACTGAAAGACTCAAACTGCTAGTACATCTAGAACAAGAAATTTCTAACAAAGGGCAAGATCTATGGCAGAGCCGTTACAAATGAGGTTGCAACCTCTTCTGCAGATGCACCAAGGGCTATTATTGTTCGCGGCAAGTTAGTTGTAAGGGCTTTGCTGTACGATGTTCCTTTTGTTAGAGATCGCGTGTACTCGGAATGGGAGTTTTTTATTATCTAGTAGGTGGCATTTTGCCTTAGAGGTTCACACCATCTTCACCAGATCCTGCCGAATGAAACGTATGTAATCATTTGGAACAGCGAAAGATTGCTGTAAGATTTATAAATGACAGGCTAATATTCAGATTTAGTATCAATTTTCTCTCCTGACGACGTAAGTCTTGTTAGAGAAAGCTCCAATCTCACCGATTATTATTCATTCACAGAAAATCACAACTGCAAACAGTGATGGATATACAGCGACCAAAAGCACCGAGCGAGGCGCAAATATCGATAATTGTCCTCCTCGGGTTGCTTCTCCCCCGTGAGTGCTCTAATTAGCTCAACCTTCCTCTGGAGCTAAAACGACAGTTGAAAGGCACAAAGCGTACACCATTAATCCGAGGTATACTTTATTCCGTTTCATTTTATATAGTCAGATTTCTCGCAAACTTGGCTCACAGCATTTTAATTAATGAATTAATGTAGCCCGTCTTCTAAACAGTGTTTATGTCGCGGTAATTACGGGAGTTTCCGCCACTAGATTATCGCCCTGCCAGTGGCGGAGATAGGGATAGTGTTCGATAAGAAGAAATTTCCAAAGCGAAAATTTGTCCAAACGCCAGTCCGAGTACCTACACAGAAACTTGGAGGGTTGATAACCGCAAAGAAACAACTACCCTCCTGGCAAACTCCAGAAATGGCATTGGTCTATACCTAATATATGCTTGTGCAGGATTCTTCATTCTTCAACAGCCAGAATAGAATTTGGCAGATCAGTTTCGGGCTTATTTCAAGTCCTCGATTTTCCATAATATGGAATTATTTTAGCAAAAGTGTCATAAAATAACAGTGGATGAATGGACTAATAACACCTGTAAGCCTGTCAGAAAACAACTTCTATCCTGACAAAGATTACAAAGAGAATTCCTATAATTACGACAGAATTTTTCACAGAAAAAACTCCTGCATTTGCTTTTGGTCATACAACTGTCAGAATTAATTTCCAATCATAAGGACGGAGACACTCGCAGACTAGTTACGGTATTATTGACCCCTCTTCAGTGCACGAGGAGTACAATGAGCTGATAGTAGCCGGTTCACAAATGAATGGAATATATCTCAAGGTTTCGTTGCAAAATTTCATAGTCGTATATCCAGGACAGAGACATTGTCTTGCCTTGGATCCTATCTAACTTAAGCTTAAAATTCAAGTCAATGTTTGGATGCGGACAGGTCGATAAAATAAACTCCACACATTAACCAATAAATAGTATATATCACGAAACGAGGAGGATAAGCCTATTACACACGAGCAAAAAGTTGTGAACACGAGACGTAATTGGCCTCATTCTCTAGTTGCTTACTGTACTTTTTCTACTCTTACCATGCTTGTACGGTAATTACTCTTAGTGTAGCACAAATTCCTTCGTTTTCACCCATTTTCAATGATCGACGAAACAGTAAGTCATAACAAGTATTCGAAACAATTGCTTGTCGATCCATGGATCGAGGTTGAGTGTAAGAGAGTACTTCTATCTCTTCGGAGATATAAGCGCTAACTCTGCCTTTTGGCAGTATTGCTTATATATAAATATATATATTTTTTTTGTACTGAATACTGTCAATAAAAGCATTTATTATTATTATTATATAACTAGATTCACTACCGATCCACGAACTGCTCGGCAATAAATTTCCTGAAAATATGATTTTCAATTCAATTTGAAGCAAAGATTCGCCAAATTTCACTATTGGACAATTGAATGTAGTAATGAGATCGAATGTATCAGGTTAAATGTTATACATCCCATCATTTTACGAAAAAACTTCCGGAATCGGCCACCATTATTTTTTAATAAATGTGTATTCTTGATAAGCCATTACCTAACAGCTGTCAAATACGTAATGAACGATTCAAAATAGTAAGAGTAAAAAATATATCTGGATGACCTAGCAGCCCTAGAAGCACTTGTTCTTCACCAAGTAACGTCCTCAACAGGCGTATTTGGCAAACTGGGCACTGACCGGGGAAATCCACCAGGATTAGCACATTTCCCGACTTTTTTACATGCTTCGAGAAATGTCAACAATCAATTATCAGACTACTGTCATTTGAATCATCATCTGCACATATTGTTCGAATTTTTTTGAGAAGGTGAAGTGCCCTGCAATCCATTATTTCCCCCTGGAAATGAAAAAAAAAAGCTTTCAGTTCTTATATCATCTGTTTCTAGGGCAAATTTCTATATTTGCACAGACACGTAACTGCAATATTATAAAAAGGCAAAATTGGCTATTTTGTAAAAAATACGGCCAATTTCTCTTCTTTGTGATATTGCAATTACGTATGACGGAAAAAAGTAACCCTGAAAACGGATATTATAAGAGTTCTCAGATTTTTTATTTTCCAAGGTAGATCATATTCAAAGACTTTGGCTCAAGGATGATTTTGCATGCCGTCTCTGCTTTGAAAATTATGGAGCAGCAAAGCACATTCCATCGATGTTCAGCAACTCCCCCACCAAATAAACTCATCGCCTTTGTTGAGATGCTCGATCTGTTTTGTTGAGTATGAAGAAATTCCCGCATATATTTTCGGTGAGAAAGGTGTCGAAATTATTTCAACATTCGAATTAATTTACAGACCAGTGCCAGGGTCATTAGCTTCTCGTCAGTCCAAGGTGTTCCGCATCTCTATGCAGTTGAATATTGTTGCAATGACGTTACCAGAAAATCTAGAGCTAGAGTGAGGAGAATGTCTGTATTAGAGGGGCGTAATCAAGCCAGAGGCTCCTATCAAGAAAAAATTCAAACTCGGAGTCTATATCAGATGAAATTGAATTCTAAATAGTTAACTGTGAACCAATGTGAGTTGAATTCTCACAGTTAAATTCGTGCTTTAAATATCTGAGTTACTGAGTGGTTTATTTTGGATTATGTCTTTTCTTCTCGAAACAAATTTTGAAATATCTTGGAAGTGATGAAAGGTAAATGAGCTAGCTGCAAATGAAGCCAGAAGTAGACAAGGAAAGCAAGGGGTTGTAGCTGTTCCACTACCATGAATAATGGTTTCCGAGGCAATAAAAATAAATCGAGACAAATATTCAGTAAAAAAATATGAATATAAGGCCTCCTACCCCAAAGAACTGCAAACATAATGTTCCAGATGTGAAAGATGTACAAGCTGCATGCAACAGTACTGATAGGGAATAACGGAGATCAGTCTAATGAGAAGTACGAAACCCAAGGGCATGAGAAAATCCAAGAAGCGGTGATAAAAAATTATTTGAGGAAATATCTGGATACAGATTGTGAAACAGCAATAGAAGAGAGAAGACACCACCTACGAGGGAGTAGGACGAGCCAATCACAAGATGAGAAATACTCAGAATTCGAAGATGGCAGGAAGATGGAATTCGAACCCATCATTCCAAGTTGTGGATACTTCTAGGCTCGGTGAGATTTTGTTCAACAAGAAAAAGTGATTTACCAACAGAAGGCATATCAAAAGTCAAAGATGTACCTGATAGTCAAGTTTAAGGACATTCGGGTGTTTAGAGAATACTGGCCTGAGAACGTGAAAGAAAAATTTCCGCCACAAAACGGTAGGTATGTGGAATATGAGAGGTCCCTCAGACTGGGTAAAAATGATTCAACGTTTTGAAACCACCCCTTGGAATACAATAGTGATATGGAAATTTTGCACAATGGCAGCAAAGGTAGAAAACTCAATTATCTTCAATTCTCAGGAATGTATAAATATGAACATTGTGGATGCAACATTATTTATTCAAGTGGGTTTCGTTAACTTGCCGGTTATCAAATTAGCGTACCCACCGTGTTAGACATGAGCATAAGCAGAATTCGGAGAATATAGTGATTAGTTATTACCGACAATGGTGGAATGACGAAATGGTTAAGGCTTTCGCGGCAGAGGTTTTCAGTTTGGTTCTGGTTTGAAAGCCGTCGTTTTTTAGAATTTCTTCCTGACGTTTCGCTGGCGGGAGTGGCTAGCTTTTTCAGAGGCTCATACATCTTGATTTCGACTCCGATAACTGAAGTAAAATGAGTTTGATTGATATAAGGGTATTTTGTGTACAATACATCAGGTCACTTTATAGAATTCGTTTGATAATGTCCGTAAAAGACGGAACTGCAACAACGTCACTTTCAAATATAAGTGATATAAAAACATAGGAAGTTTTTTTATGATGATCACTACCACATAGTAACAGATGTATTGCATTAATTCATTTCAGTAGACGTCTATTCGCAGTATCCTGTTTCCAGCTGAGCAAGGCACTCGACCAGACAACTACGAATAACTAGTCAAATGGGGCAGAAATGTATAAATATGACAGAATAGCAGAGATATGGGTACAAATCGAGATGAATCCTCAGAGATGAATATCTAATGGGTAGAAGGATCCCAATGAGAATTTCAGACCTTCAGGTTTTTTATCAAGGAGTTGGGTAAGTGGGATTTCCACAATTCCATCGCTAAAAATAAAAAATTACTCATCATGAGAACAGTAACATATGAGGATCATGCTAACATTGAAAAAATATTCAAGGTGGAAGTATATTTTTCCGCCACTATTAAATTGAATGAACCCAACTCTCCGCCCGCCTGTCTACCTAACTTCATGTTATATTCATTACCACGACTTGTCATCAGCAAGAGCCCAAATTGAGCCTGAGGAGGAGTTAAAGTGTAAAGAACGAATTACGCTCGGATATTTCATTCAAGATGGGGGAGAAAGACTAAGGTAAAGGCGTATGGAGCAAACCTCCTAATTAGAAAATGTGCTGCTAATTATAATTCATTTTGTCGTCGTTTGTTAACACAAAGAAGAGCACATAAACAGGATTTTCGTCTTAGAGTGGGGTGGGAGCGTTTAAAAGGAATATTGTGTTTAATTTGAGATATTCGCACTGCTTTGCATTCATGAGGTTGCGGAAACTGACAAAGGATGCTTCAACTCAGAGCTATTGTAATAGTGAATAACAGGTTGAGGATGATGTAAAATAATAATAATAATAATAATTTATTTCCAGGATGCACAATAGTACAAATGGAAAAAGTCATGGCGTTACAAAATACAAAATTACAAAGTACAAAATGATTCATCCCACAATGAAAAGTATTCATTCAATGTATACACGTTTTTGTCGATTAAAAACATTTTTGAATAGTGTTTAAAACTGCTCAGTGTCGGAATTTTCTTCACTTCCGTAGGAAGTTTGTTTTAAATCCTCAGGCCTAAATGGAGCCACGACTTGACACAAATGTCATTCTTGAAGAAAGGAGCATGGAAGTTCTTATTTTGTCTAGTATAATGATTGTGGATGGAAGAGTTCAAAATCAAGACATTTTTATTAGTGTAAATATGTACACAAATTTCAAAAATTTATAAACTACAGAAAGTTAAAATTTCGAAACTTTTGAAGATCTCTCTGCATGACTTTCTGTTAATAACATTGGCCATGATTCGAATAATCCTTTTTTGAATAATAAAAACTTTCGTTGCCTGAACTGAAGCACCCCATAAACAGATTCCATATCTCAAACGTGATTGGACCTGAGCGTAACTTGTACCAATTGAGGTAGAGACAGTACAGTTCTCAGATTTCTGAATAGGTAGCAAATAGAATTCAACTTGCTGATGAGGAAATTGCGAAGGCGTTTCCATTTAAGGTACTCATCAATAAATACTGCCAAAAACCTCGTAGACTCAACATTCTCCAATGAGTTGGAGCTGATGTTTATTTCAATTTTTTTGCATATTCTTTGCCGGTTATAAAACCGTATCATATGAGTTTTGGAACTGTTGAAATACAGGGAATTTCTGTTACACCATGCTGACAGATTACCTAAATTCTCCTTACAGAACTCATACAATTTCTCATCAGTTTTTTCACTGACGATTATCGACGTGTCATCGGCATATCTTATGAAGGTTGCATTCTTTGCAATATCATTCAAATAATTGGTATAAATTTAAAACAATATGGGCCCTAACACGGATCCTTGAGGCACTCCTATATTGATACGAGAATGTTCAGACTTTTTTTGCATAATACATGAGCTAATTCTTGTCGTAACACTAACGAATTGTTCTCTGTCTGAAATGAATGACTCGATCCAGTCAAATGCCACTCCTCGAATTCCATACGCATATAGTTTTTCCAGAAGGACATCATGCTGGACGCAATCAAACGCCCTATTCAGGTCACAGAACACCCCAACTGGACATTCATCGCGCTCTATCATATACATGAGTTTGTCGAAAAACGACAGCAATGCTGTAGTCGTAGATTTCCCCTGTAAAAAACCATGCTGATTATGAAAAGAAATGTTCATCTTGGCAAATTTCAAAAGTCGTTCTAAGAAGCTATGCTCGAATATTTTTGTAAATGAGGATGCCACTGTAATCGGTCTATAGTTCTTTACTGAACGACTATCGTGTTTCTTGAATATTGGAATAACTTTACCCAGTTTCAAACTCTTCGGAAAGGCCTCCTTAACAAAAGATAGATTCACCAAAAAAAAACAAAGGCTGAATAATAATATGATTGATTTCCTTCAACAGAAACATGGGTACCTCATCTGGACCTGAGGAAGATTTATTTTTCATTTTACGACTGAGCAAGGCGAGTAATTTCGTCTCAACAAATGGTTCTAAGAAAATTAAATTATTGTTCATTATATAATTGGTATCAAATGAAGTTGGCTGACTAATTTGGTTAACAATCTGATGAGGAGCGTTTACGAAAAATGAGTTGAATGAATTCGCAACTATCGCTGGGTCCTCGACCAAGTTCCCATTCTCAACTAAACTGATGTTTTTCAGAGACTTTTTGCTACCGTTCAATTCCGATTCAACTTGCCAAAGAGCCTTCGACTCATTAGCAGAATGGGCAATTTTGTTACAAAAATTATTCATTTTTGAACTCTCAACTAACTTTTTGTTAGCTTTCTTAGACATTTTATACGCATTGTCTAATTTTGGATATCTCAACCTCAACTGGTACAAGTCTTTCAGTTTGGAACTGAATATTTTCACTTCGTTACTTATCCACTTACGCGAGTTCTCTTCAGGACGAACTTTTCTCAGACTAAAATGTTTTTCAGAGTAAAAGGAAAAAGTCTCAAATGTTTCAAATGCTTCGTCCACAGAAGAACACTCATAAACCTCCGTTCATAATTCATTGAGCAATTCCGAACAGAAATCTTGAATATTCTCGTCGCTGAAGCGACGACGAAATTGTACATCTCGATGTACTTTTGTTACTGTACAGTCGATCTGCCCAATTCCTGACTCCAGCAAAATCGTGCGATGATGTGAGATATCATTGTCTACTACAGAAACAATCTGGTTTTGTAAATTGGTATAGATATGGTCTATTATCTTTGATGAGTGCGATTTTACACGTGTAGGCTAACCGACCACTTGTCTCAAGTTGAAGGATTTCATCGAATTATCCAGATTGAACAAATGCAAATTATTATGATTTTTGATTGAAGCATCGAGATTGATTATGTAGAGTTGCATTCGCATTCTTTACTTTCTGTTTCAGAGATGAGTTTATAGATCGATTTTTTTTTTATAATTATGTTCAACGTCAATGAGGGATTATTTTCAAAATTCCAACTCAATTCAGTTCAGTCCGCTAACAATCGATTTTTTATTTGATTTCTTCAGTAAGGAAGTTCTACAACTAATAAAGTTTGAGCTTCATAGCTCTTTGTTGCACGATTAAGTTGGGGGTAAATATCCCCTTGTTGCACGAAAAAATTAAGATATGACCGTTTGCTAACCAGCAGAATTCCTCTAACTGACCATTTGCCGCCTTGACAAGTGCTACCCTTTATAACCTTTATAACCTAACCTAACTACCGCCATCTCTCTCATAGAGAAAAATTCCCAAAGAAGTTCATTATAGTGATATAAATGAATATTTCAGCTTCAGCACATCAACAGAAACATTTGAGAATGGTGATACGTATGTTCTACTACCATGCATCAGCTGAGGGAGACTGGGTGGTACAACACGTGTACCACCACGGCATGCCGTAAAGAGCTAGAAGCTCACAGATACATTCCTCTATGCAAAACGAGAGAATGTCTTTTTTTGGTGAATGCAATTTCAATGTAACCTACTTTCTATTTGTGTGGGAATCACCTACATATATCATTTATTTGATTCAAGTTTTGCGAGTTTGGTATACAAATTGTGCAAAAAGTGCATAGTAGTAGAAGTGAAGTAATGAAGAATCGTCTTCAGTCTACTTGCAGAGAAGGCTGTGAAAATAACAACTCGCTCCTTATGAAGCAAAATTCTGAATCTGGTTTAGATGGTGTAAATCTCAAAGGTCATCCACTAGATGGCGTTTCGTAGTTTCAACAGTGATCACATTTCGTTTTCAATCTGAGATATCAATATTGGTAATGCGATATGAATTATTACTGAAAATATATGAAACGCTGGGATGAATAAATTTATTGAGTTTCAATGCCAGAAAATAACGTCAAAAACCCGGTCAAGGAATATTTGCCCAATAAGTTTCATATACTAATCCCGCCTTCACATAAAAAAATAATCTATCAGTAATTTTCCAATATATTCTCACTTTTATCAAAGTTAAATCTTGTTTTTCTAATACATGGAGTATGATGATTTTTTAACAACAATGTGATGGTGTCTCGAAGATGCCTCGAAGTCACTACATCTATACTACGTAACTTTTCAGTTGACACAGGTTTTTCTGGATTCGAACTAGCAGCAGAAGTGGCGCTTGTGGGTTGTTCAAAAAAATCCTTCTTGAATCAATTATCGGACACCAGGTTTTCCTTGGTATGCTCTAAATTCCCGTATATCAATCAAATTGTGAAAGTTTTGTTTCAGAAATTATTTTATAGCCCGTTTTCGAATTATAATTCTATTTTTGTTATCAACATCAATAAGGTCTTTTCAAAATTTCAACTCAATTTGTGATGGTTTAGTGAAGAAGTTAACAATGTAATATCATCAGATTGGCTCACAAATTTTTGGAAATATTTGGTTTATTCAATGGGGAAGTTCTATAACTAATACATATGACCGCTAGAAGCTCAACGAATACATTTCCAAGCGAAACAAGAGAAAGAAATGTTTTCTTGGTGACTGAGATCTCAATGCAATTCACTTCACATTGGTGTGAAAATCACCTAAAATATCACTCAATTCATTCAAGGTCTGTGTATTTGGAATTTAGCAAGAAGTGGCATTCTAAAAACCAATTTTTTATTCAAACGAAAAATTCGGTGAATAAACAAGTTAAAAAACACAACAAGCTAGTTATGAATGTTCACATTAAGTCTGTCGCTATATGAACAGTGATGTGATGATTATATTCCTGCCAGAAAAATCGGTGGATTCTATTTGAAAAAATAGTGGTGGAAATGACTTTCAAGGGTTTCAACCAAGTGTGCTATGTTAAAGTCCAGTGAATTTATCGAAATTATGCCACTTTGTTTATTTTTCTGCTCTTTCAATAACCAAGATATCACTTGTAACGAAAATTCTGGGACATCCGGTATAGAGAAACGTCACACTTTTCCAATAATCCAATTACCGCTCCACCACTTCCTGCATCGAACCGATTCAATCAAATCAATTCGGCCGAACGCTCGAACCTAATTGGAATCACAACTCTCTCCTATCACATAATAAAACGAAAAGTTTGTCACCTATTATAACCCCGACGAGGTTATTTTCCACCGCCATTAACTCTCATGTCGCCGTCGAATCCACCCTCTCCCTCAAGGGTGATCAGCGCGGTGGTTAGAGTTAATAGAGCCCCGCAGTATTTACTACCTTAGCCTAATAGTGTAGGCAGGGGCACAGCGGGTTCCTGCTAATCGCGTCGAAAAAACCATCCGCAGGATTCGTCCGTCCTGCTGGAGACATAAAAACCCTAATAGGGTTTTGATGTGCGCGCTGCTCCGGGTGCGCCTCTAACTAAATCACCGATGTTGACAAAACAAATGAATGGTCTGCCTTTTTCGTAGGCATTACACCGAATAAAATGACGGTCCTGCTTGTTTTATAACCGCATTTTATTTTATAGACTCGCTGGAGAAAAATGGAAAATAAGACAAAATGTCTTATCCGGGTTTCGGACACAGTTTTATATCTTCGAGGTTTTCTTTTATGAGGATATAAATGAAAAATCAAAATTTCAGTTGATTGTATTCCGGTTTTTCAGGAGTTTTCTCTTCTATTTTCGAAAGCATGGATTTTTATGTAACATAGACCGAACCATAACCTATATGATCATGCATACTTTATTCTGAATAATTCTTAGTCACCGAGACCAGTGAAGACGGTCAGTTGCCTAGAGACAAGTTCCTCGACATCGCAAGGTGTTCTTCTAACCCTTGCAGAGTAAATACAAGCATTACAACATGCACCTTTGGTCGTAGTTACTTTCTCATTCAAAATACATTCAACTCAGTGCGGAATACATTGAAGTAAGAGATTTTTGGTTGTCAAATAACTTCATTATTGTGGTCATTTACTTAGCTGTCTAGACCACCAGTAGGTATCCGAATGGCGTTTCGTTTGAAAAACGTTTTTGAATCCGATATCCAAGATGCATATAACCCTGGTGCGTTGACTTATACCTGAAAAATCGTAGTCATAAACTCTCGATATCCGGCATTCTTGATTTAGAAGAAATCCCTTCGAGAGTTTGTCACCAGAGGCGCACCTCACGAATCTGGTTTCGAAGCCTACCCTGATCCACTGAAATTTTAATCTGTGATGCCGTGAACGTCAGCGGTCCCGCCTTTCGATTAAATCAAATTTATAGGTTATGTCATGAATCAAAACTTTATGCTTTTTCCTTTCACTTTCAAGTTGATGAAATATGAATTAAAATCTCTGTGAATGTGATTTTAAATGTTCCTAATCAATGGTTGTGAGTGAAACTGGGAAGTATAGTGGATATCTGAGGAACCGAAGATAGGTAAGTAATGTTATGCGAGTGATTTATCATGAGTTTCATACAGGGGATCAGTGAATTGAATCGTGCACTCCCCAAATGATGTATATCATTTCAAATCGATTTGAGTTGTTCAAGGTATACCCATTCTATCAAAATCATAGCGAGTATATATCTAGGATGTGACGAGAAATCTGAACGTTCGGATTCAGAAGTTTTAGTGAAGCTCCTGACGTTTCATTATGGAATTTTGTTTAGATCTCTCTGGATGGAGAATTTACCTCGAATATCTATACTTGTGGCTCGATCCTGACATTCTAGTAATTGAAATGAAAAAGTTTCACAATATGAACTGGTTTTTCAAATTCAAATCGAAGTGTCAAACTTATCAAAATAATTGAAAGGTTTCTATTAGACGAACTTGGCCTTACATATTTTGTATACTGATGATTCTATTGGTGACGAAAAATCCCGTGAGGATTCAGCCAATAAGACCGTCGGTATCGACATTCACTCGTAAGCTGCCGCCTGGTTGGAAATGTAGCCTAAGAGAATCGCATTTGTATCACTACCTGTGTCACTACCTACCGTCGAAAAATATAAGCCCTGGCTCCGGTTTCTCAGATCGAGAGGATTTGACTAAACAAAAGCATATCGGTCAATGCACCAGGGTTATATGCATATTGCCGATATCACATACATTCGATAATCAATGAATAAACCGAAACCGATAAGTATAGGATTTCTCCTCTAAAAGAACCTCCAAATTTGTATTTCATAATGTCTCTGACTATTACAGTGGAGAATTTCCTATAAATGACTATTCTGGTTTGAAATTATCTCCTTATTGGACCTGTAATAATAATAATAAAATTTATTCGTATGAGCATACATAAGCCATCAGTAGATGGATATACATGTCACTTTTGAAAGTTTATCAAAGTATGTAGCATAAGCTGAGACATCCTTTGAATTTAAAATATTTTTACACACAAGGACAACAAGTAACATTTACAATTAAGAATTGAAATTTGCATATAAGATAGCAAGAATAAGGTAAAATTAATAATACAGGCTGGAATAAAATAAAGCAGAATACAGGCTGATAATTAGCTATGCCATTACGCCGTTATAGCAAGCTGGATTCATAGTACTCATTTAGATTTCAATAAGCCCCCTGAGCCAGTATGTTCTTTATTGTTGATTTAAAATTATTCTGATTCATTTGTCTAATTTATCGAGGTAAATGATTCTACAGTTTGATTCCCAAATAGTCCGGGGATTTTTGATGATCAGAGTGTTTTAAAAACCTGTGTGGGTTGTTTTTTACATGAAGGAGAGTTTTGAATATGAAAATAGATGGTAGGGTTAGGATGTAATTCTCTTTGAAAATATGCCTGTAGGTGTTAACATGTGGAATATTGAAGATAAGTCTCATTATTATTCTCTGTTCAATAAATACTGTTTCCCAGTTGACAGCGTTACCCTATAGACAGACATTGTATGGAAGATGACTATAAACCAATGAATAGTATACAGTGAGAGTTTTCAAATTCGAGGTTTTCTTCAATTGTATAATGGCATAGAATGCTGAATTGAGTTTCTTACTGATATGATCTATGTGTTTGTCCCAACTCACAAACTCATCTAAATGAATACCCAAAAATTCAATTTCTGATACATAGACAATATGAGACATGATGATGCTTGAAGTATTCCTTCTGTATCTAAAGTTCATATATATTGTTTTTTCAAGATTTAATTTAATTGAATTTGATCACACCAGTTCTGAAAAGTGTTGATAATACGTTTCGTTTTTTGATACCTATAATTCCTCAGGAGTCTGCGCAGCAACAACCACCGATAAGTCGTCTGCATACATTATTAGACTATCGTTAATGCATTCGGGTAGATCATTAATGAAGATAAGAAACATAAGTGGCCCCAGCACAGACCCCTGCAGAACGCCTTTATCAGTATCAAATATATCAGATTTCTTGTTTTTTATTTGAACATAAAAGCTGCGCTCATATAGATATGAGCCTAGTAATTCTAGCATAGGACCTCTTATACCAATAGCATATGGTTTATCTTTGAGAAATGTAATATTAAGGCTGTCAAATGCTCTCGTGGGGTCAAAGGAAAGTCCGGCAACTGTGAGTCCCTTGTCTAGATACTTATACACAATATTCATGAATTCAAGCACGGCTCCTTCTGTAGATCTTCCCGATCGGAAGCCATGTTGATTAGTGGACAGAACGCTGTATTTTTCTACTGTGATATATACGCTCAGATATTTTTGAAGTGACATTTAACAGTGAATTTAGTCTATAGTTATCAATACAAGTAGCATCCAATTTTTTATGAATAGGAATTACTTTGCTTAATTGGGAAATATTCCTGTTTCGAATGATTGATTGATTAGGTGAGCCAGGGGCCCAAAAATGAGCTCTTTTAAATGTTTCAATAATTTAATATTTATTTGGTCATCACCTACAGAGTTTTTGTTTTTTATACCACTAATTACATTCAGAATTTCAGTTGCTGTGGTTGGAAAATAAGCAAAACTATTTGTAGTCCAATTGGAGGAACATGTACAGTTGTTGAATTGTTAGGTGCTTCCGGGCTTCTGAGCCGTGGGCAACAGGTTTTAAGGCCTGACGTTTCGTCTGCATCTGTGGCAGACATTTTCAAAGGCGATGCGGCAATGGTCGAAATATCCTTCTCTGCTGCGAGGCTTTGATCTGATCAGATCAAAGCCTCGCAGCACGGCTCAGAAGCCCGGAAGCACCTAACAATTCATTAGTTGCCGGCCGTGAAAGTCTTCAATCTTTGATGTACAGTTGTTGTTTTTTATATCAAACATGTTTTGTAGATCTTTGTTTTTCTGATTAAAATTAGTTGCGAAGCATTGTGGAAGTTCTTTGTTGTCAGTTATTTTTATGTCATTTACCTCTAGGTGTATTTCTTCTACCCTCTGTTTTCTACCTATTGTATTGTTAACAATACTCCATATGGTTTTTTGTTTGTTATTACTGTGCATGATTATTTTTTGATTATGTTCCTTTTTTTTATTCTGAATCAAGCGATTATACTCTTTTTAACAATACCGATAATTGTTCTAAATTGTTTTAAAATTGTTCGTTTTCGTTAACCAGCTGACGAACGTCAGCCCTCAGAAGTCGAAACTTGAGCGAGCAATGGATCAACGAGGCCTTACCTTTCAACGTGCGATTACCCAGCACGGTGGCCCAGCGAGGATTCGAACCCTGGCCTTCCGCTTTATAGGCAGATATGCTAACCACTACAATACCGAGACCACAACATAATAATAATAGTCCCATGTCTCGTTTTTGGCTATATTTTTAGTGGCATAATAAATGTTTTTCAGTTGCTTACTTCTATTATGGATTTCTGTATCATACCAGCGGCGTCTTATGTCTGCTAACCTGCCGTTATTTTTCCTTATTTGGCAATTCAGATTTATAGCATAATGCAGTGTTCCTATAAATTCCTTGAATGCTTCATTCACAGTATTTTTGATGTGAACGTCATCAAAATCTAACCTCAATAACTATTGCTTTGTCATATCAAGATTTGAAAGATTAAAATGCTAACACTAGGAGTTGATATTTCCTCATTTAGAGTTAGGTGCAAAATTAACGCAAGATGATCGCCCATATTAGGTTTAACAATTTGACAAGTGTAATTTTTATAATCCGTATTCGTAGCAATGTAGTCAATTATAGTTTTAATTTAATTTCGTTTTTATAGTAGAATATACGCGTGGGTTCATTTGGGAGGCAAAGATTTAAACCAAATAAGATAAATAGATCTTCTAGTGGATTTTTATCATTGTTCGTTGTTAAGTAATCGATATTGAAATCACCACTAATGCATATCTCATCAAAACGATTGCTATAGTTGGTTAGTAATGAAAAACATTTTCAAGAAATGTAACCAGCTTGCTATCCGGTGTTCTATAAACATTAACAATTAAAAATGTACCATTTCTATGTGTAGCATAGATTGCACAACATTCAAAGGTATTTCCTTCACAGAATTTACTACAGTCAAGGATACCGCTTTCGAACAAAGTTTTACTACTTACCAATATTAGAGAACCACCATGTATTTTTTCACTTCTAGTAAAGCTTCTCCTCTGTACATCAGTGTTCTTGTATGCAAATTATGTCTGGCTTGTTCTCTTGACAAAAAACTTCAAGGTTCAGCAGTTTATTCCTTGAACACTGCACATTCATGCTAACTGTCGTCACTATTAATACTTTTGTAGTTTAAGTTATATTCAGGGTTGGAGGATCCGTCATTGTTGATGGCATCCTCTTCAAAACGAGACTATAGATCCGTTTGGCCTGGTCTCCTGATCCCAAGCAGTTTTTAATGACTCTCTATTAATTGTTACCTTCATCGAGGAGTATATCTCCGTCCTTTTAGAGGGGTGTTCTTCACACACTACTTCAGTTAATTTATGTTCCAGAAACATTTGCAGTTCATTAGGTTCAGTACCGGGTTTGAGCCTTGTAACATGTAACTGCACCATCCTTGGTTTCTTTTTTACGTCACAATGGGATTCTGTGATTTCTACGAGAAATTTTCTTTTGTTTTACTTCTGACCACTTACTGCTGCTGTTTCCTGTAGTTCCATCACTATCCTGGTTCAGTTGGTGTATTGTTTTCATGGTTGTACTTTGTTTGGCTTGCATTATGGCTGCATTGACTTGTAGAGAAGGTATTTGAGCAAGTTTGCTAACAATATCGTTAGAATGCGAATAGGCCGCTTCTGCGTAACTTATTGACGTTGTTGGTATTTGTTTCACTTTGGGTAACGACACCGTGGGTTTTGCCACTGCCATTTTTGATTTATGTTGGTTCCCAGTGTTTCCATTTCCAGTTTCCAAATGTGGAGGGGGGGAAAGGGGAGGAATGTTCACGTTGATATCTGAACTTTTTTTTTCAAGAATTTTTTTTTCTTATAGTTGGCGGATTATAAAATTCTTACGAGCAATAATTGTTTTTAGGTATGCTAGTTCATTTTCCGATGGATTATCATTTCCAGCTAGATTTTCTTTGCAGCAGATCATACTGGAGACTGAAATTATTGCATCTTTCAAACGTTTGGCACAACTTGGATGCGCTATTGCCGCATATACAGCATATTTTATACCTGTATTTACTTTCTTATAACAATATCTACGCAGACAATATGACACTACGTCTTCATCGTTCGCCATCTTACCTATCTACTGTTCAGTCCCAAGACAGCTTCGACTGAGTATATGATATCAGAACTTTCAATCTTACATAGGATAGGAAGAAGAGTATCAGGCTTTTGTCGAGATCATTGGTTACAAATATTATTTTGGGTGTAGTGTTCATCAAGTTTCTCCCTAGCTCAAGCTGTCTTGACAGGCATATTCATCACCATTTCATACTGTTTCTCGAAATTTTGAATGGCGGAATTATCACTTCTTCACCTATGATATCGAGATACGCCTTCAAAAATGTTTACAACTTGAACTGTGCTGATAGTCCTAACTAACTGAATCTTAATACTATAAATCATTATTCATTTCCCAATTATAATATTCGAACATAATCAGCACGACAGTATTCACTTCACATCAGAAAATGGATATCAAATAGAGCTCACAAATCCAGAGAATTAAGTATTCCTCAAGAGAGACCTAGGAGTACCATCAGAAAATATGGAAGGGTTCTGAGTTATTCTAATCCTGGAGCCTTTTTTCCATTATTTTATCTATAGAAATCTGTAGCGGAAGTTTAATTAGTTCGTGTCATTCTGAAAGGTATCGAGTAATTTACTTTGGTTGTTTTTTTCCGTTAACCAGCTGACGAACGTCAACCCTCAAACGCATGAAATTGAGTAGTTTTAGAAAATATATAACGTCTGCATGATTCCTATGTCAGCTGAGTTCTGGTAAATCAGTCCTAGAAAAAATATATGAAAATGCAAGTGCAATTTGAAGGTGATATATTTCCAAAACTTGTTTTGCACTTTTATATGTTTTGACTATGAAATTTGTATGGAGTCAAGGAAACACAGCTATCTTGATGGAGATTTTCTGAAGTCCTACTCATCAATCCTAGGAAAAACTTTGCTGGTGATCTGTTCGTATTAGATGTAAAAATCCTTTTTAACATCCACTACAACACCAAGATCCCATATAAAATTGATAGACTCTGATGGCTCAACTGCACTATACCGTATACTGTGGTATGGTGGTCTACTAATCGACTGAAAGACAAAGCTCTGCATTTGCTTATATTAATATCCATGTAATTGAATGTGCAACAATGGGCGAGATATTATTTCAGATTTGGTATCATAAACAAACACTTTGAATTAGAACGGTCCTAAGAGGCTCCCTTGAGGTATTTGAGGAATTGATGATCGTGAGATATGATGATATTTTTCCATCCAAGGACAATTGCCCACTGGAGCTACATGGAAAAATAAGATTTAAAAAATGTATATGATCGTTTCTTCACATAAAATCAGCGTAGTCTAATTAAAGAGATTAAAATGAAAGTTGGCCGCTCTCCCTGGCATCCCGCTAACTTCAATTAGTCTAACTTACGATTGTGCTCCGCCCTGGAGTTAATTATTCATTAAATAATTAAAATACTGTTATGGCTAGCAGCACGAATAACGAGTTATTCGTTTGCTTTTCAGCTTTGACCAATTTAATTTCGGAGTTGATACATATTGCAATCGAATTGAAAAGGAATTCCCCTTTTCGAAAGTCTAGACGCCCCCTGGCGGATGAATCAATAACCTACTTTGTGAGTGATCTGATCGCAACTGTTTAGGACTTGTTCGCCCTCCACGAAGCACCTACTGTCATGTGTTGCATCCAAATATGCAAATACAGTGCTCAAACTCAAATATACCTCCTGGTTTTCCATAACTGTTGATAACTTGAAAAGGATCTGATTTGATACCTATGTTAAACCATTGCAAAACGTTTTATTACCTCACAGTTTGTTATTTTCCTTCACACACTACAATCAATTGTCTAAAACACACACAAAACTTCAATATAGTTCGCAAATAATTAAAACATACAGCTCAACCACTGAGTCCGTATACAAACTGACACCATAAACAAAGAGATTACTCACAATCCTCCATATTTGTTTACGTCTCGTAGCGCCCTCAACGGTGGTCGAAATCGCGAATATTCAGAGGTGAAAAGTGGGCCTTGACGATCTGATGAAATCCCAGCAATTGTTCTGAAAGCATGTGCCTTCGAATTGCCACCAGTTTTCTGCGAATTATTCAACTTTTCATATAACTCGGAGATTTTTTCTCAGTCCTAGAGGACAGCAAGAGTTCAGCCAGTTCCTAGAAAAAGGAAAAGAAAACTTTAGCTTGTAATTATAGACCAATTGCATTGCTTTCTATTATTTCCAAAGGCATGGAT
The DNA here is from genome assembly GCA_032362365.1 of Zygogramma bicolorata. Taxonomy (NCBI): domain Eukaryota; kingdom Metazoa; phylum Arthropoda; class Insecta; order Coleoptera; family Chrysomelidae; genus Zygogramma; species Zygogramma bicolorata. The sequence continues at coordinate 5,474,253 of JAVJAQ010006102.1, read as the reverse complement.
AAAGCAATCAATATGAAGCTTATCAAATATCTAGAGAAATCAGGAATAATTAATGATCGACAATATGGATTTCGCCATCACAGATCAACCAATGACTTATTGGCTTATGTTTCTCATATTTGGCAGCATCCAATCGGAAAATTCGGAGAAACGATAGTTGTTGCACTAGATATTTCAAAAGATATTTCAAATGGTTTGCCTGCTCTGTTGTGTACTTTGTTGAAGAGTTTCTTGTCTGATAGATCTCTGTATGTGGTTGTTGATGGAGTATCATCTGATATTCTCCCAATAAATGCAGATGTTCCACAGGGTTCAGTTCTGGCGCCCACTTTGTTTCTGCTTCATATCAATGATTCGATCGAGAAAACATCTTGTTCAGTAGTTCTGCTGACGACAGTACTCTTCATATTAGTTTCTCTTCCAGAGTACCCATACCATTTCGAGAAACAAAAATTCAAAGAAACATTCACGTCATTAAAATTAACGATGACTTGGTAATAATAATAGAATGAGGTAACACGAACTTTGATGAATTTAATGCTAGGAAAACCCAGGCATGTCTCTTTTCAAGAAAAGCTGATCTATCATCATCTAGTTTTCAGATGTCAGGAGTAATCATTCCTACAAAGTCAAGTATGTCGATGCTAGGAATTACGATCAGTAATAATCTCATGGAAAAACCATGTGAGATCGATTGTTAAAGGTGCTTCCCAGAAACTTGGATTTCTATTTCGTGAGAAAAAATACTTCACTCATCGTCAGCTTCTAATGATCTACAAGGCTCAGATACGACCTGTCTTGGAATATAGTTCTTATGTATGGAGTTCGGCACCAAAACATTCATTGAAGGTTCTCGATTCTATTCAGAGAAAGGCAATCCGTCTTGTTGGTGATTCTTTGCTCACAGACTCGCTCACTTCATCGGAGATCGTAGAAGGGTCGGAGACTTATCTCTTCTATAGCTATTTTCACGGTTGGTGCTGAATTGTTATCAATCATTACGCCCTTGGCAATATCTACATGGATGACTCGACGAGTACTGGATTCCCACCCCTTTGTTGTGAATTGGGACACCTGTCGAACCACTCTTGCTCAGAGATCTTTTTTCAATAGAACAGCTGAACTTCAGACTCCTTGCCGAAGGAGGTTCTTCCTGAGGCTTACAAACTTCCAAAATTCAAAGTGAATGTTAATTCATTTCTCCTGACTCTTGATTCATGCGGTGTTTTTTGTACATTACAGGTCTTACCTCTCGTGTGAATCTGCATAGAAAAAAAATAATATCGAACATATTTACTGAATGGGTGAAATTGAATGCGCAATCCGCAATGGCAGATTGAACGAAATTGTATTAGAGAAACCTACCAGTACTAGATTCGATATATCTGAATACGCATCATCAAATTATTAAAATCTATCCTTCTACTTACTGGAAAGTAAAACAAGTTCATCAGGGGTAAAGATGAAAATAGTCGGACCGATATTGGTGAGAGCTGCATACAGGCAACTCCGAAATCGATCCAAGATCCATCGCCCCTCCCGATATGAACTTTGCATGTGCGTCAATCATCTAACCTCAAAGCTATCAAGAAACAGTGGAAAGAAATGAAAAGATCATTGCAGAAGTGCAATGAAGAAGGAAATGGAATGCGTTGAGAAACATAATACATGGGAGCTGGTATCTTCGCCTGAAAACAGAAAACCTGTAGGATTGAAAGTGGGTTAACAAAGTTGTATGTAAGCCAGATAGAAGTATCGTGCGTTACAAGGCAAGAATTTGTGCCAAAGGATACTCCCAAGTAGCTGGAATCGACTAGTCAGGAACGTTTTCACCTGTCGTCAGATATGACTCCATCAGAATACGATTAAGTAGCCATATCAGCTGAAAATTGCATGGAAATTCAACAGTTTGATATCATAACTGCCTTCCTCAATGGCGATTTGCATGGGGAAATGAACATGCATCAGTTGGAGGGGTTCCAATCTGGTGATATTCAATTATATTAATAATAATGAAGGTCTTCATTAATATTTATACAATCATGTATGAGTAATCAAAACATTGGGCGAGATTCAGCGTGGCAGCCTGTATCCGTGAATACAGACAGCCATCTGTTCTTCCACAGTTGCAAGTTTGTAAACTGAAGAAGAGTATTTATGGTTTGAAGCAGCCTTCCTAACATCATTTCACTTCAAGCAACTGTAATGGATTTGCCATCTGTAAGTCATTGAATGTCATCAAAATGGTTTTGGAAAAATTGGCTTCTTGTTTTGAAATCACTTTGATTTTTTTTATATGCAGAAGAAAGAAAGAACACTGCGTGAATCAAGGGACAGCAGATACGAATTAACATTCACTTTGAAATTTTGAAGTTTGTAAGCCTCAGGAAAAACCTCTTTTCCTGAGCAAGAGAGGTTCGACAGGTCTGTTTTTCTATGACCTTGGAAATGATAGAAAGCAATTCAGTTGGTCTGCAATTACAAGGTAAAGTTTCCTTTCCTTTTTTAGGAACTGGATGAACTCTTGCTGTTCTCCAGGACTTAAGAAAAGTCCCAACTTATATCAAAGGTTGAATAATTCGCAAAGTACTGCTGTCAAACATGCTTTCAGAATAATTTCTATGATTCCATCAGATCCACAAGCTTTATCCGTCTTCAGGTCCATTGAAATATTCCTTTCATTTTGTTGGTGAAAAATCTCAGGCATAGGACTGTCAACAGGCGTGATATTCGGAGGATCTTTTCCCGATGAGTCCAGAGTAGAATTTCGAGCAAATTTATTTGCAGCAATATATGCCGCTTGTTTGGAAGTAACAGCCATAGAGCAGCTTCTATTGAACCATGGTCCCTCAGAATGTGGTCGCTTTGTACTCTTGGAATGAATGTTTCCATTCCCAGAAAAATTGTGTCAGAGATTCCTTGGGCTTATAGAGTATGATCACCAGAATAAAAACAGACCCTTCTCCAAGGATAATCAGCGGAATTTAGTTATTGAAAACTCTCCATTTTTATTTATGCTGTGTAGAAGTATACAATGCTATGTGACTGAACTTCTGGCTGCTTTGTATATAACTTGAGGAAAAAAAGTTAATGTGTCAAAAATACTACAGTTTTCTGTACTAAGCTTTGTGGTCTCGGTAGTGTAGTGGTTAGCATATCTGCCTATCAAGCGGAAGGCCGGGGTTCCAATCCTTGCTGGGCCACCGTGCACGTCAAAAGGTAAGGCCTCGTTGATCCATTGCTCGCACAAGTTTCGACTTTTGAGGGTTGACGTTCGTCAGCTGGTTTAAGAAAACGAACAATTTTAGAACAACAATTTTTTTAGAACAATCTCAATCACGCTATGGAATAACTTCCTCAAACGGGATCCTGCACAGGAAATTGTAGTATTTTATTGTAGTAGCTTTATTTTTTGAAGAAGTAAAAATGTCCTGAAATCCATCTGAAGAGATTGCTACTTCTTCATTGAGAATAAATAAATGTTGAATGTCTCTTTTGAAAGGGGAAGATGAACTGGGAAGAATAAATTCGAACTAGGTTTTGTCAAAATCAAGAATTGATTATTGCTTGAAAAAGGAGGCAGACTATCTACCGAAACGTGGCTAAATCATAGTATATGCAATTGTTATACAGTTTTTGAATTAATGTTCGAATATACCAATTTGTCCTAAAAACAGATTTTATGAGGATTAAAAAGTACAGATATTATAGGGATTTAAAACTTTTTATTTTCATTTCCAGGTGAGAGAGAACCGAAAAATAGATGTCAGGATATGTTCATTATGGATTTTCATCAATTAACGACCAATTCAGTTGAACTTCTATGTGAATCAGGGCCGTTCGTGCCATATGGGCAGGAGGGTAGTTTTTTGGACTTTTTTCTTCAGAAAGTCTATGAAAGATATACACACCTACAAACCAGAGCATATTTGCATTTTTCGTAATGATACTTCTATAATTGAAGTTTTGCATCCTTTATGACTCGACTAAGGAAAAGGTGAAAAATAGTTTCTTTATAATTGGTAGTGATGATGATATTAATAATACTTGGGACGGTTTTCAACAATTTTTCACTTCCATGCAAACTCGAATTATAATTATATCATATTCTTCAAAAACTTCAGAAAGCGAATTCAGAACAATCCCCAAATATTACTTCAATCGATAATCGTAAACCCAAGGTTAACTTTTGTCAATGTACTAATTTCTATTTGTTTGGCCATAGCCAAGATTATTGGTTAATCAACTCGTCCTTCACTATATAATTATTTATGGGATGCGTTTCATTAAGAAAGGCATATCCTCGAGAGTTAGGAGTCGAATAAACAGATTGAAATTGATTTTGGTCAAAGAATGAAAAATTAAAAATTCAAATCCATCAAAAATATGGTAACAAAAAAATCAAAATTCAGAGTTAATAATTCAAAAGTTAAGTCAGACGAATTCAAATGAAAAAAAGTAAATCAATATGAACAAATGTGGCGATAATTCTAGCTGTCATGATTTCACAAAATTCAATTCTCTTATCGGGGTCATCGTCGCCAAGTTCTTGAAGGATTTTCATTTCATATATGGACCAAATTTATGTAATTTGACTGCCTTCCTTACAGATTCGCGAAATGATCTGTTTGCTGAAGCTGCCTGACGAGTCGATAAATTATGATTCATTACAAAACGAATACTTTTTGGTTGATCTATTTCATTATTTGTGACAATACCAGTTTCCTGTAATTCTGCTACTAGTTGGCGAATGTAAACGTAACTTACATTTAGAATTTATTAAGAGCTCTCAGATGAAGTATTACAAGTAGAGGCTTACCATTGAAGAATATATAGTTGAGGTGGCTGGGGGCGAGGGGGCAAGTTAGCTACTGCACCATTTTGTTTCCCCCTTCTTACTATAGAAGGTATTCTGCCTCCAATAGAAAATATTCTAGAGCTAGTTGTTTACGATCAGCTGGTGGAACATATTGACAACAATAATATTTTGATGAATAACCCGTCGGGCTTCAGGAGTAAACATTCTTGTGAATCTTCTCTCCAGCCCACTTCATGTAAATTTATGCGAGATAAAGTTGATAACAAATATGTTTTTACAATTTTTTTGGACCTGAACTGTTGAGATATGGTATAATTGGTAGTGTTTATGACTGGATTAATAAATACCTCAGTAATCGTATACGAAGAGTACGCTTCAATGGATCTGTGTCATTTGAAATAATGAATGATGTGGGAGTTTTCTCAAGTATGTGTCCTGGGCCCATTGCTCTTCATATTGCATTTAAATTAGATCGAGATATTTGTAGACTGACTTGTAGCCATTGTGGTTTGGATGGAGCAATACAAAAAATGAATTCAGTTTTGAGTGGTGTCCATGAATATTCAACAAGAAAAAAACTCAAATTGAATGTTTCCAAAACTGAAGGAATGCTTTCAACAACAAAATATAAATATAATAATATCGATATCAACTTACACATAAACAATGAAAAATTTGAAATAGTGTCGTCATTGAAGTACCTAGGTTTTCAGTTAGACAACTGCTTGAATTCTGAAACTCATTTCGAATATATGCACAAAAAAATAACAAAAAGTTATTATTTTTTTTCAGAATTACACAAACGCTCTCAACTGAAGCCAAAATAACGGTTTATAACATAATATTCCAGCCACACTTTGATTACTGCTCAATACTTCAATTTTCTCTCGACCTTAATAAAATAACTTCGAAATTTGCAAATCCGTAGGATGAGAATCAAATAGAAACAAAACAAATAGACATACACCTATTGTCACTTTGCTCAATACGTTGAAATGGTTTCCTGTCTCACAAAGAATTTACTATTTTCCTATTATTTTTGTTTACAAGATACAGAATGATTTGGCATCAACTCATTTCCAGATTACTCGATTCTCCATAAAGATGTACATTTTCATTTCACCAGAAACCGGGACGATTCATATATCCCTAGAAAAAATCGAAAAAAGAACAATGAAATCTTTGTTTTTCAAATGATTCCATGAATTTAACCAGCTGCCTGCTTCAGTGAGATATAATTATTCCCTTTATTAAAAAAAGTTCATAATTAATCGAAGGTAATACCACGAGTCCTTCAAATTTAATCGATAGATTTTCATTTTCCACAAAAACTTTTTCATTTGGCAAAAGTATGAAAACAAACTGATTGATAAAATCACGAGTCCGTAGGACGAGTGATTTTATCTAATTCGGTTTGTTTGAATGCTTTTGCCTCAAAATAAAAAAGTTTGATTGTTTCGAAAATGAAAATTTATCTTATTAGATTTGAAGAACGAGTTGTATTTGGAGAGATTATTTTTTGAACAAATAGAAGGAAGAACAATTCAATTGATCAGTATTCCATTTACATCAGAAGGAAAGGAGAATAGGTGAAAATTTTACAAATTTGAAATGTCAAACAACGATGTATGCCCTCTATGATCCAGAAGAGTTATGATGCTTACGCAGTGCATATGATAATGCTTGCCGACGAGACCAAGAGATGGCGTCACACCTCTAATCAAAATCTTCATACAACGGTTTCTTCTCATACAACAAAAAATGAATTGTATTGAAAAAAAATTGTACGCCATCTTCATTTGAGTTAAGGAAACCTTAAATATTTGAATCGGTCGTTCGCTATATCTGTCATAAAGTTGGGGTTATGAGCTATTTACGTGTTTGAGTGTTCATTGAAATGTGTTATGTTATTATTATGCTGAAAAAGTGAAAAAAGAATGACAATTAATAATAACTCTTCATTCATGATAATTTATATAAATATGAGCCAGTTTAATAAAATTGACGCGGTAAACCTTATAGTTTTGACAATTCAAAGGTAAACAACGTTCTGTCCAAAATGACCAGGCAGTTTTATCAGTATAATACCGAATGATTGGCCAGAATAACCATAGAATAACCCGCTACTATTGGTTGAAATGCCAAAAACGTCACATTTTGACAAGTGAAAAAAATAATCAGTGAAATTTTATGTCGTTTTTCATGAAACTGTTCTCAGATTGTTTCAAAGATATGTACTCTTGAGTGAACATACCAATTCATGTAGGAATATGTATACGTGGTTTATGTGAGCGCGCATGTAAATCTGTTTGTTTGTTTTGTGAATATTCCCACTTTTAATTAGTTTGGAAATGTCAGTAATGTATAATGTATTGTTACAAAAATTGTACTATATATATATATATATATATATATATATATATATATATATATATATATATATATATATATATATATATATTATTTCTTCGAGAAAGTGTCAATCAGAGGTTAACAAAGTGTTCCATTAACAATCATTCGAGAATGTGTCTTAGTCAGCCATTTTCCAAGGGCAGCATCTATCGCACTGTTGCTGATCAGGGCCAGTCCATTTTTATTGATCAAAATGCCTCCAATATTTCAGTGAGTATTCCAAACGCCTATATGCAGCAATCCTCCTTACATTTCTTGTGTATCCCTTGAATGATTCTGTATGAAGTATACTCACATCGGCTTTCACTCCCAGTGAGTTTTCTCACGAAATAATTTATTCACTTCTACCCGAATCTTTATTATAGTCACATTATGATTGAAAGATATTTTTCTATTTACTAATTATTCAAACACATAAAATATTATATTGAAAGTAAAGAATCAAGGAGAAATATTCATACCAACAAAACGCTACACCATTGGTCGATATGACATCAGACCACAAAACATTGAATTTTCGGCATCGATATTCATAGTGTAGTAGTGCTTGTGAGAACATTTTTCTCCTGTGGTGATTTATAGTGAATATTGATTCGTAGTGAATCCAGGACGATGACTGAAACTGTTTTTTTGCAGGCACAATCGTGAACTTTACCGAAATAAAAATAAATTTATGATGAAGGCATATTTTTCATCAATTCTCGATTTTACGTATGCAGACATCAAATAAGTGAAAGCTGCGAGTTGATCATTATGTTATATGATGTATTTGAGTCTATAACATATATTGGTATTATTGATAATAATAATAATCATCGTCATTATTGTTGTATACATTTTAGTAGACCGTTTATCATCATCAACTTTTACTTTGCATTGAATTTTCAAGTGATCAGAAATACCGTTATTATCGATGACACCCCCCTCCATCACAGAATTCTCATTAACTATAATCAATTCCAATAGTGTTCGGCTGTTTTTACCTATTCTTGTAGGTGAGTCAATGATTTGAGTCAAACCAAAGATTTGTATAACTGATAAAAGATTATCTAAGCGTGTGTTTTCGAAATCTAGAACGTTTATGTTGTGATCTCCAGTGCATATAATTTCATCTACAGTTGGATGAAAATAACTATGAAAATATCTTCGAATTCCTCTAAAAACAGTTTTTCATCTTGTAGAGGTGCTTTGTTTATTACACTCACTGCAAAAGTTTTCTTTTGATGGTAAGCTTTCTCAGTTTATTCGAAACATATATACAGACCTCATCTCCCCGGCTCTGTCTATCTTTCCTGAATAACGTGAAACCATTGATTTTGATCAGATGATCCTGTATGTCCACATTCAACCAAGTCTCACAAATTTTGAAAATATCAAAATTTCCTGTAGTATAACATTCTTGACCTCTAAAAATTACGGTATCAAAGATCTAACATTCAACCCACCTATTTTCAAATAGTTTATATCGAACTATTTCAAATTACCTGTATTTCGACCCAAACAATTTTATTTCAACAATGAACGTCCTCCAACGCAAAAAATAAATATTTCAGAAAAAGGAAAAAAGTGAAAATCGATCCCACTCTCACTATCTGAAAGATAAAAGTAGCAAAAAAAACACTAATGGGTAGGAATCAACTATACCCATGCTGTCGAAGAATTTTTCAATTTTTAGTTGTGAAATTGAATCAACAATTATAATCGCTGAGTAGGTAGGCTTTGAAGTTAATGATTCAGATTCACATATGTGAAAAAATAAAAAGGAAGAGAGCATAGAACGATAAAATATTCAGATAGAAAGTCTATCAAGATCACCTAGGGAGTTAATTTTGGTTACATTCGCTTCATCGTTGATTTTGCCAAAAATAGTTCCACGGTTGGTCCATATTTTTCCATTGTAACCAAATCTTCTAATGGCGGCCGTGAGATTTTGACTCTGCTGATTCGTTAGATCCTCCCTGATGACAAGCCCAGTGTTTTTTAGATATTTCTTATTATGGTATACATCGTTTTTACAATTGATCGAGGTGTATCTCACAAAAAAAGGTTTGAGTTTATTCAAATTCGCCGAATTCATCCTATAGCAATTCTCAATGTTCCCATAATCAATATGCAGTTTCATTTTGTTTTTGAAGATATCAAGTAAGTATAAATACTCATAGCAAAGATGTATATTGTGAATTGATATCGCGTTATGATCGTAAATTGATTTTTCATGGATGAAGGGGGCTTGATTGGTTAGATTGCGTATCGATAGAGTTATGTCGGTAATTTCTATATAATGACTTCCGCGTGAGTGTCGAAACGTCGAACAGTTCAACATTCTGTACAAGGAGTAATACTCAAGATGAATATTTTGCCAAAGTTAGGTTAGTTTCAAACCAAATTATTCACTAGTACTAGTACAAAACTTACTTCTAATCAATTCGCACTCAGCTGTATATAGCATTCTTAGGTTGAAATGATCTTCCCAACAATATAAACACTATTTTGGATATACATTGTCCCTTCTCATCATCTCACACCATTGTTGTCGTACCTTTTCATTGCTTGGAATACGAATGAACACTTCACCGGCTGTATTATTATATGGTGTTTCTGCTTTTCGGTGCGTACCATACCATACTTGAGACGAAAGGTTTTCCTCCGATTGACAGCAAATTTTAATTTGGCTGACACATATCAATCAACAAAGTAAGGACTTTCCTTTCTAGGCAGCAGAGTGATCATTCTCAATGGGAATCGAGATTTCTCCGGCAACAAATTCAACTCAATATTTTTGCCACCTCTCTCATTTCTGGAGGAGTAAAAACTCATGAGTATTACTGTTCATAATATAAATATACCCAAAACTGTCAGAAATTCCATAAGTTGTTAAACTATAATTACTATGACATATCGTTCCAGAGCAACCAACCATTCCAACACTTGCGATTTATATCAGATTTTGTTTTGATTCATCACTACAGGAAAAATACATCAAAGTAGGTTGACTGCCTCAGGTGATCTCCTAGCCTGCATTGTAAAACAAATAACACTTTTTGGTTCCTTCCATGATCTCTCTAGCAATTGAAAACTAGAACGCTTATAGTAAACAAACTCGAAACACGTCATTTGACATCTTTCAAAGCGCACGCTAAGTGGTGGTGTCTGAACGACTCAATTTGATTCAATGTTTTACATTTCACTTTGAAAAATTATTGTTATATTACCAAGCCTACTCATATTTTTGTCTTCGTCTCACGGATGTAAACGAATAATTTACGACATAAAAAAAATCATGCATATTGTCAAATATTGAAAATTGTCATTGAATAATTCAAATCCATTGAAGCAAATACATGAGTGGGAGATGTTTCAATCTCAACTTCAATATTCCGAAACAAAAACACTCAGAATTTACAATTCAATTTTTCAATATTTCAAGTTCATAGCCATCAAATTGATACAGGATACTATTCAATTTCAGTTCATTCTTGAACATATTTTTTCTCATTTTTGTTATATATATCTTCCGAATGAATCATGTGATTATTTGGATGAATGAGGTTCGGGAGAAGCAGCAAAAATCCTCTCGAAATAAAAGAAAATACAGCTCATAATTTACCAGCAGAGGTAGCTGGTGACTATCGATCTGAATGCAAACGGGTACTCACGCAACCTTGTAATTTTATAACTTATTTGAGCAAATTTGAAAAAACTGCAATGAAATCTGCATGATGTGTTGAAAAAAAATACTTCTAGCTGATAAGGGAAATGCTACAGTTATCATGGACACAGATGAATATCGAATAAAATGATTCAATTGATCGAAAACTCCACATATATGATATACACATGAAATGCCTTTATGAAAGGACAAAAATTATACGTAACAAGAAAAAATCTATGAAGAGATAAACTTAAACCAGTTTCGAAACAAAATAGATATACAGAAAAATCCATGGAAAAACTTTGACAGAAATTGGAAATCCGAACACAGTCCACAATGAAGGCATACAACCTACACGAAATACACAACCTGTATCAAAACATTATACCTTATGTCCCTAGTTTGCCTGAAAAGATAACACAAGATGTAGATCAGGAAGAGACAGATAGGTGGTTCTAAATTATCAGAACACATTCTTACTGCCGATGGAGATCACGCAGTATAATGGAACGACCCTAGAATTATAACAAAAGAGAGCAGTGGCATGAAACAAAAATTAAAGGAATCTTCTTTCATCATGCTGTCTGGTGAGGAATGCATATCTATGAGTTCGCTTGATATGGATCGCGGATGGCTGCCCCTCCTGAATGACAAAATGTTGTGTCAGATTTGAAATATTTGACGAATGTCAATTACAAAGATAGCCAACAAGAGATATTCGCATTTAAACAAGAATTTGCGTATGAGTTTTGAGAATGGAAACGGATTTAGGTTCCGAAAAGTTAACGTTAAAATTGTTGACTAATTGGACTTGTTCTATCCAGAATGAACTGTTTTTCAATAGTCGCAGCAACTTTTCGGGGTGAATTAAAAATCTGCCCTTTTACACTTGTAAAGATTCCAATATTAATTCTATTTTTTCGGATGGTGGTAGGTTACAAACCCAGGAAACTAAAGAACAAATATTGATCCACCACAAAATAATGACGTTCAAACAGTACTAAGCAAAGCAAGTACTGATTTGCGACAATATTCCCTATTGGACACTTTCCAATCTGGAAGTTGGTCACATTTTCAATGTTTGTTCATAAAAGATTATACAGAAGCTATCTACTCAGAAACAACGTGAGATAAACGAAAATATCACATTATACGTCATATCGCGGCGCTCCTGTCCCACGCGCTTATAAAACGCATAAAGCTGCGACGAAGCTCGAATCTACAAAGGGCATAAGCACATTTCGATGTAAAAACCTTCAGCGGGAGCGTCCGCGACAGCGCAAAGCCCCTAAGCCGCAGGATTCGGGAAAGAAAGACTGCTAATAGAGCTTTCCGAGGCTTTTACCGGCTGCCGCTGAAACCCAATTCATGATCCAATAACAAAAGACAACTATATTACCGACCGCTCGGACAAAGACGGCCGCGGCCCCTCCGTTTGCGACGAGATTGGGTCGGAGGACAGAGTGGGGAGGAAGGGGAGGGGTAGGGGGTAGCTGAAAATCGCGGAACGGATAGGAGTCGATACACCAAAGGGCATGGTGTTTTTTTGTGCACCTTCAAGTTCAAACGAAATAGTCACATCAAATGTTCAGAGAACATCGCGTTAATCGATGAAAAGAAAACATTTGGTTGTGTACCTGGCTTCTGATCGTGAGGTCCTGGGTTCGAGCCCACAATCGGGCAGATATTTTTCTCACAAAAATTTATCTCTTTCGTACCAAGAATGGCACTGCCACTTTTCATGACGGATCCGCGAATGACCATGCTGCTCCTGAGGAATGGCGTAAGAAGTTAGTGACAACAAAGTTTTTATTTTGATAGTGACGATCATAATATAAAATAATACATTCCGCAAGAACCTGTTGAATGAACCCAAATAGAGGTTTTAAACTTCGAATAAACGTCTATTTATCAATCGTATGAAACAACGGAGATAAAATGGTGAGATTTGGTTAACGTACATTTGGAAGTTAATCTACTTGAATTCAAAAGTAAGATGCTTTTACGAACAAGATGAAAATCTGATATAAGGGAACACAGTAGACCACCTTTGGAATTCAGCTTTGCTGAGGGTGTTTCGAATAACTAGTGCTTCTGGAAATAAAATCTTCAGCCATATTTGACAGTAATAAACAAAAATAAATGAAACCAAATTTGGTCAAAATTGTAACTCCATTGAACCAAATCCATAGAAAGATAAATGGAAATCGAAATTATCTATCTAATTATGAAAGTAGGTGATAAAGGTATAAGGCTGATATAACTTACAAAGCAACTAATTGAAATGACTGATACTCGAGGAAAATCCTCATTTGATACAAAATACTACATGCAGTTATTTTGTGTCGAATACTTCCGGGACCAATACCACACCAGGCATTTGATGATGTTTGTCAGAAAGCAGTGACCAACTCGAAGGTCATTTCGTTCCCAAGTTTCGTTGATGTAACCAGCAGCGCGATACACCAACCCTGTCAGATCTCATAACAGCAATGTGATTGAAAAATTTTATTTCGGTTTTTTCAGCTCCCAGAAAATCAACAGCTATGCTCGTTTGTGGAAGTCTGTGAAGGTGAAATCTTCGATTCTTTGAAATATGAAAGAATTTTAAAGCATCACATCAATATTCTTTTGACAAATATCTGGTGAATTTTTACCTTTGTTTCATCGATATGAAATTCGGAGCACAATAGATTTGTAGAAATTGAATCAAAAACTGAAAATTAGATAGATTAGATAGATATTCACGAGAATATTTCTAGTTCGTCTCAATTCTCTCCACTGATTATGAAGTTGACTCAAAGAATGAAATGAAGTTTCCAATCGTATTACGAAGAAGACCTTTTTCAAGTTTTCCTGGTGAAATAAAAAAAACACACACAGGAATTATTAATATTCAACAAAAATAGCCAAACCTCCTCATTAATTAGTATTCAATTTCATTCGCTTTATATTTATTAAAGGGTGTTTCGATATGCTCAAACCAAAAGCGTAACAATATCAACAGTAGTCCGACCTTTTTTCTCTCTCATTTGGGAATGTAAAAGGGGTATTACAATTCATTCGAACAGTTCACAACAGCAGTTACCCTGAGGACGAATGAAATCATTTTCATTTTATTGTCAGTGATTAGCCTACCCTTCATATTTTGCATGTTTCTATTCTATTATAGTAATAGTTCCTACCTCTACCTATCAGTAGAAAAATTTATGCAGAGCTCCTTACTACTTCAACTCCACTTTCAATAGTCCCTTCTACAGCAAATCATATGGTACAGTTTTGTTCCTCTGAACTGAACTCTTTTGGATAATATACATGTACGAGCGTTTTGATAATTTATATACTGAATATGAGAGAGAAAAAAATTGTGTTTTCTTTTCCTCACATACATTTTTCATACATCTTACCGTCAGAAGCATTGGGTGAATATTGGTGAGACATGAATATCTGCAGTAACAAAAACAAATTTGCTGTGAGCTAACTACCAGCTATGATTAAAAGTATTTCTCCAGATAATTAATCATATCTCATTTTTCTTAATCCGTCAATACATGCTGCATATGAAGTATCTCAAATAAGTACAGTACTGAGTATCCAAGATGAACTGAGGAATTATGAATCTGATAAACTTCGTGCATGAAACATAATAATCGTTATCCAACGACAGTGTGGATCCACCCTTCCTTCCTCCATGTGCAGTTTCTGGAGAGAGTATTTCGAGCATTTCCCGCCTTCCTTTCTCAAATAAATATGTAGAAAACAAAATTATGGAAGGAATATTTTGAATATACTGGACTATGTGAACCTATTACTCCCTATCAATAGTAACCATCGATTTAGTTCAGCATAAACAATTTGAGCTGATTAGTGGAATAATTTGCGTGGTAATACCTGAAAATGAAATTTTTTTGATGAGAAATTCCTTGACAAGTTAAGAATGTAACAATCAAAATACGTTCCTTCTCATCAATTCATTTCAGCGATGTTCGAGATTCCCCTTCTTTAACACATTGACGGACATGACTGAAATTGCAGGCACATGTGCAGGGACAGGACTGCAATTGCAGATAATTTCTGTACCACACAAAAACACAGGTCTGGTCGCAACGCCCATAAGGAAAGGCGAAACAGAATGTCGTTTATTATAGTTTGTTTTCAGTAGTAATAACCCGAGGACATTGATAAATTTTTGAGGATTTATCAATGTTTGAGGGTTATTCGGAAGAAAATTTGGTAAAATTCGGGAATATGGACACCTCACCGATTTTGATGAAATTTGCACAGATTATGTAAAACACAATAAAATGACCATACCAATCGAAATTTTTGTGCGGAAACGTCTCTGATATCGTTTTATCGTTATAGAA
This sequence comes from Zygogramma bicolorata, assembly GCA_032362365.1. Lineage (NCBI taxonomy): Eukaryota > Metazoa > Arthropoda > Insecta > Coleoptera > Chrysomelidae > Zygogramma > Zygogramma bicolorata. The sequence goes on along the minus strand of JAVJAQ010006102.1, from coordinate 5,459,003 downwards.
GTTTCATAATGATCACTTCACCAATGCTCCATAGTAGAACACGATTTATTATTTTTCACGTATATTCTAATCCGAATACTTCACAGTCAACTATTAACGTCTAAGCTTATAATGATAATTCATTAACTGAATGAAATTGAGATTCAAAAAATCGAGAAAGAATGCAAAATTTGCCAATTTAAAGGTGTTTTCTGGCGCTCATGTATTTAAAACTTATTCGTCTCTCCATCTCTCTCTTACTACTTGGCTAGCCGTGGGTGAGAGAGAAGAAGACAGACGAATACGTTTCAAATACATTAACGCCAGAAAACACCTCTAATCTCAATATTCTTCACTGACATATTTGACATGACAGAGAACGATTGAAATGACAGTCTTTCACAGAATTTTGTACATTATAGGCATCATAAATCGGATCTATGAAGTGCGACGTTGCCAATTTAATACTTTGAGAAATGTATACTTCATTATATTTATGGAACCTACTTGGGAAATAAATGAAATTGAAAATCCTACCATTGCTGTTTATTCAACTCGATGTCTATTATTATGCAAGCACGAAAATCACTATATATGATGTCATTTGATTTTCTTAACATTGATATACTGATAAACAAAAAGATATCAAGTATGATTGATGGAACTGAGGAGTCTGTCCATGTGGCGGATGATGAAGACAAATCAGATATCGAAGACTTCATATAAGCAGCAGCTCATTTTCGAAACAATCGGCCCTTTTAGGGCCAACAATAGTATATTTCAAAAGAATTCGTTTGCACATGAAGAATTTCATAGCTTTTTTCATTGGGTCGGTTGTGTTAGAAGATCTGAGAAAGGTTGGGCCAGATCAAAACTCAAAAACGCAGACGGCAACTATTTTCCTTCACATTGTTAACGCTAATAAAATACCGGATATTTTGAAACTTCCGTTGTTGAGAAGGTCAGAGTTGGGTGAGATGAGTTTCCCTTCTTCCTTTACGGCCGATTGCACCGTTTCCATGCTAAGGAAGGAATAGTTAAGGCAACTTAAATATTTAAGGTTTACTTAAAAGGTAACATGTTGCACCGTTGTTATTTATGATATCCTTAATTTTATGCAGAGAAAGTTTGTCAACGTCGCATTTTAAGTAATTATTTTTAGGGATTTATTATTTGGGATAGTAACTTCTTAACACAACCTGAAAGACTGTCAAACAAATGTCAAAACATCAAAGTCATCAGATTAGACTTCATGATTTCAAATTTCGTAAAATTATTATTCAAAGGTCTATAGTCAAAATACCCGAAGAAAGCTTATATATGAGAGAGAGTTCATCATGAATTCCATCGAAAAGAAAAGGATTCGGTCATCAAATTTTTCCCAAAAAGAAAAAGAAACTTTGCTGAATCTTGTGTGCGAAAAAAGAGACATAATAGAGAACAAACAAACTAATCATGTTAGTGTCCAGGCCAAATTAGAAGCATGGAAAAATATAACTTCGAAATTTAATGCTATGGCGCCGAACTCATGCCATCGAAATTTAGAGTCATTAAAAAAATTCTATGACAACCAAAAAAAAGACCTCAGAAAAAGAGAGGCAGAGAAAAGAAAACAAATGTATCTAACAGGCGGAGGGACACCCATAAACGTTACAAACGAACCAACTGATGACTTACTTTTGTCAATGGTTAATAAAAAAAGTATATGTGGTGTGAATACTGAATTCGACTCAGATGGACCATCTTGTTCAAATAAAGGAAATAACGTAAGTGTTTTTGAGCTCAAATGATATCCCCTAACAAATGAGTTTAACTTTCAGTGGTCAAACGATAGCAATATTGAAATTGTCTTTGAAAACTCTATGACAGAACATATTTCTGAAGAAATGGAAGATGGTGAGTCTGTTCAAAGTGATTTGAATTTAGAAAGTGAAAATAATCCAGTTCAAGAATCAGATGTATCAATAGAATGGAAAAAATACAAACCTAGTGATCTACAAAAACCAATCTCCAGTAAACTGAAAAGAAACAGAGATGAATCACAACAGGAGAAAGAAGTTGAGGTGAATTAATTGTCTAAGGGCCGGTTGTTCAATGCAGGATGATCCCTAACAACAGATTAGATGAATTTTGATTGAATTATTTGTCGATAAAAATCACATAATTCATTCAAAATCCTGTACTAATTTATAATGACATGTACATGATCTACTTGAGATCACAATAATATATAAACGTCCCTCGGATACAGAAATAAAAATCAGTCAATCCAAGATGATCTGGGAATCATCTTGGATCGAACAACTGACCCTAAGTTATCCATTATTAATGAACATTTTTTTCTAGAAAAATGGACAAAGAAAAAAACTACCCTTAAACCGTAGAAGACCTCACACAACAGTGAAGGCCTTGAGTTCATCTTCAATAGGGCAAAAATATGAAATTCTTTTAGATAAAAAAATTCAGCTGGCTACTTATCAACTCCAGAAAATAAAAGATGAAACACGAATCCAAGAAGAAGAACATCAGTTACGTGTGACTGCACTGAATCTCGATATTGAGATGAGAAAAAAAGAACTGAAAAAATAAAATCACTTTTGTTTCATAGACTTGCGTTAATTTTATTGATTTATTTGTGATACTTGTTGATTTCTCATTTAGTTTAGTTATTTGGTTACCCAAAGATGTGGAAATTCACATTGTGAAAATTTTCATATTGGGTATTGTTGCATTTGCGTTTTTTGAATATACGTTTATTAAACGTTAGTCTAGGTTTTTTTCTATTTGCCCCTATACCTGTTACCTATTTACTTCCTACACGAATAGTGCTATAAATTACTACATGAACATTGGTGTTCAGACTGGCAACATAAGATCTATTACTAGGCAATCAAAATTCGTCGAGCTTAATATGAAAAGGAATTTCATTGAAAAAATCACATTAGTAGGTAGGCCTCTTTCAGTAGCTGTCTATGATGTGGATATTTGAGCCCTGGGTACACAGTGACTCAAATGCCAGAAACTTTTCTCTAATTTTGAATAGTAATAATAAACACTCCTAGGGTTTAGAGCGTTAGAAAAATCTCGTGCATAATTGCCTTATTTTTACGCTGTGAGTGAAACACTCTTGAATGTCAAAGAATATAGAAATGAACTACTCACCAGAGGGGGAACTGGTAATGATTGAGTTGATGCGATAAATAGTATATTTTGCTTCAGGCCTAGATGATATGAAGAAAGTCAATGAAATCAACAGATGGTCAATAATATAAGGTAGAATATGATATATTTTCTGTTTGATCTTAGTTATTTCAAATAATTAAATATTCGTCAGCTTACTTGTTTTGATCTGGTTGGGATACAGGAGAAATTAAACCCTATTTTTGTATTGAGATGATATATTCTCTTGATTTTATAAATTACCAAAATATTGATCGATTAATTCGTCTCTGTAATTGAAATTACCCATATCATTATTGAGTAGGGGTGGTATTTGCTCCATCTGGATCAAATTATTCAATTCTTCTAGATTGATGTTTTCTGGTGCAGGAGGCTGTTCCTCATTCATATTTATCGCAATATTATGGAGGATGGCTGTTGCCACAATGACCACTAAATTTGTCTGTAATTTTAAACGAAGACCATATGCCAAAACAGGAAACCTCCTTTTCAATACACCAAATAGTCTTTCTATTGTATTTCTTGTTCTGATATGTGATTCATTGTATAATCGTTCTGGCTCAGTAACAGGATTAGGATGTGGGATCAAAAAATAATTTTTTGATGGATATCCACTATCACCTGAAATTTGACATATAATTTATTGCATCAATTAATAATTCACATATGCAATTTTCGATTGTTCAAATACATACATAAACAGCAGAGACAACACGAACATTTATTAATTACTAACACACTTCAAATTGAAATAGATAGTCTTGTATATCTGTTGTTGTTGAATTACCAAGTCTGAGTTCTATATAAAATGAGTATCCAGGAATGTAAACAATACCTACCCAATATTAAACAATTAGGAAACTCATTGGCTTCAAAACGTGCTCTAATTCGACTGTTAGCATAGATCGTTGCATCATGAGTAGCACCTGGCCATCTAGCTACTATATCACGCACCCTCAACCGGGCATCACATACAACTTGGGTATTTATTGAGAAATAAGATTTCCTATTTCGAAAAACTTCACCATCTTCACCACCTAGCAAAAAATGAATATCCAAATATAGAGGTGGTTTAATACATTTTCATACATTGATAATTACCTGGCGACTGTATCCTTATATGTGTACCATCTATACATCCCAACACTCTGGGAAAAGCAGCTATTTGATGGAATTCAGTCTGGGTATCTACGACTTCCTGACCTTCTGGCATGGTAATATAAACATTTCTCAACCGTGCGATTGCTACAGACACACGACGTATAATTCGGCTTGCACTTGAAATGTGCATGCCCATAAAATCAGCTATACTGGCGAGATGACCGGAGCTTGCATAAAATCTCAGACATGTTAATAGTTGATTGATTGGAGATACACTATCATTTCTGTAATGAATATGTAATTAATTGAATTTCATGATTATATAAGAATTCATCTTACAAATTGTGGTGAAACTCCAACTCATCCTCTATTTGTTCTAATAGTCTTAAAACAGTGGGCTTCGTGAGGCGAAATCTTCTGAAAAACGTCAGATCATCCATATTATTGAAATGATCTGCTCTCATGTAAATTCTTCGCGGAAAGGGAAAGTTGTTCTCCACAATATCAATAAGTTCTATTTCGTCATCTATCTCGAAAATATCTTCATCTCCTTCCATTGCAAACACTGAATAATGAAATGAATATACTTATTTGCCAAACAGACACTTTGCAAATCATAAAGAAAAACATTCAAGTTGACAACTACGTTCCAAATATTTTGAACATAACCATACAAAATCTTGGCTTAATAATGAGGACTCGCTAAGCTCTCAATGTTGGTGACTTAATTTAAGCTTTCCTCACATATTTTTAAGAGTAGCTTAACCGATGGTGCAACACAATTTTTAAATTTAAGCTGTTCTTAGTCCTAAGCTTACCTTAGAATGAACGGTGCAATCGGCCGTTAATATCATATTTTTCACTTTTCTAACATAAGGTAATAACGTTTAAAGGACGCTCCGCTGGCTTTTCGAAAATCCGCGCGCTCGGCCGACATTTCGGAAATCCGCGCGCTTTTGACCGTAGCTTCTTTAAAATGCGTACCATCTTTTCTTCTCATATTCACGGCCCAATCTTTTAAAATTGACGCTATTTCTTCTACCGTTCGGCTTCCATCTAATTCATAATTTTTAATACTGCAAAAGTCAATAAAAGCTTTCCAAACAAATTTCTTACTGTACACAGTATTTCTGGGTGTATTTGACTTAATAATTTCGTTTATCTTCACATCATCATCACAACCAAAACGTGACATGTTGAATTTATATTAATTTATTAGAAACGTCAAAATTGACATTCATGCGTATCTGTAGCAACGAAGTGAAAACAGCCCATGGGATCTGTTATCAGTGTAATGTTGCTCTAATTTGCTATTTTCATTGACATGACCTCAAATGTATAAATTTCATTGGATTTATAATTATAAGTAAGCAAAAAATTTTCAGGAAAGTGACACACAATGTGCTACCACTGTGCTACCACCACCCCCCTTCTGACCGAGCACGTCACGTCGCGTCGTCTAAACCAGTCAGTCGCCCATAACATTTGCACAGTGTAGTGATTAGCTGTGTGTATGAAATAATTTCGTGTCTGATTTTTCCGACAGAGGATGAAGATGATGAGGAGGGTATAGGAACAATCTGTTAATCATTGACAGATGTAAATTGATACACAAAAAAAGGAAGACTCTTCCGAAAACAACTACTTTCCTGCTTATATTAAGGCCAAAATTTTGATTTTATTCAATTTTTATCAGTTTCATAATCCTCAAAGAAAACGCAATAATTTTTTTGAACACTATATACATTCCTCATATATAATGATTTATCTAAAAATCGATGGCTCATCCAAAGAATAAACGCGTACTTTTATTCAGAGCAAATTTGCTCCCAATTGTCTCTAAGCAAAAACTAGCTTGTCTAGGTTTGAAGGGTAAACGGATTCAGCTAAATTGAGTTTAATGAAATCGATTATCGTTTCTTCTTCATGAAAAGTGACTTCTGTGTGAATCAACGCCATGTAGGCGTGGGTAGCTCTTTGAAATTGACTTTTTTGTCTTTTCGTGTATAAAATAACCATTACAGTGGCAATAAATACATATCAACAGAAAGTGTTTGGCAATATGTTTGTTCCTCATTTCATGAAAGACTCTTCCTTCCATATTAATTACCCAGCCACCGTGCTGGGTAATCGCACGTAAAAAGGTAAGGCCTCGTTGATCCATTGCTCGCACAAGTTTCGACTTCTGAGGGTTGACGTTCGTCAGCTGGTTAACGGTAACGAACAATTTCAGAACAATTTTAGAGGAACAATTCGACAGGTGACTCCTAGCATTGATCACAAGTTTCTCTCTTTCCCTTAACGATAACAATTTGGTTGTCATATTGATAACAGACGATAATATTTGACTGTTGTTTTCATTTCGGAGAACCAGGATGAGAATTCCGCCTCAATGAGACGATAAAAACGGTTTTTTCCAACCCCCGGCTCTTCGTTCGAACTGCCTGAAATATTCCAGTATTTTTAATTGCGAAAGTTCTCAGTACCTCGAAACATCCCTCTCAGCGGGCCGCCGACTCGTCATATACGAGAATCAACTCCCATACTTAATTCGGACAACAACAAAAAACAGGGATTTGAATTCGATGCCTTCGGCTGCATAATATATCGACAATGGGGCGGTGTATCAGTAGCGTATCATAATACCACTTATACTCCGAATTACTGATACCTACGCGTGCTGATCCCCATCCACCATTCTAATTGGACCCACTCTAGGCCCTCTCAAACAACACGTGGCTTATTCATTCGTTTAATGTAACTTTGCTTCTGCCGGCGTCCATTTATGAAATTGTATTATATTCACGGGCTTTTATAAATAACGAGCTTAGCTTTTGTGTAGTGTTGATGGCAACAATGCCTATTTCTAGTACGATTTCCAGCTTTGTGGTCAGATCAGGTTAACAATGATGTTAATGTACCTCGAGATTCATCAGTATCTCAGGATGGAGTACAAAGGGACGATAATTGTAAGTGTCGGCAGACCTGACTGATTTCGGGAAAGCTTTCTGTAACGCTTAGGGTCAATTTTGTACTCTGTTCACTTTACTTATGTTCCATTATGGAAGCCGATTCATCAACAATGCATCCAAAAAGAGAAACCATTAAATGTATATCGTATCGCCAAAGTAACGCTTGATATTCATAATTTCGAAATGAAATAGCTGTGTATGAAAACCTGGGACACATCGATTCTGAAATCAAATTTGTGGTAATGACAAAAAAACTTTCAGTTTTAATGGCGCACGAAGTATATTATTTTCTTAATAGTATTTGTGTTAATAACCTACCACAAATTTAAACGAAAATTTAAAGAATCGGCTTTCATCATGATATCTGGGGATATTTGGATACTAACAAATTCATCTATATCGCACCTGGCTACCCATCTTGAATGACATAATGCTATGTCAAATCTCACATCCTTGACAAAAAACTTTTATAGAAGCAAATATTCGTGATAAGTTTTGAAAATGGAAATAGGTTTTTTCTGAAATGTCGACAAATTCAACTATTTTCTTGTATATTGAGTTCTTGTATTTTTGTGATAGGCTTATTAAGGTTAAACGAGAAGTTTTTGACTAATAGGTCGTGTTTCATATAAATGGAACTGTTTTTGATTAATGCAGCATTTTTTTTCGGGGTAAATTAGAAATCTTAGAATGCTTATAACAGACTTGCATAACAGGTATCAAGTTCATAAAGTGGTAAATTCGGTGAAGCTCTATATATTTTTGAAACTGATCAAATGAGAATTGATTTTAGAAATATCTTACACGTATACAAAAAATTGGGATAGTGATGGGAATCATCAACAGGTTATAATTCTGATTTCGGGTCATTTATTTATCTCAGGCAAATGAGAATATCATTATGAAAACTGCATATTTCGATCGAAAAAGATGCCCTACTAACCACACACTCACACTTATCGATACCAACATTCTTAACTTCTTCATCACTTTTGTTTGATTCGAATTCATCACTGTTTTTGTATCTATGTTTCACGAAACTCTATCTTATAATTTTCAGTTGTACACGAATACGAATGAGAGATTTTTTCAAGCATGCTATTGGTATTTTAAAAAAACAGGCATGCTTCATCTGCATCTAAATCATCGTGAACTTTCCCCATGAACTTAGCTGCCAGTAATAAACTGAAAGAATCAACAAGAGTTTGGCCTTCAAGATCTCCTAACTTTACTCCGTTATATTATTCCAATTGAAATAGAGTCTGAAGTTTATTCCAATAGACTTACCAATGCTGTAGATGTGAATATGTGATGGAATTTTGATTGAAAAAATTACCCAATAACAAACTGTGTACGCTTAAAAAAATGTCACTCATGTCATTACATGTATAGTAGAAGCATTTTTGCTAGTCACACAAATTGAATTCAAAAATCAACCTGTCTGTCCCAGATTTTCCTTCAAAACATTTTTTCTTTTCGGAATTATTAATTTTTTGCGTTCTTCATAGGTGAAGATATTAGTGTTTTCATAACATCTCGCGTTATGAGCATTCAGTCAGAAACTCATCATTTTTCTTCATATTTATTTTTCGTAGCTTTTCGTAGCTGGAAAAACGTTTATGGAACTGCTCCATTACGATTCATATCTGAATCACCTGGTACATATTGATTCACTCCAAAACACAATTGTAAAATATAGAAAATCCGTAAGAAATCAGATCCATGTTTTCTGTAATCTTACTTATATCAGTATTGTTCTCAAGTAATTTCATCGTGGTACTCTATAGATGTAGAAATCAGAGGTTTATTTTTCATTGCTTGTGTAGATTTTTTTCAGATTGAGCTAGACTGAAACACTCCAACACCTGACTGATAAGTTTCAAATTAGAGATCATCAAAAATTCAAATTCATATAACATTTGCTTTGGGGCGAATTGCTTTATTCACCCCGATACCTAACTGCGATATGTATGAATAGGAAGTAGTATTGTTGAACAAATCCTCAGTAGTGGTTATATTTTTGATTTTTACAGAGAAACTAACAGAAATTCCGGATAATGAAAGGATTTTACGGAATTTAGTTCGAGTTTTCCGTGGGCACTTGATTTTGTTTAAAAAAAAATTAAAAAACAGATGATGCCATTCGTTCGGTGTTTATACGAATATATGGATATGTTATAATCTGAATTCTCAGATACGAATCAATCCAAATAGAGGCGTTTGCATTATATTTATGACTTATAAGTTGTTATGGGATTGATTGGACAATTGAATTATAAAAATTTCAATTCACGTCGACCATTTTATTCCAATGCAGTAATTGTTTCAGGGAAACGAAACGTTCGCAATCGAAACATTTTGTATAAACAATATGTTCTGCTAATTGTTTTCGGTACGAAAATAACTGGTTTGGATGGAGCATTTGAATTCATTCTGGTGGAAACAATAATAAAACAATGAACTCGATTGAAACAAAACTAATGGAACTTTTTATATATACGTTCGATGAAAAATTAATAGCTTTTTGTTTCATTTCATTGGGAAAACTAGTATGGCATGACCGCATTTCATTCAGAAGGAACTGGATTTGTTCGATGTACATAGTTTCATGGCAGAATTTTAAACATTTTTTTATATCATTCTCTCAATTGTACCAGCATAAATTCATCGAGGAAAAAGTTCAATAACAAAAGTAGCACAAGGACATCGATTGTATGTACGATAGAGATATAACTCATTGCCTAAATGGATTTCCATTGGATATACATTTGTTATCCCTTAGATATCCATGTCCATATCCAAAAAACATAAAATAATACCAAATTAGCGAGGGGACCTCGAAAAGTATACGAAACCCACCCACAGAACTAACGATAACACATCGTTAGTTCTTGGCATTCTTCAGGAGATCAAGGAAATATTCTACCAAACTTTCAGCTACTATCTCAAGTAAAATCTCAAGGAAGACTTCTTCGACTTACTGCAGGCTTCTCACTCAAAAGGTAACAATTCACAATGACCTTGAAAAAATATTTTGTCAGGTCAATTGCATGTTCACTGCTCTTGTGTGCGTGTTGACATAGTGGTCTGATCTTCAAGACGAAGCCTACAAAAATTCAAATTTCAATTCGATTAAATGAATTACATATGTTGATCAAACAAAAAAAGCAGATGATCTCACGAGTTTTTTTATCATATATTATTCATTTTTGACCAAAGGCCACTGATGGATATCCAGTGGATATTTATTATTGTCCAATTCTAAAACGCATGTTCCCTATGGAAACCTATTATGCGACCATGTCTCACATGTCCACTTGTGTATGTCATATGGATTTTCATTTCATGTCTATGGATATGAGTACGTATTGAAGTCATACAATGGATACTCTTACGATATATAGAGTTTTTCGAGGTCAACGATTTAATTTTCAGAATTAACAAACCCGAATATTATTGAGTCTTGTTTCAATGGTTACTTGCAATGCCTAGGTGAAAAAAAAATACTTTCAATGCCGACGGTAGTTGCAGTGGAATTTAATATGTCATGATAATAGTTTCATCAGAGGAAATTACCTCTACACTAATGTTTTCTGTCAGTCACATTTTTTATGTTTGAAGAAGTACATAAATCGTAGCATAAAGAAGGATTCATACACCCTAGAGAGTTGTATGAGCATATTTTTGTGAAAATGCAACTTCAACTTCACAAATGACTATTTGAAATCAATTGACTACATTACCAAAAATTGTTGAAACAAAATGATCTCCACTTGTGTACCATGAAAGTTAAACGATTATTACCTAAAGAAAATTCTCCTTCGGAAGATATTACATAAAATATTTTAATAATTGGAAAGAGAGAAAATTGAACATAAGAACGAAGACAACCGAAGAAGAAAAACACACTTTAGTGCTCATACTCATACTTCTTGGAGGATATGTAGCAGTAATTTTTTATAGAAAATATTGGGATGAAAGCGCAAGTTTGGGAAAATTAAAAAAAAAACATTCTAAGAAGAAAAGTTTGAATTAGTCCAAGCTCAGAATCGGACGCTAAATTGTGAGACCACGTTGATCCTCAGCTCGTACACGTGTTTTGGAAGCAACTCATACGAAAGCAATCATTTTTTTTCCACCATCCAGTGCAAGAATCTCCAAGGACGAAACTGGAAAAATCTAATTTTCACACATGAACAAAGCAAAGGTGGCGAGCACTCAGCCAACAGAAACGAGACGTGTTTTATTGAGTTCTCCCTTAGTTGGCGACTCAAAGTGGTGTGTTAGCAGCGGCAAATGTGCTGTAGTAACAAAATCATTGAAGTTAGTGGCCTTTTAGTGCCCGTGGCTGGATCCTGTGCCGAGAGTATGTGGACGTGTTGGAAGCGTTGACTCTGTTAGACAACTTGTTCCGAATTACCGACGGTTTTAATAGGTTTTTGCGAACTTTTCGTATTTTCTCGGGTGGAGTGGTAGAATGGAATTAAACTGAGGTTTCTTTGAATCCAGGTGGGAGTTTGAATGCTTTTAAGAACCAGTCAAGTTAGCTAACTTATTTGCGGTAATACTTTCTCCCTGTAACTTGGTCCAAGTGAGTTTTAGAGAAGGTTTTCGCAAATGATCAATAATAGTTGCATGCAGAGGCGAAAAGTGAATCATTTTTATCAGGGTTCTATCCCGGGTGCATTAATTTTGATCGGTAAAAATGGGTGCACATCCATGGTTTTCGAAATTTTGCTAAGCAAATGACTTGAGTGTATAAAAATTTGAAAGCGTTTGCTTCAAGGCAATATTCTGAAAATTATGAAAGTACACGCATTTTGGTCGATTGAGCTTGGTGTAGTGGGGATATAAGTCGAGATCATTCCCAGAAAAAATTATAACTCAGACAACTTCAAAATCGAACAGAGGAAAAATATAGTACCTGAAACCTGAGCCAAAATCCAGGTGTGTTTTGAACAGTTTATTCGGTTAAACAGGTCTAGTGCGATTAATCACTGGTAAGTGGGTTATTAGTCCTGGTAGGTTGGATATCTGACATTCATTAAAAGCGGTTCAGAATCTACTCTTTCATGGTACATTTACTTTGGCGGAATTTCAAAAATAAAATTGACTTCGATAGTCAGGGTTGGCTTTATTTGTATAACTTCGTGAATAACGATAAATAGAATAACGTTTTGGATGAAAGACGAAGAGGTTGAAAACTTCCAAATGAGGTCGAGAAATTTATTCACTACCTCGTAGTCTTGTGAGTTTACAATTGGCCACTTTCCAACCTGAAAGAAAGTTAGAGACGAGCACATTTCAAATGATTGTGTATGAAATAATTATTGTTCGAGAAGTAGCTTTCAATCAAAGTATGAGTATTACTTACCGAAGCGAAAAATGCCCTATTTATCCCAATAGAAAAATATTGTTTAAAATCTGTATAGAGCTCCAGAGGGGAATTTTAATTCTCGCCTAGATTTTGATACTATTTCATTCACAATACTTCAAAAAAATATGAACAAGACATGAACAAAAAATGAAACTTTTAAAGGTAAATTACATTAATATTTGTGTTCGAATAGGCAATGACAAACTACATCAAACTACCAATAATAGTTATAAAAGATACTAGTGTGTTATGCTGAATTTGTTTTGCTTCAGTAGGAAACAGTCAATTTGAAATCATTTGATGAACACAACCAGTCAGAACAACATTATACTGAATATTTCCCTCCTATATAAAATTTCCCATAAGAGCAATGCAATTATCGAAAACTTACAGGGGTAATTGCATTGTATCGAAAACTTACAGCGGTAATTTCATTTTATCAAGTCACCATAACAACACATTTGAAACCGTATCGCTAGACGTCAGTAAACAACGCAAATAAATGTCAGATATACTTCAAAAATAGAAAAACATTTCGCGTTTATGTGAGTACTTCATAAAATCTATAGAGGAAAATATAAATGAACAAAAAATAACAATTCCTTGAGAATTTCTTCATTCGTGAAATATTCCAATGAATTACATTCATGCATAAAAATGACCAGATAATTTAGCATTCAAGCGTGATATCTTATTAAAATTGCAAGAATTTATTTTCATATTTTGTAAAAGAGCCCTCGTCCTTCGGACTCGGGCACTTTCGCCAAAATATGAAAATAAACTCTTGCAATTTTTAGATATCACCTTTGTATCACGCTTTCTTGCAAAATTATCAGTTTTTTATGCACTCGTGCAATTATAACGGAAAACAGATCCCATGGGCTGTTTTCACTCTATCACGTTGCGTTGGCATGGATACATACAAATTGATTTATTTTGATTTCGACGTTTCAAATGTTTTATATTTCAAAATGTCACCATTTGGTTGTAATACTGCCCAAAATGTTAATGGAATTACAGAATCAAATATACCAAAAATCATCGTTCAGAGTAAAGAATGTAGAACCTAACAGAATAAATTGGTTTCGATCTTCATTTTTATCAAAAATCAGCAAAATTTCTATCCGAATAACCCTCGAACATTGAAAAATGATAATTTTGAATATTTCAATTACTTTTCGAAATTGAGGGAGTCAAGTAAAACAAAAAGGTGACTTTATCACAATTACAACTATTAGAAACGATTAAATGATTTATCAGATGTGATATTCTAAGCGTTTATCGCTGTAATTGATCGAAAATGTCCCGCTTCATATGGGATTTTTAACATACGATGGAAATATTCTTGGTAACATTCAGTATTATTTCTGAATATTGGCAATGCAAACTGACAGATAGATGAAATTTCTCGCAGTGACAAGTTGCCGAGAGAAATTGTAGCGACAAATTGCATCCTCAAAACAGGGTGTTACTATACCGCACACTGCTGTGAAGGTGTGAAGTCGTAGTTATCAAAGAGCTAGTAAGTTTCTTATGGATGAACTCAGTACCTATATCATTTATGTTGGTTCTGTACTGAGATAGTGTGTACTATCCTATCAGGGATCGCACGACTATGTTAATGTCATTGACATTGCAACAAATGGACTGGCCATCGTGACAGTTTATTACAAAGCACGATGCGAAATACATTAGGAAGAGACATTATATGAACATTGAAGAGATATCGTGGAGGACAAAATGAAAAATTTATATTCAAATTACTGTATTCTTCCCAACCTCCCTTTTTCCGCCAGATTGAGGAAGGAAGGCCTCAATTCATACTTGAAGTATTCTATCTTGCTCATTCCGCTGTCCTCACTCTCTCTCTTAGGGCCAGTCCATTGGTTGTAATGTCTACGGTTGATGTGTACACTCCAATGATGTTTCAAATAATGGAAGAACGGGAAGTCAGAAAAGTTTCGTTGAGAGGCCGACAAAGTACCTATAATTCCGACCTTGCCTTCTTCTTGATAAAGAAAGAAAGTAGTTCAGATAAAATGGACATATTTTTTGAATGATTGTGAACTAAAAACGTCATTCCTACACATTCCACTGAAAAAAGTAAAACAGTAACAAGCTTGTCAAATATGGGAAGCACCTTATGAAGTCTCGATATGGATATGAGATGTATAATATCCAGGTCAATTCCCATCTTTTGAAATCATTGGTTTATTTCAAGCATATGATCGAAAATGCAAATAATTTGACTGGATTTCTAGTGTTAAAACTGAAAAATAATAAAAATTTGAAACTACAAGAGAAATTGTTGAATTGATGCCTTAAACGTATCATTTTTGCAGAATTTTGAAAAAAAATTGTGGTGGAAAATTGCAACTGTTGAGACTGATGTAGTCAGTTGTATATTTTAGGATAACATTATGTATACTGATCATTTTTCCGAATATCATTGTTTTATTCTGCCCATGTGATCGAAAATTCATAAATATCAATTTTGATTCCAAGAAAATATCCTGATAGATCGGATTGAGAAAGGTGGTAAAACTATATAAAAAAATGTGAACTTGAGGAAAACTATCTAACGGCACACCCTATAAGAAAACATCAACGAACCCTTAGATGATTTCATTAAGAACTAGTCTTCGGAAGTGCTCACTGGCTGTTTGAAAAATGAAAGTCTCAAATGCATTAGTTTTGTGAAATTTGGTGATATTGTCACGAGTGCGATGGAATAAAAATTGTTTTTAATTTGTCGCTGTTCCACAATGTCGCTTGGTATCCTTGTTTCCATCCAAACTATTCTACATCAACGCACAAATTCAAATCCGGATTCCATTTCGTCGAGCAACAAGGTAATCACCTTAAATTCATGAAATTTGCCCGAGTAAAGCGATAACTTTCTGCGCCCTTGCAAAAATCAGCCATCTTTGATATCAGAGAGTTGAATAAGAGGGTGGTTCCCTAATCTTATACTAATTCACCCTGTTAGGAAGTAAGCCTACACCCTTGAAGATACTTCCCCTATGTGCAGGGCTGGACTCAACGGGGGATAACTGTATGAAACAGTCTACTACGAGAGATCAGAGGGAGACAAATTTTGATTTTCTAAATTTTGAGATCTGTGGCAGATGTTGAATTGACCACTTATCATTTTCATTTTGTTAATAATAATAATAATAATATAGGTCTTTATTTCCCTCAATACCTCCAATGATATCACAAACATATACATCAATATTATTTATACATATCTATTCGTGAAAATATTAGGGAAAATGCCGAAGATCAGATGACCCCTCCACAGAGTGACTGGGTCCCTGTTATTATTCTTAAGCATAACAACACAAACAAAAAAAAATCATATAATCTTATATAAAGAACAAGAAAAGAACTACACCATTCTTCGTGCTCCGCCTTACATGGCCTGCTGTTCATTCAATAGTTGTTTTTTATAGTGTATTTTAAACGCCTGTAGGGATTTGTTTTTGAGATTCTGGGAGATTCCGTTGTAAATATGCGTAATCTGATAAGAAAAGGCCTGTTTGAAAGTTTCCGTCTTATGGTTGGGAGGTGTGAGGGTACCTTTGAAGCGTATGTTAAGATTGTGGACATCGTCACGGAAGCAAATTCTTCTCCATAGGTATACTGGTGATTTATTAATAATAATATTATGGAAAAGAGACGCTGAGTGAAGAAGTAATGATGTTCTCTCTTGCCTGGTTCGAAATGCCATTTAGAAGAACAAAAAAAATTTATAGTCTCCCGAAATTTAAGGAAAATGTCATGAAAATAGAAAAAATGCTAAAAAAGAAATAACATCCTGCAGTAAAATGAAGAATAGAGTGAAAATGTTTCTAAACAGACTTATATTACAAAATAGGAATGAATTAAATATAAAAACGAAATAACATTCTAAAATGAAATATGTCAAAAAAAATCTCTAAATGTTGAAAGTCTTGATGGAATTTGATGAATATTTGATTGAAAACAAAAACCAATGAAAAAAACAGCTCCTTTTTGAAGCAGGAAATATTCCACAAAATCAGGTCCAGGAAAATAGGACTAATATAATAACGAAAAATGATAAATGAAAATTCTTCTGTTTTTTTTTACCTATAAACTGACCCGATTCGGAAAAAATTCCCTCATATAATATCCTTCAACCCTATCCTCTATGAGGGTATTGTCTGTACATCAGGTCAGTTTATAGTGTTCGTTTGATTGTCCTTTTAGGATGAAACTGCAGGAACGTTAGTTGCAAATATAAGTGGTTCATTTCTCAATTTTCCACCACATGGCAACAACTACATCCATCAAATCAATTTTTTTTATAATATTCCGAATGGCGAATCAATATTAATAATAATAATAATAATAATGTTTATTTCCAGGTAAAAAGACTTACAAAGTACATATAGTATAAATAGAAATTACAAAACATTAAAACATGAAACATGAAAAACTTTAAATTACAGTACATGAGAAAGTTATATCTATGTCCAATGAAATAAACGAGAAATCACTTAAGCTCTTTGAAGAGCTTGTTTGTGATTGATTGAAAATTGCGTATCATAATCTTGTAATACTATTGAGTAAGGTCTAAAAGTAAAACTTGTGCCGACCATTTCCCAATTAGAACTGAGAAGATTCTTGTAATATCGATTTCAAAAAACTTCATGAGCAACAATAAACAATTCCAATTGATTTTCAATTTCTTGCTGTTTCAGTTGTAGTAAGTGTTCTTGATGTCTATCATTCTGTGAGAAAATGTACGTGTATTACTAAGTAACCATTTTTTTATTTTTGCTTTGAATAATGGTATTGAATTAGCCTTTTTTATGTCTGGAGGAACAGAATTATAAACCTTGGGTTTGAGGAAAAAAGCGGACCTCTGGGAAAGGGATTTAGATACGAATGGGACTGGAAGATACATGTCACCTTGCCTAGTTCTATACTTATTAATTACATATTCTTTGTCACAACTTTTTTTTTGTTTCAGGATAAGGATACTCAGGAATATTTGTTTCACATCCAGGACGTTCGCTAACTTGTAGATAGAATCGCTAGGGTACGTTCTATTTTTCGAATAAATAATTCTCAGAATCCATTTCTGTAAAGTTTCAATTCCTTTTATTTGGTTATTATACGCTCCGCCCCATGCAATTATGCCATATCTAAGATGTGTCTCTACGAGCGCAAAATATAATGTTCTCAAGTCTTTTATTTCGACGACCCTTTTCATTTGTTTGAAGTAAGGTACAAGGCTTCTGAGTTTTTGGAGGAGTTTGCTTATGTGAACATCCCATTTCATTAGACTGTCCAAGTGGACACCTAAATATTTAATATTTTTTACCACAGGAATTTCCATTATTTTGTTATTTTGTTTGATGATTAGTCTCGTTAAATCAGGTATTTTATTTTTGCTGGTAGCAAAGGGAACACATTTGGTTTTGTCAAAATTTATAGAAAGTAATTTCGAATCAAACCATGTCTTGATTTTCAGGAAGTCTTTCTCTGCGTTTTTGATCTATCAGTAAAATGAATATAAAACTCTGAATACTGTTTGGAAGTCATTTTCTCGCGGTTAATATCCTACCACAATTTTAGAAAATAGAAAGTGATGTTGAAATCTATTAAAATTTTAGTTCAAAAATTCATTCACCTCAAAAAATAGACTTTCAAAAAGTAATTAGAAATTGTTTTCTGCTTTGTCAAAACAAGGGGCCCTTTCCAAAACTATCGTAGAAGTCAAACGGCAATATTTTTCATAACTAGTTATAAAAAACTGGGTACTGCGCTGATCACCAAATAGCTGTAACAACTAGGTTCTATCAGTCTGTAACGGTTCAATTTGATTTTTTTGATATCTTCCTAATCGTTATCACGGTCAAGTAGTAATAACAGTACACTTTGGACCTTGTAGACGCACGCTTTTCAGGTGATGCATTAATTCAAGTAATACCCAACTAGCATTTCTGAATCACCCTTGTGTGCGTAGCTCCGATTTAATGGTTCAGATCTAAATGATAACTTCAAGAAGGAGCCTACCTCAATAATCTAGTATTCATGCACTCCGGTAAGATTTCTCTGAGTTCTTGGGGAACAAAATATCTTCAATAATTGTGAAAACCTGAAAGTAACCTCAAAAGGTCTCGACTTTGTTTTGATCGGCACTTCTGACAATTTGTCAACATTTAGTATATTTTATTTTTATCGATGTCCCTAAATATTGAACTGTTGAAACTGTAAGAACAACTAGACATAGGGGCGACGGTAGGTATTTCCATTATCATTCCTTATTTTTCGTAATTTTAGGCTTGTCTAGGATTATTTTCACCTCCTGAATAATTGAGATCACTCCGAAGGTATTTTCCCACAGTGTGTTATCCATGAGAATCATCTTTGTGGCGAAATCATCCACAAATGCCCTTTTACCTTCCTGAAGGAAACGACACTGTCACCTCCGAAATTTACTTCACGTCCAGCGAATGGAAATTTAGATCCTTTGTGTTGGTAGAGAGTTTGATCTTCCATTATTTTTTGATCTCCAGAAAATTCGAGATTGTTGATTTTCAGTAGTGAGTGGAACGTGGAAGTTAGCTATTTGTAGATTTTGTAACTACCCTTCTAGAAGGATTTGAACTGATTTCCTCTGATATTTTGGATTTCCATACCGGTTTCAAGTTGAAACAGTTTCGAGGAAGTCTTAACCTCTTTTCAAGGGATTTATCCATCACTTCTGTAAGTACTGGTGACCATTTTCCGTCTTAGCCCACTTTTGATTTTTTATGACGTTCATTTGTTCGTCTTTGTAGTGTACAAGTTGGTTCCGAGTACCTTCTTCAGCCCCATCGGAAATACTTTGAATCAGGAACCCTCCACAGAGTGAGGTAGTATATCATCTTTTTTTGTGTTTGAATGTACCTAAGGTTTGATAATTTTTTAGGATTCTACTACCAGGTTGAATTTTTAAGCTTGGTGGTGAAGCCTTGAAACCCGCTTCCCAGTCCTTGTCGAGTATTCCTTATCGTTTGATACTTTTGGTTCGTCTTCATCCAGCAACTTGAACAGCCGACTATCCAGAATACTAAGACCAGATAACTTGTGTCCTGCGTCCTCCATTTATTTTCTTCTTTATTAGCTTCAGTGTGAAAGCCCCCGTGTGTAGGGTTACTTGCCCTGCCGTTAATTGCAAACGCCGTCTACCGCAAAAATTGTTAATTCATTTTGCCATCAGAAAATTGTATTCGATAGTAAAATTTCTGTTATTCTTCGGTAGTGCTTCAACAAAAAAAAGTGTATACTGTTTCATGAAACATCCTATCTACATTCCTTTGTAACGGAAATATAGATATCTATATCGCCGCGGAGAATATTTTTGTTATAAGGATATAAATCCAAGATAAGTCATAGTTTGTCTGTTCTTATATTATATTGTTGTAATACACATTGAAAAAGTTTTCCTGTGAAGGAAAAACAACTAGCCAGGGCGGTCGAATAGTAACAACAAAAATATTAATAAATCACGTGACGCGCATTTTCCCAAATCTGGTAAAAAAAAGATCTCCTAGGCAGATTTTCCTCCGTCCTTGAATTTTGAATTCTTCCAGGTACACAAGTTTTTTTTTTGGTATTGAGCTAGTCCGGTCACAGTCTTTTATGCCTTTGCCTACTTTTCATTACACAACCGGCCCTCAGAGCGTGGCAAGTCAGCAACTTTGAGTTCATAGGACAATTATTGTGACCTAAAACTTGGTAGAATTGAAATAGTTCTTAATCAAAATCTGTTCAAATTGAGTGTTTAAGATAAACTATTTCCACCCGAAACACCTGTATTCAGTGGTCCCAGTCCTACCCTGCCTTAGACATAATTACTGATAGATCATTCACGCACCTTCATTAAATCGTGATGTGTGGGTAGAGTGGAAACTACTTCAGAAGATTTCATCATCCGATCTCGCGACCGTAATAGAAGTATCATGACTTGAGTTAAAGCTTTTAACGAGCACAATTAAGTTGGTAGTTGGTAGAGAAACTAAGTTTAATATTCGAAAAGTCGGTCCTGAAGGAAATACTCCAAGATTCATTATTATTTTACTACTTACTAAGATATTAGGCAATAAACACTCAGGTGCAAGATGGATAGTGGTTATTGAAAGTATTCTACGCTTCGATATAATCAGAAGAGACTCCACTGATGTATATTCAGAGTGATCCAACGAAATATATGTACCTAGCTTTTTCTTTTATTTGTTATTTAAAGCAAAAATGTTCCGATAGGTACAGTTTGATTGTGACACAATTTGGACATGTTCTTCAACATATGCATTCAAACCCATAGAGAGGAGGTGTCACAACCCAAACACAAAATATATCTCTATTGATAGAAATTTACTGAAAGAATTAACGTAAAAACGACGATAAGAACATTAACCCAATCATTTTGGTATTGATGAAAAATACAAATAAGTTTTGGGTATTGGGAATCAAAACATTCATAATTAGTGGTTGGTTCCAATGTTAATCATTTGTAAATGCGCTTTGTAAAAGAAGTGAAGAAATTGTTGAATTGATTTATCGAAACGTAACTTCGAGTTGAAAGTGTTCCATTTGCTTCCATACAATATTATAGATTTCGTTGAAATTCACATTGCAGACGAATCAGATGTTCTTCCCAACTAACTTGACAACGTAAGACAGTAGATTATACAACGATTCAATAATGGTAGGTATTATTCTCAATGGATTTTCACGAATATTCTGAGAGAGTAATAGTCATTATTGCGAGTAGTATACTCTACTTTATTTACCACCAATTCATTGATTATGAATAAATGATTCTTTAGTTTCATTCATCATCTCAAAACAAACACAAAAACACGATCTACGCGTTTGACACTAGCACTTTGGAGTTTGGTTATATCGTTTCTCTAGAAGAGGGAATTAAGACTATTTCTATTAATCCCTTGCCATTATTCCCTAAGGGGATAATATAAGGCATTTTTTTCCCAACTATTGAATTTGAAAAATGATGATAATGTCTCCCAGAGTAAAAATCTCCGGAAGTGAAATACCTCTCAAAGTGGATTTCCGGGTGGAGGTACTGGGGGAACCTTCATCGAAAGTATGAAGTGCATCACCACCTGCAAACTGAAAAACCTGACATCCTTATTCTAATTGAAATTCAGGTCAATTCATATACGAATAATGTTCATATGCTGTATCCAGGTTATGAATTCTATTCTCGCTTTCGCTTCAAAGGTGATGTTTGTCTATACTCTAGGAGTTATTTATCATGCCAACGCTAAGGAGGGCTGGAACCGAGAGATTTTGACGTGATGTGGTTTATATGGCTTGTAAATCATCAACAATAGTAAATTATACCACGAGTCAATAATGATAGCTATTATTCTCGAGGAATCTTTACGAACCGAGCCGCGTTAGCGGCGAGGGAGTAACATTCCGAGAGAATAATAGCCATTATTGCGAGTAGTATACTCTACTTTATTTACGACAAATTTATTTATTTTCAATGAACAACTTCATTTGTCAATAACATTTATTTTAGATTTTCAATGAACAACTTTATTTGTCAACAACATTTAAATTAGTGACAGTACAATCAATAAACTGAATTGGTCGTAAGTTATGATTAACTTTGGAAGAGTTTTCAACACGAATATTTGGAATTTGGGTTGCTCTAAAAGAAGAAGTTGCTTCATTACTATTTATCTGTTTGGCAATAGTATCTGCTGTAGTTGTTTTGTTTCTCATAGACTGATCAATGTATCCTTCAGCTACTTGGGTAGATTTCCAGCCCCCATGACGCTTCAATCCAGTTATATCGCCTCCTCCATCAATGTACAGAGTGGCAGATGATCTGCGATAACAATGGCCGGTATAACTTTGAGGATTTGGCAAGTTTGAATATTTGGCAATTTGTCTACCAATGTCTGCAAATTTGTTTTTTCCTATACGTTGTATTGTACATTTCGATTTTTGATAATTTAGGAAGAATGAATTGGTTTCTACATGTGACGGACGGAGATCGATGTACTTCTTTACAATATTGTAAAACGTACTGTTTATGGTGAATTTTCGTACAACTTTAGTTTTAGTCTTGGGTATTGTTATCAATAACTCTGTTTGGAAATCCTTCACGTCTTCTATCTTCATTTCATAAAGCTCGTTTGAGCGGCATGCGCCCATAATTCCAATAACTAATATAACCTGAATCAAATAAGAACATGAGTTTTTGAATAGATCAGATTGAGTATGAACATTTACCTTATGCAAAAGAAAAATTTCATCAGGAGCTCTGTCAATAAATTTCCTAATTTCTTCCGGGGTCAGAGTGGAAGATTTCATTGCTTGAAATCCTTCAGATTTTCTTTTTAAAAACGCTCGTAGTTTCTTATATTTTTCCAGATCAACGTCATGGTTTATCTTCAACACACATTTAATCATTGAATAGAATGACCATAATGAAGATGGCTTGTATTTTGCACCCAATTCCGCGAAATAGGCCAGCAGAACATTTTCGGAATAAGAGTTTGCCTTGTTTCGAAGACGCCATTCGTTGAACGATGCGTACGTTTTATTATAAATGGATTTCGATGTTTCTGGTATTAAGGTAGATGTTGTTGCTGCAGCTAATTGTACAATTTCTGGTGGTGTACAAGTGAAAGATTCTTCATTTTCATTCATTTTGATACAAATACACAAACACTACGCGTTTGACACTGACACTTTTTGAGTTTGGTTATATTGTTTCCATGGTATTATTTAATTCGCGAAATTTTGTGATAGGAGTACAAGAGGGAATGAAGACTATTAATCCCTCGCCATTATTCCCTAAGGGATTAATATATGGCATTATACTTCAAAAACCACAAGTATAATACTTATATTATATATTAGTCGTAAAAAAACTAAATTTGTCGGTTGTCTTTGTTTATCACCTAACAATGACTCTTTTGACAGACTATTCGAATTTGTATCGGAAAAGATCGACTTCACAAAAGAAAACCATCCAAATGCTGAGGTCACCGTATTGGGCGATTTTGATGAACATAATTCTCCATGGCTTAAATTCTCGAATGAAATAGATGAAAGAGGACGACAGGCAGAGGTATTTGCTATTACTAATGATCTGGAAGAACTGATAGATCAACCCAGTCGTATTTCTGATACAAATAAAGAATTTGCCAATACACTGGACCTGTTTCTTACTAGTTATCCTGATATTCATCAGATCGAAATTCACTCCCTCTATGGTAATTCTGATCACACTTCGATTTCAACACCTTGTTCGTATTTGGCTCCAATGAGTGGTAAGTTACCCGCACGTCGTGTCTGGCAATACAAGTCAGCAGACTGGGACGGTTTTCTCTGAATTTCCTTGGACAAGGATCTGATTTTCACCCTATGTACCCAAGAAATCATTCTGGGAATAGAAACATTTATTCCAAGTAGTACAAATACATCACTGTATGAGAAACCATGGTTCAATGAAAGCTGCTCTAAGGCTGTCACATCCAAAAAAGCGGCATTCAATCGCTGGCGCCAAAACCCCAAATTGGGGACGAGATCTGAGTATGTTGACGCAAGAAATAGTTGTAGTGCAACAATTTATGCTGCTAAAGAAGCACATAATCATAAAATTCCTTTAAAACTTGTTGAATGTCCAAACGGTTCTCGTTCGTTTTGGTCATTTGCTGAAGCTATCGCCAAAAAATCCACTTTCAGTTCATTTCCTCCCTCAACCAAAGAAGATGGATCACAAGCCACCACTTCCGAACACAAAGCTTGCGGATCTGATGGAATCCCAGCAATTGTTCTTAAAGCGTGTGCCCCCAAATTGACATCAGTATTTTGCGAATTATTCAACCTTGGGATTTTTCCTAAGTCCTGATGGACAGCAAGAGTTCAGCCAGTTCCTAAATTCATCCAATCGACAAATTCGGAGAAACGATAGCTGTTTCACTCGATATTTCAAAACCGTTTGATCGAGAGTGGCATCGGGGTCTCCTTTCTAAACTGCCGTTTTATGGTTTGCCTCCTCACTTGTGTGCTTTGTTGAAGAGTTTCTTGTCTGATAGGTCTCTGTATGTGATTGTTGATGGAGTATCATATGATATTCTCCCAATAAATGCAGGTGTTCCACAGGGTTCAGTTCTGGCGCCCAATTTGTTTCTGCTTCATATCATTGATTTGCTTGAGAAAACATTTTGTTCAGTACATAGTTCTGCGGACGGCAGTACTCTTTTTTCTTTTCTCTTCCAGACTCCCCATACCCACTCAGGAAACAAAAATTCCATTGAACATTCACGTCAATGAAATTAACGATGATTTGGTAAAAATAATAGAATGGGCTAACATGAACTTGGTGGAATTCAATGCTAGGAAAACCCAGGCATATCTCTTCTCAAGGAAAGCCGATCTATCATCATCTAATATTCAGATGTCACGAGTAACTATTCCTACGAAGTCAAGTATCTCGATGATAGGAATTACGATCAGTATTAATCTCTCATGGGAAAACCATGTGAGATCGATCGCTAAAAGTGCTTCCCAGAAACTTGGATTTCTATTTCGTTCAAAGAAATACTTCATTTCTTGTTATCTTGTAATGATATACAAGGCTCGAATACGACCTATCTTGGAATATAGTTTAGTATTAGTAGTAGTAGTATTATAGGCAATCTGTCTTGTTGGTGCCCTACTTCATTGGAGCATCGAAGAAGGGTCGGACACTTGTCTCTCTTCTTTCTATAGATATTTCCACGGTCGACGCTCTTCTGAATTGTTATCAATAGTTCCCTGCTTGGCAATATCTACACGGATGACTCGACGAGTACAGAATTCCCATCCCTTTGTTGTGAACTTGGAGACCTGTCGAACCTCTCTTGCTCAAGGATCTTTTTTCAACAGAACAGCTGAATTCTGGAACTCCTTGCCGAGAGAGGTTTTTCCTGAGTATCTCCTGTCCCTTGATTCACGCGTTGTTCTGTGAACATTATAAAGTTTCTCTTTCGTGTGAATCTGCATATTAGAAAACAACACTACACAAACCATAGGTATAATACTTACATTATCAGTCGTAAATAAATCATTTTAATCGGAATGAATTTCCTCAAACAAGAGAGCAGTAGGTCTAGCAAAACAAATTTTTTGAAAATGTTTCCTGGTGAAGTTGAAATAATTTGATTCAACTAAACCGGTGGCGAGACTGAAATGAACGTTTTACACAAGTCATTAGTTTTTTTCCAACAAAAAAGCAGAAGACAAATGGGGAATTCGATTGAAATGAAAAATTTCAAGTATATATATATATATATATACATATATATATATATATATATATATATATATATATATATATATATATATATATATATTTATATATATATATATATATATATATATATATATATATATATATATATATATATATATATATATATATTGTTTTTTCACATGATATATCACTCGACCCTACTTTCCATTTGGAATTTCAGTGCTGTGACACCCCCTCGCTATGGGTTTGAAGTTAATGGTTATGAAATATGTGTAAACTGTGTCCCCTTCAAAAGCAAACTTTACGTGTCCGAGCCTTTTTGCTTCGAATTCCAAATAAAAAAGAAAAGCTAGGTGCATACTTTTCGTTGGACCCACGGGCGCACCCAGAATTTTGTTTCGGGGGGGGTTAATTTTCAATTTTAAGTTTCGAAGTTAGAAAGTACATCTCAATGTATGTATATATATATATATATATATATATATATATATATATATATATATATATATATATATATATATATATATATATAGGGGAAAGTTGCCTATATTGGACCGACTCCTAAAATGGACCAGGAATGTTTAACATGCATAAACCTGCATACGTGCTGCTATTCTGGTGCCAAATGGTGGTACTACCCTATATATTAATGATAAATAGGTTCAACGTGGTCAGTCATCATCAAGTGTTCTGCCAGAGAGGGTAGTTCAATTTTGCGTTCCACGTAGTAAGATTTCTACCATCTCAAATAAGCAATTGTGAGGAAGTAACGAAGGTAGGGACAAATTCAATTATTTTGCGATATGGATACACTTGTTAGCTACATTGTCATGCCTGCATGACATTGTTATCTATACCGGTTTTTTCACAAAAAGCTTTTTTCTACAAAATGGCGTTGTTTCCTAAATTGGACCGTTAATGGAGACCGATGTTGGACCGGTCCAATTTGGGAGACGATTGCAATTTAATTATTTTTCCGTATTATTTCCGTACGTATGTCAAGGCAGGTCTTTTTTCATATATCAGTATGTCAAATAGACGCAAATACAGTGAGTGGTCTGAAAAAGATTTGGTTTTAGCTGTCAATGCAGATCGCCAAGAAAATATTGGAGTGAACAAAGCTGCTCAAAGATATGGTGTACCACAAACCACACTGAAACGATATCTCAAGATCCAAGAAGGCCCCATAGTCACTAAACGTTCCGGGCGGCGACCTGTATTCACCCAAGAGATGGAAAAAGAGTTAGTAGCACATATACTTCAATTTGAAGAAAGATTTTTCGGTCTTACTATAAAAAATGTTAGGAAACTCGCCTTTGATGTTGCAAAAATGTACGGAATTCCACATTGTTTCAATGTTGAAAATGGATTAGCAGAAAAAAAAATGGTCCAATAAGTTTATTAAAAGAAATTCCAAATTATCACTGAGACAGCCAGAAGTGACATCTCTTGACAGAATCAGAGGTTTCAGTAAAGAGAGGGTGGACGCATTTTTCAACCTGTTAGAGGAACTAGTAGATGAGCACAGAATCACTGGCACGAAAATTTATAATGTAGACGAAAGTGACTTCACTACTGTCCAGAAAAAAACACAAAAAATAGTTGGCCTGGAAGGCAAACATCAGATTGGAGCAGCAAGCAGTGGTGAGCAGGGAGTGAATACCACTATTGTATGATGTGTAAGCGCTTCAGGCTCGTTTATCCCACCTACTTTCATTTTCAAGCGGAAACGATTACCTCCAGAATTGACGAAGGGAGCCTCAATAGGAAGCGAAGTGGCGATTTCTGATTCGGGATACATCACTAGTGAACTATTTGCACAATGGCTTCGCCATTTCAAAAAAAATGTAGTATGTTCGAAAGAAAATCCAGTTATTTTACTCTTAGATGGCCATTCCACCCATAGCCAAAATTTGGAAGCATTGTTATTTGCAAGGGATAATGGCATTATTATGTTGCAATTGTCTAGCCATACAACACACCGTATGCAACCACTTGATGTTGCCTTTTTCCGGCCTCTCGGAATTTACTACGTCCAGGCACAAGAAACATATCTGAGGCAACATGTAGGAAAACAAATAACTCAATACGACGTAGTTGCATTACTTGCAGAAGCTCACGGTAGAGCAGCAACCGTCGGCATTGCTGAAAATGCCTTCAAAGCTTCTGGCATCTGGCCTGTCAATCGGCATGTATTCAAAGATCACCATTTTGCTGGTTCAGAAGCGCTTAAAGATAAATCTGAGGGGAATTCTGCACCAACTCCAACATGTGATAATTTTCTACCTACAGCAGCCGAAAATTTCACAGAGTCGTTGAATATTGTTTCTCCACTGCCGCAGGCAATTGCTGGTACCTCGAAGCATAGAAAACAACAAGATGCCGAAATTCTAACAAGTACCCCTTACAAAGAACAGTTGGAGCTGCAGAAGAAGAAAACACAAGTGAGGGCACAGGCAAAATTGAAAAGAAATGTGTTTGCTGATAACAGTAACCAGGAGAAGCCAAAGAAAAAATCCAAATTGGAAAGCAATAAAAGAGAAGCGGAAGTGAAACAACTGGAAATAGAAGAAGAGGCGGCAGAGAAATTGAAACGGAAAGTGTTTTTAGATAACAGTATGAAAAGACCCCAGAAAAATAAAAAAAATCGGAGAGCGATGACACATCTGAGGAATTTGAAGCAAGTGGATCATCGTCTGGTGGTGAAGGTTCCTAAGATGATTTGATTGAAACCTATGATTTCAAGGATTTTGATCGTAATGAATTGAAAGTTGATGACTACGTCATCGTGTGTTTGCAAGACGGGAAAAAGAATGATGTTTTCTATGCTGGACAAATTGTGCAGGAAAAATCATCGAAAGGTGCAATTGAAGTTTCTTTTTTGCGAAAGTCTAGTAAAATAAACACGGCATTTTTCTTTCCGGCTGTACCTGATATTTCTGTAGTTGATGATTGTGACGTGAAGATGAAACTACCAATTCCACAGAAACACGGTCAAACAAAACGTCAACAAGCCAGTATTACATTTGGTATTGAGTTCAACTTCCCAGTTCGTTAAACCTTTCATTTCACATTATGTTCTTTGGTAACAAGATACGAGATGTAGCTGAGAATTAAATATAAGTGTTTCTGGAATAATTTTTATTTTTGTACTTGCTCTGCACCTACGAATAATGAACGTATTCCTTTTGTTAAACGATTATTTCATGTATTTCTTGTAAGGTCCAATTTAGGAATCATACGGTCCAAATTGAGATACCAGTTGCCTATATTGGACTGATTCCATGGTCTGGTTTCAGGTTACATCAGCAGGTGGGTTTTCAAAATTTTTAAGTTTTTTTGCACATTCCAATCGTATAACAGATAGTCAAAACCATGGATGAAATTTGGTTGCGATCACACTAAAACACAGCCTACAAAAAAATTGTTTTCTATTTTTGGTCCAATATGGGCAACTTTCCCCTATATATATTAAAAATATAAAAATTTGAAACTGATTTTTATTCGAACTAACCAAAAAATATTTTTATAAAACACAATTTATCATAACTTGATGTCTAATTTTCTTGGTTTTTCAGACATCTTATCTAAAATAGCATCGACGGTAGGAGTCATGTCTCGGTATAAATGAAGAAGGGTCAGTCCATTCAATCTGGTCTCTGATATAGAATTTCTCAAATAATTCTTCAATCTGCGTAATGTCGAAAAAGTTCGTTCATTTTCTGCAGTGGACACAGGCAATACTGCTAATATTTGTAACAATATTTTGATATTTGGTAATATGTCTCCACAATGTTCTAGAGCACTTAGGGCATCTTTGGGCCATTCGTCCCTTTCCAACCTAGTGATTTTCCTATACCACAGCTTAAGTTCCGCTACAAGTTCTTCATTAGTGCCACTCACGTCATTTCGGTAGAGATCAACCAATTCTTGAAATTCTTTCAATATACTGTCACTCAGTTTATTAGGATCTGTTGGCAATAAACTTTGGAATCCGATCAAAACTGATTTGTGCTTTGAGAAACGTTCTTTCATATTACTTAAAAAAGCATCTACGAATGGAATATATATAGAGATTCGATAATAATCCTCTGGATGATCAACATCTACATTGCATCTCTGTTTCTGAGTTCTTGCTATTCGAGGCATATTCAGAGGGAAGTCAAACTTGACTGCTTTATTTTTAGCAAATAAAAATCGATCGAACTTTCTCTCAAGCGATTGATTTCAAAAATAGTATCTTCTGCTAAATTGGTTGCTTTTTTCAAATCAATATTTCGCTGTTGCAATACTTTGCATAAAATGCTACTGAAGCTGAATACTCTGTTTACAACTTGGAGAGAAATAACAAAGTCTGCTTTCTTTATTGAACAACTAAGTTGATTCGCTGCATTTGCTGAATCTTTATCTGGCCATTCGGAAATTTCATCTAAGGCCAGTACAATAGCATCATAAAGCTCCAAAAAAAACGCAACAGAATTGTACCTTTCAACCCATCTTGTTGCACAAAGCCTTATCAATTTTGTATGGCCAGATTGAATTTCTGCACCTTCTAAACATCCTTTCAAAACGGACTGTCTTTTTGGAGTATGAAAAAAATTATATAGTTTTTCGATGGTACCTAGACAGTTTCTAACTGCCGGCACTTCGCAAGAACTTGATACAGCCAAGTTTAAAGAATGTGCAGCACAATGAACATATACTGCTTGTGGGTAAACTGCTCGAATATGTGCCTGTACTCCATTAAATTTTCCACTCATTGCATTGGCTCCATCATACCCTTGTCCGCGTAATTTTGACATATCAATTCCAAATCCCTTAATTTTAGAAATTATGGTGTCGGATATTCCTTTGCCTGTTAAATTTTCGATAGGAGCAAACTGTAGAAAAAGTTCTTCTATTTTGGAATATGTGGAATCAATGCAACGAATACAAAGCGACATCTGTTCTATACAAGAAATATCAGTTGTTTCATCTACTAGCACTGAGAAATATAAGGACGAATTTACCTTTTCCACCAACTGATCAAGAATAAGTGTATTGCTTATCTCTATAAACTCGTTTTGAATTTTCCAACTGGTATACAGTGCATTGCTTTTAGAACTGGATATAAGTTGCATCAGGATCTCATCATTTTTTGCCCGATACCTCAGAAGTTCTCGAAAGTTACCCTCATTTTCTTCACATTCTTCAGCCAATCTTCCAGTATCTCTGTGTCCCCTCATTGCTAAACCTTGCCTTCCACAAAACAGGACAGTTTCTATAATTGGCTTCAGCCTACTTCGATTTTCCAAAATTTGTGTTTTCGCTTCTTGGTTTATTTGAAGATTAATGGGATCTTGCATACCTGTTTCAATTTTTGATATAATATCGAATTTTTCAATATTGTTTTGATGGTATAAATGCTGCTGATGTTCGTCAAAACGCTCTTTAGCATTCTTCCAATTATCAAATTTTTCTAAACAGAGTTTTCCGATTTTCTGATGGTTTCGAAGTCCAACACCGGTATGCCCAGTATTGAACAGGACACAAAATTTGCAATATGCACCATCAACTTTCTTTGAGTAGGATAACCATTTCCATTTGTGCAGCCACTTCTGTTTCAAATTTCTTTTACCTGATGAAGGGTAAATATAGTTTTCTGGTGGCGACCATAGTGTTTTTAATACTTTAATTTTCATACTATTCGACAACTCCAAGTTTACGAAATTAGCTATATCATTTGGGTTCCACAGTTGTTCATCGATTCCTCCTGCTTCGGTTTGTTCAGTTTCTTCTGTTAGAGGTTGAATCTGTATAATATTTTGTTCATGTTTCAGTTGAGATCCTGTAATATTGATAATTTTGAATATATTTTTGTTTCCATAATTCCATAGATCCCAGACACACATTCTACTGGCAACGCAGCATTCGCGCCTTTCAGCGCCAAACCCCAACAACCTGTTCTTCGTTTTCGAATAAAAAAAATACTCCATATATTTCATTTGAAAACGTTATTCAATAACGGTATACGGTAATATCTCAGTCTGAGCCTACGATTTACTTTAGATAGTCATTGTTATAAATATGTATTAAATGCAATAAATGCATTAAAAAACTTAAAATAAATGATTCAATATACCGTATAAAGTCTCATTTTACCCGTAAACTGTGTGTGGCTGAGGGTCTGTTTTATTACCAATAATTATAATATTAGTTTACCTCCATCCGAATTTAACTGTTCTCCAGTTCCAGGATTTCTTTTGGTTTTTTTTTGTAAACCAATCCAGCAGATCAAGCTGACGTTTAGACATAGTAAAAATATACGTGTCTCTACAATTTTACCGCAAAACAGTCGACGACCAGGACGACTCGACGACTAGACTGATACTGATGAAAAAAATACGTGTGATCTGGAGTACGTGATTTAAAAATGACTCAAACGCGGCGCACGGCGCAGAGTGCAGTGTAACGGACAAAATGACGAAAACGAACCTTGCCGCATGGGCGAATATTATTTATAGCAATTAGCAATGTTGATATTGATTGAAAGCATGTGTTTTGCTCTTCAGGTATTTGGTGGTAGTAATAAACTATTCAATTTCGGGTCTATTTCGGGGGGGGGGGTTATAACCCCTGAAACCCCCCCCTTGGGTGCGCCCTTGGT
The DNA here is from genome assembly GCA_032362365.1 of Zygogramma bicolorata. Classification (NCBI taxonomy): domain Eukaryota; kingdom Metazoa; phylum Arthropoda; class Insecta; order Coleoptera; family Chrysomelidae; genus Zygogramma; species Zygogramma bicolorata. The sequence goes on along the minus strand of JAVJAQ010006102.1, from coordinate 5,426,448 downwards.
TGGACCACTCTGTATTTAGGATTTTTGTATGATATCTCCATTCATTTAACCACAGTATGCTTTCAACATTTCTAGCAGTTCACAGAGAAGAGATTTTCACAAGAGCATTTGTGCTTTCATAATAAAACATCGTAAAAGTAACAAAGTTACATTATCGAGTGCGGGAGTAGAAAGATAAAACGTTAAAGAATAACAACATGAAATGAACGAATATAAAGTCGAACACAGAACATATGAAGACTGACAATTCAAAACGATGTGAGAATTCACAGAAATGCAATTGAAAATATAAAATATCATTTCCAGAGGTTGTGGTTAGTTTTCTTGCCAAGTGGCAATGAGAAAAAGTAGAAGCAGCTAGAGGGAGGTATTTTTCCACTGTTTTCTCAAACAATTTGTCTGACTTTTTACTTCTATCGAGAGTTTGTTGAATAGGTTCAATCTCGTTTCGATCTTAGGTTGTCTTGAAATCTGGCACAATAACTGTGAATATCAGGGTTAGTTATGTATTCTATTTTATTAATAAAAAATCTGGTAATACCTCATGTTTTCTTATGATGGTTGGCAGTGGACAAATAATTTGCTCCATCAAGAATTAACATAGCTCTCTTATGTGGTTTAAGTAGTTCAATGCAATAGGATGAATTATCCCATAGAAGTGTGTCATAGTTGAGATATGTTAGAAGAAGTGAATGGTGCAAATTCAATAGCATTGAAGGGTTGAGTGGACAGATTTCTGCAAAAGTTGATCGATGTGAACACATTGAACAACCCAATTTGTTGTCAAGTGTTTTACCCATTAACTGGACAGAAGTTTCATTTGTGATGAAAAGAAGATATTTTCAGTTTTTTTTTCGGTTAAGTTTGACAATTGGATGTCATATTCAGCTTCATTTTCAGCAAAGCAAATACATAAATCAGTGGGGTTCATAAAATGGAAACTGTCGTTGAGATAAATAATAAATGAAAGCGGCCCCAGCACTCTCTCCTGAGGAACACCATGCTTTACTCCAAATCAGAGAAACTCTCATTGATAACCACGCACTGTGTTCTGTTTTCGAAATGAGAGTTTCTATTTCGGAGGTAATCCCAGTTGCGACTACGCACTAGATAATAACCAACCTGTTCTATCTTCTGACCGACATAATATGATCTGTTTTTTGATGCTTGAGTAGCTTAGTTTGTGAGCGTAGCTGAACGCATTAACGATTATAACTGTATGTTGTTTGATCTCATTAACATTCTCATAGGACTATTTCTATTTATTTATATATATTATAAAATATCCTTATTTCTGATCCAGAAAATCCCGGGATTGAATTTTCTAATCCCGTCCGATTTTCTCTTCCGTACCCCGAGATACAATTCCTATTTTACCTGATTGCAAAATGTTGATTTCAAACCCATCGGAACGGGCTCTTTTGTTATTGTCCTTGGTACCACTTGGAACAATCTGTGGTTTCTTTTTCAAGTACCTAACCTCTAGCTTTTCTCCTTTAGCCTTTCGTTCGTTAAGCTCTTTGTCTTACCCTATTTCATTTTGACCTCAGAGATTCTTGTAGAAAGTTTATGTTTTTGTTTCCTCACAGTAACCGCATCTTTTCACAGGCCTTGGTTTGTTATCCTTCATTTTACCTAATCTGGATCTGGCATTGATTTGGAGGACCTCTGGGTACGTAACCTCGTTCAGAATATCTTCGACAAGCTTATTTGCATCATCATTCTCCGCAATCCCAAATTTAATAATGTTTTTTCCCGCTCTATACGCATCGTGGTTCCATTGTGTATATCAGCCGGGTCTACCGACAGCATTTTATCATCAAGTTCTTCAACTTTCGTGCGTAATTCACCTGTTTCTAGTTGGAGAGGATCAACTTTTTTCAAGCAAGCGTCTATTTTTTAATTCTGCTGCCTTAGTATCCGTCGGATCTCGTTGGTGCTCTGAGTTAATACTCCTAGCTGAGATACAATCAGTTGAAGTTGCAGGCCCATTTGGTTGTCTGTGCCGCCCTTATACATTTTCGGGATTAAATCGTAGACAAAGTTTTTTGAGTTCGGCGAAAGATTTCCTACAAAATCTGTATTTTGGAATATGTTTGTAGTTACTGTCTTGAATTGATATGAAATAATAAATCGATTGAAGAAAGTCAAAAACTATAACTTCACAACGATTTCCAGAAATAGATTCCGGTTCATCAGCCATTTTGTAAAGTCCAGCATCTACCAACTCCTTTTTGACAGAGGCCTCATTCGCTGAGGGCCAGTCCATCTTTTCCTCATTGAAAAATATGGTTCTCACTCCTCTGAAATAGTACACATATTTAATTTTTATTTAGTGTTTATTAATCAATTGCCTATAATATTATGGGAACAAATACTCAGATTGCTTATTTGTTGCAATCTTTGTTAAACATAACTGAGAATTATGAGAAATTTGAAATATTTGTTTTCGAGATAAATGATACAATTTGCACCTTCGTATATATTATACTATTTAGTAGTTATTCCCGGAACAAACCTTCTTCTGATTTCGTATCTTTGCCAGATATTATGAAGTCCGAATTAGAGAATCAAGGCACGCGTTTAATGCAAACACGATTCGCAATAATACAGGACAGCGACTTCGTTACACAACGTGAAATGATTTCTTTGGGGAAATACAAGTTTTGATTATGTCTGGTCGCTGTTTGAATATCAAAACACGCCGGGGGAGTTCGCCTTTTAACACTCCGCTTATTCGATATTTAGACAGACTTATTTTACACTCGAGCTGCACTGTCAACCGGTAATTGGAATTAATCAGATTCGAATGAACGATCGGCAAAATTCAAAGGGGATGGGGCTGATTATGTAATATAATAGTAACTGCATTTGCATTCAGAGGGGTTATACTGATATACAAGGTACGGCGGCATGACCGTCGCGTCGGTTAGCCGTATACTGGAAAATACTGCCGAGTAAAAGTAAACAGCACTAAGTGTCATGATATCAATTTCCAGCTATTGCCAATTTAGTCTTTTTTGCTCCACAAAATTCATTTTTATTTCGATTTCACATAAAAAGATATTGAATAACGTTAATGAAAATGTATTATTTCTATAAAAAAAAACAAAATTCTCTCATTTTGTGTTTTGCTGAATATTCAGCAGTTATTGCTGTTTCAGCAGTTACTGCTGTTTGTTTGTTGCTTACTCCCCTTTACCTTAACACGGCAGAATAACTCGTATAGCCAATATATACTCCTTAATTATTTATGATTTATTGGTTTCGGAATATTGTATCATACTTTGGTTTCTAGGAATATTCACGTTCTGTACAGAATAATCCCTGAATACGTTCCTAGCAATATTTTCATGAATTTTTATGAATATCCTGACTATTTTCGAAATACTCGTAGTATGACAAAATAGTTGAGGCTTTCGCGGTCGAGGTTTTCAGTATCACTACTTCTATTCGGGTTTGAAGGCCGTCGTTTTTTGGAATTTTTTCCTGACGTTTCGCTGGCTCGAGTGGCTAGCTTCTTCAGAGGCCCATTCATCTTGAAATTCACTCTGATGACTGGAGATTTTTTCTTAGCAAGTTGTATTTATGCCGATTCAGGTAGTTTGCGGTGCTAATTATTCCATTCGGATTAGGGGAATTGTCATTGATATTGATTACCATGTTTACCTCATTGGTAATCAATATTAATGACAATTCCCCTAATCCGAATGGAATAATTAGCACCGCAAACTACCTGAATCGGCATAAATACAACTTGCGAAGAAAAAATCTCCAGTCATCGGAGTGAATTTCAAGATGAATGAGCCTCTAAAGAAGCTAGCCACTCGAGCCAGCGAAACGTCAGGAAGAAATTCCAAAAAACGACGGCCTTCAAACCCGAATAGAAGTAGTGATACTACTCGTAGTATATTTTAGCTGAGAGAATTGGCTGATACTTGATGAGAATCCACAATTGTGTAGTTGAAAAACTCATTATGGTGTGATTTTCACTAGACAGATCACAAAACCGCTTTACCTGTTTCCTTGTTCAATAGTTCCTCTAGGCGTATTTTTGGCATATATAATTATAGTAAAACAATGTAAAGCAATATAAACAGTCTAGCGGCAATCACACGATAAAGCCTTTCTCTATTGTTTTATATACTGGATTGAGAATTTTCTAGGAAAATTCTCACTTATAATACCATAAGAGTTCAAATTATTTTCAGGAATAATTCAAGCTTGCGTGGTATTCGGTAAGAAAATTTCAATTATTATTCCAACCTGACATTTTCAATCAATTTCTCTGATTGTCAGGTTGGTTAAGGTATTGATGTCCTTTACATATGTTGATTAGTCATTTTTGTTCAACTGGTTCTACCAGAAAGCTTATTAGTTACTCGAAAAAATCATATAGGTATATGCACCATATTTTGGTGAATGAAAAAAATTACAAACTTTAGTTGAACCAAATGGTTTTGTCAATTTAAGTTAACTACAGGTGGTAGAAATATATTTTTACAAGTAACATAACACAATTTCGAAAAAATTCCTATGTAGGTATATCTACCATATTTCGTTGAATAAAAACAACGTGATTAAATTATTCGTTCCGTTAACCAGCTGACGAACGTCAACCCTCAGAAGTCGAAACTTGTGCGAGCAATGGATCAACGGAGCCTTAGCTTTCAACGTGCGATTACCCAGCTCGTTGGCTTGGGGCAGATTTGAACCCTGGCCTTGAAAGGCGGACGTGCTATAACCGCTAGGTATATCTACATTATTTAAGGCTTGTAGATCATATGTTTATCCATTGAACTGTCCAAAAAGTTTCACTCAAATATCAGTTGCCATGGTAACCAGTCAAAATTGAGGCATCTTATTGGCTGAAAAGTAGAGGTGTGAAAGTCTCCTGGAAATATTTATAGAAAATTCAGGATACTATGTATATTTGAGGAATATACAAGAATATATCAGAAATGATTCATATATTCAAAGAAAATACCCGTATATATAAAAAAAGACAAGCATGGATTGATTAAACATTCTATATTCATTTCATAATATACTGTGACGTGATACTTCACTTTTCTTCACTTAGATTTACGAAAGTAATAAAATCCAAATATTTATTTTCATAATTTAAGTTTGACACGATTCGAAGGTTTTCTGTCAAAATTTAGTAGCGTTGAGAACTAACAGTCACTGAGAAGAACTGAGAGATTATGTTGGAACCAACTTCATAGTTCTTCGAAATATTCTTATTAATGCCAACCCTACGCAGAGACCGGGCGGCAGTGACAGATTCTACTGGCATACTTTTTTCAGACTGCCTTCGAAAAATAGAAATAGTATAAGCTAAAACAAATCGTTACCATCAAAAACAATTTTGTTTGTGATTGTTGGAACATATACTATTCTCATTCAAGCGTTTTCAGTGCAAAACTATTCCAATGAACACACTGTAGAGGTTTGATAATTATAACAATTTTTCGCAAGTTGCCATATTGTATTATTTCAAATAGTATGCTTTCAAGTTCTGTAATTTGAATAAGGTTTTTCAATGTAACAGATGCAAGGCAGCCTGAAAAAAGTTGGCTGTTAAAATTATTGTTGAACTTGACAATCGTGTATGCTGGGTTTCACATGAGATCAGTTGTTAGTTGACATATTGTATGCGTTTATCTTGTAAAAACATTATACATACTCGATGGGCATACTTGAAGACTGGCGTTAAATCAAATCATCTTTCGAACAATTTGTTCAAGCCAGTCTCAAATCTACCTACACAGTAGGTTTTGGCTGGCACCTGTCAGAAAACGAATACTCCCCTGGCTAATACCACGAAGGGCATTGAATAATATCCGACCGGTGCCAGTGAAGGTTTCTTCACAGAAGAGAATCCCGCATTTGCTTCTGGCGATACAAATGAAATAATTGATTTTCAATTATAGGGACGGACACACTAGCAGACCGTTTTCGGGCTATTTGGCCACTCGTTAGTACACGGCGATGCCATCATCAACATAAAGTCGATGACTTCCCATAATTGAAAATCAAAAACTTTCATAGTATCAAGACCCGACCAAAGCTGATGCCAACAACACGAAATCATTGCGCCAGTCAAATGTCACTGTGTAGGAATATTTGAGATTGACCCATGGTACAATTATACAAGGTATGTTCCACGGACGGACGAGATTAGGCTCGTTCTGCGCATTCCACCCGTCGCCGCCATATTTACTTTTTCCTGCTTGTAAATTCAAATGTACTTTGAATTGAATTGGTTGAGTTCTGCTCAATCACTACAAAGATTGACTAAAAAATGTTATGTAATGATAGAATTATACTTTTTAGTGGAAAAATGATACGTTTCCACTTGACACACAGACACTTTTTGCAATAACTTTTGCACTTAACCTGGCTCATCGGCATTTGACAGATGTCAACAGACGTGTACAGATGTAAACATAAACAGCTAATATGGCGGCCTCGGGTGGAAAGAGCGAGAGAGAAAAACTGTATGTGTGAGAGAGAGAGTACTCTCCCTGATTCTCCCACCATACCCCTACCTGCGCAAGAACATACCTTGTATAATTGTACCATGGATTGACCTGAATGAATTGTTCTGAAGACGATTCGTTTATCTTGGTTTGTACAAAGTATTTCATATTGCTATTTTTTGTTCTTCAGGTAAATTATCTGTTTTCTTCTTAAAACTACGTCTACTTTTTCCTGAAGTTGATGGCATGGTTTCATTTGCGTTTCTTGATGTTGTACCCCGTTTTTCGAGATATTTCAGGTGCATATGAAACTCTCTGAGATACAATTTATAAGTCATGACATTTCTTTTGTGGTTTTAAAGATTACCTCTTGAAGAGCCAAATATGGCAAGAAAGGTTTTTCATGCACTCCCTCCTTTTCAAAATACTCGCACATGATCAACATATATTTTCGTACTTGTGAATGGAGAATAAATACTCCCAGGCATAATCTAAATAAGCATATAAATATAACGTGAATGGTCTGTATTTATAAGTTTAGGTAATGTATTTCCTCTCAATAGAGCTTCCACACTCCTGAATACTTTTGTGTGAATATCCCGGTAATGCGGAATTTTAGTAACAAAAATTCAATTGTGAAGTTGGGAATAATAAGAATATTGGTGAATAAAAGACATTTATGGTACATACTTTGAAAGAAATGATGCCAGAAGCTTTGAAAAAAACTGCTTTTGTATCATATTCGACTGCAAACTGATTTTTTCAGACCCCATCTCGTGAAATATGACGCAAGTATATCAAAATTTCATATTCATAACAACAGTTATAATGAAACCTTCAGAATGCTCCGACAAAAGCCACATTTTCTCCAATTCCCATGAAGTATCCCCTAATAAAGTTGCACAAAGCCGGGAAAATCCAAAAATTAAAAATCTAAAGCTGATTAGAAAGAAAGAACTCGAGCAAGATTATTGCGCAGAGGGGTGTCGTTGTTTGCAATGTCAACAATAATAACAATAGGAGGCTCGACAATGGGAAGATACACTGCTGTTTGGATCCGATGAAAGCGAAGCTATCGATGAAAACAATTTGGCCGTACTTTATCGGGTATGGCGGCTTTTTTGAAGCGCTCAACCGAATAGCTTTGAAAATCATGCTGTTTCAGTAAAGAATGGCGGCTACTGTTTATTTTGTCGATAGGTTATTCTCAATTATAGTTTCGTGCTCGGATGCCTCCGCAATAGGGAATATGCGTGATTTTTGTCATGCCATTAATTAATCATATACTCACTATTTTTCTAAAATGACGTTTACCATGTTTTTAACTCAAAGCATTTCAGTTTAAATTGCCATACAGTGTAAGTGAAAAAACAACAACATGAAATATGTACTTTGATTAATTGAAGAAATTAACGAACTGGTTGAATGTGTTAAGCACCTACTACACTAATCGCAAAAAAATATCTTCGCAATTTTTATTAACAATATTCAATGTTACATTTATACAATTATTGAAAACAAATTTTGGGGAACTAGAACCCTTATTTTGTAAGGGGAAAGTTGACGATATTGACATTTTCTGTGTCTAATGTCGATGAAAGATCTGACAACTTATTGATCGACCTAATATTTTATTGGCTATTTTATTTCGACTAGTCAGGGACTCTTCGATGTAACCCTCAACTACTGTTGTTGAGCGCCAGCCACCATGCCGTTTCAATGTCGTTATATCCTCGCCACTATCTATCAATATTGTAGATGAGTATGAAGCAATTTTTTTCCCATATTTCCTATTTTATCAATTCCAATTCTCTGGACAGTGCAGTTTCGTTTCTGATAATTTAGAAAAAAATAAGAATCATGACAATATTTATTCACAATGTTAGCATATTCTCCCGTTACAGTAAATTTTCGAGAAGTTTTTGTTTTAGTGTTTGGAATGTTAACCAAAACTGCGACACCTAAATCTTCAAAATCATGGATACTCATTCTGTACATCTCATCTCTTCTACAAGCACCCATAATTCTCATGATGAGTACAACCTGCAATTGAAAAATATAAACAAATTATAATTAATCAACTAGGTAAAATTCCGTTAATCGGGCTCCGCCTCGAAAATGAAAAATTTTTGGTGGAACTTACGTATTCTGGCCTCCCGAACAAAAAATTCAAATGAAATTTTCGGGGCTCTCAACCCGTTTCGGAGATACGCCCTCCCCCCCCCCCCCCAAAGACAGGAAATCGGGGTTTTACGCATGTCGCACTCCCTTGCTTTTTAAGGCAGGATAGGCAACGCAAACTGCACCGGCAGCTCTTTGTCAGGAGAACAGATGGCTTGAGTTAGGATTTTACTGAGTGGCCGGGTGAGCGCCACTTAGTTTGTTTCAGAAGGAAACCAAGAAAAATAACAAGTTGTTTCGTATATATACTATAGTACTATAGTAAGTGCACATAAAAAATTTGATACCTCCTCTGAGATTATCACGAAACTACCCTTAATTTACCTTTCATATATGAATAACTGAACTCAAAATTTACGTTACAAATTTAGTCTCTGGTTACTACCTGACTGGGTGACTATCTAAGATACCTTGGTGAGGTGGATGGAAGTTCTGTCACTACTTCGGTAGTGAAACGTTGCCTGCCTGGAAACGTGGAGACCTGGAACACAGCCTTGTGTCCTGGGAGCTGATGAGCCCAGAAGGATGGTGCTCCTCGAAAAGGAGATGACCTGGACAGCGGTACAGGTTCATAGCACAGTTGGGTAGCGCCTTGGAGAAAACAGGTGCCGGGAAAGAAACTCCTAGTGGTGGCGTTCCAAGCATGGGCTAGTATTCTCCCCGGAAATCAAAACTTGGTTCCAAAACGGCTGGAATCTTCACGAGAACTCGTTGGGCTAGGATAACCCTCAACTCAAAGTTCATAGGCCGTAAAATGGGTTCAAGCCAGAGTAAGGTCGCGCACCAAAAAATGGCCGAAAACCACGAGAAAGGCGTGAGCCCCAAGAAAAAGGCCCTCAAATCTATGGGATAGAAAATAAAAGGGTTTGAAAAATGGAAACATTTGACTGAAAGTGAACTCACCTCCTAAAAGGATGGCCTTCACACTTAATAACCAACACAGGAATGAAAAGAAATCTCTACCTCGGAGACTTGCCATCGTGCCGAAATTAAAAGACGCTCTGTTAGAAAAAAGAACTTCCTGTTCGATTCATAAAGCCATAACAAAAAAATTACAGACTCCAAAGTCGCTTCGACGCAGAAACATGAAATGAAATAGTGACATTCACCCGTCAAACTTAAACATCCGGTCATTTAAATCTACGCGGGAAGGTTAGCATTTTCCTCAACCACCAGAGTTCGGTTATTCGAATTTCCAATATGATAGAATTTGTGTTATGCTCAGAACGTGAAAAGGGAACAATTTACAGTAGGCCCTTGGAACATATAGGATCTGAAAGCTTTCTCTCACTTCTTCGAGAGCGTTGTGGTAGACACATGCAGCTTTGTATGTGACCACAGAACTCATGGTCACAACTCAAACGGAATTTGAAATTCAAAGGAGGACATCTATGCGAGAGAATACCAAGTAACAGTGACACATTTTTTTAGATTATATTTCACACTGCCAGCAATCGTTGAAAATTATATTCCTCTACTTTTGAAGGCTTTACTATTTGAATTTATCAAACCAATAACCTTACTTTTTTTAAATTGATAACTCACATTCTTGACTGAAGCACTTTGAAAGAAAATTCATTTAGAGAAGGTGAAGCCCATTAAATAGTTTTATTTGAGAATGAATGAAATGTTTACTACACTGTAGTTTAGAATATGAATACTTGAAAGATAATTGGTAGGGTGGATTTTTAGAATTACCGGTAGCTGAAAAGTTAGTTTTCACGCTACACGCCTATGTTTGGATCTCAGCCAATTCCGCTCGAAATTCCTCCTTCTTTCTATCTGCACAATATACACATCATAATATACCTATATTACCTTCTTCATCACTTTCCAACCGCGATGCGCGTTCTACTCTTTTGCTAACCTCGAATTCCTATGACGATTTACATTTTAGAGTTTTGTAGTGAAAAATGGAAAACTGCGTATAATTCAGTGCATTTTCCTTTCTGATAATTTAGAAAAAAATAAGCATCATGACAATATTTATTCACAATGTTAGCATATTCTCCCGTTACAGTAAATTTTCGAGAAGTTTTTGTTGAAGTGTTTGGAATGTGAATCAAAACTGCGACACCTAAATCTTCAAAATCATGGATACTCATTCTGTTCATCTCATCTCTTCTACAAGCACCCATAATTCCCATGATGAGTACAACCTGCAATTGAAAAAAATAAACAAATTATAATCAATCAACTAGGTAAAATTCCGTTAATCGGGATCCGCCTCGAAAATGAAAAATTTTTGGTGGAACTCACGTATTTTGGCCTCCTGAACAAAAAATTCAAATGAAATTTTTGGGGCTCTCAACCCGTTTCGGAGATACGCCCCCCCAAAGACAGGAAATCGTGGTTTTACGCCTATGTTTGTTTCTCAGCCAATTCCGCTCGAAATTCCTCCTTTCTATTAGCACAATATACACTCAGATACCACCTTATTCATCACTTTCCAACCAAATTATACGCAGTTTTCCATTTTTCACTACAAAACTCTAAAATGTAAATCGTCATAGGAATTCGAGGTTAGCAAAACAATAGAACGCGCATCGCGGTTGGAAAGTGATGAAGAAGGTAATATATATTATGATGTGTATATTGTGCAGATAGAAAGAAGGAGGAATTTCGAGCGGAATTGGCTGAGAAACAAACATAGGCGTAAAACCCCGATTACCTGTCTTTGGGGGGGGGGGCTTATCTCCGAAACGGGTTGAGAGCCCTAAAAATTCCATTTGAATTTTTTTTCAGGAGGCCAAAATACGTAAGTTCCACCAAAAATTTTTCATTCTCGAGGCGGAGCCCGATTAACGGAATTTTACCATCAACTAATTACTGTGGAAATTACTTTTGATACAAGGTATTCGTTGTCTGGGGCTTCTTTGATGAACGTATCAAAAACTTTGGATTTTTTGGCTCTGTGTCCATCGGATTTCCGCTTTAGAAATGCTTTCAATTTGAAATATTAACTAATATCCACGGCATCATTGATATTAAGCATCGTTTTCAACATACCCTAGTATGCCCATGAAGTGGAAGATTTAAATTTATTTGATATATTTTCAAAGTGAGCCATCACAACATTCTCTGAACGAGAACTAGTTTACACCAGTCCATGAATAGAGTATAAGAAATTGTATATTTTTCTCTAGATATGTCAGGCACTAAATTCAATGAAGCGTTATTTGCTGCATCCATAATACTTGGCGGAGTTGAAGTTCTTTCACTATCACTAGTTTCCATGCTGAACTGAATTTGAAACACTTTTTAAATATCGTTTATCGTATTGAATTGTCACTTGTATGTGTATATTGTCTCTATGGTTACGGCAATGTTACCTGGTTACAGCGTCTTTTGTTTTATCTATGCCACACCTCTTTTGCCGTGACGAAGATTGTAACGATTTACCCACGGGCTTCTCAAACATTGTGCACTAGTAGGAGTATTAATTAAAATGTACTACATTTAGAAATCATCATTGAACATACAATGAAGGGATTTCGTAACAGTCGTAGAAAAATATAATATAATGTTAACTTCGCAGCTTCTACTCAATTGATCTCTGCTTACGTGAAATCGAGATTTGATGCAAAATACGCTGTCATCATAAATGTATCTATTTATGATGGATTGTCCTTCTATTGTGCTTGGATAAAACCACTTTCAGTAATCGTTCCAGATTCACTACAAATTTAGATTCACTAGAAATCGCCACAGGAATACAGATTTGAAATATTTTACCATCATGTATGTATGAATATCGATGTCGATGATCCACTGCTGTGTCGTCTGTTGTCGCAACTCGTTTCGAACAATGGTGACGTGTTTTGTAAGTTTGAATTTCCCTCCCTAGTTATTTGATTTTTTATTATATTTCATGGGTTTGGGGCTGGATTCAGACAGATCCGAAACCCGATCGTACGACGATCAGATGGCCTTCTGATTGGTCTAAATTTAAATTCCGACCAATTTAGACCAATCAGAAAGCTATCTGATCGTCGTACGATCGGATTTCGGATCTGTCTGAATCCAGCCTAAGTAATAACTGAATGGAAAATCACCATTCAACTATAATATGTAGATAATAAAGATTCGCAAAAAAATTTTTGAAACAAATTTGAATTTTATGAATATTCTCTATTGTGTTTACTCCTTACTCGGAGAGTGAGTGGAAACAGTATATTATATACCGAGTGAAAATAAAATCATTCCTCTCTAGGGAAATATATTGCCACAGGCATGCTAAGCAATTTTTAGAGAGAGAAGTTATTTTTTTGCCAAGGTTTTCGTACTATTTTGAATCACAATCATTTGAAATTGTTTTACAAAATGAACAAGAAATAATTATTCCTGAAATCATTTTTTCTTTATCTGCGTTTTTAGTGGTGACAATATATTTTTGTCTCATGTTGAATATCAAACCAAAGTATAGTGAACAGTGAACCTATTGCAAGGAAATTAAAAGTGATATAATACTTCATTGATAAGTTATTACGGTAATGTTAAGTTTATTGGGCACCAAGCGATAAAAAAAATTGCGGGAACTTACGTATTTCGACCTCCTGAACAAAAAACTTAGATAAAAATTTTGGCGCTCTCCAATAGTTTTTAAGATACAGGGCATTTTTTGGGTCAAAAATGGAATTTTTGAATACACGTTCCTGCATCAAAATAACACTTGAAATTCATCCTTCTTTTTTATCAGCACAATGTACACATCCCTAACTATCCGTTCCACAATTTTTTTCATTCGGAAACACTAGTTTTATAACAAAAAAATTCACTTTTCCTCAACAACAACAAAAACATTGAAAATTCGGCATGTCACTGCTAAAAGTTTAGTGTATTTTTTTTATGAGGGGTTGGTACCTTGGAAAACCAGAGCACACTATTCAAATTTAAAATATCAAGAATAATAAAACAATTGCTGAGTGTCGATGGTGAAATGAAGGAAAATTAATCCCTCATAAAAAAAATACACTAAACATTTAGCAGTGACATGCCGAATTTTCAATATTTTTGTTGTTGTTGAGGAAAAGTTAATTTTTTTGTTATAAAACTAGTGTTTCCGAATGAAAAAAAGTGTGGAACGGATAATTAGGGATGTGTACATTGTGCTGATAAAAAAGAAGGATGAATTTCAAGTGTAATTTTGATGCAGGAACGTGTATTCAAAAATCCCATTTTTGACCCAAAAAATGCCCTGTATCTTGAAATCTATTGGAGAGCGCCAAAATTTTTGTTCAGGAGGTCGAAATACGTAAGTTCCCGCAAAAAATTTTTTTTTATCGCTTGGTGCCCGATAAACGTAACATTACCGCTATTACAAACTGTGACAGTATTCAGCGTTTATTGTTGACTCTAAAGTAATTTGAACACCCTACAGTGGCGTCCAAATTTATAAAAATAGAGCGTAAATTCAAATGCTGTGAGAAAGACTCTGAAAACCTTATTTGCGTTACATGGTTTGACATTTTTCATTCAAGTCATTCGAACCGAAAGAACATTCATAAAGAACTTTGTGGTTTCAAAATCTACAGTTCCATAAAATGCGAGCTGAAGTATTCAGAGAGGAAAAAGAATGCTGGCATCCTAGTAAATGAATATAAAAAGTTGTAGAAGGACTTGATCCAAAGAGATGAGACTATAAATCAAATAGAAGATGTGAACTCAAAAAAATTAACTTCCAGAAAGTTCTAGAAAATCAGGACAAATTCTTCAAGCATGTTTCACATGAAACCAAAGTACAAATGGAAGAACTAAAAGGAGAACTGAAGGAAGATGTCAATAAGAAAGTAATATCAGTGCGAGAGGAGATGAAAGGACTAGAAAAGAGAGTCGAAAAGTAGATAGCATTTCTCAGGAACCAAGATCGCCAAGACAGGGTTGCCACATCAGGAATTTCCGTAAAACCGCCGACTTTTGATGGACAGTCGTCTTGGTCCATGTATCGTCGACAATTTGAGGCTGCGGCAGAAACTAATGGATGGGGCGACGAGGAAAAAGCTACGGCACTGATCGTAGCTTTGAGAGGGCCAGCTTTGGGTATATTACAAACGATACCCATAGAACAGCAGAAGCAATATCAGGACCTGATTTCTGCACTGGAGTTGAGGTATGGCGATCAACACCGAGAACAGCTGTACCGGGCCCAAATGAAGACTCGCACACAAAAATCAGGTGAGAGTCTGCAAGAATTTGAGGCAGATGTTCGACGCCTAATCCAGCTGGCGTACCCAGATGCACCAAGGGATTTCAAGGAACAGTTAGCAGTGCAGATATTTATAGACGGACTGAGAGACCCAGAAATCCAAAGAACATTGCGAATTACAAGATTCGAAAGGAGTAGCGATGCCTTGGTACGTTCGCTAGAAGTGGAGGCGGCCTTCAACACCTCAAGGCCGAAAGTGCGAGCGGTAACAATTGACAATCCTGAACATAGATCTGGCGCAACGAATGGTTCATTTGAGAAATTTCTGGAGGAGATCAAATCGTTGATAAGTGGAATGAGCACCCAGAAGAAGAGAACGTGCTACCGATGTGGAAAACTGGGACACCTTATCAAAGACTGTTGGGTGAAAATGCCGCAGAGGATTTGCTATAGATGTAGGAGGCCGGAACATTTCATAAAAGACTGTAGGGAGAGAATGCCACAGAGAAAATGTTACAGATGTGGAAGATCAGGGCATTTCATGAAAGATTGCAAGGTGAGAATGCCAATAAAATCCAACTCACCTGCCAGGACGCCAACAAGTTCGCAATCATCTGCGAGGTCAAGGTCACCGAGGGTCATTTGTGTTAACAGGCTAAAAAGAACATCTGAGAGCCTCACCATTCCAGGGAAATTGAATAAAATGGATGTAATATGCACCATAGACACCGGTGCTGCAGTTTCCTTGGTACGCAGCGACATCCTTCGGCCTGGAAACGTAAAGCCTATTTCACCCAACGTCGTGATTCGGACAGTCACTGGTGAAAACGCACCTATTCGAGGAGAAGCTGAAATTACGTTGATTCTTGGGCGACTCACTATCACAGGTACAGTCTACGTCGCAGATATAGAAGATGAAGTCATACTCGGAATGGACTTGATCAGTGACCATGGAATTTCATTCGACAATGAGCAAAAGATCATAAGGTTCGGAGAAGAAGAATTTGTCCTTACAACTCCAACGGAAAGGACGAAACCTGCCAAACTGCGATTATTGAAAACTGCGAGAATCCGTGCACTGTCGAAGGAAGTAGCTCGTGTCACAGAGAACAATGTCCCTGAATGCAGCGTCCAGCCATCGGATTCCGGACAAGTCCAGGTGAAGACAGCAAAAGCCATCCTTGTAAGAGCCGCCAGGTGTCGCGTTGGAGGTACAAGTGACATCTCCGTGATGAAAACAACTGGAAGGGCTGACTTGGTCAAACAAGAAGTCATCAGTGGTCAAGTCCACTTGATTCAACAACCATCAAGAAGAGTTACATTCCCTAAGCGACAAGAGATGCTAGAGCGCATTGATAGGAGGAAGGTGCGGCACTATCGGAAGGCAAACACTGGCGGATTCCAAGAAGAAGATCGAGTGTGGCTGTACAACCCCCGTCGTAGGATGAATGATGTGGTGTACATTGTTCAACGTAAGCCTAGAACAAAAAGGAAAGTCGTACACCTTAAGAGACTCAAATGTTACAATGGGCATAACGAGATGTTGTTTGATCGGGACGATCAAAATTGAGAGGGGGATAATGTTACGTCCTAACGCCGGCCCTGACGAAATCGTAAACGCAAGGTGAGGGATCGCGTCGTAGCGAACGTCATTTTCCTGGAATCCGTAAGCCGCCTAGAGAATTCGAGAAACGTCATCGCGGCTTCTCGGGAACATTCTTCACAGGCGTACGCAGGAGTATAAATACGGGAGAGCGTTCGCAACGCAGACAGAGTTAGTTAGTCAAAGAGTTGGCTATTCGGAGAATTGGTATTCAGAGCTAAGTGACGAGAATTGTTGAGATCTGAGTGAAGCAGAGCTTTGTGCGAAAGAGAATTGTTAGTTCAGAGAGTTTTAGTAGCGAGCGAGCATTGGAAAGTTATCAGAGCGATTTTAGTGATTGTGTTGTATCGTATTGTGATAGAGAGTTATAATAAAAGTAGTTTAGTGTTGTTTGGTGTTTTAATTGACGAACCCAGAGGAATATCGTAACAATATATATGAATAATATTTATTATATATATATACTATGTGTATTTGTTTTTTTCCCCATAACTCGCTTATTCTTTAAGCAATCAAATCCACCAAAAAAGTATTTTGTAGCTTTTTCCAAGGGCTATAAGCTTATTTACATGATTTTTTGTTCCAGATTATATTTTTGAAAAGGTTCATTCTGAAAGGGCTCGAAAAAGGTACTTTGCGCGAACCCCTCACAAATTTAAACTGGCCATATCTTCCTCTATTTTCATCCTGCGGAAAAAATAAAACACCAAAATTTTCAGAGAAGAATAAACTTCAGTTTTGTACTCTAAAGAATTTTGCATGTGATCAATACTTTTCGAGTTATTTCGAAGAAATGGTGATTTTTCGCTGAATTACATACACGATTTTTTCTATTCCATCTCAATTTTTTCCAAAACTACGTACTTTCAATTGATGGAAAACTCAGTACTCATTATAAGAACATAAATGAAGTGAATCAAGGAGTAACAACGATTTTTTGCAAAGGGGGGGAAGAGAGGATGTGTTATTCACAATTTTTTTTCAACGAAAAAAATAGGATTCAATATTATTTCCTTCATACCTCGGCCAGTTTTGATGCTAGAAACTTTTATAAAAACCAAAAATAAAGGATTTTTGAAGGACTTTAAAAAAGGTTTCATGAGTTTTCCCGAAAAATGCATTGGTTTCTGGTTATTGTACGTAGAAACTTTCCATTTTGGCGTTTGAAAATACCAATCAATTTTCAACAAGCAATTATTCATTTTGTAGTGGGTTTGCATACATCACAAATGAACGATCGCCTTTGTTATTTCAAAAGCTATAATTTTGCTCCCCACAGGTTTTTCGATTAGATGCATATTTTTTCAGGTATTCGCGAAAAAGTATCTGAAAACGTGTTTTTTTTTCCTGAAAACCAACAATTTCACTCGCGAATAAGTCGAAATGTATTGCTGTTCAGGAAAAACTCCATTGAACAAAAAGTGCTTAGAATAAGTCAATCTATTGATTTCCGCACTTATTTTCAATCAAAAATTTTTCACCCCCAAGAAGGGCATCCACCCCCAGGGAGAAAGCAACCCTCGGCACAGGGTAGATTTTGACAAAGAGAGTATGTAGATCCTGATTCCAAATTCTCATGCGAATTGGTGCTGTATGGGATAAATACACGGGAAAATGGTCATAGACTGGACTAGAAACATTGTCCAAACAAACAGAAAAATATTACATCCTATCCATTGTGAAACCAGATGATTTACTGCTACTGACCTTCGAACAATAAAAATTATTTTAACACATTAAATAAAATTATTGAGAAAAAAATCACATACCTTCTAGACACTTCAATGAACGAAAATCCATGGAAAAAAATTCTCCCGTAATTATTTTACAGTGGAATAATACTCTAGTGAGGAACCCTTCCAATATATTCATGAACATATTGTAGCACTTTTCTATGATTCCTTTCCTTTACAAAAACTCAGTGGAAACAGAACAGTAGTGGTTGACTGCTGGGATCAAAACGTCATCTGAAAATTTAAGATGTCTGGATTATACGAGAAAATATAGTAACGCAGCTTTTTTCCACAAACACCTCACTAATTATCGAAGGATCTACAGGACACTCATCAAAGCAGCCAAGGAAAGTTATCACAAGAATAAAATCAATGAATCCGGTGATAAATCTTAAACCAGCTGGAACATTATAAGTGATCTAGAGGAGGAAGACTACACTAACAAATCGAAGACTACTCTTACATGTAACGAAATGAGTAAGTAATATTATATTTCACCGCTCGCTCTGCTAGTATCATAACACAGAATTAATATCAAAGAATTATGACCCGATGGAACACTCTGGCAATTTTACCATATCTTTTAGTCACCCTTATTGTATGATACGGATATGTTAGGGTTAAAAAAAGTCATGTTCAATTACACATGAAAGAAAACGCTTGGAATTGACGAAATTTTTGTAAGAGTTCTTGACAACCTCCAGAAGACGCTCTTCATACTTTGGACACCGTAATAAATAACTCATTTCGGAGTGGTATTCATTCCCAGACTTCCTGAGAAATGCCATTGTGATTACCTTGCAGAAAGGTGATGCTTTAGACTCACCATCAAATTTTCTGCCGCTTCCTCTCATACCCGGACTTGCAAAAATATGTGAAAATTTGAATAACGAAATCCCTGATAAAACATTGGCAGGGGACTAATTATTCAAGAAAGGCTCTTATACATATGTGAGCACAGAGTGTTTGCAGATTTTCTGGTGTGTTCTCTCTCATTGAGGTTTGGTATTATTTCTACATTGATTTAGATAAGATGAAGCTAAAAATCGGTTCCTCAAAACTCATTTGTTATGATGACGTATGAGAAGGAAGAATCTATAGTGAAAATTAATGCTGAAACTCAATTGTATGGACCCCTTTTTTTCGGAAATCTCACATTATTCGACTATGAGGACACGCTGGGGATTTCATACGTTTTCTTCAAAAATATTATTGGGTATTTTCCAATATTCTGCATTTTACAAAGTTGCAAGTATAGTGCTAGTTCATATAAAAAGGAATTGCATTCTCTGTGAAAACTGTGCGAAAACATTCGAACATCAATGGTAGTGTTTTTTGTGTTATTCATTTGTCTATATAATTGAATGAAATAAAAAGGGGGACAACTGTATCAAAACCGGACTGGAGAAGAAGGAAACGAAAAGCAGCATCAAATATTATTTATGAATTTTGGCACTATTTATATTTCACCTGATATGAATATCAAATGGTTATAGTTACTTCAGTTGAAATGAAATGAATTGTGTTTTTTTTTTTCATAGTTCACCATGCAAAAAGCACTGCGGGTTTTTCAGATCATTGCTGCAGCTGAATCGATTCCTGTACAATTATATTCAACAGCATTGAAATGATACATTCAGTTCATTTAAAACATTTCAGTAATTATTTCTGGAAAGGCAAAATCATTTCCAAATGAAATCCGTAATCAAGCAATATGTTTTATATTCGTGGTGAAACAAACATTGATTGAATTAATAGTTGTTTATTCCGAATACCGGGGCAGGATAATGCTGTGATCGGTCACACCACACTGTGCGTGGTATAGAAATTGAACGTGAAATTACAAATTTACAAAGTTAGAAACACAGAATCACCCCTGTTATACCTACTCCACGTGATGAAGACTCGTCTAGGCTTAATAGCTTATCCATGGTGGACGAATCTATTCCGAGTACGTCTAAACAACAGAACACTTGTACACAAAACTATTACATTTCACCAATCCGAAGTAACGAAAGTAATATTGACGACTCTGATGAGGATCCCACTTACCAACTAGGTCAAAAAAGTAAAGCACCAGTAAAGGTAGTATCTGCTTCATCGTCTTCATCTAGCACCAGCAGTAGCAGCTCGGACACCGAATATAATCATGTCCAAGTAAACCCTGAAAATGCTGAAATTGATGCCGTAGATCCCTTGATAGAAAAAAAGGGTAAAAAAAGATTACGTAAACCAACAACGTAGAAATCAAATGTCGCCAAAGTGTTGAGAAATTCTGGTAAAGCCTACCAGTCACGTTCGAAGTCGAAGAAACAAGTGCCAGAAAGAAAGATTGGACCCCCCTGTGGGGAAAAATGTCGCCTGAAATGCAAATATAAGATCGATGAAATGTCAAGGAAACAGCTCTTTGATGCATATTGGAAACAAGGCAATCTTGAAAGGCAGAGAGAGTTTGTAGTACGACACTCACATACAATAAAGCCTAAATATCGATATTCAAGTACAAATGACTCTAGAGCTCTCAACACCGCCTTTTATTTTGAAGTTGATGGTTCCAGAATTAGAGTATGCAAGCCATTTTTTAAATCGACTTTTGACTTGAGCTATAAAGCGATAAAGACGGCACTTTCTAAGAAAGCAGGATCAGGAATTATTGAAGCTGATATGAAAGGAAAACACGAAAATCATCCAACTATTCACCCACAAATCAAACAAAGCGTTATAGATTTCATAAATAGTATACCAAAAATTGAATCTCACTACTTGAGAGCCCAAACAACTCGCGAATTTATTTCAAGTGATAAATCATTGGCCGATATCTACAGAGATTATTGACGAGTACGTGAAACTGATGGTTTACCTTTTGCCACGTCTTCAACATTCAATAGGATATTCAACATTTCTTTTTTCGTACCGAAAAAGGATCAGTGTGATCTGTATGAAAGGTACAAAAACTCAGAAGAAGAAGAAGAAGAAAAGCACAAGTTAAGTCAAGAATATGAACAGCATCTGAAAGAAAAGACTTTGGCAAGATCTGAAAAAGAAAATGACAAAAATATAACCGATGGAACCATCGTAGCAGTTTACGACTTGCAAGCTGTATTGCAAATTCCTAAGTGAAAAGTATCCTTATTCTTTTATAAATCCAGGATAAACTGCTTCAATTTCACGATTTGCGATTTGAGGGCAACAAATGTCTTGTGTTACTTTTGGGATGAAACCGAAGGAAGCAGAGGAGCTGTTGAGATTGGGAGCTGTATACTTGACTATATCAAATCTCAGACAGACCAGAATCCTAATAAAGAAATTGATATAATTTTCTATTCGGATAATTGTGGTGGTCAACAAAAAAATAAGTTTTTATTATCTGCATATGCCTATGCCGTTAACAAAATGAGAGTTAAGTCAATAACTCACAAATTTTTAATACGCAGCCACTCACAAAATGAAGTAGATAATGTGCATAGTGTAATTGAAAAGCAGATCAAAAGATATTTGCGGTCTGGTCCCATCTTCATACCAGAGCAGTATAAAACTTTGATTATTACTGCAAAAAAGACAGGGAAACCTTATACAGTCTTAGAAATGACTCATGACAAGTTTTATGACGTGAAAGCTTTGCAAGAATCGTGGGGCACGAATTTCAGTATTGACGAAGAGAGAAATCAGATCAAGTGGCATGACATTAAGATTCTCAAAGTTGAAAAAACATCCTGAAGCGTTCATTCTACAAAACATCATTTGAGGAAGAAGCATGTAGAAGAGCTTGTGTGCGAAAGCGGGTTCTTCGCGCAAGGGAAACCGGGACAGCCACAGATCTATCGTCATTTTCAATGGGGATGACGGCTGCAAAACTCTACCAGTAGGAGCGCCACCACTCCATGCACTTTTGACAGCCTCTCAAGTTAAATGACAACAATTCAAAACATTAAACGTCCCTCCTTTGCAATAATTAAGAATATAAAGTGTTGAAATCGACATAAAATGGCCTTCTATAGTGCATTCGGATGTAAAAATGTAGGTACGCATTTATTTCCAAAAGAAACAAAACTGAAAAAGCAGTGGGAAGTAGCCCTGAAAATAAAGAGCTTTCAGGCTTCTGAACATTCTAGATTATGCTCCAGTCACTTAGCAGGGCTAGTAGATGGTTATTATGATGTTTTTTAACGAAACACCTCTGTAATCAGTTAGAATTTTTTAACCTTCACTCAGATCTTTTTTTTTTCCTTCGAGGGATCCACCACGTTCCCTCAACAAACTTTTCAGTTCTGGTACAGACAAACATCCATATCTATCGGTTGGAGAAAACATCCTTATTATTCTCAAGTATCTTTTGAAAATATTCATCAAAATAAAAATAAAACATAACCTGCAAGATCACTCGTTAGGCACATGCAGACGTGCTGCCACCTACTAAAAGCTTTGGGTCATCTTCCCCATTGGCTTAACACAGGCATACACAGGGAAAATTGCATTGTCGGATGCAAAAAGAAAAGACATAAAAGAATTGATTGTTAAAAACGTTATTCCGAAATCCTATTATGATATCGCAAGGTTTTCGGGCTTGAGGGCCGTGTATTGGAATTTTTAATTCCGGAGCTTTCGGCTACATCTGCGGCAGCCATCTTCAGCGGCGTAGTCGTAGGTCAACTCTCCTGTGCGAGTCTACTATGACTGGTGTTACATCTGGAGGTGGCGACTTGTTCTTATGAGGTTGGATCGTGTTCTGTCGGACGTCGGATTCTCTGGATATGTCGGACCGTGGCGTTAATTTATTCAGAACCGGATGCCAAATTTTGTTTAGACTTAATCCTTCTTCCTTCCTATTGAAATTATCTTTGTGTTTATATATTTCAATTGCTTCCCGGTATAAGCGAGTGGAGTAATGTTTGGTCGTTGAGAGAATTGAAGTCTTATCGAACTGGATGTTGTGGTTTTCTATAAGGGCATGTTCCGCTACAGCTGATTTTTCAGTTTGCCCTAATCGACAATTTCGTCTATGTTCACTGATTCGTGTCTTGAAGCTGCGTTTGGTGGTTCCTACATATACTTTTCCACACGAGCACGGAATCCTGTACACCCCAGCATTAGATAGTGGGTCTCTAGGATCTTTAGCAGATCTCAGGTGTTCCTGTATTTTCCTCGTGGGTTTGTATATTGTTTTGATATTGTGTTTCTTCAATATTTTTCCAATGCGATCCGTGGTACCCCTCAGGTAAGGCAGGAAAGCGGTTCCCGTTGGAATCACGTCTTTTGATTTTCCGGTTGTTTTAGGTTGTATTGCCCGTTCTATAACTCTGTCCTGGTATCCATTAGCTCGTAGAGCGTTTCTGAGGTGATTAAGTTCATCATTCAGAAATTCCGGTTCGCAGATTCGTTTCGCTCTATCAACCAGCGTTTTTATGATGCCCTGTTTTTGTTGCGGGTGGTGATTGGAGTCTTTGTGCAGATATCTGTCGGTATGTGTCGCTTTGCGATAAACTTTGTGGCCAAGTTTACCATCATTCCGCCTCGTAACCAATACATCCAAGAAAGCGAGTTGCTCGTTTTGTTCAATTTCCATGGTGAATTGAATTCTTGGGTTGACATTGTTTAGATGACTCAGGAATGATCTCAGCTCTTCTTCGCCGTGATTCCAGATCACGAATGTGTCATCCACATACCTTAACCAGCATTTGGGTTGTTTCGCAGCGGTCCTAAGTGCTATTTCTTCGAATTTCTCCATGAAGAAATTTGCTATAACGGGACTAAGTGGACTCCCCATTGCGACTCCATCCTTTTGTTCATAAAGTGTGCCATTGAATTGGAAATACGTAGTTGTCAATGTTAGGTGTAGCAGTGCCATTATATCTTCTGGAAATGCGTCCCTCAGGTATGTGAGAGCCTGTTCCAGAGGCACGTTTGTGAATAACGACACTACATCGAAACTGACCAGGATATCCCCCGGGGATACCGACAAGGTTTTTAGTTTCTCCACAAAGTGTTTCGAATCTCTGACATATGATTCCGTGTGGCCTATCATTGTTTGCACCATTCCTGTCAAGTACTTCGCTAGGTCATACGTTGGTGATCCGATTGTACTCACTATAGGTCTCAACGGTACGTCTGGTTTATGAATCTTCGGACGTCCATATAGTCTGGGGGTGACCGCTTCCGATTTGCATAAAGACTTTTGTGTTTCTTGGGGAATTGATGATTGCTTAATCAGTTTATTGGTTGTTCGTAGGATTTTTTGCGTGGGGTCCCCCCGTAGTGTTTTGTATGTATCAGGATCCAATAAGTCATATATTTTGTCCTGATAGTCTCTTGTGTTGAGGATTACTGTGGCGTTCCCCTTATCAGCTGGTAGGATTATTATGCTTTTATCTTGGTTGAGAGTTTTTAGAGCTTCATGTTCTTTCCTTGATAAGTTGGATTTCGGTGGTTTCGCTCTGCGAAGAATCCTTGCTGTTTCCGTTCTTATCTCTTCCCCAATGTCCGTGGGTAGTTTCTTTATTGCAGTTTCCACGTTGGCAATTATGTCTTCCGTTGGTATGGCCTTTGGAGTTATGCTAAAGTTTCCTCCCTTTTCCAAAAGTGATTTCTCTTCCAGGGAGAGCACGCGGTCTGATCGATTTATGACTATTCGATCTGCTGGGAGCGTTGGTTTACTAATGGATGAGGGTTTCAATCTTTCGAATTTTTCTTTGTGGTTTTTGGAGCGAACTGCATGTGTGACCTCCATTGTACTGTGTGTTATGCTGTCCACCTTGTTCCAATCTTCACAGCTCAATCGTGAACTCAGTAAGATGTGGGCCTCTTTTAGTTTGTCATCATTCAAAGCCAGGTCTCTGCGTGTATCGTGTATGCGTTCACGAAGCAGGGCTTTTTCCAACCGGTTGTAAATTCGATGGGCTTGTGCTGTTCTGAATGTTCCAGATGTAACACCAGTCATAGTAGACTCGCACAGGAGAGTTGACCTACGACTACGCCGCTGAAGATGGCTGCCGCAGATGTAGCCGAAAGCTCCGGAATTAAAAATTCCAATACACGGCCCTCAAGCCCGAAAACCTTGCGATATTACAACACCGGCCGTGAAAGCCTACATTCTTTCCTATTATGATGTTTATTATAAAGGCGTTCTGGGCGATAATAATTAATTGACTGCTGTATTATTTTTATACTGTTTATCTTTCTGCCCATACAATTTATAAAAATGTGATCTAAAAGTGCCAATATTATATTTTAGATATACAGTTCATTTTAAGTGTTTTTATAATTTGAGGAAAATCATTGTTGTTTTTTATATTATTAATAAATAAAAATTTATTTGATTTGAATACTTGAATTGTTTTTTCCTAACTAATCCGCCAATATTCCTCTTTTGTTGGTTACAGACCGCTCTAAGAGTTGGACTATAATGATCAATACAAAATACTCATAATATATCATGTTCATGTTGATAATTCAAAAGAGAGTTAACTTAAAACTAAATCCAACAAAACAGGTTCAAGTAAAAATATGAATAAAATTTAAGATTCTTATTACATCTTTCCTGACCTTGTATTTGAAATACATTAAATTATACAGAATTTTTTTTTGTGTACAGGGATACAGCAATTAGTTTTTCGTCTTCTCTAAAAAATTAGCTTTTTTTGAGTTGATACCTGTTTAGATCTAGGTGTGCGAAATGAAAGCAACACTATTTTGTTATTTACTATATGCATGCAAGACTGAAAGGAATTTGTCATCCGCAAACCTATCATCAGCTGCCATAGTCGTACTAACAGAATCCAGTGGACATGTTCACTAGATTTCTGTCGAGTCGATTGCAATATCGGTTCAATCACTATATTATTATGCCGGCCAAATTCCCCATATTGTTCTGAAAATGGTTGTGCCAAAAATTGTTCGTTCCGTTAACCAGCTGACGAACTTCAACACTCAGAAGTCGAAACTTGTGCGAGCAATGTATTAACGAGGCCTTACCTTTTAACGTGTGATTACCCAGCATAATGGCCTGGCAGGGATTTGAATCCCGGTCTTCCTCTTGAAGGGCGGACGTGCTAACCGCTACACTATCGAGACCACCACATATTTTCTATTCTTTTCACTTGATTCCGTTTTTCATAAAAATTGCAGTAAATTTCGCTTATTTTGACGACTACTCGAATCAAGAAGTATAGTTTGCCGACTGGTCAATTGACTATGTACTTCTATAAACTATAAAATTCAGAATGGAGGTGTTTTTATGTGAAATAAAAATATTTGTGGAAGAATATGTGTAGAAAAGGTGTAAATATGGGGAGTAAACATGTGCTTCACTAGTTTGATAATGCAAAAAAGGGGAAATATGCCCGTCTTTTCAAATTTTAAAAGCGTTAACTTCTGAACCAGGAAAAAACATCCCTCTCTGCCATATTTTTTTCACATCGGATTAGAAGTTTTTGTAAAAATATTTCGAATCAGAATGCGATTCGCCCACTCTTCATAAAGGAACAAATTTCAAAATCGATTTTTAATATTTACATTATGCTTTGAAACCATCGTGTGAATATTCTAATTTAGACTTGTGTACTCTCCTTCGGTACTGCAGGTTCAGGTTGTTGTTGCATTCAAAAATGCAAGCATTCGAGGCTGGAACAGACGAAAATATATGAAATACTAATCAGCACTTTTCGCTTTCTCGTCAATTTTTTATGAGAAACACTGCTTGTCAGACCGTCATTCAATTCCTCTTTGACTTTATATTGAATTCACATCACACTATTTTACATACAGATATTGTGTACTATTTATCTCGAGAGAAAATATTTTTACCATAGGATGAGGTGAACAGTATTCTCGGGAATGATTTCTAACTTCTGTCAACCATTCGAAGAAATAGTACAAGAAATAAATACTTGCAAGGTTCCTGTTAATGAATTTTGTGTTCAAATTAGGCATTGCAAATAGACTACATCAAGCTTGCCACAAATGTAATTATTGCCATTTTTCTTTCATTGGCCTAAGTAGAGGTTGAAATTGTTCATATTGAGCATAGTTTTAACGAATGAGTTCGATATGCAAGTAATCATCACTACGTAGTATAAAACAAAGTCTCTTTCCGCTGTCTGCCTGTCCCTATGTATGCTTAGATCTTCAAAACAACGCAACGGATTTTGATGCCTTTCTCAAATGGATAGAGTGATTCCAGCGGAAGGTTTGTATGTATGATTCATGCATAATATGACGATAAATTTAGTGGTTTCGAATGTGATGTAAATAAACACATTTTTTTGCGCTTACATTGCAAACGGCTGGCTGAACCCTACGAGATAGATGAAAAAATAAAAGCCCGCTTAGATAGAGATGACTGGCAAAATGGCACACCTAGAAGCGGAAGTAACTTGGTATATAAGATGGCTTGAAGACCCAAGAAGGAGTGGGAGCTGGTATATACGGAGGCAGAGCAAAGACGAGAATCGCACTCAGCCTCGGACATAATGCAACTGTGTTCCAGGCAGAAGTAGCGGCCATCGAACACTTTATAGGGGAAATGAACAGGCAGAAGGTCTCAAATAAAACCATTGCTATTTTCTCTGACAGCCAGGCGGCACTTGAGGCGCTCAGCTCATCTCGAATCTTGTCAAGAGTAGTGAGAAGCTGTCTGAGCGCACTCAAGGAGCTGAATACCCATATAGGGCCGCCACTCTAGCGCGAGTACCCGGACATAAGGGTAACAAGGGCAACGAGGAGGCCGATGCTCTTGCCCGTGACATCCATAAATTCATGGATGCAACCGAATCGATAGACTGGTGGAATGAGCTCCCAGGAATGCGGCAGGCGAAAGAGTTCATAAAGAAACCATCATCGCTCATATTTACGGAAGATCTGCTGAACCACAATCGTAAGGTTGTAAGGGTAGTGGTGGGTCTCTATAGGATCCTCCAACAGAGAGAATACGTCTGCTAGAGTCCGACTCAAATATGTATGAAACATAATTTTCAACTTGTGTCCACAGAAGGAGTCTGATATCAATAAAAACGCTTATCAGTATACAAAACTACAAAAAGTATGTTTCATTAAGGTATATACTCCCTTGGCTTTCTAATACTATATTGAAATCGCTTTCATCAGTTCGTGGCAGTTCCTGATAATGGCCTATTGAAAAATCCATTACAGTTAGTAAACAATTCTCCGAAACAAGCGTACGAACGAAATACAATATTTTCAGAAATGAATGAAAGGCGGCAGAGTATTATGTATACGTTATAACAGGAATAAAAGAGGTTAATATTTGGCAAAAAATGTATATTCTGCAGCGCGTTCAGATCCGGACTGGAAAATCTTCGAACAAAAACTGAAAGAATGCATTCCCTAGTCCAATGTGAGTTATGTGTATTAATGTTATGTGAGAATTCAAGATTGTGTCTATCCACATTATGGAGGATTATGATATTGTGTGGAGATGGAGAAGGCTAGTTTCTGTTGTTGAGATCCGTCACGTTCATCGTGGCTACTATCTAAATGGGTGACCGTTTTCGCTTGGTCGAACTTTCACCCTCATCGTCGCATGTGTTAAGTATCAAACGTTGGAGAGTAGGACATCATTAACCTAGAAACCATGAGATCTGTTTATTTTCCGAAAAAAAAGGTAACCTTTTTTTTATACGGCAGTGGGGTTTTCATGATCAGTCTTTTAGGATCAACTATCTCGAAGAAATCTATATAGGTATTATATATATTTGGTCGTTACAACCCATTTTTGAAGGAATATTCAGTTTTTTCTTTTCTGTCATTAATTGCACTACTGAAATCTGACGACTCAGTTATCGATTTATATTGCAGCATCGTTCTAGACATGATTCATGCTAGGTCATTTGACACCCAAGAAAGTGTTTCATTTCATTTTATTATGAATATTGAGGCAACTCAACAGATGGGTCTTATACACCATCCAATATAATAGTGTTACATAAAAACATTGATAATTCAGATTTGTTTGCTCCACATCAACATTATCAGGATGAATAGTAGACAAAATAACAATCATATGGAGAAATAATATGGAGTTGCCCTTGTGTTACCTATGCAAAGCTGATAGTATGGCTGGATGGTATTTTCATTTATGTAGAAGATGTTTGACGTTTCGGAAACCAAAGCTGCTTCCGCTTTCAAGTCTTGGTCACAAATAATTCTCTTGTAGGTTCGTTTTCGATAATCTGTCAAATATCTGAGATTTGACATATCAATTTGTCTTTCAAGAGAGGTAGACAGGTAAGATTTATATCAAATGTACTCGTTGAAAAAAAATTGTTTCTAAAATTGTTCGTTTCCATTAACCAGCTGACGAACGTCAACCCTCAGAAGTCGACACTTGTGCGATCAATGGATTAACGAGGCCTTACTTTCTAACGTGCGATTACCCAGCACGGTGGCACGGCAGGGAATCGAACCCTGGTTTTCTTCTCGAAAGGCGAAACGTGCTAACTTCTACACTACCGATAACTACGACAGCACGATAAAAGCAGATTTTTTTTTATTAATACAACAACTTCTCGGGGTATATTAGAAAAATACTTTTTACGCTTGATTTTGATTCAATGAATAACATCGCATTTTGAAAATCGCGCCCGTGGCAGCTCCGCCCACATAATGGATTTCCAACAATGAAACCAGTCTCTGTATCAAGTGGTGACGCATCATTGCTAATTGAAACACAACTTTAACATCGGCCAGTACTAGAAAAGACGTCGGCCTAGCTACTAAAAATCATCCTCGGCAGACAGTTGGCCGGGTGGTAACGGCAGACAGTTGGCCGGGTGGTAACGGCCAACATTTCGTAGATACTAAATTATGCCAAAGTGCAACAATTTGCCAACCTGGGGCATTGGTAAGACTGTGCCTTTCTGGCGTCGATCAGCTCTCTTTATGACACTCAAGAATAAAGCAATTAAATGACACTCAATTGTTCGATTTCCACTAGACAGTTCACAAAATCGCTAAATGTTTTGAATAGATAAATATACTTTTATTGTCCAACAGATATACATCAAATTCTAGGACAACAATAAAATTACTTTCAAACCAATGTATTTCAATACAAAAATTATCAAATATCTTAGACTAAGTATAACGTAGTGTCTTCTAAATTACGAATTTGTGTCATGAATTCTGGGAAGGAAATGCTAAAGATGTCACAGGTTGATACAATTTTATCGAAAGCCTTCGAAAAGTCAGTATACACAACATCAACTTGCTCTCGACTATCTAGTGATTTACATAGAAAGCGATTTAATACCGCTAGATTAGACATTGCTGATCTTTCATCAATAAATCCATGTTGGCATGTTGAGACAAGCGGTCGGATTCCTGGAAAAGTCCGGTTGTATACTGAATTCTCGAATGCCTTAGCAAAGTTACCCAATATTGACACGGGCCTATAATTTTCAACGTTTGAGGCAGGTCCAGATTTCAAGATCAGACACACTCTCCTATGGCTTTTTCGGGTTATTATGGTACTACTGTAGTATTTGAACTCGCAGAATCTTTAATAAATATTTAGGAAATGATATATGGCAAACCCCTCTGCTACAAAAATAATCTGCCCTTCTGCACTTGTATAGATTTCAATTTTATTTCTCATTCTTTCAGATAATGGTAGGTCAGAAGCCCAAAAATACTAAAAATGACACCAATAATTTATTCTCGAATGAAACACTCTCTATATCATTACCCATTTTAATTCTAGATAATTTTCTGAATCCAATGATACTCTATAGGTTATATTCGGATAATAGATTGGAACACATGGTTTCGTCAGGTGGCCTGCAAGATCACCAGACTAAAACCCAATAATCGTCTTCTAGGTCCTCGGGCCGGGTTATCAGGGAAGTTATGAAGAAAAAAAACAACGATTGAGAGAATTTTCCACACCAATAACCCGTCGCCCAGCAGTCCAGCCCTGTCCTCGCCTCAGAATAGGACCCGTAACACACACGATATTATAAAATTAATAATCCTGTGGCTTTTTTTAAAGCAGCCCGCCGTCATAATGAAAGGCGCAAAACGCGAGCGCGATTCGTCGCTGCCGCTGCCGGGATTCATAAAAATAATTAACGTGAAGATAAAAGAGAGGAATAATAAAGCAGAGGCCTTTGAAAAATGCTAGTCACGCGAAAATCTACTAAACATGTTCAGATGAACAAATTACATTAGCCGTTCGGATGAGCCCGCCCATTTCCCATTAACGAAAAAGCTTTTTCAAAAAGTTTATATTGAGATTGCGATTCTCGCTCGTCGAGATCGGTCGCTAGGGGTGGGGGAGGGGGATATCGCGTCAAGTGAGCCGGTAGTTGTTCGTTGACCGGTGGGGAAACTTTGGTGCTTCCAAAATTACTTCCGAATCATAACAAAATGAAAAGATAGTTATTCAATGAAAGTGTTTACTTTTATCGCAGTCACTCAAAAATATAATTATAATAATTATAATAGCTATAACTTACTTTAGGATTAGAAAAAGACCAATTGTTCCAATTGGCACCCCAACGAATCGATCTATTTCTTTTATTCGAATTGTCATCTTTCCCATCGAAATTCAAGAACGGCCTATATCTCCGCTAACGTGTACACTCCAAGGCAGTTACACAAAACGAGCTATCCCTGACACGATACTTTAGTTATTACACAATATCTGAGTACCAAATAGACATAAGATATAGGTACCCAAATTCTCTCTCAAAAATCTCAAGCGTCTTCAATAAATTCCCAAGACGCAATTTCATATTTTATAATAGTTGCTAAAACGTTTCGGAAAAAAAATATAAAAGTGCATTATTCTCAGAAATGTTTTCAATGTGTTTATAAAACAGCTATGAGTATGAAATCGGCAACGTGTTTTAAAACATAGGCTTCATTAATATTTTGTAAGGCAGAGCTATCCCTGACACGATATTTGTAATAGTACACAATATCTGAATACCAAACAGACATAAGATGTAGATAGCCAGTAAATACCCAAGTAGCAATTTCATATTTTGTAATAGTTGCTGAAACGTTTCGGAGAAAAAAATTATAAATCTGCATTATTCCCAGAAATGTTTTCAATGTGTTTGTAAAACAGCTATAAGTAAGAAATTGGCACCGTGTTATAAAACATTATAGCCTTCATTAATATTTTGTAAGGCATTCCACAAACACTACAAGACAGTTTAATAATGTTACGACAATTCCTTGCAAAATCCAACTTCTGACAACACTGTTACGATGTTCCTTGGGTTCGTCGATTAAAACACCAAACAACACTAAACTTCTTTTATTATTACTCTCTATCACAATTCAATACAACACAATCACTTAAATCGCTCCGATAACTTTCCAATGCTCGGTACTAAAACTCTCTGTACTAAAAATTCTACTTCCGCACAAAGCTCTGCTCCACTTAGCTCCCAATAACTATCGCCACTTAGCTCTGAATAAAACTTCCGAATAACTGATTCTTCAAATAACTGACTCTGCCCGCGACGAAGTCTGTCCCGTATATATACCTGCGTACCTATCGAGAATCCTCGAGAGAAGCCCCGATGACGTGTCTCGAATTCTCCAGGCGGCAATCAACAGTTCCTGGAAAATGACGTTCGCTACGTCGCGATCCCTCATCTGCGTTTACGATCTCGCTAGGGCCGGCGGTAGGAAGGTGCTTGGTGATTCGTAACAATAAACATTTCAGCAGTCGCTATAAATTTTTTCTAAAAAAAGAATTTTCATAAAGATTCCTCTTACTGCATTTTGCAACGTTTTCAAGCGATACTTATGAAATCTTTAAAACACAAAAAAGTGCTGAAAATGTTTTCTAGGAGGCACAAGAAGTAATTTTGTACTGGACACTAGGAAATTATAATGGATATGCCTAACAAATAGAAGGGTTGAAGCGATTTTAATGATTTCACTTTGTACTTATGAAACTGTTGAAAACATCAGTTGTGCTTCAAAGATTTATATTTTAACTGCGAATAAAATTTTATTGACAAATACATAGCATATTATTAGCAACATTTAAGCGCGCCACTCATTCATTGATGTTTTTGGAAAAAAATTATTAATTATAGAGAAATTAACTGTGTTGACTATCCATTTTCAAGTCTCAAACTTTACTCAGTTTGTTCTAAATAATATAATCTTATAATATCTATGTACTCCTCAGCTGTAAATATATATACTATAGGTGCGGTATTTCATAGTTTCAACTCATCTACTCAGTATTCCGGATTACTATAATTTTAAAATGGCGTCGTTCTATAAAATAATTTGATATCAATAGCAAGCATTTTAACGTATTCCCCCAATAAAGCTGTTAAGAAACACTACTATCTATCGGGATGTTTTGGCTAAGAAACTTCTTCCATTGTAAAGGGTGAATTTCGAAAAAGTTTTGAACTAGCGGTTTGAGGGTATATATTTTCCTGCTTTTATCAAGACAAAAATGGAAGCACTAGGTCACGTGGGAGAGTTCGAAGTATTTTAGTTTTTTCAGTGACCAATATTACACGACATTATTGGGTTTATAGTTATTGGGACGCTAGTCGAACGAAACTGACAAATTATACTATTACACGACTTCCCCTTAAATACTGTTTTTTATTCTTGGAGACAGCGAATACATATTCGCGGAATAAATTCGATTTTATAACAGTTATTTTGTTGTTTGAGAATTGTAGTGAGTATACAATACTATAAAATAGTTGGGAAATTATAATCAAGGTGACAATATGGTGATAAAAACAAAATTGTGTCTGAGAGCATTCCAATGAAATAATTTCATGAAAGCTACAATAAGCACTTATAATATAAGTTTGAGATAGTTTTATGAAGATAATAAAAACCTTACTGAAAAGTGCTATAAAAACTGCTACGAAACAATTTACTTTTGAATGAAAATATGTTTTATAAATTGGATGTGAAAACGTTTCTGTGATAATTTCGTGACTATTTTATGAAGGTTTTTCAATTTCGTTTTATAAAAGTTTCTATGGAGAAATTAAACACTTTCATTGCCTACAACTGTATAGCACATCTAATATAATCAAATAACTGTTTTGAAGTAACTGTGAAATACAAACAAAACGAAACTGTTACAGCACCATGAAATTATAAAACAGTTTTGCTGCTTGGGTAGGGCATTTGAAAATAGTACGTTAACCTTTTATTACCCAAATACAGTATTCATCGAGCGTATCACTCAAGGCTTAAACATTTTTATTTTCGAGAATGCAGTTGATATTTCAATGAGTAGTTCAAATCACCATAAAATTCTTCTCCTGTGAACGTTTTCATGCACTGTAACAATGAAATGAAAAATTTCCAGTTTGTATGCCACCTGAGAGTGGTTCTCGGTAATGTAGTAGTAAGCACGTCTGTCTGTTAGCTTGAGACCTGGGCTCTATTTCCTGCCATGGAACAATATTCATAGGGGGAAAAACTTATTTTAAACAACCATCCGAACAATAAAGAAATAATGAAATCAAATCATGATGAATTGTTTTGGAAAGGACCCTATTTACCGAGATCGTGCTGTTATACAATTCCTCCTTCCACTCATCCAATCCTAAATTATTGACGGAATATTCATAACTTCTAGCGCCTTAATGCATATTTCTTTTGAAAACTCACTTCTTTCAACGTCTACTCCTACTGAGCTTTCAAATTACATCCAGAGTTTTCATTTTTTATTCTTAGAAGTGTTTCGACGGACTTTGATAACACAAGTTAATTAAATCTTTTCCAGCTTCATTAAAAACTTAACTACTAGTCACAAAAACATTTCAGTTTGATAATAAAAGCTTTAGAAATAATTTTAGCAGAATAGAGTACATTATAAGAGAATATTTCAGAAATGGATGTTGCAAAACAGTAAGTGGAAATATTTTAAATGAAGGCAGGTCGTTTCGATAGTATGAGGGTTAATATTCGTTTACCGCACTATTGTATATGTGGATTCTTGTTATGAAATACGTAATACTTTATTCCAAAAATACATATGACAAAAGTAATGACACAATGACAGACTTCGCTGTCTACACTCCATCGGTAAAATATGACCTATACAGAAAGAAATATAAATGAACATATACAACATATATCTCCTTTTATTTAGAGGTCCAATCTTCGCACAGGTTTTCTCACTCGTGTACCTCTTCTCACTACTTCATTCGTTGGTTGATCTTTATTATCCAAATTTTCTGTGGATGAATAGTCAGAAGTTGATACTTCATTCTCCACTAGTGAAACAGAAATCCCTTCCTGTCGTTCGTTGCCTATTTCCGCTGTTTCCTGATTCGAGCTTTGAGTGGTAGGTATGTGAACGTCTTCATTGGGTGATATATTTCCGTAAGAGCAACATCGGGTATTTCTGTGGTTTTTCGACCAAACTACTTCCGTTGGCGCTATTTGATCCACATGTCGTCGCCACAACTTACCATCGACCTCGATGTAGTAATGTAGTGAACCTTCTCTTTTAACAATTTTTCCGAATTTCCATTTTGAGCTTTTATCATAATTTAGAACTCGAACTCGTTGACATGAACATATTGTTGGAAAGAAGAACATCACTTTGTATTATATTTATGTTGTTTATAATGTACTGTTGTAGTTACTGTCTGAATATACATTGAAGTTGTCACATACAGTTTTATATTCATTGAATTCTGTACCCGTTGCACAAACTATTGAGCTTCCAATCAGTCAATTCCATCAGGTTATGGGCCCAGAATGTGCTGATCAATAAGTTTCCGAAGCGTGGGTAAAAATTCAAGAGTCCAAATACTTTTCAAAAATAAAATTTTGTGACAAGTGTTGTCAAATCAAGATACGTCATCTTGGTCATCTTGGGAAAGAAAAAGTTTTTTCACCAGAAAATGGCTTCTACCAGTGGATTCAATGGTTCATTGTCAATAGAAAAGCTCCGAGGTCGTGAAAATTACAATACCTGGCAATTTGCTGTTCAGACTTATCTAGAACATGAAGAGCTCTGGGACTGTGTAACCGGTACTGAAACTGATGAGAAGAAAATCAAAAAAGCTAAGTCCAAGATTATTCTGCTCATCGATCCTATCAATTTCATGCATGTCCAAACTGCTAAGACAGCTAAAGAGGTATGGGACAAGTTGAAAGAAGCTTCTGAAGACTCAGGTTTAACCAGGAGAGTTGGTCTTTTGAGAACATTGTTAACAACACGTCTTGAAAACTGTAATTCAGTGGAAGAATACGTTAACGAAATAATTATTACTGCTCATAAACTATCTGGAGTTGGTTTCATAGTCAGTGATGAGTGGATTGGAAGTCTCTTATTAGCTGGTTTGTCCGAAGAATATAAACCCAAGATCATGGGAATCGAAAACTCAGGTATCAAGATCACAGGGGATTCAATCAAAACAAAACTTCTTCAAGATGTGAAACGACAAAATAATGATTCTGCATTCTATTCTCAGACGAAAAATAAAAAGGTCCCCGATGTTTTCAATGCAACCAATATGGTCATAAGGCACAGGAATGCACCAAGAAATCCAAACACGGTGATAAAGTCAAATCGAATGCTACCAAGTCCCAGTCAGGATTCTGTGTAGTGTTTTCTACTGGAAAATCAGACAAAATGAATTGGTATATCGATTCTGGCGCATCAATGCATATGTCTATGCGTGAAGATTGGTTCGTAAACAAAGTAACCTCAGAAGTGAAAGAAATAGTTGTTGCTAACAACTCGAAACTTCAAGTGACTGGAATGGGAACACTTATCCTGAAAATCAATTTGAATGGATCAGCAGAATCTATTCAGATAAATAATGTTCTTCTCGTTCCTGATCTCTCGACTAATTTATTGTCTGTCAGTCGTTTAGTGAAGAAAGGATACAAAATCAAATTTTCCGATCATCTATGTCAAATTTTCAACCATGAGAACGATATTGTAGCAGATGCGAATTTAATAAATAACATGTATAAATTGAAAATTTTTCCCGAAGAAAATTTCAATTATTTGGTTTCCCACAGATCTGACGCATTATTGTGGCATCGTAGAATGGCTCATATCAATTTATACGATCTGAAGAGGTTGAAAAATGGTTTGGCATCAGGTATCGATTTCGAAGACATTCAAAATGACATACACTGCTTAGCATGTCTGAAAGGGAAACAGAGCAGATTACCATTCAACCAATCAGGAAGAAGGTCGAGCAATTTTTTGGAAATCATTCACAGTGATTTGTCTGGTCCGATGGAAGTAGCATCACTTGGAGGAGCACGATATTTCCTCACAATGATAGACGATTTTTCCCGAAAAACCTTTGTATTTTTCCTTTCAAGCAAAAATGAAGTGAAAAATACTTTTGAAAACTTCAAAAATATGGTTGAAAACCAGAAAGGTATGAGAATCAAAATTTTACGCACCGATAATGGTTCAGAGTACTCTAACATCGACTTTGAAACTCCAGAACTACACTCCAGAACAGAATGGTTTAGCTGAGCGCACCAATCGCACCATCGTTGAAAAAGCTAGGTGCAGGCTTCAGCATTCTGGGCTGAGCAAGGAATTTTGGGCCAAGACCGTTTCAACCGCTGTATATATCAAGAATAGATCGCCAACAAAAGCTATATCAGAAAAAACCCCAGAAGAAATGTGAACTAATGATATACCGGACTTGAGTCATCTCCGAATCTTTGGATGCAAAGCAATGATGCATATTCCAAAACAAAAACGACGGAAATGGGACTCGAAATCGAAGGAAATGATTTTCGTTGGATACTGTCAAGATTCAAAGGCGTATCGTCTCATTTGTCCGAATACGAAACATTTAGTAAAAAGTAGAGACGTTTCTTTCATTGAAGACAGTATTTCGGAAGAAAACTGCATTTCAACAAACAATTCGGATCAATTCGTCACAATTCTTGAAAATCCTGCTGATACAACTGAAGAAACTTCCGTAGAAAGTGAATTTAATGGAATTGAACTGGGGGTAGAAAATGATAAGGCTTGTTCTATGGAAAGCTCCGATGAAATTTCATTACCTTGTTCTTCATCTGATATTCAAATCCTATGAAGATCTTTCAGAATACCAAGGCCAAAACCGATGACAATGTATCACCTTTATTCTGCGAAAACCCCTGATAAGACTACTCTAGTAGATCCATCGACAGTAGAGGAAGCAATGGAGGGACACGATGCAGAGTATTGGAAAAAGGCGATGCTAGAAGAATATGATTCCTTAGAAGAAAATCAGACGTGGATTCTCACAGATTTACCACCGAATCGAAAACCCATCAATTACAAGTGGATTTTCAAAACCAAGAGAGATTCCGAAGGAAACATACTCCGCTACAAAGCACGTCTCGTTATTAAAGGGTGTGCTCAGAGGAAAGGGATCGATTATGAAGAGGTATTTTCCCCAGTAATCAGATACACATCTATCCGATACTTGATAGCTCTAGCTGCAAAATACGATTTGGACATAGAGCAAATGGATGCTGTAACTGCATTTCTACAGGGAGACCTCAACGAAGAAGTTTATATGGTTCAACAAAAAGAGTTTTTGTCAGACGAGAGTCCTACAAAAGTTTGCAGACTGAAAAAAGCAATTTATGGTTTGAAGCAACCTAGCAGAGAATGGAATAAAAAACTTGATCTCGTTTTGAAGAATGCTGGATTTGAACAAAGTAGACTAGATCCCTGTGTATATCACAACATTTCCGGTGACAAAATGATTTTTATTGCCGTTTATGTTGACGACTTATTGATATTTTCAAACAACGGGGAGATGAAGAACTATTTGAAGAAGGAACTGAACAGAAATTTCAAGATGAAAGATTTAGGAGAAACAAATAGTTGCATTGGTTTGGAAATATCAAGAAATCGCCAAGCAGGTCAAATTTTTCTTAGTCAGAGAAGTCACATCAACGAGCTACTTCTCAGATACAATATGATTGATTGTAAGCCCGTTAGCACACCGATGGACCCAAATCAGAAGTTGACTAAAGCGATGTCACCACAAAACGCTGAAGATGCAGAGTATATGCAAAAAATTCCATATCAACAAGCAATAGGAAGTATCTTATATATCGCCAAAGGTACACGGCCTGATATTGCTTATGCTGTGAATACTCTCAGCAAATTCAATAACAATCCTGGCAAAGCTCACTGGACTGCACTGAAAAGACTGATGCGATATCTCAAGGGAACAATCGATGCAAGGTTAGCATTTTCACGAAGCGGTACCAGTAATCTATGTGGATTTTGTGATGCTGACTGGGCCAGCGACACCGACGAAAGACGTTCATGTTCCGGATACGTTTTCAGGATGAACGGGGGAGCCATTTCATGGTCATCAAAAAGACAACAAACGATAGCTCTTTCAACAACGGAGGCGGAGTATATGGCACTATCTACAGCTACCCAGGAAGTTATGTGGTTACGCCAATTCATTAACGAGTTTTGGGCGAATGAAAAAGCAGCCACTATTTTATTTTGCGACAATCAAAGTGCAGTGAATCTAGCACAAACCGAAGGATACCATGGAAGAACAAAACATATCGGATGTTCGACATCATTACATCAGAGAAAAAATATCTTCTAAAGAAATGAAAATTGAATATATTGGTACTGAAGAAATGGTGGCCGATGTGATGACGAAACCATTGAGCAACAACAAGCACATGTTCTGTTCTACGAATATGGGTTTACTCTTTGAATCAGCTGAATGATGTTCTAGTGGGGGTGTTGGAAAGAAGAATATCACTTTGTATTATATTTATGTTGTTTATAATGTACTGTTGTAGTTACTGTCTGAATATACATTGAAGTTGTCACATACAGTTTTATATTCATTGAATTCTGTACCCGTTGCACAAACTATTCAGCTTCCAATCAGTCAATTCCATCACATATACAACATATATCTCCTCCTTTTATTTAGAGGTCCAATCTTCGCACAGGTTTTCTCACTCGTGTACCACTATTGTATATGTGGATTCTTGTCTTCTCCATCGGTAAAATATGACCTATACAGAGGGAAATATAAATGAACATATACAACACGCACTACACCTAGTTTCTAAAAAAAGGTGGTACAAACTACCTTTTTTTTCTCCTGAACTTTGAAGGGCCATAACTTTGGAACGTAGGGAGAGCGCCGCGTTTTGATTCGGATTAGTGTTCAGCGATTCGAAATACATTAGTTGATTGATATTGACAGTTTTTCAAAAATAAGAGAAAAGCTTAAAATGACTATAAATGAATCCATGGTGAAATATCTTTTCTTAGATGCTACAGGTCTCTGTCAACCGATCGTTGTTTCATTGTATCAGAATTTATTTTTTTCAACAAGTTTGATGATACCTCAAAAAATATCCTCGAAGATATAAAACATTACAGTTCCTGATATATAGGAAAAAATTGATTTACTGCTTTGAACAACGAGGTGCATTTGCTTGCCTGCGTGAAGAAAAAAAATTGCCAGATATGACTAAATGCATTTTCGTGATCGACGAACTTCATGTAGAGCGTGGAGGCTTCGGATCTCCTCAATTCACCTCAGCACGGAGTGCCACAAGGAACGAATCCAGAATATATCCTAAACTTTGCATTCATTGATGTTAAATAATAACTTTCCTTTTGAAAGGGCTTGAAAGAATACCGGACGACATGGCAGGCAGGGCACCATATGCGTCTGCCCTCTGAACAACCACCAGTATACTCATCAAACTGACAGATCGGCATAATGTTCATTCACAAATAAAATTAGGAAAATTACAAATAGTGGGAAAAAGTTAATGAACAGAGAGATACACATAAGCTGTAAACACTATACAATGCCTAAGTAGAAAAACTAACAATTTAGTGATTTAAATTTAGCACAAATTGAAGAAAAAAATCATTCAAATCATCACAATTGAATATCCATTTTCTATTCTTAGATTTGAAAAAAGTGTGGCTATCAATGCTCTTCATAGTTTTCGGTAGGGTTGCGAATAATCTTGGCCCTAGGAAGTTACAACATCGTTGTCCAATACTCTTTTCACATCTTGATATGATTATTTCATGTCTTTTATTCCTTATCTGGTAACTAGGATCGACATGTTCAATCGGTATTTTGTTTTCATCAACATTCAGTAACATTCTACAACATTGGCTTCTGCGAATACATTTTTTGTCGAATATGTTTTTTCTTTATTGTACATAATTTTGAGTATCCATTTCTGTATAACATTGAGATTATCCAAGTAACTAACAACTAGCAACACCTCCCCATTCTATCATACCATAAGAAAGTTGGGACTGAACTCATGAAAAAAATAATGTTTTCAGATATTTCACATCCAAACTATTTTCAAGGTGCGAAAATCTAGAGAGTAGACCTCTAATTTTCTGAATAATATATTTTACATGTAAATCCCAACGTAAATGCCTATCAACTATAACTCCGAGGTATTCAGTTGATTCACATTCAGATATGTGAAGATCAGTGGTTACTTTCAAGGATCTCATATTTGGTAGACCATTTGTGTAGCTGGCAAATGGTAGGTTTTTGGTTTTCTCGCTATTTTAAGTGAGTTTGTGGTGACGAAACCATATCTGAACAGAGATCAAATCAGATTCAGCCACTTCCTTTAGATCAGCCCATGTTTTGTTTCCGTATGAAATTGCTGTATCATCAGCAAAACTGATGATTTCTTCTCGAAAATTCATCAGAAACAGACTGTTAATGTAAATAGTAAACAAGAGAAGTCCTAGTATAGTACCCTAAAGACACTGTAAATATACGAAAGTTGCTTGTAATGTCATCAATTTCCACGCACTGTTCACGGTTCGATGGATACTTTTTCAATAGTTCATAGACCCCTCCTCGGATTCCATTACATTCCAGCTTATTCAATAGACACGCATGACTAACAGTATCAAACGCCTTTGACAAATATATATCGAAGAATCATTCGATAATGAACTACCGATCGGATCAGCTTCGATTGAAAAGGGCATAGCATCAATCATTATTGGCTTGATCTACGGCTTATCAACATACTAAGTCATTAGGGGTTGCCCGCGAGGTGGAGTACCTACTATCTCCCCTTCTGCGGTCGCTTCTAATGCACGGGTTGCTTGATGTCCTCTATAGAAGCTCATTCAGATGACCTTGTCATCTTGGCTAGGACCACCTCTAGAAGGATAGCTTTCATTATCCTCCAAGGACAGTGGGCGATGTTTACAGTTAATGTCAGATGTGAGAGCAGATGACTGTGAACCCCAGAAAAACTTCGCTAGTTCCCCTCACCAGGAGGAGAAATATTGGTGACTCAACCCCACTTTCCTTCAACGGTGCGGTTATTCCATTTGCAGCGGAAGTGAAAGTGAATGTCGCAGGATTCGTGGAAAATCTTAGGGTCTGTGGCCCAAACAAATCCACTGGATATATGTGATGATTGTCCGACCAATGATCACATATGTTGCTATAACATGATAGCAAAAAGCAACAGCAAACGGTCCAGGCTAGGCTCTCTAGTATACATAAACAGGCATCTCTGACGATTTCTGGTACCTTCAGCACCACACCATCAGCGACCGTGAAAATCCTTCTTGACCTACCTGCTCTCCACATCATTTTGGAGAGAGATAGGCACGATGGAAACATACAAAATCGTGCACATTGCCATTTGCACAAGACAGTTCCATGCGGAGCGCACAGTGTGATGGTGGACACTGAAAGTCACAGCATTTTGGGAAATACCTCTAATCTGATGTCTTCAACAGTTAACTTCGACCTGCCTAATACTATCATAATCCCGGTTAGGGGAGATTGTGAACCAATCAGCTATCTGCATTTAGTAGTGGAGAAACT
Organism: Zygogramma bicolorata; assembly: GCA_032362365.1. Lineage (NCBI taxonomy): Eukaryota > Metazoa > Arthropoda > Insecta > Coleoptera > Chrysomelidae > Zygogramma > Zygogramma bicolorata. The sequence goes on along the minus strand of JAVJAQ010006102.1, from coordinate 5,383,465 downwards.
ACCCAACCAGTGAGTGCAGATAGCTGTTGGTTTACAGATGGATCAAAAAAACCTTCAGGTGCAGGTGTACTCAGTCGCAGTTCTAGGATAGAAATAACAACCTGTCTAGGGTCTAACGCAAGCGGAGATTTACGCCATTGATTTATAAGCTGAGAGATTGATGCAAAACAACCTCACACATAAAACAATAAACATTCTCTCTGATGATAAAGAACTCAGGTATTTTTGTGGAGAGAATGAAGATTGATAAATAATTTCTTGGCTTTCTCCCTTTCCGAATCAGAATATAGAAATTACAACTTCTATGAAAGGAGTAGAGTCAAAAAAACAAACACTCTCTTCTGATAGGTTCGTGTATGTCATTCAAAGATGTTTGAGTCTTCCACATTTTGAGAATGGATGCCAAAAAATATGTAATCAATTCATCAAAATTCTTCCTGATAGCCAAGCAGCTTTGAATGCTCTTGGTTCCTCACCAAGAAACATCCAAACTGGTATCGACTTACCAGAAAAGACTCTCCTCAATAGATAGGCAACAAAGTATCTTTGGCCTAGATTCCCTGTCATGCCGACCTGGTAGGGCGGGTGCTGCTAGTGATTTTATCGGACCAGGATCTGTCATTGGCATTGCACCATGTTACGTCAAACAAATACAATCCAATGCCTTCATGAATCATTCGATGTATGGCCCCAAGCATTTTCTAACAGGCTTTTCCACAGCCACTGTTGTCTGAATCATCATATGACAAGAATTGGACTGTCGGAAGTCAGAGTTTCATTCTTGACATCGGACCTGAAAATCCAAACCAAATAGTATGGGCCATGATAAACCCTACATTTTTGCAGTGGAGGAGTCATGTAGACCCACTCATGTCGAACCTAACCTAACATGTGAAATAATTCACACTTCAAAACTGTTCTACGCTGATGACCTTCTTCATACGTGCAGAAAAATTGAAGATTATGATGATTTGATATTTCAATATTATTTCAATCAGCCAAAAACTGTCTCAAAATGTCTTATATCTTTCTATGAAGAAAAGGATAATACAATTGACCTATGGGGAGTTCAATCACATCATCATTAGCTCATTTGTTTTGGGACCAATATGGAGCATTACAGCCTTATTTTCGAACTCCAGGAGTGGGCCAGTCTATCGGCCAATCAGACACAACCTATGAATACTGGTCTTTTACAGTTTTCCATAGGAAATTAGGTTTAGTAAACAAATCGAACACATTAGGCAAAATTCGTTCCTTTCCAATTAATCTGCCCCAATAACTGACTCACCAAACCGCACCCAGAATCAAAAAAATAAACAACGAATTACCAATCGTGACACAAAGAGAGATAATAATGCCGTAATAAACGGAAGATACCCGCGATCGTCCTGCCGGCGGTATCTAAAGCTATTCGTGATTGGCGCTTTTTATATTGTTCATTAGCTAAAAGCAGCCGCGACCAATGGCATCGAAATTAACGTTTTGTTCGGACACACTAAGAATTAAAACGCATCGCGTGCGCGGTCCTCGTGATAATCGCGGAAAGATAGCCGGAAAGTGCCCTTCATAAAAATTCTGTTTCGCGTGGCAAGATGGGGGATAGATAGTCCGGGGGCCAGGCATTTGGTGGTGTGAATAAAGTTGTGGTGGTTTGAACCAGAAACTAGATATTGTGAGGTTCAACTTGCAGTTGTGTGAATAGAAAATAGACAAAGCTTGTACTGATTACTTCAAGGTCGATCTATCTAGTTTATTCTCCCGGGGACTGTTTCATAAAAGTACAAATCTTATAGCTACGAGAAAAAGACAATGTGTGTACAGGAAAAAAACGAGTAAAAATCAATTATTTAGGATCGTGTTTCTTAGTGTTTCTCTTGTAGCTACAAGACTTGTATTTTCCTGAAGCAAGCCCCAGCAACCACTGAGATTGGTGTCAATAATAAACAGCAAATGCTGGAAGTTTTGAGTTTGAACTACTAATTGTTCGAGCGTCTCATTGAGTTGCTTGAACAATAATATGATATCTAAAATAGAATCAATCGTAATGACGTTATAATGGTCTAGTTTATGAATGAAGCAAAATGATTATTTTTTTTCTATAACTGTCACAAAATGTTGAACTATTTTTGTTGCTATGGATGCGCAACAAAAATAAAAAATATTTTCACTGCTAGAAAATCATCGCCGCAAATTCCTTTATATTTAAAGTGCTTTTGAGCAAAGAATGCTGTCTCCACAATGTAGGGGCGCTTGAACACGTTGGATTTCTCTTCTGAGTAACAGAACAACATTGTCTAACCTGAGTGTACACTTTTTCATGCAAAGCCATTATAGCTATCGCAAAATATAATTTAATCATCATCTCAATAAAAATAACGAACGCAAAGGAAGAAAAATTACTCTTTTGACAATCAATATCAATAGTATTGAGAAATGCCTGTTTTTATGTGCGTTTCCCTGATGATGATAAATAAAGGAAACTTCATTGATTGATAGTTATTCATAGGAGAGGTTTAATTAGACAAAATTTTCATTGTCAAAATTTCAAATGGAAATTTAGTTGTGGGAGAAAAGATGACTATTTTGCTTTGGTTATCCTGATATATCCTACAAATGATGAAGGTAAAATGCATACTTTCTACTTCAAGTTTGAATTGAAATTCCCAAGTATGTAGGTACTCATAAGGAGAAGCTTAATATTATTCTTCTCCATCAATAGCTAGTACTTCAGCTTGAACAGGGAAGTTCAAAACTGGTAGCTTTAACTAAATGCTATAGTAATGATTGTATGTAACAATTGAGGGCTTGATTCATCAAAAAAAATAATTTTGTAGCAGAAAAGTTGAGATATCGAATATGAAATATTAGTCATAGAAGCAAATGAAGAAATACATGAAATAATATTGCGACAAGAAAATTGGGATATCGAATGTGAAATATTAGTCAAAAAAATCAAATAAAGTAATGAATGAAAAAGTATGAATGAATGTTGAAACCAAGTTTCAGGTTGATTGTAGTCACGACGTTTCGATTGCTGATATCCGCAATTGTCTTCGGGTGATGACTGAAGATTGCGGATACCAGCAATCGAAACGTCGTGAATACACTCAACTTGAAAGTTGGTTTCAACTTTCAAGTTTATCACAACAATATTTTCTTTGATCAATCAAACCTCCAATTTTATCTCTGACCAAAAAAATCCTTTCAACCTTTTGTTTGGATTCGATTACCTTCTTTGATTAGTATTTTTTTTTATTCTGTATGTACAAATCCGGAAAAATTCGTTTCATGACATGTTGAGTGCACTTTTTCTTCAGTAACCGTTTAGAATGAAAATGAACAATGCACATTTCTTTTTTATATTTATTTGCAGTACAATATTTCGAATACTGTTTCTTATTTGTATTGAATATGAGGATTCGAAAAGGAGGTAGATACCAACAAAAACATTTTGATTCATTTTGATTCCTACTGTATTGATATTCCTATGAGCAAAGTCTGATATTGAAGAGATTCAATTCGTCTGAAAATCTTTGCAATAACAACAACGATGTGATTATTTTCGGCCTAGCTGAATGCTACTTTCTCAAAAAAAACGCGTCCAAAAAGTACCCAACCATTGTTTTGGATGTGTGTTCAGCAATTCTTCAACAATTCGTATAATAATCCCAGTGTGGAAACAGGAACTGAAAAAAAATTCAAAGGAAGCTAACAAACTGAAGTTTCGGAAATGGACAAAGATTATATGATATATTAGGTGACTTGATAAATATTGAGCATATGATAGAACACACACGTGATAAAACTTCATACGAAAAATATGTTGGTACATGATCGTATTGGCTGAAAACGATAAAAATACTGAGAAAAATGAAGGTGCGATTTTTTTACATCATTCTTTTTCAATTTTGACATCATGAATGGATTGCTCTATGTTGTACTGGTATTACGCTGCGGGGTGTTTTTTATCAATTTATTAAATTCCCTTATGGACCTTTCAGTAGATCCATCATTACATAAATTCCACTTTCAGTCCATTATAATAGTCTTGTTTGTCAAATTTGGAATGCTGAATTCTTTGATTTTGATATGGTATTGCAGCCTCCTGCAATATGGACAGTAGAACTATTCTCTTTTGCAGCAAGTCGACGGCTCATGCTTTCTTTCTTGTTTTGCAGATCTTCATTTCCTCTATCAGTCTTGGAATTTGAGTTTTCGTGTCAATACCTATAGCAGATGAGGCCATCTTCAGCAGTTTGAGAGTATTTCCCCAAAGCATAAGAGGCTCGGAATACATTGGCGGTTCAATTATGATTTGACATTTATTTTCACAGCATTTTGATAGTAGTATATATATATATATATATATATATATATATATATATATATATATATATATATGATATCGTATGTTTCTTCTAAATTCCAATAGAATGAAAATATTTAAAGAAGAGAAAAATTAAATCGAACATCTATAAAGGAAGTATGGCGCTTTGTCGAGTTCCTAAAACTTTCGATAAACTCCACGACTAAAGCAAGTTCGCGTGTCGAAGTTAGGAAATTAAAGTCTAATCTAATTAACGCTTTATTGGAGTGGCCTTTTGTCTTCCACGTAGATTATCATCATATTTCAAAGGTCCAGTAATTGAGTGGTTGTTTTAATCCACTCACCGTTCGATCGTAAACATATTCCGCAGCTCATTCATCGTTACGTAAAACATTAACGTGATGGTGAACACAAAATGATTGATGCCTCTTATCGTTAACATATTTCCATATCGTTCCAGCCGCGGTATTAAAGTTATTCCCAACGCTGCTGGAGTTGGTGAAATTGGAATCATTTATTTTGTCATGAAAGCGAGTAGATATTGGTCAGGTAAATGAATACAGTCACAAAAAACATGCAGAGCTCTCAGGATTTCGAAATTTTGGAAGGTGAGCATATAGTTTATTCAGTGAGCACCATATGTAGCGGAAAAATTCATTTTCTACGTTATAAGCCATTTTCAAGAAAAATCCCTGAACACGTCGATTTATGTATTCGAAAAGACACTCTGTGACATGAAAAAAATCCCCCCTCCTTCACCTCCCTCAAAGTGACAGCCATCCCCCCAATTTTTTTAAATGCAAAAGGGGGTCAAGTGATACCTCATTTTGAAGGGTATTCAATTTTCTCTTCAGCCATATCTTTATTTTTTAATTCCGTGCATGCGACATGATGAAACAAAAAATTCCAAGTGTTGAAAGGTATCACGTAGGTATTCCATTGAATCCGTCCGCTGCACAATATGCCATGCACCTTCAATTTTTTTGTTTGTTTTTACCAACCGTTGTTTGTCAGCCGTGACAGTTGAGTACAAAAAATTATGTTTTCTGTGAACTTGCTGAAGAGTAACAGTTTTGCAGTTGTTGTTCTCGTTCAGTATTACTTTCAGACAATAGGCTAAAAGTTATAGGAATGTCTCATTTGACTGAACGTCAAAGAATAGAAGTGTTGATAATGCTGGGATGTGGGGACAAAATTAGAACCCAGAAGAATGTAAGTGAAATGTTCAATGATAATCACATTTCTCAATCTACCGTTAGTAACTAGAATAGAAACGAAATTCCGTGAATTTGGGACTGTCAAAGATATTCCAAAACCAGACAGGAGTGTTTTGATTGACGATGGGAAGAAATTGGATATTTTGTTAGACATCGAGAAAAATCCACATAAACCTACCCGACAACTTGCCGCCGATTACGACATAAGTCAAACTTCGATATTGCGTGTTTTTAAAAGTGAAAAGTATCACCCTCATAAAGTACAATTGGTACATGAACTCAACGAAGACGATCCAGATCGCAGAACTGACTTTTGCGAAATAATGGAAGCCAGGTGTATGCGGGATCCTTCGTTTAAGAAAAATATATTGTTTTCCGACGAGTCAACTATTTTTTCAAATGGAACCGTCAACAGACAGAACTGTCGATATTGGAGCCGAGAAAATCTCCATTGAATGATGGATGCCCACACTCAATATCCCAGAAAAGGTAATGTTTGGGCAGGGATTATAAATAATCGCATCATTGGACCATATTTTTTCAACGAAACATTAACTGGTGAACGTTACTTGGAGTTTTTGACTAATTTTTTTTGTTCCAACGCTGAAAAGACTTTTACCGGATGATAATAATCCGAATCAAATAGATAGGAGTATCTGGTATCAGCATGATGGTGCTCCACCACATTTTGTAGCTGACGTTCGTGCATATCTGAATGAAGTTTTTCCCAACAGATGGATTGGTAGACGAGGTGCCATAGAATGGCCAGCCCGTTCTCCCGACATGACACCGCTTGACTACTTTTTGTGGGGTTACCTAAAATCCAAAGTATACGTCAATAGACCAAACAATATTGAAAGTTTGCAAATCAGAATTAGGGAAGAAATAGAACGTATTACTTCTGAAACCATTCAAGATGTTGTTGATAACTTTCAGCAACGTCTTTATTATTGTCAAGAAACAAATGGCTGTCAGTTTGAACATTTGATCTGAAGAGTTCCGATAGTTACACATTGATTGCTACCGCTTTAATATATGATTTAGATAACACAATTTATTCAATTGTTTTTGTTTCGACGCATGCACGAAATTAAAAAATTAAGATAAGCAATGCTGTCTGACTAGTTTCATACTATAGACTAGTTCTGGGCCATTTTTCGAATATCACAGAATAATAAGCTTGCCATTCAACTTGACCGATTTAGGTTTGTTGTGTCAAAAGTGTCTGATAAATGTCGTTTATTGCTTAAAACGTTTCTGGAGGAAACGTTCAGAACCTCATGGTTACGTTCTACTCCAACTGCCGCTTGCCCTAAAAAAAGGATTTTCAATGCCTAGACAGTGATTGGGACCATTTCCAAGTTTGATTTGATATTCCACGAATTTTAAATTTGAGGGAAAGTTCGCGTAGTTCTTCCGTCAATTTCCAAGTTCGCCACACATAATATAACTTTTCCTTGTATTAACACCAATGAGTATCTCAAAAACAAACAGATGTTGGATAGAGAACACAAGACAAGGTATCACAAGACGCCCCTTTCCAAAAAAAAAATTGCTGATGGCGCCCTCTTGCCGGCGCCCGACTGGGCGGCAAACCTGGACATCTTTCACCTTTTCACATTAGACCCTATATTTGTGTCATCATGAATCTATCTACTATGGGTTTCGAATGAAATTACTAGCAGTTCATCAGGAAAAAATGGCGGATTATCAAGTAAAAAGGGCTCAACTCCTAGAATACTATATGCTATGACAAATTTCAAATTTAAAATGGCCGCCGGCACAAAATGACAGATTTCATATTTGTTTCGATATGGGTAATGTAATGAATATCAAATGAAAGGAGAGTCGAACACTTCTTAGAGTTTGGACAGTCTATACTAATATTAAAATTGAAATCTAGCTCAACTCGGAATTGGGAATATTGGTATTAAATCATGGATTGAATGATTCAAATAGAACGGAATCATTAAGTAACAAAACCAAGAGCTGAAAACTTGAAAATGAATTGATAAAAAAAATACGTTGAACGGTTCCATTGAAAATGAAGATAATAATGATGTAGATGATGTACTAAGAGCTAAAAATCAATTCGGTAGTTCCTAGGTGACAGTCATCACAGCACTTTATCAATCTGGTGTATTGATCATATAAAAAAAAATCGTTAGGTATAGCGTTACCTGGGTGAATATATAAATAGCATTAATAATAATAAAGCGGTTGACTCAATGGAAAGTTCATGCTCCCAACAATTCTATGTTTTGTCTGATCAGTGCCTTAGATTGATGGAGAAAGTAGTGTGATGACTGGTACCTAACATGTACCAAATTGTTTTTCAGATTTTGGTACATCGTTCAAATCATTATTATCTTTATTTTCAAATCAACCGTTCAGTCCAAAAAAATCCACTCAATTTATTCCTTGGCAATTCAGTTCGGTATTAGGGTCAGTTTCACAATATGTGGTGACATAGGTTTAGAGGTCAAATATTTTTCACAGAAGATGCGTTGAACTCATTAGAAAAAGTAAATTGTCAGTTGAGTGGACATTAAAATCACCATGGAAACATGCCCCTAGCATTATACCATTGGTAGTTATATCTGCATGGCAACACACAGGAAAATGTCACCAGAATCCCATTTATTTCGTTCACAGAATCTCAGGATAAAGAAGAATCGACATTTTTAAATTAAGATACAGATCGAATATGGTAGAAATATAAAAGCGCGATAGGTTGTCAGCCGAGTGGGGATATTGGAAGACGCCTCCCCGGGGAAATATACCTCGCTAGGTGCGAAGAAAAAGACGCGGTAAACTTGAAATATTAGCTAACTTTTCGTATGGGCGAGCGCTGCCATTTGTTTTATGTAAATACGTATCAAAAGTTTGTCATTTGTTATTTCGCGATTCGTGCCCTGCCTCCTTGATGCCGTGATATTTCTTATTGATCTCTGGAGGAAAGCGACAGCGATGTCGGTAAAATTGTGTTGAGCTCGAATATTTTTGATTATTTTACTCGATGCAGAAGAGCGAAGGGAAAGTTTATCAGTTGATGAATGAATTGAACCATTCGAATCGACTCTACTTTTTTTAATAATAATGCGAATCGTATCATTTAGTTCAAAAAGGTCATTATATTTTTGGAACTTGAAATATTATATATTTCTCACATAAATGCTAGAATGTGTTGAGTTGAAATTTAAATATCTAGTAATCTGATGACTGATACTCATAATAAGAGCTATCAACGAAAATATTCTTTTTTCTGTTAGCTCCTGAGATATAAATGAAACTTTCACGAATTTGTAACAACAGAATCCCACCGTGCCATTTGTTGCTTCAGCCGGTCGCTGCAAAATATTGCTTTAATTTGACACTATCTGTCAATGTTCGTCAGTTTTATATACGATTTTTCCTCGGGCTAATTCAATTCCATTATTCGTAATTAGAAGTTTGAGTTCAATTTCTTCGATCTTTCAAGTATTCTGAAACAGGTTACCATAGAGTATATACCACTCATAGAGGAACATTGCTGACCGCTTTCAAACAAAAATTACTATGGTTCTATACCTGGTTCATATTATACCAAACTTTTTCTTTTACTAGAAAAAAGTTGTCACAATGATAATCAATGGAGGCGTTCTTAGACAACAAGTTGAATTGAAAGTGTCGTGTATGAACGCTTCTATTAATTGTAGTAAAGAAAACTTTCTTGAAGTAAAAGGGAGAGTAAAAAAAGTTTGGGCTATGAACCAGGCGTTTCTTTCATCGCCAATAGTGAAACATAGCACTGAATGGTTCCAATATAAACGTAGGCATTATATCTGATTTCATTAATTTTCAGTTTCTGCATTTGCAATGAATTAGCGTATTACTATTCTCGATCCTCAGAATATAATAGAAATATACAACATTATACTACTAGTTTTCACAATGATATACATTTGAAGTTTGCGACAGCAAATTCCTCACAAAAATAACTATCACTTCAATGTATCGCAGCAAATACAAATATCGCAGAATATGCAGAATAGAGTAACAACTAAGTTCGTAACCGAACTCAAGTTCGGAGGTCTACACTCAATCATCACCTAGAAGATGGCAAATGAGAATTTTCCGAAACGTTGTGGCAATTATCCTTCAGAGGATCAAAACCACAGAACACGGAATGAAACCCGAAAACACAATTCATCATACTTCGTCCGTGAGAATCTTCATGCTAACACACACATATATACATATACACAAGGCTAAAGGAACATGAGAGAAACTGCAGACTAGGGCAAACTGACAAGTCGGCTGTGGCGGAACACGCACTTAGTGAGGGTGTAACCACAGGATTCTGTTTGAAAATGCAAAACTGATTGCACCCAACCAGGGATACCATAGCCGACTGGTACGGGAGGCAATAGAAATCCACAAACACACGGATAATTTCAACAGAAAAGAAGAAGCCGTCAACCTCAACCGAATATGGAATCCCATTTTAAGAAAATCGATAATAACTGCAGGTAGTTCTTCAGATAATGATGATTATTCTCTGAACCCAGATGAGGTAAACAAGGTAATCAATATTAATGACAATGCCCCTAATCCGAATGGAATAATTAGCACCGAAAACTACCTGAATCGGCATAAATACAACTTGCAAAGAAAAAATCTCCAGTCATCGGAGTGAATTTCAAGATGAATGAGCCTCTGATGAAGCTAGCCACTCGAGCCAGCGAAACGTCAGGAAGAAATCCCAAAAAACGACGGCCTTCAAACCCGAATAAAAGTTGTGATACTGAGATGAAAATTGAAATGGGGAAAAACAAATTTGTCAAATGTTAGCCTAAGGCTACATGGACATATACATCAATGGTAGAAAAACAACAATTTTCCAAAAAATTTTCACCATTGATGTATATGTCCATGTAGCCTTAGGCTAACATTTGACAAATTTGTTTTTCCCCATTTCAATTTTTATCTCCATAATTTTCATGTATATTCAGCTGATGATGAACCTATATAGGTTCGAAACATGTACTGAACTACTATCCTAACACCTTATGGTATATTGAATTGTGGAGACGACTTTGAACTTTTCTTCATCTTGAATCTGCTACACTCCACTTCGAGACATGATGGACTTCTACGCGAAGGTTCATGACACGTGTTTTTACTATTGACGAATCGATAGATATTTTTAATTCGGAAGTCTCAAATTGATGATCTGGATCAGAATAAAATCATCCCTAGAGGTAAGTTATAGTTAATTATCAGTTCCAAGATATAATTCAACATGATTCGAAAGATTGATTTCTGAGTACTATCATGTTTACCGACGAGAAGAATTTCCACAGGAATATATTTTGCCAATAGACTCAGCTACCAAAAGATCATCAGCACAAATGGAGCCTGCATGGGGCGATATTGTGGATAATTAGGTTATCAGACCATCGTTTCTCGAAATGAAATTGAATGGACCAGAGTCATCAGAGAAGACTTCCCTGGGTTAATAGAACACATACCTAATCATACGAAAGATGAAATGTGGCTTCATTCAGATGGGCCACCAGCACAATGCTAACTATGGGACCATTGGGACAGAAAAACTATAATTTGCTTTCACGGAAAAATGCAACACCCTCCCATCTGAAACTTTTTTCAAAATATGTCCTGCCTGATGTCGTATAACTTTCATTTGAAACTTTTTTTTATATTCTTTCGCATTATCGACATATTCAGCAAATACCAACTGCATTATTCTTATCTATCGGAGTTTTTTCCGGTCTGACAAATACCCGTCTTTCAATTATACTATTGAATTTCTCAATTGAATAGCACTCTATCGTTATTCGTATCCTTATTACATTTCGCTATTTCTAGATTTTCGAATACATCGAAAAGTCTCTTATCATGTATATCTTTGATTTTGGAACAGAGTGTCTTCATTCACTTGAATTATCCTTTATAGCTACCTACAATTTTTTTATGAATATATTGGTCCATTCAGAATATGCCAATATTCATGCATATGATCTATATCTCAAAATTATCAGCTATGACATATGGAGATTTATCATATCAATATATTTACCAAGTGATATCCACGATAGGTTATCGAAATGATAGTAGCAAGTCTGCAATGAATAATAAATGCTGCAGATCAACTGCCGTATACTTCAAACAATGAATTTGCCCTGAGCCAGTGAGATTTTGAAAGTTTTGTTTGAATAGCTGATAAACAGTTTCATTTTTGAAAATTGGTGCTAGGTTATAGCTATTGAAGAAAATGAAAATCAACTTCTAGTGTGTGAATTCGTGTCAGGTTCAGCTTGTTTTGTAAAACTACACTGAACGTTAGCGTGGATATAAACACTTTCTGAATACCAATGATCAGAATGGCGTTCTCCGTTTCCCGTTGCATTATTTTCACATGTGGTGTGTATGCCGAGCATCATGAAATTTGATATTGTGCCGAAATCAGAAGGATATAAAAAATGGAGTAAGCAACCATCATTTTAGTATAGTTTCGCGTAGCGGAAAGCGAGTCGAAATGATTTAGAAAACCTCTGACACAAGCAGAACTAGAAAAGTTGTTCAAAAATTTTAGCGACAATGTGGATATTTTATAAGAAGTAGCTACTCAAAAGTTTCAGAATTCTTATTTCAGCCATTCACAATTAGATATTGCTTATTTACCAATTGTTTTCGATAACGAACTCGACGATGCACATTTAAAAGAGGTGAATGATAACTTTACTGCCGTACATGAGAACGAATTATTAGAGCTGGCACTGACGAATTTTTTTCTGGAATCGGCGATCCTGGCGATGCTCAGAAAAATACAGTCTATTGCCTGGAGGCAAACCAATTTTGAACAAAATATTGATGCTACAAAATTTAATGGTAACGATAATTTCCCAACTGATATCATGGAATTATCCACTCCTTACCAGTTCTTCAGGTGAAATGTATTTTTTTTTATTTCATTACAGTTGAAAAATTTTTCAAATACTATTTTTCCGACAAGATATTTGGAATACTTGCAGAAAAATCGAACTTATATAGTTACCACACAAATATTACAAAGCCAGTAAATACAACGGCTTGAATGCTACCAAAAAGCCATATTGTTCATGATCGTTTGCATAAAATGGAACCAATAATTGATTGGCTGGACCCCAAATTTGAAAGTGTCCCATTGGAAGAATGTCCATCTGTTGACGAGCAAATCTGCTCAACAAAAGCCCCATAAAGCAGTACATGCCTCTAAATCCGCACAAATAAATTATTTATCTTTTTTGGAGTTACAGGACACGCGTACTGATTCGAAATACATTCTGGCCAAGAAAATGATTAGAAACACCGTTTTCCTAACAAGCCTTACTTGGGAGCCTCAGAAGGATATTACCTGACCAAAAATATTTATTTCGAGCAAAATGAAAAATACATGTAATGTAGGCACAAAACGACATGAGAGAAATGTTTCGATTGAGATGCCCAAAATCTCTCTCTCTCTCTCTCTCCCTCTTTAGCATATTGGCCTTTGCTTCCTCCAAGGCGCATTTGAGCAGTCTGTCAAATATCGGTTTTCGATTTTCACTGTTGACAATCTTGGAATGAATTTTGTTGGTATTTGTTGAAGTTGCTCTTTTGTTAACTCTAACTGATCACCCTATGAAATGAAACATTTTGATCATTCCACCTCGTCGTCTCGCTTGCTATTCTATAACGAATGAATTGATTCATCCCCGATAAAAGCAACAGAGTCAGCGTTATACAATCTCATAACGTGCAGAGACGTGCATTTATTTCTCACTTCCGTGATTGGTATTTTTTCAATATTTCAGTACACTAATTATGTCACCACCTAGAAGAAATCCTGCTGACTTAGCATACCACCACCCCATTCAGAATGCTGAGTCGACAGCAGAGCAGAGATCTTTTAGAATTCACTTGGCGACGACTTCAGTCAATCTTCAGTCTCTATTTTTTGAAAAGCAAGTTTCGTCCCGTTGATAGGTGATTCACTACACAGTATCCATTCATTTAAAAAACCTTAATAACCTGAAACTACTGTTTTTCGCATTTAATCGTATTCCATCAGTGTAAAATAATAATTTGTTTGAGAATTGTAACAGATACTTTCACGATGTGTACATTTTGTATTTTGTGTGGACAGTCGAAATCTGTGGGTCAAGATAATCGCCTTCATTCAGTACCCAAGGAAAGTACAAAATAAATCACCTTAACCAAAGAATAACACTAATGTTGTTGCAGCTAGTTTTAATCGTGAGTGAGACATTTCAGAAAACAAGCAAATTTTGTTTAACATGCTTTTGCATTGATGAAGTCACAATTCTATAATTTGATTTCATATACGCATTTACTAACACTGGCCTTCGATTGGCTTCCAGAGCTGTCACGTTTTCACTAGCCAAATAATAAACAGTATTGGAAAATTCGCTTGCACATTCCTATGTCTAGTAGCAAATTGAGCTTCATATGATTAATGATGGAGCGTCACCTGCAATAGCAATCTGATCTCAGAAATCAAGCAATCTGTTTTCGCCAAGTTCCTCCCAAATTTTTACAGCTATAGTTGGATACACCAGGGTTCTTAGGTATTTTAATTACGACGGAAACTCCATCAAAACATCAATTCACAATTTCATCTGAGCGTTAATCTCCTCGCTGAATCATACGGGTCATTTCTTCGAAGTTAGCGCACCTCAATAATAATTAATGGACCTCCTAATCGCCGAGGTCTGAACTCTCAATTCGGCTCCAGATTTTATATGCGGTAGTCGACGGAGCATCAAACCAAAGTATCCTCCGGAGGCTGGGCTTATTACTGGCATTAGCACCGTCTGTTAGGCACATCTGTTAATTCTTTCACCCCAGCCTATTACACAGCTAACAGGAATCATTCCAGGGGCGGAGAAGAATCAGGGTTTGATGAAATAAGTAACAGAAACTGTGATAAGAATAAGATAAGAGTTAGCTCGGCAAAACAAGAGAGGTGATGGAAATTCGTTTCAAAGAACATGGGGGCAACCAGTGAGGTTAATTTGCTCAATCCGCCAGAGAGCAGTTTTAGGAGCAATGGAGATTGTTAGATATTATTGAAAACTCATCAGAGTCTGAGAGTAGTTGAGTATGGCAAGAATAGTGACAGAACAGTAATTCCAATTCTGCTGAGCAATTTCGATTACCACACCATTTCATATATATTCCGATACATATCGAAGGGTCAGTCTCATTGAGCCTTAGTTATCAATAGCATTCTACAAAAATTAGATAACTCATGCACAGAACTGTTGATGCCAAGCAATTTCATATGAAACTTTCAAAATGACTGTTCAATCAAGTAAATGAACTTGAAATTGCAAGGTTTTCACATCTAATCTTGAAAAAAAAAATTGAAGTATTGCGATGAGAAAAAATAGGAAAAGGTCATCATACTCACCGGTATCAAGTATCTAAGTCATACATGTCTCATTATCAAAGAAATATTAAAACATTTTCTACTTTCTTCACCAGCATCCAGAAGTTTCCAAGTCGTTGAATCAGCAGTGAGAACTGTGTTTTGCCTATAAAAGAAGAGCTTAGATCACAAAAATAACCAGCCAACCTTTCACTTATACACCAGAAAAATATTATTACTGTTACAAGTGCAAAAAGTATATATTTGTTTCTATTTGTCTCATGATGCAACCATGCAAGTACAATAAATATATTTTTCTATGGCTATAACACAAAACTGCTCTATCATAACTGAATGACTATCATTCTTCGATCGTTAAACAACTATTGAAACATTTTAATACGAAAAAAAAAATCGCAGTTGTCAAGTTTGAAATAGCTTATTTCATCAACCATGGTTTCATAGATATAAATCAGTAGAATAGATCTCAGAATCAGCAATACATCTTGAGCATTGTCTTTGACGACTCATGACAGAAATATTGTCGCAACATAGAAATGTTTTACATTTTTCACGACAGGTCGTCGAAAAGTTCTATGAATCTAGAAAAATTGTAGTTACAAAAGACCCATTTCTCATTAAGTTGAAGGAAAATCAGTAATTGCTTCTGGAATCGGTAGTGTAGTGGTTAGCATATCTGCCTATCAAGCGGAAGGCCGGGGTTCGAATCCTCGCCGGGCCACCGTGCTGGGTAATCGCACGTTAAAAGGTAAGGCCTCGTTGATCCATTGCTCGCACAAGTTTCGACTTCTGAGGGTTGACGTTCGTCAGCTGGTTAACGGAAACGAACAATTTTAGAACAATCATATTCTCAACTTGCCTCAAGACAAAAAAGTTCTACCTCTCGACCCTTACAAATATAAAAATCCCACACCTATGGTAATCCTCACATACACACATTTTAGCACCCCCTTTATAACCGAAATATGTCGACTACTTCGCCCTTAAACACTCCTGCAATAGAGCCCTATTCCCCTTCCTCGACACTCTTTACTCTTCGGGTGATCGGCAGATCAAGACTGGTGGACATATATAAAGTGATACATGTAATTAAAATGTATATGGTGTTTTGACAAGCCCATCCCCTTCTATTATGGTGAGTGAAGTATTGGGGCTCATCAATTCGGCTCTATGGCTTTTAATGTTTGAATTATTAAGTCATCTGAAAAGTAAATCCTGGCGGTGTACAGAGTGATAGTTCGGGGGTTGCTGATAATTCTAATAATTCATAATAAAGCATACTGCTATCACAAGAAAAAATATTGTTTTGTGTGGCTAGCGTGGAGCTTGACGAACGACTGTTACAATTTACCGAGTTACCCACTTATTTTAAGAATGGTTGGTTGTCTTTCTTTCAGAGAAACGTTTTTGTTTACATTCACCTATATTCTAGTGGAATTGTTCCGCCCTCATTTGTATGATGTATACACAAACACAAAATTGAGATTGCTGGCAACGTACCGTATTTGCTTACAAAATTTCGTGAGTTTTTCCTACATTTCAAGATGTGAATAATCTAATCCACTTTCTCACATCAGGAATGTATTCTTTTATTTCAGTCACATGAATAATAGCCGAACACGAACTTAAACCTACAATGAAGTACTTTATTCGAACTGCAGCTGTTTTATTTTCACAGACTGTATGCCATGGTATTCCAGAGAGTGTTTTGTGCCTTATTGTCTTTCCGTCAATTATATAAGAAGAAAATGATTTTCTGATAGTACATTTCTGGTTTTGAAGTCATATTCATTCATGACCATATCATTGTGCTGAGTTTTATATTTCGCTACTAATTATATACTTAGCTCATTTCGCAGCCACTTCGATGAACTAGCGGGTGCTTTTGAAGCCTACGTTCGTTAACTGAAGTCTCTTCAACTGGGTTACCTTATTTACATTCATCTACACCCGTACTCTAATAATACACTTATATGCTCACAACCCGTTTTATAATGAAATCCATTACAATACAGATTTTCATTACGATACAGATTTTCAACCAATAGAAACCCATTATTTTTCAATCAAGCATGATATGCAAGCTTTGCATTTTGACGTTTGTCAAGTCAAAATCAGTAGGTATTGAATTTTTGAAGAATTTAGTCAATTTTCGATAATCGAATGAAAATGTCTTATAGCAGTGATATAGAAGAATTACCGGCGACTCCTCCACAGATGTCTTAGACAAGAAAAAAATACAATCGAAAGGATTCTATTTTTCATTTGACAAATGCAAGACATATGTTTTTATTTTCGAACAAACTGAATGAGCTCTAATGGCCGAGTGGTCAACCGCGAGGGCGATAATCAGAAACGTCCGGTTTCAAATCCTGACCTCGGCAGAGATTTTTTTTTTTAATTTTTTTGTCTTTTCATTTCTCATTGTTGTAATTCCCGTGGTTATACCATTAATTATAATTTTGTAGAATTTTTCAAAGAAATACGATTGATTACCTACTATTATTGTGTTCAATATAAATACCTAATAATAACATATTTTTAGTTCTTGATTATTTATTGGGTGTAGATAAAATAGCGTATGCAACTCTCATGTAATGGTTATTACAAGATCGTTGTATAATATACTATTACCGGATAAATAGACGAATACGCCTATAATGGCTTGCCTATAAAAATGTAGTCCAGACTATATACAGTAAGATTCAAAAATTTCCACAATATGGATTTTTTTTTTATTATCAATTCGTCAGAAATATTTACACCAATATTGGTGTATTGGAGAAAACTTGCATATGAGTTGTCAAAATCCTTAATAACCGAACAGTGTACAGAGAACAAAAAATAGAATTTTGATCAAGAGTAAACTACCATGGATGTGATTCCAAATTTGAATATTGATTTCAATTCTAAACAACTCCTTTGAATGAACTTTCTGATTATGTCAAAAATGAGATGAGGTTTACACCTGATCAAAATTTCTATTTTTCGTTCTCCCTTGTACACTGTTCGTAAATTTGGAATGTTGACAACTCATATGCTAGTATTCTGCAATTCACCAATTTTTGTGAAGAATAACATTTTCTGACGAATCGATAATGAAAATGTTTTCCACAAAGTGGAAATTTTTGAATCTCACTGTATATACCTGGAGCACATTTTGATAGGCAAGCCATTATACGGGTATTCGTCTATTTATGAATCCCTCTAATAGTATATTATGCAACGATCGTGTAATGATGGTTATTAATACATGAGCATAAACCGGGATACGAAACGAGCCGAAGGTGAGATTCGTATGGTTTATGCGAGTGTATTAATAACCATTACATGAGAGTTGCATACGCTATTTTATCTACACCCAAAATATAATATTATCAGGTATTTATATTGAACAGAATAATAGTAGGTAATCAATCGTATTTCTTTGAAAAATTCTACAAAATTATAATTAATGGTATAACCACGGAAAACACAACAGTGAGAAATGAAAAGAAAAAAAATGAATAAAAATCTCTACCGAGGTCAGGATTTGAACCCGGACGTTTCTGATCACTGCCGGCGCCATTGACCACTCGGCCATGAGAACTAAAGACATATATAAATAAAGACATATATAAATAAAAACATATATGTTGCATTTGTCAAATGAAAAATATAATCCTTTCGATTGTATTTTTTTCTTGTCTAAGACATTTGTGGAGGAGTCGCTGGTAATTCTCCTACATCACTGCTATAAGACATTTTCATACGATCGAAAATTGACTAAATTCTTCAGAAATTCAATACCTACTGATTTTGACTTGACAAACGTCAAAATGCAAAGCTTGCACATCATGCTTGATTGAAAAATAATGGGTTTCTATTGGTTGAAAATGTGTGTCGTAATGGATTTCATTATAAAACGAGTTATGAGCATGTAAGTATATTATAATAGTACGGGGGTAGATAAAAAGTATGTTTCATCCGGTAAACAGATGGGTGAAGGTCTACCTCTATTTCGTATCTTGGACTATAAGTGTTAACATTCACAGTACCCTTATGAATGATCAGACAGAGTTGATAAATAATTCGCCTCCGTTGAATATATTCCCTCCAGGAAATTATGCTGGTGAGGATGAGGTGTCGGACCATTAATCTTAGTGATGAGGTATCTGACTATTATTCTTATTGTGCGTCGGATACTATGTGAAAATTCGAAATGTAACAGCGTTAGAATTAGTTTGAAGTTCTTATTTTAGGAAGCTATTGTATAGCGAAACACGTGTCGCGGTTTAGTAAACCCTAATATGTGAACATCTCCCAGGCAACTGTATATTATTTGTTCAATGTCGATTTTCATCAAGTAACGGCCTCTTCCATTCATAATTCCATTTTTACCAAGGTTTTTATACTATTTTCTACTCCCACTATTTTCATTACGATTTTGGCAGCTGTGATGGATTATTTAGAAGTTATCTGTTTTCTACATCAATGGCGGATTTTTTTTTTTTTGTTAAATGATGCGATATGTAAAATTTGATATGATGACTACAATTAATTGTCTTAAAACCAAATTCAGCGAATCTACGTTTCAAATACTCTGTAAAATTGAATTAAAAGTGATATTTTAAGGAAATTAATTGTTCAACAGTTTTGGATCGGTACTCTATCAAGCAATTTTTTTTCAACTTGATATCATTCAGTGTCTCGTCGATAATGGAAAATGAGTGATGACTAAGAAATGCGTGTTTTAAACCACCAAAAATTACGCACAAGCATGGTGGGAGTGAGAAAAGTATAGTTCGCAACTCGAGGATAAGACTAGTTACGTGCACTCGCAAATTACCGCACTCTGCTAACGCCTCGTGCTCACAATTTTTGTTCTTGCGTAATAGTCAACTTATCCTCGTCGTTACGTTATATACTACCATTCAAAATCATTCGAAAAATTTCACAAAGTGAACAATCTGAATATCTGAAGATTAATTTCAATAAATATTGTTTCGAGTAGGCATTGCACATAAACGAATTCATGACGGTTCCAATATTGTCATTTTTGAAAATGTCATTTTCCTAAGTAGAGTATAAAATATTTCACAATTCAGCTTCTTCAGTTTGATGAATGCTTTCGCCGTGCCAATCATATCTCATACATTTCCATTATGTCTCACGAGGATTGTTGCAAATGGCATTATTTGAAATACTCACTGAAATATTAACGGTGTTTTCGCCAATAAAAAGATATTGGCATTGAAAACGTAATAAAATGGTAATGTGTAATTTTTTCAAACTGGTGTTTTACTCATTGAAGAAGTTTGTGTTTTTTCGACTTCGTCTTCCTCTGAGTGAAGAATTGGTCACTTTCCAATCTGGATGAAGTTCAGAAATGAACAAATTCTTGAGTGATTTCGAATGAAAGTAATATCATAACTATTCTGAAATAATTTCACCGTTAAAGCCATTAAACATGCCGCGTTTTTTGTCAAAATATCAACTGTACACCAGATTATGGAAATAGCTGGTAAGTTCAATCTGATTATTTGTCACTATTTTCTTTACATTTTTGAAAAAACATTTCATGGAAAAACCTATACAGTAATTTTGATTTTCAAATGATTAATCAATAGCTTATGCCTGGTTCATAGAGCAAGCTTTCACTTCATCTTTTACTTTCACTCTAAGAAAGTTGTTAGAATAGTTGTTTTATCACAGTATACAAAATATTTAGCGATAGAAATGAAAGATTTAAACAATTCAGACTGCTACTTTATTCACGACTTTTTACACTGCGCAAATTTGCCGACCGTTCTCTAGCATGTCTAGGTGGCTTTATAAAAACTAACATCCTTTTTATGGCTAACATAAAACAAGGTGAAACCAATATATGACATCCCTTTCCTTACGCTACCCATATCGCAACCCAACATTTATGGCAAATATAACAATATCTAATTCTACAAAACAAGTCTATCCGGTGCTTTCAGCTGGCTACGCTTTCTATCTACATCTCTACATCATCTCTACTCAAATCCGAACGTGGAACAATTGCAAGTTTATTATTTGATTTAGAACTTTGTTACAAGTTGATTCTTGCAGCTTTGTTCCTCTTGATTTGATCAGTATGCCTTTTCCAAATTGATCCACATTCGGTTTGTACCAAGAAAGTTTTTCTGCACAAATTTCTTCTAAATTTTTCTTTATTCACACGGTAATCTCTAACATACACCCGGTCTTTTTCTGTGAAATGTTGCATTTTTTATTTCCATAGTATTTTTGCTGACAGTTTTGTTTAGATTTGACTATAGCCTCAGTGGAAGGTAATAAAAGATCAAATTTGCTTCTTAAACTACGACCTAAAAGTAATTTGGATGGTTTTTCAGCAGTTGTTGAATGTGGAGTGTTTCTGTATTGGAATAAAAATCTATGAACTATAAGATGAGTATCCGAAGATGGATTTTCACATTTGCTCTTGATAATTGCAATTTTCAATATCTTTACTGCATTCTCTGCTTGCCCATTTGTACATGGATAGTACGGAGCTCCCGTCAGATTGTTTCAAAAAATTTTGGAATTCGTAGCCTGTAAAAGTTTTCGCATTGTCTGTACAAATTTCTGAAGGTAAACCAAATCTTGCGAATAGTTCTCTGATATTTTTTATTGTCGCTGAGGCGGTAAAATTGAGCATTTCAAAACACTCTATCCATTTGGATGTAGCGTCCTCTACTACTGAAAACCATTTATTATAATAAGGTCCAAAAAAATCTGCATGTAATCTTGTTCATGGAGAACTAGGCCATTTCCAAACTGACAACGGAGATTTGATGGTGTTTGGTGAAAGTGTACAATAAATTTTGCAAGAACTTGCAATATTTTCAATTGAAGGCCACCAAACATAAGCTCTCGCAAAACTATTCATTTTCACCATACCCATGTGTGTAATATGTAATTCGTTCAAAATAGGATTCCAGAATTTTTTTGGTACTATTATTCTATAGCCCCACATCAAGCATTCTTGTTCAATTGCGATTTCATTTTTGCGTACAAAAAATGGTTTAAACTCATCACTGGGGTATTTTTTTGGCCACTTATGATGTACATAAAAAAATACTTTACTGAGAATGGGGTCTACCGCTGATTCTTCCCTTATCAGTTTGAAATCTATTGGTAAATTTGACTCAACATATTTCAGAAAATAGTGCTCGTTTCTCAAGTCTGAAGGTTCTTTAGGCTCCGTATCAGGTATAGGCAATCTTCGCAAAAAATCGGAATAATTCAGATTCGAATTAACAAACTTGATATCGTAATCAAATGCTGACGAAGTGTTAGGCCATCGCTTCAAACGATTTGCAGCAAACATTGGGAAACCTCGCTTATGACCGAAAATAGCCAATAACGGCTTGTGGTCAGCCAAACAAATATTGATGATTTTTTTTCACTCCAAATATGATAGCTGCTGCTTCCTTTTCTATTTGAGAATAACTAGTTCCACCACAGATTCCAATATAACCGTAGCAATCGAAGCATCTTCCTCAAACAATCTGTCCATGATTTTCTCACTGTTAATGCCTATCACGAACACATCACGCATAACTGTTTTCAACTCGGTTCCGAAACCACATTTTGAAGCCAGATATTTCACTCTGACCTCCCAATCAGAAACACTTTCGTTTGAATTTCGTTGTGCTGAATAAAATTTCAGACGTTCCGCAAAATAAGATTTAACCGGCGAAAAATGATTTTCAAGTACTGTCGACAGTTCACTATAACTTTTCTTTCCTGGTAAATCTGGAACAGACAAATTTCTCAGCAAAATGTAACACTGTTCTGATAACGTATTAAGGAGAATGGCTTTTTTTCGTTCCTCATCGTCGTCTTTATTTGCTATAAAAAACTGCGATAGTCTTTCACTAAATACGGTGAAGTCCGATGATGTTGGGTCAAAAGTGTTCAATGTTCCCAATAATCCTAAATTGGAAGCCATTTGAATATCCTCCTGATCTCAAATTTTCCGATAATCTGATCAGAATTTATATCAACAAATTTCAGGTATCGATTAGTATCCTCGTCGCCCATTTGTTGTATCACAGTATACAAAATATTTAGCGATAGAAATAAAAGATTTAAACAATCCTTTTTATGGCTAACATAAAACAAGGTGAACCCAATATGTTATGACAATAGTAATCAATAGAAGCGTTCAATCAGGGGCCTGTTTCATGAAAGTACAAGTCTTGTAGCTACAAGAGAAACACAAAGAAACACGATGCTAAATAATTGTTTTTTACTCGTTTTTCACCTGCACCTACATTGTCTTTCTCTTGTAGCTACAAGACTTGTAAGTTCATGAAACAGGCCCCAGGTCACTTTCATTTCAACATTTTGTGTATAAACGCCTCCATCAATTCACATTGTGATAACCTCCTCAAAGTAAAAATATAAGATGATGCAAAAGTAAAAGTTCCGCCTGTGAACTAGGCATTTACTGTTTATTATTTGAGTCGAAGAGCAATATATACTTCATGACTCAGGACGGAATTTAGTAAAAATAAAAGTTAAGTTCGAACTCTAATTGGTACCCAAGAAAAAATCTGTCAGAAACTGTATGCAAAAGCTGAAGCTATAAAATTTTTCTTCAGCGTCACTTGCAATTCAAATACTCAGCTTTGTTTTTCATGAATTAGGGCCTTAGAATGAGTGAATTCACTTAAAGGACGGCGATCACCATCATCAAATTGAAAAATATAAACCAAACGCTGAGAAGCAATCCATATGAATATTATGGTCTGAACAAGTTGAGATCATAGCGTGACAGTGAAAGCTTGTCCCTATTTAATTTTCTTGCTCGATGGAAAATCACCCAGCATAGACAGAAAGAGCAAATATCTCTTAGCGAAGGAATCCAACCAATAAATGAAATATTCTATTTCTATTCTTCAAGTAATAATACAGAAATTTTCAAGATAGAATATTCCATGAATTATGAGAAATCACAACTTATATAAAAGGAGTAAAATCAGAAAAAAATTACTAACACTCTCTGTTGTGTATATCATTCAATGACGTTTCATTCATTCACAAACAGGAAGAAAAAGTCCATCTGAAACAACTACTCCTCTGCCTATTTGGCTACGGCGGGCACTGGATTGCTCGATTTGTATACCAAGCAAAACACCCAAGTTTCTAATTCCATGAATATTCTTCAACAATTATTCAATGGAAATTTGAAATATACATGTACATTTCATGATGGGAACGAATATGAAATCAAACAGTGGTGGATCCACGAGGGGGGTTTTCGGGTCCGGCCCCCCCCCCCCCCATTGGGAAAATGAGAGATTTTTTTTTCAATTTTTATCGGCTCCTAATTCCCAAATTTTGTTAGGGAACGAAAAAATATCACATGTGCAAGACAAAAAATAAAATAGAATAAATTTTTTTGCTTTAAAATTAAAGAACTTTAATAATTATTATTACACTCCATTGAAAACTAAAGAGCAGGCTACATTTAAACATTAATAAATTTTTATTTTTCAACAACCAATTTCATCAATTTTTTCAATTCAACAATCCTCCAATTCCTAAAGAATAATTCTCAAGAATTAAAAATAGTACAAACAAGATCTGGATTGAATGTTACCCAAACAAACAAATTTCGCTTGAAATTTTTGGACTCACCGATTGTTCTTTCCTTTTTTTTCTGGTTCAGTCGGTTTAGACGCTGGTTCAAGCCGAGTAAAATATGAAAATAGAGTCTTCTTCATGTTGTAGGTTCAAAATAAAATGCCTTTTTTTCAACTATCAAATTGCAATTTTTCTCGATGACACTTTAAAGAAAATTGACACTTGTCAGGCTTATCGAGAAATTTCTGACAGTGCTGCCATTGGATCCTTTTTGGCGCAGTATTTGAAAAATTAGACTTGTTACATTTGTGATGAGTATTGTGTATGCCGGTAACAATTTGAATATACTATGTATGAGTGGAATATGCTGTTGATTGGGTTAAATCAACTCGATTCGATTTAAAAAAAGTAAAGTTTCGAACCTACTTTATCTCCTGGCTACACCTTCAAATTTTGCTCATGTCAATCTCTTTCACCTTTTTTTTGGATCTTGACTAGTACGGTAGCTCATATTTTTCTGTTATATATATATATATATATATATATATATATATATATATATATATATATTTTGAGTTATAGACCCCCCCCCTTGACCTGATCCTGGATCCGCGGATCCGCCACTGAAATCAAAAGATGATTTTAGTATAAAATCATTCAATGTAGGAGCATTTTGTTGCAACGAGAAAGAGCGAGCCAGAAAAACAGTGAGTCAGTGGTTTATACTATCCCTAGATATCAGTTCCAAATACGACCACCAGAGGGCGTATCGTATCCCTCGAAAACCCAATCGAATATACCATCTGTCCATCCATGAAAATGAGTTTTTCATTTTCCCGCTAAGTCGACCTTTCACAGAACGCACACAAGCTTTTGATCGAGCAATGAGAGGCGAACTCCTCGGAGATTCGATGTTCGACGGAATGGATGACTAGACGGGCCCGCGATTGTGGCGCACTCAACCGATAACGGAGCGGCCGATTATGGGTCCCGATACGGCCGATTAGAAATCATCGATTCATGACCCATTGTGCATAATCGCTTGTGCCGATATTATTCTGAAAGTGCACGCTCGGAATTGGATATGGCATTGTACGGCATGGAAAATGGTTTCGAGGCGAGTCGCGATGGCTGCTATCCCGGAGGACGGCATCGTTATTTTTTCTACTTGCTGGCCGAATTCAGAATTTAATTGCGAAAAGTTTACGCCTGTAGTACATTTCGGGTTATTTTCTTGTTAGCGAAACCTGCATCGGGTGCAAATAATATCAGTTTGGTGTCAGAATATGATTTATCTCCAGAAAAAATTTCAATTTTTCCACCAAAAGTTTCATTCTTATCGTTCATTTATTATCGCTATTAATGAGATGAATAAGGCTCTCATGAACATTTTCATTCATCAAGTTTCTAATTTGTAGTTTCCTGAAAATATTTGAATCCACCACCAATCTCCTAAGCATCCCTCTCACAACAACTTCTGCTTATCAGTCGAGTATCAGTTGGAGTGGAGTAGATACTGCTTTCCTTGCTGATGTGGTGCGTATCCTCTTCTTATGTTTACTTGAACCCACAAAATTTTAGTAAATTATATTATCACGTTTAAGGACAGAGGCGCTTATTGGCGTCTTTGTCTGAACATGTGATATGACACAACGCTTATCAGGGTCTTCAGCTTGAGGGTCGATAATGACACGACGCCGTTGAGCGTTTGCGATACCATACAATAAAATGTATTTCAATCGGCACTGTCAGAATATATTCGAACATCAGCTACATAGTGTCACGCAATTCAAGTATAATTCCCAATTTTCATCCCCCCTTCTGATTTATACACACCTGTAATACCTGTGTACCTAAACATGAGTTATTTCTCAAAAAACTGTACTGCCCAAATTAGTGCCTTCCAAATATTTCCACTGTCCTTCAACGTGTTGAATTGAACACAAACATACTTCGAAAGGGTTGTTTTCCTTTGTTTCCATGGAAAATTTATTATATTATATTCAATGAGAAAGTACCTGTATGAACGAGTTTATTGCTTGTTTTTTATTCTTTGGTAAATCGTGTTTTTTGAAAATTATATTTAGAAACTGATTACATACCGATGAAATATAAATAATTCTTTTTGAACTCACCCACATAATACCAATAAAATATGAACTGGTTATGTCGGTCGGTGGGGCCAATCAGTCTAAGGCGCGGTCGGGGCAAAATTTTTCTGACCGGCTCGATGCGATAGGCAATTTTTAGTTGCCTAGATACCAATCCTGGTAGGTGGGATATCTGGATTGTTTACAACAACCGACCCGGTAGCACCTGGGTTTTTGGGTTTCCCTACAGTTGAACTAACAAATGCGTTACCGTGAAAATTGGTAGGATGCACCCAAAGGGATTAGCGGACCCTTTCCCGCACAAGGCTCTGCTTTCTGGACGCACTCGTTAGAAAGTTCACCAAAATGATATATAAATATGAAAAAGAAAGCACGTGTATAAGGTTTTGCCACAAAACACGAATGAATCGTCTTTTTCTACAAATCAAACCCAGTCAGATCGATTTATCGCTCCTGAGCACCCATCCCACTGAACATAAAACATAACAAAAACATTGAATAATATTTTTTCGGATCATATTGCAATATTCATTTTCTTGAAAAGATGTTATTCATAAGAAATATTATTCTAATATACAGGTAACAATTTGAAAACTTACAATGGCTAAATCTGACCAACCAAATAAAATATAAGAAAATGCTAAAAAATAGGGAGAAGGAAACGAAATGATTACCCCTCGCCCCAGCCACCTCAACTTCATATTCTCAAATGGCAACCCTCTACTCGTGATACCTTATCTAAAAGTTTTTACGGAAGGCTCTCAATGGTACCCTACAACCCTACATTAAATGTATTAATTTATGGTTTATTAAATTAAACACTAATGATTTTCAATTGATGATTTAGGAAATTTTCAAAAAGATTTCAATTTTTTGAAGGAAACAATAGAGTCTATCTTCAAACTCTTGACGTAAATTGTCAAATTTTTCTTTCGGAATAATATATTTTACGTGTCCCCAGAGGAAGAAATGAAGAGGGGATAATAGACAATAGACAATAAAATTTATTCATCTCGAAATTTACATAATGTAACAAAAACCATCATATCACACAAATTTATCAGACTAGTCAAAAGCAAAGCGATAAAATAGGACTTACACTATATAATAAAATTCAGTTCACAAATAGGATTTACACTATATAATAAAATTTAGTTCACAAATAGGACTTACACTATATAATAAAATTCAATTCAAAAATTTAAAAAGTCATCGATGCTATAAAAGGCATGATGAGATAAGAACATATTTAATTTCTGCTTGAAACTATTGTCTTTCAGCTGTAAATGTATGTCTGTATCCAATATGCTACCAAACTTATTAAAACATTTTACACCTATATATTCAGGTGAATGTTGAGCAATTTCCAGACGTGAAAATGAATGATGTATATCTAGTTTACTTCGTGTGTTGTATGAATGTATGCTGACAGTCTTAGGAAAAGTTTGTTCATTTTCTTTGATATACAATATGAGCTGGGAAATGTACAGACTTGGTAAGGTTAAAATGTTGGCTTATTTGAATAGTGGCCTGCAAGATGTCGTTAGTGGTGCATTAAACATTGTACGGAGTATTTTTTTCTGGAGTATAAAAGCTTTGTTAATATGTGCTGATGACCCCCAGAAAATCAAACAGTATTGAAGGTTTGATTGCACCAACCCGTAGTATAGGAGCTTAAGTACTGAAAATGACACTGTGTCTCTCATACTACGGATCAGATAACAGAGAGAACTTAATTTTGTACAAACTTTGTTTATGTGGAATTCCCAAGTGAGTTTTGGATCTAAAATTAATCCCAAAAATTTAATTTTGCTAGTGCTTTGTATGTAAGTGTTATTGATACATAATTGAGCATCATCGGTTAGAGTCATGTTTTATGGCAAAAACTGCATGTAACTAGTTTTTGTTGGATTGGATACCATTTTTTTGAGAATAGTCATTGAATTCTTGTGATGCTTTATTGCAGTTGTCAATCAGTTGGTTGAATTGATTATGAGATATTATAAAGTTTGTATCATCTGCATATTGTATTATTCTGTCGGGCGATGTACATATTTTGGCAATGTCGCTTATGAAGATTATAAAAAATAAAGGACCAAGAACAGAACCCTGAGGCACTCCCACAGAACATTTCATTGGGTCGGATCTTTTATTATCGAGAACAATGGTTTGAGAGCGGTTTGAGAGATATGATTCAGCCCAATGATATTGTTCACCTCGTATTCCCATTCCGTCCATTTTCATTAGTAATAAATTATGATCCACAAGGTCAAAAGCACAAGTAAGATCATAAAAGAGTCCTATTGTTCTATGTCTCTCATTTAATGAATTATAAACAAAGTCCAAACAATTTGCTACAGCTTTTGCAGTAGATTTATTTTTCTGAAACCATTCTGAATGTCTAGTAATAAGTGAAACTGTTCAAGGTATCCGTTAAGGCGCTCAGAATAGGCCAGTTCAAATATCTTAGCGA
The DNA here is from genome assembly GCA_032362365.1 of Zygogramma bicolorata. Taxonomy (NCBI): domain Eukaryota; kingdom Metazoa; phylum Arthropoda; class Insecta; order Coleoptera; family Chrysomelidae; genus Zygogramma; species Zygogramma bicolorata. The sequence continues at coordinate 5,354,295 of JAVJAQ010006102.1, read as the reverse complement.
TATGGCTAGGTATGCAGATCAAACGATAGTTCGCTATATCACTTGTCGAACCCCTACCTTTATAAACTGGAAATCCCTTGGATTCCTTTATATTAGGAAACTGACCTCTTGAAAAAGATTCATTGATTAAATAAGATAAGTGCTCGGCAATATACACAGCCACAGCTCTCACAACTTTTCCGCTTATGTCATCAATACTCTCTGCAGGTTTAGATGTAGTTTTCCTTATAAGTGAAATTATTTCAGTTGGTGTTGTGGGATAAAAAAAATGTATCAATTTTCATAAAATAGTCGGGAGATATTTTATTTTCATTATTTTTATCCATAAAATATTTATTTATGAAGTTCACTTTATCAACAGTTGGTATTTTGTTATTATTGACCTTAGTTATTATACTAGATAACGCAGGTTTCATTTTGTTTTCATTTTCGTAAATAATCTTCCAACTCTCCTTCATCATGTTGCTGCTGTTTTCTATTCGTGTATTATTTTTTTGCTGTAAATAATTGCGTGTGATTTTTTGATAGGTCCGGGGATCTAGGAGGCCATTCAATAAGACCTTTTCTTCCAATACATTGATTAGTATAATTATTATCTAACCATTGTCTTATTGGAACTACATAATGAGGAGATACCCCATCCTGTTGAAAATTACCTTTTGAAGATGAATTGCCGTGTATGTTCATCTGATTCTCTCATTCGTCTCGTTCGATAGATCTTCCTAGCATATGATCATATATTCAACCATTTGAATTTCCTTTTATAAATGATGAAACAATAATTGCATCTTCCAATATACCAGCCCAAACAGTAACCTTTTCGGGGTATTGGATATGCCCTTCTCTAAATATTTTTGATGAGTCGAGGTTCTGCGATAATTCTAGCTGTCATTATTTCCGAAATTCAATTCTCCTGTTGGGATCATCCAAACCAAGTTTATGAAAATTATTATAATTTTATATGGATGGATTTCATATAATGAGTATTTCCTTACACATTCGCAGGATAATTCGGTTGCTGTAGATGCCCGACGAGTCGATAAAGTATGATTCATTGCAAACTGTCAGAGTACTTCAATTTGCGATGCTTCATCCAGAAATATGGATGAGTCCCTCTCTTTTTATTTATGACAGTACCAGTTACTCGAAATTTTGATACTAGTTGGAGAATGTACACGTTACTTACATTTCCCTCTGGGTGCCTCTGGCTAAATAACGTAGTTGTTTTTAAAGAACACTGATCTTCTCTACCATAAATAAAAATCATTTCTGTACGTTCAGCTATAATGTACACCATTATTGCAGATAAAAACTCTGTTTCTCGTGTAAAACAAATGTATTATTGTATTAATAATAAGAGTATCGTTTCCCGTAGTTTAAATGAAATTCAAAAATAACGCTCAGAAACGAATATTTCAAATACTTTTTTTTGTTACTTCTACTACTCAACTAAGTCATTAATAATGAATAAAAAATAAGATCATTATTTGAATGAATAGTGTTTTATTTGTTGAAGCAAAACTTGCTACATCGAGTGTAGCTCTGAAGGGTAGTACCAAAGAAGATCATTTTTCAAAAGCTTTTAGATAAAGTAACACAAGTAGATGGTTGTCATTTAAGAATATAAAGTTTTGGTGACTGGGGGCGAAGGGGTACGTGAAAGCAAGTTAGCCATTACAATATTTTGTTTCCCCCTATTATAGAAATTGTTTCCAGCGATTTCTTATATTTTATTTGGTTGCCCAGATGTAGATATTGTTAGGTTTCCAAGTTTTTCTATCTTTGGTATATTCAATAGACTGACAATTTTTTATGTACCAATTTTCAACATCCTGTTGCCTATCTAATTATTGAATAGGAGTACAAAATATCTATTTGTCGATACTACGTACAACTTTATGTCGATAAATGGTATGACCTTATGTCGTGACTAAGACACAATACATACTTTTGAATTAGCAATTTCACAAAAAACTAACTATTATTATCATTCCATTTTTGGTGTAAAAACCTGGCTCAAGGAATATTGAAAACCTTTCCAATATCAATGGACATTGGGTTGTGAGTAAGTTTGATGATGTTATTATCAATTCTTTTACAGTGTCAGCGATTTGTTTTTCTTTTCAGGTGTCAAAAATTTGAACATCTGCTTTGCGTTTTCATTCATTCGATTCGTTTTCTTCGCTTGTTTACAAAAAATGAGGGTTAGTACAAAGTTTAGGAAAAAGTATTTTGCAACCACACAAAAATTTTCTCTGAGTTCGAAAACTATTCGTCATTCTCATGAACATGCTATTGTGTCGATTATTTCCCTCAATGCGAATAAACGATGAAACAGTTGAAGGCTAGACTGCTTTTACAGAGTTTTACAGCGATTAAATGCACTAGACCTTTTAACCGATTAAAATGTTCGAAATAAACCGGGCGTTTGGATCACCTTTCAGGTACTATCTCTGGTACTATATTGTTCCTGTGTTCGATTTTGATGTTTCCTGAGTTTACATGTTTTCTGGAAATAATCTAAACATATATCCCTCCCTCACCAAGTTCAATCGACCAAAATGCGTGCATTTCCATGATTTTCAAAATTTTGCTTTCAAGCAAATGTTTTCGTGTATAATAATTTAAAATAAAATCCCTCGACCTGCGGTCAAATTATCATACACTCAAGTCATTTGCTAAGCAAAATTTCGAAAATCATGGAAGTGCAGCACACATTTTAACCGATTAAACTTGGTGCATTCGGGATATAACCCCCGAATATTTTCCTTATATATAAAATGTCCCATAAAAGCAATGCAATTATCGAAAACTTTGCATTGTATCGAAAACTTACAGCGGTAACTGCATTGTATCAAGTCACCATAACAACACATTTGAAACCGTATCGCTAGACGTCAGTAAACAACACAAATAAATGTCAGATAGCCTTCAAAAATAGAAAAATAGGAAAGTATAAATGAACAAAAAATAACATTTCCTTGAGAATTTCTTTATTCGTGGAATATTCCAATAAATTACATTCGTGCATAAAAATGACCAGATAATTTTGCATTCAAGCGTGATATCTTATACAAATTGTATTCGGTTATTTTCATATTTTGTAAAAAATCCCTCGTGCTTCGGACTCGGGCACTTTCGCCAAAATATGAAAATAAACTCTTGCAATTTTTAGATATCACGCTTTCTTGCGAAATTATCGGTAATTTTTATGCACTCGTGCAATTATAACCGAATATTTCCCTCATATATAAAATGTCCCATACGAGCAATGCAATTATCGAAAACTCACAGCGGTAATTGCATTGTATCAAGTCACCATAACAACACATTTGAAACCGTATCGCTAGACGTCAGTAAACAACACAAATAAATGTCAGATAGACTCCAAAAATAGAAAAACATTTCGCGTTTAGGTGAGTACTCCATACAATCTATAGAGGAAAGTATAAATGAACAAAAAATAACATTTCCTTGAGAATTTCTTTATTCGTGGAATATTCCAATAAATTACATTCGTGCATAAAAATGACCAGATAATTTTGCATTCAAGCGTGATATCTTATACAAATTGTATTCGGTTATTGTTAGAGTTTACCTGGAAGTAATTCTCCTAATAAATATATCCGCTCGAAAGACGAATTTTAACTTTTTCAAGGAAAGACTTTTTGTCAACTTGAAGTATATTTTTTTTATTAATCAACAACAACCTTTTGTTCAGAAATAGACAAATGACTAATACAATTTCAAATATACAGAATGTCACTTAAAAGTATATAAATAATTTAATAAGAATCTGCAACATTCTCCCCCTCAGTAATTGGTCAGGAGCTGACATAATGAAGACCAATTACTACCTCTGGACATCAAGTACACATAGTTTGGAAACGGGCCTACGCAGAACAGTTCCATTAGCTAACTTGACGTCAACAATTCTGATTTTTTTATTCCTAGCTTCATAAAGTTGGATAACTCGTCCTTTGGGCCAGGTGTTTCTTGGACCATTAGGATCGACAATAATGACAATGTCGTTCAATTCAATGGTTTTTGATTCTTGAAACCATTTTGTTCTCTTGATAAGGTAAGGTAAATATTCGTCAGTCCATCGCTTCCAGAATAAATCTGTTAGCTTTTGAGCCGCCTTCCACTTGGACATCAGGTTGAGATCATTTTCGTCAACTACGGAGCAAGGTAGGGCTGCATATTCAGGACCGATCAAAAAATGGTTTGGAGTTAAAGCCTCAGAATCTTCAGAGTCGAGCGAGACATAAGTCAAAGGTCTTGAATTCACAATATTTTCAGCTTCAGCAAAAACTGTTCTTAAGACATACTCCTGGGGATATCGTGATTTCAAAATTTCCTTCATAACTTTTTTGACTGATTGAATCAGCCTCTCCCAGACACCTCCCATGTGCGGAGCTACAGGTGGGTTCCATTTCCAACTAATATTTCTCAAAGAACAAAATTTTGTTATTTCAGATTGATCGAAAGCCTGTAAACAAGTAGCTAGTGCGGTTTCTGCTGATTTGAAGTAGGATCCATTATCACTGAAAATATCGTGAGGGAATCCTCTTCTACATCCGAATTGACGGAGTACGTGAATGAATCCATTCGTACTCAAATCGTGAGCTATTTCTAGATGAATGGCCCTGGTCACCATACACGTAAAGATAACACCGTACCGTTTTTCATGGCTACGCTTATTTGTTACCAGGATCGGACCAAAATAGTCAACACCTGTTCGGATGAAAGGTCTCACTGTTGGTTCGAGTCTGCATGTTGGAAGTTGTCCCATAATTGGAATGTCGGGAACAACTTTTTTATTTTTGCAATGAAGGCAATTCCTAGTAATTTTTTTGACTGCTTGTCGTATTTTCAATATCCAAAATTTCTGTCTCAAATTGTTGATTATGGTTTCTTGACCTTGATGATGAAACATTTCATGGTGAAAATGAATCAATAATTTCGTGATTTGATGATTTGGGTCTGAAATAATAGGATTTTTGAAGTCATCACTCACACCTCGTAGATTATTGATTCTTCCATCCAATCGCAGTAATCCATCATCATGTAAGATACACGACAAAGAGTACAATCTGCTAGTTTTGTATATAGGAGTTTTTTGTTTCAGTAAATTGATTTCATCGCGAAATGAATCTTGTTGAACTTTCTTGAATAAGTGTTTTTCAGATTCCAAAATTTCACCCTTATCTAATTCTAAAATGTTTTTCAATGTGTTTTTTGGAGGAATAATTATTTTGGAATGTATTCCATATCTGCAATTTCTGATGAACCTCAACATCCAACTTGTAGCTCGAACAAGTTTGAACCACTTAGAGAATCTTTCTGGATCAGGAATTGGCAGATCAAATTTTTCAGTGTGAAGAAAAACGTAGTCTCGTCTCTCTTCCAATTGAGTAATACCGTGGGTTGGAGAGGGATCAGTTTCTTGGGGCCAGTACTCTGAAGTCTGTCTCAAGAAAACTGGTCCATATAACCACGTACTTTCTTCAGAAAAAGTTAAATTTTGTGAACGTTTGGTGGCTTGATCAGCAGAATTTTCTTTTGATGGAACATACCTCCAGTCAATGGTATTCGTTAAACTCTGTATTTCCCCCAGACGTTGTGCCACGAATACTTTGAATCGTCGGGCTTCAGAGCGAATCCAGTATAAAACTGTTTTAGAGTCCGTCCAATAGAAAATGTTGCTCAATACCAATTTCAGTTCATTTTTCAAAAAGTTTCCCAACCTAGCCCCCATGAGTGCAGCTTGCAACTCAAGCTTCGGAATCGAGATTGGTTTCAGTGATGAAACCCGTGCTTTGGCACTCACAAAGGCAATCTGGATTTTGTCATTACTTCGACACCTCAAGTATGCTACGGTGGCAGTTGCCTTTTCTGATGAGTCACAAAATATGTGTAGATGTATTTCACTTCGATCTCTGTCGAGAGTGAAATATTGTCTTGGAATTTTGAAACTGAAAATATTTTTCAGATCAGAAATCCAAATTTGCCATTTTTCGTCCAAAAGGTCTGTTATCTCATCATCCCAACCCAATTTACTTCTCCAGATGTCCTGAAGAAGAATTTTTCCTTGAATAATGAAATTTGATAAAAAACCTACAGGATCGAAAATGGACATGACCACTTTGAGAATTTCTCTTTTCGTTGGTCTTCTTTTCTTTTCCAAAATATCTTTATCGATTTTATTGAATTTAGTACGAAATATGAAGTTATCATCAAAAGAGTTCCAAAATACGCCTAACATTCGTTCTACCATTGTTTCTGGATTGTCACCAAAATTTTTATCACATTTAGCTTTCAAATTGGAATCAATATCTTCCAGAAGTTGTTCCGAGTTAGACATCCAGTTACAAATGGTGAATCCTCCTTTTGAATGTACGTGAATAATATCATTAATGAGTTTTTTACCTTCACTGATAGAATCGGAATTACCCAAATAATCGTCCATATAATGTTCTTCTACGATGGCTTTGGCAGCTTCCGGAAAATTGTTTTCATGATACCTGGCATTCCGATTTTTTGCTTCCTGGGCGAGACAAGGTCCATTTGTAGATCCAAAAAAGACAACTCCGATTTCGTACACATCTGGATTTCTATTCCTTTCCATATCACGCCATAATATTCTCTGTGCTGCACGATCTTCTTTGCGGACCTTCACTTGCAAGAACATTTCTTTGATGTCAGCCACAAATGCGTATTTTTTTATTCTGAAATTCATAAGAATAGTGAACAAAGAGTTGTAAAGATCTGGGCCTGTCAATAGGCAATCATTTAAACTAATACCATTGGATTTGGAGGAGGCATCAAATACTATCCGCAATTTTTCAGGTTTATTGGGATTAGTTATACCGAAATGTGGAAGATACCAAGTTTTGGGGTTATATTCTAGAATTTCACTATCAGAAAGTTTTTTGATATATTCTTTATCGAGAAGATCTTTCATTTTGTTACAGTAGGCCTTACCATAAATGGGATTTTTGTCGATTTTCCTTTCTGTACACAGAAGTCTCTTCATTACATTATATTTACTTTCTGGGAGTACCATATCCTTTTCTTTCCATAATAGTCCGGTTTCGTAGCGATCCCCAATTCTCTTCATCGTCCCATTTAATATTTCTTGTGCCCTAATATCTTCCTTAGATATTGGCTTCTTTATTTTTTCTAGTCCAAAATTGTCTAGTACCCACTGTTCTTTCACTAGATTATGTAAAACATCCAGGTCATCTTTGACTATATGATTTGAGTAACATACAAACCCGAAATCGTTTGTTTCGCACATTTTACACTCAGGATTAACGTTACCATGGATGACCCAGCCTAAGAGAGTCTTACTGAGAGCAGGACCTTGCCAAGGTCCAGTAATTATTTTTCTATTCACCAATAGAGGCCAGTTGTCTTGACCAATCAAGATCTGTGGCTTTGCATTTTTCATAGAAATACCGTTGTTGCCAATATATGGATAATGTTTAGTCAGCTCACCTATATCTACAGTTTGTGTTGGTAATGATAATCCTTTTATTGTTCTCACGTGTCTTAGCTGAAACTTGTGATTTCCATCTTCTGATATAATCGTGAAACTCACACTCCTTGAATCGTCCTGTTGTTTCATCTAACTATTCGTCCACTGCAGACAAAGTGGCTGTTGGGGTCCATCTATATTCATCATATCTGCTAGGTCTTGGTCGATAAGCGTAACGGTGGAAGCATTATCTAGAAGACCGTAAGTTTTTATTTGTTGTTGTTTACAGCTTATTATCACGGGAATGATTTTCAATAGGATATGTCTGTTGTTTGAAATATGACAATTAACCCTTGTTTCCAATTCAGATGGGATAGATTGAGAAGAAATATTCATAACATTCGAATTTTCTTCCGATTTATTATGTAAGAGTGTATGATGCATCTTTTTACAATTATCTACCCCACATATTTTCTTTTTCCTACAAATATTGGCACCATGATACGGAGTCAAACACGAATAGCAAATCTTCTTTGTTTTAACGAACTTCCATCTTTCATCAACCGTGAAAGTATTGAACTTGGAGCAACTAGACAAAGAATGTAGATCATCAAGACAACACATGCCTTTTTTGTTACGTTTGACGTTGATAAGGTGATGTCCTTTTTTTGGCATTTGAATTTTTTACAGTTGTCAAATGAAGTGTCATCACAATATTTCGGCATTTGAACTTTACAAGCTGCTGTTGCTTTCCTATCAATCCAGTCTGTGAATTCTACCAGTTTTTGTGTTTGAAGGGTTTTGCTGGATATATGTTCAATCCACATGATTTTGTAGGAATTTGGAAGCTTTTTCAAGAGTTCTTGTAATAGAATAGGATTTTGTAAGTGTTCATTTGAATCCAAAGACTGTATAGTTCCTACCAAATTTTTCACTTCGTCCGAGAAATTAATTAAGCTTTCAAGTTTTTCCTCTTTAACTATAGAAAATGATTTGAGATTATCCAGAAGCATAAAAATTATCTGCTCTGGTTGTCCGAACCTATTTTCCAGAATGTTGATAATTTTTTCTACATTCTGGGGCATGATCAATAGACTTTGGACTATCTTCCTAGCATTACCCTTCAAGCATTTTTGTAGCCTACAATGATTTTCTTCTTGAGAATAACCACAAATAGCTGTTGAGTTACGATATTGATATAAAAAGTTTGGCCACTCAATTGGATTACCACTAAAACTGGGCAGGTCTTTTGGCATCGACTGCCTAGTCATGTATTTTGTGAAGGAAGTAAATGTGAAGAGGAATCATCATTATTGGAATGCTTGGTGAACGTTTGAATCGGTTGAAAATAAGGATCACTCACCTGCTCACTTTTCCTTTCAATATCTGGCGAATGCCAGTTTGGTGGACTCCTTGGTGTAGTACGTTATTTTTCCAAGGATATCCATCGCTTACCCAATTTTCGACGTCTGGACCATAGTTAGACTTATTCGCCTCACTCGACTCAGAATTTTCTTCGGCTTTTTCCTCCTCATCGATTTTGGCTAATCTAAGAGCTAATTCCAAGTCCAGCATTTCTTGTTTTTGCTTGAACTCCATCTCTAGCTTTTCACGTTCTAGGGCAACCTTCCTCATTGCTATCTCCAATTCAGTTTGAAGTTTTTTGGAATCAGACAGTTTGCTTTTTGAAGTTTTGGAGCTTGATTTAGCTATACTTTTGTGACTACTTTGTGAACCACAAGACTTTAAGGGAAGATGGTTCGAAGAACACGCTTGATCTGCTTCTTCCTTTCCAGCGCTGATTTTCTTCGTTTTTGTTTGCAATCGTTCGCTTTTTCTTACTTGAGAAGTAGACATTTCAACCTCAGAGCTGTTCAATTTAAACTTCGAAGGACCAGTTGTTAGAGTTTACCTGGAAGTAATTCTCCTAATAAATATATCCGCTCGAAAGACGAATTTTAACTTTTTCAAGGAAAGACTTTTCGTCAACTTGAAGTATATTTTTTTTATTAATCAACAACAACCTTTTGTTCAGAAATAGACAAATGACTAATACAATTTCAAATATACAGAATGTCACTTAAAAGTATATAAATAATTTAATAAGAATCTGCAACAGTTATTTTCATATTTTGTAAAAAAGCCCTCGTGCTTCGGACTCGGGCACTTTCGCCAAAATACGAAAATAAACTCTTGCAATTTTTAGATATCACGCTTTCTTGCGAAATCATCGGTAATTTTTATGCACTCGTGCAATCATAACCGAATATTTCCCTCATATATAAAATGTCCCATACGAGCAATGCAATTATCGAAAACTTACAGCGGTAATTGCATTGTATCAAGTCACCATAACAACACATTTGAAACCGTATCGCTAGACGTCAGTAAACAACACAAATAAATGACAGATAGACTCCAAGAATAGAAAAACATTTCGCGTTTAGGTGAGTACTCCATACAATCTATAGAGGAAAGTATAAATGAACAAAAAATAACATTTCCTTGAGAATTTCTTTATTCGTGAAATATTTCAATGAATAACATTCGTGCATAAAAATGACCAGATAATTTTGCATTCAAGCGTGATATCTTATACAAATTGCATTCGGTTATTTTCATATTTCGCCAAAATATGAAAATAAACTTGCAATTTTTAGATATCACGCTTTCTTGCAAAATTATCGGTAATTTTTATGCACTCGTGCAATTATAACCGATAATTGGGTACCTCATATCTTGAAACGTACATATCTCATGTATCAGATTGTCACATCTGAATTTTTTTCTTATGTCTCTGTGATATGCAAAATATGTTCCTGAAACTGATATATTCCTAATAATTCTGGACTAGTCAAGTGAAATAAATTGAAATCATTGTCATAAATCATTTATTCGACAATGAGAGAAATTGATCAACTTGAACTAGTGAAATAATCCAAAACATTCGCACCCAATCAGAGGTAGCTACTTTAATTGGACCCTTCCTCTTCGGTATAGTAGATATATTTGATGCATAATAACATGCCATTTGACGTCTGGGAAACCTATTGAGGTATCACAAATCTCAAGATAGTCTCTAAGTCTAAATTCTAGATGCAATACAAAAATTCAACAACCAAAACTCTCATTCGCATCATATTTTTTAATTCGGAGAGGATAATTCAAAATCTCACAATGCCTTCACAGAGTGCAACAACAAAAATTAAATGGTATTTTCTCATTATTCGTTGTAATCAGCGGCATCTATCACTGTATCGCCATAAGTAATCGATCGCATCGCAGTGACTTATTAGCACTTTGCTTCCCTGAGTTCAGTCAGCCGTCTGCCATCTCACGTTCAGTTTTAAAACTGAACATATTCTGACTGGGCTATGTGGTACAGGAATCTGTCGGAGTTGTCTCAACTCCCGTGGTGTCATAAATCTGTTTACAATATTGGCGGATAGATGGCAGATCGCGTTGTGAAACTGAAGGAAATCAAGTCTCTTAACTTTTATGTTTTTTTCTATAGCTTTTTATGTAATTAGTAAGAAAGAGGTTTATTATGTGTAACGAGTTCAATTGTGATGGACGAGCGTAGCGAGTTCTGTTCATGTTGTGAGAATTGAAAAGCATCAATCAAACAGAATCTTTTACCTTCTGTAGGAAATATTTCTTCGTTACTTTCAAATGGTGAAATCGTCTACCTAAAAAACTGTTGTTTATCATATCACTTGGCACTTTCCCAACTCTCACAAATTTCAGAGAACTTAGATTTGCCAAATGATATCGAATAGACCAAAAAACAAATATTAGATTCTATATTATTTCTACGAGTCTTTGAAAGAGTATAATAATTATAACATTCATGAAATCTGATGAATGTGAGAATAATAGGTAGTGCCCATCCATCTCGGATATGAAAAAGAACGAAAATCTTCTATAGTATAAAACCACCATTAAATGTGCATGTAACTAGCCTTATCCTCGAGTTGCTCGCTTCATGGATCTAACTAGTTACAGTACCAATCCACGAACTGTTGAGGAATAAATTTCCTCAAAATATGATTTCAATTTCACGAATAATTTGAAACTAAAATTCGCTGAATTTGGTTTTTGGACAACTGAATGTAATCATGGGATCAAATATATCTGGCTGAATTTTACATACCCCATCATTTTTGAATTTTGTATCCACCACTAATTTGGAATACATGTGTATTCTGATTGAGCCACTACCCAACAGCTGTTAGATACGAAATAAACAATTGAAAATAGTGGAAGTAGATTTCCACACCAAACACAAAAAATATAAATCACTTGATCGAATTGAATATTTTCGTTCTACCACTTCGAAAAAAATCAAATTTATCTTCCGTTTTCTTGTGTGAATATCAAGAACTGATGAGCTAACACCTTTCGTTGTTTCGATTTCGGGAGTGTCTAGAACCACACTAGCGTGTATCTTGGTTCCCAAACTCCTCCAAGCGGAATGCGCCATATGAAGAAAGTGATGTTACCGTTGAGCGTAGATCTTTCGCTTTTGATTAATCAACCCTGATTTTTTTTGCCAAACCCTTTGTGGTGGCCACCGCGTTTGTTGCACGCCCGTTATTGGCAGTTTAAATTAAGTGAATATAAAACTAACAATTACCTTCAAACTTTCAGAAGATTGAGGAATCAAGTCAAATCTTAAATTGAGATATCTTACAAAGCATATAAACGAGATGTCGAATCGAGTCTATCAACGGCCCCTCATAGATTTTGGACCTTTATTAATCAAAACAACAATAATACTAGGATCCCTGGCGTGATGCATCTGAAAGACAACACTTTCAACACTTCCCAATCTATAGTTGATGGCTTTGCCAATTACTTTTCCAGTGTCTACCAGAAGTCTAACACCCATCAAAAAATTATAGAGCCCCCTAAACACTTCAACATAAAAATGGGGACAATCACTGAAAGTGACTTGATAGCAGCATCTTTTTCTCTTGTTTATGGATGACATTTCCAGTGAAATAACCTCACCGCATTTGTTATTTGCTGATGATTTAAAAATATATTTGAATATAAAAAATCTAACAGATTGTAAAACTCTCCAGAATTCCCTTATCGAAGTTAATAACTGGTGCAATAATAATTATCTCAATCTAGGAAAATGTAAAATAGTTTCATATCATAGAAAACGTACGCCTATTATTTACGACTATGCAATTGATAATGTTTCTCTTGACAGATGTATAACTTACAAGGATTTAGGAGTAACCTTTGACACAAAATTAACATTTGAAAATCACTTATGTAACATTTCATCGTCAGCGCTCTGACTGCTGGGTTATTTTTCCAGAAACTGGGGAAATTTCTCAGATGTTAATACAATGAGATTATTGTATATGATCTTTATGAGAACCAAACTTGAGTATGCAGCAATTACCTGGTCTCCAGTTTATCAAAACTCTATCCAAAGATTGGAAAGAGTTGAAAGGAAGTTTTGCAAACTTATATTTTTCAAATGCAATGGCTACTATTCTTCAAGAGGTTATGATCACGGAACTCTGCTTAGCTCTCTCAACTTACAATCTTTGGTCGAGAAAAGGCAATGCATGGCATTAACATTCCTGTATAAACTTCTCGATAACGAAATCGATTGTGGTTATCTGCTCATTCTGCAAAATACAATTTCTGGTCCCTCGTAGACTATCCAGACAAGCTGTTACATTTCATAATACATTTACTAGAACGAATATCTATCAAAAATCTTCAATATATTCCATGTGTCATCTTTTCAATAGTATCTCTCATTTATGTGATATACATTATGATAGCCTAGCAATTATTTTAGGAACTTTTATAAATACTTAGCATGTACATTAATTATATTTTCTCTGTAATTGGGTGAATACCTGTTGAGAATAAAGTATTGAAATTGAAGTCGCGGCACCACTTCGACAAAAAAGTCAACTTATCAGCACTTAATTGTCATATTATTAGCATTTTCCAAAGTGCCTCCAGTTGATTACGAATGTGCCGGTACTGGCAAAACATCATGGAAACAATATCCAATTGGCCAGCAATTCCATGGTGTTTCGCCAGTAATGTCTGGTCGTGGCCGGTAGCTGATGGCCATAGATTGGATGTTTGTTGGGAATATTTAGTTTCAATTCATTCAATTGGCGAAATTGATAAAATCTTTCAAATATTCTTGAATTTTTAGGCAATACCTTATACTATATACTGCAGTGCAAGAAACAATTCCCAAATGGTTGATAAGAACTGAAAACAACAACTGACCCAGGTGTGAGCCTTGTGGAATACCTGAGGTGACCATATGAAGCTGGCCTGAGGCCACGGATGCTAACCAGATGTCTCCGATTATGAAAATAAGAGGATATCCATTACAGAAGATCTTCTTGTAAACCAATCTCAGGAAGTTTCAACATCAGCACATCGTGGTCAGTTTTGTCAAATGCTTTGCTGAAAGGGGTCTACAATATGTCCGTTTATTGAATTACTACTCAAAAATACTTATTTCTATGAGTCCAATATTCTACGATTTTATATTTGGAAGTGAATCTCGATGTAGTTCTCCCAATAGTGTGATGTTTTGAATACTTTTATAAATTGCTCGTAAATGAAATGGTGGTTAGTGAATAGATGCTCTATTATTCACGTTGCTACACTGAGGTTCTGCGTTCTGCCAACCATAAATTTTGTAAATAGTAACAGTAATCACGGATATTAGCCATGCAAACGTTTTCGAGAGTAAGCCATTAAACAGATAATTATATCTGGAGTGAAGCCAGGCATCTTGTTGCCAAGGGGAGAACAGATCGTAAATTGTTTGGTTTCAGAGTTAATTTGAGGCACTTGAAGTTATTATTTGCGAAAAGGGTAGCTGAACAACAGAATCCACTCTGAATGGTTCGACTTGAGAAATTTGCAAACTTCCAACAGAGAATGATTGTCCAAATCTTCACTCAATGCTAGTTTTTCTAAACAAGTTATTTCTGGAAACTGGATGAGCCTTTTCCGAGTTATTACCAATTTCATTCTATTTTCAATCATCTTGAGGCTTACGAAAAATTATAACTTCAATGGATATTCAATTCGAAAGTCTTTTCATTTTATTTCAATCACCTCAATCAATCTTCGTGATAATGGCGCCCAGTCATAAATTGATACTAGTTTGATTTGAGCCCAAAAATAATGATTGAAAAAAAATTTGACTGCTGATAACTCAGAAACGATTAGTTGAATTCTCCAAAGGAAAGAGTGTTGGACAGATAAATGAAACCCCTCATATTTGTTTTGAAATGCTTGCTCTGCGGCGAGTAACATCTCATTGACATAACCATCGGAAATATTAATCTATGATTATAATATTATTAATGTGATCTCTAGGTCTAGAGTAACAAAAATTGGATTCAAATGTAATTATTACTTCATCTCCTGTGTACAGAATGCTTGTTGGTTCTATATTTAGTAAAGTCAACAATTTCTCTGACATCTTAAATTCTTCATACTCTTGTCTGATCCTCAATAGCAATCATAATTGCAGTAAATCTCAAATTGAGGGTGAGCAAAAAACTGCGAGACACATATGCTTCATTTCACACTTCAATTTGGTATGAAGATATTCGAACTCCTCTAGAAAATCGCCGGTTCATATTTGAATCAGTGGTCATGTTTAAAATTCTCAATAACGATATCGACTGTCTCAGCTTCTTAGGTATCTTGAGTAAACTCCAAGATTAATGGTTATAACACAAGATATTCTGGATAGGAAAAACAATAAATTACGAAACATAGAAGTGAATCACACAGTGAAACAATCAGAATATTTGGAGTGACAACAAAATCATTATAATATACAGCGCCATTGAGATGTTTTCAGAGATGGATTTGGAAATGGGGTATTATTGAAGCCGATATTTTTAACAATGAAACAAATGCTACCACTGTGGACGAAAGTGGCTCCGAGTCGAGAGTATCAGAAGAAACCTATTTTTTTGTAGACCTTTCGAATTACAGCTTCGGAGTATACATATTTCTCCTTCAAAAAAGGGTGAATAAACTACACGATTATTTTTCCTTTTGCATCAGAAGAAATGATAATTTTCATGCTCTGATATCCCACAGTTTATTCAGCTTTTTTTCATAGGAAAATATGCAAGTATACTTCAAGGTTCAAGTTTGACACATACAACATATAAGATTATTATTATGATTAATTAGAATCTAAGTTCTTGAAATAGTTCCCATGATTTCTATTTCAAAAATCTTTTTGTAGGTTTCGTCATTGACTATGTGAATTTCGTCTTTTGTTGGGAAGATTGACTATCATGACATTTTGAATTGAAATATCCACTCACGTTATATTAGCAAGAGCTTCCAATGTTCTGTCGTATGGTCTAGAAAAATATACGGGGCTTGAATTGAAATGTTTGGCACGGATCCTCTCCCGACCAAATGATGACTGAGTTGTCATTATTCAATTGTTGAAAATATCGGCCTGACTGAACTATACTGCTATTCCAAATATCAAATCTTTCACCTCACAAATAACTGAATGGCCGTGTACAATATTTCCGTTTTCATTTGGAATAAATTTCGAAATTATTGAGCTGGAATTAAGGCTAAGAAGGCATCACTAGGAGACGACCGTGGATACCATTTATCGAACGTCGTGAGAACACCCAACTTGAAACAGATTTCTGAAATTTTCTTTGATTTTGCTTGATTTTATTATTTTTACATTTGATGTTCCATATACATTACAATATTTTGTTACTTATTTATATTTGTGATTTTTTAAATCTCTTGTATTTCATCCTTTGAGTAACAATTTTTTGTCTTTTTCCATTCCGAAAAAAAAACATAGAAATTACAACTCAGAAGAAGTAGAATCAAATAGAATTTTACAAAAATTGTCTTTCGATTGGTACGTGTAGGTGCATCAATCAAAAACGTTTGATTCATCGACAAAAAGGAGGAAAAAGTCCATTCTAAACAGATACTCCCTCACACATAAATATGGCACGATGGGCAATGAATTACAGAGAAATCATTAATTTTGCTCAGCTTCATATACCAATCATAAAAAAATGAATCGAATAGATATCATATATAGGAAATATATACACATTGAAGCAGCCATAGAGAGCTGTTTGTAGAAAAATCTCACTCACCAGACAAGATCTTGTTCCGCTCAGAGAAAATTATCTGCTGAGCTCCTTAATGGCAAATTCGTTTTTTTTTCATTCGGAGAATAAATACCAAATAATAGTTCCTGGAACTCCATCCTCTCCAAAAAAAAAAAAACCCAAGTGTATATGCTGTCATCACAAATGCATCTATTTTCTGTGAATTGTCCGATTCTGCTTGGATAACACTACTTTCAGTCATCGTTCTAGATTCACTACAAATCTAGATTCACCAGAAATCGCCACGGGACTACAGGTTTGAATTTTTGGTTTTGGTTTAGTGTGTATCAGTATTGAACGTATTTGTTATTGGTATACGTTTCACCTTTTCAGATAATCGGGGGACATAAGGTATAATGAATGATAGAGTTGTTGTAGTTGTTTATGCAGGTTGTGTGTCTTCATTATGGGGTGTGTTGAGATTCTCAATTTCAGCAAAGATATCTTCTATAAAATTCTCTGTTAGTCCATTTTCCCTCAATATTGATTTTATGAAATTAACCTCTTCATCGATTTTTTCTAATGAATTGCATATTATTTTTGTTCTATCGAAAATACTTTTAACTATACCTTTTTCGACAATTGTATGGTGATTTGAATTTTGAATAATTATAGTGAAGATATCTGTTGGTATGTGTTTTCTTTCGATATACACTTGTGTCTACATGAAGTGTTGATTTCTTCACCTAACATCAAGGAAATGAAGTTCATAGTTCCTTTCTATTTCCGTTAAGTACTCGATTGTTGGTTCTTGTTTGTTAATGTGTCACAAAAAATTGTCAAATTCATTTCGACCATGACTCCATATAGCAAATACATCATCAACATATCTCCACCATACTTTTGGTCAATTTGGATAACTCTCTACGAAAGAGTCCTCAGAATACTCCATACTTCATTGGGTGTATAGTCCTACATTGTCTATCAGATTCTATTTTCCGATCGTAAATTCATAATATTACTATTTATATTCTCAAATTATACCAACATTTATACACCAAATCACATAATAATGTTTTTTGTATTCATTTCAATTTTAATTTATTTATTTATGTTCATTTTTATAATTCTTATTTTGACATCAATGCATTTTTGTCCTATCAATGGATTTACTGTTGGGCAAATAAAGCTATTATTATTATTATCATTATTATTATATAAATATTACTCAGAATTGGAGAATGAGGTTAACCCATAGCCATCCCAAATTCTCATGGATGAAAGTCATTTTTGAACTGAAAAAATGTTTTTTCTGTACATAATTTAAGGATATCCATTATTGCATCTACATTCAACTTCATTTTTTGGATCAGATTTCAATCATTCTCTAACATAGACTTGACGATTTCTAAAGTTTTGTTGCTAGGTATGTTGGTAAAGATACTTTCTATATCGAAACTTATCAACATGTCTCCAGCTTGTGTTTCTATTCAATAAAACTTACGTCAGGTCTCAGAGGATGACTTGCCTTATGTTTTTTGGTGAGCCATAAAAATTTGTTGGTTTACTGTTGTGATTAATGAGTTGTGTGCGTTCTGTTTTCGAAATTGTATCTTTGTATTCGAGTAACGTTCTGTATATTTTTTGTTCAATGGGTTTTATTGGGTCTTGTTTCAGTTTGGTGTACACTTGTTTCAATTTTACTGATGTATCTTGGTAATATATCTCATATGTGGTGTTTGTGATCAATTGATTCCATTTTTCTCATATTCGCATGTGTCCATGTTAACTGTGGCCTTACCTTCTTCAGCAGGAATTAGTAAAGATTTTATTGCAATTTTTTCAAATTTGTTCAAATTACTTCTGAATTTATCAGGTTATGTGAGTACCGTTTTGCAATCAGATCTGTAGTCACCAGCTATTTCTGGTGGCAAATTATGAGCTGTATTTTCTATAGCTGTTATAATTTTAAATGTTGGTGTAGTTTTTGGAGTTACCGCAAAATTCAAAATTTTGCCAATAAGAGTTTTTCATTGATATTCAATACTTGAGATGATAAATTAACTACAGTTTTTCCAACTTGTGGTACACAGAATGATGTCTTTCAAATAATACTATATATGAATTTCTTTCTCTGATGCCTTGATTTTTTTATGATATTTTATCGGTATAATATATAATACTGAATAAAAAAATATCTTTCAATTATAATATTACGATGATAAAGATTAGAGAAAAAAGTGTTCAAGCCAAATTTAAATCATATTTCCTATTACCCACATTCTTCTGGATTGGTGCAGCATTGAACCGCAAAATTTGCCAATCTGACAACCGACAGATCATTCAATCACTCATTCCCTGCAGCAGGGTAGACTTCTTTCTAACGATCATTCCACACTCGTGCAAGTCACAAAAAACGCTTTCTATAATTTATGAATTATGAAAGCGTCCTAAGGTATATATCCACGTCCAATTACCATCAGCAGTTAGAGAGTCGCGCTGCAGTAATTTGGCAATTTGTTAGTCGTTAAAATTCCCAGCTGCCTAGATCTGTCATTTGCCGGTTGGCTGGTTCAGAAGTCGGCCGCGAACATGTGTCGGCGATACGCATAAATAAGATATTCAAAATCGAAAATAAACCGACGCTATTATTAGCGGGCAGAGCCGTTTTGAATAGCATCAATCCGCGGTTTGAGGTAACGTGGATGAAAGAGTGGCTGTTTGTTGTTCATTCACCGTGAAATGGCGCTTGGAAAATGGATGAGGAGTTATTCAACTGGGGAACATAACCTCCTCTTACTGTGAATGAAACAAATATAACTTTATTCAAAAAAAAAATATTGCTTCGATTTCATAATATCTGATTGTTTGTTGTTTGTAACTAGAAATTCGTTAGATATAAGCCTATATCACTTTTAATCATTCATTTTTCACCAAAGTTCCTCGGAAGCATTCAACTATTCTCCATGTTAAGTTATGCCTGGGTAATTTCTATTATAAGATGTCATATTTGCCTCTAGCCTTTCGTATCAAGTGCTTCTATTCCCACTACACCATTCAGTTCTTCTCAATTGCCCTCTGCTCACTTAATATCAAGATGCATAAAAACCCTGCTGTGTTGACTCATACCTGAAAAATCGAAAGGCCAAAAATTTTGAACAATTTCAACTGGAGAAATCACTTCGAAAAATTGCCAACAGAGGTGCACTTCATGAATCGGGTAGACTCATCAAATTTCCTGCACGCCCGAGGATAGTTTTGTAGGTTAGGTTTATCTTATGTTTACGTTACGTGTCACATCACTTCCGAATAGTATCAAGTCCTGTTACGAAATGTTGAATTTAGCGCTGGCTTGAAATTGAATCGTTTGTTATTCTCATAAATATAATGAATTCAGAATATTGTCGGGAAGAAAGAACGGAATGGGTCCTTCCCTTGTGGTAAAATAGCTCAAATACTCTTTGTGATTATCAGGATGAAATCAGTTGGTGAAAACACAAATATAAACTTCAATGAACTACACATCCACTCAATATGACAATCATTCATTATAACAAATAAACACTCAATATCACTGAAGATACATGCCGAGAGCATAATGGTTTTACTGACTACATTTTTGTTTAACTCTTGATTTCTGGATCGTTCGAAGGCTCAATCGTTAATGATCCTCCGAATCAGAGCCCACGACACTTCTCATATAAATCAATCGAAATGCTAGATAAAATAATTGGCAAAAAATTGAACGTGCATCAACCCACGGCAATGAATATATATGTATATGTTTGCCAATGTTGCGACCTGATCAAGAAGAAGGGTTTTTATTCAGGGCTTTTATACGACAATATTCATGACCAATATTAAAGAGATCTTATTATCGATTGAAATCAATTTGATCCTGGGATTTTCAAAACTATCTCTCATTCCATAAATGTGCTGAAACTATTATATTTCCTTAGATTGTGTGTCCCTCAGATTAGACTGTGCCTTCACTCTAGCAATTGAAAATATGAGGTGTCTATTCTCAGCTCCGAGTATTTTAACGGACTGTTAATCATGTCGTAAAGAAATAATTTACCTGCGGCAACTACTTTATATATTAAGAAGATGGATATGAGATTCGGCACTATTAACACCACAAACAATAAACGTTGAGATTGGAACCTTTGATGTAAAAGTTGAAACTTTTCTTAGAGATCAATTACCCTAACACCAAACTGATATTTTTTGCACTCTAGAAGAAGAAGACAATTGATACAGTATCAATTTTCTTCTACTGAAGATGCTAACCTTGTTAGCGAAACGCGCGTCGAGTGCAAAAATATCAGTTTGGTGTTAGGGTAACTGATCTCTAAGAAAAGTTTCAACCACAAACAATGGAAATTACTCTATCATAAAAGTAACTATAGGTGAAAAATTCACTCAAAAATAGCAATATTAACGATGGAAACGTAGGAAGAACACCGTGAAATGAAACGAATAAAAATAAATGAAATAGATCTGAATATTTAGTTTATCGGTTTCAAACACATTCAAATTTCAAATACTTCAAATCGAAGCATCAAACTGTCAAACTTGTATGTGAGGAGCTAGCTTTCTATGAGGCGGCTTTGTACGCAAATTGGGTTTACTAATGATTCCATTGGTGAAGGAAAGGTCCTGCCAGAGTTCAGCCAACGATTCGAGACCGTTGGTGTCGAAATTCATTCGTGAGCTGTCGCTTGACTGGAATTGCAGCTTTGGAAGAGTGCAATTGCATCGCCATCTACTATCGAAAATATAAGCTCTCACCTCGATTCCTCAGATCCGGGTAGTAGTCCTTCTCTTTTATTTTCCTGAGACACTTTAGAATATTCGCTTCGTAAATGGTAGTCCGAATTACGATGAAGGTCCTCTAACTATTCGCACTTTCATTCGGTTGTCTGATTCCCTTTCATTCTCTTCTCTTATTTTCGAGATGAAGTATTTCCTGCTAACATTCTTTACGAATCTACATAGTATGCAAATCTTGTTATTTTTCCTTTCATTCTATTTTTCAAGAGGAGGAACTTAGGTGGACGATGCGCATTGATGAGATAGCTGATTAGCCTTTCCTCATTGTAAGTCAATAGAAAAACAATATCTTCCAATTCGGGAAATAACAGTATTCAGTTTTTGAAATCAGTTCACAAAATTGCCTTCTTCACTCAGGTGAGGTCTAACATATTCGCCCCTATCTCTTATCAAAGTGATCTGGGATTTCTATATCATTCACCTCTTCTTGACCCCATCCTCCACCAAACTCATGGTTTTCCTTTTCTGTATTACTTGCACTTCAACGATTTGAGTCGACCTGACTCCGTGCAAGTAATCGACTATTCCCTATTCTCAATTGTTCTCATTTTATCCATACCTTAACTTAGCATAACTTTCACAAATGCGCCCATAATATAGAGCCTTCCCCTGTTAGTTTTTTCTCCAATTTATCATGATTTTAATTTTTCCAATGACACTTGAAAGAAGCTGTTCTGCTGGTTGGGTTTTTCCTATTTGCCAGTATACCGGTATTGATTTTTTCGCCTGTCTTTGCCTCAATGAACATCTTCAGGCTCTTCATTATTTATTTTAATAATATTCGCATGTTTATATCTCATTTTTTTCTTCATATGACATCCGCACGTCTCTAACTTGGGATCTGCAAAACATCTTTATAAAAATATATGATTTTATTGGTTCTAAAAAAAATTGTTCTAAAATTGTTCGTTCCGTTAACCAGCTGACGAACGTCAACCCTTAGAAGTCGAAACTTGCAGCACGGTGGCCCGGCGAGGATTCGAACCCTGGCCTTCTGCTTGACAGGCAGATATGCTAACCAGTACACTACCGAGAATGGTTGTTTTCGCCTTATAAAGCAAATGATGTTTACCTTGTTCGTATTTTCAATGAAACGTCTCATTTTTATTTATGAGTACCGTAGAATTTTGATACGATTTTTATTTTTCAATTTCACATCTATTTCAACGGTAGGGAAAACTAGAAAACTCACAGTTGTTTGGAGTATTCAGATCTCACCTACTGAAATTGGTTTCTAGGCAATCAATCATTGCACATATCACAGAGCCATCCAAAACAATTTCTGCAGTGATCTTGGCGAGAACCCACTACGAATCGGCAGTGAGAAAATACAACGGACCCCTTTTCATCGTTGTGTATAGCTAAATTTTTTTTGTCAGTCTTTTCACAATATAGACTAACCTTTTTTTTTTCAGTAGGGTGGAAACCGCTTGGGACCAGGTCCTCGGGCTTTGGAGTCTATCAGACCTGACACTGTCGGGCGCTACTCCGACTAAAACCACCCCTTGCCCTGCACTGTACCCGGGACCGTCTTAAAGGACATTGCATCAGGTACAGGCAGCAGTCTCAAATTTCTCTGGACCATACACAACAAAGTCACATCACATTGGGAGACGAGCACCTAATCAACATAAAACGAAAAAAGAATATCACAGTAAAGTTATCACAAGCATATATAAAATCTTTGGCTTCTATAGTTAAAAAATATGTATAAAATCTCTGACTTCCATTGTTAAAAACATAAAATCTTCGACTACCATACTCTCACTATCTGGCAAGTCTTTCTTGTCCCTCTAGAGTTCTTTTCCCTCTCTCCTTTTTTTCCATTACGGTGCGTATGTAGTTATATCCATAGTTTCATTTCTGTGGACTGCTTATCATTATTGGGATAAGATTTTCAGGAGTAGGCTCTTCCACGAGTTCCTGGGCCAACCTTTGCCTTTCTTGATGCCACCGCCCACACGCAAACAGCCTGTGGTACGGATCATCTTCCGCTGGGCAATATACACAGACACTATCAGGGTACCTCCCTATCCTGTGGGTGTACGACTCAAATGAACCATGTCCACTGAGGGCCTGGGTTTCATAATAATTTGTGTGTCTGTGCTTACATCCGATCCAAGCTCTAATGTCAGGAATGATTCTTTTAGTACATTGGGCCGTACTGTTGTTCTCTTCCCATCGGGCTTGCCACAGGTCGATTGTCCTGTCCCGTTCATCACATTAATTTAATTCCGGTAGTCAAGTTAGCGTAGCCATCTATCCTCATTCTTTCTGCAATGAGCAGGTCAATTGATGGCACTGCGTTTATGACGCATACCGCGTCCAAGGATACCGTTCTATATGACATTGCAGTGCGAAGCAACATCTTGCGTTATGCAGAAATCAGCATATTCCTATATCTATCAACGCGCGTAACATGACCCCCATACCAGCGCCGCATAGAGGAGTACAGATTCTACTACCCCGTACATGACTCTCCTCTTGTAAAACCCAGGTCTTCTAGTATTTGGGAGAATTCTTGTAAGGGCACCTACCTGTCTGTCCGCCTTCTGAAACACCTTTCTCACGTGCTCATTTAAAATTTGCTTGTCGTCAAGCCATACACTCAGGTACTTAACAAACTTGCTTGGGAAAATAACCGTGTTACCGCTGGTGGAATTGATACTTTTCCTGTTTCTTGGCCCCTTGACAATGATAGCCTCAGTTTTATGCGTTGCCACCTCTAGTCCGTGCTCGGCAGTCCACCGCATGATCATCCTGAGGCCCCGTTTTGCGTTACGCATCAGATCATCCTTCGTGTCTGCGGATATCGTCATTGCTAGGTCGTCCGCGTAGGCAACAGTGGCGCAGTATTCGGGTAGGTTGACCTTAAGAATTCCGTTGTACAGGACATTCCAAAGCGTAGGGCCAAGTACTGAACCTTGCGGCACGCCCTGGGACAGATCCATGTCAAGGTCGTCGTCTATTATTTTTTTGCCAGACAGGTAGTCCTGGATGACCATTTGTGATATGGTACTTATTTCTAAACGAGCCAACTCCCTACATATCAAATGCCATTTGGCCGTATTGAAGGCATTCTTGATATCTATCATGATCATGACTCCCCATTTCTTGCGACTCTGGTTTATGGTCATCAGAACCTGTATTGCCCCCACTGTGGACCTGCCAGCCATGAAACCAAACTGGGTCTCAGCGATGCCCTCCTTGTTTTCCAGCTCGTCAACTAGCCTGGCTTTAATTAGGTATTCGTAAACCTTGCCTATGCAGTCCAGTAAGCATATCGGCCTAAACTTTGCCACCGGTTGTTGACTACCCTTTGGGATCAGGATTGCCCTTCCTTTTTTCCACTCCGCAGGAAAAAGTCCTCGCATATACAGTCCATTGTACGAATGTAGCAATTTCTCTGGTATAACCTCAAGTGCCTGTTTCACGGCTTCGGGTAGAATTTCGTCCGGGCCGGGGGACCTCCTACTCTTTAGTTTCTGTCTGGCTTGTTGGAGTTCTTCGAGGCTAAATGGGGTCAAGGTCCTAAGGTGCTTTGAATCCTTTCATTTCCCTCATGGCGATTTTATATCCTTATCCCCAAGGGTCGTCCTCCAATCGATCGCACAATACTCTCCATTGCTCTTTCTGAGCTTTGTTAATTTCTTCACCCATAGCTTTCCTATTACTCTTGTATGATGCTTCCAGAACTCCTATGTCCTCCGGCGAGGTTAGTGTTCGGCGCGCTCTAGTCAGATACCGTCTGGCTCGCTTACATCTTGCCCGTAGTTCTGTAATAGTGTCATTCCACCATACAGATTGCTTCCTGGTTGGTTCCCTTAAATTTTGTGCTAATTCCATCCCTTGTGCATTTGCTATTGCCTGGGTCACTAAACTAATGTCGACCTCGTTCTCATTTTCGGTTAACAGTAATAATGTATCGCGAGAGATGTGTGGGTCAATGTTTCTGTTATAGTACTGTTCGGCTCTTGGTTTAGCTCCATCTATCTGAATCCTAAATATGATATACCTATGAAGACTTCCTGACTCTTCTAGGGAGACCTGCCATTCTCCTATTTTAGGTGATTGCCGAAATGTTATTATTGATTCGTTCATTTGTTCTTTAAAGTAATGAAAGAATTGTTTATTGCTGTTTATTCACCCTGAAATGAAATTAGAGAAATTGAGAAGGAGGCAAAACCTTTCCTTACTATAAACAAATCGAAGAGCACTTGCGATTTGAAAAAAAATTTTCTTAAACATCTGTTATTTTCTGGACTGTTTGTTGTTTCTTCTTCAATTGAGATAGATTATTATTTGACCAATGCTACATCGGTTTTTATATAATATAATGATAAAAATAAAAAATATTGGCGATAAAAATATCATTTATTATCATTACAATGAGGTGATATTCAATAATTTGTTTTTCCTTATCACCTCAAAGTATGAAAGAGTTACAAACAAAACGTTAGGCTTCAAGAACCCAAAGACATATATGTATATTATAATGTGGATTCAATTTGAGCAACAAACAGTCCGTTGGAGTTGTCCAAATTTCTTCACCACTATTTGGTATTCTTTCTAGTAAAGATGGGAATGCTTCTCCAAATGAAACACTTTACTTCACAGTTGAAATTTAAATTTGACGTTCTTTTGTTTTTTTTTGTGATATGGTGTTTGTAGAAATATAGTCTTCTCTTCTTTCCAAGTATCAACCATTCGGATTTTTTTATCTCGATACCCCCCCCCCCCCAGTTCCCAGAAGTAGTCCATAAAATCATTTTACGGTGTCTAAAACTACTGAATATAAAAGTTCACCAACGATAGAAAAAAATCCATTTTAAATGCTTCCTGTTAAATTAAAAGTTTTCAGTTACAAATGAGTATTTTACTTGGAGTGACTTAAATGAATATCTTTCTCAAGCCTTGAGAATCTTGCCAATAAAGTTAGAAACTCGATACTGGTAGCGTTGTTTTTCATAATTTGAATGATTTTCATTTGGAATCATGAAAAAATCTGAATGATTGTTAGGACTCTTTGTGTTCGTTCTTTCCGAGATATATCTGCCCTTCCTCGAAAGATTCCACCCGTGAAATTGAATTATGGTCATCCTGTCGGCTCTAGAATCGAATGTTCGGAGCAATTAAAAATTTGTTTTCAGACGGCTTGATGAAACCATTAAGGAACTACGGAACCAAACCATCAAGTCACCACACTACATTAACTAACATGTGTCATATCTCTCTCCCGTCCATCTGGAAGTGGGAGATGCGTCAAAAAGACCGACAGTTCGAAATATTTGCTCTTTTTCTCGAAGTTTATTTTATTATATTGTATCAAAACACCTTGATATACACTATGCAAAGCATTGAAAACTGTTTCTGTATCTGTATTGTTTGATTTGGAAATTAAATCAATTCGTACTGAAATTCCTGTCTCTGATAGATAGATGATAGAAAATGAGTAGTTCTTTCATAAAAGTCTTGTTATCTGATACGGCCATATTGGAGATGAACGCAGCATAGGTATTCCTTATATATGACAGAAATGGACAAATTCACTACTTTCATGAATATAAGTCACATGTACACGAAAAAAAGAATTGAATTCATGAATTGAAAATTCACCACAATTGATTTTGATTGTTTCGAAAAAAAAAACATTAATCGGTTTTCCTGTCAGAGTCATAAACTGTATTGTTTGAAGTTCATTTTTTGTTAAGGAAGAGTCTCCGGGAAGAAATATTTGATTTTAGAATATTTCTGAATTTTCACCTTCTCATGAAAAAGTGAAAAAAGATTGTTCGGTATATAACTCTATTTTTCCTGGTAACGAATTAATTGTATTTATCAGATATATACCGATGAAAGGTCGAGATCTCTTGAAGTGTGTAAGAGTTAATACATATGTAGAATGTACATAAAAAAAAAGAGAGAGATTGGTGGATCAAAATCATCAGAACACATTCGCACTGCTCATGGAGATATGACTGAAAATATTTGCATCTCAATGAGTTCATATTTTCATATATATCGGTTCATTTGTAATGGGCAAATTTACGTTTCACGACAAGTTCCTTATTAAAGGAAAGGATTTCTTTTGATTAACGCCACAACTTTTCGAAGTAGATTAGAATTCTGCCATTCTACACTTGTATCGATTTCAATATTGATCCTTAATACTAGGAAAAAAATTTTCATCCACCAGAAAAATGTTTCTCAAACAATAATGAATTCAACATCTGGACATGGCTTCAATTATGACCAGGAAATATGGCAAGAAAAAAGGTCTAAAACTCAAGCCCCTAGAATCCTCAGAAATCAGTAAAGTTACGAAGTAGAGACATTCGCTAAATGACCAAATTTGCTCAACTTATTTTTTATGATGGACGTGGAAAACGAATATTGGTTCACAGGACTTAAAATACAAAGTTGAGCCAGCCAATTCACACAGTCGGTCAGCTTAAAATTATAGAGTTGGTCTATTAATTATGCGACTGAAAATAGTTATTTATGTAATAAGGATCATAAAGACGATCATTATGGTACAAGTCGTGAATGTTATCACGGCGTGAACACGGCGTGTGCCATAATGATTGTTTATGATTCGTATTACATACAAAATTTTATCTGATGGCATTTATATCAATACATTTGAATAAACTTTTTTGATCAAACCATTACATGTTTTCCTTATAGAATTTCATTATGGTACTTAGTACCATAATGAGCTTCCTTATGTCATCAAAATTGAGTGACATAACGTTGTCATTATGACATGCCATCAGATAAAATCTATTTTTAATTCACTGAAGTACTTCAACACGCCTCGAGAAGCTGTTGTGTAGTGAAGTACGTAGGCTGGGTCAGTATCAAACTCTACCATTTATTGGATTTCAATATCCCAGAATTTTTGCCAAGCCCTCAATCATTCATAATAACACAGATTTCGTTCATTATTCGAAACAGTTTTCAGTCAGAACAATAAATTGCCCACTGAAATATAAAGTAAAACAGTCAAATATATAACTGAGAGACTTGAAATGAATGAGCAGAAGTTAATCGGGAAGCAATAATGAGAATAAAACGTATGAAATAATTAGGTCAAAAACTAAATCGAACGGGGCAAATAAATTGAAATGGGTTTTGGTTGAGGAATGAAATTTTGAAAATTTAAATGATCAGAAATGTAAATGTATAATCAATATTGAATGTTAGATAGTAGTCAAACAAAATTTCACACATAATTTTATTTATTAATTTATGGACGAGCAAGTCCGCATCGTGTCTTTTATAATGCGATCAAGAAATGAATCCTGATATTTGATAGGACTTACTTTTTGCATAGGAAAATTTTTTTTTTTTTTCGTCCTATCAATAACATCTATGAGAATCATTTTTTACATTTCTGTTCGCGAGAATCCTCTGAACTTTATTCTTACACCAATATCCATTCCAATTTTTGTGGTTGAGCGCCTAATTACATTTAGAAGCAAGCTGTGGATGTTGACGCTCATCAATCAGAACCTTCTGTGATTACATCAGGTGTACCCCAAGGAAGCTAGTCGGTACCATAATTTCTTTATAACTCTATGATTTATGTCGATAGCATTGTTGAGGCCTTGAAACATTTCAATTTCTCGCCGTACTTTGACGATCTCAAACTCTACGAACAATAAGAAACACATGAACTGTGAGAGCACACAAAGAGATTTCGATTCATTCCCAATACTCTCTTTCTAAATCGAGTTGAATGTCCCAAATTAACTTTTACCAGAAAGAGAAACATGCCTTGAAAGGAGTAAAGAAGGTAGATGATTTGGGAGTGACAATGGCTTCCAGAATGATTTTAAAAACATAGAGAAGACCGTGAATTGGTGTAATCTGTGACTGGAAATTATTCATGAGAAATAAAATACATTTCAGGAACGCAAAAGGGTTCTATATAATCCTTCAAACTTTGTATCGGTCGTTTGGAGTCCACAGTATATAAATCATCAGCAGAGTATTCAATAGATACATTCCAAAATTCAGTTGCAATTTTGAATTAGTTCTGATTGTATTCCTTTTTGTGTAATATATACATGAATGAATAGTTGTTCTATCCTAATAATTCAAGAAGTCATATTCTGATTATTGCTTCTATTGAACTTTTCTTAAACTCCTCTCTTTCGTTTTCATGTTTCACTGTGTATTTCAATTACATTGAGAGTAATGTATTGTTTACGAGTTTAGCTCATTTGAAACTCTATAAATTTTTGCAACAAGTTTCAATAGGGTTAATTATATGTCAACAGAACCAATACCACTCAGCCAAGAAACATCTTCAGCCACATTCAAGCAAATGAAGACGCTCTACACACATCAACATGTATCGCATCTCTCGACCGTTCATCTGGTAGCAGAAGACGCGTCAGAAATACCGACAGAAATATTTCCTCCTCAATGGACCTGCTTAATTAAAAATCGGCAGATAATCAATCAAGCGGCGGGACTGCGAAGAACGACAGCTCCTAATTAACTAATTAGGCCAGTTCGCACCGTCAAATTTCACGGTCCGAACGCTATTCAAAGATTCTTCCTGCCGACTGAATATCTGGTAGTGATGGAAGGACCAAAGCTAACTTTGTCGGAAATTGGCTTTATCGGTGAGGTTTCATATTTCCACTTTGGCGTGGTTTCGCGATGTCGATGCTGTGAATACGGAGCCCATCTTCATAATTCATAACGATGATTTTAATTACCTATTCAGTATGTGAAATGATGACATTTCAATTACGTATTATAATAATAAAACCGTTATATTTTATAGGCTAATGGGAATGATTCGGACTTCCATTGTCTATATCATTATCTCTATTGAAACAAAAGGATAAGAATACAAATCAAGTGAGGAAGTCGAATCCAAACAGAATTTTGAAATGAATTTTTTGGTCAATAATAAAATCAAGGTTTGACTGATTAAAGAAAATAATGTTGTTACAAAAAAATCGAGATATCGCGTATTATTAAAAAAAATGCATATAAAGAAATCGATGTAGTAATATTGTGACAAGAAAATTGAGATATCGACTGTGAAATATTAGTCAGAAATTTAAATGAAGAAATAAATGAATTAGTATGAATAAATGTCGAAACCAAGTTTCAAGTTGAGTGTACTCACGACGTTTCGATTGCTGGTATCCGCAATCGTCTTCGAGTGATGACTGATGGTGAAGACGATTGCGGATACCAGCAATCGAAACGTCGTGAGTACACTCAACTTGAAAATTGTTCTCAACATTTCAATTCATACTATTTCACTTATTTCTGTATTCAAATTCTTTGACTAATTTCATATTCGATATCTCAAATTTATCGTCAAAATATTATTTCATTTATTTCTTTTTTTTTTAGATTCAACGTCGGCCTATTTCCGCTACCAAGGCCAATCACCGACGCCGGTGAGCAGACTTCCCCCAACCAGAAATTTTGCCGAACCCTCTGGTATTCCAACCAGAGGTAGGGATCTTTAACAAGCCCAACATCCATGGACTCGGGACCGACGGATTTACGTCTCCTTCGAAGGACGGCATATCCTCAATGTAACTTGTGTTCTTTTATATATTGCTTGCGAGCTATGATATGCTATTTTGCTGCAGCTGTACGGGCTTTCGACTTGATTCCAGCCTTAGGCTACTTGCACACACACACCGATTTTGGACGGCCAGTATAAAATCGGCCGATATTTTATTGGTAGCGAGTGCTTGCAGACACACCGGACTTTTACCGGTCAAACAATCAGTTGCTTTGTTGTCGTAATTATCACGCACTACCGACACTAGTTTAAAACGTAGTAGGTACTTATTATCTACAATTTCACCAAGCAGTCGATTGGAATGGTCGGTAAACAATCGGTGGGTGTGCAAGCGTGTATTTAGTTACGTACGCCACTACTTCCTAGTAATACCGGCCATGGTGGACGGCAGCTAACCGATATTTTACCGGCACCGATCAGCGGTCGGCGTGTGTGCCAGGTCCCATTCCCACTTAGGCTACTTGCACACACACCGATCTTGGACGGCTGATTTTATACCGGTCGTCCAAATTCCAATAGTGAACCACATGTGGGAACGAGACCTGGCACACACGCCGACCGCTGATCGGTGCCGGTAAAATATCGGTTAGCAGCCGTCCACTTTCACTGCATGGCCGGTACTACCAGAAAGTAGTGGCGTACGTAACTAAATACACGCTTGCACACCCACCGATTGTTTACCGACCATCATACTTTTTTTTTCAATAACCTCGTGTCATGACAATAAAGCAACTGATTGTTTGACCGGTAAAAATCCGGTGAGTCTGCAAGCACCCGCTACCAATAAAATATCGGCCGATTTTATACTGGCCGTCCAAAATCGGTGTATGTGCAAGTAGCCTTACGATGCCTACAAATGTTCTTGTAATTTCTGTCAACTTTGACGAACTCGAGGAGATTGGGGACGAAATCGAAAAGGCAAATCTGTGCTCAAAACCTACAAACCCATTCATTGAACGAATTCAGTGATAATAAGGATACGTTTGAAGACCAAGAAATTTAACGATCAGATGAAGATTCCGAAGAACAACCATCAAATAGTTTCAGATTCGCTTGAAAAATATTTATGATGCCAATTTTGTACATAATTCTTGTTGAAACTTTTCTTAGAGATCAATTACCCTAACACCAAACTGATATTTTTACACTCGACGCGCGTTTCGCTAACGTGGTTAGCATCTTCAGGAGAAGAAGATTAATACTAGTATCAATTTTCAAAAATATCAGTTTGGTGTTAGGGTAATTGATCTCTAGGAAAAGTTTCAACTCTCACACCACCAAAGGTTCCAAACACATCGTTTATAATTCTTGTTGATATGTAACTTGGAAATTTTCAAAAATCAAAATAATTGAAGTTTAAATTATTTCATTGAAAATAAGAAGAAATCATGATTTTTTTTCATTTGTATGACACTTTATAATTCCTTCAAAATTCTCTAACCAATTCTATTTAACACAAATATTCTTCAACAGAAAATGAAACAAAGGTTCCATTGTATTTTTTTCCGTAGAATTGAATGATTTGATTTGTTTTTCGTAATTTTTGAAAATTTGAATGAATAATCGACATTCATTAATAAGGCCATTTTTATAGTTTCTTTCATTTCTGAGCGTGTTTTTGAATGAAATTTATTATTTTTCATTTCATTTTTGGAAACTAGATAAAAATGAAGAGAATGAGCCCATGAAAAACGATTTATGATAAATCTCTGAAGGAGATATTGTATTTGAAAAAAAAAACTATTTATTATGTTATTAAGTATCCGATTCATCATTAAGAAAAACATGTGGTTATAACCCCCCAATATTTACTTCCAACCCCCCAGCTCACGAATTTATTTTTTTACATTCAGTATAGACCACTCAACCATTCCCCAGCATCAAAGTGCTGTTATCAATTTTTGTTTTGTGAAAGTACAGCTTGTCTGGTCTAAGTAGACAATTCTACCATTTGGAAACGATAAAATAATATTTTCTCTCAAAATTAAAAAAAATCTTGTAAGTAAGGATAAAATATTTAATTTTGTATAACTCGCACTACTTTGTAGGATCTTGCTGAGCTCGTTCGTTTTACAAAATGTTACTTTTTACACCTAATTAGTCACATAGCCGATTCATGCTTCGACTGGTATGAAATACCACATCGACATTATTTCTGGGATCACACAGACACTTTCCGAAACCTCCAATTGAAGTATTATCATTGTTTCAATGCCATTTTTCTATTCATTCGAATACGTTTTCACATGAGCTACTTCTGTATCACCAACAAGTGAACCATCATCAAATCACTCATTGCTCCCAAATTACTTTTTACAAGTCATCCTTCTCTGAATGGAAGAGAAAGAAATAACTAGACACACTACTTCCTTTTTTGAAGTCTTCTGATTTTTGTTTCAAATATTCCACTAACGTGTGGTGTGTTGAAATGTGCAACTAGCATGAGTACCTCATCGATAGTTCTACCAAGTGTTGATTTTGACACAACCTACCTCGAACTGAATCTTACCAGTTCAACTTCTCTCTTTAGAAGTGTCATCCAACATTGATCTATATTCAATGACCAATAAGTAAAAATCTCCTCATTTCCGTTTAATATATACAAGTTCAATCAGGCACGTTCCGAAACCTTCAAATGAAGTGTTATTATTAATTCAATGCATTTTTTTTCTTGTCGTTCAATACGTTTTCACATGAGTTACTTCTGTATCACCAACAAGTGAACCATCATCAAATCACTCATTGCTCCCAAATTACGTTTCACAAGTCATACTTCTCAAACTGCTATTTAACTCACTGGTGCGCTCTAAACTTGAATATGCAAACTTGATTTGGTATCCATTCTACAAATGTGATATTCAGAAAATAGGAAGAGTTCAAAGAAAGTTTCTAAAATTTTTGATATTTAGAACCGACGGGGTGTATCCTGAAAGGGGCATAAATAATGCAGAATTACGTAATAAATTGGATATTCATAGTTTAGAATTGAGACGGAATATAACATCATTGTCCTCCTTATACAAATTGTTGAATGGAAATATCGATTGTGCCGATATATTGGATCAAATCAACATCAATATTTCCCGTTTAACGTCTAGAAATAACTTAGTATTTCGATGTTCAAAGGCAAGAACAAACATTTTATTGAAGTCACCTGTGTTTGTTATGTGTAATAATTACATCAAAATCTGTAACCGATGCGATAGTTTTTCCTGTACACTATATGAACTTATCAAAATTGCTTGTATTTATCTAGAGTAATTTTCCTTTTATTTGTTCTCACCTCATACCACGTTATCTCTAATTGTTTTTATGTAGATTGTCCTGTAAATGGGAAACTGTTGGACAATAAAGCTACTATTATTATTATTCTCTGAATGAAAGAGAAAGAAATAACTAGACACACTACTTCCATTTTTGAAGTCTTCTGATTTTGTTTCAAATATTCCACTTACGTGTGGTGTGTTGAAATGTGCCACTAGCATGAGTACCTCATCGATAGTTCTATCAAGTTTTGATTTGACACAACCTACCTCGAACTGAATCTTACCAGTTCAACTTCTCTCTTCAGAAGTGGCATTCAACATTGATCTATTCTCAATGACCAATAAGTTAAAATCTCCTCATTTCCGTTTAATAAATATACAAGTTCACGCAGGAATTTTTCGAAACCTTCAAATGAAGTATTATTATTGTTACAATGCATTTTTTCTTCTCATTCAATACGTCTTCACATGAGTTACTTCTGTATCACCAACAAGTGAACCATCATCAAATCACTCATTGCTCCAAAATTACTTTTTACAAGTCGGCCTTCTCTGAATGGAAGAGAAACAAATTAGGGGTGTAAATTAAAATAATTAATGGACTTCTCGCCGGGAAAACGTCGCCCCAGAATCATTTATTACTTCCACGTTGACGTCGTCGACTATAAGTTAA
Organism: Zygogramma bicolorata; assembly: GCA_032362365.1. Classification (NCBI taxonomy): domain Eukaryota; kingdom Metazoa; phylum Arthropoda; class Insecta; order Coleoptera; family Chrysomelidae; genus Zygogramma; species Zygogramma bicolorata. Next base: position 5,319,347 of record JAVJAQ010006102.1, on the reverse strand, counting down.
CCGCACAAGGAGCGGATAATAATTTCCTTCGAAAGTATTTCGAATATTTTCTGAGTGTATCACTTGACAGACCTATTTGTAGATGAGGATATAACGAAGTCAGCTCTTACCAGATCCAATTAATTATCCGTGGAACTATGTTTAGGAACTAATTAAGATTCTTGTTTTTTTTCGACAGCGATGGCGAATGCGAGGGGAATATTTTTGATGGGATCGTTTTTCTTTCAACTTTATGGGACAGAGACTGAGTGGACCATTCATTCTGTATAAAGTTTATGATACATTTGTTTGTGAGAACACAGTATTGCAATGTAAATATTGGCTCAACATTGTCTCAACAAATTCCAACTGCACTTTTTCAGGTCAGTATTGATATTGAAATAAATGTTTTGGGTTTTCTCTCCCCTTAAGTTAAGTTGAAAAACACTGTAAAGTGACACCTCGCCTCTTCATCAATTGTGACAATGGTGAATAAAGACGTTTATTATTATTATTATTAAAGATGAAAAATCTTTGAATTCTCATAATATATTTAGAAGGCACATGTGTATATTTTCCCTCATATGTAAAAGCAATATCACGACATAGCAAAATTGAATGATTATTCCCAACTAACATTTTTAGTTATGATTACGTTAATCTTACCTTCTATAAGGTCGGCGATCTTTCTGAAAGAAGACTGGATTACGTAATTTTAACCTTGTACTTACCAATGTGGAGGAAAAATTCGAAGTAATTTGGATGTCGAAATGTACCTATAAGTCAATATTCTTCTTCTCACGGTATGAAAAGTTAATAATTGAACTATTAGACCTGTTAAATAACCTTTATATTCCCTGACCGTAACGGCTTATATCTAGTCACATTTAGGTAAATATTCACCAAGAGAGAATACCAAAACATTTATTGGGTTAGATGACATTTGCTTCGTAGATGTTACCCTAAATAATACCAGAATTCAAACCGCCCCAATCCTTGCGACGGTTGGGTCATTTTTGAAGGAGAAAATAGGTAAGTAATTTCTCACATGTTTCTTGCTCTAAAGTGGCTTATGGAATTTGAAGGGAATTTACTGGTAATTACTTTCCTGTAATTAACCAAGGTTGCTACTTATAGATTATTTATATTTTGAAGTTGAATATTCAAGGACTGTACTAGCAGTATTATTCTTTTTTTTAGACATTTCTCCCCGGCATGTGGAATAACTGTCTCAAAATGTTAGTTGGGTGTGTCAGTTGAGTATCGAAATTTTTGCGAATTGAAAGATGGAATTCGAGAAAAAATGTGAAAAATATTTTAAACTTCCAGTTGGCAATTTTTCGAAAACTACCCAGCTTCCTTCTTCAAGCCTTTTACAAAAATTCTTTTAAATATTTCAGTTTCGTGGGTTTTTTTGAAATGTGACACTGGCATAAGTAACTCGTCAATAGTTCTAACAAGTTTTGATTTTGACAACACATACTTTGAACTTAATCTTCCCAGTTTAACTTCCCTCTTGAGAAGAGGCGCCCAACATTGATCTCCTCCCCATTTTCGAATGATAAATACACAAGTAGCCTCTTTGAATTTTCTTTCTATTCCATTCTGTTCTGACATGAGTAAATCATTATTATTCCACTCCACCATGTGTGTACCATTCATTGATAATATTTGTTCAGCTGAGTTTTGTTTGAATGCCCTTATTTTGTGGTGGGTGGATTCTTTCCTCGCATTTTTTCGAGTTTCTAATATACCAACTTCTGAAAGATGAATAATATTGAAACCTATACAAATGTTCAAAGGGTAAATTCTCATTCAACCTCGGAAAGTAGATGCGTTGATTGAAAAACAGTTCCATCTGAATGGAACATGTTGGCTTCTCGTATAAATCAAATTTGACTATCAGAAAAACACAAGAAACTAATATTTATCGGGAGTAATTACACAAGTGCTTCAAAATTACCGATAATTTTCCATAAAAGCATGTTGTCTAAAAACTGCTTGAGTTTATTTTCATATTTTGTCGAAAGAGCCCGACTCCGAAAGAGGAGGGCTCTTTTAGCAAAATATGAAAATAACCGAATGCAGTTTTTTTACTGACAACATGCTTGAATGGAAAATTATCAGGTTTATTTTGATGCACGAGTGTAATTCGGTAGAATATTTCCGGAGTTAAAACAACGACGTTCAAAATTCAGTATTTATGCCTGTCAAGATGACAAATGTACATTTTAACAATCGTTAATTTAGATACACGGACCGAGCGGGTATTTTTCGATACCTACCGGGTATTTACCAGCCCGAAAATGTCCCGCCGGGAATTTATCAAAGGTAATATCACGAGTCCTTCAAATTTAATCGATAAATTTTCATTTTCCACAAAAACTTTTTTATTTGGCAAAAGTATGAAAACACACCGATTGATAAAATCACGAGTCCGTAGGACGAGTGATTTTATCCAATTCGGTTTGTTTGAATGCTTTTGCCTCAAAATAAAAAAGTTTGCGTGTTTCGAAAATGAAAATTCATCTTATTGAATTTGAAGAACGAGTTGTATTTGGAGAGATTATTTTTTGAATAAATAGAAGGAAGAACAATTTAATTGATCAGTATTTCATTTAAATAAGAAGAAAATAGGTGAAAATTTTACAAATTTAAAATGTCAAACGACGATGTATGCCATCTATGATCCAGAAGAGATATGATGCTTACTTGCATTGCAAATGATAATGCTTGCTGACGATACCATGAGATGGCGGCACACCTCTCATTGTACAAGAAAGGTACAAGGTTGATAATTGAAAATTTCTTATGAAATGAAAATCGCGCCAGAAGGAACATAAAATCATTCGTTATGTCGTTGTATGAAAATCTTCATACAACGGTTTGTTCTCATAACACAAGAAATGAATTGTATTTAATAAAAACTAATTGTTCACCATCTTCATTTGAGTTAAGGAAACCTTGAATATTTGAATCGGTCGTTCGCTATATCTGTCATAAATTTGGGTTTAGGAGCTATTTACGTGTTTGAGTTTACATTGAAATGTGTTATGTTATTATTATGCTGAAAAAGTGAAGAGTGAATGACTATCAATAATAAGGTAACTCTTCATTCATGATAATTCATATAAATATGAGCCTGTACAATAGAATCGACGCGGTAAACCTTATAGTTTTGACAGTTCAAAGGTAAACAACGTTTTATCGAAACAATCGAAAGGACCAGGTAGTTTTATCGGTATAATACCCAATGATTGGCTAGAATAACCATAGAATAGCCCGCTACTATTGGTTGACATGCCAAAAACGTCACATTTTGACAAGTGAAAAAAATAATCGCTGTAATTGATCGAAAATGTCCCGCTTCATATGGGATTTTTAACATACGATGGAAATATTCAAAATAATTATCGTTAACGTTTCGGAAACCAAATTCGCTTACGTTTTCAAAACTCGTTCACAAATATTTCATTCTAGGTTCGTTTTCGTGAAAATTTCGAAAATTTGAGGTTGACATATCTCTGTCAATTATCAGAACACATCCTTACCGTCGATGGAGAATGGAATGACACAAAAATGAGGGCAAGAGAAAGAAATTGCAGTTGACGGAAGTTGAAGGAATCCTCTTTTATCATGTTATCTGCGGATACTTGCATCTCAACGAGTTCAGTTTATATAAATCTCAACTGGCTACCCCTCTTGAGAGACCTAAGTCAAATCTCAAATTTCTGTAATTTACGAAAAAGATCCTAGGAAAGAATATTCGTGAAAGAGTTCTGAAAACGAAAGATGATTTCGTTTCCGAAACGTTAACAAAAAGTATTCGGATAAATATTAGTTCCTGTATTTTTTTTATAGACAAATTCCAGACATATAAGAAATTGCTGACTAATAGAACTGTTTCTCAATTAACGCAGCAATTTTTCGGGGTAGATAAAAAATCTGTCGTTCTACACTTTAATAGATTTCAATATTGATTCTTATTATTCAGATTGTGTGATTTTGCAAAGGGTTCGAAAAAGGAAGCCAAGGGGAAGTAAACAATTCTCTCATTTTTCATCATATTGAGTCTCTGAATTCGCAAAGAATTCGATAGGTAACTGTCAAAATAGTCAGTCAATTTTGCGTCTTCGTAATGTCGTCCTATGTACAGATATTACAAGAATTTAGAGCTTTTTTATTTTCATGGGAGAGAAAACCAAAAAAATGGATTTTAATACTCATCTACCTCCTCTAATAACATATTTACAATATTGCTGCAATAGCGATTTGATAGATTGGCACCAATATTCGAAATATTATCTTTTTCAAATGAATAATATGGGTTCGACATTATAAATATGTAATATTTTCCGCATATTTAAAAGATATGCACAATTTTCAACATTGGAATTCCAATATGTGTCATATTTTGAGAGAGTAAGTAATAATGTTCAAATATCAATTTATTTTTCATTTTATTATTTTATTTATTGAAGTGAATATCTTATTGAGAACATTTAATGATTTCTTTCTTCCCCCCTGTGAAATTCATTTCCTCCTTTATATAAACACCTACTACCCCAAACTATCATTGCGTCCTGAAAATATTCAATTTCCGAAATGTTTCTATGGAGCCTCTTGGAATTTACTTTACCATGTCATTTGCTCTTTTCTTTGGAAAGCCTCAAAAATTGATATTAGAATAATTCAGTGACTGCAACCTCAGTTAATTTCCTCTTCAGACACTGAATAGTGATGGGTAATCGCACGTTAAAAGGTAAAGCCTCGTTGATCCATTGCTCGCACATGTTTCGACTTCTGAGGGTTAACGTTCGTCAGCTGGTTAACGAAAACGAACAAACTAACAATAATTTAGAACAAAAGGAAACTACAGTGAGAAAGTTCAAGTGACATTAATTGGCTGTCTTTATCTGACACACTGAAGCTCAAGCAATAGAATATTTTAGTACGCTCTCACTGGTGCACTTCGGCAAGGCGTGGCTTTTACTGAATATGTCATTGGATTCGCTTCTGTATATTGGTTCGATTATTCTGTGACCCATATATGGTTCCAGAAACGTTGGAACTAAATATTTTTATATACCTATATACCTATTAGTTCTTCTATTTTTGTGATAGGCAAATTTATATGAGTAGGACCATCGTTATTGCAACTACTGATGTACTGGCCATCATTACAGTTTTTGACATCGGATGTTATGGAACACATTAGAGAAAGAGACAGGATATGCACATCGAAGAGACATTGTGGAGGACATAATGACAATTTTATATTTAAATTACTATCCTCCATAACCCTTCTTTCTCTGCTACATTGAGGAAGGAGTGCGCTTAGAATACCAATTATATAGATTTCAATATTTATTCTTGATTTGTTCAGATATGGGTCAGTTACTAACACAAAAAAACTAATTTTTTAGGAAGTACCGATGCAGATTGAAGCTGTGGAAATGTAAGCTTTATTTGTTCGCTCTCGCTTATAAAATTATGTCAAAAATTCGTTTCCTCTAGAAAAAAAAGGAGAATATTCAAGAAACCTTTTTTGGGATGATAAAAACTTACAGCCATTAAGAGAATTCGAGCATCATCCTCATTCGCTGGAGAATATTTCAAAACAACGAAAATGTGATCCTCATCCAAATACAAGCGTTATATCGCCCCTGCGAAAAGCACGATGCCAACTTAACTTTCGAACCACATTTCGAGATTCCTATAAACGCGAACATCTGTTTATTTATCGCACTGAAGGCAATTTTTATTCAAATAGCGTAACCAACCACCCGTACATCAAAACAACCATTCCCGCGATGATATCCTCCGAATTACCTCCAAGATAACAGTATACATCTATAAAACATTGGAATATTATGATGTCCCATAAACTCTGATTTCAGCGGAGCGCGTTACGAGCGACGAGATCGTCAATTATTTATGAAACAATCATCATTCGGCCATCAGGCAACATGGCTGCTGCCGCTCGGGACCCCGCAAACTGTTATGAACCACTCGAATATTTATACTTGAATAGAGATGCCTCTTAAATTTGTTTTTGGGAAATCGAAAATCTACTTAACTTTCGTGCCGCTCGGTTTGCTACCATCAGCCTCTATATTTTTTAGTAGGCCGTGCCCTATTCTCTGTTCTACTGCAAATTGTCTTTTTTGTGTCGCCATTTCCGGGTATCGTTTACGAACAGATTGTTTCGAAATGCTATTTTCTCAAAATATTTAGGGTGAGCTAGCATTTAATTAACATGATGTGATATTTCTGTTACTGTCAAGACTCTTCCTGTAAACGCCCTTGAAATTAGTTTCGGCTTCGCTGAAGAATCAGTCAAAATTATTTTGTCATTGCCCCTTCTTTTATAAAATTTGAATGAATCTCTATGAGGTTATGTAAACGATGACTTTCTCCTACGACTACATAGGGAAGTAAAAAAAACTTTTTTGATTGCTTTTCCTTATTGATATCATTTACATAGAAACTGGACTTAAAACTATTCATTCATAAAAATAAAGAAAAGAAAAAAAAGTGTTGATGCCGAAAATCGAACCCAGAACCTTACGGATATCTTATCGAATACCTTACCACCTGAGCTGATTCAGATTTGAATTAACGCTATCAGAGATATGTACTTATATCTCGTAGGTCGATTTATGATATTTCTGCATTTTCATTTCATTAAAAATATTAGCTATTCTGCAACGAAAGCTTAAAACTGAGAATTTACAATTATTTCAGTAGTTGGTTCTAATACGAACTACCTGTATCTAAAATAGCCAGCCAGAGAACCAGGTGCGGCCACTTCATTTGAAAATTTAAGAAAGTAAGTAGGCTTTGAAGCAAAGATTGTCACAAACAAACCGTAAGATCAATCAGGCAACTCAATATACACGATCTAATATTGACATATTGTTTATAAAATGGGTAGTCGTAGGAAAAAACAGGAACATTAATATTAGTAATCTATCATACTATATCCAGATAACCAAGATGCATAAACTCCTGGTGCGTTGACTTAACTTTGGGAAATCGCAAGCACAAGTGGTCGATATCTTGCATTCTTGATTTTCAAAAAATTCAAACGGAAGAACCAGTTATTGTCAACCAAGGCACACCCCACTTCCCCCATAATTGAATGAAAAGTGATGAAATATGATACAGTCCTAACTGTTTTTCAGAGTTATGACGTTTAACGTTTCCACCCCACGTTGGGCGTCACTATGAAAGGACAATATCGAGACGAGGGTTGCCAAGGAAAAACACCGATCAGGTTCTCAACTAACTAGATAAAGTCTACAACACAAATATAGGAGGTCATATAACTCATAATGGATCAACCATGTTCAGAATGATGCAATTATATAAAACAAATGCATATAATGTGAGTTTTGAGCGATACTTTTTTTATTTGTGGTCTCGGTAGTGAGTGGTTAGCATATATGCCTATCAAGCGGAAGGCCGGGGTTCGAATCCTCGCCGGGCTACCATGCTGGGTAATCGCACGTTAAAAGGTAAGGCCTCGTTGATCAATTGCTCGCTGTTTCATGATGGATCGACCATGTTCAGAATGATGCAGTTATATAAAACGAATGCATATATGTAAGTTTTGAGCGATATTTTTTTTTATTTGATCTTGTCCCTTATTGATAGAGGATGCAGAGGAAGCAGATCCATATACGGGAAAAAGATGGCTATTGCTCTTGAGTACCATAGTGCTCTGATGACATTTTTCGGTATTGCAACGGCAAAGTGCCGTAAAAAAATAATGGTACCGGAAGCAATGAGAAATTCAAAATTTTCGACAATTTATTTTTTCTTCAAACGTCAAAAATGTATGACTGTTTATGACTGACTTTGAACATTAAAGATGACATTCTTCTATAGTTTTTGAATCATTATTACCAAAACTACGTTCTACATTCATTGTCGTCATTCTAGGCAGAGAAAAAAAAATACTTTCGAAGTTGGATTCAATATTTATGAGATATTTGCATCTTCCTCTTTTGGGAATGAATATCATGTCTATTTCTTGAAGTATTTGTGTCTTCACCCCAAATTTATTTAAGTGTATCCACGCTCGTATTGTGAAATGCCAGTCAATAGAATATTGAATATAAGCATGAATTTATATTGCTAGATAGATATATTTGTTTATTCAACGAAAACTACAATACAAATAAAGAGAAACTATATGGATGAACAGGAAGAAGAATAACGAAAAACATCAAAGTTCCCTAAACGATTTTCGGTTATAATTGCACGAGTGCATAAAAATTACCTATAATTTTGCAAGAAAGCGTGATATCTGAAAATTGCAAGAGTTTATTTTCATATTTTGGTGAAAGTGCCCGAGTCCGAAGGACGAGGGCTCTTTTACAAAATATGAAAATAACCGAATGCAATTTGTATAAGATATCACGCTTGAATGCAAAATTATCTGGTCATTTTTATGCACGAATGTAATTCATTGCAATATTTCACGAATAAAGAAATTCTCAAGGAAATGTTATTTTTTGTTCATTTATACTTTCCTCTATAGATTGTATGGAGTACTCACCTAAACGCGAAATGTTTTTCTATTTTTGAAGTTTATCTGACATTTATTTGTGTTGTTTACTGACGTCTAGCGATACGGTTTCAAATGTGTTGTTATGGTGACTTGATACTATGCAATTACCGCTGTAAGTTTTCGATAATTGCATCGCTCCTATGAGACATTTTATATATGAGGGAAATATTCACTAAAACAATGTGACGTGACGATCATATAGGAAACTGTGATATATTTTGTTGTATGTGGATTTTCCTCAAGTATCGGACAGGTCGATTCAATTTAGGAAATTGTTTCACCTACATACATATTATTAAAAACACAAATATAAACTGAAATGAAATTGTGAAGATTAATGTGTCAACTCTGAATTATTATTTATAATTTGATCAGAGAATTGATGACGTTTGTATTATGATATCTTCTTTTTCTCAAACTGTTGAGAAGATACATTTTCTTTAATGATGTGTGGAATCACATTGAATAGTTCACTACTCAAGTCACTAGAAGTACGTTGGCTAATAGTCTTTACACATAATGAGGGACGGAATTTCGTTCCTTTCTGCCTTTTTCCATAGTTGTAGTGTATTATAATATTATTACTATTATTATAAATAGGTTCACACTTTATAGTTTTTGAGTGCGCATGATCGATGACCGATCGTTGAAGGGACATAGTTCACCGCGTTCATGATGATTGAGCACTGATCGATTGTCTCTGTATATTTTTGGCTGTAATATATTTTGTATATAGTGTGAAGGTGTTTGCTTCCCAAGAAGAGTCCCTCACGGAAAGTCCAAATGTTACAAGTGGCGACGAGGATAGTTCAACGAACCAATCTATAGACTCAGTGAGTGAATATTTTGGAACGGTGATTTTTAAAACATGGCTACCGAACATACCGAATATATCGGACATTTACGGGAGTTCGACCCCGCAAATTCGGAGTGGTCAATATTCAAAAAACGTATGGATAGTTATTTCGTGGCCAATAAAATCACAGACGATAAACGCAAAGGTGCAATCATATTGAACCTATTGAATGAAGAAGCATATAAATTAGTGTATAATCTTTGTATACCTGAGGAACCGGAATCAAAAACTTACTCGGAACTGAGCCGGTTACTTGATGACTATTTCAAACCTAGTGAAAGTGTTTTTGGTGCAAGGTACAAATTTTACTCGGCGAAAAAATCACAAAACGAGACGCCCAAGGAATGGGCTACACGTTTGAAAAGGCTTTCATCAGCGTGCCAATTCGAAAATGAAGAACTGAAAATGCTCTTGAGAGACATTTTCATGGTTTCCTACAATAAAGGACCTGTTCAAGATCGGCTGATGGAAGAAAAAAAAAGTTTAACTTTCGTGGAAGCCGTGGAGTTAGCAGCTGTAAAATCAGCAGTTCATCCAACATCTTCGAATTCGAATCTAGAACAATTTGTTAAGAAAGAACCAGAGTTACATTTTACTGCTTCAACGAGCCGGCAAAATTCAGGCTTCAAGGGGCGGGTTCATAGTGCGTCACCAGGAAACGCAGTAGGACATGGAGCATCTACGTCACGCTACGTCAGACCAGCGACAGCACAGCCTTCATCTTCCACCACCACCAAGCCAGAAAAATGCAAGGTTTGCGGTCGTAGGAACCATCCAACAGATAAGTGATAAGTGTGCTTATCGTAGTTGTTTTTGTCATGTATGCTCAAAAAAGGGTCATTTAGCACCAATATGTCCCCAGAAATATAGGAATAAAAATGTTACAAGTAAATACGATAAAAATAGGAGTTCGCAAAACTATCTGGAATCGGCTGAGTTAGATTATTCATTGTTTTCGTTAGATTCCAAAACAAAACCGATTTTGGTTGATATTATGGTGGAGGGAACTCGATATACTTTTAATTTAGATACGGGCTCTAGTTTCACAGTAGTTTCTGAACAATTCTATAAGGAAAACTTTGCTGAACACAGATTACAGAAAACTGATAAGATTTTCAAATTATACAATGGAGACCATATCATTCCAATAGGAGTTTTCAATTGTACAGTTGCGTTTCAAAATAAAAACCAAAATATGTATATATATATATGTTGTCAAAAGAGCTACAGGGCCACCATTGTTAGGACGAGATTTTTTTAGCCTCTTTGATTTGAACATTACACAAAATAATTTTATCAAGTCATCGAATGATTTGCAATATTTAGTTGAAAAATATAGTTATGTTTTTGAACCTGGTTTGGGTAAATTTACCAAAGGTACTTTATCGATTAAACTGAAATCAGAAAATATTTCACCGAAATTTTTTCGACCACGGCCTCTTCCGTTCGCTATCCGGGAGAAGGTTGAAAACGAATTGAACCGATTAAGTAGTTTGGGGGTTATTGAATCAATTGATTACAGTACATGGGGAACACCTATTGTACCAGTTCTCAAGAAGGATGGTTCTGTGAGAATCTGCGGAGATTTTAAGATCACTGTGAATCCACATATTGAAATAGATCAATACCCTCTTCCGCGGATTGAAGAATTATTTGTAAATTTACAGGGGGGAGCACAATATTCCAAATTAGATTCAGCCAATTCCTACACACAAGTGTGTTTGGACGAAGGTTCGAAGGATCTTGTGACTATCTCAACCCATAAGGGGTTATACCGCTATTCCAGGGCACCTTTTGGTATCTCCTGCATACCAGCTAAATTTCAGAAAATGATGGAGACCTTACTCAGTGGGCTGCCGGGGGTGGCGGTGTTCCTCGATGACATATTGGTCACGGGAAGAGATAGACAGGAGCATCTTTCACGTTTAGAACATGTTTTGAAGAGATTACAAGAGGCAGGCCTGAAAATTTCTCTAAACAAATGTGAGTTTTTCAAAGAAAAAATATCTTACTTAGGTTTCACGATTGATAAACAAGGATTACACACCTGTGAGGATAAAATCACCGCAATTAAAAATGCACCTGTACCAAATAATGTCACACAACTGAAATCAATATTAGGTCTAATAAATTATTATGGGAAATTTATCCCAAATCTATCAACTGTATTACATCCTTTATATCAATTACTGAAAGATAAAGTAAAATGGGAATGGTCATCTGAAGCTCAACAAGCATTTGAAAAGGTGAAATTTTTGTTAATGTCAGCTGAAGTATTGGTCCATTATGACCCACAGTTACCAATGAGACTCATTACGGACGCCTCAAATTATGGTATTGGGGCGGTAATTACCCACATATTACCGGGTGGTAGCGAAAAACCTATTGCGTATGCCTCCCGAACCTTATCAGCAACCGAACAAAAATATTCTCAAATTGAGAAGGAGGGGTTATCGATTATATTTGGGTTATGCAAATTCAACCAATTCATTTACGGGAGAAAATTTACCTTGGTTACCGATCACAAGCCACTTCTTTCCATATTTCATCCTGGTAAAGGAATACCTCAGTTTTCGGCTAACAGACTTCGACGTTGGGCAGTCATTTTATCAAACTATAATTATGACATTGAGTTTGTACCATCACAAAAAAATTATGCCGATAGCTTATCCCGGTTACCTATCGAGCCTCAAGATGAAATATGGGAGAATGTTGATGTTGATTTTATAAATTATTTTTCTAGTAACGAAAATTTGCCTATTCATTTTTCGAAGGTTCAGGAGGAAACTGCTAAAGATCCTTGTCTTTCGAAAATAATTGATTTTGTGCGCACTAAATGGCCATATAAGGTTGAAGAAGATCTCAGACCATTTTTCAGAATAAAAAATGATCTATCTGTGGAACAAGATTGTTTGTTGTGGAATAACCGCTTGGTTATACCCACTACTTTGAGAGAAAATATTTTGAATGATCTCCATTCGTCTCATATGGAAATCGTTAAAATGAAGAGTTTGGCGAGATCTTATTTTTGGTGGCCTAGAATGGATAAAAATATCGAGAAAATATGCAGTACTTGTGAAAATTGCATACCGCATAAAAAAATCCTGATAAAGCTGTATTGAATCATTGGCCTTGGTCACCTGAGGTTTGGTCTCGGATTCATTTAGATTTTATGGGTCCCTTTTTAAACAAATATTTCTTGATTCTCATTGACTCACATTCTAAATGGATAGAAATTTATCCAATGAACAATATCACATCTAAAATGACAATTGACATTCTTCGTTCAACGTTTGCCCGTTTTGGATTACCCCGACAAATCGTTACAGATAACGCCACCACATTCACTTTGAATGAATTTCAATGTTTTTTACAAAAAAATAATATCAGGCACATTACCTCTCCGCCTTATCATCCTTCTTCAAACGGGGCAGCGGAAAACGCCGTAAAAACGGTTAAAAATTCATTAAAAAAGGCGTTAGGGAAAAATGGTAGTTTAGACTTGAACAAAGCTATAAATAATTTCATTTTTGACTTCAGGAATACGATTCATGGTACTACAGGTGTGTGTCCTGCATATCTGATGTTTGGTAGAAAATTAAGAACCAGATTCGATATTTTGCTACCGGAAAATGAAAATAAAAATGAATGCTTAAAAAATCACGTCCTCAACAAACAAAAAGTACAAAAAAGGTATCACCGAGGTAAACGTTTTGTGCAATTTGATATCGATGACGTAGTGACCGTGAGAGATTATCGGAATATTAGCAAACCTAGTTGGATAAGAGCAGTAACTCATAAAAGATTAGGCAAATCCACATATCTTGTTAGAATTCTTGATTTGGATAATGTTCTCTGGAAACGTCACCTCAATCAAATAAGACAAAGTTTCTTTTTGTCAGAACCACCTCTGAAACCGTCTTCTGAAAATGGGGAAATAGGTGATTCTCCAGAGATGCCATTTCAGTCAACTTGTGTAAATAGTAGTCCTAAGAATAATGAAGAGGTAAATTCCAGTGCAATTCAAAATAATGGTTGTGAAAGGCCTAGTGATAATGACACTATTTGTACTCGCCCGAAAAGAATAATCAAACCGGTACAAAGGTTGAATTATGAATGATGTATAATATATTTTTTTTTTGGTTACATATGTAAATTGATGTATTATATATTTACATATTATTATTATTTTTTGTTGCTACATCAATTTTAATTTTAGGGGGGAAGGTATTGTAGTGTATTATAATATTATTTTTTTTTTTTTTTTTTTTTTTTTTTTTAATTCTTTATTTAACGTCGGCCTATTTCCGCTACCAAGGCCAATCACCGACGCCGGTGAGCACACTTCCCCCAACCGGAAATTTTGCCGAACCCTCTGGTATTCCAACCAGAGGTAGGGATCTTTAACGAGCCCAACATCCATGGACTCGGGACCGACGGCTTAACGTCCCCTCCGAAGGACGACATATCCTCAATATATCTTGTGCTCATTGATATATTGTCTGCGAGCTATGATATGCTACTTCGTTGCAGCTGTACGGGCTTTCGACACGGTATTTCCCTGTATGGTCACCCATCCAAGTACTAACCGCGCTCGGCGTTGCTTGACTTCAGATATCGAATGACTGTCAGTCAACCTGAAGAGCTGGGCCATGCCCTATAATATTATTACTATTATTATCAATAGGTACACACTTTATAGTTTTTGAGTGCGCATGATCGATGACCGATCGTTGAAGGGACATAGTTCACCGCGTTCATGATGATTGAGCACTGATCGATTGTCTCTGTATATTTTTGGCTGTAATATATTTTGTATATAGTGTGAAGGTGTTTGCTTCCCAAGAAGAGTCCCTCACGGAAAGTCCAAACGTTACAATAGTTATGAGACGGTAGGTGAAAAATTAGATTCCTTTCAGAAACACTGTAGATTCGTCCTATATCGTATATACTAGCTTCATTGAACAAATTATTCTTAAAATCAAACCCTATAAAATAATCAGATTCTCAAGATGAGCATCCGTTAAAACCAATCTAGAATACTATAGGAAATTATCTATTGTACGTAGGAGTAAAATTATTCTCGAGCTTAAGATATCAGAAAAAAAATGAAAAATTGGACCGTGAAAGGAGTCATCTCCATTTCAAAATGTTCAATGGGTAAATGAAATACTTTTTTTTCAATATCACCCTCTCCTACGCTCATGCCACCGCAATACAAAGATCTATTTCTAACAGGATGTAGAACTGACTAACCAATTTGTAGAAGACAAATTAGCTGTTGGGGCCTGTAAAAACAGATTACGAGTCAGTTCGGTTGGGTTACACGCGAAAGTGAGACAAGAATGCTCGAGCAGATAATACGTCAAATATTTCTTCCCACAACAGTTAATTTATGGTTGTTGTCACAAGCTGGATGACTTGTTTTGTAAATAGTGCTTAGGTGGATTTGTCGAGCTTGGATGGGGTAAATCCCGTGAAGTGTATGTAGGAGGTTGTTTAGACAGGATTAATGTGTTTTATATATTCTGAGACTCAATTCGTTTCCATATCTGAAGGATAAAATTCTAACACGTTTTTGAAACCGCTCTTGTCACATTTCACCTAGCTGGGAAACAATACAAAATCAAAAACAGTCACCTATACGAAATTATCGAAATATACGTTGACGTTGTAGTGGAAGTTGGAATTTGCAAAGAAATAGGGTGTGAGAATCTCAACAGATGATTTTTTTTAATCTTTTATAATAATTATAATAATGAATCTTTTGACAGAAGTATATCATTACAAACGGTAATAATAGTTGCATTTATTCAGATATAACAGGGGATGAGTCGGATGTCGGTACAGATATTTATACGGTACTACAAATGTATTCCCTCTTACAGTTGCTGAAATACGACTATTATTGATGTGATGTTTAATAAAAATTAGCAATATGAAGGAGGTGATCATGTATTACTGCTTATTCAATAGAGTTTGTTTCAGATGATGCCTGAAACTATCAATAGATTTTGATAATAGAGAGGGTGGGAGACCGTTGTGAAACTAGGCTATTGTATACGTAAAGGTTTTCTTGAATTGTTCGGTGAAATGCCTGACAACATGAATCATTTTACGCCTAATGTTCACATTATGAACATCAGTTCTGAACGTTATTTTGTTGTAGAGGTAAGGGAGTGTTTTTGTTATGAGGACTTTCCGAAATAATACTGAAGAATGAAGTGTTCGCCTGTCAGACATCTTGAGCCAGTGAGCCTTATTGAGTGTATGAGAAATTGGTTCTCTTTTCCTTATTCCGAACGAAAATCTCAGACATGAGTTTTGAACTCTTTGAATTCGTCTCTGCTCGTTTTTGTTTAGAAAATAATGATAGACAACATCACAGGGATTGAAGGTGGATAGCACAATAAATTCACTAATAAGTAATTTTGTTTTGAGACTCAGGGAGTGTCTAACATCTTCTAACATCTTCATTTCACCAAATGCTCTCTGAATCAAGGTTGAAAGGTGTTTTGTGAATTTGAGTTCGTCATCTAAAAAAACTCCCAGATTTTTCACCTGATTTACGACAGGTAATTGAATGCCACCTATTTTTATTAAAAGATCACCAATTTTTGATCTGGATCTTTTTCCTCCAAATTTGTTCACTGAACATTTGGAGGTATTGATTTCTAAGGCATGCTTTTTCGATAGTTCAACGAAGTGGTTTAAATCCTCATTAATGTAATTTTCGCTTTGCCGCGCTTCGGTGGGTGTGAAAGAATAATAAAACTGTGTGTCGTCAGCATACATGTGACATTTAACTTTTTTTAGACCAGCTATCAGTTGGGAAGTATAAATTATATAACAAATAGGTCCAAGGATTGAACCTCGTGGCACACTTGAGAAATTTTTTTCGAAATTTGAAACGCGGCCCTCCACTCTTACCATTTGATATCTATTTGAAAGATAGTTATCGAAAAATTTTAAAGTGTCATCAGATATACCATTATGGTGCAATATAGAACGAAGCAATTTGTTATTCAAGGTATCAAATGCCTTACTGAAATCAATTACTATAAGAGCAGTACCCTCGTTTTTATCCGATGCCCTCACGATATCACCTAATATGTCCAATAAAGCTGTTGCACATCCATATTTTGGCCTAAAACCTGTATGCGTCGCTGGCAATATGTTTTTGATGTGGAGGTGATTACGCAGTTGTTGAGCGATAGCTTTTTCTAAAATTTTTGAAAGGAATGGAAGCAAACTTATAGGATGCAAGTCTTTGAATTCTTTGGGTTCTTTGATTTCGGGCATTGGTATCACAATTGACTGCTTCCACAAATTGGGAAAAACTTTTCTCTCTAAGCACAAATTGATAACATGTAAAATGACAGATTGTAGCAGGCTACTTCCAAACAAGCAGTTTGAATCACCCTGTACGTCGTCAAAGGTATTCTCACTACACCCGCGCAAATGAATGAACATATTGCCTGCCGGTAAACACTCCAATACTACGGATAGGAGGTATGCGTTTTTACGAAGTAAGGTCGAGCAAATATTCCAGAGTCGATTCACGATTGGAAAGCGAACCTATCCCGATATTCCCATAGAAGAATTTGAGTTTGGCAATTGGTGACAGAATTGATTTGTTACTAATATTGATGGAAGATGATATATATTTTTCTATGTATATGATCAGCCGAACTATATCGAACTCTCGTCATTCTGTTGGAAACCTGAAAACACCTAAGGACAGTGAAATCATTTGAAATGCCATAACACAAGTGTAGGTAATTGAATTGTGAACGAAATTGAATTTTATGTTTTTTTATGGGATTACGAAAATCTCCAAAGATTCCTTACCGAACTGGTTGTTCATTTGTTATCTCTATTGTCATAATATACGTTGGATGACAATTTTTATGGAGCATTGCAAAATCCATTTCCATGAAAGAAAGTAGCGAATGGAACGAATATCCTTCGAGAAATTTCATTTTTTTCGTGAGTGCCATCAGCCAAAATTGTGAGTAGAAACCTTTGTTTATTTCTGCGTTGGACAACGAGAGCCGAATATTTACCGCAAGCAGTAACCAAAATAAGTTTCGACGCCTTGCTGCCATACCCGTTTCCTGATTATATTCGTGGAGATACCCTCCACTATTTATTGTTCTGTACATAGTTGATTTTCTTACTGAGTTGTAAACCCTAAACAGCTGTTTACGGATCATCAGATATTATTTTCGATTATAATAAATCATTATATTTCTCTACGAAATAATATTTTCCTGCGACCTCAAACTTTGGTCGACTTGTATGGTAGGAAGTAAATGAGGTACGTGATTCTTCTGAAATCCAATTATTTTCTTGTCTCTCCTCCATACCTTTCCCGTTGAATCCTTTCGATTTGACTGGCGCCCTTTTGGCTTACATTCAGTTAAATTTCATAAGAATAACATCTTTCTGAACCCACCCCCGCTGCGACATAATGAGAGCGGTCTAGGCCTAGCTTTTTTTCAAAAAAAAAATTATTGAAAATTAGCTATAAGATAAAAGAGTAGGGCAGCAAAGGTTCAGAAGAAAATTATCCAGATCATCTATACCCTTCGATCTACCTTTGACATGTGACATAAAAACTGATAAGTCATTTTCGTTAATCAGATTGAATTCTAGCAGTGTTGTGACAGACTCATTAACGTTATTTCTGTAAAATTCCTCGATACTAGGGTCTATCCCATTACACTGCTGCAGGAGAGAGATGAAAAAATTATTCAAATCGTTGGGATTGCTTGATTTGATGACTGGTGTTCATTGTGAATATATAGTTTTTTCAGTCTCAGCCATAGATCTTTATTCTTATTATGCGTTCTTGCGGCGATATATTCGAGATGAGCCTTTTTTCTTGTTCGATAGATGACTTTGTGAAATTCCTAAGTTTTGTATTAATTCCAATCAGCAATTCTACCGTATTTTTGGCTTTACCTCTCAGTTTCATCATTAACTTCACATTGTCTGTTATCCTTGGTGAATAAGGCTAAGTGAATTTTTTCGTAACATAAGGTGCGTGTTCATCAAATAATGTATGTATTTTCGAGCAGAAAAAATCTATTTTTTCGTCAATATTTTCCATGAGAAACATTGGGTTCCAGGAGATTAATTCTAAATCGAGATTGAATTGTTGATACTTGAAGTTACCAAAATTTCGGAAAGTCCACGTAACAGAATTGTACTCTACTCTAGTCTGTGATACATGGCAATAAACTAGAAAATGGTCTGAAACGTGTTGTACGTCCATTGTACCACAAACGTTTCATTTAAAGTTGTCGTGAATGATAATATAGTCCAACAAAGATCATGAGGATTGAGTTACTCTTGTTGGAGAGTTTAAAATTTGCTTCAACTCGTAAGTATCCAAAATCTCAGTGAGAAGAATATAGTTTTTATCTGTTATGCTAGGCCACTAATATTGAAATAACCCATACATATAATTTTGTCGGAATGTGGTGTGATGATAGTTAGGCTCTCTTCAAAATCATTCAGAAAATCAGGAATATTTGTGCTCGGAGGGCGGCCTGTATATGACGACAAAAATAAAAACTACCGAGTTTTGCTTTGTTTCAATCCAGAACTGCTCGTTGTTATCAGAGACTTCGCCGACCAAAACTTCGAAACGACACGGTTTTTTAAGAAAGAAACCGACGTATAATAATAATAATACGTCTTTATTCACCATAGCAGATACAATCAAGCAATCATAAGAAGAGATATTCTAAATTCAGTACAAAGGTGAATAGGCGGAGTATCAGCCGAGGCTGTTTTCAACTCAAACTGGGAATAACAAAAATTAGATGGCAATAGCAAAAAATTGAATAACCGCAACAAAAAAAAATGGCTTAACAATTGCGAATTTTTTGAAAGAAGATAGAGATTGATTTCAAAATTATATTTTATGACAAGCTCGAGAAATTATTTGATACACAGTAGAGTATTCCTTTATGGTATTGCCAAGGTCAGGGACGGACAAAGGACTAGTTAGTTAGGTTTTTTTCAGTCTTTTTTTGAAGTTGTTGATTGTGTAAGATCGAAATTCACAGGGTAATTGGTTGTAATATTTCGGTGCATTATACGAGAAACAGCGGGTGAATATAGACGATTTATGTTTGGGAATGACTAAGACTGAACTATTTCGTGTGGTAAAACTATTATTTATTGATGGGAATGTTTTGAGCTTCTTCAGTAAATAATTGGGTTGATATTCATAACAGTAACAAAAGGTTCCTTTTGAAGTATTTTGATGACTTATTATTTATAGTGAAAAGTCTTGTGAGCTACTGATTTTATTGAAATCACACAATTCTCCTTTCCACTGTACACGTTAACTAACTTCAAATTCTGACGTAAGGTACGATGTGTATTTGAGGGTAACATTTTCGTCAAACTTCTTACTTCTTTACACTCACCGCATAGAAGCTACTAGGTTATTTTTCGTTCGATACTTATTTCAATTGTACATTTGTTCCTTGATGACTGATGAAGGTTCACTTAAAAAATATCCCATTTTCAACAAATGCACTTAGATACGGCTGAAAAATTTCTTAAAAACGCACCTTAATTCTTTGTGGCTCAGCAACACTTCTCGATAATTATTGTTCGCTATCCAAAAACCTCAACGTTACTTCCGCTATTCCACGGTTTGAATGAGTCATGATGGATGAGTAGGACTTTTAGAGAAGTTCTAGGAGCATTCCTGGATTCATGAAGGATAATTCAGGACATCTCTATAACATTTGGGCAATATTTCTCTCCAGAGGTTACCAGAAAAATTCAAGTTCGTGAGCAATATGGGAAATGTACATGATCTGGCCAGTACAGCAGTTGAATAATATTTTAATCTTGGTGGATAGTTTACTTATAGTATGATTACTTACTTATTACTTCAAATCACATATGGCATGGTTATAATGATTTTTCTCATGACTATCCAGAAATTCGTCAACATGACCCTTTCTTGTACTAGTTTTGTCTTCGTAGTGAAAAGTGAACCATTACCAAAAAAGCTGGTGCCAATCATAGTTGAGCAAGTTAATGACTCAACAGCTTGAGGCCAATCACATTGGAGCAAATGGATTACTGTTGCAGTATATTTTCTCCAATCAAGCACCCAATAATTGGGTGCAAAATTTCAATTCTGTAAAGTTGAAATAAAACTGAAATCAGATCATCTGAAGTAACAATTTGTTCAAGCCAGTCTCAACTTACCTACACAATAGGTTACTGAAATGACACCTGTCAGAAAACAACTACTTCTCTGACTGATAGCATGAAAGACCTTGATTCATAAGCAACAGGCATCAGTCTATTCACCTAGTGTGGATGAGTTGAGACTGGCCTAAACGAATTTTTTCTTCAGATGGTTTCACTGTTAGAAAATCTTCGAGTGTAATATTAACTTCACTCATATGATGAATTTGGCGTTTTCGGATGTGTTTTGGTTGTCACCCCATCTAGGGGCAGATGGTTTGACAAAGGCTGTATTTGCCTGTCAGCTTCAGCCTAGATCGAAGCAATGTGTTTTTTCTTTGTCTAAAACTCTCGACTTCGAGTTGATGGTGGGTACTACGTGTACTGACTCGAGCCGAGTAGTCTACGAATGTGTACCCTTTCCAATGATTAAAAAAGATTTCAGTTAGTGGTATGGGCGAAAGCATACGAGAGAATTTCTCCTTTGGATGATCCTACACTGACACTCGTCAGATCTAATTCGACGTGATATTAACCAGGGGAGTGGTTGTTTTCTGAGAGTTCTGAATCCATCAATTCACAGTTTAGATCAGTTGAGATTGGCCTGATTGAATTTTTCCTTCAGATGATTTGCTCTATAGCCAGTCTTCAAGTGTGCTCATCGACTCTTTGGGTGAATAGTAATTTCAAAATAAGATCTATCAATAAGGTAGAATGTATGTCTTCAATTTCATTTCCTCATCTGATGACACAAAGACTTCTTTGTTTTACAGTTAGTAGCATATCTTAAATTTCATTTCTCACCTGATCACTGACAACATTGTGTTACAGTTCTACTTATTATTACACAATAATTCAAGTCTTCCATGGAATGTCAAATTTCATGCAATGACAGCTCTATTCACCTATTGATACTTGATGAAAATCCATATCAACAAAAATATCACACTTTTCTGTAATAATAATAATAAATAAGCGAAACACGTGTCGTGTGTTTGTGAACCAATTTCCAAAGGGAAATCGTACAGGAAACGGTGATAGGTGGTAGATTCGTTGATTCGCACTCATTTAATTGTATCTTAGTGAAAATTTGAATTTTATGTTATTTGTTAATTCAGTTCGCTATTATCCGTTAGAGCCGTAGATAAAGTAAAGTGTACAACTCGCATGGAATGCTAATTTCCCACTCGTATGATTTGCAGCATGAGCCGTAGGTAAATGCTGCAATTTCCATACTAGTAGGAAATGACTATCATTCATTGCTCGTTAAACATTATACTATTTTACCACTACAAAATCAGTAACATCTGATCTGTTTTGATTTGGATATCAATATTCAGTTTCATTGATATTTTTCTCAGCTATTTTCTTCAGATAGAACATTCAACACCCAGTCTAGTCGTAGAACAATCAGAGTATCATGATTTACGACAAACTCATTCTCGTGAATAATCGCAACATTTCTCGCTAATTGAATAATATAATTTCATCCACAATCACTCTACAATTGAACTATCATTCACATTTATAAACCATATGGATGTGAAAAAAATCTTGAATCAATCACAGTCATTTACAATCGATATCAACATCAACTTGAATATTAATAGACATTTCGTTAGTTGTTTTATCATGATTAAGATGCTCAGTGATTCCACTGATGAGATTTTGTTTAGATTTTTGTGGCGTAAAAAACAATCGACGCTTTTGGAGGTTTTCCTTATGTTTTCGGTAGGGGGCATTATGTTCTCATTTTTCAAATTTGAGGGCAACTGCCAAATCAATTGTCATTTCGTTTTTGATGTGTAACGATGTTTTTATCGTGTTAATTTATTGATTTTGTTGCTTTCAATCATCGAAACGTTTTTACTGGTTTTCTCCTGGTATTCGACTGGCTACCCATTATCCTTTTTGCTATCTCTTCTCACTAGACAATCAAATAAAAATAAAAAAACCCAACTGAACATTTTCACTTAGTGCAAATTTAGCTTCAAACAAGACTAATAAAAGTGTGTGGGCGACATCTGTACGTATTGTACGGAAACTTCTAAAAGCTCAATTATCCACCAAAAATCAAGCAATCTAGATTTCGCCACTTTCATCTCAAACTTTCACAGATATAGGTGAACACACCAGAGTTTCTATAGCCAACTTATTCATATTTCACTCAGTTTCAAACAATAACGCCAAAATAACGTGCTTGGACTTGTCGTCACAATTTTCTACAAATGGAGTCGATAAACAATCGAAAATAAATATCAACCAATCAAGACCTTTCAATATTTTGGTACGTAGTTTTAACATAATGATTTTTGAGGAGGTGACAGCCGCTATCAAACCGAATGTTAAATCATTTTTTGAAATGAAATTTTGGCAATTCTAAATGAAGAAAAAACTATTACCCAGAATTAAAAATGCTAGAAGGATATTTGACATCGGTACTCCACCGATACTGCGTTTTTTCACTTAGCATTCTACTGGTCATTCCCCACCCCTAAGCAATTTTGTTTTATGAAATATTCAGCTGAATTTATTTTCCCCGTGACTTTTTAATTGATTATCATTTGTCCTTCGCTTCCAATAAAAACTGAAAAAACATTCGAGACGAATTAATTGTTAGCATCGATAAATTAGCTCATTAAAAGTTTACAAACATACTTTCATTTCATCTCCATTGTTTATCAGTTATGAGCACTTTTTAAATGCGTCAGTTCCAATTAAAAATATTCACATTCAGCCGGTTACATTCATATTCTTTTAACGATGTATTTTCTGTTATATTCAATTATCCCATGTACGCTCCAGTGTATAACAGAATTTTTTACTAATTAATGATCATGAAACATTGTCTTCGTTGAAACTTTTTCTGAGAGGAAATATGCAATAATTGATTGAGCGAGTTAGTGAATTACTTATAGCAATATTTAAGTCAGCATTTCTTCATTGAAAAGTATGGTATACGTGAAAATTATTAGTTCAATATAAACTTAACCAGAGTTATCGCCTTCAAGCAAGCGGCATAAGAATCCTACCTAGGGATAACGTAAGTGTTTATACTGAACACATTTTCTCAGGAACAGATAAGTTATTTTCCTACAAACTTGAATGATGTGAATCGTTGAAAAATTGACTCAATCTGTTCTTATAGCTTGTCAGAAAAAATAATTACTTCGACCGCGATGATGATTTGACATTGATTAATGTCGAGCATAGAACATCGAACAATTTCAACCTATGGAGAAAATAATCTATCGAGATATTTAAAAAAAAAAGAATTTTGTGACAACCGTGGTGGATGAATGAATAAGATACTCAAGGTCGTTCGCCAACCATGCGAGCCACACAACCTTGTCATACTTGATCAAACTCTAAAATGGTTACTTTCACTATGTAGGGGGGAGAAGCCATCAGTTCTAGTGATGGCCGGAGTAAAAATATAAAAAGAAAACATGGTCATAATAATGTTTTCACCGAAATTACAGAACGTATGACGCTTTGTGACTGACATCGGACATTAACCCATTAACGCCCACCGTATGATTCATCAGACACAAAACACGTGTGCATTTGAGGTAAAAAAAGTAAACATTGTCTTATAGTTTTTTCTGCACCAGTTCTTGTCAGAGCCTGTTCTTGAAGGTTTATTTAATTCATATCCAAAGCCTGTTGAGCGAGATTTGTGAAATTTGAGTTTTACAGTTGTTTTTGTGGTAGTTATTACTGACTGTGTTCTAAAATGCAATTGAGGTAAGTTCTTTTCGGTGGAATTCTTGCCAATTATGTACTAGAGTATTTTTCATAACCTATATACATAATGTAAATACAAACAAGTAATATCCTTGAAAGCAGTGAGATAAAAATTATTCCTTTTTTTTCAATTCTTAGTCGCTGTATGATATATCATACGTTGGGCTTTGGCGACTAGTTTTTCCTTTTTTTACAGAAAACAATTTTATAACCCAGAAGATCCTCGAGATGCAGAAGAGTTGCTAAATTATCTTGAACAATTAAGTTCTGATGACGAAGACTATGAGGAAGTGCAACATGCTCAGAAATTGGAGCTAATTCTTCTTCCTCCCAACAATGCTGCCGACAGTGACAAAGACGATGCTACGAGCGACGAAGAAGATGTAGGTACCATCCGAAGCATTGGAAAGGGAGTGCTCAGAGAACCTTTGGAAGTTTTTAGCGTTGACGATGAGAATGTGAAGACACAACTAAATTTACTGCCATAAAAACATGTGAGTGACAGGATAGAAAAGGCACCACTCAGAGACCTCAAAAAAGAAAAGCGGGGATCAACACATGCTATTACCGATACAGCGAATAATATAACACTTATACGTTGGAGTGACAATAACCAGGTAACAATCGCAACGAACATTGTGGATTCAGAAACGTGTCTATCAAAAAGAGCCTGCAACCGTTGGTCTAAAAAGGAAAGAACTCCATTTCAAGTGGAACAGCCATCATTGATAAATTTATACAACCATGGCATGGGTGGGGTGGATATTTTTGATGGTCAACGAGTACTATATCGAATAAGGAAAAGATCCAGGAAATGGTACTGGCCTCACATTAGATTTTGTTTGAATGGCTCCATTGTAAATATGTGGATGCTCTACAGATATGTGGACCGAAAAATATCTCTTCTGCAGTTCATACGTCGCGTTGTACTTGCCATTCTTACAGGTCCTGAATATCTTCATGGGCCAAAACCAAAAACTCCAAAAGCTGTTTTGAATGAAGTGAGATATGACAGAATAGATCATATCGTTGATAAGATTGGAACGCAGCGCCGTTGTGGTTTTTGCGGCAAATGTGCAAAATTCATCTGTATTAAATGTAATATTGCTCTACATCCTGCCCATTGCTTCAGAAATTATCACACCAAGTGAATTTATTACATTTTGCCTTGTTTTTCTTTGTATAAGAAATATTCATCATTTGATTTCGAATAAAGAATAATTCCTGTTTTTTCTTCATAAGTAGTACTCATCACTTCCCAACGTATGATATATCATACGTTAACAATGTCGATGAGACAATGAAAGATATATGTCGCAACCAGATTTTCATACTTCAAACAGTAATAACTGACCATTTGTTTGAATATCTGAGAAAAAAATTAGCTGGGCTTCAATGTGTTAAAGATGACGTTCTTCTTCTATATAATTCGAAATATCATCACCAGTGTGACAATTTTTCGAGTTGGAAGAAGAAATAACGTATGTAATTTGGAGAAAAAGTGCTGTGAGTGCATCGCAAGGTTAACGGACTCCCCTTCCTGCTTTTCCCACAAAGCATCACTGTTCGATAATAAACTATCAATTTCTTACCACAGGAATGAAATATGCAATGTTCAATGTCAGTTACAAACAGTCATGCAATATAGGGTCAGGTATATATTTTTTCACAGGCTGACATGAAAGGAAAGCCCTGTAAAATAGGATAGGTCCCTTGTCATCATCCATGCTGGGGACTATTCCTTCCAGCGCGCTTTTTAATCTTTTTGTTGGGAAATTAATCAGAATAATCAGTAATAACAGACCAAAAACTTAGCAGGTAGTGGTTGGTCTAGTTTACTATCGAGAAATTGATTAGAAAATCAGCAGTAGCAAATAAAGTCCATATCGGACCTGAAAAATTCAGCTTTATAAATAGCTAACCCTACTCTTTAGATTTAGCATCAAATTTCTTCTCCTGATGATGCTAACCTATACGCGAATCGCGTGTCGATTCAGTTTGGTGGTAATTGATCTCTAGGAAAAGTTTCAACTTTTACATCGAAGGTTCCAGTCTCATCGTTCACTATATTCCACGACAGGCAGTATCTGTGCCTTGTAGATCATCAGAAACTGACGAGAAGTGGAATATTTCTTCGCACGAAATAGATCCAAGCTTCTAGGCGGCGCCTTCAGCGATAGATCTGACATGGTTTTCCCATGAGAGATTATTAATGATCGTAATTCCTGGCATCGAGATACTTGACTCTGTAGGAATAGTTATTCCTGTCATCTGAATGTTGGATGAAGATAGATCGGCCTTCTTTGAAAAGAGACATGCCTGGGTTTTTTTTCCAGCATTGAATACCCCCAAGTTGAGTCAATGGAAAAAATCAGAGGATACTTCATCAACACCCACATATGGAGACCAATCAGACAAGAAACTCTTCAACAGAGTTCACAATGAGGAAGTAAACCATAAGACGATATAGAAAATAGTACTTTAAGGAGGGGCAGCCATCCGCGATCCATATCAAGCGAACTCATAGATATGCATTCTTCACCAGACAGCATGATGAAAGCAGATTCCTTCAATTTTCGTTTCCTGCCATTGCTCTCTGTCGTCATCATTTTTGTATCGTTCCATTCTACTGTGTGATCTCCATCGGCAGTGAGAATGTGTTCTGATAATTTAGAACCACCTATCTGTCTATTCCTGATGTACATCTTGTGTTCACTCTTCCGCACTTCCAATGGTCGAAACGTTTCACCGATATATTTTTGACCGCGCGAACAAGGAATTTGATAAATATGATCTGATTTAATTTAATTCTTATTTTTTTAGATTGTGGTAGGTTACAAACCCAGAAAACTACGGTACAACATCTATTCTAACCTATTATATGACAGACCATATATTCAAGTCAAACCTATTTTGAGCGGATACAAAGTAGTGAAATGTTTTTATGCTACTTTTGTGATGATCTCTTACCACATAGTAACGGCAAAAATATCCATCAATTCACCAAAGTTGCCAATGTTTCCATAGTACAAATATTGATTTAAAGGAATAATGGAATGTTTCTCCTTAAATGTTATGTGGGACCGAATGGAATCGAGCTATTTCCAGACGTGAGGTCTTTTTTCTTTTGACTCTTCAATAAATCAAAGCCGACTTCTTGATATATTTAGTGTGGAATCACTAAATTTAAGCCTTTGCTTCGTTTTCAGAAACATATTAATCAATAGTCGCCACGTTTCAACATCTCCGAGCGTCGTTAGACCATTAGACTTTTAATTTTCACAAATAATTAATCTCGCATGCATCTTTGAATGCCGCGAAAATATTTACTTTGAAGTTGTTTTTTGATCTCAGTGATGGGATGTGTGGTAAATTGTCGCAAAATCTGTGAAACTTCATAACGATCTATATAGAATGATTCGCATGGTGAGAAACCAACTAAAGGTGGATTCATCCAGCTTCAGTTATCAAGGAACAATTAACAAGTAGCAAGTAAACAACTATCAATGATGAGTTGAACTGCCGAATATAATGTAGATGATTCAGGCAACCAAATTATCAACTATCAATTAACAAGTAACAAGTAAGACTCCAACTCTTAACTTCCTTACTTCAATTGTAAAAAATGTGTCTCCAATGTGCAGGTTATGACGGATTATATGATCATAACCAATTTTTTTTTCAAATAATCTATTTTTCTCGATTGTTTTTCTGTTCGTGGAATGTGAGCGAGTTGAAATTGAAACTATAGATGCGATTCTTGTATAATATCTCAGGAGAACAATGATATTTCATTTTCAATTTCAATCTGAAACTCTCCAAAAAAAAGCTAGGGTATATAAAAAGGAATAAAAAATGCTACTCAAAAGTTTATGTAAGGTTGAGGCTGATCCCCTTCCACAAGCTCATTGTTAAATTTAGGTGCATGAATGCCTTCTTTTTCATTACTTTCTACTTGATAATTGTTGATTGCTACTTGTTCATTGTTACTTGATAATTGAAGCTGCATGAATCCACCTTAACCAACAGAGTATCCAAAAGTCATTCATGAATTTATTAACGATGTTACGTATTTTTTCCAATCAAATCGTAAATGTTATTTCAAGATGAGTAGGAACGAAAGTATGGATGAGTGTTAATACTTTTGGGAACATGTCTTTTTAATATGTATTTCCAACTTCATAATAATGAGGTGATGGAAGATTCAGTTTTCATAAGTAGTAACGGAAATTTTTATTCATCATCATGAAATATTGACTAATTATTGAATACTTAGCCGCTACATATTACAGAAACCACATTTTTGTTGAATAGATAGAATATTCGCATTATGTCTACAAACTCCTAGGAAAAGGAATTGTTTTGTATACGTATCCCGTGGAGCCGTAACCACACGTAATGACAATTTTCACAGTTAAGATAAAGTGATGATCAACTTATACAGATGGAAAAAGTAGATCATTCAAATAATCAAAGAAAAAATTTTTGATTGTTATTTGATTTCGGTTGACAATGTTCCTTGCTAGAACCAGTCAGGAAAATATAATTGATAATGATAAAAATGATAAAACTCCGAGAGAAAACAACAAAAAATCGGGAAGAGGAAAAGATTGATTATGATGATTGAAAAAATTACAAAAAAAATATAATTGAATATGAAAAATGAAAAACTAACTAACCAAAACAGTTTCAGCAGAGTATAATAATGTTGTTTCGATCGAAAGTATCTGTAATTATCCTTTGTTGATAAGAGTTATAAGGAATGTCACTGAATAATCCTGTCGATAGTATAATTTTTTTGTCGTTATAGTGAATCAACAATTCGTATGGATTGATGAATGCAGACAGACTGTAGTGCCGGATTTGAGTAAACTCATTTTGAAAAAATATATTTCAGACCAATAATTTCTCCAACTATATTTATCCACGTCTAACTTCGACTCCAATGGACTCTAATTGTACTGAAAGATACACCTACAGTTATAGTAACTTTCTGACAATCAATTCTCGATAGAAAAAAAAGGAAAAATTCTGTAACCTTCAATTCATCTGCATCGACACCCAAATTATGACATGGATGTAATATGTACATATAGTGTGAAGGTATCCACTATCATGAGTTATGAGAGAAAGCATTTGTTGGTGACTTACAGAATTAATACTAACCAATCTCATAGAGGTTCGCTTATCAACTCCTCGCCGTAAAATTTGATGTGATACTAATTCTCATAAAGTTTTATTTAGGTCATGTTTGGAAATTTTTCATTCGAATTTTGAAGTCAAATGAGAGTCACTGAAAACTCATTTTGTAGTATACAGATGATTCAAAGATGAATGACACCGAAATATAATGTTTCATTATTGAAGATCTCCTGAAAGTAATTTACATTGATTCGAATTCCCCCATAAATAAATTAGGTTTACGTACAACAGGGACGTATGTGCTGACTGAAAAACTGTATATTTTTCTATACAATTGCTAGTCATAAAGGCTAATCCAGGTTCATGAAACATATTTTAGGAACAGTATGAAACGAAACGTTTTTTCAAACCGATCACTCCATATATTTAAATTTTCAGATAACACGTTGAATATTATGTTTTAATTTCGAAAAAGTCCTCAGCCTGTTTCGGAAATAACCATTCATTTTCAATATTTTTCAACAAATTCCATTTTAATCAATAAAAGTCTAGCACATAATATGCCAATGGAAAAGTGAAACCCACCTGTGATAGGGAAAATATTCGGAATTTTCACAATTTGTACTAGAAATGGATATCTATTCTATTTCTATCTCAAGTGAACTTAGCTATTACATTCCTATACCTACCACTCAACGATTTTTGGCGTTTATCTTTCCATTGATGATTCACTCGTTTTTGTGAAGCAACCTTCTCAATTCGTTTTGATAGTGAAAAAAAATTGATTGGACTGAAGTTCTGTAGACCCGTTATTCTTCATATAGCATAATCATAATATGTTTCAACACGTTGGAAACATTCTGAATGTTGTATTAGCATGTACTGCAGGTAGATATCACACGTTCAGGTCATAATAATAATAAAAACCGAACATGAAAATAGCCCATGGGTAGTTATCAGTGTAATGTTGGTTTCATTGGTTATTTCGACACACATGACCAGATCTAGACAAATTTGATAGGACGATTCTTTAATCAAAATATGTTCGCTAAAATGACACCATTTTCAAACCATCAGCAAAACTGAAAGCCGTTTTCACTCTATCTCGAGATCAAGGTTCGAATCAACTTCAGTTCAGTAGACCTGTTTGTATTCCCCTTGAATACAAGTTGAATCCGGAATTCCAGGGGGCGAAATGCTTGTTCACACCTTCCACAGTATGACCTTGATCTTCTTCATCCACTGCTTCAGATTGAAATCAATCCCAGTGGTAGCATTTCTAAGATATTTCAACATGAATTCAAACATTTCTTGTTTGTTCTGTTCTTTCTCTTAGGGACGACAAGTGCTCGTTTATTCTGAAACCAGCAATTGAAATTTTATTTTCGATGAAAGCAACACGTTTTTCTCGTTTCATTTATAGCTCTCCTTAGACGATAATAATGTTGACTGGGCCCATTATAACTCCTCATTTCGCCTTGTGATCTCCCTGTACAAACAGCTCACCGGATATTAGAATTGTCACTGGTGAAGACGTTTTAATGGCCGCTAGTTAGGCGTCTGAAAATGATTCTGAGACACATTTACGATTCAATATATATACGTGCTCGACCCACCGTTCCACTAAACATGTCTACTTATCATCCGAGAGAGCAAATTAATGAAAATATAGACTGCCAGATGTGTGAAATGAGATCGAGTCCAGAGATGAGATGTTTAGCTTAATCGCTTCCAAATTGTTTGTCTATTAAAGCGCCGGCAATTGTTTACATATTATTTTGAATAAAATATGTTGGCGTGCCAGAAGGATTGATGTTGCTAATTCGGTGGATATTTAGCTAATTTATATGGCGAGCTAACGGCTACCTTTTGAAGTGCGACTGGAGTATGCTATTAAGTTTTATGGGTTCGTTTTGATGGGACTCGAACAGGTGCTTTCGATGTTATGAACTATGAATTCGTTTTGACTTCTCGTTCTATTTCTTGCTCGGGCGACAAATAGGTCAAAGACTTTGTGGTTGCACATTGGTTATTAATCTGTCTGTCACAACTACTAAGGGAGTCGCTGAATCTCCCATGGGGGTCGAATGCTTGATAAAATCAATGAGCGAGGGTTGTATGCTCCATATCACGATGAATATACAAAATTTTGATTGTTGAGATAGTGTTATTCATTGTTATTGTCTATTTCACTTTCTTCATTGATTTTTTTAAAAAATTATTTCAGAAAGGCAAATCAACAAATAGTCCAGTAACTGAAGATCCGAAACTAGGGAAAGCTGTGAACAAGTCCATGCGTTCTTCACTTGTGGCTCAATTTGTAGGTCGTCACAGATGTTTTCGAAGGACCTAAAACTTAACACGATTTCCATAAAAAATATATATGTATTCGGAAACTAGAGCATCTTGGCTTCAAAACGATGTGCATGGCAAGTCGATAAAATGGCTAATAATTTTTTAATTCGCGGTTGTTTCGCAGATTCTATATAACTCCGAGATCGCATGGAAAATGTAAATAAATAAATGGATCATTTATTAGAACGCGGGGAAAGTACAAAAAAAATCAGAGATCATTCAAACCCATTATAAAGAAAAATTTCCGATAAAAGACTATTTTTGAAAAAATGTAAACAAATTAATGAATCAGTGCCGAAATGGTGCGGAAAAAAACTTTCACAGCTTATTAAATCTTTTTGCCAAATAAGAAAGAACTTCAAAATGCATGGAATGATAGCTACGGGTTTCCTCATTATCTTGAACTCTGAATCATTGAAAAATGTCAGTTTTTGCCTGAGTTATGAAACAATTCGTCCGCTCGCCTCCAAGCCAATGCATAGACAACAGAATTCCTACAGAGAAAGCGGCAGCTGAAATGAGGAGAGTTTTGGGTCCCTTTATCTCGAAAACTGTATAGTATCGGAAAAAATGATGAGGATCATTTTTGTAGATAATGAAACGATCTTTAATTTTTGTATGAAATTGGGGGGCCATTTTCAGCCATGTCCATGAACGCAATCGTGTTGAGTTTTGGGTCCTTTGAAAACATTTGTGACGACCTACAAAT
Source organism: Zygogramma bicolorata (assembly GCA_032362365.1). Lineage (NCBI taxonomy): Eukaryota > Metazoa > Arthropoda > Insecta > Coleoptera > Chrysomelidae > Zygogramma > Zygogramma bicolorata. The sequence goes on along the minus strand of JAVJAQ010006102.1, from coordinate 5,286,755 downwards.
TGAGCCACAAGTGAAGAACTCATAGACTTATTCACAGGTTCGTCCCTTCATTTACTGGACTAAAATAAGTTCTCTTCGTACTCCTTAGTTTCAGAGAACGTGATGAATGACAAAAGCAAATATTGAGATGAAACTTTATATAATCTGTTTTTGGTGCCTGTAATCTTATAAAAGAGCCAAATTTTCTGTTTTGTAAGGAGTAGAACGATTTTTGGGAGTTTGAAAAACACTTCCAGGAAGAAAATTGAACATCCAATCTCAACAGAAATTGTTCAAAAGACTTAAAAAATGAAGTAATCTTTCGAAATGTCGCCAGTATCACCTGATATTACTAATTAATTGAGTTAATATAATTCCTCATATTATAATAATCATTTCTTTATTGCCTGACATTCATTCTGTTCAATAATTATTATGAAACCATGAATTTATATCGGTACTTCGGTTTTCTGCGTTTTTTAGCAGTTGGAACGGCTAATGCACCACCGAAAAATCTGTAAGTTGCCCTAGAGCGCTATAGGTGAATGTTAGCAGTGCCTTGCCAACAGAAGGCTCTACTTTCTGGGCGCAATCTGAGAATAAACAATAAGGTGTAATATAATAAAAAACATGAAATTTAAAAATAATTACACTTCAAGTATATATCGAACAAGGATTCGAAAACGTGATATTGAGAACTATTTGATTTGATTTGCAGTAGTTTTCTCTCATGGGAATAAAACACGTGAGATTTCGTTGCCCAAAGTGGTTCAAAAAAGCTTGGTTTTCTTTTTTCGTGCTATGGGGTTGACCTCACCATCATGGGACCATGGATCTGACCAGAACTTTACTATGGAACTTGCTGAATACCGTTCAGAAAAAATCCAGGCTTTTCTGAAATATCATCAATTGTTTGTCTATGACAATTTCATTCTGCTTGACAAGACCAGTACAAACTTTTTACCCTTTTATGAATCTGGAAGTATATCGAACCTCTACTAGTAAGGACACAATTCGCAACTGAACGGCATGGAAATGGCCAATCCTTTCAGAGGAAATATTTCTCAAAGCTCACAACCCCCCACATGTCAATGCTATCGATTATTTCATATTCTCATTCACCTTCGAATTGAGGTGATGAAGAATGTTCTTAACTGACGTTTGATTTAATTCAAAGCGAAATGAATGGCATGACCAGGTTTTTTTTCGATAATCTCACACAATATATCCTTATACAGTACCTATTTGCCATCTAATTGAATACATCAATGATTCATTCCATTTTATCCATCGGAATTTAAGAAATGTGACGGTCTTCGCTATTGTGTACACACTAACGTAGTTTTACGAAACAAGCTAACCCGTCTGACACAATATTATAGCTGCCACACACTATCTCAATACGGAACGTACAAAAAAATATGAGTACCCACCTTCGCCTTCAAAACCTCAATCCACTTCAATAACTGAAGCCAGTTTTCTGAAAAAAAAGCGTTACTACTACTTGTCTTCAACTGCCACATTCCTACAGCTTCAGCCGCACTGTAGCTTGTCAGGGCTAATCCAATTATGTTGTTCGAAATGCTGCCAATATTACTGTTAGTAACTCCGACATTGCCTATTTACAGCAATTCTCGTGAAACAACCTTGGCAAAAGTCAAAATTTTCCCCTCGAAATAGCTTAATGAGGCTAAGAGAAATGATCCGCTTTCCGCATCGATGTGTTACATACTATCATTATGGTGGCATTGAAAAATTTCATTCTTTTCCTGATATAAATTGCCAGAAGTGACTAGTAATTTATTTTTGTATCGATAGGACAAATGAATCCAATTTGAGTAAGTTTTGTATATCATTTCAACAATGTACAGGAAATTAATTGTATTCAAACAATCATGAAGTGAAAATTATTTGATTGTTGGGATGCCTACCTACCAATACAAATAACATCTGTGAGCTGACCAATCTATTTCATTCACAATTCAATTTATACTTTTCTTTAGCGTGACCATATCAATTTTGGAAAAAACGATTACTGAGGACTTCTTCATTTCAGTAATTAATTGAGTTCATTCCACTGATATTTCGAGATGTATCTTTTGTATACGAGGATCGTTCGAATTGAACGTTCATACTTGAACACATTTTTGAAATTTGAAATAGAACCCAATATCCGGTGAAGGACAGTTGGGAATCGTGAGATGAATGTTGAATGAGAAGAACATAGTGAAGTGAGATAATGATATATCTTTTGGTTATACGGAAACGTTGTTATTTTTGTGGAGAGAAAGTTGAGGAAGTGATTTTTGCCTTTTTTTAGCGTTAAAGTTATTCACAAAAAGGATTAAAGAGCACCTAAAATAATTATTTCCTATATGGCGCATAGAAGTTCATTGTATATAACTTCATTAGACTGAGTTGAATGAGAATAGAGTACTTACAGCAAGTCAGTGTCATACACGAAGAACAGAAGATGGCTATTCATATGAAAGTACTCACCGCATTCTGAATTTCATGCATTTTTCGATATCTGACGTTCAATGAAATGGCAGGGTGAGAGAAAATATTATTCAATTTCTCAAACCAATATTGAATTGAGAGACCCCATACTATTCGAAGAAATATTTTAGATTGGTCATCTGATGAATTCATTTGAGAGTTGGTATATTATGACTACAAATTGTCACCCAAATTTGGTTAAGTGAAACTATCCCATTCTACGATTGGTGTTAATCTCAATGGATACTGGTAGAATGAGCGTTTTTGACTGCGTGAACTCTTACTGTATTCTAGGGACTGATTCAAAATTCACTGCGCAACCGCTCCCTGCCAAGTCTAAGATGATCCTCAACTACGCAGTGGTTATTGTAGTTCATTTATTTATAGAGAACACCCCTGAGTCTTTTGAAATGGGTATCGGGGTTATGAAACTGAACTTGTAAGTTTAGGTCATGTGCATATTTTGGTCAAGCGTTGTGATAGTTTGGATCGATGACTTTTTTGCTTGTAAGGCTGATGAGAACAGACAATTAAAAATCTGCAATTGAACAAGAACGACAGCCTTGCTTAGATATCGAGTCACTGTATCCTAGCATCCCCATCAAAGAAGATCTGTCAATAAACAAAGAAAGAGAGGATTTTCTACGACATTTTACAGAGCTGATGAAACACTATATGAAGGTTACCTACTTTATCTTCAGCAATAGATTCTATAAACAGATAGAAGAAAGTTGTAGCAAACCTGTTCATGATGAACTTCGAAGAAAGCACTATAGAATGCCTAACAGAAACCGAGGCTCTAGAAGAGATACATAGAAGATATCTTCATCATCTGGTCCTACGGAGAAGGAGAGTTGACACGCTTCGTGACATATCTGAATAGTTTAAATCAGCGCATCCAGATCACTGCGAAATTAGAGGAAAGTAGACAACCACCTTTCGTGGCCTAATTGATAACCAGAAACGCAGACGACACTTTAGGATACACAGTATATTGGAAGCCCAGACACACAAACAGATACCTACACGCCGAATCCCATCACCACCCCACTCAACTTCAATCCGTAGTCAATACACTGGTGACGTCCAAAGTACTGAGACAAAATGGTTACGGAACGAATTCAATCAGAAGGACAGTCCACGCAAAAAACAAACCAAGACAAATTAGGATATAGGACTCTCAGGAACCTAAAGAGTCCGTGACACTACCTTTCATCAAAGGAGTCACTGACAAAATCGGGAGAATAATGAGAAGACAAAATATACGAACCACTTCCAGACCTGAAAGGACCATTTTTTCATGCTTACCGAAAACAAAGAGCAAGATTCCTCTCGAATACCAAGGAGTATATAGCATCACATGCGGAGACTGTGATCAGCAATATATGGGCCAGACGAATAGGGGAATTCAGTTAGGGTTCAGGAACCTGAAAGGACCATTTTTTCATGCTTACCGAAAACAAAGAGCAAGATTCCTCTCGAATACCAAGGAGTATATAGCATCACATGCGGAGACTGTGATCAGCAATATATGGGCCAGACGAATAGGGGAATTCAGTTAGGGTTCAGGAACACAGAAATAGCATAAGGACAAAACAAACATCCTCCACTCTCTTCCAACACTATCATCAGACGGGTCACAAAAAAGATTTCGAGGTAGCCAAACAAATAACGCAGGTGAACCATTTCAGAGCACGCCGAATTAGGGAAGCCATCGAGATAATAGAGCATGGAGGAATCAACGAAAGAGACGATTTCCAAAACATACCAAATATTTGGAAAGCCCTTAAAAAACACAAAATAGTTCAGAAAGTCGTCATTTGGTGGATGCAGGACGTTCCAAACCAAACGGACCATCATTGTCTGAACAATCACTAACCATCGGATAGAAAACCGTAATCGATCCGACTGCCTATGGTATGGAAACTGATCAGAGCCCTATTCGCTATATAATTTATAAATGAGAACCTTTTGAAAGACTGGCGCTTCAATTTTGAAGACATTATGACTACTCTGCATATGTACAAATATTTCGTATGGGAACAGCAAACAAATTTTCTGAATAACACTTCGTTGTATTTTCCGAAAAGAAGATATTTTATTCTTCAGGAAAAATCAATGTGACCTCTGATAAGGTTGTCGAACACTGTGTGTGCACTATGATGAAATGAATCCATATATTGCAGAGTCCATAGACCACACAGCATACATTACCGGAGAATATTTGCTGATGTGATTTCTTTATGAGAGTTATTTCTCGAACTGAAATCTGTCGAAACTTCGTTCCCATCATAATTGTTATTGATGTATCAAGGGCGTAAATAGGCTTTTATGGATCGCAGTGTGTAGGGACCGAAAGAGCAAATTACACCCGAAATACATCAACATTTCATGCACTACCAGTATATTTGATGTCATGTAGGTAGATATCCCTTTATATCTAGAACACAATAGGATTGCATCAAGGTTGCCGTGAGGCTGTATATTTGTGATCACAGTATTAGTGATTATTAAGGCTCATTACCTGTAAGACAATTGATATATTGATACTCTGATGATGGTGGTTGATGGATTCTCGACTCGTAATGTGCACTCCTGTATAATTCAGATATATGTTTCAATAATTTGGCATTTATTGAACCATCGGAATATAGATTTCTATCGATATGAGCTTAAAATTCACTTTAGCACCTGCTCAACGATTTTATTTCCCGCCGAGCGATAAAGTAGTCCACGGGCGCCAAAGAGCTACTTTACGCCCGCAAATACGGGCGATAAAGTGCTACTTTACGTCAGGTCATGCATGAAAGTAATGAATTTTTTAGGCCTCATTGAGAATAGGGAATAATATGCCTGAAAATGAATTTGTCATCTTCTAGGATCTTTATAATCGTCATTCGACGTCGTCATGACGAAAGGGCATAAGCGACATTTGGTGAATTTTACAGGAGGCGAAAAAAACGTGTGATTCTGTTATATTTCAAGTATACTTTACGATTTTTGCATGAATATTCCTCTAAGGTGTCCGTTTTATTTATCAGAAAAGAAATATCTGAAAGAAGTTGAATTTATGGAGTTATTGAATGAAATGTCGCTTACGCCTTTTTTCAGTTTTCGAGTGGCGCTTAAGCCTTTTTTGATGGCGATTACAAAAATCGAGTTTTTCTCAAATCTATTTAACTTGGCGGTTAGGAGTCGTTTACGACTTTTCATCATTCTTCAATAAAATTAAACATGGTGGTTACGACTTTGAAAAATTAAAATGAATAATAATATTATTATTTTATTGAAACTCAAAAAAACCGAATATATACTATACAGAACAGAAAAAACACAATAAAAACTACATCAAATTTAAAAAAAATAAAAACACATTTTCTCAGATGAGCATGAGTGGTAGACAATGCTCAAAAAATTAGGCCTCGTTCAAATCTTTTTTCATCGCCACAGATTTATCGGAGATGTCGGGAAAATGAAGGTATCGTCTGAGATATTCATTTTCAACGCCATATCTTTGATTTTTTTGGCCCTAGCCGACATCTGAAAAACAGGATGGAAAATTTGCATCAAGCAGATGTTTCAATTACAGAGTAATTTGAATAAAATCTTGTTCCTAATACCAACCGACAAAAAAGGTACATGAATAATTCACTGAACAAATTATTGGAAGGCTACATTGATCATACAGTTCGTTCAGAAATGAAAGAAACATATCCCTTCCAGAGAAAATTTGCGAAAAATCCTCAAAACTTTCGTTTGCGTCGTTTCGACAACGCATTGCTTTCAACAAATCAGGTACAATTAAGTTCATCATTATTATTCCATGAGTCGTTGGAGCTCACCATAAGAAAATTCAAAGATACTGGTCCAATACAGTGAGTTTGAAAGAGTTTGAAGGAAGTATAGTCAATGTTTCAAATATCTACAATTAGTATGACAGAGAGAGTGATTCTACCTGAAGAAGATACTACACAATCATGTGAAATGGGTGTGGAAAACTTCGCATACAAAAATAATCTTTGTATTCGTTCCGAATAAGTAACTTATGAAATGAATAATCGAACCCATCGTCGTTGAGCTCTCAATGAAAGCTGTTACCAACTACGGTATACAATATTATAAAAAATATTCGTTACAACAAAAATTGATTGTCTTCTTTATTCCGACTCGGAAATATATCACCCTTCAAATAATATCAATGATTATTACGAAAGTGAAATTGATAATGGAAATCACGGGGGTAAGCGACTAAGCAGAAACCAAAACTTACAGAGAAATTCGGAAGAGATTGAGATATTTTTTAGAGAATATCGAAACATTTTCGATACATATTGCTCAGTTTTACAGGTTGGTACTATATTCATTTAAATAACTGATCGTTTTCCTATTGAAAAAGTGTTTTTAATTCCCAATGCTTTCGTTATGGGAAGATGGCGCTTACGCCGACCTAGAAATCAAAAATATAAAAGGGCGTAAGCGACAAAACCAAATAAATCGATTTTTCACCGGCTAGATCATAATTTCGATTCCTGAATAATCTTTGAGGGCATCCTAGGATAAAATGAAATAACATTCAAGTGATTAATTCTTACCTTGTTGAGGATTCAGTTGGAAATATGGTTTGGGCGTAAGAACAACCTCACGCTATGTGAACTAGTCGGTTACTACCGCCCTAGTCGAAGCTTTACTGGAACATTCCTGTCGCTTAGGAAAGTAAAAGCCAAATTATTCGCGGTACGAATTTTTGTAGCTTGAACGCTTCGCACCATAGATAGACACGATTTTGAGCAATCATCCGCAATAAAAAACAGTTTTTTTGAATTACGGCGCTTACGCCCTTTCGTCATGACGACGTCGTTATAATTGAAAGGATTTGTTTTATTCAGTTATTATTTGAACGAAACGAAATGTGACATCAGACAACACACCAGTGGATTTATAGGTATCCATATTCACGCGGTATTCTTTCGAAATTTCAGTGCTTACCTTTCGTGGGAATCCGTATATAGTGCTTCTCGAAAGACCCCTTTCCCCTCTTATCTTTGGAACGATTATACATAAACAAGTGAAATTTGGAAACGGAATATCAAAGGTTGTAAACTTCCCTACTAGTGATGATAGATTACGAAATCGGCAAAGAAGACGTCACAAGGCCATTGCGACCAATGATTTCAAATGGAACATATTCAATGATACTAATTTTGTGTTTATGTCAGTTTTAGCAAATCGCTTTCAAAAAACCCAAAGCTTTGATGTGAAATAAAAAACAGTTAATACTAACATTAAAAATTCTAGCTCCGCCTCTGGATAGTTGTCAAATGAGCTGACGTTTTTGTTAGTCTCCTTAATTCGATATTTTTGTACTTGCCCAAGATTTTAATAAGAGGGGGAAGGAGACTTTTGAGACGCACTGTACAAATGAAGGAAAATACTGTGTTAGTGGTATAATATTTCACACCTGTAGGTATTCCTGTTGCGATTTCTAGTTAATCTAGATTTGTAGTGAATCTAGAACGATGAATGGAAGCGCTTACATCCAAGCACAATCGGACAATTCACCGAGTATATTTAATAGATACATTTATGATGACAGTATATTTTGCATCAAACGTTTTTTACGTATGCTCCAATGAGTGAAAGCTGCGAGGTAATCATTATGTTATATTATGCATTTGAGTCAACAACATAGATTGGTATCCATAAATGTCCATAGCAGGGGATGATATCATATATCTATATTCCGATATGTTTGTGAACTAAATTAGAGGTTAGTTTAAAATCGAATTTTCCACTGCTAAATAGCTGAAAAAAACTCACTTCTGACCAATTTACAAAGAGGTGTATATAAATATAGCACACTTACGTATGAAAGATCTTCATAACAATATTAAAACGATTCCGGAGATACATCATCCCGTCTCATTACATAACGTAACATTTTCGTAATTTCGCATCTCTTGAAATACGAAAAACAGTTTATCGGGTGTATTTCTAAAGTGTTTTTGCACTTCGATACCATACAATTCTTAGGGAAGAAATGCTTTCAGCTCCTTCCAGGATCTGTATAACAATTGCAACTGAGACCCTTTGAGTAAGGTGGCTATATACTGGTGTTTCCACTTCATATAAAAGATTGTCAGCAAATCAGACGACCGATATGGCCAACTTGATCAAAAAATTGATGATGTAGGCGTAGTAGTACTGCAAAAAATCCGCCAGGTACCGGCACTCTTGCAGTGGAGATGACAGTCCTGTGTTGCCAAGTGGCCATGTCGTTGCGAATTCTGGTCCAGATCAGTAGAAACACAATGCAAATTTATTCCAACTGAGAAATTATTTTCAAACTACATGGAATAAATAACGCATAAAGTTAAACACAAATTTGGCGCGTTTTGGTTTTTTCAAAAACCTCACATATCCAGTCCCAATAAATTCTCTATCCTTTTACAAAAACATCAGAATTGGCAACAGCGTGTTCCATGGATCGAGTGATCACGAAAATTAATAGAAATTTTTGATAACCAGCGCTCCCTCATGGCCACTGATGAACTACCACGCCTTGTCCACAGGTTTGTCTGAAACAATATCGCAACATTGGAAACACCAGTATATAGACATCTTACCTTTGAGTTACAAACATGGGAAACGTCACCATACGTCATCTCAAGCGCGGGAAAAATGGTCGCTTTTGAACGGCTCATAATTCAATGTACCAAATTTCACTTCGAAAAATAGTTTGGATATTTTCAAGACAATTTTTACTTTATTCTAGGCCATGAAGATATAAATAAATAATTTAGGACCTAACAAAATATTATGCATGTTCCCTATTGGGAGGATTCCCGTCGATAGGTGATACAGCAAAAAAATCATTTTCCTATAATGCTGTATCCATCTACAACTCCATACCAGCAAGTATAAAATGTGCCCCTTCCATTTTGGCGTTCAAGAGGTGTCTTAGAGCATATCTTCTTGGTGCAATCGCAGTTTGAGAGGATGTTCTTGAAACTTTTGGTTATTCTCTCCTATACTTTTTTAATATAACTCTTAGCTATTATAATGCGTTTCTATAGATGTTTTTGTATTGTACATGCAGGAAATTTGTATTTACATTGTTGGTAATGTTGAGGGCTGCATGGAAGAGCAACCTGGTTGAATGACGCCTCCCTGATGTACATTGTATATTTGAATTTGTGTTTGGTTCACAATAAAGACACATAAATAAAATAAATGAATAAATAAATATACTGTTATATCTCATTATACCCACTTTTATCATCTGGAAGAAAGACATCGCACCTATTCGTTTCCGCTCCAGGTATCAGCTGCCAAAAGCCAAGTTAAATACGAAATTGTCGTGGTTAATTGCTTTTCCAACCATTCGGTTCGTTTCCCATTATTGGCGCTGATTGATTTTTTTATCCACTCGCTACCAGTATTTGTCAATTACTGGCCTAACGATGGCTTTCATATTTTTAATTCGGCGTAAATGAAACGCTGCTGAAACTGGTCGAGTTCACGCTAATGACTTGGACTTTAATCATTGGATTCGATGTTTGTGGGGATTCGATGTCATTGTGGAGATTATTGGATTTCAAGGAGGTGGTTATTATTCGGAGATTTTTTTTTTCCAACGAACACAATGCAAAATCGGCTGCCAACGCTCCATGATTTTCCCTGTTTCTTTCTTTCCGCCAGTTCCTTTTATTTTTTCGGAACTAAAACCACCGAGTATAATCCCAGGTAGGTAGCACATGATTTGGCCGAATCACGATTTCAGATTGGGCCAATTGAAAAATGAAGTTAGTGGAAAAATCGAACTTGAAATAATATCGGCTGATATTGGAAAAACGATATTTTCATATGAATATCGTTTCAATATTATCTTTACAATTTCTCACTGCATACCATTTGGTGTGATATTAGTAGTTTGTTCAACAAGAATGGATATGGTGGCCATATGTGGCCAATATCCTTTTGAGTTATACAGTGTATTTTTTCTTCTACCAGAAAAACATTTCAGAACTCTATCAGGTATCATATTGAAAATCAATTTTAGATATAGTGTATTTTTTCGATATTTATAAAAAAACTTAAGGAAAGAAACGTCATTAAATTTAATATGGAACGATAGAAATTGAATTGGTAAAGTAAAATTAAAAAAGTAAAAAAAATCGGTTTTGCTGAGGCTCGAACCAACGAGTATGAAGTGGACTGTCTCAGAGGGCGTACGCCTTGACCAACTAGGACATTTGGGCTATACTTATTTTGATAATTATTTTTGTGAAGAGTAAATGTGAGTTCTTCAATTCCACAAAAAAAATATCACATTAGACAATTTGAATTTCTCTCAATAAACTGAAAAATATTTCAGATATGAGTACATTTATGTATGCTTGAATGTAACCAAGTATTTTGTTCTCTGTAATTGTTGGAATTCATATCCTACCTTTTGTTGATATGAAATCATAAAAATTCAGTTGACTGGAATGGCCTACTTATCCGTTTAATAAACTATAAAGAAATGATAATATTCACTGGTGGAAGTAGAAAAATGATTTCTGTTCTGAACTCATTTTTCACAATCCCAATACATGTCTCATATACTGTTTGGAAGAATGAATAACAATATTGAGATATCAATTTGAGTATCATTTTGGAATGATACTGTGATATGTAGGTGCCAATTCCAATATTGTTTCAAGTTTTCACATTGAAACAGGAATAATCAAATGTCACTTTTATATGGAATCTTGAACCAGTGATTGATATTGTAACTTCAATGGTGAAAAAACTGACATTTCCTGAAGTGAAATCCGAACCAATTTGGCTCCGTGACTAGACATCAAATACAAAATATGAAAAAAATTCAATATTATTATGTTATTATAGGAAGTTTTGTTTTTCAATGTTCAACACATTTCGCGTTTCAAGAAGGCATTGCATATGCACGAACTCAATATGATGTTCCCACAAATGTCAATATTGTAATTCTTTGGAAATGTCATTAGCCTACGTGAAGGTTGAAATTTATCACAATTCAGCTTCTTCATTTCTAATAAAACCGTTCGGCATATGCCAATCATGAATTCACGTTATGTTTCACGAGGACTACTGTAAATAAACAATATTTGGGTAACTGACTGAAATATCAACGTAATTTTTGGCTATAAAAATGAACTACCCTTGAGCGACAAGAGCGCTAAATCCTGTACTGTGGCTAATGAAACGACGTAACACTCACTAGGTATTTTGTTATATAGCCGCATATAGTTTCAAAAATTTCTATAGTTCTTCTCATGAGCATGCACGCATTTTAATTTTCAATAACATTAGAAATGACGACCTTAAAGTTAGTATAAAAACACTATATTGTAATGATATTTCTAGGTTCGTTTGCTGAAATAATACTCCAAACAACACTAAACTGATTAAATTGCCTCCACTATAAAATACAACTACTTCACCGACTTATAATTCGCTTACAAAACATTAGGAATTCTCAACTGATCAAAACATCCGACATTATGTACCAGAAACATAAAACTTCGAGTCTCTAGTTACTAGACTTCTGCAATAAGCTGCAAAGTGTACTCTATCTCAACTCTCCCACTGAAAAAACTGCTGTCTGTCGATTAAACGCATTCTCAAATACCCTGTTCGAACAGGGAAGATTCAATCGGAATCATCTATTTCGCCTCGACGACGGGAATCGAGAACATCTACGCTGTTCGAGGCGGTTTGCAACTCTTTTGCAGGCAAATCTTCTTTCGTTGCATTTTTATGACGCTCAGCGGCGGCGTTAATTATTTTCATATTGGAGGGTCATATTTGGATAAAGAAGGCTTTCGAAAATATATACCAATGATTCATGCACCTTCAAAGCACCTTATCTCGACCGTGGAAAATGGGTAATTGACGTGGGTGATGTGTCAATAAAACTGTTTCAAATTACATTAATAGTGTATATATTTTCCAACAGTTGTAAATATAAGGTTTTCCCCCCGCAGATATTAATGTCCCCCTCTTCGCATCGGACTTTACACTCGCCGTAGGAGAAAATGTGTTACTTTACTCCCTTGGTATGTGAACAGTGCACTAGTGGAAAAATGTAAACTTCACCGCAGGAATAACGTCTTCAAATACAACTTTTGAATTTTCCTCTAACCAATTCCATCTCGATTCCCGTGTATGCACTCACAAAAGCGCGTTAGTTAACCGCCTCTCCCGAGTAGACTCAATCGATTCACAAATGAGGTCGGCTCATAAAAGGAGAGTGGACGGGCTCTAGAGTGTCGGCAAATAGACCAAGAGCTGATTCCATTACGCTCCCTATTATGTCCTGATTGAAATGAAATTGACACATCTGCTACTTAGAATCGACGCGCTGCACTTCAGACGGCTCCGGGCTACCCGGGAAATAAACATATTTACCGCTCCGGGACGAGGGGTGGGGGTGGTTGAGGGAGCGAGATGGGTTTTTCGGTGGAGAAAAGATGGACTGAATTGAAACATTATTGACTGATTATCCAGTGGGCAGAAGTTTTCTAAATGTCAAGCTTCAAAATCAATTTGACTGAATGACTCCACTTTATTAAAAAGTTTTTTTCACTCAATATTTCTTTTTTGGATTTCTGACCTACCCCAATCTGAAAAACTAAGAATTGATATTGATATTGTTGATGACAAATTGAACTTATTCTATACGAAAAGAACTGTTTTCGAATTAACGCAGCAACTTCGGGGTAGGTAGAAGTCTACCCTTCTACCCTTGTATATAGATTCCAAAATTGACACTTATTTTTTCAGATTATGGTTGGTTAGGAATCCACAAAAGTGCGAATAATATCATTTTGGTGGTAGGGTAATTGATCTCTACAAATAGTTTTCCCTTCATTAAATAACAGCATTGGAACTGCTAAAAGTGATCACATTGGTAGTTTCGTTTTGGTCATAATTGAAAAATATTCGTCATGTTTTGTATGTTTATCAAATTTATTATTCTTTTAAGGTTATGATATAGAAACTTCTTCATTCTGATTTTCCAATGTGATAGGCAGATTATCTTTGTAGTTATAATTGAACACAGGTCTACCCTGAAAATCAGAACGTTGTTTGATTCGTCTATAAACGAAAACTGAGTTTGAACTTCGAGTGGCGCTCGAGAAGAAGCATGCATTCGCGCTCAGATTTTCCCCTCGGAATTTGAACTCAGTTTTAGGTTTTGGTGAATTCGAGCATTAATTTCGGAAACCCGAATTGAATTATCACAACGAATGGAAGTTAGTCTGTGTAAACAAGGTAGAAAAATTAAATGAGAAAAAAGTTATGGAGAGAAAACAGTTAACACTTTTACTAAAGATCAATCACCCTAACACCAAACAGATATTCTTGCACTCGACGCGCGTTTCGCTAACAATGTTAACATCATCAGGAGAAGAAAATTATTATCAATTTCCTTGATAATGATTATTCTCTGGAAAACGTTTTAACTTTTATTAAAGTTTCCCATCTCATCGTTTATTAAAAAATAGTTTGGGAAAAAACACCGAACTGAATTCCGATATGAACGATGACGAGAAATAAAGCAGTAGGAAATTTATTCTGTCAATCAAAATCAATACATTCGAGTTCCGATGAAGTGTTGAGTTATCATTTAGTATACAAAATTTTGTTTCATTACTTCGAGGGCAATTTTTTTCTCATGAAAAATGTTCAGATTTTCCGAAGACCATTTCGGAATAAACGGATATTTATACTCAATTTGGTTCCTTTATCAGTAGCAAAATTTTATGAGTGGTCTTAGAATGAAGAAAATACTCCAAGCCGTAGATGTCTAACGCAAATGATATACGAAAGTAGGCAACTCCTTCTTATTCAGGAACATGATTTTTATTGTGGAGAAATGGAAGCTTTGAGTAAGTGATTTTTGGCTTTTCATTCTCCAAGTCGAAGCAAAAATAGAACAAATCTTCTACAAGAGAAGAACATAAAATAAAGAACGAAAACCCTGTTTTGATATGTGTGAGTCATTCGTAGACATTTTTATTCATTCACAAATAAGTAGAAAGAGCATATCTGAAAATGTTATGTGTAATGAGTAAAGAAGTTCTGTAATAAATCTATATGTCTATCGATGAGCTGATGAGGATGAGAAAGAGAAACTCCATCTAAAACAGCTACTCCCCTGTCTATATGGCGACGACAGACACTGGGTTACATAGAAATCTCTTTTTCTTGCTCAATTTGTATACCAAGCATTTCAAAATTGAATCAAATAGATAGCAAACATAATAGAGAGCGAAATAGAGAGCTATTTGTAATTTACCCTTTTCCCACTAAAGACCTCTGAGCGAAACGAGATCTTGTATGGGTTGGAATGAAATATACTGGTGAGTGAGATTTTGTCTACAAATAGTTCTCTATTTTGCTCTCTTTGTGTAAATATTCCTTGTTTGCTATCTATTTGATTCAATTCTCAAATGCTTGGTATACAAATTGAGCAAGAAAAACTGATTCATATATAACCCAGTGCCTGTTGTCGTCATATAGGTAGGGTACGTAGCTGTTTTAGATGGACTTTTTCCTCCCTTCTGTGAATGAGTCAAACGTCTTTGAATGATACAAACGTACCTATAAACAGAGAGTGTTTATAAATTTTTTCTGATTCTACTTCTTTCATAGAAGTTGTAATTTCTATTTTTTGAGTCGGGAGAAGAAAAAATACAAAAAATATTCCTGATTTGTGTTGAAATATCCTATTAATGGTACGCACCTGTTTTATAAATATCAAGTGACTATCTAGGAAGAGAAGTAGCTGTTTAAGATAGACTATAGTTTCCTTTTTGGAAATGAATCTTACGCCTGACTTTGAAAATTGCCCTTACCCTTCACTATTGCGACTTGAAAAATGAGCCAGAGGCTACATTTGTTCCACGCTGAATATCTATTGAACATGTAAATAGACATCAGTTTATTTTTGTAAAACTACAATGATTATAAATTTGTAAAAAGATATGTCATGCATTTTTCGTTTCCAGTGTTAAGCTCATCGAAAGTCCTAAATTCAGAGTATTGAGGGGCCATTCAAATGTATAGCTGCGATAAGGAATATTTCCAAACTGTCAAGATATACCTGATATTGATTTGATTCGTATATAATTTTTGTAGGCAATTGTCGGTTATGATTGCACGAGTGCATAAAAATTACCGATGATTTTGCAAGAAAGCGTGATATCTAAAAATTGCAAGCTTATTTTCATATTTTGGCGAGTGCCCGAGTCCGAAGGACGAGGGCTCTTTTACAAAATATGAAAATAACCGAATGCAATTTGTATGAGATATATTAGCTTGAATGCAAAATTATCTGGTCATTTTTATGCACGAATGTAATTCATTGGAATATTTCACGAATAAAGAAATTCTCAAGGAAATGTTATTTTTGTTCATTTATACTTTCCTCTATAGATTGTATGGAGCACTCACCAAAACGCGAAATGTTTTTCTATGTTTGAACTCTGACATTTATTTGTGTTGTTTACTGACGTCTAGAGATACGGTTTCAAATGTGTTGTTATGGTGACTTGATACAATGCAATTGCCGCTGTAAGTTTTCGATAATTGCATTGCTCTTATGGGACATTTTATATATGAGGGAAATATTCCTTGAAAGAAAACACTGTTCTTGGGAGCCGTGAACCGAAGTTAAAAAAAATCAGTTTTCAAAAAGCACTTAAGTGGAAAAAGTTCATATTTTTGCATGCGATACGAAGTTCACTGCATCCGCCGAAGATATAGATTTTTCACGATCGTCTTCTATTAAAAAATAAATTCGAATTTGACAGCAACCACTTCCATAGCAAATCGACCAATTTCATGGCATTTGGTCGAATATCATACGTTTGATAATCATTGCAGGGGAAAGCAGATCAACAATAGCTATTGGGCGTTGTAGTAATGTTCAATGAAAAAAACACATCAAAAAATAATTTTATGAATCATCCTATTAACAATAATACGTGGAACGATGAAAAACAAATAAAGATTTCGAAAGTGATTATTCAACCCCCTTCAGTTTTTTTGCAGATGTCGAACATATAGGTACAGTCAACAAAATAGAATATTCCAATATGAAATTTAAAAATTTGATGAACTCTTGTGAAATTAAAAATGCCATGAAAACTTATTTTGTGCCAAACAATGCATATCGTATATACAGGTGTAGAAATTAATTTCAAAGGGTTAATTTAATTAATAGTAGGCGTAGCAAATAAATAGAGCTGTCATTGCTTGAAATTTGATATTCCATGGAAGACCTGATTTATTGTATAATGATAACAACAATTGTAACACAATGAAGTAATTGTTTTATCAGGTAAGGAAATGAAATCGAGAACATACTACAACTGTAACACAATGTGTTATGAGGTAAGGAAATTAAATTGAAAACATATAATGTACCTCATTTTTCGAACAAGAAAAGCTAAGCTAGGGCAGTTTTGTATTAAAAGCCGTAGAAAATCGAATTTGTTCAATAAGTGTTGGATAAATGTGTCAACTCCCTCTGTGATATTCAAGGTAGACTCTTTTCAAATGTTTACAACATAGATGTACTCATTTTATCCACAAGGAAAATCAAATATTCGTTAATGATAAAGAGTCAAGCGCCTTTTGAGAATCGCAATCATGAGCTTCATGCCATAAAACCAAATAACAACACAATACCTGCCAATTAGGCAGGTAGCCATAACATTCCCACCGCTACTAAATTTAAATTGTTCCGTCAACAAACTCCGAATGAGAGCCTTTGTTCCAGAACATACCCATAATCATGGCTTGCTAATTTCCCAACTCACTTCTTTTGTTATTACAAATCATATTCATAATTACAAAGCAAATAGAACCGTTTTCAAACGGGCCCCGCCTACCGATACAGCCCGCCCAATGCCGACGGCCGGTCTCATCTCGATCCGCCAATGACGCGAAGCGCTCTCCTACCCGCGGATGCTGTTCGCCATTCTGTGATTGTCCCCGACAGATTTCAGCGGGCACAGTTTAGTTTAGTGTCTGAAAATCTCCCCTCTCGACAGCAGTCTTTACCGTGGAGCAGGATTAAGTATGTCATAGTGTCGCGATATACCTTCGAGATGACAATGTTAATGATGGAAAGGATAACGACCAGCACAGCCCACATCGCTCCAGAAGACAAGGAGAAGACTCCGCAGTCCGAACAAACTATCTTCCGAAGAGGCGCCAAGAGGAAACTGGACGATTCCAGAGATGTGGACATGTGCGAGAAATCTGACGACGAAGATCTCAACGTTGATGTTGAAAACGACGATGCTCTTTGCCCGGTGGACTTGACCAGGAGGCAAGAGAGATTTTCCTTCGAGGGGTTCCACAAGACTGACTCTAGCAGTGACTTCAACAGTTTCAAGGAGGACGTAAAACGCGCCGAGAGTGTTTGTAGTGATCGCAGTAGGTCGGGGAGTCCTAGGGACCAGAGTCCGTCGGTTGTGATCCACCAGAACAGGCGACTGGCCTTTTCCGTCGAGAACATTTTGGACCCTAACAAGTTCACGGGGCGGCAGTCTGTTTATAGTGAGGGGATCTGTTGTTGGAGGCCTTCGGATGGGTCGCCGGATTATGATGGAAGTGATACAGGTATGATGCTGATTATTTGATGTTGATTTTAACATCTTGATCATTTATTTGGGAAGTTGAATATCAAAAAAAAATGTTCCAGTAATCAAAATTAATAATAATGATGAAAATTGAACAATTCAGTATAGAAACAACATAAATTATAAACCATATGAAGTGTCTGCAGGAATCTATTCTTCTGTTATAAGTGAATGAATAATAATAGTACAATGCATTAATATTCAGTTGCCTAGACTATCATGAAGCTCAACTTCTTGTAATCAGTTTGTGGTAGATTTTAATCGATTTTAATGTTTGAACAACGGCATATAGATTTGAAAACAATTTTGAACGTACTCACATATATCAAGCTATTGAAGAGGAATAGTGAAATATTGGTTCAGATTTTTTGTTTGAATTCAGTTCAAGATTCGTTGCCAAGTTTAATATTCATTTAATTTTGTGGAATATCAGTTTATGACTTTGTATAAGTTTGGTTTGAAATTTTTTGTCAATGAAGTTGTTTAAAACATTAACGTCACTAGTAGAGTAAGATGCCTGAAAACCCTGGTGTTGAGATTTTCACTTTGGGGTTAAATTGGCGACACATGCTTTTTAGGTTACATGCTTCATGGCATCCTCGATTAAATCACTTCAGGGCGCTTGGAATGAAGAAAGTTACGAACTTCCTAGGAAATATGTAGTCAGCTGACCTGTAAGCTGGCTATACTTGTATATTTAGACGCTGATCGATCGGCAGCCTACATCATTCAATTCCCCATACTTGTGTTCCTTTCATTTGACAACGTTATTCATAAATATGACGTTGGATTTTGCTCATTTTGTTAACTGTCCAAATCAAAAAGTATAGTTTGTAAATTTCCAATTTCCTAACTGGAGCATCAGATAATCTAAATTCGACTTTTTTCCATGTGGAATGAAAATATTCATAGAAAATTAGATAAAAGCAGGTTAAGGAAGATTTGAAGGTAACGAGTAACGTGTGCTCTACTGTTTTAATAGTGCAAGAATATGCCCTTCTCAACAATATCGCATTAATTTCAACAACAGAGGAAAAAAGGAGGCTTATTCCACATTGGAAAACGATCAGTATACATGTTCTCGATTGACTTTCCTCTGTTTCCTATCTTATGCCGATTTTTCAGTAAATATTTTTTTTATGAGAAAGATGAATTAGAAATTTTGGTGTTTGAAAGCTAATTAATAATCAACTGTCAACCGAACTTCGCGAAATGTTCAATGCAGTTCCATTTTTATGAATCACTGCGATATACTTGGGAAACAATGTATGGAAAATGTGAATAAGGCAAATAAAAGTGGTATGGCGATCAAGAACAGGTGCATATCAATCGTTTTCCAGTGCTAGTCAAAAGGTGAAATATTCACGCCTTCGACCTTTGAGAGGCCATAGCTTCCGAACGAATGGTTTGCGCTGCCTTGCATATTCAGATTCGTTTTCAGAGGTTGTGACTACATTGTAATTTCCGAAGTATGTTTAAAACCGAATTTCCTGTTTTCAACAAACAAAACCAAAATATTCTAAGGTATTCAAGTGGGTATTATATTCTCTCTACGCATATAGTAATGCATTGCACCACTACTATCAATCATTCATTTATGAAAACTGAACAAAAATAAACAGATGCCTGCAGAAAGGATATCATCTTATAGCCAGAACATGATTTCACCTTATGATATGTTGCATTCAGTACTTTCTTATTGATACAAATACCAATATTGAAATACATCATAGCAGCTACAAATATTGAAATTTCCAATTCACTTTCGTATTCAAGTGAATAATAGATATGAAAGTGGACCTGAAGAAATCTAATAAAATTCAATGTAATAAATAATATATGTAAATACAAGGAAAAACGATAGGTGTGTCTGGATTTAATTGTACTTTTTTTTGGAATCGTGTGAATATGATCTAACCCAGTGTTGTTGAAATCGTACAAATTTTGAAAAACCAGGGATACAATATGAATAAATGAGATAGGATAGACTAAAGAGAATCTATTTTTGAAACAATTCTATATGTGACTGCCAAACTGACACAGGAAGTACACTGCAATGGATTCAAGATAATGACCAATCAATTCGATGATGTAATTGAAAAATAGAAGGGATGTTGTAGAAATTATACTACATGGTAATCATTCATTTATCATTCTGATTTTCATTCTCCACCTCTCAAACTCTATGTATAAATATACATTTTGAATGAAACACTTCTTCAATAATTGATCTTCATCCTCAATCACACTCGCCCTTCGTAGTCGTGACTCCAATAGACCTCAAATTTGCGACAGAATAATCAATAGTTGTCAAACACGAGACCAAACATGTTGTAATAATTCTGAAAATGTTAAATGCAATTGAATGAGCACATCATTTACCATTATGACACGGGCAAAATTAGTTCGATCAAGTCAACCTTCGACTAATGAGAAATGCTCTTGCCTTGCTCCAATCACTGTTTTTTTTTTATTATGATAGGTGGATTTGCCAAAGCTGTGCAAACAGTTATATAGCAGGGGTGCTTTCGTAAATTTTTGTGGAATTGTTTCATAATTATTTTATAATGTGCTCGGGCTGTCACACAAAAAATACTATACAAGTTGTTCTACAACTCATAATCTGATGATTTGGCTATATATTCAGGATATAATATGATGTGTTGATCAGAAATCTCAAACCAACATATCAATAGCAATAGCTCACAAGAAGATTGATGTTGTGAAATAACATCAGTACAAATTACAAAACAATTTTCGAAAACACATGTTACACATTTTATAAAAGCGATGAGAAAATTGTAGTGAAATGATAGAAAAGAGAAACATTTAGATACGTAGATGCTCTAGCAGAGGCTAGAGCAAGTTACAAATTTGTTAGTGGTGTTCGACAAAAACTGATGTTCAACAACCACATGGATTACTTGGGCGCGATTTCACGATAAGTTATTAATGACTCAAACTAATAGAAAAACTGACTGGCTGACTACCCAATTTTGCTCTAGTCGAGCTTGTGAAATTCCAGGCCGGTGAGCGTTTTTTGGATACTCAATTACTAAAGGTGGTTCCCAGAATCTTCGATTTCTATTTCGTGCGAAGAAATAGTTCACTTCTCGTCAGCTTTTTATGATCTGCACGGCTAAGATACGACTTGTCTTGGTATATAGTTCTTATGTATGGAGCTCGGCATCAAAACATACATTGAAGCTTCTTGATTCTATTCAGAGAAAGGCAATCCTGGGGTTTTTCCTAAGGCTCGCAAACTTCAAAAATTCAAAGTGAATGTTAATTCGTATCTCCTCTCCCTTGATTCACGAGTTGTTCTTCGAACATTACAGAGCTTCCCTTTCGTGTTAATCTGCATAAAAATAGAATACCTTTGGAATGCGAAGGAAGACATCTTAAACTTTATTGAGCTCATAGCAGATTCAAATTGAGTTACTAATACCTAACAGGCGTTTGTAAAACTGTTAAGTTCTAGTCAACTAGTTGTCACTTTGAAATGATTATTCAGCATCCCCTTTCAAACTGTTCAAATTGTTTCATATATGAATTCACCAAAGGGAAGCCCTGTTATGTTCAAAGAACACCACGTGAATCAAGGGACTGAAAATACGAATTAACGTTACATCTGAATATTAGATGAAGACTGATCGGCTTTTTTTGAGAAGTTACATGGCTGCTGGGTATTCCCCGCATTAAATTCCAGCAAGTTGATATTACCCCATTGTATTAGATTTCCCAAGTTATCGTTAATATTATTGACGCTAATGTTTCTATGAATTTTCGATTCTCGTGCTGTTCGTGAGGGCTCTAGAAGAGAAACTGGTATTAAGAGTATTGTCGTCCGCGAAACTATGCACTAAACGATAAGCTTTCTCCAGCACATCCTTGATATGAAGCAGAAACAAAGTGGGCGCTAGAACCGAACCTTTTTTAGTGCTGATCTGATTAGTTTATTTCATCTAGGTTATAAAATGACTTCAGATTGTGTAACTGTGCTCTTCTATGATCGAAGTTTAAATTGGTCGATAGATTCTCTGTAGAGTTGTAGTGAAGGGTCTCTGCTTATTTCACTGAAGAATTATATTTTGTTTTGCAATTTTCCCATATGCGTGACTTAATTTCATTTACTGTTCCGAGAAATTTTATTTTGAAAAGTCACATTGCAGGGAAACGTCAATGGCCCCATCGACTTTCTGGATCTTTCTCCATGTATCAGAAGCCTTATACTCTTTCTCATAAATTACTTTCGACTTTTGTGGCAGTAATTTGGATACTGCCTCAGCTACTTCCATTTCCCTCATCAACAACGTTTCATACTGTTTTTTAACGCGAAATGGTAGTTTACCTAACAAGTGAGGAAAAATCACATATGGTGAATTCTTTAAATCAATTGCAGAGGCTAAAATGTTTTTCAATGAACTGAGATTCCGGTTTTTCACTGCTTTGTCAGCAACTTTGCTGAAAGAAGTCAAAAAATTTGTTTCGACAAGGTAGTTTTTTGACTAAGAGATTTAATTTTTCTTTGTTGATACGGTTAGTTAAAGTGGCGAACGAAAAATGTCAGAAGTTTATTATTATTTACATTCTTTGATGAAGCTTATACCAGAGTCATTGAAACATTATTGAAACACACTTACCTTTTATTGAAAATTATAGCAGAGTTCTAATGAATTTCATTTTTCAGTCATTTTATCTTCTTCTTTTCCGCACTAGAAAAAGTGACTTTCAGTCTTTGAGAAATTATTACTTGACGCATTTTCTGTCCATCATATTCATAATTTTAATGCGATCAACTGTGTTCAGCTATCTGAGCTAGTTTGCAGTAGCCCCGCCCCTAGAGCTGTAGTAGAATCAACTGAAGGATTGAAATGGGCGTTTGTTCCTCACTGCGCATCTTTCCCATATTTCTCAGTATCAAAATTCACGTTTGAAAGAGTATCTACAAAGTTGTATGGATTATAATGGAGTTCATAGATGAAAACTCACTCAGCACAACATCAGAGATTTGGAGATTTTGGTGATATCTGGTAAAATATTTCTAAATATGAAAGGAGAATTTGTGGAGCAGTATTTTTTATGAATCACCATGACGTGAAAAATTTATGACGAGATGGATTGGTTATAAAAAAGTTCAATCTTTTTCATATGTTCATTTGAATTGATGTGAATAATAGTTTTATTGTCGTAATGATTCCATAATTATCGTAGGATTTCATTAGGAAACCAGTTTCTCAAATGAGTACCTTGATCGACTTCCTTGGATCAAGTTTTGTTTTTTTATTGGACTTTTCTGAATGCCTCTATCCCCCATCAATTTATAATTGTATCAGTTTATCAATAGGACTAAGAGTAAGTTTTCCAATACAAGGAGAAATGAGTTATCTGTCAGAAAGATGAGAGAAAATAGTAGGTGCGCGTGGATAATGTTTGGTAGTGCGACAAGGATGAAAACTGATGGTTATTTCAATCTGACAAATATCTTGCACTGAAAAACCTTTCCTGAGAGATAGCTACCTACCTGAAAAATTAACTATCGGTTACACGGAAAATTCATACCTGAAAGGGTCCATTGATACAATTTTTCAATTTTCTCTTGAGATACTGAGTTGTAAGGTGAGTCCTCAACGACCAGTCGAAAGTCCTGAACAGAAGTTTGAGAAACAACCGATCGTAAGGCCCAGTTTCACCAACGAAACTTTAATCGTGATTTCCGTGAGATGCAATTTTTTCTAAGCGCTACTTTAATCTTGATAGACGTTTCCTTGCGTTTCAGTGTAGGAATAGCTTGATTTCCATCCTGCAATTAAGAAAGCCAGTAAAATAGGAATTAACATCTGTACACGGGAAATTCGAGACCTCATTTTCTTATTGTAAGTTCTGGCCGAGAATCTGTTAATAGTACGCCTTGAATTTTCAATTTGTGAAATGGTTGCTGACATTGAACAGAGGCGTGATTTTTATTCAACAGCAAGTGGAATTGTCTGTTGATGGATTGCTGGGAACTCCGTTTGTCTTCTGCTGTTTAAGAAAACGCAACTTTCTAGAGGCGAAGCCTAGAAATAGCAGCACCCTCCGATGAATAATGTTTTGTGCTATAGGCTTGCTGATCCCATTAATGTCTGCTATGTTTTGTTGGTAACATCCGGCAGCATAGTATCATAAAGAGCATCTGGTTTATAAGAGACATAGAATGAGTTGGAAGTTAGAGATCTCTTTCAATAGATTCTGAAGTCTCTGTCTTTCAAATTATTCAGATGTTCGTCCCTTTCTCGAATCCAACAGGGCCGTTGAACGACAAATTCTTGTTCGTCTTTACTATCGTCTTGAAATGTAAGATGAATAGATCGGCGAACAGTCAATTCAAAAATTATCTAGTCTCTTTCCAAGGACATGACATAAATCTTATAGTATAATTGCCAAAAAACATCGAAGATAATATTACAACTTTGAAAAAAACGTGATATTTTTGTCCTTGACAGATGTTACGGAATACGACTGACAGGACTGCTATCTCGATTAGTTGCTTAATCGCTCGTATAATGGCGGATAACCATGGAATCCTGATCAGTCGATATAATCGAGCTAATGGGTCTGGTGAAACGGAATTGCAATGTAATCGCGTTCAAATTTTTCACTTAGTAAGAAAAACCGGACCAAAGTCATTGGTGAAACCGGGTGTTTTTCTCGTTTGGGGAATTTTCAGAACTTCTAAAATGAATATTCCTTCACAAAATTTTCAATATTATTTTGTGAATTATTTTCCGAGAGGGTTCGGAGGAACGAAAGGTATTTGTGATATTTTCCAGTTTTTTATATGAGTACGTAATTGATTTTCTGAAATAATAGCAGTTGCGTAATTGAAATGTATTCCAAATCACTAGTCAGAACAGAAAACTCAAAATTGAAACGAATAAAAAACGTTTTTGATGTTTTTTCATTGTTCAATGATCTTTCGAGTGCGCCCAGAGGGCTGAGCCTTGTGCGGGCAAGGATCGACTAATTGTCTTGGATGCCGAAGCCCTCGGGGCATCTTACTGATTTTTACGGTAGCGCATTTGCTATTTCAACTGTAGGTGGTAAGGCCTATCGCACCAAGCCAGCCAGAAAGACTCTTCTCGACAGTGAGAAAGTTTCATCGAATATACGACAACGCCGTAGACCGCTCACCACCACCGACTACTTTGAAATAATGTAAAATAAAATTCAGTTTGAAAATAACTCTTTCTCTCTCGACTAAATCTTTTACGGCCATGCTATTACGATTTGGATTGAGTCCATGAATGATTCTTGGTCTCTTCTATCCTCACAATTGTTTTAATCCACGAGTCTAAACTGTTTTAGGTACTACACCAATAGATCCATTCCAAGTAAGTTATTCCGTATAACTTTTCAATGATTTTTTCATTCATTCATTCATATCTCTCCTTTGATATTTGTGAACCCCATAGTATCTTGTCATTTTTTACGCTTTGACTTCTTTCCTCTGTAAGACCGAAACAAATCGTATCGGAGGTAACTAATGGCTGACGAGTGGAATTTTATATATTACTTCACAATGCATAATGGTTGTTAACGGGGCTCCCTCCAAATCCCTGCGACAAACTCCAGAACAATACATCGCAATTAGAAAACCATCTGAGCGGCTAAATAATTTAATAAAGTACCTGAAATATGAGCACGCAGAGGAAACCGGGTAATGGCAAAGCAAAGCGAGCGTTCGTTTCCATAATTAATACATCTGCTTAGAGAAGTAGCTGCAAAACCAAAGGATTAATTACAAAGTTCACGGCTTGCTAACGAGTCCTGAGGCAATTAAGCTGAGGCTGTTAATTACATGTCCCGCTTCCGTTATTCCGCGGATCGCATTGTTTCCATCTTGAGACACTGCCGCAGCTCTCGAGTTACTCCTCACCATCCAACTTGGGATGCTGCAAAGTTGCTCGGGTATTTATGTTGCTTAGGTGTTCTGAATTCGGAATGAAGAGAGTTTGTTGGGGAGATGGGACTTTTTGATTATCCGACAGGCAATGGAAACTTCAGTTCGACTGCATTTAGTTCGAGTGAAACATTAACAGTTTGGGTTTCTTCAACATAAGTAAAATAAACCTCAACAAGATACGGGTTTTAATAGGCTTTCGATGAACTTAGATGGAACAATTTTAATGTGAATAACATTCTGAGTACGTAAACGTACATTCGTCTTCTCTTAGTTTATGATAGAGTCTTCTGAACCTTTAGAATCCATACTTTCCCTCAGAACAACGTAAAACATCTTCCTTCGATTTACAGACTACTCATGATCGAATATTCATGCGATCAATATTCTCCGGTTGAAACCTGTAGAAATGAACTACTTTTTCAAGACGCTCCATACACACTACTGCAGCTCTTGGATTACTTATCACTACTCAACTTGAAGTGCCCCAAATTTGATTGAGTGTTCATTTTGCTGAGGTTTTCTGAATCTGAAGGAGTTTGGTGGAAAGACAAAACATTTTAGTTACAGAAAATTCAAACTTTAGCCCCGACTGCATTTTTTTCAATTATGGATTGAGTGAACAATCCCCGATTCGGTATTCTAAGAAGCAATCAAAACTATATTGAGTTGAGAAGTACAGATGAATGAAAATGAAGTATGAACTTTCTGAAATAAAATCAAGCAGGAATTGTGTTTCGATAATCCTTCGAAAATATTCGGTAGATGGCTTGAAATCGGGATACTTTATATTACATTCGATTTTCCTCAGTTTATGATGGAATCCTTCGGATAACTCTTGCTCATTATGAAGAAATAAAAAAATATTTCTTTAATTTCCAGACTCCTCATCATCAGATAATCATATGATAATAATTCTCCTGTTGATCCCTGTAAAAATGAACTACTTCCTCTATGTTTTCTGTTACCATCGTAAGACACTTGAAGTGCTGCTACTTTGCTGTAGTATTTTATGTTGCTCTGGTATTTTGAATTCTGATATGAAAGAGTTTGTAAGGGAAATGGGATTTTTTTTGGTTATTCGAAAAGCATTGGAAATTTTTGTACTGAATACTCTACTTTTCTTAGTTTACAATAAATTATTTCAATCATCAAGCAGTTTTTATTTTTCCCTCTGAAGAGTCAAGACAATCAGAACATTCAACAAACTTCCTTTCTGATATACTTTTGACGAAATGGGCTAATTTCGCCAGAACCGTATTTTTTCCATCTAGACATTTCAGCTCTTAGGACACTCTTCACCATCCGACTTGGACTAATCCAGAGTTGCTCAATTATTTATGCTGAGATGTTCTGAATCCTAAAAAGGAGTTTACTGGCAATGCAGACTTCTTTGTCGATTGTGGTTATATCTGTGGCGTTGGGAGAAATAACTCTTCCAATACGTTGATAATATGACGAAGTTGAGAAATTTAAAGAGAAATTTTAAAATTTAAATTTTTCATCTGATTTTGAGTAAACTGACAAGATACGGAATAATGAGTCTGCAACATTGACCTACCGTTTGGACGTGATGGATATTTTCGGCAAATCGATATTGACATATCTGACAATATTTTTGAAAGAAAGACTCCATTTTCATGAATCTAGTGATTGTATGAGAACGAGAAATATCTATCAGAAAAAGTCAATTACTGTACTGTGAGGAAATATAAATTCCTGTCAGTTGACTCGAACTGAGGGATACTTGTAGATATCCAAGTGAACTGTTGTTTAAGTTCAGTTATCAACAACGAACTATTCTATTGGCTGATGCTCAGAAACAACCGAGTTTACCTTAACAGCAGTTCACAGGAATCTAGAACTGGCTGTTAGAAATTAAGCCGAGTTCACCACAAAACTGGATGATATTTGTGGAAAAGGAGTATGTATGTATACCTCGTAGGAAAAGCCTTACATTCCTGGATTCCATGTTACGTATGAGCATTTAACATGGCATATTTTTTTTCTGACTATGGTAATACTAAAGATGCAATCAGTGTTGATTAACACAGTTGTTTCATTCTTTGACTAGTTAGCCATCTTCACTCATTGCCACATGTTTTTCAAGGGCCATCACCGCTTGAGCTTGTCTTCTAAAACTAATTGTTTTTAACTTCATATTCAGAAACGTTTAGTATTTCCACCTGGTACTCTTCCATTTTAATTTACTTCGAAACTCGCTATGAAAATAGGTTTATCAGGCATTAACTCATTGAACCCAACTATCTCATTAGCTATTTCAGCGGAATTAAATCCGTTGTACCCAATTAGCATGAAAACATCGATCGAATTGCTGAATACAAAGTTATTCAGCAATAATTTGTCGATTTCAAAATAGCCTATTGCCAAAATTGGGAATAACATTTTTTCTTTACGAAATAGTTCTGAAGGGAAAATTTGAGGAAGTCAATTTTTGAATTCGATTCATAGTATCAACAGAAATACTTTCTCTACAGGGTGGTACATATTGAATTAGCAACTTGAGCGACATTTATTGTAAATGGTTTACACAGCATATTATAAAGTTTTTCAGATCAATCATCGATACTCATTTCAGTCATGTATCACTCAAATGTATCAAATTCATACGTTGGTGAAAGGTATCTAAAAGAGATCAGTGCATTCATTACGTAAATTACTGACCATACTTAAAAATGATCAGGTTGAATATTCGAATTGTGAGTCATTCTCTACTCGGCAATACAGATGATCAAAAATTAAATTTTTTTCAGGAATAAATTTTCCAATTTCATCAAATATTATAACGTTAATTTCTTTAACATTGGTAAGTCTACTGTAATGAACCTTGGACTTGACCCCGATTGAAATAATATAATTTTTTTTATATACAGATTCACACGAAAGGAAAGCCCTGTAATGTTCAAAGAACACCGCGTGAATCAAGGAACAGGAAATAGGAATTAACATTTACTTTGAATTTCTGAAGTTTGTAAGCCTCAGGAAAAACCTCTTTTGACAAGGAGTTCCATAGCTCAGCTGTTTTATAGAAAAAAGATCCCTGAGCAAGAGAGGTTCGACAGGTTTCCAAATTCACAACAAAGGGGTGGGAATTCTGTACTCGTCGAGTCATCCGTGTAGATATTGCCAAGGGGGGAACGATTGATAACAATTTGGAAGAGCATCGACCGTGGAAGTATCTATAGAAGAGAGACAAGTCTCCGACCCTTCTACGATGTTTCAATGAAGTGAGCGAGCCTGTGAGTGAAGAATCACCATCAAGACGAATTGCCTTTCTATGAATAGAATCGAGAAGCCTCAATGAATGTTTTGGTGCCGAACTCCACACATGAGAACTGCATTCCATGACAGGTCGTATCTGAGCCTTGTACATCATTAGAAGCTGACGAGAACTGAAGTATTTCTTGGCACGAAATAGAAATCCAAGTTTCTGGGAAGCACTTTTAACGATCTATCTCACATGGTTTTCCCATGAGAGATTATCACTGATAGTAATTCCTAGCATCGAGATACTTGATTTTGTAGGAATAGTTAGTTACTCCTGACATCTGAATATTCGATGATGATAGATCGGCTTTTTTTGAGAAGAGACATGCCTGGGTTTTCGTAGTATTAAATTTCACCAAGTTCATGTTACCCCATTCTATTATTTTTGCAAAGTCGTCGTTAATTTTATTGACGTGAATGTCTGGAAATCTTGCTGTTCATTCTGCTGTTTCGCATCTGCCAAGCGAAGAATTTCAAGGTAACCAACGTTGCGTTTTTTTCAGTTAATCTCTGTCAACTGATTTCATGAAAAACTTCATGTCCTATTTTTTATATTCCAAAGATATCGCTTCAGGAATTTTCTCACTTGGCATTTATTATGCGATTATAATAAAGCCTAAAATACTTGTTTTCGATTGAAAATTTATTTTGGAGAATTGCGTGATAATCAGTTAGTAGATAACTTTTTTCAATCAAAATATAACAGTTTCACTAGGAAGTTATTTTTGTATTTTCCTCCTCCTGGTCGACAACAAAAAATATAAACTCCCATAAAAGAAGTAACACAAAATATTTAGCAAACACTCCATGTTGTCCAAGTCCATCAATTAATTCACAAAAAAGAAAATAGTTTCTGAAACAGCTACTTTCCTAAAGCTACTTTCCTGCCTCTATAGCGCCACGGGCACTGAATAACATATAAATCATTTTTTCTTGCTCAATCAGTATACCAAGCACTCAAAACTTGAATCAATCAGATACCATTTATTGGATATTTGAATAGAGTAGTTTGCAAAAAAACTGTAATATCAATCACTCTCCATTAAACATATGTTGAATTAGTACTCATTTGATCATTTTCAACTGTATCTGAAAATTCACTAGCAATGGATGCTTCGATTGGTCTAGGTAATCTTCACCAATATATACGGATTTGATACCTATGAGTGATGCATATGAGAATAAGGTCACTCAGGTGATTACTCTGAAATGTATCGCCCCATAATGGAAGAATGTTTGATATGATCACAAATTGAGTTAAAATATCGACATGTCCTAGACTCTTTTTTCAATAAATGCATTACTTATTTTACAATACCCTGTACACTGAAATTCATTACTTTGTAGCCGATTGGAGCTTTATTATATTCTCGATATTCTTAAAATGGCTTCCTTATGAATCGAACATCGTGAACGGAGTTTACCTGGGCATATCGCATTATGTTATTAAGCGATATAGATAGTTAGTCATAGACATATAGGAGAAAAAAGATACAGGAACATGAAATCCTGATCTCGAAAAATATGACGAATATCCAATAGATATCCATTGCTGCAGAGGATAAAAATATTGGAATCTGTGCTCTCAAATACAACTGAGTGAAGCTTAATAAGCCTGAAGTCCTGCAGTGAACTGGCGAGTTCTGATGGTAGATCAGTATTTACGTTTTTGAAGTCATCAAGATTTTTTCATTACATACGAATGTCAGCCCCTAGAAGTAGAAACTTTTGCGAGGTGAAGATCAAGATCTCTTCTATGAACGAGTGATTACTGATATTTAAGAAGATCTACCATCCAAAAGTATAGCCTTGCACAACGCTGCTTGACCTCATATACTCGATGAAACTGTCCTCAGCCCACTTGTCATCGCCGTCTTCAATTGTTTCGGAAACAGTGAAACGGTATGACATAGTTACTCAAAATTCTCTACTGGGAAGTGAAATAAACACAGTCATTTCCACATTCTGAGATATAAATGGGTCTCAACAATTAAAGAGGTTTTTGTGTTTCCTGAAGACTCCGAAGGAAAAGTACATGTGGGAAGGTTCCCACAGAAAAATGAAGTACATAAGAGTTGAATTTTTATCAAAGTTAGACAAGCTGCAAATAATTTTGAGCATATCAGGATCAATTGACGCAGCACCAACAATGGTGATGCAGGTACTAAAAGGATGTGCTATGAGCATAAAAACGAACCTAACAAAACTTTCAATCACACAAAACATTGAATACTCTGGAAACGCAAAGAGGGAAAATCTAGTTAGCTTGCGAGACATAAATCGTCAACATAATATAATGAGCCTTGGCTGGCGTCAGTAATGGGCATACTTCAAACAATGGTACGAAAAGGGCTGGGGAGACAAACCTAAAGATAATTGGGAAAATTCAGTCAGGAGAGCTCGTGGGAGAACTTTCAGGAAAAGTTCGTTGAGAAAAGGTATTGAAAAACTGCTCCGCAGTGAAAATCGTAGTACAGTTTCTCACTGGACACTATCCACTTAAAGGACACCCGATCAAAGTGCAGCTGTATAAGGAAGACTCAAGCTGCACACAATACCACGAAGATATAGAGACGAGTCGTCACGAACTTTGTGAATATCAGACTTTGGATTAGAGAACAGCCTCCTCTGTATGCAGAAGGAAATCGTAGACATCTTGCATTCAATCTGTATAAACTAGTAGAGGGAAAAATATCGCTGATATGGTTGTCGTGAAACACAATAAGCCCAGTCGGCTTCTACGGAAAGTGAGAAAAATCTCGACTAAATGATATAATCGTTTGCTACAAGAATAGGAATCTGATTATTCTTTCATTCCTTCAAATTTGTCGAATGACCCTGTACCTGTGTACCACATCAATTCGGCAGGATGGTTATTGTGTCGCTTAATCCCGATAAATCGTAGGCGGCGCTTCGGTTGACAGTAGCGCCGCCACAGTGCATTGTTTTAGCGGTGAGCAGGCAAATGAATGCGGTTAACACGTTTGTCGCTTGTTACGTATTGATTTCACAAGCTGCCGTGATGTTCTCGAATTACCGCCGCTTAATCATAGTGAGCCCCGGATTTGCCGATTATCGGGTATGGCAGACTCGCTCTGCGTTTCGGTTTGTCTAACCAGGCGGATTTTGTCTTGATATGTTTGTTGACGCTTCAACAGAGGAGTATATTTCCCAGTATAATGCAATATTACCATCGCAGGTATATTCAGGAAGCAAAAGACAGATCGAGGACGTTACGATCACCATCGACTATCATCAGGAACCAGTTGACGGTTTCATCAAGGTGGACCTAAAAAACATTTAATTTTTTTAAACACGGGAATGCATAGTTCTCTCTGAATTTCGTTTTGTCACTAAATCCGAAATCTCAACCTTGAACTCGGGATATAAAATTTCAATGAAAATTTCGAACTTCACATTTGATTTCCTCTACAACTAATCATTCTGTAATATTTTCTTGGAGTAATACAATGCGACGTATACTTTGTCAATCAGGACACCACAAAACTTTGCGGAATGACAAAAAATATTATGCATGGGTTTTGGGAGATTATTTCTTTCCAATTGAAAGAAATAATAGGGGTAAACTCACAAATAAATGCACTAGAACAGTTCCAACGACTGAAGGTAACCTATAGATTCTACTTAACTTCTCAATCACTATAATTGAAGGGAACGAACCATTTCAGCATCAGACAATTCATATCATATAGTTCGCTCGAGAGAAAAGGCCATTTAGTGTCCCAGTTTGATCATTACAACATTTTCCGCAAAAATCGGTGCTCTTGATAAACACTGTCAACACCGACATTTTCGTCTCCTAAGGGACAAATTTACTGGAACATCATTGTTAGCTAATTTCATGTCCACTTCTGAATTTTTGCATCTAGCTGTACTCAAAGAAGGTTCAGAGAATGGAATGTTTGAAAAGCTATCATGTGTTGAATGATGAAAAGTAATACAAAATCCCTTTATCTCTCAGTTACTCTGATCGAAGAGTGATAGAATAGAGTACTTATGCCTTGTTAGATCCATTATGCTTTCTCGTGACTACACATTGTTTCAAACAAAGCCAACAAATTGGTTGATGAAGAGAAGTAACATCAAATTTTCTACTATCAGCTGATCTGTGTTTTACTTACGATTGATTCTCTGCTTGACACTTTTCCAAAAGATGTGTAATGAGGCAAATCTGTTTCTACCGCACCTATTAGGCTTCCTTCTGTGTATCTGTGCATCTGATTAATAAGTAATCTGAATCTACTAGCTTTATTTCAAATGAGCCAAATTTTTATCAAAATTTAATGATAAAAACACAGCTTCAAGTATCGAGAGGTATTTTGAAAGCATTCCATTCAGATTGCCTCGTTGCGTTGGTACAAAGTTGACAATTCTCCATATAAACTAACCTATAAAAAGTACCGTATATTTTCATCGATTTTCTGAAAATCTAACAAGCACTAGTTGAAAAAATTCCGTTGTGGGTGGCGAAATGAGAAAATTTAATTAATAATCAATTCAAATGCCCCGTTATAATAGCTTCGGAACCAATTATTGGAAGTTTTAGGAAAAGTGTTTCTTCGAATCAAAATATTCTTCCCAAAAATGTTCGATTCTATGTCTCATTCCATTAGTATGATCATGTGATACCTCATTTGGATCATATTGCATTTCTATAGTCAACAAGCAATAGCAATCGATCTTCATAATTTGCCTTCTCGAACTGACATAATTTTCAACAGAAGATAGTAACAAACCTCTTCATTCCAGGTAAAGACCATCAATCTGACGAAGACGACGACATGCACAGCGACATCAGCGAGGACTCCAAGGACCCCTCGAAGAAGAAGAAAGGCGACTCCAAGTCCCAAAGCGCCGGAAAACCCAGACGAGCCAGAACAGCCTTCACCTACGAACAGCTGGTAGCCCTCGAAAACAAATTCAAAACGACGAGGTACCTCAGCGTATGCGAAAGGCTCAACTTGGCCATCAGCCTCAGCCTGACAGAGACCCAGGTGAAAATCTGGTTCCAGAACCGGAGGACCAAGTGGAAGAAGCAGAATCCAGGAATGGACGTCAACTCCCCTACGGTGCCTCCTCCGAGTGTGGGGTCTGGGGGAGGATTTCCCGGGTTCCACCACACGCATAACGGATTGCTCTACTCTCACCACGTGCCCTACGGGGGAGTTTACCCGATTCAAGCGACCAGTTCTGGGGGCTACGGGCCTTATTTCCACTTAGCAAATCACGGGCATAGCTTGGGGTCTTGAGAGTGAAAAGGGGCGTGAATGGAAGAAGGAAAGTTACTTGGGAACGAGAATTCAGTTAGAGAATATTCAGTCATACAAAGTCATACATAAGACTTACTCTTGAACTCCTCCCATGGGTGATGCCATCTTCTGGAGTTCTTCTTTTCATGATGAGGTTTGAAATCTGTGTTCGAGCTAATGGAACCGTTTTTTCGTATGTGAGAAAAACTCGAAGTTTTTTATTAATTCTTTCTGATAAATTAACCCACAAAAAATGGGAAGAGTATAATGATCAGTCGATAAGTGCTCATTTCTAAATTACAATATCAATATATTTCTCGGAGGCCATTTTTTATTGAATGAATAGATTTCGAATTTGTTTTGTTGCGATCCATTCGGAAATCAGAGAAAGAGAAAAATTTAAGAAGAGAACTCGATCGCTTTGAAAATAAAAGGATCAATATAAATTATATGAATTTTGTTTGACACACCTCCTTCGTTGAATACTTTCACGAGTGCGTTTAGAAGACACAAAATAAATATATGCTGTAAAGTGAAATACGATTTTTTTGGTTTAGTGCTCTACTGCAATAATTGATCTTTTCCAGGTGTAAATATGCACTTTGCACTGTGCACTTTATCGTTCATTTTTCGTGTAACTTACTTTTTGAAACTTCGATTTTTCTTAGAGTTTTGAAAACGAGACTGAATCGATTTCACAGAATTCCAACTGGGATAATTAGCACAGCTATAATCAAGGGTGAGATATAAATTTTACAAATCAATCATTTCATAGCAGAAATTAAAATTGATGTTGGATGAATTATTTTTTGCCTTTTTTTCTTCTCCGATTCAACTTCTATGAAAGAAGTGAAATCAAAAAAATTTACAAACGCTCTTTGTTGATAGGTACGTGTATATTATTGAGTTGTAATTTCTATTTCTTTATTCGGAGTGGAAAAAAGACAAAAAATGATTCATCAAATTTAACGTCACTATGAAATCCAAATCAATCAAAATTGTAAATATCGACTATTATTTCCCTAACTGAAATCAAGCTCTTCCACTGAACCACCTTCTATCATGTTAAAATGTGCCATATATTTGTATATATAGAATTCCTGATCTGGTTATATAGAACTCAAACTGGAAACTGGGTTTTGTGCAAAATTCTTAGCATTTGAACGGATTCAAGTAAATGCTTTTTAGATCAAATCTTTCGCTTTATTCCAATTTCGAAATGGGAACAGATCTCAACCATCTCTTGTATTATCTTGACCCGTTCATATGGCTAGTGTAAGATAGTAAACTATTCTAAGATCTACTGTTGTATGTAGAAATTGTATTTATTAATTGTAAATGAAATAAATTTGTAAATAAAATGAATACAAACAGATTATAAATGATGTTTTTAATTCACCCTATTACCTTTATTATGACAATGAATAACAGCAGACTCTTTTTCAAAAAGAGAACACCATAACTCCAAAAATACAAAACCAACTGTGAATCCGGAAAAATATGACAAAATCCCAACACTCAACCTGTACGAACTTATGCGGGAGACATGGTTGTTGGAATGGTTGTCATGGAACATAGAGAAGCAAGGCGCAATAAAGCCTACAGGTCAGACGACTTCCACGAAGCAAACAAAAAACAAAAAAAAAACACAATTTGAACTCTCACAAATCTGAGAAAATATCCCGATAATGATTTGGGTACATCAGAAATTATTAGTAAAATAACAAAGGAGATGTTTTCAGAATGAGAAAACGAATGCAACATATTCCAAATAATTCCTAATAGAGGTGCATGAGTTCGATCCTGAATTTGAAATAATAAGTTGAAACAACCTTTTAGGAAGTACTGAAATCAACTCATCTAAAATTTATCAATATCTGATGATTGCTTAAGTAGATTTTAACAATTCGTCTTTTGGTTAGTACTTGGATGGGTGACCATACAGGGAAATACCGTGTCGAAAGCCCGTACAGCTGCAGCGGAATAGCATATCATAGCTCGCAGACAATATATCAATGAGCACAAGATATATTGAGGATATGCCGTCCTTCGGAGGGGACGTAAAGCCGTCGGTCCCGAGTCCATGGATGTTGGGCTCGTTAAAGATCCCTACCTCTGGTTGGAATACCAGAGGGTTCGGCAAAATTTCCGGTTGGGGGAAGTGTGCTCACCGGCGTCGGTGATTGGCCTTGGTAGCGGAAATAGGCCGACGTTAAATAAAGAATTAAAAAAAAAAACAATTCGTCTTCTGGCAGTTGATCTAGCTCAAATAAAAAATTGATCTGACAAAATAGTTGAGGCTTTCGCGGCCGAGGTTTTCAGTATCACTACTTTTATTCGGGTTTGAAGGCCGTCGTTTTTTGGAATTTCTTCCTGACGTTTCGCTGGCTCGAGTGGCTAGCTTCTTCAGAGGTTCATTCATCTTGGAATTCACTCCGATGACTGGAGATTGTTTCTTCGCAAGTTGTATTTATGCCGATTCAGGTAGTTTGCGGTGCTAATTATTCCACTCGGATTCGGGGAATTGTCATTAATATTGATTACCTTGTTTACTTCATGTGGGTTCGGAGAATAATCATCATTAGTATCTGAAGAACTACCTGCAGTTATTATCGATTTTCTTAAAATGGGATTCCATATTCGATTGAGGTTGACAGCTTCTTCTTTTCTGTTGAAATTATCCGTGTGTTTGTGGATTTCTATTGCCTCCCGGAAGGTATACATCGGTACCACCAAAAGATCCATGGGAACTAGGCTAAAGGAACATGAGAGAAACTGCAGACTAGGGCAAATTGACAAGTCGGCTGTGGCGGAACACGCACTTAGTGAGGGAAACCACAGGATTCTGTTTGAAAATGCAAAACTGATTGCACCCAACCAGGGATACCATAGCCGACTGGTACGGGAGGCAATAGAAATCCACAAACACACGGATAATTTCAACAGAAAAGAAGAAGCTGTCAACCTCAATCGAATATGGAATCCCATTTTAAGAAAATCGATAATAACTGCAGGTAGTTCTTCAGATACTAATGATGATTATTCTCCGAACCCACATGAAGTAAACAAGGTAATCAATATTAATGACAATTCCCCGAATCCGAGTGGAATAATTAGCACCGCAAACTACCTGAATCGGCATAAATACAACTTGCGAAGAAACAATCTCCAGTCATCGGAGTGAATTCCAAGATGAATGAACCTCTGAAGAAGCTAGCCACTCGAGCCAGCGAAACGTCAGGAAGAAATTCCAAAAAACGACGGCCTTCAAACCCGAATAAAAGTAGTGATACCAAAAAATTGATCTATTAATTTGTCATCTTGACATAACTAGGAACAAAAATTCCATTCGGTCTGACCAAGATCTCCGGTATGTAAAAAAAATTAAATGTAATTTATCATTATTGTCTTGAAGAAGCTATTGTGTAGCGGAACACATGTCGCGGTTTCATAAACCTTATTGTGGTAGAAATCCAATGTGAATGGACGTACCTATCAAAATTCAAATTGAATGTATTCAAAATATTCGAGCAAAACTTTCTGATTGTTGAGAGAGCATACGGAAAACGGTAATGGGGATTCAGTATCGTGTTTTTCGCTTGAAAATTCCTAAAATTCAGTATATAATAAGTTTATTATTTTGAGAGGATGAGGGGTATAAATTACAAAAAAATGCACGACTTATGATCCCGCTTACAAAATAAGGAAAAAGCTGGAGTAACTCACGCGTTCTTAGGTTGTACTAAAAACTAGCGGAATCTTCCTTTTCTGAGTCGAACTTGAGTTTGAAGAAAAATTGTTAAAAATCTCAAGATCATGGCAACAGTGTGCCTTGAATTTAGCATAGACATAATATTAGGGTTTGTCCGTATGACAAGTACTCGGTTCACCCGCAAGGGGCACCATTAATTTCTGCAACAATTTATGGACAGACAGGGCAATGCAGGCGATTCAAAAATTATGATTCTTCAATGAAACTACGGACATTATAGCCAGAACACCATCCAGGGGATTTCAGTAGGCGGGTAGATAGTCCTATTCAGTCTTTGATAGTTCCAGTTTCCACATCGCCTCTTCATAATGGGGAAAAGTTGATTTTTCGTAGGAGCTGTGAACAGGAAGATGGAAGAGTGAGCCTCAAACAGAAAAAGGTATCATGCTTATTGAGGAGGTCTCTCAGTTCTCTGGTCAATAATGTTTTTTTTCTAAAACTAACTAAATATAAAGTTGTTCTAAAATCAAACTCAATCCTTTTACATTGAATTGGAAAAAAAATATTGAAAAAAATGTTGAGTATTCACACGCTTTTCAAATTGTATCAATTTGTATTTCATTCATTTCTATGTATTGTTTTATAATGCAATGCTAGCCATGCTACACGAGTATTTTTTGATCTGCAGAAGAGGGCACTTAGAAGGGGCTGAGTACCCTGCTTGGTGTGGACCACTCTTTCTGAAATACGAAATAATGGCCTTTCTTACTGTCTATATCTAACCCATTGTGTTAGGAATCCATTAAAATTTTAAAGATCTGAAAACCAATTACGAATACCGATGTTCAATTAACAACCTTTCCTATTACTTGAGAGCTTGAATTCTATGGATATTTTCCTCTATATGATACTTTCCAAGAAATTTGTCAAAATAAGCAACATCAAACTCTAAAAAGAATACGTCGTATGTTTCATTCTGTTGGTGAATTTATGAATGAAATATAGCCACTAACAGTGTAATATCTCATTCTCATTAATGCTCACAGTGTAGACAATTATATGTATTATTTCTTTTTATGTGAGTGTAATATGTATATGCTTCCTAGTCTAGATTGGGATGTTATCAAAAGACTATATTGTATAATCTACATATGTTTTTGAACTTGTCAACTTCTTTCATGTATTTCAGGTATAAGTAATGCCTATAGTTGACGTTCTGCAAATGCATGTTCATAACATAGACAAAACTATATCTATCTTTTCAGATTTCTGTAAATTTTTTTCGTAAAAATCATTTCCTTCGTACATTTGAAAGGTACAATATATCAAAGTTCACACAACAAAGCCTTGGTCTCGATGATAAATAAATGTCATGCTTGTACTCAAAACTATACTTGTTGGGGTTGATTGGTACGATTCTTTTATCTTGCCTATATAATTTACTGAGAAATTCTGCGATTTCTTCGACGAAAATAGCTGATTTGTAGGCACCAACGTTTGTTGAATTGGGTTGTGAACGAATTGAATCCTGTTTGAAATGTAAAACGATAAACAATGATCCTAACAATGAATGCCCAAAATATGACGAAACTAAAAAAACATTTCCTTATGAAAACTCAAATAGAAGTCCCAGCATCTGTGACGTCAGTACCCTTATTGAACACCACGTGAACATTTCACAGCTGTTGTTTACTTGTTTTGAGCTCTGCAGTCATTCATATTTATGTTGCATGTTCAAAATGAAAGTATTGGTATTAGGTGGCTATAGTTTGTAACTGTTGAAATCGAATAGTTTGATGTCAGTGTATTTTTTGTGCTGTATGTTACAATATTATCTGATTTTTTGCATCGTGTACAGACTTCAGTCAACCACAGAATAGCAGTACAAAAGCAAGGCAGTAAGAAATATATTCTCAATTGGTAAATTATTTGTGAAAAAGGTTGAGAAAGTAGATATTTCCCCCATTCATGATTCGTTAACCATGTTGACTTGTTCATATTGTGGGGAAAGTATAAAAGGCAATATACATTGTTATTTCTAGTGATATTTTGTGATACAATTCACTTTGCCTATAGTATACAAACCCTCATATTGAGAGATGACTCTCTTAGCGGAAACAAACCACTCTTTTTTGCGTTCAATTTCACTCAAAACGATAATATATGTGAATTGTTTTTCGAGGTATTTACACAACCAGCGACAAAACATCATTCATTCAAACTCATACTTAGGATTCTCCTCCTATCGTGAAATTCGTTAACATAACAGAACTGTGTGAACACCGTCCATACATGACAGATGAGCATCAATAAAGGAGGTGACGTTACAAAGCGTAGCCGGCGAGGCAGATAGTTGTTTTCTAACCTCTTGTGGAATTGACATTTTAGTTTTATATTATTGTTGCCAAACAAGAATATGGATGATTCAATGGTACTTGTGCCTTCACGTAGTCGTAACTCTTTCGTTTTTTATTTGTTTTGAAAAATAGTGAACATTCCTATTCTTATCGTGTGACGCCCGCTGTAGTAATTCTAATTTAATTTTAGTATTTTCGTTCCGTAATTACCGCTGACATGGTAAAATTGAATTCCAACCACGACTTCGTATACACATGGCCGTCTTAGTATTTTTTCCGTTCATTTTTGATAGGTTTCAGTAACGGTCCTAATGTGAAACATATTAAATATCAAAGCAAATTAGTGAGTGTTTCACTCCACGACATCTGTTGCCTTTATAAAAAGTGCCGACGACACAGAGATGTTCGCAGATCTGAAGATCGTATTCTAAAGATACATTCGGAGGTGTGAACGCATCGAAATTGTTTTGAAATAGAGCTTTCAGATGAGTTTTGATTTAGCGTTTGTTTTTGTTTGTTCAAGGCACCCTGAGGCCATTGAGAAAAATGTGTTTGTTCTGCTGCGGATCATAACACCGTTCTTGAAAACAAATTAATATACTGTTGGACGACATTATGTTTGTGGTGATAAAAACAGTTTGGCATTCTTACGATTGAGAAAGCGGAAAACTGAAAAGGAAACTCATATTTTGAAATGAGACCGATATGAGTTATCGAGTGAACTGTCAGAAATTCAGACGAAAATGCATATATAACATCAGTACTTTAGGACACTGAAAATAATCTCTGCATATCACTACTTTTCGATGTCAAAATTCCAAAAAAATATTCCGAGGAAATCTGACCGTTGTTTTGAAATGGTCTTTTCCAGAATAACTTCACAATCGGTTCATCATTGAGCAAGTTATAAGTGAACAATATTTGGAAAATGGTGGAAAAGTGAAGAAAAACCACTGTATACCCAACAAAAATTACGGAACACATTTGAAATGTTCTAAAGCCATATGATTAAAGCATTTGCTTGAATGAAAATATGGTTGTTCAAATTCATTTACAGTTATGGTGAGTAAGATTTTTCTTTCAATAATTTCGAAAAAAATATTTCAATTACTTTGGTCACTATTATTCCGAATTCAGAAGTATAGTAAGTATTTTTCAACTTCGACATTGAACGATATATTTTACGAAAAAATATTCACATATCTCCATTGACAGATTTTTATTCGGCATTGACAGATTATAGTCTGTCATTGACAGATTTTATTCTTTCAATAAGCCATTGACAGATAATGGGGATATTTTTATTTTTACAGTGACCCTAATACGCCATCGTAGGTATTGAATCAGCAGAGAAGATTTTTTTCCGCCACAGGTAATATCGTTTGGACAATATGTGTACGTGTGTTTGTTAATATTATGTCCATTTTAATGAATGTACATAGGTTTCTATTGGGACCGTGCGCAGTACATGGTAGGGTGATGGAATCGAGTGCAGCGCGTGATGTGGACAAATCGAGCATTTTTGGGGACCGTCATTTTCCCCAACGCTTGAGGCATGACAGGTAGAATGAACACGGCTATATATACGCCGTGAGGTTTCGACTTTACTGACATTTGTGTGACACTTATCCATTTAACAAAATTTTCAAATGGCGAGTATTTGTCAAAAGATATTTGGAAGATGATGCAGATATTTGGGTTTGCTCGGAGTGTTTGGTTATAAAAAACAAGCCTCATAAAAACGAACCGTTTTTTCACAATAAATCATTTGCTGATGATGATGCGTTTTAGTGCATGTTTCAGATACTCAATGGGTGTCAGATATTTCTTTTGGAGGCGTCAAGCAAGCATCAGTTACCTTAAGGTTATCAACTCAATTTCGAGTTGAACCGTGCCAGATTTCAAATGGAATATAGTAGTTCCGCTCAATATTGGTTTCGAGTTGAATGAAGAGATTTTTACTTCCTGAGAAAATTTCTGAAGAAAATGGAATAGCTCACTGGAGTGAGTGAGGTATCGACATGGAAAAACATGCCCCCTATTTGTTCCAGTATAGTGGACGACAAAGTTATATTGAATAAGGTAAAAATTGTTTTCGGAGAGTATTCCCTTTGCTTATCATTTTTATGGAATATTTTTCCAGTTGAATGAAGAATCTGTATAACAATTGTTTTATCAAGAATATATGTTTTTTCAATTTGAAAATGATAATAGATCATTCGCTTGAAATTGCCTCACCGTTGGGTTGAATATGTAGGCTCTCTCGTGCATGATTGGGTAAATACGGTTCAATATTAATTCCTTCACCAATTGCAGATCAACTCCCTTTCATTCATGAATGATGGTATTTTGAGTTGAGGTTATGTGTACTGACCCTTTGTGAGACGTAGCAACGACGCACAAAAATCCTACTCTACTCAAATTTTCTCAACTTCGATTATCAGTTGTTAACCAAGTTGAACTTACTTTGTCTTTTGCAATAAATACACTTTTTCCTTATATATTGCTTTCCTTTAATGCCCCCCCTCCTTTCATTTTTGAACGGGTCAACTCAAAAAATTAAAACTTGGAATAATAAAATTGATGCATAAATCTATATTTTGAAGTGAAATTGATAGATGATAATTTCAAGATGACAACTGGACTGGAAATCTGAAAAAAAAATTGAGGGAAGGTGGTCTCGTGATATATCATTTTGAAGCTCCTGACGAATACTTTTCAACCCTAGAATATAAAGTCAATATCTTCACCTACTACAAAATGGCGGAACATTTAATAATTACCTGAATAAGGACACATTAATATCGATATTCCTAGAAATGTTCGTTTTTCTCTACCATATGGCAATCCCAAAAACCCGGTAAGGTTTGATAGATTGTTTTTGGTTTATATGAAAAAAGACAAAAATGTCAGGACGACAACGAACATCATTGTTTAGTTCAAATATTCTCATCCAGTTTTCGATTTTACGAGTAGATAGGTACCACGTAAACTACTCCAAAATGGTCAAATCAACAAAATTTAACTGTATTCGAATATGGTGAAAACTACTGTTGATCCTCTAATCAATGAAATCGTCGAAGTGAATCCTAGTGAATTTGATATGAATATTATCGAAACTTTTCCCAGAGATCAATTACCCTACCACCAAACTGATTTCTAGGAAAAGTTTCAACTTTTACACCAAAGGTTCCAATCTCATCGTTCATGAATATTATTATTCCAACGAGAAAGAGCACCACCAAATTACTTCAGATAAGTAAGGAACTATTTGAATAATACTTTCCATGGTCGTTGGAATGACCATCGAGGTCGTACGGAATGGCCAGCCCGCTTGCCAGATTTGACATTTTTAGACTTTTTTTATAGAGTTATTTGAAGCAAAAGATATCGATCTCTAGTGATGATAGCCAGCTAGTAAGACAACTCAGACCTAGACGCAAGGTCACGCAGTCTTGAAAATGGCTCCGAAATGGAAGCCGAAACGTAGACAAGTAAATCTTTCCAGACGCGGATCAACCGGAAGTTCCAGCCAGCATATATATATATATATATATATATATATATATATATATATATATATATATATATATATATATATATATATATATATATATATATATATATATATATATATATATATATATATATGGCAGAGAATAATAAATATTTGTAGAAATATGGACGTTGTCTGTGTTCGAAAATGTTCGACGTGACATATCACTGTTCTTATGTCAAAACCTTCAAGGCAACCATTTTGAGCATCTTCTGA
Source organism: Zygogramma bicolorata (assembly GCA_032362365.1). NCBI lineage: Eukaryota > Metazoa > Arthropoda > Insecta > Coleoptera > Chrysomelidae > Zygogramma > Zygogramma bicolorata. The sequence continues at coordinate 5,242,253 of JAVJAQ010006102.1, read as the reverse complement.
ACTGAACTCAGCTTATTTCCTCGAAGTATGAAGACCGGTGTTCAAATCTCCGCCAGGCTACAGTGCTGGGCAATAGCACATTAAAAGGTACGGCCTCGTTAATCCATTGCTCGCACAAGTTTCGACTTCTGAGGGTTGACGTTCGTCAGCTGGTTAACGGAACGAAAAATTTTAGAACAATTTTCAAACGTCGACGTATTCAGATAATTGTCAAATGTCCCGCCATTCTTTAGTAGGTGAAGATAGTGACTTCATATTCTCGAGTTCTGAAGTATTCGTCAGGAGTTTCAAAATGATGTTGAACAAGATCCTTCTTCCCATTTAATTTTTTTTCAGGTGGCGCCCAGTGGCCATCTTGAAATTCTCATGTGTTAATTTTACTACAAAATATAGTATTTATGCATCATCATGAGTTTAAATTTTTTGAGTTATCCCTTTAAAAAAATAAAGGGGTGGGGGACATTGAAGCAAAGCACTGTATATAGAGCAATTGGAAAGTAGTTACAACATCTTAGCCTATTATTACAATTGTTTCACGTTATATTGAAAGAGTGATAGATTTTCCGGGGTTTCTGGTGAGTATTTGGGGCTTTTGTGAAATTTCCATATGGCACAACGCATAGAATCCCCAAAATTTCGAAGAATAAAAGGCGCATTCGTCGCGCACAATCCCAATAATTTAATGACAATTTAATATTCAATGTAATCCATGTTCTATCAACGAGAATGTTTTTCGACAATGAAATTTTGATTGATTGATAAAAAATACCTCAGATGACTATACCTTCGATTCTCAAAATGTTATCCTCCTAGAGAAAGTTTGTCGCGGTTTTGTAAACTATTTCAAGTGAGAATCGTACATTAAACTGTGATATTCTTGTTGAATATGGATTCTCATCAAGCATCGGCCAGTTCAATAAATTTTTAGTAGTGGATAATCGTTGGGCCTCATTCTCTAACAACGACACCGATTTCTCTTTAGACCGGTGATATATTTTTTAGACCAATACTCTATGTGAAACCCATAATTTGCGTTCGTTAAGTTCAACAAGAATTTGGATCGAAGTATTTTTACAGACTGCTTCACATTTATTACACATAAAAACATCGATCAAAGTACGAAAATCATGAAGATATACTGTTTTTGATGATACAAATTGCCCGATTGTATTGCTGAAAAATTTAATGAAGACCAACTTTTTCCATTACGCCGTTAACAACTGAAACTAGTCTCATCGTGAGAATAACGAAAATCATGAGGCATACTCTTCGGAAGTATACAGTGTGTTCCACCAAGAACAAATTCTGGGTTGGTCATGAAGTACCACTCAGCGAGGTCCCGGTAGTGTAGTGGTTAGCATATCTGCCTATCAAGAGGAAGGCAGAGGTTCGAATCCTCGTCGGGCAATCACACGTTGAAAGGTAAGGCCTCGTTGAACCATTGCTCCGAGATTGCTCGCACAAATTTCGACTTCTGAGTGTTGACCTTCGTCAGCTGGTTAACGGAACGAACAATTCCAGAACAAGTTTAGAAAACATTTATGATTCATTTCAGCTTCTAGTATTTCCCATTCCAAAGGCAGACTGTAAAAAATTGGTCCAAAAAATCTGTCACCCGGTCTACTTTCTCCGTGCTCTTCGGAATCCGCGCAATCGGTGTTTCCTGAATCCGAACCGTGGTAATAGGCCGCCGATCGGGCAGCGCAGCCAGCCAGCGGAGGGATCCAACCGTGAAATTGAATTATACAAGAGGCCAGATTCGTTCCGAGCCTATAACCTAAACTCCCTGCTTTCGCTTTCCGATACACTCAGCGTATGAACGTCGATCATTTGCACGCGTTCGGACCTGGGTGTGAACGAGGGCGAAGCATTTTTCAAAACGATCAAGTGGCTTCGTATATTTATATAATTTCCAGTTGGTTCGTCGGGTTCTTTGAAAGAAACTCAGGCAAGCAAATTCTGAGATACTACGTGGGAATTAAGTATATAATTCCGAGTAACAAAGATAATGATCCGTGTTGAATCATAAAATTCCAAAACACACATGCTTGGTTCATAGATCAAACTTCTACTTTCATTTTTTTCACTTTTACTCACTTACCTTTTTCCATTTATTAGCATTGTGAGAACTTCCTTAAAGTAATAACAATTTAAAGTGAAAGTTTGGTCTATGAACCAAGCATAACGCCTAAGTAGTGTTTTAAATGAACTCAACATTCGTTTAGAACACAGTAACGAACAAGAACCAAATATAATGTTTCCCAAGTAGCACGAACATATTAGACCAATATTGGTTCAATATTACGAGAATATTAATAATATTGGCCTTATATTGTAAATATCATATAGGCCATTAAAAAATGTGAACATTTGGCTATATTGGATGAATATTCGAAAACAATGTAGAGATATATCGTTTTGACGATATTGCTACAATATAGTACAATAATATATCGACATAAAAAAAAATCCATTGATTTCATTTAATAATTATTGGTTTTCATATTCGGATTTATTCATTTCTTTCAACCGAAATGTCAACTTGGTTATTATTCATTCATATGTAATAACCACTAACCGAATACTAATCTGGAAAAAACTCTGGCTGTTGCGGGGCTTGAACTCACGAATTTCACTATCATACATATCATTGTCGACCACTATACATTCTACGGTACAGAGAGACTTGTTTTAAGGTGTTGGGTGGTATAGATGTAGTGACTTCAAATTATGTTCAAGACAACATCAAAATGTTAGAAAGTTCAGTAATAATGAAAATCTATTTTGAAAAACACTGAAGGATCACTGTCTTATGTGATTGCGGTTTGAGATGCGGAACTTGCTGTGCAAAAAGTTCTGGACGTAATTTTCTGGTATTGGAATTCACCAATATGCCCCTTTTAGGTTGTGATTCGACGATTGATGATTTGAATATTTCCATTTCACTGTGAAAGCAATTTTGAAGCAATATCAGAATTTGCATATCCATATTGCAGTATTATGCCAATATGCCACATGATTTAACAATTCAATATTGTAATCTACGTTACAAACAATGTCGAATAAATATTGGAATTCCGATTTTGAAAATTGGGTATATATATACAATATGCAAACAATATTGGAATGTCTATGTTGTTGAACTGATATCATTCATTATCACCTGATATGGCAATTCTGATATTGATCATAAGTTGTCAAACCCATATATTAGCTATATTGAACCTTACAAAATGTAGTTGAAATTTATTGTCGATATTGAACCAATATTCATATTGAAATGTCGTTCTTTCAATATTGATTCATATCAGTTCAACATCAATTTTTCCACTTACGATGTATCTGTATTGGACCCATCTGAATTCGGCGTTCAGCTAATTTCATGTGCTATTTGGGTTATATTAGAAATAGATAATAACGATGAACTTTCTATTCTAGATGTTATCATTAGGGGATCAACACTTCATGTAGACACAAGTGCATATCAAGAGAAAACATATATATTAACTATAACTGAAAGCTCCACGCAACTGTCGAAAAAGGTATAGTAAAATATCTTTAGAAAAAAGCAAAAATGGTACAGCTCATCCAATCCATCTTGGCACAGAACTAATAACGTATATGCCCAGCAATCTCTGTGAATTATACTAGAATAAAAAAACACCTATTATATGTGTTCACTGTATTGAAATTTATTCCTAGAAGATGTTTTTTTCTTTCGTCATGGTCTACACTACCAGTGTGCAACTGGAAAATTATCTGAGTTTGTGCCAAGATGGATTGGATAAGTTGTACTTGTGTAAATCATTGAAAAAATAATCGATGAAAAGAACAAAGTTATAAAATCAATATTAGAGGAAAATGGATATCCAGATAATTTTATAAAAAAAACATTGTTCGAAATCGAAAAACGTAACACAGTGAAGACATACAACGTAGGTAAACTATACTTCCTGTAACAAACATCAAACGTTATGTCTCTCGACTGTCTGCTAAGATGACACATATCGGAAGGAGGTATAATTTAACATTCAAAACAACAAACAAAAATCACTACTGCCTCCCATACAATGTCTGCCTTCTGTCTCGTGGAATAGCAAAAAGTTTTTTAAATGCTCTGGGAAACAGAATGGCAGTTGGATTTCTAGAGTTTCCACAAGCGTTTCTGATTTTGCCATAGTAATTCTCGAGAAAATTCTGATTGGGATTGCGAGTCAATAAAAATTTTTGATTTTCAATATTTTTCATTAAAAAAACGGAGGAGATAGTAAGCCTCCAACCTAAAAAAATTAAATATTTTCACGTGAACTATCACAAGAATCCACACTTCAATAGGTACGGTGAGAAGTCATCATAACAATGATAAATGTTCAAATAACTACAAAAATAAAAGTTCAAATAAAATGTTTATTTCGCGAACTCAGTATAACCGGCCGGAACGATGCGAACTGTTCAATCGGGGACACTCTTTTGAACTGGCTCGCCCGCCAGACGGGCACCGTCGGCCGACTGGCTAGGCAAGGGACGCGCGAGGACGGAGGGTGATGATTTGGGTCGCTGGCGAGAGTGAGCGGACTTATTAGTATCACAGTATCACATGACAAGCTCTTGGGAGAAATTGCATTACTATGGTATAAGAGGACCAACACTGTCTCTGATTCAGGATTACTTAACAAGTAGGATGCAAAAAGTCAAACTGGATCGTGAAACCAGCAGTACTAAAGAAGTGAAAATTGGGATTCCTCAAGGGACGGTACTAGGTCCAGTTCTGTTCCTGATCTACATAAATAGCATAAGTTCTATTCTAAACTTCAAAGGACACATAATTTAATATAGTTTAATATAGTTGTAACTGGAAATTCTTGGGACAAGGTGTACACAGATTCTGAAGAAACATTACAGAATATCCAAGTATGGTTGAACTACAACTTGTTGAGCCTGAACACCCATAAAACTAAATTTATGACATTTTCAATACTCCAATGCGACCAGCCTAGTAAAGATACAATCTCTATACATGAAGTCGGACGTGAAACAGAAATATGCTCCTGTCCTCAAATAGAACGAACATAAGAAATAAAATACTTAGGGGTCATGGTAGATAAACATTTACGATGGGATGTCCATGCTAATTAAGTAACAAAACGTCTGAGAATGTTATTCAGACAATTTTATGCTTTGAGGGACATTCTAGATAACAAAAACCTCATGATCGTCTATCATTCTCTAGCCGAATCAATAATGACTTACTGTATTAAAGCTTGGGGTGGCATGTTCAATAATTCCCTAAGTCGGTTACAGACAACCCAAAATATATGTTTAAAAATTTTATTCAAAAAAATGGAAATAAAATAGTCTTCTGAAAAACTATATAAAGATTTGAAGCTTCTTAATATCCGAAGTTTATATAGTTATTCTTGCTTAACCTGGATTTTTATTAGTAAACATAAATTTGAACATACACAGCCAGAAACTGAGATAAGATATACGCACAATCTCTCAGGTTACCTCTCTTCAAAAAAACTCACACTCAGAGGTTTCTGTTTCATTATTGTCCGAAGCTATATAATATTCTACCTCGGAATATTCGGATGATGAAGAAACTCGCTGAATACAAAATTAATATTGAGAATTTCATTTTTGAAAATGACGCTTTAATACTCGACATTTTCACTTGATCTTCAGTTTGCTTCTTTAGTGATCTGTTTGCTTCCTCTCATCCAGACCATTTCATTAGTGACTCAATCAAATGTGCAGGATATATTTTTAATTGTCGGTCAGAGGAACAGAATAATCACAGCACACGCATACCTCTTGCTTAGGTGAATTCTGAGCCGCTGGCAGACAATAAATATCTCAAACAATGTATTCGATCACTGTAAATATCCATTTTGTGTTGTTGTTGAATACACTTGAATCTATAGACGATGCTTAAAGTTACAACGATAAGTATTTGATAATCATTAGTTGTTGCATTTTTTCGATAGTCAAATTTGAATTTTACGAGAAGTTGCTGAGTAATAGAACTTGTTTTTCTTGAAACTGGTTTTTAATTACCGCAGTAACGTTTTAGGTATATTAAAAATCTGCACTTCTACACTTGTATAGATTCCAACACTAATTCTTATATTTCAATATATATAATACTAAGTTGGAGTTCCGGGATACATTATTCCAGAATTATATTATTCCAAATAAATGAGCCAACATTCGAATTAACCAAGGCTCATTCATGAAATTCCGAGAGGACGGTATGAATATCCAGGATGATGAATCGGAATTGTAAAATTCCAACATTCTTAGTTGAAATACCGGAATAATATGTCACAATTCTAGAAATCCAACTTACTCAGTGGATATTTTGAGGTGATTGGTCGGTATCATAAAATTCCGAAATGATATGAATATACTCTCGTAAAAAGGATGTGCTCCATTTGTTTACACAACTAATGGTCTTAGGGACTTTGCCCAACGAAACTCTCACACAGTTCCCTAGAACAAAAAATCGGTTTTTCAAATGTCCAAATAGTCTTTTCATTAACCACTCTTTCTCTTGCATGATGTAAGTTAAAATCGACCTGTTGTGTGGTATGAGGAGGTTTGATAGGTGTCCATATCCTGGCATCATGTACGCTGCCTGGCCACTCCATACTCGTGCTGGTGAGCTTCTCATCAGCGCCAGCATCACAAGCGGCCTGGACATTTATGCTTGCATAAATGTGAGTGCAGTCTGGATCCCCTATGGTCGTGGGGGAGATTAATGCAGGTTTGGCACAAAAGTTCTGCCCCATTCACTTGTAGGGTACATGGAAACTTGCTCCAGTTTGGTGCCTTATTTACGCTATCCAAAAACTCATGGATGCCGCTTCGAAAGCCTGAATCGGAAACATAACTCAGAATATTCTTCATCTTCTTCAGATGTGACAGAGCACCGCCACTCAAAAGCTGTTTACTATCACTCATTTTTCTTATCTCCTTTTACACTTTTTCCTTGCGTTCGTTCATATAAGTACATCGCCATGATTTCAACGGGCATAAAGTTGGACTAGACTTCAAATAATTTGAGAATATACTCCGACCAAAAGTTGTTACTGATTTTTATTCACATATATTTAGAGCAGAAACTCTTTCGCCCGGGAAAACTGAGCAAATACTAACCATAGTAATTTTTAAATCTCAAAATAACTTGAGTTTAAGCATTAACTCAGATTTATCCACTTTAACCAATGGATCTTTGTAGAATGTCAGTGATCTGACAACCAACTTTAAATTTGTTCCTTGTTGATAGTGTTTATTCGAAATTTCAAGATACCTAAATCAACTCATTTCAATTTGGGGAACGGATACTGGGACTACATTATCACTCCTGCAACAGTAGCGCAAGTAACTTCTCAGTCTCTAACAAGGTGCCTCAAAAATTGACGCGAAATATTTGTCACTGAAAGTCACTAAAATCAGAATGACTGATTCAACTGGACAGTACTATTCAGGACAATCGGAACCTGAGGAAATGAGATTAACTTTAAAGACAGTCTAATTTGACAACCTCAACTTTATATATACCAGAAGCTCACGATAAAAAGAATATTTTATAATTATTCGCTTGCTAACGATCCTTTTCTTCCAGAAAGAAAAATAATCACGCTCGAAAGGATCTTATATGAGATTGGGCTACACCGAGGTATCCCCTATTACAGGTAATTCATCCCTCATCCACTGAGATTTCCATGATAGTTGATTTTTGAAATACCATAAATGTTTCAATGTTGACTGTTCCATCGCAGTTAACTCGACTAGTAAAATATTTTCACACCTCAGTTATGAGTCTGGGACCTGTCGAAGTTCGAATATAAATACAGGAAAAAGTAGGTACCAATTGCCTAAATTTTTTCTTCCCTCGTATACTCGCGTTTACGGAACAGAGTTAGTTATTATCAGGAAAGACTTGTTGATTCCAGAAATCTATTTCGCTTGAGGTCCAAATAGCCCATCAGGTGGGACATGTGACACCAAATGGAACATTATCGACGCTGTTACGAAGATTTCCCTTAATTGGTAATTCGACACTGAATCGACTCCCTGATAAAATGAGTTATGATTCCAGTATCGTATAACATAATTGAATATCGGTATAAATTACTTAAGGGAACATGAATCATTTATTTTATGATTGGAAAAATGTTCTAGGTCTGGAGAAAAATAAAGTATCTTCGGAAGTTGGATTCTGTCACAGTATTTTTCCGGTACTTCACGTGTTTCTCTGCGTTCTTGGAAGAGACTGTTTTTCACGCTGATATTGATGATATCCGATATCTAATCATTGGTGGATATGACGATAAGATAAGACCGCTATCTGAAGTGCTAGATTACTAGATGGTGCCTCCTGAGTGTGAATTTCAATCGGTGAGGTAGAAGGAAGCTAATGGTGCATTGTAGCCTGAATATTAACAGACCAGGCGGTGTATTATTTGTTACACATACAAGCTGTTTACAAAGTTGAGTCGTTCATTGTAACTACTTGTAGGACTCGTCAAATGGAGTTGATATACCAGAAATAACCTACATAAAAGTTGCATAACAAAATAAATGATTTAAATGATGAAATTTAAAAATGAAAAGAATTTTATTACAAAAGTTGTCAGGATATTTTCGATCACTGCCGTTAATTTGAATTTGGCGAACTTTTTGTGTTATTGAATGGTTTTCAGATTTTCATTGAATGCTTGGCCTGGGGTAAATGGTATGCTCATTGGAACCTACTTCACTTCAACTGACCAGTGAAATTTATTTGGATTATCTTCGACACATTCTGCCAAAATTATTAGAAGATGTTCCTCTAAATGTGAGACAGAATATGTGGTTCCTCCATGATGGGGCCTCACTACACTTCAGACGAGAACTTCATGAACGTATAATCAACAAGAAATAAATAAACATACGAATTAAAGAGTCACTTTTTGTCAACGATGATATGATACAAATTTTCCCATTTTTTTTTCAAATAGCATCAATTTTTTTGATCGAGTTAAAAAACAAATTCCTAATGACAAGTCGTTAGAATTCACAAAATGTAATCATCAATTCTGCCGTTTTTCCAATTCTCACTATAGTAAGGTAAATTCACGTATAGTTCAGTTATTCACCAATATCTTCTGGACTATCAATGTTACGGAAAAAAAAGTCTGAAACTTTTTTATAGAATCCGCTGAGCTCCATCACTTGGTATCCAGGTGATTTTCGATATTCCCAATCATTTAGGTGGCAATTTTTGATACTTCCTGTCATTCCGGAGATATTTCGATTTTTCAAAAAAAAAATTCTATTTTCCTATTTCCCTTCATTCTCACATGTTCTGAAAAATGTACAAAAAATTATTCTACCAAAGGTTATCGAACGATTCAAGGCCTACATGAATCATTTTTCGGTTTTCCATTCTGAATATTGGTCAGGCTTATTTTTCGATCAGAATAAAGACAAGTTTCTCACTGAAAAATGGCCACGAAATATGAACCAATTCATTTCCTCCAAACAAAAAATGTTACAAAGTTAAAACGTATACAAGCATTGGTAGGAAAAAAGTTCCAACTTAAAAACTTCAACACGGAGGACTTTTTTGAAAAAAGATGATAAAAACTCGGAAAGCCCTCGGTAGAACACCTTTCCGATTCTTATTACAAATATCAAAAGACAGCCCATCCACATTATCTTAAAATTCTTACCATTGAATTGAACTTAATTTATTCATACGTTAATATACCGTTAACGTAAGTATAGTGTTCACTCAATAACACTTCACAATGTCACTTATTCACATTTGAAAGAAAACACAATACTCGTATGTTTAACTATCGCTCAGCAGTTGACTAAGTGCCCCCGATCGACTGACTAATAATCCTCTTTTCCGATATGCATTACACAATCATCTACCTCGCTTCTTTATTCATAGTAGTCATATCATACATCTCTCCTTTTTTTTTCAGTTGAATGTAATTACAATTTTATCCCAATTCTAACAACTACGCAACAATAAGTATAATGATCATAATAGAATAACAATACAACAAAAACAATTCCTCTCGAGTACTAATATCAACACACAAGATAAAAATACATTTTTCTCGATTTAATAAAACATTATTGAGTTCCAATGTTTCTAACGTATTTTTTAATCTGTTATCATGCTCCTCCTCATTTTTTCCATAAACGAGTATGTCATCAATAAAATTTATGCTACCCTCGCAAGGCAAAAGGAGTTTCTCCATAATTTTTTGAAAGATTTCTGGAGCTGTATTTATCCCAAATAATAATCTCTTGTATATATATAATCCTCTGCTACTGATAAATGTAGTTATATATCGCGATTCAGGAGAAATTTCAATTTGATGAAAAGCATTCTTTATGTCAAGCATGGAAAAATACCTCGCCTTCTGAAGGTGTGGCAAAAGAGAATCTATTGTCGGAAGAGGATAATTTTCTCTTAGTATTTCTCTATTAGCCCTTCTCATATCAATACAAATCCTAACATCCCCATTTTCTTTCAGTACAGGCACCATGGGGGATACCCATTCCGATGGACCTTTCACTTCCTCGATTATATCTAATTCAATCAATTCGTCAATTTTTTTGTTGATCTTTGATTCCAGCGGTATGGGTACCCTTCTATAGGGTTGACTGACTGGAGATATCGACCTATCTATAGGGAGATTGACAACAACATTCTTAATTTTTGGAAAACATGATGACGCATTTACGCTGTTGATGCTCAACCCATTTCTGAGAACATTCAAAGAAATCGCTGTGTATTTACCCAATAAGTTTCGTTTGCCATTTTTGATGACATAAAAAGTTGCAATTTCTTTTTTGTCAAGTATTTGAATAACTGACTCAAATGATCCAATAATTTGAAGGATCCTTTGAGCCATAAGCGTAAAGAATCTTATTTGGATTTGGTATTTGGTTCCACACTTTAATTCCCGATTTCTTAAGCAGTTCCCAAGTTTTATCAGAAATGATATTACATTTACTGCTCGAGTCTATCAACATATTTACTCTGGTTCCACCTACCTCACATTCAACTGAATCATCGTTATCGATATGGAACACGTACTCCTCTTCGACACAGTCGACTTCGGCTGCAGTGGATGGTTTGGATGGTCTGAACCTCTTGTTTAGTGACACCGATTGATTGTCTTCTGGTTTACCTGTTGAAGAAGGCGTTGTTTTGCTGAAACAATATTTAGCGAAATGTCCCTTTCGATTACACCGCCGACAGATTGCATTTCTTGCAATGCATTTATGGTGGTTGCCTTTTCTTTCTTCCAATCCACATCGAGAGCAATTTTTTGAATTTGTGTATCTTTTATTCCTGTATGACGCAATAATGTTGACATTGCTCATAGAACTTGTAGCAGCTTGATCTTTGAATTCTGATAATTGTCTCTCAACGACTTCCAATGAATTCGCTTCAGCGATGATCGTGCTCAATGTAACTGCATCCCCCGCAGCTAAGATCTTTTTTCTCAAATCTACAGAGCAACATTTTTCCGTTATTTGATCAATAAGCTGTTCCTCCAAATTTATGAATTGACATTTCTCAGCTTGGTGACGAAGTCTTACTAAGAATTTTTCAAACTTCTCTCCATTTTCCTGTTTAAGAAGCCTAAACAAATGTCTTTCATAAACTTTGCTCTGTTTGGGTGAGAAATACTCGTCTAACTTCGAAATAGCCATGGTACACACGTCATTTCCATCTTCATCCGAATCCTCAACGTTAGCACCAGGTAAGTTATAGTAAATTTCCTGGAGTGCAAAACCTCCAAAATGTAAAAGTACGGCCCTTCTCTTCAAGGGTTCATTTATATTAGCGGCATCTAAATATATATACAAAGCCCTCTTCCACTTTTGCCATCGTAGTCCCACAGAACTAACATCTCCGTCACAATCAAAATTTTCAAGTGACGGCAGGTTCGACATTCTCTGAAAGAAGTAATTTGCCGTTATTTTACGTTAAATCGCTAATTAAATCACTTATAAACAAATATGCTTCGATACGTACATCGTAACCACATATATGTATACAATTATTATACATCTGTTTTCATAGCAAATGCTGAACTCCCTCTGTTTTACATATAACGTCACTGGTGTATTTCATTTTCTGAATACATGCTTATTCCTTGTTTAATGATTTTTTTTTCTTGTGCCCTTTTCATTATGAAAGACCGGCTTGTTCCTTTGCCCTTTTCTTACTAGAAGACCGGCTTGTTTCTTTGCCCTTTTCATTATGAAAAACCGGCTTGTTCCTTGCCCTTTTCTTTCTAGAAAATCGACAAATTTCATTTGTTTCTCTGCCCTTTTCTACTTAGAAGACCGGCAGTATTTTCTCACTTCTCTTCTCAGAAGACTCATTCAGTGGTTTTTATTAGCCCTTTTCTGTCCAGAAGACCGGCAGCTGTTTGCCTGCATGCCCTTTTCTGTTTTGAAGACCGGCGTCTCATGGAACCCTGCATTTTTTCTGCCAGTGATGTTATATTACTTACTTTTCTATCAGTTTTGTTTTTACTTACTCGTATTTTCTTTTTAAACGAAGAATAAGACTAGCATGAAGCTACTCCACTTTGCATCGTCTGGCAACTCTCTAACTTGCCCCAAAATATGAACAAATAATTATTCCATTTTCATCAATATTGTTACGATTGTTTTGGGTTCGTTCATCAAAACTCCAAACAACACTTCACTAATTCTACTCTTTATCACAATACAATACAATCACTCAGACTGCTCCGCTAACTAATCCAACGCTCTGTACTAAAACTCTCTGTACTATTAATTCTCTACTTCGACTTCTGCACTTAGCAATACCAAAGCTCTCTCCTATAAAAACTGTGTAAAACTCTCCGCCCCTCCACTAAGCTAGAAACTCTGATAACTATTTATCTTAGCGATGAATCGCTTCCGAATATATACTTGTTAATGCCTATGTCATATTATTTTGTGTTTACAGGGCCGGCGCTAGGAGATTTCGTAGCAATATATTCTTCTTTCAAAAAAATACTTATACATCTTCATGTATGATTTCAACTTGAAATACCACTAGTGCCTGAATTATTTCCGGAAATTTTTTCGAGCTCACGAATATTTTGAAAGTTATCCCGAGTCGAAGGCGAGGAATAATTTTTTTAAAATATTCGCTGCAGGTAGGGCCATCGGTAAAATGAAAGTCGATAGTATCAATACGTTTTTGCCAAATAAATCTATTCCAATGATGACGGTCTTTTTGTAAGATCGATAGTAATCCGAATTACATTTGATATTTTCTGAATTACAATTAACACATTCTGAATTTAAACTGACAAAATTTGAATTAAAATTGATATTTTCTGAATAACAATTTACAAATTCTGAATAACATTTGATTAATCTGAATTACATCTGATATTTTCAAATTTACAATTGGAAAAGGAGTAGATACCTGTCTGGAACTAGGAGATTGTGTCTTCTGGCTCGAAAGTAATCTAATCTGTCACACAAATTAAACATGGAATACCTTATCCTTTGTCATTGGGTACTTCACAAGATTCATATAAAATATTCGTGAATCCTCCAACCTCAAGTTCAAATCGTTATCGGCTTCATATAAATATCAACGTCGTGGATTGAATCACTGAAACAAAGTGGAATGATCAGACAAAAACAGATGCCCCTCTACAAGATATGTAATACATTCAAATATTGATAATCCACAGAAATTCATGTTCACGCAGTACTTTTCAAAATGTTATCAGTGTGGTCCAGTTCTCTCGATGTGAAAAGGCAAATTCAGTGTTTATTATTTACTATTATTCACTATCTTCAAATGAATACTGATACTTCATAAAAATTAGGTAGATTTCTGAAACCACTCACCCCTGATTGATAAATCGAAGTGAATGAGTATAAGACTGGTGATCTACTAGGGCTGTTCAGTTCCATTTTCCTACGACCAAAGAAAAACTCTGGATCTCTCAATAACAATAATTTGATTTCACTATAATCATAGAAAATGGTAAAGCTGATCAACGGAATGAAATTTGAATGCTTATCTGAACAGGAGATATTTTTTAGAAAATGTTCAATCAAGGAAATCAACAAAAATATATTATAGTTTCCTGTATGATTTTCACTCACAATGGGTTTACAAAGCCCATTGTGAGTGAAAATCATACAGGAAACTGTAATATATTTTTGTTAATATGGATTTTCATCAAGTATCGGCCAGTTCAATTCAATTCAAGGAAATCATGATTGTGATGAGGCCCCAAGTGACCGAGTTGATCAGAGGTTGTTTGATTGATACAAAAAAAGTGATGATTTTCATTCCAGACAAGTGCTATTTTTGATTTTGAAAACTTGGTTCAATTCGTTACTACTCTCATGCTCATATTGAGCATGAGAGTAAAAGTAAGAAAAGTAGAAGAGAAAAATATTATTTATTTGTGGAGAGAAGGAAGATTTGAGAAAATTATTTTTGGTTTTTTCTTCTCCGAGTCAATGAAGGTACATGTGGGAAAGTTCCATCACAAAGCTGGTTTCACATTGATTCTGCCAGATGCCACTATTCCAGTGAAAGGAATTCATCTTCGAATTCATTTCATGCTCATTTAGCCAAACTCAAAAGGACAACCTGGAACATCAGAAGAATTCCTAAACCAGCAAGAATATCTGAGGCCCTACCATTGAGTAAAACTATAGGTTATTGTGTTGAATGCAACTCTACCAAAACTTTGAAAAAACTTTTGTTATTCGCTCACAAAACGCTATGCATCCCTAAGGAACAATAGCAATTGCAAAAATTATCTATCAATTATCTCTTGATCAAAAATAATATTGATGAAGCTGATTTCGACAATATGTTTCAATGAAGAATTTGGACCAGTAAAGAATTCAACCTCAGGAAAACAAGGATTGAGTAAGGTTTCTGATGGTAACTTGTCTTCTTCAGTTGTTGAAATATTGACTTCTCTTGACTCTATTTAACCATTCGATTCCTCAACTCTCTTAGAACTGCAGTAAAACATCCTTCTGTTACCCTCTTTGATGAGCAATCTGTGATTCAACAAGTTATGAACCACTTCGAATTACTACTGAAAATGTTATCAGAGCAGTGAAGTCATTTCGTTTGGATTCAGCAAGTAGTTTGGATTCTCTGAGGCCATCCCATCTCCAGAATTTAGTGAGCTACTGCTCGAGATTCGCATAGGAGAAGCTTCTGGCATACTCAACAGATCTCTGCAATCTCATGCTGACAGGAAGAGTGAATGAAAATATTCGTCCAATTCTATATGGACCATCACTTTTGGTTTTGAAGAAGAAAAGTGGGGGCATCAGACCTATATCTATTGGGGCATTTTTCCGTCTAAATTGGCTTGTTCAGAAGTGAGAGATCAAATCGATCCGTTATTTCGTCATATACAATATGGCTTTGGTACCTTTGGAGGATGAGAAGCTATTATATTATCATTCCTAACTATTCATGATGAGTCTGAAGTAGATTAACCAGTGTTCTTCGCTCATAATGTTTCTAGGAATATCATGCATGTTGGTCCATTTGAAAATAGAGGGATTATGATGAACCTAGTTGATCATGATTCTCCCATCAGTACCAAGCATAATCAAGTTATTGATGACTATTATAAAGACTAGGAGACCTGGAATGCTGCCCTGCGCGTTTCTTATTTTATTGAAAATCATCGCCTAACGTGGTGAAAAAGGGGTAGAAAGTTATTTTGGGGGTGAATCATCGCACAGCCTCAACCGCTGATCGTAGAAATTGAAACTTGGAGGGTGTGTTTTTAACAGAATAGATGGAAGAAGTGTTCGTGTTTCATTGAAACTCATTGCCTAGCGGGTTGAAAGAGGAATTTATAACATTTTTGACATCTGTAAAACACTCGTTCGAGTGCGCCCATTTACACAACATAATTGCATCTCAAAAATAATAGACCGCCAGCGAAGTGGGCACGGGTCGGTTAGTCATCCATATTCTGGCACGCCGGTATTATTATCATTACCGAAAGGTTATCTTCTGGGTAAAGTATTATTCATCAGAAAACATCAGTTTTTCATCGATGGGTACTTCACACGATTCATATAAATGTTTTATGATTCCTCCAACTTCGAATCGTTATCGACTGTATATAAATATAAACGTCATGGATTGATCCACTCAAATTAAGTGGAGTGATCAGAAAACAACGTATGCACACAAGGTACGTAACTAATTGAAATATAATCATCCATAGCAACCGCACAGTAATTTTCAGCTATAATATCCCAAGGACATTGATAACTAACGAAATAATTTTATCACAGTTTTCGAAAGCACGTTATTTGGTAACATCCCGACGCCGAAGGCGGAGGGATGTTACCTAAAATAACGTGCTTGAGGAAGTTGTGATAAAATTATGAGTTATTTATCAATGTTCGAGGGATATTCGGTGAGAAAATTTTTTGCAATTCGAACAAAATTATTTATTGAACACACAGTTATTAAAAGAACAATTCGTATAATGATATTCCGTTGATCTTGCTGTATTTGCCTCGGTTACTGCATAGGTGTTTCCACGCATACTATTGATTATTTGGTTATGATGTTCCTGATCAATATTCAGATGAGGTTTTATGGAATTTCCATTATTGTGCCCAGTAACTTTCAACCCAAAAGTTTATAATTTTACTCATTTCATTTGAAATCAATGGTACTGAGCTTGTTTTGCGTTTAGTGGGATCTGTTTGTGAATTTCTTCGTGCTGCGTCGCGTGCATTCCGCGCTTGTTTGAATGCAACACTTTTAAAGGGGTCTAGCATGATATTGTACTCCTTGTAATACTTTTCTTGTAATAATTTGCTTGTTATATTCCATACGGTTTTAACAGTAACCTCCTTAAACTCTGTGCTATCCTTTTTTCTCATATTAATCGCCCAATCCTTGAGTATTAATGCAAGCTCTTCGAGAGTACGATTTCCATCCAATTCATATTTTCTGGCGTCACAAAACTCCATAAATATTTTCCAAGTGTATTTTTTACTATTGACAGTATTTTTTGGTGTATTTTCTTCAATGATTTTGTCAATTGCCGCATCATTTTGAACACCAAAGCGAGGAAGTGACATTTTCGAAATAAATTGAATTACTGAAATGTCAAACAACTTTATTGTGTTGGTTGCTTAGCAATGTCATGACATAAGTGATAACTACCCGTGAAAACTATCCATGGGTAGTTATCAGTGTAATGATGGTTTCATTGGTTATTTCGACACACATGACTAGAAATAGACAAATTTGATAGGATAATTTTTTTAGCAAAAAATTTTCAGTACAAGTTATATTTCTTGTATCTGAAAAATCACATTCATTGATGATTGGTCACCATATGTTCAAATCGATTTGCGATCCTTAAATATAAAAATTACATAGAAATGTGCTGTTATCTGAATTCATCCATTCGTGTATCATCCAGTCATTTAATTGATAACGCACGATATTCATTAAATAGTAAAACATTAGTGTGTATGATTGGATCGAACAGAGGCCTCTTCAAAGTACAAGCCTTGTACCTACAGGAGAAACACAATGTTAAAAATCTGCTGTTCTCCTGGTGGTACATGACTTGTTCTTTTATTCATTGCAAAAATACCCATTTTTCACCTTTCGTAACCTAACAATCAAGATAGGCTAAATCTGATCATACCAATCGTTTCTACGAAAAATATTTATTGAAAATTGAGCATCCCATTATTAATTGAGTTTTCAAAATATTCATGCTTCTTTCATTATTTTCATTTTGTTGTAAACAATGTACCCTTGTCATAATGACAATTGTATAATTTGCTAGCCAATCTTTCACTATTGAAAGTTTTTCCAAGTTCTTCTATAGATGGATATGATGCTACATTTTTCTGGAGAAAATATTCTTCCCATAACACAACCGAATTGCAAGGAATATAATTTTGTGCAATAAACTTGAATCGAATCAATTTGTTGATGGGCTACGCGAGAAGTTTCCAAAACATGCAGTTGAATCTGGCATCACAAAATTTATATTTCCACCTTCCTCTATCAAAAGTATACATTTCCTGTTCTCATTGTAGAAAGCAAAGTCTCCTTCCAAGCGAGGAAAAGCAAAAGTCACGTCAGATACGTCATCATTGAAATAACTTATACGGCATTGATGACCTAAACCATATTCTATTCTATGAGTATAATTTTCAACGTTCATTTAAAGAAAACCCTGAATTTTGTAATTTTATTTTCGGAAAACCAATGGCATACCATATATTTTAGGAAAATCTCCGATATACATCCCGTATGGACTCCACTGGTAGAAATGTTGAAAAAATGCAAAAAATGGCTATTTGTACTTAGTACGTGTATGTCAAATTCCATAAAAATATCCAGAACAGTTTTGAAGTTATGATGAAACATTTTTTTTTTTGGAATTTTAACCCCCTCCCATAACTCGAAAGTTAAGAGGTATAGGACAAATGTTCATACGAACTTTTTTGCTAAGAAAGAGCTGAGGAATTATATCTTTTATTCTTAGCCTTTAATTAAATTACACCTTGTACATCAAAATGAGAATTCTCTCCAGAATATGACATATATATGTCATTGACGGGAGCGTTTCCCCCTGATATTTCTGTGAAGCATTGCAAACACAAAATCACCAAAGGAAACCTCATCTGTGGCCTCTTCCCATAGTTCTGTCGTCACTATTTACAGTACTCCATGTAATCTTTTTTCGTTTATCTTATCTGATGTATTTGTATTCACTTTATACGTGATCCATGCGGGAAAGTGTTCCACATTTATCATTGTCAAGTTTTTTCTCTTCCACAGATGCTGGACATAAAGCCAACAACGTTTCTCACTGCCGATTCAGTACCATTCTGTTCAAGGTGCAACGGATATTTATCAGTGGGCCCGATCACCATCTTGAACGACAAACCCCTGTGTGGTAGATGTCCAGACAAGAAAGCATCTCCCGCTAGTTTTTATGAAAGGCTTGCTCAGCACATGTTTTTTCCATGTATTAATGATCGGTTCGGTTGTAATACAATGCTAGCCTGGGGAGCCGCCAAGGGTCACGAGGAAATTTGCAAATATTCTCCAGTGGCATGTCCAGCCCTCCACTGTCTCCAGAAAATCAAGACGGATTCCATAATTCAACACTTTCAAACGAACCACAGAGAACTAATCGTATCTGGGCAAGAATTCAGAGTTCCATTTGCTCATGGAGAGGAAAATAGTCTGGTGAGCAAATTGGTTTTGTGGAAGGATCAAGTTTTCGTACTCAAGATCAATTTCTCCTCCGACTGTTGCTTCTGTAGTATTTCACCTTGGTTTCACTCAGAAACTGGAAATCTCAAATACAATCTCCTACTGGAAGATGGGGAAAAGAGACAAAGCATGCGGATCAATGATCTTTCCACTATAAAATACAAGGAGAAACATCATGACAAAACCACCATGACCAAAATTAATGTGAATACCTTGAAGACTGCCTTGAATGCAAAGGTTATAGACTGTAGTATAAGTTTCGAGAAGGGAGCAGTCAACTCAAATTTCATCGACCAAAGCTTTCTATCAGATCTGGAATGCCCCATCTGTACTGATTACATGAAATCCCCTATCTTCATGTGCTCAGTTGGACATAGTATTTGTTGTTCGTGTAAATTCAAAGTGACAAAATGTCCAACCTGTCAAGTTCCTCTTGAAGACAGTAGAAATTTTGCCCTGGAAAAAGTTATAGAACATATTTTATTTCCCTGCAGGAATTTAAACAAAGGCTGTAATTTCAGTGGTGTGATATCGACTTTGGCCTCGCATGAAAAGGGATGTTCCTATGGATCGAAAAATACGACGATATGTTACGTGAACTATATCAACAAGTGTACTTGGACTGGAGAACTTTCAGAAATGATGTTTCATTTGATTCAAAAACATCCAGACGCATATTTTGATTTAAATCAGTCGCTTGTTTTGAAATTGAAGCAGTTCAACGTTATGAAATCCTTCACAGAATACAACGGACAGATATTCAAGATACACTTGTTTAGGAATGCAAGTTTAGGTCTTCAATTCAGTGTGAAACTAGTTAAAAATTCATCACTGAAAAACTCAAGATATCAGTTCTATATCGATTTCAGAGACCTCAACAAAAGTAACAGAATTTTGAAAGTGAATGGTAATTGTATCGTGTCACAAAATGATGATGATAACTTAACCTTGGCCAACTCCTTCATTGTTCACATTCAAATGTTGAAACATTTCATCAAAAACAATACTATAGAATTCCGATTGAATATAGTAGAATGTTGATGTTTTCTTCTTCAATTCTCAGGTTCTGACTACTGATCCAAGTATTTTTCATAGTGAAATTACTTATCTCTCAATATATGTAGGACCCTGGACTCTCTCACGAGATGTTTGCTCTGTTTTTATTGATTGATAATATGTAACGCTCTCTAATATATCCTGCCCATTCAGGTGGATGATATACACTATTTTTTCATTTCGAATTTCAAATTTATAATAGAAAAATGAGTTTCATCTCAGTGGAATATATTGTTCTGATAAAACGTAATCAAGGAGAGAAAATGAAATGTGATATTTGCTCATATTTTTTTTTTGCCAGGAACTTTGTTAGAACTTGAATCAATGTTTTTGTGAAAATATCATTTTCTTTCCTACGTTTCAATGAAGGCTCAACAGTTGTTATATCGCCGCCTGAATGTAATAACTGGGTAACTCATTTTGAAGTTATTGGCAAAAAAAATAATCATGTTGGTCTGAAAATGATACGAAAGCAATCGATTTAGAACAAATGACTCAGATAGTGAGTTACCTAGTTATTACATTATTTGGCTAGTTCTCGACTATATGCAATCGTGAATAACTAGAAGTTAACAATTTGGAGTTACCTAGTTCTTAAATTCAGGCGACGATATTAACGGACATGAAATTATAAAAATAGCTCTTTTTCCCATATTTGCTGAAGGCGGAAACCTTTTTTTGGTTTCATATCCATATTCACATAGTATATCCGATTATTGGAGTGTCGAAGGTTATGGAATGGAGAAATTTGGAATCAGATTATTGGGAATCCTTCACCATAATTTTATTCATTCGTTCCATGTGTGAATCTTTTTTGTATTCACTTGTAAACATTCAATGGTACCAATTGATAATTGTTTGATTCATTGTAGAAATGATTTGGTGAATCTCACCAATGAAATTGATAGTTTTCTGAAATTTTTTGAAAAAGTATGAGATTTTGCAGTAAATTCATTTTGGAAATCAACATAGTTGTAGAAAATAGAATAAATACACCGTAATTCAAGAAGTATATAATTAGTAATCGTGCAACTTTTTTTGTCTTGATACTGTGGAGTAACAGTGTTGATTCAAACAAATAACGATATCGATCTTATATTTGCAATAATAACACAAGTTGACTTGTTCCTGATTTACAGAGTCGTAGAAGGGCCACATACAGAATGACGTGCGTCCCAGTTCCAAATTTGTATTTTATACTATTCCGATTTTAAAGTCGAAATTGAATGAATTTGAGGTCAGAATATTACAAAATGCCGAGTTTGAGGTCGTAATTATATGAGACCAGTTGTGACCACCATATATCAATTTTCAACTTAAAATTTGGATATTTATTGAATTCCGATGTCAAACTCAAAATTTTATAAATTTCTAATTCCAAATTGCTTTCAATTCCGACTTCAGACTCGGAAATTTATAAAATTCCGACTTGAACCTCTTGATTTCATTAAATTTCGAGTTCAAAATTGAATATTCGTACTGATTTGACTCGAAACCATGAAGTTTGTTTTGTATTTTGCTGCACCTGTAATAACGGTTTTTTCAATACGAATGGATGCATCTGTGGATATATTTAGTTCATTAAATAATATATATATATATATATATATATATATATATATATATATATATATATATATATATATATATATATATATATATATATTATCTGTATTCCATCTGTGATGAAACGGTGTTCTTAAAAACCGTATTTCGATGTTGAAACTGAACTCGTTTCAGAACTTTTCTAAATGAAATATTTTGCGAAGAGATACTTGCACAATTCCACTATAGTTTTTTGAATCGGGCCCCTCTCAACTCATTACGTATGTATAAAAGATGCAAAAATATGAAAAGTGGGTTCTCAACTAGTAAAGTGGAATGCATTGTTCCTTTTTGAGTTTTCGACAAAGCCCTTATTTGATCTTGATATTGAACAAGAAATCTGGAAAGTGTAAGGGAATGTCTCGGAACAGATATTATATAAAAAAACTTTTTAATTTTCAGGGAATAGAAAACCCAAAAAATGGATTTCATTACAAATAAATATCATTGTTTTATATTATTATAATGATCAAATACTGTAGATTTATGTTCGGGATAATATCCTTCATAAAATTGAAAATTTCGATTAAATTTCAATAATTTTTTTACATATTACATAATATATACGACAAGACATAAAATGTACCAGTAAAAATCATTTCGGTACCTATAAATAAAAGAAGATGAATAAAAAACATCATTATCTAGTATCATCAATTTGCATTATTGCAATTGAAGACAATGTACATTTGAAAATATTACAGATAATTAAAAATATTTATAATGAATAATAATATCCAAGTATCGTTACAGAGCGGAAGAGATGACGGACTAATAAATAAATTAGATGAAAACACTTGAAAAAACTAACATCTGACTATAATGACAAAGTTCAATATGGGTGCTTCAAACAGAGTTATTGAGATAGTTATTCGAAGATAGTTATCAGAGTTTCTAGCTTAGTGGAGAGAGCTTTGGTAATACTAAGTGCAGAAGTCGAAGAGATAATTTCTACTCAGAGAGTTTTAAGTACCGAACGGTGGAAAGTTAGCGGAGCAATTCAAGTTGATTGTATTGTATTGTGTTGTGATGAAGAGTTGTAATAAAAGTAGTTTATTTCTGACCGGGATATTATAAGCTTATATCGTCATAGTTACGCTATCAATAAAGAGGATCATAACTCCCTTGGGACATTATAGATTTTATAATTTCCTCTACCTTTTTTACCGCAAACACAGCTTGATAACAAAGTTCTGTTTATAAACAAATAACATAGCAACAACCTAGCAACAAGAAAACTCTACTATAATCAACGGTACCTGATTCAAATATACCGGGAAGGTAATGAATTGGTACATTTTTCCGTTTCAAAAATGAACAAAATTTTATTGAAATCGGTCAGAAATAAAATTATCTATGTACCACGGGAATTAATGAGCCTTAATAACCTCAGGCAATTGCTGTCCCTTGGGCCAGAGGCCCTCGGGACGCAAACTTTGCCATCGGTAATTAAGGCCCTCCTAATTCCCTTGATACATAAATAACTATTAGTGTTGTTTAGAGTTTCAATAAACGAACCCAAGAAAAGATTTTAACATTATCAATGACTCACTTGATTATTTATGTAACAGTTTTGAAATCTTGTAAGTTTCTATTGTATTATTTTATCCATTATATACTGTATATTGTATCTATTTATATATTGACTTGCCATCAATGTATTGATATATGTGACATGGTGAAAATATATTTATTGATAAAAAATGTACACTTGTCATTGATGTTTGAACTGTTGAAGAATGACCTCGGTTACACAAACTGAGTTAGTTACTGTGGATGGCCACTTCATGAAACTATAGACACTACATAGTTTTCACGATGTAGGGGAATGAATAATTTTTCAGAATTATGTTGAAAATCTCTGTCGGTTCTCCATAGATAATGTGGGCCTAATTATTGGAGATTATTGTAGGCATCATGTTATATATAGTTTCAACTTTCACACAAAAGGTTCCAATCTCATCGTTTATTCAGGTCCCATTATCACTTCACATCTGAATTTTTCCACAGCAGAAATTGTCTTGGTCTCCTCTGATTCCTAAAAAGAACTATCCTTGAGTTTTTCAGAACAGCCAATAATTAAATTCAAAAATTAGGATGTTTCCATTTCATTTTTGAATTCCTATAACTTGCACTCCAAAGAGGTGTAAATTCAGAAAAAGTTTCACTCAATAAACCATTCATTAGTTAATGAGCTGAAAGTCATCTGGTATTGATTCGGATTTCCATTGGATCTCTTTCGTTAGCCTAATTTGTTCCATCTTCCCGATGAGTGGTACACTCATCAGTTTCAATAAATTTTGCATATTTCATTCTATTTCAAATTTTGTATATTTTATTGTTCAACATTCGTTTTGAAATAATTTTTTTCATTTAGGTTTCTGATTTTTGAATTTTCCAAATTGTATTCTCTGACCGAAATACATTTCGATTGGCTTATTTGGATTCCAGTGTTTCATTTTGATCGAGTTGTTTGACCTGAATATGTGACGAATTCTATTCTTATTATTGCTTTCGGGTTGAGTTCTGCTGATTGATATATATTCGATTGTTTTCCAAAACGATCACAGTTTCCTGCACGATTCCCACTGACAATGGGTTAAAAAAAACTGCGAAACTGTGATATTTGTTGTTTATATGGATTTTCATCAAGTATCGGCCCGTCCGATTTAGTATTTGATTTTTCCACTGTGTCCTTCAATTTCATTATTCGTATTTTATTCTTCCACTTCAGATTCAGTCGATTTTATGATTTGTAACAGGTTTCAATAGAGTTAATTGTATAGACAACAAGAGTCCGAACCAATACCACCCAGCAAGTAATATCATTGTTTATAGATATACAGTTAGTCAATCCCTCTGTAAAAAGGATTTGAAGTCTGTCAGTTTGACTGAAATGTTGAAAAAAGATAATGAAGCTTCAAAATAGACTTGACGATAGAAGATTATGAAGGAAATGAAAGTTTAGGCATTAAAATAATTATCAAAGGAATAATTCCATCGCATGTTAAAAATCCCATATGAAGCGGGACATTTTCGATCAATTACAGCGATAAATTCCCGGCGGGACATTTTCGGGCTGGTAAATACCCGGTAGGTATCGAAAAATACCTGCTCGGTCCGTGTATCTATAGTAACGATTGTTAAAATGTACATCTGTCATCTTGACAGGCATAAATACTGAATTTTAAACGTCGTTGTTTTAACTCCGAAAATATTCTACCGAATTACACTCGTGCATCAAAATAAACCTGATAATTTTCCATTCAAGCATGTTGTCAGTAAAAAAACTGCATTTGGTTATTTTCATATTTTGCTAAAAGAGCCCTCCTCCTTCGGAGTTGGGCACTTTCGACAAAATATGAAAATAAACTCATGCAGTTTTCAGACAACATGCTTTCATGGAAAATTATCGGTAATTTTGAAGCACTTGTGTAATTACTCCCGCTAAATGATCTACGATAACAATAAATGCCACTTGTGTTTCTCAATTGATTGCCATCTTTTGGTCTACGACGTCCGTAAGAAAAGCCAAAGAAAAAACATGACTTGGAAACGGAATCACTAGTGGTATCTACCCGTGGTACTGTTTGACAATCGTGTTAGGAAACATCTTGTATTAATTTGTTTTAACTTAACTAGTTTCCTTTCTGTAACCAAGTAATTCTATTTGTTTGCGTTCACCATGATATCTAAAATGATTATTGTGGAAGTAAAATTTGATGTGTTGTGTTGAAGTTGAAAGATAAAGATATGGTGTCGATATTTTCATTACCGAAAGATAACATGCTGCTTCAATCAGCACGTAACTCCAGTAAGCATTGGATACTTCTCGTTGTTGGCTGTCAGTACTTCACACGATTCTGAAGGATGTTTGTGATTTTTTTATTTTGAAACCCATCGTTATCGACCGTATATAAGTATTTACGTCATGGATTAATTTACTCAAATCAAGTGATCAGCAAACGACAGGAGGCGTTCGGAAAGGTATATAACTAAATTTGATACATTAGAACGATAATGTTAGTTAATGTTCATAATGTTATTTTCATTTAAAAATGGGCGTTGTCATACATTTCCATCTGAAAAGTTCATTGTTGATTGTTTGTCATATGTTCCCATCGATTTGGTTTTCTACCAAAACTTCATAAAATGTGAGACCAGTTAGAACAAGGTTCATTTCGTATAACGAAAGCAATTTCTGCAGGACGAGCGTAGCGTAGAGAATCAAAAAAAGGAATTCATTTCGGAACTGATCATTAAAAGTCGGGTAATTTGACTTTTCAATCAATTTTGAAAAGTGCCACTTGATAATTATGTCGAAATTGGAAAAAAAAATTTTTCTACGACTTTTGAAAATGTACACATTAATAATGTGATTTCAAACAGTTCATATGACGCTCTTTCCACGCTCATTACCCACGTTCAGCATATGGTGCTTCAAAGGTGCATGAATAGGATCATTTCTATATAGTCCAGACGGAATGTACATGAATTTGGACGACTTCTATTCAACAGCCGTGCCAAATCGCCAATTTTTTTGTAGGTAGTTTGGACCTCAAGGAATATAGTGTGAAATTTGTGGAATCGAGAAATGACGATTTCTGTCAAAAAAAAATTATTGAAAAAAACAAAAGACATATTTTGATGTTATTATCTTTGGAATAAGATTTATCGAAAAATGTTTCCTACAAAAAATGTGCGCCGTGATGAAATCTACAAAATAAGTCCTATGCAAAAATCACGTAGAATTATTAGTTTGGCGGTAAATCACTGTTAAACAAAAATTTTTCAAAAAAATTACTATTGTATTTACGAGGTTTATTTATGAAGTACTGTCCTCAAACTCATCCATCACCTGAAAGAAACTCTCCTGAAGAGATACCGGTAAGGTTTATCCAGCCATGTTATATAGTTTAGCAACAATGACCGATTTTCGTAAATCTGGCGTGTCGCTATAGCATTTGTTCCACAAGGCCGAGAAGGTGCAAAAAAATCATGGTGATTCTTTTCAGCATGTACATTCAGGATTTGAGTGAAAAAAATATTTTTAATTTTTTTTTAACATGTTTTTCGAATATGTAAGATTTTAGCTTATAAACAAATAGAAGTTACGCCTTATATATTCAAGTTATTTGAAATGTTCTTCAAGATTCCCGTAGATCTCAGCGAGACGCGTAATTTAAAAAAGAGAAAATTCCAATATCTTTATTCTAGGCCGAGATACAAAAACTTTTACGTTTGTTTCATTTGTTATTGTTTAAATAAACATTTTCGCGAAATTCAAGTTTTCGGACATTCGTAATAGTGTTAGGCACAATATTTGATATTATAGAAACCGTTTTGAGCATTTATCTCATGGCAGATCATGATTGCATTCGGTCACTCGCACGCGAAATATACTAACGGCGGCCTCGGTTCAGCCGGGTGACGCTTCCTTCCTGCTAGCCTCGCTCCAAGGCTCCTCTCGCGCGGCTTACTTAACAATTTCCATATCTCCCTTATAAATTGTCGTAAACAAATGAATTTTTTTTTGATTCAACGTAGTTTTTTCTCGTGAATTCAAAAATGTTCGTGAAAATCAATGTTTTTCAATACGTACCCCAAAAATTTTTTTTTTAAATTCAATGTTGATGTTGGGTGGCCTATAAATAATCTTATATTTGAAAGGTGACGAGAAAAAAAGGAAATTTGAATTCGTCCGTAATTTTTTTATTACAATTATCAACTACATACATTCTTACAAGTACCTTATGAAATACTTTTTTTTTTCTTCGGTTCATAGCAAGCGTTATCATCGTTATTTCCTACAATATTTTCATCGTCACTTAATGCAAACGTTACATCCTCCATATCATCTATATCGTCTGAAATTCCTGAAAATTGTTCGTCGATTACGTCATCGTTTAGAACTATTTCAGGTTCGATGACATTCGAACAATTTTGTCCGCAACATTTTTTGCACAATATTGTGCATTTCAGCCCTACTTTTCGACACGCACAATTAGTTTGACATTTTTGTATCGCAACTGCAAGAAATGATTTCCAATAAATTGGCCGAAATTGGGTCTTTTTTACAAGTGATCGGCACCAACATACCGTTGCTTCTTTTCCACCCCCATTGCATTGGATCCTTTGAACAACCGCCTTGCCATTCGCACACTCATAAATAAGTGCGAAGCGAATGTTCATCGCATGCCTCAGCGGTTGGGGGAACACAGCTAAAATTGAACGTACTTTCAAGGGTTGAATTCGTAAAACATTAGTTCTGAAATTCATCAAAAGAGAAGTCATAATTTTTTCGTGCGCCATATAGCGTTATAACGATGTTCTGTCCGGCTGCCTGTATCGAACTTCATTGAAAATACTAGCTTCTCTCTTGAGATAATTACGGTCACTCCTCAAAAGTTAATCAATTTGGCTTTTCCCTGCTTGTACAGCGAAGACGTTGTGTCACAGCCTGTAAAAGCGTGGATAAGGTGTCGTATATCGGGATATATAGGTATATTCTTGCGGTTGCGATACAAGTAAATGTCAAACTAATTGTGCGTGTCGAAAAGTAGGGCTGAAATGCACAATATTGTGCAAAAAATGTTGCGGACAAAATTGTTCGAATGTCATCGAACCTGAAATAGTTCTAAGCGATGACGTAATCGACGAACAATTTTCAGGAATTTCAGACGATATAGATGATACGGAGGATGTAACGTTTGCATTAAGTGACGATGAAAATATTGTAGGGAATAACGATGATAACGCTAGCTATGAACCGGAGAAAAAAAAAAGTATTTCATAAGGTACTTGTAAGAATGTATGTAGTTGATAATTGTAATAAAAAAATCACGGACGAATTCAAATTTCCTTTTTTTCTCGTCACCTTTCAAATATAAGATTATTTATAGGCCACCCAACATCAACATTGAATTTAAAAACAATTTTTGGGGTACGTATTGAAAAATATTGATTTTCACGAACATTTTTAAATTCACGAGAAAAAACTACGTTTAATCAAAAAAAAATTCATTTGTTTACGACAATTTATAAGGGAGATATGGAAATTGTTAAGTAAGCCGCGCGAGAGGAGCCTTGGAGCGAGGCTAGCAGGAAGGAAGCGTCACCCGGCTGAACCGAGGCCGCCGTTAGTATATTTCGCGTGCGAGTGACCGAATGCAATCATGATCTGCCATGAGATAAATGCTCAAAACGGTTTCTATAATATCAAATATTGTGCCTAACACTATTACGAATGTCCGAAAACTTGAATTTCGCGAAAATGTTTATTTAAACAATAACAAATGAAACAAACGTAAAAGTTTTTGTATCTCGGCCTAGAATAAAGATATTGGAATTTTCTCTTTTTTAAATTACGCGTCTCGCTGAGATCTACGGGAATCTTGAAGAACATTTCAAATAACTTGAATATATAAGGCGTAACTTCTATTTGTTTATAAGCTAAAATCTTACATATTCGAAAAACATGTTAAAAAAAAATTAAAAATATTTTTTTTACTCAAATCCTGAATGTACATGCTGAAAAGAATCACCATGATTTTTTTGCACCTTCTCGGCCTTGTGGAACAAATGCTATAGCGACACGCCAGATTTACGAAAATCGGTCATTGTTGCTAAACTATATAACATGGCTGGATAAACCTTACCGGTATCTCTTCAGGAGAGTTTCTTTCAGGTGATGGATGAGTTTGAGGACAGTACTTCATAAATAAACCTCGTAAATACAATGGTAATTTTTTTGAAAAATTTTTGTTTAACAGTGATTTACCGCCAAACTAATAATTCTACGTGATTTTTGCAAAGGACTTATTTTGTAGATTTCATCACGGCGCACATTTTTTGTAGGAAACATTTTTCGATAAATCTTATTCCAAAGATAATAACATCAAAATATGTCTTTTGTTTTTTTCAATAATTTTTTTTTGACAGAAATCGTCATTTCTCGATTCCACAAATTTCACACTATATTCCTTGAGGTCCAAACTACCTACAAAAAAATTGGCGATTTGGCACGGCTGTTGAATAGAACTCATGTATTAGTCTACTGGCCTAATATGTTTTCGATAACCTCTATATCCAAATATGACTCTTCAGCCAAGGTCAATATTTTTTTTTTTCATATAATTGAAAATATCTATCCGCACCTATTTGAAAAAATATATCTATATCGGCATATCAATGGTTGTAAAAAAAGTAAATACTCATTTTCCACGAGTATGACCGTTGCAGCACGGGCATGTGTGGTGCAAAACTGAGAGAGCCTTGTAGATTACTGTTGATTAATCAACTGATACTGGCTGTTACGTGCCCTTTGTACTAGAGACTGCCTGTCGAATATTTGAGATATACAAAAGTACAGTCATGCTAAAAGACACGTAATGGTTCCAACCTGTACTTACCATTCTAAGGACATAACTCATAAAAAATTCTCCGATGTATGGAAATTCCAAATTACCTTTTGGTGACTATAAAAAAATATCTGTGATAACAAATAATTTGGAGAGGCTCTGGATCATGGTATGCTCGCCATTGAAGCGTTCTATCAATCTAGGGAATTTTTTCAAGATCATAGTTCTTAAATTATCTGGATTTGTCAAATCATCTTTCGAACAATCTGTTCAGGCCAGTCTCAAATTACCTACACAGTAGGTTTCAGCTGGCACCTGTCAGAAAACAACTACTCCCCTGGCTGATACCACGAAGGGCATTGAATTATATCCGACCGGTGCCAGTGCAGGTTTCTTCACAGAAGTAAATCCTGCATTTGCTTTCGTCGATACAAATGAAGGAATTGATTTTCAATTATAGGGACGGACACACTCGCAGACCGGTTTCGTCAGTGCAAGGCAGTGCCATCATCAACATAAAGTCGATGACTTCCCATAATTAAAAATCAACATCCTTCAGAGTATCAAGCCTCGACCAAAGCTGATGCGAACAACGAAGTTATTGCGCCATCTGACAATGGACGAGGTATTCCAAAAGCAAACCGAATTCGCCCATTCCTCCTGCGAGGAAAATGTAAAAACATTTGACATAGTCGGTGGGCATACTTGAAGATTGGCGTTAAATAAAATCATCAACAGATTGTTCGAAAGATGATTTGATTTAACGCCAGTCTTCAAGTATGCCCACTGACTATGTCAAATGTTTTTTCTGGATTTGTTCCTGTTGCTTTCATATAGCTTATTTTGATTTTATTACATTCATCCTTATGTAAATTCTTAACCTTTCATTAAAATTGAATCAAAACAAAAATTTAAGGAAGGTGTGACTATGTTTGTTTACTACACGTTGGTGTCTTCAATTTCATACTATCCATAATGACGATAACTGTGAAAATGGATTTACATTTACACTAGCACTGTTAATGGAATGGTATATATTTTGATTTGATATTTTTTGCGCTCATCAATCTCATGATTTTGTCGCTGGTAAGTTTACTGCCGCTTGGAAAAAACAAAAAAAATTAAAGGGTTCACAGAACTTTATTTAGAACTCTCCGAAGTGACCAATCACCAGAAAATCGTTAATATTCCCGAATAACTTTCTCATTACTGTTTGAATCCTATTATTTTGAGGGAAAAATGAAAATGGATTATTTCTTTGTAATTTTTCTGAGTTTTTCACCTACCACAAACTGAAAATATGAGAAATAAAATTGTAGTGTAGAGGAGAACATTTGCTGCGGTAATTGAAAATCAGTTTCTTCCGTATGGAACACGTTCTATTAGTCAATAACTTCTCGTATAACTCAAATGCACATGTCAAAATAATACAAGAACAAATAATCATCAAAATAACTATCGTTAACGTTTCGGAAACCAAATCCGCTTCAAAACTCATAAATATTTCCTTCTAAGATAAATGAGTCATTGAAAATCATAAGGGCCGTCACTTTGAACGATGAGGACTCGAAAGGAAAATTCTCTTGCCCTGGCGGGTTCATTCCAGAATAATGAACGATATTCAGTTTGCATTTGAGAAAATCAGCAAATGGTCACTTATACAGAACCACCAAACGTCATAGGAGGATGAATAAACTTCACTCGTTTCGGTAGTTTCGTTAATAAATAATTTGTTTTTATAAAACACTAATAAAACGCAAATGCTGATAATAACTGAATAGGAAGTAGAGAAAAAGTTGTGAACACAAGAGGACTGTGAGAAATCTCAAGCTTAATGTGAATTCTTTGAAGAGTGCGTTGAATGCGATGATATTACTATCAGTATTGGTATGGAATCGAAAATTTCAATTCCTTCGACTCTTTTGTCAGAGCTGGAATACCCTATTTTTTCTGATGATATGATATACCCAATTTTCATGTGCCCAGTTGGAGAAAGAATCTGTAGTTTGTATGAATTTCAAAGTAGCAAAATGTACGACGTGTCAGCATCGATTTCATCGACTCTCTACAGAAAATTCAGTATTGTAACTCAAATTTAGTAGTCCTGGACGTTACCTCAATATAAAACTATAATAAGAGATTTGGTGAAAAAATCTAAAGGAGTTCTACTTGGTTGTAATTGTCCTTTGAATTGAATTGTACGAATAGCAGCATGTACAAAGTATTGAATTCGAGTATTCCAAGTGTTCTCTCGTCATTCATCTCATCTGATATTTCTGATGAGGCATGATTCCTGAAAAAATTTATCTATAGTTATCGTTGTATAGCATTTTTTTCCTCCACAGATGCCGGAAACCAAGCCAACAACGTTTCTCACTGCCGATTCAGTGCCATTCTGCTCAAGGTGCAACGGATATCTGTCAGTGGGTCCTATCACCATCTTGAACGACAAACCCTTATGTGGCCGATGTCCTGCCAAGAAAGCATTTCCTGCTAGTTTCTATGAGAGACTTGCTCGGCACATGTTTTTCCCATGTATCAATGATCAGTTCGGCTGTAATACAATGCTAGCCTGGGGGGCTGCCAAAGATCACGAAGAAATTTGCAAGTATTCTCCAGAGCCTTGTCCAGCCCTGCAGTGTGTCCAGAAAATCAAGGTAGATTCGATAGTCCAACACTTCCAAACAAACCACAAAGAACTGCTCGTTTCTGGACGAGAATTCAGAGTTCCCTTTGCTCATGGGGAAGAAAATAGTCTGGTGAACAAACTGGTTTTGTGGAAGGATCAAGTTTTCGTGCTCAAACTAAACTTCTCCTCCGACTGTTGCTTCTGTAGTATTTCAACCTGGTTCAACTCAGGTACTGGAAAGCTCAAATACAATCTACTCCTGGAGGATGGAGAAAAAAAACACAGCATGCTGATCAAAGATCTTTCTATTCTGAAATACAAAGATAATCATCACGACAAAACTGCAATGATCAAACTTGATGTGAATACTTTGAAGAGTGCATTGAATGCCAAGGTGGTAAACAGTACTATCAGTATTGGAATGGAATCAGCGAATTCCAATCCCTTCAACCAGGGTCTTTTGTCAGAGCTGGAATGCCCTATTTGTACTGATTACATGAAATCTCCAATTTTCATGTGTCCAGTTGGGCATAGTATCTGTAGTTCGTGTAAATTCAAAGTAGCAAAATGTCCGACATGTCAAGTTCCCTTGCAGGAAAACAGAAATTTTGCTCTCGAAAAGGTTATAGAACACATTCTGTTTCCTTGTAAAAATGTAAATATGGGATGCAGTTTCACTGGTTCATCGTCCAACTTAGCTTCACATGAAAAAGTGTGTATTAATGGTTCTAAAAACATGACAAAATGTTACGTCAACTATTCAGAAAAATGCACTTGGAGTGGGGACCTTAAGGAAATGATGTCTCATTTCATTCTGAAGCACCCCGACTCTTATTTTGATATGAATTGCTCAACTGTATTGAAATGGAAAACTTTTGATGTTATGAAATGTTTCACCGAGTACAATGGTCAGATCTTCAAGATACATTTGATCAGAAATACAAACCTAGGTCTTCAATTTGGCGTTAAACTCGTTAAAAAATCATCATCGAATATTTCAAAATATCAGTTTTATGTCGATTTCAGAGATCTCAACAAAAATAACAGGATTCTGAAGGTGAATGCCGATTGCGTCTCCTCTCGATATGATGATGATAACTTGAATTTGAACAACTCGTTTATTATTCATTACCAACTGTTGAAACATTTCATCAAAGATAATAATGTTGAATTCCAATTGCATATAGTAGAATGTTGACGAAATTACCAATATTA
The DNA here is from genome assembly GCA_032362365.1 of Zygogramma bicolorata. Classification (NCBI taxonomy): domain Eukaryota; kingdom Metazoa; phylum Arthropoda; class Insecta; order Coleoptera; family Chrysomelidae; genus Zygogramma; species Zygogramma bicolorata. Next base: position 5,208,070 of record JAVJAQ010006102.1, on the reverse strand, counting down.
TAATTCACGCGTGTATCAAGAAATATTCTACAAAATAAATTAGAATTTGAATTCACTTATCATTCGATATGAAAATCCACTAAAGTTTTGTGTACTCTTTTCTACAGAAATTATGATTTTTTTAGGGAGAACTTAGGAAGACACTTTTGCGGATTTACAATCATAGTTAATCATTCTACTTTCGTATACATAATGCAAAACATCATCTATGATAGTTTTGAAACCAATCATTCGTAGTGCTACTTTATCAGTTTCCAATAATTCGAGGATGAATCCCTTTTTCGGACATAAAATTCAGTTGTTGCCATTATCCTTCGACAATTTTTTTGATGGATCTTGATATTTCACATGATATTTTTTTTTTAATATTTGCAAAAATGAACTTCCGATCTCTCATCGAATATATACGAAAGTAGTATTTGGGAAATTAATTGTATATTTTTGTGAAAAAAAAATTGAGGAAGTCGAAAGAAATCAAATAATTAGCAAACGCCCTCTCCTGATACGTGTGTATCACTCGTATACATCGGCATCTGATTCATTCAAGAAAAAGTAGCAAGAGTCCATCTGAGACATGTACTCTCTTGCCAATATGTCGCGACAGGCGGTGAATCACTGAGAAGCTATTTTTTCACGCTCAATTTGTACACCAGACACTCGAAACTTGAATGAAACTAACAACATTCATATGATTTCTCGACACGACTAGAGAGGAGTCCGCTATAAAATGTCATTCATAATGATAACATTTCTTTTAATAGAAGTTTTGTTTTCTTTTTACATTGACTTGGGGAAGAAAAAGGCAAAAATCACTTCTTCAATTCTCATAGGTTGAAGTTATGAAAGCAAGCTAACTTACCTCAATATACAAAGTGAAGTGTAAAAATAAAAACGGTATTTATAAAATATCATAAATATTCTTACACCGATTTGGTTGAAATTTGCTGCAATGATTTGAAGTACTAAAGGTGCTAATTCAGCTCTACCTAGATTGAAATTATTAGGTGTAGTGGCGTCTTAGTGGGCCCCAATGCCAACGATATTGGGAAAATAAATTACGCCACTGACTTTTATTATTGTTTTCAATTTTTTTTAGATTATTAAACTGATAATACAACTTTTTCGTCGTTTGTGATTTCTTCGTATCCAGCCTTGTTTTCGAGAAAAAAAATTGAAACCACTTTGCATATCATGAACACCTGCTTTGGAACCAGCTAACAGTGATAGTGATGTCATATCAGTGGAAGTCAGAGTTGTCGATAATAAGTGCCTTATCACTTAAAATTACTGTAGCAAATTCCAACCAATTCGGTGTAAGGATATTTATGACATATTTTTTTTAAACTTCAACACCCTGTATCAAACGACCTGAAAACTCCCACTGTGAAGTTTCGTGCCGTTGTTAGGAAACACCCTGTAGAACAAATCCTAGAAAATTTATACAAATGAAAGAAACTGAAACTGACCTAAAAATCAGTTGAAATTGAAATATCTAGAATTTTTAGAAGTGAGAAATATACTTCAAATATTATATTACGTAACTGGAAGATTTCTTTTTGATTGTTGAAAGAACAAATTCCAGTAGCATTTTTTGCAAACGAACACAAATAACTCGTGAAAACTATACAAATCGAATTGAAGCATAAACTTTTTTTTCGGTTATGAATAACTTCGCGTTACTAGTTTATTGTTGTGTTTTGTTTCTCAGTTATCAACTACATAACAATCAAGATGCATTTATTCCTGGTGAAATGACTTCTATACCAGTACAATATCAATTGTTTTCGTCAAAAACGCTAGACCTATTGCTCACTTGATAATGACATCCACGGAAATTCACATTCCTGAAATTTGTTAACAGATGGCGCCAAGCTGAAACTCTAGACACATGACATTATGGATTCTGCAGAAATTTCTGTTAGCAAATTCTTCTGGAAGAACTCGTGCAGAGTCAGATTATTACTTTTTTTTCAATACTGATGGGGGATGAAGATACACTAGTTCTGTCTAGACTTGCATGAGTTCTTGCCTGAGAATTCACTAAACTTTTGATATTTGTCTGTTTCTGTTTAGACAACATATTATGTTGAACTTGGAAATTCCGGAAAGCAATCAGGAAATAACACAAATATATCTTCTACCGAAGTAAACACTGAGCAACATGAACTTTGTTTTTATCATCGTCAGGATAATCTCACGTTATATTGACCAGCTGAAATTGAGTACATGAATTGAATGTTTCGTACTAACCATCAGAACTTGATAAAGATGAATAGACGAGTGATTATTTTGTCCACAAATAATACAAAAGCGTTTGATATCCCTTGGGAAACACTATTCAAAAAAACACTTGATTTAAATACTAAACAAACGGAAAACGATCAACTACTAATATTTGAAACAACACTTAAATTAATTACTGAACAAACAACTAATAATTAAAAGCAACGATTGATAAACGACAAATAGCTAAGAAAACTACGGTACAGAATGGGACTGGAAACGACAAATAGCTGGCTGAAAAAAACAGTAAAATTATGGAAAACTTCGAGCACAATTCAAATAAATTGTAATGTAAATGTCAAAAGATGACAGAATTCGATTTTGCACCATCTACTGGAAATCGCAGTAAATTCCTTGGATATGACTGATCGTCCCTAGAGTTTTTGACAAAACAATATCGAATCGGAAATCGCACCAGGAATATATGCATCTTGATAACAATGAATACTGTGTGACAGCCATTATTTTGTGTTGAATGAATTCTTTCTTCGTACATTTTTGGGGTTCTCAAACTTACACAACCTGAAAATGAGAATTAATATTGGAATGAGTGAAAGCTAGTAGGGCAGATTTCTAATCCACTGCTGGCAAGGAAAAGCAATACCAGGACACGGAAGTTGAAGGAATGTTTTTATCACGGTGTCTGAGAATACTCACATCTCAATGAATTCAAGAAAAAAGACAAAATAATATTGAATATCAAATCTTTGACAGATTTCTGAGAATGAACCCAAAAGATGAATATTTGTGAAAAAGTTATATTTGTGAAGAAGTTTTGGGAACGGTAGTCTATTTGATTTCGAAACGATAACAATGATAAGTATTTTTATAATAATTGATAGTTTTATTTCATTTTTGATTGGCAAATTTGAGTTATAAGAGAAGTTGCTGACTATTGTTCCATTAAAAAACACCTATTTTTCAATTAACGCAGCTACTCGAAGTAGATTGGAAATCTGCCCTTCTACATTTGTATAGATTCCAATATTGATTCTTTTTTTTCCAGAGTGTGGTGGGTAAGGAACCTGAAAAACCTACAAAGGAAAGAAAATGAATTTCACATACCCGTGTCGACATACATATCACCGTAAAACTAGCTCGAGAATGAAATCAGAATATTTTCTTGGATGATTGATCAAATGGAATAACTCAACATGCATCTACAATTGAGTCAGGCATTGTCCAAGTCGATGCAGTAATAGACGAGTTGATCTCCCTTGTATTGTAGTCACTGAGGAGGCATAAATCTCTTTTCAACAAGGATTCACATGTCAGATCGCGAAGTGTTATTGTCCCTTGAAATCATAGAGGAGTCCTTGTAATCCGTGCCACAACTATATTCTGAAAATGTTCCAACTCTCTGACGGCTGAAGTTGTATTTAGGATCATGTATCATTGATAGCTTTTCTGTACAACCACAGATGATAATTAGCCCCTGGTCTCATCGAAAACATGCGTTTAGTCAAAGACAATGTCATATCACAGCGTGTATCATTATATGGAATTATATCAAATGTGAAATCTGTGAAACATGGTATGCCCCAGGGTTCTGCACTGAGCTAAATTTGTTTTATGGCCTATATTTCCTGAATATTGTTTTCTTTCCACGGGCAATGCCACGTTGGTGGTGTTTCACAATGTGGATGTCTGAAAACCCTGGTGTTGCAATTGATGCTATATTGTTTAGAATTTCATGGTAAAACTTTTACAGATAATAATATTTATCATTATTTCATCGCTAGATGACGCCCATGTCAGAAATTAGGAACGTCATATGATCTGATACTTTTTCCGAAAAATATAAAATTCCACTTCCAGCTGATTTTGAGTTCTTTCATTTTTCACCTTAGTGTTGAGTAGTTTTGTTATACAAAGTCAACTCTGTTTTTCGTTCAGAGGTGCTTCGTGTTTTGAATCTTGTGATATATATTACCACTTTTTCTATTGTGGGTCGATATTCTGAAGCCACAGAAAGAAATTTTCATTCATTTGCAATACCGAAGGACAGTACATGGTATCTGAATTAATCAATATACTTACATAAATCATTCACGCAAATATTTTGAAGCATAATGAAAATATCGTTAAGATCGATTTTGAAATTTATTGTCTTTCTAAGAAATGACTGTTTGCCTTTCGATCCGAGGTGAAGTTTTGTTATCATTTATCATCATGTTTTAAAAATCTTCTCACAAAAACTTTTATTCCGGTGTGTACTATAAAAATGAGAAGGCAATGCGCATTGCTTCCCCTTGGTTCAGAAGTTATCGCCTTTCATATTTGGGAAGACAAGCGTTTTTCATCTTTTTTGCACTATGAAAACAGCACATGTTACTCGTCACATTTACACCTTTGGTATGCTTCAATCTATTTTTTCCACAAATATTTGCATTTCACATGAATAACTCCATTTTGAAATTTCCTGATGCTCTGTTAAGAAATTGGAAGTGCATTGTCATCACCAAGGTTTTTGAGCATTTCAGTTACATTAGTGTGAATGATTTTGATTGATTCTTCCAACGCCACCATGAAGTCTGTAACTAACTAGTTTGCTCCACATAAACTTCTTCATGTTGACAGACTAGCCAGGAATTTATCAAGCGTGATACTTAAGATTCATAGACTCAACGAATTCGCCGAAATCAGAGCAGTCGAATCTTCTTACTTCGGACTCTTCCACAGTCACATGGTATATATATGCCATAGTGTTGTAAGGGGATTCTTGTCAGCCCAAAAAAAATGTTTTGCTGAAAAGAGTTATACGTTTGATAACGATTTATGATTTTTGTGTTTTGACTTACTACAAACATTTGTTCAAATGTATCATGTAGCATATAAACTATTCATGAATACTGTCTCAGAGGGAGTGATTGTTTGACCATGGTAGCAATCCCTCTTGTGTTCCATCGAGCACGTTCTCATATTCCTTATGGTTCTATCGTAGACGCACTCGAAATAACTACAAGTTATACCCCTGGTGTAGTTAGTGAATCTCCTGTGTCCTTAGTTGATGAGACCATACTGTAATGTTTTTCTGAATTTGAAATTTGCTCGCACCATTTGATAATCCGTTACACCATTGATTGCCGTCTCGATTAAACATTTATCTGACCCAAATAGCGTGGTTGAGTTCAATCTCAGTGTTACCGTTTTCACAAAGTGTTCAAATAACGTAATTCCTCTTTTAGCCCTCCGGTTCATAGATACGCCTTGACGCCTTGACGTTTTTAAAAAGTCTTGATGGCACTCTGAATATCTTGTGATTGGATTTATTGAAACCACAAAAAACAGCATCGAAACGGACTTTTATACACTAAATGAGTCTTATACAAATCATACTCAGATTCAACTTTCAGAAATAAATGTCTCATATACAAATCATACTCAGATTTGTAACTGGAGCTGTCTGTACTGGGGAAAATATTCTCTTTTTTTCTCTGTCTTTCTACTCTGATTCATTTGAGCCAATAGACAATTTCAATTTTTTTTATACATATTCATATATATGAATTCTTCAGCTTGATCGATTTCAATGCCTGATAGTTGGATTTCTTGGTACAACAGTAATCAAAATTTAAAATATAACCTTCGAATGAGTAGATATTATTTGACTCAGCATATATTTTTTTTATATCAACTGAACTTTCGACTACGCTATTCTCTTCGAACAAATTTCTGAATAGAATCTAAATCTAAAGTAAAATAGAAGAAGTACATTACAGCTAGAAAAGAAGTCTGTATAAATTTCAAAGCGCAGTAATGAAAAATAATTTTTGCCTATGTAGAATCCAGTTTTTCTACACATCCGTCGTCAACACTGAAAAGGTATGGAATTTGACTATTGCATTTCGCGTTGTGCATACGTCATTTTCAAAAGAATTTCAGAACTTTCTCGAGAGTATATGAGACATTTATTTCTGAAAGTTTTCAATCTTGAATATTTATGATTCAAAATGATTGTTCTCATGATGATCGTTACATTTTTTGACTATATAGGGAATCATTCAATATATCATATCTGAAGAGGTATTATTGATTGTGCTGAGATGATTCTAGTTGTGAAAAATTTGTATGCCTATATTTCCATTACATGCGATACTTGGAGTCTTCTTCTTCTTCAGCAATAAAAAATTTGGCATTACAAAAATCTATCTATCGATAGCTTTGTTCTGTAGAGTCAGCTCCAGTTTCCATATATTAATTCATGAAATAATATTGTTCCCAATAACTTTACAATTGGAACTCTGATGATAATACTACTATTAGAACATATATTTCAATTAAGTCTTCATGAAGTGGATCATTCCACAATTTCAGTAGTTATTGGATTAACTGATACATTTTTCTTGTTGTATCATAGGAGATTCTATTTCAATTCATTATAGACAGAGAATATACATAATGCCAATATCAGGTCATGAGTAAGTATATGGTATACTTCTCCAATAAAATTTTATCTTACAGAGTGAAAAACTTCTCACGTGATTGAATTCATAAAATTTCTTATTAACACGCAGATTTTTCTGAATTCACATAAACTTCTCATTCAACGAAAACATATCCTACCGTTATCCTCTGGTGGATTTAGCAATAACTTCAATGATTGGGGTAGGGTATCACCTGAAAAATTATTTACATAAAATGATATTTCATTTGATAATACAAGCATAACTCCGTATGAGATATAACATTCGCTATCTAGGGTTGTATTTAGCGGAAGAAAACCAAAAAATGAGATTTTTTGTATTTGAATAAGGTCCAATATTTGAAATTGACTAGCTTTTTGAAATTTATAAATGAATGATTTCATTTAAAGAAAGTGATCGATTTTAATATCATTTTCTATGGTGAGATCGATACCATGTCGACTTATGGTTTTCTTTCATTTGGAGGTATATCATCAATTTACGAGAAGCAGAAATGTAAGGTCAAACTCCTGCACTTCACCCCTCAACCTGAAGTAGCAATCATTCATTAATAACAAATCCCCCTGTATATGCCATGATTAAATTCATCTGGCACTTTCTGTAGTATATCTTCACCATATAAGAGCTATAATTTTGTTTACATTTGTATCACCAAAACTTAATACCTATTTCCTCTATGTTGGAAAATATTAGAATGTCCTTTTCAGGAATTGCATTCTGAATTCTGATTTCATCTTCGGTGATATAAAATATCATTTATTATGAAACTATATCCCCTGAAATAGCTTTTTGTGTTGTTGTTTTTGTGAGGAAATATATTGTTTACCTTTTTGGTACGGTGTCATTTTGAATATATTCTACACACAACATACATAATGGCGTTAAAGTCAGAATTGACAAAACTGAATGAAGTTCAAGCAGTGTTTTTTCTCTTCGAGGCCCTAACTATTCTTGTTTTTTTTTCCAGAATATCTCCAAGAATAATAATCTAATTTCTTTTACAGCAAGGTACTTGAGAAAAATAATATAATTCATGAATACTGCGCCTGCCAACTTCAAATCGTTTCAGTTATTCATTCTGCTATGGTGGTACAACTGCCAAAGAGGTGATTTGTCAAATGCAAAGTTCCGGAAAAACTGATGAGTAAAAATAATAGATCAACAGCGTTTTAATGAATCTTTTCATCTATAGTATGTGACCTTGTGAAGGATTTGAAAATGATGTTGAAAAGAGAAAAAATTACTCTGAAAAGAACACATGATGAACACACTTGTCAAAAATACTCCCAAGTTCGTTCCCAATGCAAAGAGTTGAGTAAGAATTGTTACGAAAATTACCTGAAAAAAATTAGTTTGTTATTAAACAAAACCCGAAGTTTTTCTTGTAATAAATTCCTACTTTACGCAAGACATCATCATCCCCTCCATCCATATATTTGAAGAACCAGTCCAATCGTAGTGGAAATGAATCAGTAAATTTGTTTGCGAAACACCGCAAGAGTTTATTCTTGAATAGGCTTTGAAATTCCAAACTATAGTTATGAAAATACAGTTGATATAAACGAAATTAATATTGGATTGCTTGGTGTTTTTGATGCTACCCACAACTTGAGGTTCTGGGTTACTAGAACAATAGCTATATAACACCCATATACAAATCAGGTAACAGGGAGGATGTAACCAATTATGGAGAAATTTATATTCAGTCTGCAATACCAAAGTTAATGGCTAAACTGGTAATTTGTCAGTTGGCTTGAAAGTAAACAGATTGATTCTATCTCTACTGATTTTTCGAAGGCATTTGATAGGGTCAACCAGTTATTGTTGTTAGACAAGCTAAGCTCTAGTTTTAGGAACTGTTATACTAGATTGGATTGAAAGTTTCCTAACAAAAACTTATCAGTGTTGGAAATAATAGAACGATACCTGTAACCTCCGGTGTACCACATGGATCTCATTATGGACCATTATTGTTCGAAGTGTTCATCACATTTTTCAAATAGGAAAATATCCACTGTTACGACTACAACATTGATGGAAGAGTACTCGACAGAGTAAACGAAATCAGATAACCTAGGATTAATTAATATTAGAAATTGAACTTTAAAAGTCACCTGAATGATGTTTCTGCAAAGGGGAGTGAAATGTTAGGTTTTATAATGAGAAATGGTGGAGAGCTGTCAGTAGATTGGTTTCCATACTATAAATGAAACATTGGCAAAATAGAAAATGTTGAAATTCCATTTCTGAATTTTCAAAATGGGGACATAGTCGAACTTCGACCAACAAAACACGTTAAATAAGCTTCACTTATACTGAACTTGCTACACGGCAACTTCAACATGATATGACATTTATTTGCAAACACTGATTAGTGGAGTCGACTTTCCTTATCTTCAAGAAACAATTCATTCCAATGTAACATCACACCATACAAGAAATCAATTATTTTCAATAAAAAATTACATCACAAATTATGGTCACAACACACCAATGTTCAGATGCATGAGTTCTAGTGTAATAAGTTCAATGTTGATCATTTTATAGACTCATTGAGTAAACTCCGATAAATTTCCGAGATGATTAGAAGATTAGAATATTGTATATGCACAAAATGTATTTTTGTAGTTGTAGTCCACAATTATGTAGATGTAATTATATGGTAGAAATGGTGAATCCGTTAATAAATAAACAAATGAAATGAATAAATGAAAATTATTATTACCAATTTTATTATAGCGTGTCTGAAATACTCATTTGATCACTGGAAAAATCTCAGATCTCTGACAGAGTTTCAAAAAACTTTGTAGGAGAGAAGTGTTCGTGATTAGTTTTGAAAACGGAAACTGATTTGTTCTTCGAAATATCAACAGAACAAACATTTCTGTGAGTGGCAAATTCACATTATACGAGAAGGTGCTGACTAATAGGACCTTTCATTTAAAAGGAACTGTTTTTCATTAAAGTAGAAACTCTTCGGGGCATATAAGAAATATGTTCCAATACACTTGCATAGGTATATTTCAATCCAATTCTTCAAAATGTGGTTAGTTGCTAACAGAAAAAACTACAAAGAAAACATTCATCTATCACAAACCAATAACTTTCAAATAGAACTTACCTATCACTTATGTTATATTGAGTGTTACTCATTGGACTTTTTTATTATTCTGATTACGGGTTTCCAATATTCCCTCTTGAAATGTATATGGTATAATATATTCATCAAGAAATCATGACTCGAGCCTTGCAACTTATAAAATTGAGAGCTTTTATGAATCTACAGGGAAACACTTCTACACAACTTTCATTTCATGATAATCTCAGTCTCCTCACCAGGACAAGTCCTATGCTTGACTCCTGTGTCTGATGCTGTCCTTTGTTCGACTAATTCGGGATGATTTAAATCCTCTGTCATATATCTCGAATTCTAAAAGTGTCTCACTTGTGTGAAGTCACCATATGCACCATAGTGCGGAGTTTATCCCTCCCTGACCCCACACTTCAAACCCTATAGCTATTAAACCGATCCAGAATTAAATAACAAAGGATTCACTCAGACAGTTGACAACTTTAAATTGGTTTTCATTGATCGCCATTTAAATGTAAATTGCCGAGTTGCAGTCAAAATATTAAGCAATTATTCAAATTCGTTTCGGAGATTGAAAGTTGGACGCGTTATTGTTGAACTGATTTTTCTGTTCTCGATTGGGCGAAAATATGTTGTGAATTGACAAAAAATAAAAGGAGAGAGATAAGTTCAGAAAAGCAAAGTCAATCGAACTTTTGTTAGATGGAATTTTGCATAATTTCAAACCAGAAGAGAGAAGTCCTATCCAAACTGAAACCGAACTATTCTTTTATAGGAGCGTACGGGAAAATGGTGTTCTCTGTGCGCATTTCAGTTAAGAAAATGATTCAATATCGATTCGAATAATAATATTGTAACATAGTCTAAGAAAGTTGAAATAAAGGTAATTTCTGAATAAAAAATTGACTTTTTTTATATATGCAGATTCACACGAAAGGGAAGCCCTGTAATGTTCGAAGAACAGCGCGTGAATCAAGGGACAGGAGATACGAATTAACATTCACTTTGAATTTTTGAAGTGTGTGAGCCTCGAGAAAAAACCTCTCTGGGCAAGGAGTTCCAAAGCTCAGCTGTTCTATTGAAAACATATCCTTGAGCAAGAGAGGTTCAACAGGTCTCCAAGTACACAACAAAAGGGTGGGAATTATGTACTCGTCGAGTCATGCGTGTAGATATTGCCGAGAGTGGAACGATTGATATCAAATTAGGAGAGCACCGACCGGGAAAATATCTATAGGAGAGACAAGTCTCCGACCCTTCTACGATGTTCCAATGAAGTGAGCGAGTCTGAGAGCGAATAATCAATAACAAGACGGATTGCCTTTCTCTGAATTGAATCGAGAAGCCTCAATGAATGTTTTGGTGCCGAACTCCACATATGAGAACTATATTCAAAGACAGGTCGTATCTGAGCCTTGTAGATCATCAAAAGCTGACGAGAAGTGAAGTATTCCTTCGCACGAAATAGAGATCCAAGTTTCTTGGAAGCACCTCTAGCGACCGATCTCCCATGAGAGATTATTACTGATCGTAATTCCTAGCATCGAAATACTTGACTCTGAAGGAGCAGTTACTCCTGAAATCTGAATACTAGATGATGATAGATCGGGTTTCCCTGAGAAGAGACATACCTGGGTTTTCCTAGCATTAAATTCCACCAAGTTCATGTTACCCCATTCTATTATTTTCACAAAGTCATCGTTAATTTTACTGACGTGAATGTTTCTTTGAATTTTTGCTTCTCGAGCTGGTATGGGGACTCTGGAAGAGAAACTAGTATGAAGAGTACTGTCGTCCGCAAACTCTTTTTTTTCGCTGTGGTCACTATAATAGGGCACGGTGTGAGAACAGTGATTGGTTGTTTTCGTGAATCCACTATTCAATAAGAACATAGGCGCCTGTGACATTAACTTTCATTGGCTGATGTCGAATTATTCATTAACGAAAACTGCTAGATTCCACGTGTGAATGAGATCGTAATGTGAATAGAAGTTTTTATAATAGGCAGGAGTGAATAATAATAGCGATATTATGGATATCAGTAACTCTTTTCCGGAGATGCGGGAATCAGCAACTTCGGCCACGCTGAAATCACTCACCATGAAACAGCAAACTTCATACGAAAAACATATCCGAGACCTGACATCAGAACCAAAATGTCGATGATTTTTCAGAAATGGTCCTGTTTCCCATTTCTCAAATAGTTGGAGAGCTGCTAATGGGGACACCAGATTCTGCGCACAGAGTATAGGTGCAAAAAAATAAGGCCCGATAAAAGAGTTTTATTCAGAAGCCAAAATCTTCAATGTAAAATTGAGGTAATTTTACAATGAGTAATAAATGAGGCAGAAACTTACAAGGGGATTTACATGGGAAAAAAATCATAGTTGATATTTTTCTATATTAAATGAAGTGTTTTAATCAGAAGCCAACAATCTTTAATGTAATATTGAGGTAAATTTACAATGAATAATAAATGAAGCGGGCACTTTCAAGGGGGTTAACATGAAAAAAAAATTCGAAGTTGTTTATTCAGAAGCCAACAATCGTTAATGTGGAATCGAGGTAATTCTACAATCAATAATAAATGAGGCAGACACTTGCAAGGAAGTTAATATGAAATGAATATTCTGCAAAGTTGTTCTTTTTTCTACAGTCATTAAATGACGTGTTTTATTCATTTATTACAGAAAAAACAAAAACAATAAATTAATTTTTTCCATGTTAACCCCCTAGAAAGTGACAGCCGCATTATTATCCATTAAAAAATTATGTCAATTCAACATTAAAGATTGTAGGCTTCTGAATAAAATACTTCATTTGGGGGATATTTTTTACACCTGTCCTCTATGCGCAGTACCTGGTGTCCCAAGGTAGGTCTAGCCAACACATACTCACCTTCATATCTTTCCAAGAGAAGCATTATAGCAAAATTTCACAAAACACTTCATGAAACTTGCGTCAGCAGCTCTTAGACTATAGTAAAGTTGACCATAAATTTATTTATTCATTTATTTATTTTATTTATTCATTTATTTATTTACGGGTGAACCCCATTTTTTGTTTACAATAAATGATGTAGCACGAAGCTTATAATATACTATTTATCTTATACTACTACTGATTTTAAATTACATTTGTGTACAACAAAGACAAAATTAACTTATACATATTTATATAACTGAACGGCGAGATATTTCTTTCTCAAAAGTATTTTCATTATCACAGAAGAAATTGATTTTATCACAGTAGTTATTTCCCAGTCTCAACATTTTAGATAAAGGAGAATGATAGCCATAGTTGGTTGAGTGATATGGTGTATTAAATAGCTTTATTTGTCTAGTGGACCTCTGCGGAACGTTGAAATGAATAAGAGATAGGATTTCCGGACAATCAATGAGACCAGACATAATTTTGAATAGATAAACCAATGACGCAGTTATTCTTCTATCCTCAAGACTCGACAAAGATAATAAACTCATCACTTCATTGTAATTGTATTCACCTCTGACCAACCCTAGTTTGTATGCAATGATCCTTAGAAATTTATTTACTCTAACCGATTGAGAACGTCCAATTAGGTAACTGCTTATCCATTCTAACATATTGCCGGAGAAACCAATGGCAGATAATTTTTTTATCAATAAGTTATGGCTAACCCTATCAAAAGCTTTTGAGAAGTCGGTGTAGATAGCATCTACCTGCACCGACCTCTCTAGTGCTTGTGTTATATAGTGCTGATAGTACAATAAGTTTTATGCTGTGGAACGTCCAGATGTAAATCCATGTTGCTCTTGTAATATCAAGGGTCTACAAATATTTGTGAGTATTTTGGCAACAAGCTGATCTGAAACTTTTGGAATAGCTGATTGAATACATATTCCCCTATAGTTCTCAACTTTTTCTTTCGAGCCACTTTTATGAATAGGACAGATGAAGCTCTGTTTCCAAGCATCAGGGAACGTGCCACTGATCAGTGATTTATTGAATAGAATGAAAAGAGGAGTTGATAAAGTATATACACACTGTTTAAGGAAAAATGAGGGAATACCGTCTGGTCCACTCGAAAATTTTGATTTTAAGTTAGATATAGTTTCAAATATTTTTGCTAATTCCAATTCACAAGATGATAAATTTAAAGTTTTATCATATGAAAATTGAGCAGTATCTGGATCTGATTCTACGTGAACTGTAGAAAAGAATTTGGCAAACAAGTCGACTGTACTTGACATATCAGTAGATCTGATGTCATCATAAGTCATTGCATTTGGCATATAACTGGTGTTTTTCTTATCACTAACAAATTTCCAAAAACCTGATCTATGTCAGAATCCACGCAATAGCCATCATGGTGATTGCTTACTTTCAAAAAGGTATATAGAGGTAGATGAAAAAATGTAAAATGCACCTTGCCAAAAAACTATCCATTGTCTCGCAGATTTGCAGATTCGACTATGATAGGCAGTTTATCGTCCTTTGTATAAAAATAACTATCAGAAGTGTTGTGTTGATGCTTGTAGGAATGATATTGATTACAAATTTCGTGAAAGTATACCCTGGAGGATATTGGTATAAGTAGTAACTCCCTCAAATTATTACAAAGCTATTATTTGAATAGATTTCAGTTTGTACCAGTTAAATGTCTAATGAATGGTCAAAAATAAATAAAATATGATGTCTCACGAGGCACTTTCTTGGGCCATACTCTTCTCAACATACTTATACATGAGCGGCATATTTTCCACCCAGAACAAAGGAAAACTTTGGGTTTCACAGATGGCAGTGGAATATTTCATACGGCAAATACATAGCAAGAACTGGGGACCACTGTGGAAGCTAACTTTTCCCTGAATAAAAACTAGTTCAAGTCTAATTTATCCTTAGTAAACTCGGATGAAACTCATACAATACCTCTGAGTTCGAATCAGACCACACGTCCCTCTTACAAGATAATAATTATTATAATGAAAATAGTTCTGCGTAATTATTTTTTACTCATTTCACTCAACACATAACGTTTAACGAATACATAAAGTGCTTTTTGAACGTCATTATTTTGTGGTGAATACATATTTTCTTCGTAGTTTTCTGGGTTTCCTACCTAGCACAATCTGAAAATATTGGAATCTATACAAGTGTAGAAGGGTAGACTTCTCTCTACTCGGGCAAGTGGCTACGTTAATTGAAGAACAGTTCCTTCTGGATAGAACAGTTCCAATTAGAAAGCAACTTCCTCGTATAACTTAAATTTGCCTATCAAAAATTACAAGAACTGATATGTAAATAAAAATACCCATCGTTAACGTTTCGGAAACTGAATCCGCTTCCGTTCTCAAAACTATTATTAGGAAACCACGGAATGTACATGAGAGATAGTAATAGTTTGAAAAAGTTTTCGGAGTCTTCAAATTACTCTATAGGAAAGGCGTTGTGTCATAGCAGTTACTGCACTGCCACATTGATATCGATCTTGGTTTGTTGATTTAAAGAAGTGGTTTCAACTCATTTTATGAAATATACGTTTTTCTACGAATACTACTGCACATATCATCAACAGGGAATGCTTGCTGAATATTTGATGTTACTCGTTTTATAAAAGTTTCGTATTATTTTTGCACTGATATAGAAAATAAAGAAGAAAAAAAATCACTTCCTTGAGGGCAATACATCTCCATCTTGTCGTAAATCCTCAAATGGCAGTTAGTTCCACATTGTATTTCAAGGAATTAGGTGATTATTGATCATATGCTGCCTGAGTAGCATTTTTGAGATTGAAGGGAAGACTAAAACAGGTAAAGTTCTTCGAATGCTCCTACATAGACGTCTAAAAACAATTTTGTTTTCGAGTGAAATAAGCACTAAGACTAAAACAAAGTTGTATAAATTGGCCCTGAAACTTCTATCTATCTACAAAAATAATTATGTTTCCTGAAATCATTACCAAAGGCTCGGTTTTCTCTGAGAAAAACAAGTTTCTGGGTTTGAGAATGGAATGTTATCACGATGAATGAAATTTTTTGAAATCTACTCTCTACTTGTGTAAAAATGTCTCGAAAATGGTATATGTTCGATTCGAGTTCCGCAATATAGGCATGGTAGGAGAGAAGTTGTTTTAGACAGACTTTCTGTCTTTTCGTGACTTACTCAACTGACTGTATTCTAGAAAGTACTCCCTCTCGTGAATAATTGAATATTTTTGATTGGATAATCGTTTAGTTACAGGGAAATCAATGTTCAAACAGTTTTGTGCTAAGTCCTGGCGAGATGGTTTCAATTTCCGAAAGTTGTATGCAATTTCTTGCTTTTTATTCCTGTCTTCGTATCACTACCCTTGATAATGGTCTGATTCAGTTCTCTAGCAGCAATAATTCGTCCTTCAAAGAAACAAAATCCGGCTAAACCAGCAGAACCAATCAGTCTCGCGCGACGTAACACCAGCACGTTGCAATAAATAAATATCTAATCCTCCTCGATAGAACTCGCTAGTTATACGCTTCCATAACGTTGGCAATTCGACATACCGTAGTCATAATCAGGTCCCCGTTGTATTCTTTTGTTATCGAACAATGGCCAGATGAAACAGACGACGCGCGCTCGTCGACTCTAATGCCACCCATTAATAAATTACACACACGACACCCTTGGGGCACTAAACGATTGTGTTTCGTTATTAGTAGCGTAATGACATCTATTTATATTATAATTGCGGAATTTTAAATGACGGCAACAGTTTATGGCTTAGAAAATTGCCAGGAAGACGAAATGGTGTTGATAGAGCCTGGGTCTTCAGGATCCAGAGGTCCGTCATGAGAGCAACATTGAGCTATTGGAAAAATTGATGATAATTCAAATAAAAAAAGGGACTCAAACTCAAACAGGTGATATATGAAATGGGGAAAACATCGATATCAGAGTTGTTATCGCTCTTTATTATACATGGGATTACTATAAAGCTCTTACTACTAGCGAAAAGTCGAAGATTCACGAAATGATTCCCTGAATTTACATTTTATAATTATCTTATAAACTATCTCTGGGTTAGAACCATTCACCCCAGCTACGTACCTAATCACTCTCTTTTCAATGTACATATCTTTCTTCAAAGGATATGTTATTAACCTATGGACGAGAAAGTGCAGTGCTGCCATTATATGTTGTGGAGAATGATTCGAATGCTTGAGAATGTACCTGAACGTGTTCTCGCCTTTCCTATAAATGTCAAACCCCATTCCTTCTGTTCGTTCCTTATGTAACTCTTCTTTTTTTGGAAGAAAAAGTTTGTGCCGTTAGCTAAAAGTACGGTAGAGCATGTGGTCGAGGTTATGCGAAGGCAATCAAAATTTATACTAAACTGGACGCCACCCAATTCTCCTTTAAAATATTTCTATGACCATGTCCGAAATGGGAAAACACGATTCAAAAAAAAGTTGTAATACACTTAGTGTAAGGTATAAATTGGCTGCACATCGTTATTCACATATTCCTGAAAAAGATGTGGAGAAAACCTGAAGAAAACAAATATATCCCTTTGAATCCCTTCTATTGACAAAGAAATAAGTACAAAAAAATATACAATGTGGGTATAACAAACGTAGAGTCCGCCTGGACTAGATAGATAGATGTTTTGCTCTTACTTTATTTAACCAGAAATTACTAGTGAATACCTTATATAACTGAGTTGGAATATTTTAAGGTTAGCTTTCTTTCAGTACTGTACGAGGGCTGCGCTAATATTCAGGTATAATTATAAATGCATAAATTGATATGATTACATCAGGTCAGATGAGTAAGTAGTTCATGAATTCATAAATAAAGGTTAGAAGGTAATGATATACTGTCCTGTCTAGACTAAGCGGAGTCTAACATCCCACGAAGCCGAAAGTTGTATCATCCACTCTGTTCTGGTAGGCCATAACCAGATATAAAAAGGAAAAACGAACTGGTGTAGATGAATCAATCTTGGGCTGCTCGGTTTGATAGGTGTGAAAGGTGGACCACCTTCTCAATCCTCTAATCCAGGTAAAAGCCGGAAAGACGAATCTCTGGAGAAAGTGATTCAGCTGCCACGTTGATATTGGGCTGCAAAGTTGGGTTATCTTCCGTCCTGGTGAACCCTTAAATCCTCATAACCAGGTACAAGCCGGAAAGATGATTGGGACTGGGAAAATAATCCATCATTGGAACTCCAAAACCATGGAAGTGACAAACTCAATTGTCCCCAAAAAAAAATGGCTGCTTCAGCCAAGCAAGAAAATGGCAGTTGCCAGTTTTCCACCGGAACCCGGCATAAATTCCATACTCAAATAAAATAATCTTCCAACAGGAAAACGTAGGGGATGCCCACTTCAAGGAACGAAGGCGAAACCCCTCCTTAAAACCTTTTGAAAAAGAAATAGAAATTAGCAATTTGCTGAAATGAAGTTAGTTTTTTATACATACCCCTCGCGGAGATTAACCACTTTTAACAGCATGGGTAGCTGCTCCAAATTTCAATAAAAATGTTCCTGGGGCTTCTAGGAACTGAATCCATAACATTATTTGCATTTGTGTCGCAAAATAACGCATAAACAAGTCGATTTCAACTCTATCAGACAAATGCTTTTTGTCGAACAAACAAATCTCGACCCACGGTCGTTCGCGTTTCGAACAGAAAAGGAAACCAAAATGGCCTAGCCTGCTCCGCAGAAAATTATTTAATTTTAAGATGGGTAGCGACATCTAACTGTATGGGTGTTAAGTGGGTTATTAAAATTTGGAAAGAGTCAGGGAACAAGAAAAGATTTTTACTATTCCACGACAATAAAATCCTTCTTTGAAATCGGGCAGTAAAAGCGTGTTAGTACCTCTGGGCCACCTATTGGACAGAAGCCGAATTAAAAAGGTGGTTTAGAGTTCCAGAAATTTCAACACGCTACATGACCAATACATTAAATTAAAAATTACATGGAACTAGACAGAGTTCAATCGATCAGAAGGTCTGTTCATCTTTTTTTTTTCATAATTTCAGTTAGGAAATATATAAAGTATATGCTGGGTAATCGCACGTTAAAAGGTAAGGCCTCGTTGATCCATTGCTCGCACAAGTTTCCACTTCTGAGGGTTGACGTTCGTCAGCTGGTTAACGGAAACGAATAATTTTAGAACAACAACAAATATAATAATTCTATAGTTCGAGGAGATTCATCTTAAATTATCATTCACGAAAGCACTTGGTCGAAAATAATATATGGCAAATTGTAAAATTGTACAGCTCATTTAATCCATCCTGGCACAAACTCAGCTACTTTTCCAGTTGCAAACTGGTAGTGCAGACCGCGACAAAAAAAAGCACCTATTAGGAATAAATTTCAACACAGTGAACAGATGTAATAAATGTTTTTTATCTTCCTATACTTCACAGAGATTACTGGGCATATACGTCATTAGTTCTTTGCCAAGATGGATTATAAGCTGTACGCATGTCGATTGATTGAGTTTGGTATAGAAGTCCAGCCCGGTGCACAATCCTCAAGTGAGTCATATTCAAGATCATTTGAAAATATAGTCATTTCTAAATTAGTTCCAGGTTGGGTACAATGTGATAAAATAATTATACGCCGAGAGGAGGTCAAAAAAAATAATCTGCTGAATGTCACTTTCCTTCCTTCGAATCTTAATTGAACCGTCATTCTGCCCATCGAAGTTAAAAAATTGTTTTTATCCTCGCTAACGTATACACATCGAAAGAGTGATATAAAACAAGCTAACCACAATGGTATATAGTATCTCAGTACCAAACAAATAAAAAATTTGGAGTTATTCACTATTGCACCCCAGTATCCATAAAAAACGTTACCGGTTTATCATTCATTTCCATCATTCACAGCATCTACCTATTCATTTTTGACGTTGGTCTCTCTCACTCATTTTTGACAATTCCATTGCCAATTCTGACAATTTCGCTCCCGATATCTACAAAATCAGTATTCCTCACAATTCTCTCTGGAATTTACGCGCTAGGCTGAACATCTTGTCCAGCAATATGAACATCGAGACGGCTCACTTATGTACTTTTGATATTTTTTGATGAACAGCTTCCATCTTCTTACCAATGGCAGCACTCAGAAGATCGACATTATGTTGTAAATGAGGATCAATGAAGTCTCACAGTCAGAGTGTTCCGTGTTGGGTCCCATCCTCTTTCAAATTATGTGATTGATTTGAAAAAGACTGATACATTTGACAGCCTTAACGTTTCCGCAGATGACATTTTTATTTTAGTAAGGAGAAAAACTCACTCGAACTGCATCTAATAAT
This sequence comes from Zygogramma bicolorata, assembly GCA_032362365.1. Classification (NCBI taxonomy): domain Eukaryota; kingdom Metazoa; phylum Arthropoda; class Insecta; order Coleoptera; family Chrysomelidae; genus Zygogramma; species Zygogramma bicolorata. Next base: position 5,187,973 of record JAVJAQ010006102.1, on the reverse strand, counting down.
GTCACCTAGCTGGTAAAATATATAAATGTGGCGTAACGCTAATTTGCTAACTTCGAATTTCACTAAAACAAATGTCAGGCGCGTATACAGGGGGGGGGGGGTGAAGGGGGAAATTAGAAATTGATAAATCTAAATTTATTAATTAATTTTTCTGTTGCATTATCTTGTGTTGTTGTATCAGTAGGTATATACTTTTCATTTTACTCATATTGATATGTAGTGATGAATACATGAACAAATATCATAATAACGGTTTATTTTAACGTCCTTTGACAAGGCAAATGTAAATAATCTCTTAGGTCTGAAGTTTATTTTCATCGAAAATTATTGTTTACCTTCCGATTTATTTATGAAAAACTGAAGATTAAATAAATCTGACGTTTGACGTTTTTATTCCGCAGTTTCCTAATAATTTAAGTCATTGTGGAAGGCAAGTTTGTAAAAGGCCAATACGCATTTATATTTTGATGAAATGGTGAAAACGCATAATATTCTCAGTAATTACCCCCCCTATAAACTTGAGCTGTATACGCGCATGACAAATGTTATATCATTCCTGAGATGTCTTGATGAAAATCTTTCGGCAAATGGCCTCTTGCATAATGAATTGAATATAACATACAAAAGTTTTGGGTGATTGATACAAGGCTTTTATCTATACGGATGAGAGTGGTTGAGATGCTGGATCATTTCTAATAATAGAATATCGTTCCGGAAAGCATCTGATGCACTCGTTTCATAACCTGTATTGACACTGCAGAAAAGAACTGTAAGATATCTCTGTAGAGTCAACCCCAGAGATTGTAGACATATCTCCACGATCAATATGATATTGAATGTAATTCAAGAGACGGCTTGAGCTGTAATTCTGAGCATTTTTAAGTGAACTCAATATAAGTATTCGCACCCTGTATATGGAAGCTTCATATACAATGTATCAAAATTCATTTGAGAATTCCTCTCACGAAACACCCAATGAAAGAAGTCTTTGTTTCAGTCTAGACGAGATATGAGATGTCAATGTGTAAACCTCTTGATAGACAAAACATCGCCTTCGCGTGGGATCAGTCCGACAAATGGTTACATTCATCCAGCGTGAAAGAATTGCGATTTTTGCAAAATATGCAAAAATGAGAGCGGACGAGAAAAGGTCGCTCTTAGGTAGTTGATCTAGAGACACGGTCAAGAAACAAACTCGCGAACGCGAGGGGACGGCCTTTTTCAGGTTTGTCCCCTCCCAAAATTATGGGGGCGCGTTTCATTACGAGAATCTAATTACGGTCGGGAAAATAAATAACGTCAAATTGATTCGTGTGCAAAGTGCCATTTCTTGGAATACCAAAAAATCTATGGAATGGAATGGAAACAGCCATGCAAGATAGACAGAAGACTTGGTATGTCAATTTTGATGTGTGTTAACGTAAATAACCATTTTGTTCACTTTTGGGAAGAGAATCCATCATTGATTTTATATCTCTTGTTTGAATCACAAGTTGAGGAATCTTTCTGACTCTCTCTGACATCGAGTAGTTATTGAGATGGGCCGTAGGGCGGCCTATATTATACATTTAGCCAGTAGGGCAAATTTAGAGACATTTATTGATATGAGTACATCAGATTTTTGGGTTCTGAGTACACATTTTTTCTGTTTGTGGAACTTTCATTATTCTTATGCATAGAGAAGACCATTGCCGGTCTCAGTTCATTTCTCAATATTTTTGATTAAACTAAATAGTACAGTAAATGTCATTTTTTTGTTATAAATTGTTTTCAATGCATATTTCTTTTGTTATATATATATTTTTTTATCCATTTTGTGAGTTCCTATTTTCATTTCGATGCTAATATATTGCTTGAAGTTATCAGAGGATTTCATTTCCTACAAGCCGCCCTATTTTTAGATTTCAGAGTATACGAGGAAGCAGAAATTAAACCCTAGGTTTCTCACTAAAGACCCTTTCTTCGTTCAAAGGGCAGAATTCACGTTCCTTTCGGAAATTGCCTCAACATCCAAAATTTGACGTGGAGAAATCTACGTCTGGTGACAGTCGCTGCCATTAACAAAAATGATACCCTTTCAGCAATCACCACACTAGTAACAGAGCGGAGGGATTGTAAATTGTAAAGTTGTCTATACTGTAAACATAAACTGATACAGATAGGTTGAAATAGAGGTACAGTGTAGAAGGGCAATAAAGGTAAAACAACAATTACAAACCCTACCGTCCGTTACTGAGCATGAAACGAAATTCAATCCAGTTATAACTAATCATACTCGTTAGTACACAATCATAAAAAACGTAGAATGACAACGGAAAATGAGAGATGCTATGAGATGACACTATTTCTCACACATGTGGTTATTCCTACTTTCACCTGAAAAAATTATAATTTACAACATTCATACTGAATTTACGGAAAAACGAAGTACCACAGAGCCAAGAATTCATGTGATGAATTCTCACCTCACACTTCTTACTTCACCTTCACGGTGAATACCATCTACACAATATTCAACATTTTTTTCCAAGGGAACACATTTTTTTGAATGCATTGTCTAACCAAGTGTGTCGAAACAGCTGTCTGCCATTGGATTTGTGAATGTACTTATTTCGAAAATCTTTCGTATGGAAATTACTTCAAGCGTCTTGAAAAGCGAAGTTCAGACTCATGATACACCTCTCGTAAATTATTTATTCATTCAAATATTTTTCCGATATTCGAATCATTGAATGGGTTCATGTTGACGTTATGGAAGTTTTTACCATTTCATGTTTTTGCAGAAATGACATGAACGTATCATTTTTGAATAAGGCCCTGTGTGTTATTACATATTCACATTTTACTTTGATTTCTTCACGTTCTTCAACATATTTTCTGATACTTGATCACTTTCACAACTTCAATTTGCTCATTATCATGTCGACAGAGCTTCATCAATTCAGTTGAAACCATTCAGCTTGCCCTAACATATCTGAGAATAGTTGAATAATCACTGAGTGTGGGCTTTCACGTCTGGTGTCTGAGCTGATAGCAATTTTCGGGTTTCTTAGCCGTGGTCTCCAGGTTTATGGTCATGATGTTTCATCTTAAACTGCTGTGGACATTGTCGAAGGCGATGCGGCAATAGACGAAGTGTAAAGTAAATTGCCACGTTGCGTTCATTAATACTTGGGAGTTTTTCTGTATTCATTCTCAAACCAGAGGTCCGACTGCCATCTATAATTAGCAGCAATAGATCCCTCAGAAAAATATCTTCATTAATCATTGGGAGATGACTTCGTTTATTCTAAAATGCCAGTATCTATGTTCTGTATATATTCATACTATCCCCTTTATGGTTGAAATTGTTCCCATACTTATGGATTTCTATGGCATCCCTGTATAGTCACGAATAATAGCTTCTGGTTCTATCCAAAAACTAAAACCACTTTCGAAGTAGTTGAATAGGTTAGTTCACTGATCCATCACTAAGAATTATCACAAGAAACCTTGCAAACCGGATTGAACATTGTTGTTCATGTGGCGACTTTGTGAGCATTTGTTTAGTGAAAATCATGTGCATTTGCACAAAAAACTCTGGTTATAATTTGATGGGGGTATATTCGACTCGAAACAAAAGTCTAATAAGTTAACTTTCCACTCATCCCGAATTCATTTTCCACTAACTCAGTGCTGACTCTTGAATTTGGATTTTATTGATGGGTCTGACATGCGGAGGGTGAGTGACAATGGATTCCCGTGAAACAGGAGGGAAGAGACGTGTGTTGGTTCACACATCACTCCGAAAAGGATCAGACACTAATCTTCTAACAAGGACAAAAACAATCGCAATCCCACCCTACCTCCCTAATCTATTAGATTTCAGATTACATGGAACAACTCCCTGACTAGTTTGCAGACCTTTTTTTAAAGCTGATTAAACGCTTTCGGGATTGATTCGATTTGAAAGTTTCTTGGAATTCGTCAGGGACGGTACGTTGCAGGAGTGAGGATTTTAGTGGAATGATTTGCCTTTCTGAGAGTTTGCTTATATCCAAAAATTACAGAAGACCGCAATTCTTAGCAAGTTAGCATCGCACCGGCCCCATTGTAGAAGTCAAAATTTGCAATCTAAATACCCATGAAAGATATTCATCTTCATTGAGATTATTCCTACAGGGTGGTTGTTCCGGAAATGACACCATTGTCTGATTTTCAAATGAAACATCCTGTATTTAATTTTTTTTTCAAATCTACATTGTTTTCTGAATCCAATGGTCTCCCACAGTGGATATTTGAATAATAGATTGGGACGTAGGATTCTGTTGAGTAGCTTGCAGGATCACCCGGGTTAACCCCTTTAGACGTTTTCTAGGTTCTCGCGGATTGTCGTGAAAGTTGTTTTGAAACAGAGTACAACTTTTGGCGTTACGTTGAATTCTTCTTGCTAGTTACCGAATACATTGTTGGAGATCGTATTGAAAACATAAATGAATTGAAAAGGGCACAGGTTCATAACAGAAACGAGTAAGTAGATATGCAGCTCAACTCAATTTTTTGAGTATAAATAATGAAAGGGGAAGGGATTGAAGGAAGCCACTGTATATAGTTTATAATAATGATGTTTTTGCTGTTACTCATTTTATTGAGAAATATGGATGAATCAACATTAAATTTAGGTATAAATCGTTGGTTTCAACATTGTTTTCTTATATCCTTCTCATTTTCAGTAAATTGTTGTTGAAAGTTGTTGTCATCATTCGATTTGATTTGAATCCATCAACTTTCATGAAGATCCATTTTCCTGCCCTAGATTCCAAGGTATAAAACTGTCCAACAATTTATTCAGTAATTAATAATAACAGTTTTCCGGAACGCCAAAAGTTTTTATGTTTCATGACAACTTCCAGAATTACTGGGTTGGATGAGTGAGTGGAAAGATGAATAAATCGATGACAAAAACAAAAGTTACAAAAATACACAAGAAAATAGATGAATAAAGCCAAAAATAATCCAAAAACTTCAAAATGAGCCGTGATGAAAACAAGGATGGAATGGAAATGCTAAACAAGTTAAATGATTAAACTCAAAAAAAACATTTGTAAACAAAGTGAGTGTAGTGTTATCACGAAGTTTTCATCATCCGGAGTTTTCAGGTCGTAATGAAACTGTTGTCTCCACAACTTTCTATAGGAATACTTATGGTGAGTAGGTGCAAATTATAGTCAATCATACATTTCTGTCGATCGGATCACTTATATTTTTGTGTCAACCAATTTGTCGACCTTATTTACTATATATAATTGATGATAATATATGGGAAATCATTCTACGAGCTTGACACGATACTGAATTATTCATCTACACTGAAAAAACATCAGAATTTCCTAAAGATGCACTTTACTGCACTTAAATTACCTACTGAACTTTCATTAAAATCCAGAAAAAATCCTTACGAACTTTTTAAATTCCAAATGGAAGAAGAAATCTTAATTGGGGACGATTAGAACCCAGTCAAGGAAAGTTAAAGGTTGAATAACAGAGTCGTTAATGTAAAAGTTCAGTTTTTAAATCGAAGTGACGGTGCTTAAAGGATTCAAAATTTAATGGCCGGAAAAGAATTTTTGATGCGGAGGGATTAAATACTTTCAGTAGGAACGTTCACCAATAAAATCGGAGTTGAATGAAAATTATTGAATAACAACCCCATAAAAAATCCACTATGATTAGAAAACATATTACAAAATCTCATCCCACTATCATTCGTATGGAAATGGTACCGCCATACGGTACTAGAAATTCCATGAATATTCCTGAAATATTCTTTTCGGGAATAAAAACTTCCTGAATACACTTCTGGGGAACCTTTTCTGGTTCTAAGGATAGTTCTAAGAATATCCTGAGTTATCCTGTGGAACTATTTCTTGGCTTTTTCATTGTCCGAATAAAAAAAATGAAATTACAACTTCTACGAAAGAAGTATCATCTAATAAATTTTCACATACACTGTCTGTTGATAGGTAAGTGTATATCATTCGAAGATGTTCCATTCATTCACAAAAAGGAAGAGAAAGTCCTGTTGAAACAGCCATTTTCCTAGCTATATGGCACGTCAGGCACTAGGTTGCATAAAAAATATTTCTTACTCAATTTGTATGCCAGGCATACGAAAATTGAATCAAATAGATAGCAAACATAGGAAACTAGATACATCAAACATTTGTGAAAAATTAATTAATTCTTGTGATAACAAAATCAGCCATCGGTATAATGATATTTAGGAACTCTGGTATTTTTGTAGAGAGTATGAAGTTTGGGGAATTATTTTTCTTTCTGCTCCGAATAAAAAAATTGAAATTACAACTTCCATGAGAAATTAAATTGAATAAAATTTCAACATTCTGTTGATTGGTACCTGTATTTCATTATATATATATATATATATATATATATATATATATATATATATATATATATATATATATATATATATATAATTATATATATATATATATCGAGTTCGGAGGACGAAACTCAATCATCACCTAGAAGATGGCAAATGAGACTTTGCCGAAACGTTGTGACAATTATCCTTCAGAGGATCAAAACCACAGAACACGGAATGAAACCCGAAAAAACAACTCATATATATATATATATATATATATATATATATATATATATATATACATATATATGCAGATTCACACGAAAGGGAAGCCCTGTAATGTTCAACGAACACCGCGTGAATCAAGGGACAAGAAATACGTATTAACTTTTACTTTGAATTTCTGAAGTTTGTAAGCCTCAGGAAAAACCGCTTTCGGCAAGGAGTTCCAAAGCTCAGCTGTTCTATTGAAAAAAGATCCCTGAGCAAGAGAGGTTAGAGAGGTTTCCAAAATCACAACAAAGGGGTGGGAATTCTGTACTCTTCTAGTCATCCGTGTAGATATTGCCAAAGGGGGAACGATTGATAACAATTCGGAAGAGCATCTACCGTGGAAGTATCTATAGAAGAGAAACAAGTCTCCGACCCTTCTACGATGTTCCTATGAAGTGAGCGAGTCTGTGAGCGAAGAATCACCAACAATACGAATTGCCTTTCTCTGAATACCCCATTCTATTATTTTTGCCAAGTCGTCGTTAATTTTATTGACGCGAATGTTTCTTTGAGTTTTTGTTTCTCGAGCTGGTATGGGGACTCTGGAAGAGAAACTGGTATGAAGAGTACTGACGTCCGCAAAACTATGTATTGAACAAGATGTTTTTTCGAGCAAATCATTGACATGAATCAGAAACAAAGTGGGCGCCAGAACTGAACCCTGTGGAACACCTGCATTTATTGGGAGAATATCAGACGATACTCCATCAACAACCACATACAGAGACCTATCAGACAAGAAACTCTTCAACAAAGCACACAACTGAGGAGGCAAACCGTTGGACATTCTGAAACAAAAATTGATTATTGATGTTTATCTTACAAATATGATTTTCATTCGAAAACATTTGGAATGGCAATCGGGTCTCCACTCTACTCTTTTCTCGGATATGTTTTTATGAAAAATTCTTGTGATTATCATTACAAATACCAAGGAGCGTGATGGAGATACTTTGATGATATATATTCGTAATCTGGCGATATGATAAATACGATTTGAATTATTTTTTCAGTATATCACCCAAAAAGAACCCACAATAAAGTTCTCAGTATATTACCCATAAAGAACCCACAATACAGTTCACTTCGAGTTTGTTGAACGGAAAATCAAGAGATTGCTACTTACTTGAATATGGATTTATTATTGGGTTTCGAAAAAGGAAGTTGAACTGGGAAGATTCATTCACCAAAAATTCATTTCTCAAAAGGAATTTTGCAGAAGGCTTGTGTAACTTTCGAAACGTCGCCAAGGGAAAGTATATATATTTTATATATATTTTTTTATTTAATCCCTAAATTCCCAAAGAATATTATACGCAAAATACTCAGTCAATTTTGCTTTTCAATAGTAGGATTGCAGTTACGCATAGTGACAAATAAAAACAGCTAATAGGGGGATTCAAACCTCAGGGAAGAGAAAACCTGCGACATGACTACAACTATTTTTTATTTCACATCCCTATTTTTTTATTGACAGAAAATACCGCGTTAAAAACATTCTTGGAGATTTAGAGGAAATATCATTGATTATTTTCCTCAGTGCGGATAATCAATGAAAATATTTTTAAGGCTAGACTTGGGATCTACAGCGATTGATTGCACAGATCTGTTTAACCGAATGAAATATTCGAATAAACTTGATTTTGGCTCACTCTTCAGATACTATATGAGTTTTCTGAGTTTGCATTTTTTCTGGAAATAATCTCACTATTATAAAACTTTTACACTAAGCTCAATCGATCGAAATGCGAGCATATCGATAATTTTCAAAATTATGTTTTTGTATAAATATTTGAGATTAAATGAATATTATTTTTCATATTATTATGCAATCGAGGCATTGGCTGACACGTTTCAACCGATTAAACTTGGTGTACTCGGAATCTAACCCCGGCAAAACATCACACATTATCGACACCTGAAGAAAACCACCGTTCGTGTTCCGTCCAACCTGTGAAACCCACAACATCCAGTTATTCATTAAATTCGAATCCCCGTAATCCCCGAATTCCATCCCGGCAAAGCGACAACAGATTGCCGCTTTTTAGGGAGGATCAGCGTGTGTGGTGTTGCTCAACCGCCGGGGAAGATCACTATTAATATTATTTGGGCGACACTTTACAGGACATTAATGAAGTCCCTGGTGTGAGATTGTCGCCACGTCATATTTCAAAGCGTTCCCGTTGGGAGAGGACGCGTCACTCGATAAATTGGCTGCGACTCAGCGATATTTGATAACGGTATCAGATTATTAAAGATGGTAGGCGCAGGAGGATCCGTGGTTGCTTTGAGCGACAATGGTAATGGTTATTGGGGAAGTTTTTGTTTCACGCTGTGCAATGAGTTCTGGTGCGATGGGATTTTTAATTATTCAGTGCGATGTTATTGGGAAGTTCATAATTTTATGCGACGTCTGGCGGAAATATAACGCACTGCTATAATTTCACAAACAATCGGCTTTAATAAGTCCTTTGGTGTTGATTTAGGAAATCTCATCTGAAGTTGTAATTTTTTTTGATTAATAATAACAAACAATCATGGATGCAGATCGCTCAGTGAGCCGTATAAAGTGTTGGGTGCCAAGTTGCCGCAACTCTGGGAACCGAAATCCAAAGTTGTCTTTCCACACGTTCCCAAAGAGAAATACATCTTTGGTGGGAAACATTACGGAAAGTGGATTGAAAGAGAAAATAGACAGGTACAAGGCTTGGAAAATTAAACTGAAACTGCATAAATCACCACCTAGAGCGGCTTTAGTGTGTTACTTGCATTTCAAGAAAGATGATTTCTTGTTACCTGGTGAGTCTGTTTGTCTAGTTTTAGGCGAAGTTATGGCGCATTTCATCATCCATGTAATAAAAGCCTCTTCGGTTCACTAACACTACACTAAAACAGAAAAATGTCCTGGAACAAATATCATTAGATTTTAAAACACAATGCATCTATGTTCACCTCCAATGAATGGTATTGTGCGGCTATTCAAAACATCATGAATACAGTTATATTAACCTTCACGAGAAAAATTTCGTACAATGAAAATATAGCAAAAAAAACACCAAAATCTTGTCTAGCGAGGGCAACTGATGACTGGATTTCAGTTTGGCGCGTTATTTCACAAATGTAAACAAGGTAACTATTTCAAAATGGTGGATATAGTTTAACCACCACCAGCGCCCTCATCGGTCGATATTCTTCCCTATTATCTCATGGTTATTTACATTGGGCACTTCTACGGGGGTCACAATAGAGGAGCTCGATCCAAGTTCATAACCTGAAATATTTGTGAAACTAAAACCGTCAAGGAAATGAAACATTGCAGTAAATTGTGTTTGAATGGATTCGGTTTGATCATTACTAACTCAGAAATTCTATTAGCTTCCTAACAATCGGTATTTCAAGAATAACATCCATTTCTGCTGAAAATGAGATCTTATTGGTTTAAAATGACGGTATATAGGAATAGATATGTCTGAAAGAATTAAAAAATATGAAACACTTCCTGAGAACTTTCTTAAGATACATCGATCTCAGCACCAATTTTTTTCCAACCTGTTACATCTAATGAGATTATTGTTCTCATGGCCAACTTGAAAAATAACTGTGCACCCGGCCCTGACGGAATCACTAGTAGAATGATCAAAACTATCCATAAAGAAATTGTTCTTCCTCTAGTTCATGTAATCAACCTTTCTTTCAAAATCGGGAAAATTCCAAGACAATGGAAAGAATCACTAGTAACCCCAATATATAAGACTGGTGAACATGACGTGTTGAATAATTACCAGCCTATCTCTGTGATAAATAATTTTGCGAAACTATTTGAACGAAGTGTCAAAAGTAGACTGATGGCATTTTTTGATGAACATGATGTTATAACGGATAGACAGTTTGGCTTTAGAAATAATTCTAATACTGAGAAAGCAGTCTTGGTTTTTGTTGAAAGGGCTGTCAGTGCCTTGGATGGATCAGAACGATGCCTAGCCATCTTTCTAGACCTGGCCAAGGCATTTGACACTGTATCACATGATTTGCTGCTAAAAAAATTAGAAAACTATGGTGTTAGAGGTAATGTTCACAATATGAAGAGAGATTGTTTATCGCAGAGATCAGAAATTGTAAAAATCGAAGACTGCCTGAGTGAGCAAATTGATATCAAAATTGGAGTTCCGCAAGGAACAGTATTGGGTCCGGTACTCTTTTTAGTATATCAATTGTATAACTTCTATGAAAAATTTCAAAGGGAGTATAATTTCTTACGCTGATGACACAGCATTATTATATAGGGGAGACTCATGGCAACAACTAAAGGCTCATTCAGAAATGGATCTACGAAATATACAAATATGGCTCAACCATAATCTTCTAAGTCTCAACGTAAGTAAAACTAAATTTATATCATTTTCGATATATAAATCGGACCAGCCTCTATATGACTATCTAACAATACATGACTGTGATGACGCAAACAAGTGCATCTCCCCAACCATAGAAAAAACACCCAAAATAAAGTATCTTGGTATTATACTGGATCAACATCTACGGTGGGATGATCACGTAACCCATGCAACAAAAAGGATCAGACAATTGATTTATAAATCTTATAGTATTAGAGAGATCTTGAACAAAAAAATCTTTTAATAATATACAACTCCCTGGCTGAATCGGTCATTAGATATTGTATAACAGTGTGGGGAGGTCTATACGATAATGCATTAGGTAAACTTCAATCAACACAAAATTCATTGCTAAAAATAATATTTAAAAAAACAAACCCTATTCCACCGATCAACTCTACAAAGACACTGAAACACTTGATATAAGAGGGTTATATACATATCATTCACTGATTTGGATATTCCATAATAAACACAAATATACGACTCCCAAAACTAACCAAACTAGATTCGCTGTAAATAAGTCTTTAATATTACCAATCTTTCGGAAGGCACACACACAACGTTATATATTTTTTATGGACCAAAACTATACAATATTCTACCACATGACATAAAAACTATAAACTCCCTGCCAAAGTACAAAAAAACTATAAAAAAAATTATATATGAAAATAAAAATCTGTTAAGAATTTTCTGATGAAACAACAAATCATCACTCATTGATAATATCACCTCATCACTTTCTGTATTGTTGGAATCAAGTCCTCTTTAGGCACCTCATCCTCTCTTTGCCGTCGTATTTTCCTTTTATTGTTTTTAATACATAATCATGAATAACTAAGTTTCATTTTCTCCCCTGTTTTTGTCTTTTTTGATTCTCTTTTTCATCTCTTATTCCTGTTATTACTGTTTGTATTCACTCAATATAAAGGTATTTGATCTGTTTCCACAAATTCATGATGAAACACCTAACCCACTTCAAATACACCTCAAGGCCACAACACAAGCAATTGAATTGCTTAGGTAGGCTGTTTTGTTTTTGAAGTGGAATATAACATTTACAAATCATATCATGTGAATTTTGTAAATTATGGTATGTGAATAAATTGAATTGAATTGAAATTGAAATACCCAACAAAATAAATTCATTTGTTTTCTCCTCATTCGATACCATCTGAATATCCTAAATTCACAGTAATATACCAAAGAAAATAATGTATAAATACATTGTGAAGAATATTCCGTAGAGATGTTCAATAAGTAATATTTCAAGACAATTCATGGAGAAATATTCATAAATGTAATATTCTATGCATATTCTTTTCAGAATTACATAAGAATGTTTATCATAGAATATCTTTATCTCAAAGGTATCTATATATTTAATGAATATTCTATGAATACTATTCATGAATGAATGAATGAATGAATGAATGAATATTATTTGTATGTTATTTATGTTCATTTTATCATATAGAGAAAAAATTAAACATCTTGTGCTGTCTGGGCAATCTCATACATTGCTATTGAATTAATTTCGGAAATTTTTCCTCAGTAACGATTATTTTTTCAAGAGTATCCGAAAATATTTCAAACTCTAGTATAAATATAAGTGAAAATTCAATCAGGACTTGGTGAAATCGGTAGGAGAGGGACGAATATATGTATACATAGTTTCATATTTATGTTGCTTCTATTATACAATCATTCATTAATAAAAAACGTGAATGAGCCACACCTACCTGTTTTATACAGAATATCTTATTTCCGAAATCAAAATCGAAAGAGTGTTCAATTTTTGGATGAATAAAAAAACACTTCTGTATTTTATTTGACACACTCAGTTGCCAAAACCACGACGGAGGATATTCATAACCTTACCCACCCAACACAACCTATCACAATTACCATCAAATAAGTTTGTTAGTTGCTGATTATATAGAATTTCATATATTATTATAATAATACAAATGTGACTAAATAAACATTCCGCTCTAAAGTTGCTGTTTCTAAATGGGTTTGGATACTTCTTCAACTGGAACGATGGTGAAGAGGGATTCCAATGTGCTGATCTTCTTCTGGACTAGATTTTTTTCAAGACTCTAGAAATGCCTGAAAACCATCGAGTAGATTCGCTTGTGAACAAACAAGCAATGGGTTCATATCAGATAAAACAGTGCTATCGCAACTGTGAGGAGTCACATTCTGAAATATTCCCATTCAAGAAATGTGATTCTTCAAAAAAAATGTCTGAAGAAAAACTGTTTATAGTTACGACTGCTCTGTTAAGACTCACAGAAATCAACAAAAAACAACCCAATGGTATATGATAAAAGATTCGAATCTTTCGTACGGCCAATCGGGAAACGGTACTATAAGCAAACCGCTGGATATGAAAATACAGCTGAATTTCCCCTTCATCTTCTATATCCTTTGCTGACTCTCCAGCGTAGGAAATATTTTGGACCAAATCAGAATCCAGCGAACAGCCACTACAAACAAACACATCAGAAGAAGAGCGCAAAGGTGTGAACCGACAATCGCAACCACTTAAGAGGCGCTGCTATAAAATGCAACATGTAATACTTGGTGAATAAAACATGTCGTCGTTGCCATGCCTTGTAGTTTCGTAACTCGGTGACGCCGGTTCACAGTGTTGCCACCATTCCTATGATAATGATGAAGACGAAGAATCAACCGGTTTTCAGTTCAAAAAGAGGATGCATTTTGTGATCTGTTGGAAATAATGCCAATTTATTGAAAACGCTCATCCGGCCAAATTTGTTTATTTCCACACTACCTCTTTGGGATAGATTCCAGTACGCCACCATATTTTCAATAAATATCATTACTCAAGAACAACTGACATTGTATATGATAGTAACGATGAATGCGACAGCAAGTATAGCCAACATTAAATTTGTTGTTGAAGTTAAGACGTCGAAATCCTTCATGGATCTTTCAATCGCTGTCTAGGTATAAGCCACAAAGAATGTTCAAGAGTTCCAGTAGAATAATCCTATGATCAATGCTAAACAATGTGTATAAAGAAATCTCTTTCTACTATCTAGAAAGATTGGCAATACTCTTGTATGAAGCAGCGTCAACTATGGAGAAATATTGACTTCAACCAAATCCTCCCATCATAATGTCTGTTGAGCGTGAGATGGCGGCAATGCATGACAAAATATGACAGAAAAGTGACAAGAGAGGTGGCAATCCGATGATAAAACTGGGTGCCATTCAGCTATTGCTGCTCCGCCATGTAATGAGTCAATTCATTGGATTGGAAGTGAAAAGAGAAATGAAGCAGAGATCACTAACTCTGACTAACTCACACCAATCCTCATAGAATATGGATGCTCGCAGTCTTGCAGAAAAAGGTTCGGAGTTGCCGATACATGGAACTCACTATTCCATTGTGCATGTCCTGAGAACCGAATCACAACAAATATTTGAATACATCGGATAATATGGTGAGAAGAATGTTTTATATTAATGAGGAAATTCCGGAATGCGGTCCAAACATTCTGTAGAAAAATACGATCATTCAAAGCGTGTGAAGTTCTTGAATAATAAAAATAACCTGAAACAACCAATATCTTTCTCGACATGTTCTTGAGGAATTGACCTCCACACAAAAACCAAAAAGGTGTAGGAGCCTCAAACAATTATTTTTCAAATAGCAATGGCCGCAATGACAACGGATGCTGAAGTTAAATGACATTGGTGTTAGATTTGCCGAGTATAGTTCTGACTTGGGATAATGATAGTGACAATAGCAAGAACCATCGTCTCTGATGCACCCCAGCTGGTCACGTAAATTCACTCACCGAAGGTTTCCCAGGTGAAAGTAAATATCGTCTCTCCTGTTGGGCGCCATGATCATCGTAATACATTAAGGGGACCTACATCTAGTCGGTAGTTAAATCACGAATTCGCAAAAAAGACCATTCATTTGCTGTACTGCGAATCACAAATTTGGAGCTATAGAGCACACACAAGGACTGTTTCTTGTCAATATACCAAACTGCTTCGACAGTATACGAAAGCTTGTCTTACCGAAATGGAACAATCGGCCTCAGGTTTTTGCTAAAATCCATTAGGAATACCTTCACAATTGTATACCAAATGGTATACCAAAGCCAGAACGATAGATCTGCCAAGGAAAGAAACCTGGTACAAGGCCCCTCAATCTGGCCAGTGTTGGGTATACCGTACCAAGAAGGGCACAAGAAAATAAATACATCAGCGAAAGACCTCCACACGACGTGGTGGCACGTAGCACTACCTTCAGTGTATGGCCTGATAGGCTTTAAGCACAAGAGAAGGGTAGATCCCCTGACTGTACTAGATGTAAATGAGGCAAGATAAGTTACCCCACTCCAATAGTCCCAGCAATCAACCTGCACAAACTTGTGCAGGGGACAAGGTTATTGGAATGGGTGTCATAAAGTATAGGGAAGAAAAGCGCAATAAGCCCTAGAGGCTCCAATGCTTTCCAGCAGTGAAGGACGGCTTTCACAAAGGAAAAAAACATTCCATATACTCTGCAAGTGTCCAGCCCTAATTTATTTCGCATGAAAATGGTTAGGAGAAGAGCAGAATTAGAGGAAATCATGGAATTCAGCCTGGAATGGGAGAATGGGTATTCGGGTACTGCAAAGTAGTAAAGCTACCTCAGTTGAGCCCTCTAGTAGGGATACAATTAGTATGCAGAAGTAACAAAATCATATAATCAATAAAATCGATATAGTCCCTAGAAAATCAATATTAACAAATCTAATAGTTTACATCATTCACAGACCTCCGACTGGCTCTGATCTCTGGAGAGAAGGCCGCACTGAGTGAACTATCACGAAAATAGCAGCAGTGGCAACCTCGCGCCAACGTGATACAGGGACCGTATCAAGGCACGCTAGACCTCCTTTTTGGCAACGGCACCTGCGAGGATACCCGGAACGGCCCTCTTCAATTATTCACGTTTAAAGCGCTGCGTTTGTCGACTCCATTCGATATGAATAGGTTCAGATGGCGCGCACCGATAGAAGTTGCCAAGCGAAGTTTTCTCTCGCAAAGATGATATTTCGTGTCTTCGAGGCTGGAAGGGGAAGTATTCGTTCGTTATGATGGTGACTTGATGTTGTATTTGAATTTGGAAAGTTTGTTATTTCAACTACGAAGTTGAATTAATTTTCGAATTTTCTTGGACTATACAACTCTCACCTAGCACAGATTTTTTGTTTTAGAACAATTTCTTATATAATTCCTAGAAACCATCTGAGTTGTCCTTTTTCGTTAATCTCCGGAAAGTACTTCGGCCTCTTCAACCTATAACTAAATTAGAACGAAATACAAGAAACTTATCCTCATCAAACTGTACTTGAAGAAATTGAAAGCTACGAAAAAAATTAGAAAGTTAACATGTGTCGTCATCGATGTACTTCATGACACCCATACCAGAATTGGTTTTATATTCCATTCATATTCAATAGATTGATCGCAAAATTTCTCTGGCATATTCTTCTGGCCCTAGTCAACTAGGTAACAATTGGAGGAATTGTTCGCGACAGAATATCAAACATTCAATTGAACCACCATGTCACCCGAAATATTTTTCGCCGCGAACAACCGACACGTAGGAAGCAGACAGGCGCCTGCGGGATCAACTGATTGAAAGAAGAGTATTTCAATCGTCCGTTTCCAGAGGATATCCCAATTCCATCATTCATTTTTACCTAGGAAGTTCTCATAAATCACCCCCTAAATGTCCGTAGGATATTATAATAGTGCCCCATGTAGCACCGCAGAACATCCTGGCTTACTGATCTCCACCCAATCCCAAAGTCGATGCCAGTGACTCCACAGGATATATTCAGTTGATATCCAGTTGAGATCCCGAGGATATCCCATTTTCATCACAGTTGACTGTTGTTGGACCTCCCGAGTAACATTATGGTGTTACGTCCTCAGGATTTCCCCACGTATTCCGAGTGCAGTGTATAAAAAATATCATCATCTTGTTCTCGACGTATCCTGAGTTTATCATAGGACTACATTATATCCATCTGTGGTGATGAAAATTATTCAGCTTAGATCTCATTTGTATTATGATTCCCAAGACTTTTGTGATGGAAGTTCAAACAATCGTACAATTCAAAACGAACTCTACAACTTTATACTCTCTTTAACACAAACCCGATATTTCCTGCAACCTCCAAGTAAACCAGCTATGATGTTCGGTTTTTATCGGTTGGAAATTCGATGTGAATTATCCATTGCAACTTTTATCCGATGACAACCGAACGCTTTAGCTCATTTACACTAACTCTGTCTGTGTTTAGCGTTGAATTTGACAGTCCGCATAACATGGAGTGAAAAATGGCGTTGGTTCAGTTGTTTGTAGTAGTTTGTACACAGTTTGTAGTTGTGTTGGGTTAATTGAATTATAGAAACAAAAAAAGTTGCAGAGCAGCTGGCAGAGATTAATAATAGCATTTCCAGGTAAGTTAAATTATTTCGAATCAATATGTCCAAAAGAAACTTTTGGAGCTTTATAATATCATAAATGACCACTTTGAATCAAACTCAAATATCAATATAGAATCCCGACATTATATTGACAATCACGATGAATTGAGAGCATTCAATTATGTAATGATACCGATTATCCTTTTTTTCAAAGTGAACATAGGAATTAATCATTTGTACTGAATGACCAGATGGATATGTCTTAAGATGAGAGCTATGATAATTTGTATTTGAAAGACTCCGATAATTTGGAGTTACCATCATTGTTTCAGCAAAAATGTAATCAAATTCCAATAACTTGCTTTCCATTCAAAGCTCTGAATATTCTGATTTCAGAGGGCATGAGGAAAAAACCATCCCTAGAAAGTCAAACAGAAGCCTCGTGGGAGGCTACAATTAAGAGCTGGCTATGCATCATGCCAAAGGACAGATAAAAAGAGAAGACTTCAGTAGATAGTTGGGATTTATTTCATTTTTTTACTGCGATATAGTAATACATTTATTATTGTATCCCAAGTTTTTTGTAATTATGTGTTATATCAATATAATATTCCAGAATGAGTTTTCGGGCCTTTGTTTGACTTGTAGAAGATTAGTAATCAATAAACTTCTGTTCATTTGTCAATGTTTCCTTTCATTCCACAATATTTCTTATATAGGGGCCAAAAGAGGTTAAAAATATGAATATAGTACAGGATATCCACAGGACATCATATTTATAGAAAAAATGATCCGGAGCTCAACCTGACAAGGTCCTCTTCATATACTTCTGACGTAAACAGGATCTCCTGAAAACATCAAAATTTGATCCCCAACATATTCCATATAGTCCCTGTTTCAGACTGATGATTTGTGCAGGACATTTTGGGGACGTCCTAGGAAGTAGGAATTTGGTAACATTTCCGCTTCCTAATGACACGATTGGGACGCCCACCGGTATCCTACGGACGATTTAACGTTGTCCCCTATTGGTCCCAAATAGTTCATTGTGCTATATGGGTTGTTCGTCACATTTTTTCAATAACCTCAGCTTTTGCTGTCACCTAATTTCTTGGACGATTTCTCAACGTGGTTTATGGTATCTATCCCTTCCAGATCGTTTATACTATATGGTGCTGATGATGCTAGGAAGCTTTCGAAGAACTTCATCGAAACCTATTGAAGCTGCAATGAATAGTAGAATAGTGGATTCAAACGGCTTGGTCTCAAAGTCACAGTTTGGATTCAGACAAAATATACCTACATCGCATGCAATATCCGAACTGACTGCTACGAGCCACGGTGGATTCCTTCGAGAGGGAGGAAGCACTCCCAACTCCCAGCCGTGTTGTGTGACCTCTCGCAGGCATTCGACTGTGTGTCACACTCGACTCTACTCGAAAAACTTCCATACTATGGCACCAGGGGGAAAACAGCTGATTTGATCGATTCTTACCTATCCGAACAAATGCAGGTCGTGGAGCAAAGGGTTGTGAGATCTCCAGCAGTGAGTGAAACAGCAGTGGGGCCCCAGGAGTCAATTCTGGAACTCCTATTGTTGCTAATATATGTCAATGATCTTTCACACTATATGAACCCTTTCAACACCATTCAGTATGCCGATGACCCTACTTTTTATGAGAGTCACCCTGAACATGAATTTCCAAAGCTGACTGACTGACAGCGCTTTAGAAAAAATCAAAATTTTGACAAAATTACTATCACGCTAAAGAAGCTAAAGGACAGTTGAAAATCCATTAAGTTTTTGGGGCTAACGCTGGATCAGAAACACAATTGGAAAGACCACATCAAAGATCTTTCTACTGAGCTGTCCAGCACTCTGTACTTGCTTGGTAGAATCAATGAATTTGTTCCCTTTCGTGTTTTCAGAGCAGCTTACATAGGATTATTTCAATCTAAGCTGTCATACGAGTTGGTTTTTTGGAGACTTTCAACTGATTGGAAAAGCGTATTCATTCTTCAAAAAACGGCTCTCAGAATCCTGGAAAGAGCAAAAAGGACTGACAGTGGACCTCTATTTTCCTCTAATTCAATATATTAACCATTACGGCTCTATACATATTTCAATGTCTCGTCTATATCAAAACACAAAAAAAATACTCCTAAAGTTTATCACAACCATGAATATTGAAAGATGTATAAAAGGGCTTCTGAATGATCTCTGCCCATATGATGTTAGTGAATTTCTCAACTGAAGTTTTAATACTTTGCGTATTTAATGTGTCTGTTTTGTACTGTATTTATTTACTTCAAAGGTGCTAAATCTATTGTACTGATAATAAGCAAATGAATTGATTGACTGATTGTTGAATGATCCTCGTCTGGCATGTTTATAAGCTCTTTCGTTGTTCATGATTCTGATATAGTCTGGCTCCTAATGTGAAGTCTGCCAGAAACTCAACTTCTTCATGGATTGAAAACATCTGTTAGTATTCATGTTGAGGTACTTTTTTGGTTCCTTTCCCCAAATGGAATAACTGAAATACGAAACTTCTATGAAAAAAAGGAACATCCAAAAATTAATGGACACTCTCTGTTGAGAGATACGTGTATATGTTTGATCAATTCACAAAAGGGAAGAAAGAGTCAATCTAAATCAGCTCCTCCGCATATTTGGCGGATTTTCCTTTCAGGCACAGTATTCTTGAAATAAATAAATACCATCCATTGGAAATTTCAACTCAGTGGAGCAAGAATCGAGGGTAGTTGCTGAAAAAATCTCACTCACCAGAATATTTCACTCGAACCCAGCTAATATCTCGTTTGAGATATTAGCTGGGCTTGAGCTTCTCAATGGGCATATGGAAGATTTACGAAACACTTTACTAAATATACCTACCAAACCGAGCCATCGGTAAAATGGTATTCAGAAACATGATTATTCCCGTGGGTGACTATTTTTCTGCATTTTTTCTGTCGTGTATTGGGAGATTTTCTCTCTGCATCTGTTGACCGAGCGGGTAGCTGTAACTCAATTTTTTCCGCATAGTATACTCCTTATTTCGTATATGAACTTGATGAACCACGCAGTAGTGGTCCGTTCACTTTTCAAAAAATAAAATATGAAAGATACATTCGAGTATCGTTTGATAATATCACAAACAATAATTGAAGGAAACATAAACCCGTTTCCTTAAAAAAATTGCTCTGCAGTTACATTGGCGTTCCAAACTTTCGAAAACACAATTTTCAAACGGTCCCTCGGAACAACAATCACTAATGCTGTGGATAATAATAAAATAATAAGAGAAAATGACAGAATATGATATTGAATGAAAAAACGCAAGTTACTAGCGTGCAAAAATCATATGAAAGTAAAATATCACAAGATTTGTCATATTATCACACTAAACTTTTTCGAACATGATAAAACTAAAACAAATGATATGAAAATTTGAAAGCAATACTGCTCAAATTGACGAAGGTTTCCGAATTCTTAGCCGTGGTCTCAAGTTTCAAGACTGAGAGTATACTCTCAGTGAACGCAAAATAACAAGACAGATCACTTCATCCATTGCCGCATAATCTTCGACAAAGTCTACAACAGTTTCAGGCGAAACGTCTGGCTCAAAAACCTGCCGAAAAGGGCTGACAAACCTGGAAGCATACATGATAGGATGCAGAATTTGGCTTCAGAGAGAAATTGTTGTTTATAGAATTTATTCAACATACAATGCAGAGGGTCATCGACTGAAATTCTTTACGCTCGGCCTCATTTTATGAATTCCACCATTTTTTTTGATTTCCATGTACCATATCCATCAATTCGGCAAACCAGCAAAAAGGTTGAGCAGAAAAGAGCAAGAGAATGAATTTCGAAAAAACATGTTCACTCAGCCCATAAGTCAATATATTTGAAAAATTCACACCAACATTTTTCCACCAATAAATTGCTTACTTTGTTTCGCGTTACCATGGCAACTATTGGCAACTCAGGTATTTTATCGGAATTTTTTTTCCGCATGGGTAACCTACAACGAATTACAGTGAAATTTTTTTTACATGCGCAGAGAATATTTTGTTTGACATAACATGTCACTTACTCACTTTGAGCAGAAGTAAACAAAATGTAACATTAAAATTACACTAGAGCACTAGAGCAATTAAGCAGACTGATGAAAATACATTCAGATTCACATCTTTATTTACGAGCCACTGACAGTCTAAATCACACACACAATCGATTCATTTTGACAGAACAAGTCAATTTTGAGTAAATTGTTAAATCTGACATGTAATCCAAAGCTAAGGCTAAAACATGAATTTCGAATAATTCGTGTTCAATTTGGTGTGAAATATTCTTAACCGAATACCACGCGCACTTGAATTATCCTTTTGATTTTTTCTTGCTCACGAATATTCGTGAGCTCGAAAAAATTTCCAGTGATAATTTACCCAGTTGAAAGATTCAGTTACAAACAAGATAAAACAAGTTGTCTCGTAAGTTTCAATGTGAAAATTTCAAAACGCTTCTTTCTACCGTCTACTTCTTAGCGTCCTCCTGTCTTCTAGCTTTTCTGGAACGGAAATTAGTGATAAGAACTGTCGAACCTCTCTTGCTCAGGGATCTTTTTTCAAAAGAACAGCTGAGCTTCGGAATTCCTTGCCGAAAGAGGTCTTTCCTGAGGCTAACAATTCCAAAAAAGTAAATGTTAATTCGTATCTCCTGCTCCTTGATTCACGCGGTGTTCTTTGAACATTACAGGGCTTCCCTTTTGTGTGAATCTGCATAAAAAAGGCTTTCAAGGCCGGTGTTGATACATCTCAAGTTTTTCTGGCTTGAGGGCCTTGCCCTGGAATGTTGAGCTCCGGAGCTTTCGGCTACATCTGCGGCAGCCATCTTCAGCGGCGTGGTCTAAGTTGAACTTCTTCCTGTGAGTGTACTATGACTGATAACATTAAATTCCAGGACACGGCCCTCAAGCCCGAAAAACTTGCGATGGAAATTAGTGAGTTATCAACTAATCAGATAATCAAAGATTTTTTAAATAGGCCACTGTTCAATTGCAATGTATCAAGAGAAACAAAACTTCGAGCACTAAGAGGTTCGTTCAGAGGATTCTCTTCATTGAGAGCCATCCTCTAGACGACTGTCCTCGTTGATGAAGCATAATCCACCATGCAAAGCCTTCAGGCAATTACTTTCCTGCCAGTTAGTGGAAATCATGACATTCTCACGAAAAAACTCCATTGACGATTTATTTTTTATCAATTTTCCCCATCCATCAAATCTTCAACGTAATGGCATCAACCAATATAGTCTGACGCAGACGACAAAGATAATATGGCATCTATTAAAATATTGTAAATGGAGGCAGATTAATTCACCCATAATAACTAATCTTGTTAAGTGATTTGTCTGAAATTCGCCATGAGAGCGACGGAAATTAGTGTTAATTAATATGATTGTAATGAAGCGGTGGGGTGGCAAATTGATGCTGTTAAAATTTGAGGCCGATTTATACACTACATTGATCGTACTTGTGTTTATGTACTAGATTTCCTTTCCTTCTGGAGAAATCTTGGATATTATGTTTGTGATGTTGAAAACATTCTGAACAGGACATAATATTCAATAGGAAAATTCAATCGGAATACGAAGAACAAATCGGATCACTGAACGTGATTGAAAAGAAATGAAGATCCACCTCTGAGAAATACACTTAGTGACAGCTTATGTTTGAAAAAGAATATAATATGGAGTATTTGATGACAATGCTGTTAGAGTTGAAATGATGATATTTGATAAAATTATGATGATATTTTTTGTTGAATTCATTTTTGAGTCTCTCGAAAACACGTGCCACAAAAAATCAAGGATATGATGCGATAATCAAGGAGTCACTACCAGAATTCTAGCTCCAGTGTTCGAATGGGATTACTGTGATAGAGATTTTTTTATAGACTTTTTTATTATTATTTTTTTATAAATATGTGTTCTAGTATTCATTTTGAAATGTGTCGTATTTTTTATCGAGGTTTTATTAAATGTTTATTTCGAACGTGAATCTCAGAACTGAGAGATTTGACAAATGTGTGATGAGGAATTGTTAGGTGTTTTCGGGTTTCTGAGCCATGGTCCTCAGGTTTTTGAGCCTGACGTTTCGTCTGCATTTACGGCAGGCATCCTCACAGGAGATGCGGCATTGGTCGATTCGTTGTTCCCTCCTGCGAGGCTTTGATTGAATGCGAGAGAAGAGAAAAGAGAGAAAATCATTTTATTTAGCTAAGAGCTAACATACAAATAAGGGAAATGGTACAAAAAAATTGTCCTAAAGATAATTTTGAAAGTTGTAAAAAAAAAGTTCAACCTTCAGCTATTCAAAACAACTATCACTACACAAACATTGAAAATATATATACACACATATACACATATATATATATATATATATATATATATATATACACATACACACATACATGTCTCACAAAAAATAAGTGAAATAGCCCAGTTTTATCCTCAGTCACAATTTATAATGTCAACTATTTAAAAATAACAAAAAAAATGCTCCTTCAATCGGTTAATGAATATACGAATATTTTCTGACGCTATAATTGATTGAGGTGAGTTGTTATATTCCGTCATTCCTTCATCATATATATTTCGTTTGGTTTTCATTAATGAGGTAGGAAATATTTGCACATGATTTTTTTGTCTGGTATTATAATAGTGAATATCTTTCCTGAACCGAATATTCTCACTCAGATAAGTCGGTAGCAAATTATTTAAAATCTTATATATGAAAACTAATGTGCGAAATTGAATGTACCCCTTGACTGGAAGCCAATTTAATGTCCTTTGCATCAATAAAATATTAGTATATCTAGAACTTCTCAGAATAAATCTCATACAGCGATTTTGTAATATTTGAAGTTTTTTTACGTCTGTACTATTACACATATATAGAATTGTGGCACAATAATCAAAATGCGGTTTTATAATTGTGTTATATATAACTTGCCTAGCATATAAGGTTAAGTCCCTACTCACATGATACGCAAACCCAATCTTTTTTGAAATCTTTTTACATACATAATCAACGTGTGGAGAAAATGATAATTTTTGATCAAGAATGATCCCCAAGTATTCAGTACATTCTAGTTTTTTTTAAATCACATCATCAAATTTCACTGTAGAATTATGTTGCTCTACCAGATATCTGCTTTTTCCTGTCATCATATACGTTGATTTATTTGGATTCACAAGCAGTTTGTTAACTTCGTTTACTTTTTCAATGGCAACATCAATACATGTATCAGAAACATATAAAATAGTGTCGTCAGCAAAAAGGTGCATTTTGCATTTACCCAACTCAATTGAAAAAATATCGTTTACGAACATTATGAAGAGCAGAGGCCCCAACACACTACCTTGAGGTACTCCACTGTTTACCTCTATTTTTGATGAATAATCTTCACCAATTTTTGTCATTTGAAATCTATTTTCCAGATATGATTGAAACCACGCGTGAGTTGATTCATCAAAGCCAAAATAATGTTTCAATTTCAATAGTAAAATGTTTCTATCTACAACTTCAAAGGCTCTTTTTAAGTCAAGAAACGCTACTACGGTGACAAGATCTTTATCCATCGAGTATTTCAGTTCGCTTATAATTTTTTGAAGAGCTGTTTCACACGAATGTCCTTCTCTGAAACCAGATTGATTTATAGATAACAGTTCATTTTCAGACAGGAATTTGGTTAATTGTTGATGAACCACTAATTCCAATATTTTTTCAAGACATGGTAGTGTATTAATGGGCCTATGCTCCTCAAGTAACATCGTCCTTCCAACTTTTGGTATAGGTATTATCAAAGATGTTTTTAAAACTTCTGGAAACTTAGATTTCGTCAATGATGCGTTGATAGTATTCAATAGAGGATAACCAATATTACCAAAAATATTCTTTATCAGCTTAAAATTAATTTCATCTTCAGAATATTTATTTTTCTGAGCAAATATTATTTCCCTCAAGTTTGACAATTCTATATTTCTCAATTTGAATGTTTTTTTACATCAATGCGGTTCAACTGACAACTCTAGATTTGTTGAATGACTCGTCGGATAGTCAATTTTCAGCCCTAATTGATTTTTTGGAACGCTCTCTATCATCGGAAGAGTCCGTGTGTTTTGTGCCACTGGTATCCATACCCTATGAATGTTGAGACTCCCTTCTTTGCGATTGAAGTAGTCTAAATATACTTATAAATTTCGATGGCTGTGGGGCTCGGTTCAGGATTCTCTGGTACGGCTGATCCATTTCATATTGGTACGCGCATATACGTCAATAATTTCGTGTCAATATGAAATGAATGAGCTGTTCTCGCATTTAATTTTTATTTTTAGTGGGGCACGTATGCATTTTTATGAATTTTCCATAACATTATTTGTGTATGTTTTCTGCTCTAGGACATTTTCAGTTACAAGCTTTCATACAATTTGAGTTTGAGTTCTTCTGTAATAATATATTCGTCTTCCTGTGTGCTTTTTTCTTTTCATTTCATTTCCTATCGTTGATTTTTTTAACGCCTTTTTTTAAATCAATTTTCTGATCCAGTAAATTTTCGCAACAGAATTTCACCTCATTGCTATTGCTTCTCGTTCAATCTCTATTCATTTCAATGACTTATAATTTTGAATTTTTATATTCGATCTCTTGGCTGGTTTCTTTGTTCCCATTCTGGTCAAGTCCTTCGATATAATCCGTCGATTCAGAAATTGACATTGAAAGACAAGAAAGTTCAAACCTATACCACGCACAGCCGATTGCACCGACTTTTTCTTATGGGAGCATCAAGATAATGGACCATTAAAGGTCAGTAAACGCACTGCAGCGATTGCACCATAGTTTGGGAGATTATTAAACACTCATCATAAACCCTCACCTAACTTAAAGTGTCCCTTTATTAATGGTCCCATAACGAAAAGTCGGTTCAATCGGCTGTAAAGAGGTTTTTTGTCAACTTCATTCGAACAAACGAACTAGATCTCACATTCGAGAATACATGATGACTTATGGATGCTCCACAATCTACCAGAAGCAGAAACACACACACCTATTTGGTATCAAAAAGGCTACCAAATATCTGGATGAGTGAATTTTGAATGCAATCAACTCTTTTTTTCCGTTTTATAAATATCTTTTGAATCATCTCGAAAAGCAATTGGTTAAGGACAGTCTCAACTTACCCAGACAGTACGTAACGGACATCAGAAACCTACTACTCTCCTGTCTAATACCACGAAGGGCGTTGGATTGTATCCGACCTGGGTCAGTGCAGGATTGTTCACAGAAGAAATTCATGCATATGTGTAAGGAATACTACTTAGTAAAGCAAATCTTTATTCTAGATTCTAGGTTTGTACCTACATTGGTACGTTATACTTGCGTTATTAAAGTCTAATGTCACGTTGACACAACATAGCTGACATGATATGAACAGATTACTTCACAATATGCTTTTGACGATACATCTGCCGGAATTGTGCCAACTGACTATTATCTGTGATATCCATTGAATGCTGTCCGGTTTAAGTTTCTTGTGTTTATAGATTGAATGAGAAAGGGTGACTTATAAGTAACTGAACGCCGGGCTTGGCATATGGACACGCAATAGAAGTAATGGTTTTTGATATATTCTTTGTCTCGTATGTATATGATTCTTCCGACCGTGGATAATATGAACATATTGCCAGTGTGTTTATCAATAATATAAGTGATTATTTTTCTGAATAGTTGCTTCATTTCATTGATTTGAAGGAAAAAAGACTAAAAAATTTCTAGAAATTCGAAATGTTTTAATTGGGATGAAATCGACCGTGATCTATCTGATATATGATTTGACCCTGAGATGCATGGGGTATCACCAGAAACCACACTTTGAACAATGGATCAACCAAGTACAGTCGTTTTTCTAAGACGTAGTTATTTCAGTAAAAATTATCATGTGAATTGATTATCGAAATCGACTCTATGACGTGTCCGCTTTTGCGATATTAACTAATCAACTGAATATTGTAACCGGAATTCATTATGTAACTTTATGGGTTAATTAACAGTCAACATCGATATTCCGCTACATTAATTTAATAGCAGTAATACCAAAAATTGACCAGTAATGATGAAAAGGCTTTCACAAATTTCGGTCGTATCATTATAGTAACGGAGTCATGCCCGAAAAAATGAAATCGAGGAAAATGAAAAACTAGTAGTATCTTTACACTCATGCAATAGTTATTTATGTAATGAGGATCATAAAGACGATCATTATGGTACAAGTCGTGAATGTTATCGGGCGAGGCGTAGCCGAGTCCGATAACATGGCGTGTGCCATAATGATTGTTTATGATTCGTATTACATACAAAATTTTATCTGATGGCATTTATATCAATACATTTTCGAAAAATTAAAAACTGCATTTTCGACATGTCACAATGACAACTATTTTTGAAGGCGTAAGTATTGTGTAGTTTCAAATATTAGTAGGTGAGTGAGCTGTGCTTTGCCATTTCCTTGACAACATGTTTTCCTTATAGAATTTCATTATGGTACTTAGTACCATAATGAATTCCTTATGGTATTTCATTAAGGTACTTAGTACCATAATGAATTCATTATGGTACTTAGTCCCATAATGAGCTTCCTTATGTCATCAAAATTGAGTGACATAACGTTGTATTATGACATGCCATCAGATAAAATACATTACACAACACTTCCATTTCAGCCTGGATTTTTCCTAGATAAATGTATCCTCTGATTTTCATTCTTTTGAAAATCAAGCATCGATTTGAATATCATAGAAAAATGGGTTATATTGGGTACTTAGCCAGGAATCAGTAAGTGTTTTATGATTGTGAGAGTAGGCATTTCTTCGTATCTACCCTAATCCAATTCTACCGATTGCTTTTTTTTCCTATAAAAAACTAGCAGAGGCAAATTAGAAAAGTATTCAAAGTTCATCATTGGTTGAGAAAATCAGAATTTTTCAAATTTGGCATCTGTCATCTAGTCGAAGTCGTTTGGATTCCGGTTCATCAATTGTAGAGGGTTTTCATGCCACCTAGGATATTCTTTGAAAAAAAAAAGGAAAAATTACTACAAATAATTCTTATACATATTCTTGATCGTATGATATACCACATATGCATTTTCATTTCAAAGTAACTGTTCTTGTTAAAACTTAGTGATATCAGGTCTGCATCCTTCAAGGAATCGTTCTAATTGAATGAGAATATGTGGAAAAATAATATCAATTATAAAACATATTCAAGATCTATATGTTCGACCACGGTTCGCGATTTAGAACTTTGTATAGAAAAAATATATTAGGATCTTTCCACCAAAGAATTTGAACTTTCTCTTTCAGTATAATATAGGGCTCTGAAAGGAAAACTGGTGTGATGAGTACTGTTGTCTGCAAAATAATGGATGGTATCGAATCGAGTGGAGGTCATGGGGGTCATGACCCTCCTGAGCTTGATCTAAAACAATGAAATATTCTCGCTTTTTATCACAGAATCGATATTGTAATCAAACTGAACCATCCTGGATGGACCTTCTGCTAATGGATCCGCCGTGACAGGGAAGAGTGTGGATGCTGATATTGTGTTCCGGTCCAGTGTGTAAATGATCTTGTCTTCACCTAATATTTTTGTTAGCTTGCAAATCGAAAAAGTTGACAATGTTCAAAAGGTTCGCATCACCAGTATCTAAAGATATAACTCACCGTTGTGTTGCATTGAGGATTTTTTCAGCTGTTGATGATCTCATGAGTGTTTTCGTCTTACAATTATGGAAACTACAATCAAACGAACTCTAGGTTCGGAAAAAATTGGTCTTGAAGAGATTTACGTGTTCGCAAAACTCATCTTTTGATAATGTCCGACCAGATAGATTCATTACTGGTTTTTTTTATTGATCTGATTAAGAATATTTTCCTGTTTCTCTCGAAAATTGTCGAATTTCCTCACCTGTCGCTTAGTTATGGATAATCTCTGATTTTCTATCTTGTCTGTCATGAACCTCGATGGTCTTACTCATCAACAAGGCTGCATCCAGTAGGTGGTAGTAAGCAGTCCAAGCATGCTTTGTGAATGTGTACGTGCCAGAGAAATTTACTAGGACGGTATATTTATTATGAATTTAGTTTCAAAAACAGCGGATTATTGCTTGGAAATTTTTTGGTACACGAACTTATTCACAAACTTGGCATAAAAAACCATTTCGAAAAGGTGACAGAATTCTGATACATATTGTAAAGATCTGGATTTTTGGAAAGAGAAACTTGAATAAGATCCGTCAGGTACCGTTCAGATCATATCAGAACTAAATTACCTAAAAGGAATTTGGCTTTGCTGAATAAATCCATAGGTGGATTTACGGGGGTGCTAGGGGGTGCGGTGCACCCCCAAGTTTTTCACTCGCGGGATTTTTTTTTAATACCATACAAATTCAACTACATAAATAAATATCATTTCAAACATGACAAGCAAAGATGCAATATTATTACAAAATTAAAGTAAACTTATGCACTGCGTAGCGTAATTTTCAAAATTTTTCCAGTCCCCTGCCCCACTGGGGGGTATTCCAGACCGCCCGGTATTTGCACCCCCAGAGTTTCTCACCTAAATCCGCCTATGAATAAATGCAAAAAATGGAGTAGTTAAAATAAAGTGAAAATTATAATTCATTTCTATTGAAAACTAATTCTGAATCTCCATAGCACTGATCACTCACTTCGTGTCAACCGTTCCTTGAATGGATATTGTTTGATAGCATTTATCGCTATTTGCTTTCATCTGGTGATACTTCCCAGACATTCATCTAGCAAACGGTATTCAGATGAAAAACATGTTCCGATTAATTGGTACATTGCAATTGGGACATACCAAGAAAAAATTGGCGCCCGAGACTTGATTCACACATTATTTTTGAATCGCCAGGAATCACGGGTCGTCTTGCTACGTCGAATTCTTCCTAGGGCGAATTATTCCTACGTCGAATTCTTCCTACGGCAAATATCATCCCCTCCACTGAGGTCATTGAAACACGAACGTTTTCGATGATGGCCTATACACCCCATTGTGGAAAGCATTCGCTGTAGAAAGAATTCGATGTAGGAAGAATTAGCCATAGGAAGAATTCGCCGTAGGAAGAATTCGCCGTAGGAAGGATTCGACGCAGGAAGAATTCGTCGTAGAAAGAATTCGCCGTAGGAAGAAATCGTCGTAGGAAGAAATCGCCGTAGGAAGAATTCGACGTAAGAAGAATTCGACGTAGGAAGAATTCGACGTAGAAAGAATTCGACGTAGAAAGAATTCGCCGTAGGAAGAAATCGTCGTAGGAAGAATTCGACGTAGGAATACGCACCCAGGAATCATCAGTTGATCATAGAGAATGGGGGTATTTTTTGAGCACATATATCTCGTGACAAGATTTAATTATGAGTTCAGTGTACTTCACTTGATACTGACTGTAACCAACTACGAGAAGAGAAATTTGCTCCAAAAGAAACCCCTGTATCAATTGTAGGAGTCAGTAATACAATTGAAAAAAAAATATTTCTAGCATTATTGGTGGTAAATGAACAGACTTCATTCAATCAAGCATTCCAAATGGAATCGGACTCCGTTTGCGCCTTCAATTAGATCACTAAAAGGTTGTATAAGGGAGGCAATAAGTGCGGGAAGGTCTGGAGTGGGTGGTCGTAAGCAGTCCTAGCCTGCAGTGTGAATGTTTAATGGGTCTGAGAGCGTGAATGAGAGGATGTGGTCGGCCTCTCTTACGGCGCTCGCTCGGCTTGCGGTCTCTTCTCCTGGGGCGATGCGGAGCTACTTGCTGATGCTGGAGTAGTTTCCGAAGTTGGGGGATTCTCGGTGCGCGGGGGTGAGATGGGAGTGCAATTGTTTTCCCATTCATTTTATAATTTTTGCTGGTATTAGCTATTCTTGTAATTTTATTATGACAACTGATTCCTTCCATACGGGAAACCGTACCATCGCGAAGATAAGTTGGGAATTACATGAAATATTTACTATAATAATCGGGGGTTACATCCTGAATGCACTAAGTTCAGTGGGTTGGAATGTGTGTTTCACATCTATGATTTTCAACATATGCCCAGCAAATGACTTGAGTGTATAATAATTCGATAAAGTCATATTGAATTAAAATACACGAAAGCGTTTGCTTGAAAGAAAAATTTTGAAATTCATGGAAATGCACGCATTTCGTTCGATCGAGCTTGGTGTAGGAGGGATATATATTGAGATTATTTCCAGAAAAAATGTAAATTCCAAAAACTTCAAAATCGAACAAAGGAACAGTTCCCTGAAAAGTGAGTCAAAATCCAAGTTTATTGTGCTCAATTAAATCGGTTAAACAGGCCTAGTGCAATCATTCGCTGTAAAATAGTCTAGCCTTAGTAAACCAACTCACGCCTATTCCTTCTGATGCCACCAAACTCCGCTGACTCAGATCATTTACATGTTTATGTCAGATTATTCTGTGGAGAATCTGCTATCTGGCAACTCGATGCAATATGGTCTAAGACACGATACTATACCTATAATCATACATATAATTCGTTTTTTAATTCATTAGAGAACACAAAATGACACTACCGCCATGTCTAGGACGGGTCAACGCTATGAAAAAAATTAACAAAAAAAATTGTTTCAGGTTTCTGTCATGATGGGAAAGGGGTAGGATTATATGAAGCAGTGCTGCCTTTTTCAAACAGTGGACAACATGGCGGCAGCAGCGTTTTAAAGTCGCCCTCTGTGCAACCGATTTTGCGTTTCAATTCGGTTTTATCAGCAAAGAGATTTATACTATAGAAATACGCCAGCCGACCAATGGATTTTACGCGTCGTTGATTGAGTATAAAACAACAGTTAAGATTACTGAAAAATCGAAAAACATCCCATAAAATATGCGGTGTCATCTGTTTAAACAATCAACGACACGTAAAATCCACTGTTCTTGGTAGTAGCTGGCGTATTTCAATAAAACAAATCGAAAAAAAAAAACAGTTGCTGATGAAACCGAATTGAAACGCAAAATCGGTTGCGCGGAGAGCGACTTTCAAACGCTGCTGCTTCCATGTTGTTCAGTGTTTGGAAAAGGCAGCACTGCTTTTTCATATAATCCTACCCCTCCCCTGTTTGGAGGAGCAATCACAATACGGAAGACTTATCATTACAGAAACCTAAAAAAAAATTTGTTATTTTTTTCATAGCGTTGACCAGTCCTTGAAATATCGAATTATACTTTTGGGAGCCCTATCATTATAGGTTTAGTGATATCATTATTGTAGAAATGGAAACGTATATATACAAAATAGTTTGAAGAAGATACGTACTGATAAACCTCGATTCAATGAAAACTGCACTAAGTGCTTGTTAGATACTCCATTGGACTGTGGTCTAAGTGAACTCGGCTCAGCAACCATTTCGAGCATCTTCTGAACTGAACTCAGCTTATTTCCTCTAAGTATGAATTTAAACGTCGGTCGGCGTCGATGTATTCGGGCAATCATTAAATGTTCCGTCATTTTGAGGTAGGTGAAGATATTGACTTCATACTCTGGGGTCGTAAAGTATTAGTCGGGAGTTTCGAAATGATGTATCACAAGACCCCCCTTTTCATTTAATTCTTTTTTCCAGGTAACGCCCATTCGCTATCTTGAAATTTTCATCTGTGAATTTCACTCCAAAATATATTATTTAGGCATCAATTTCATTATTCCAATTTTCATATATCATATACAAATAAAAAAATACGGCAATGAACGAAAAAATAAATTGGCCCATGAGGGGATCGAACCCGCGACCTTCGCGTTATTAGCACGACGCTCTAACCAACTGAGCTAATGGGCCAGATAATCCTCACGTTTGTTGAGTAAGTACTAAGATAAATATGATCAATTTATCCTATATAGTGATGATTTGAAATGTGTATGATCATGTGATCAGATAAAGAATATAATTATGATTCAAATGTTCTTATTCCAATGCCCCTGTATTCCAAATGATGGATTACAGACAAAATTCCTTCATACCAGTCGAAATGTAAATTTTTTCAAGCCACATCTCCAGTACATACCTATTATGGTGTCGTCCACCGATAGAGTGTAATAAATGGAAATTTGAATACCGTCGAAGATGAAAATCCTTGCCTTGATTGGGAACAGTATATGATTTCGTTTTAGCTACTTCAAATATGTAGTAAATCAGAACATATGGAATAATTATATATATTTACCCAACCACCATAGTTACAGGGCAGGGATATCGCTGTGATATCAAGACGTGACATGTGATGACCCAGAAAGATTGCATTGTACATGTCGCAATATCCCACTCAGATGAAATTCCTTTTGACGTATTTGCAACAAGATTACGAAGAGTTTTGGGATGTAACTGCGACATAACTTCTGCAATGTGCCCCTTGTGAGATATGGTCTCTATATATACAATTCGCGAACCGCTCGTCTTATTCAAATTCAACTGGATTTGAACAATTAGTATTAATTCAATGGAAATAAGTTAACAGCTGATACAAATAACATCATATTCTAAATACAAAATGTGAACTCAAAAAAATCCACAGGTACAACAAACACTGTTTTTCTTGGAACGAAAATCAAATGTCTTTCTCTTCTGCTGCATTCATTCAATGCAATAATTTCATAACTCTCCGCCGCTCCTTTATAGGAATAGTTTTAACTTTTCCGTTTGTCTTGATCCTTCCGTCACAAGTATTCAAAGTATGAAGTTTATATATTCCGAATTCAACTCAAGAAGCTGATTCTGATTACTATTTTGGTAGAAGGTTAATAACAATTATACTGAAATCGCAAGCAATATTGAAATTTAGATTTCCCAAAGGTACTAAATTAATCGACTGTTTTTTTATTTGTCGATAGTAAGCACTCCTATGAGGTTAACGTTTTATTGAATAAAAATTCAAGGATTGCTGTCATCCGTTGATATCATGTAATGAGGAAATATGTATAATGTGAAGACGGGTTCATAAAAGAAGTAAAATAAAATAAGAAACAAAATAGAATAAAGAAAAAAGTAATATTACGATGTACCCGTCAAAAAAAAATAAGGTGGAAACTAAAAAACATTTTCAGAACAATGATATCGAAGTAGTATTTAGGTTGGTAGCATATTTTTTACAGTTAGCACCTGACTGACAGCACGAATCTTGAATTGGTAGGTTATATTTTTTAATTTCAAATTATTCGTGTTCACTTTTGATAGCGAATAGAAATTCGCATTTTCTCTTTGCCTGCTCATGAGACAGACTTTGAACCATCTCCGCAACATTTGTTCATATTACTTCATAGATCTTTATTTAATTTTTTTTGACTTGGCTATCTCATATTCAATATCTCATTTTTTCAAGACAATATTAATTTCTTCGAGCAATCAAACCTTCAATGTTATTTTTTGACCAAAATTCAATTTCAACTTCTTTTTTTGGACTTGATAGTCTCATTTGATTCGTATATCGCATGGGTTTTTTTCTTTTTCCTCAACAGTAGGTTTCAAATAGAGTGATAATATATACAATGTCTGAACCAATACAACTCAGCAAGGAACATTGTCAACCACATTCAACAAACGTATTTCTCGATGTCACGACAATTTGATCTTTGCGATATCGCAGTGGCATGAAATATACGGAAAAGTGTTATTAAATAAAGATATTTTTAAGAGATAATTCAGTGTAATGATATGATATAACGATATGAATATCACGCCATCAAAAAGTTCCACCTTTCTTAACAAAAAATGTCATAGAAAAATATTCGTTTCCAAACAAAAATAAATAATAACATTCCTTTGTTCCGAAAGCGACTTGTCAATAATTGAAATTGGTCATATGTGAACTGAAATCTTTGAAAAAGTGAGTACCTACTTCTTTCCCGGATATATAATAGACATACATAAGTAAAGGTAGAAATTTAATTTTTAATATAATATTTTCTTGTACAAAAGTTACATTTTCTTTATATCAAAAGTACAATTAATAAATGTGCCTTGCATGAATGATATTTTCCTTGAACTATTCGGTACAACAGTCGAATTTTCTTGTGTTGAAATCGTGTTTATTTCAATGTTAAATCGTCGTTTCCCGTCACAGAAAGAAATTGTGTATTATGCACGGAAAAATATCAGATTTTAGCTCTTTTCTCTTGTATAATAAATAACTATTTTTCTTGCATATCTCGGTTCGTTTTCTCAGTGGGTGAAGTGTCGCTGGAACAACTCATTCATAGTTTAATCAGATTCCTTATTTTTTATGTTTCGTCCTTTTGGTTCATCAAACAACGTCTGAAAGAGTTCGACGATAAGTGGTGGAAAATTAACTGAAAAAAAATCAACAAATAATTATCATTACTTGCAACCTTCGCAAGCGTAGCTCGGGGTTAGGGAATATCTGAATGAAAATTACTTCGTGACAGAAAAATATAATAATCAACATCACGCCAATTGCTCTGATTTTTTGATCAAATGCCATTATAGATATAGGGATATATCAGGAATAGGTACATGATAACCTCAAATACACCACTTTGGAAAACAGAAGACTAGTACCTGAGTGAGATTGGAACCTTTGGTGCCAAGGTCGAAACTTTTTTTGGGGATCAATTACTGTCACTCAAGCATCAATTTTCTTCTCCTGAAGATGGTAACCTTGTTAGTGAAACGAGCGCCGGGTGCAAATGATATCAGTCTGGTGTTAGGGTGATTGATTTCTATAAAAAGCAAAATGCCAATAACTTCATAGTCGAAATACACCCCGATATCAGTTCATTTAATCTAACTCCCTCAGTTACCAAAACATGTTCGCAAGTTGATATCACCTTGTCTTCATAACGATAGTTATGTCACGTCACAAAATTTATATAGCTACCGCTGACATCGCAATCGTTACATCTCAATGTACACATCGTATCGATTTCAAAACTACCATTTTCTCCCTTTTCAGGGGTTGGAAATGAAGTTTTCTTGAAGGTAGTGAGAAAGAAACATTTCATGTTTTGATTAAGTCCTCTCTTAAATTCATTAAAATTTTAAATGGTAGGCCATGCCTTTGAATTTGGGCATATTTTCCAAATTTTGAATGAAGGTAGATACTCTATTCCTGAACGATTTTTTTTTGCCCTGCCTTAAATGCTGTTAACACCGGATTCATACAAAGAAAATTCTATATTCACTTTTATATGGGAATGTTCTCAACAAAGACGTCTGTGACACTAACATATCCGAGTTGTCATAGTGAGGTCGCACTCGTGATTTTCTTTTATTATATGAATGCAATATCTGCTAGATGTAGAAATCATTCGACATAGAGATATCAAGTGGATATTCTATGTCTTATTTGGAATTCGAACCCAAAAGCAAGCATACAACCCTGTATATTTTTATATATTATTCAGGTGATTGTAAATAAGTTTCACACATTGTGCGGTAATATATTCATGAATGAAAATGTCACCGATATTATTATTACCATTATTAAATTTTAAATAGAAATACAGTATGTTCTAGAACAAACATTCAGTTGATACGTATCAGTTGACTAAGTTGGCTAACCTGACAAGAGTCGACAGATCTTAATCTAACTTCATCAGCTTCTGATGGACTTGCAGAAATGTTTAATTTTCATCCGAGATCGAGTGAATACAATTTTTTCTACCCATACAATCATCATCATATCACTTTATCAAGTAAAAAGAGTGAGAGTGAATTTTCATATTCTAAAAAGCAGGAAAGACCAAGGCATTGTCGATGGTAGTCTTGTGCTTCCCAAAGTACTATTCAAATGGAAGGAAAAGAATGACTATACATATAATGGCACTTGATGAAAACGTCAGGGCTATTGAAGAGATGTTGAGTATTACGATCTTTTTTAGTCACCAAGTAATTTCCAATCGGATATTCACTAACTTCGAGCTTCTCTTCAAACTTGCAGAATCAGTTGAATTTGAATTTTATTTATCCGATTCAAATGAAAAGTGTAATGAAAATATGGTACCCATAATATTAATGGGATTGAGGAATAGATAGTAAACTCACAAAGTTAAAGCATAAGAGAACAACATAGACCCTGTATAAGCACTCACCGTTCCATGAAACACATTTCTAGCTATCAATATTTGGAAAGACCAACAGCAAATCTCTCAATACAAAGCACACAAAAGGGATCATTTCGTCTGGCCGATAAATCAATTTTAAGTATCGGAAAATACGCTTGTTATATGAAAAGAGGCAATTTCTCTCACAATGGCCGAATAAAACGAGCTTCATCAAAAAGACAGCGAAACCATTTAATAGCGCCGGTAACCGAATAAAAACCGAAACAAAAGCCTTAAACAAAAGCTAATCAGGATCAACTTGAACGCCATTTCTGAAGCGATATCGCAGGAGTGGACTGGGAACAAAAACAGGAGAACTTTTTATACAAATCTCTCTTCAAGCGAACATGACAATAATAGAATGGGGGATGTTGACAAGTGACATTCTTACATTTTCTTTAGCGCATGCCTTTTCAAAAGTGGATGAATCACCCTGGGATAAAAAAATTATAAAATGATTCTTGATCCATGAACTCCATTTGCACATAATAAAAATTGAATTTCCATGTGTTGAAAATTTCGTATTTTTGCGTGAAATCATATTGCATCCCTTCGTTAGAATTTAAGAGAAGGGACATTTTCAATCTGACAAGAGGCTAGCATTACAGTGTTCAGTTCGCATTCGAAAGTAAACAATTAAGCCTAAGATAAGTTGAATACAGGTAAACTGTTGTCACACCAGGTTTTGATTTTTTCAATGTCTTTTTGAATTATGCTGTGTATAGAAACTTCGCTTGTATTATCTTTATTACACGGCATGGAGTAGTGCCAATTTGGGAATAGCGACAAGTCTTTACCAGTTTGCTACGATTTTTCACATAATACTGAATCCATTGGAGACTCATTTCTCTGAAACTGTGATATTCGAGTTTGCCAGTATTCTGTGATTCATGTAGTCAAATGCTTCGGTTAGGTTAATTCGACTATAAAGTTCAGTTAATAGCGAAAATACATCGTCATTGGTGCTCTTCTGTTTCGGTAAACAAAATTAATATCATGGCTTAACGAAAGTGTATGAGTATTTTTATTATGGTTTTTCATCAAGCTCATCAGTTCGATTCAATTGCTGATATTCTCTGCCGATATCCATTGATTTGAAATGAAAGGGGACAAGAAAGAATTCCCTAGAAATTTCATAATTCCCACAAAAATTGTCATATTTTTGTATGTCTATCCCGATGGCTCGATTAGAGTCCACGAGTTCCAGTGAAATTTCAGTTTAGCTTAACTTAGCTCAATCTTCACCCGTGCAAGTGGCCTTCAAAGTAGCAATATTATATTTCAAATACTTAAGATCAGTATGTGTGTGTCATAGAATCATCAATTTACTCAGAGCCGATTATATCGAAATTGACTTTTCCTGAAATATTTGGTGCAAGTTCCATGATCATTGAAGAGCTAGGGAGATACCTTTCTCTAAGCAAAACAAGCCAATCACGTTTAGTTTAGTGGACTTTTATTCTGCTAGGTCAATAGAAATAGCTCACTGTTTTCCTTCATGAAAACATCCTATAAATTAAATGTATGAGATTTGAGTTTCGTTCGTTAAAAAACATAGTAGTCCAACGAAAAGAATGCACCTACCTCTTCTCCTTTATTTGGAACTCGAAGCAAAAAGACTCGGAAACGTAAAGTTTGCTCCAGAATGGGACACATTTCACACATTATTCTCAACCCCTCTCTTCAAACTCAAAAATTTCAAGTGGTGTCGAGTGATATGTCATGTGGAAAGGTCCAAAATCATCTTTTCAAGGATACCCTTTTCATTCAACCAAAGTTTCATTGCAAAATCGGCGTTAAGGAGGGAGTTCCATCACTCAAGTCTCATCACACCAACTCTCGATTGGTATAATTTAGTGACTAATTGACTATTTAATTGCATTCATTATACTATTCAAGTATAAAATGAGATTCATTCAGTAGTTCATAGCTGGATCTTTCAACCAAAAAATGGCCCAGACTTGCTAAAACGCTTACCAAATTTGTCATAACCCTAGATAAAACCATACGCATCAAAGTAATTTTCTTTGTTCAGGTACATTCCGATTTCAATTGTTCATGTCATTTGATATTTCAAAATTTGAAATTGTCTTTCGTTGATGATTCTCAGGGCTCTGAAGCCCCCTTGAAATTGTTTCATTTCAAAACGATATATTGAAAAATATATACAATATCCTGAATATTCCAATTGGTCTAATGGCATCAATATTTCATTTATATGTGCACCAAATTCCAAATTATTCGCCCAATCGAGCAATTAGAAAAATATGAAAAAAGGACTGTAAATCTGCAAGGAATTCGTCCATTATAGAACTCTGACCTTAAGAACATCAACCCGATAATTTTGGTACTGATCCAAAATACAAATAATTTTTGCGGTTCAAGAATCAGAATGACTAAAAACATTTCAGAATTACTTGATTTTAATGAAAGCAAGATTTCAATGTGGAAATTTTTCATTTCAATCAAATTCCCCATTTATCGTTTTTTTTTATTGGAAAAACTGTTGATGTCACTGATTCAGTTTGGTTTCTTTGAGAATTATTTCAACTTCACCATAACTAAAATTACAATAAATAGGGAATCATTAGAAAAATAATTCTGTGTCTTTTCACATAATGTATATGGACACTACTTTTTATTATAGATTTCAGGGTTGTGAAACCTCCTTGCTATGGTGTTGAATGCATGTTGAAAAATATATCTAAAATGTGTCCTCACAATCAAAATCAACGTGTCTGAGCTTTTTGCTAGCTGCATACTTTATGTTAGACCACTTTCAAAGGAGATAATGGAGTATTTTTCTTTTAATTATTATCTCCTTCTAGTGAGTGCGTCAAATATCTATGAATGATGTGTACATTTCAACATAGGAGTTCTGTATATTTTTCAAATCGCTCCAGAGAAGAAGATGCCTAAAAAGAGTTTCTCTTAACTTCTTTTCACAAAAATAATACTTTTTGATCATCAATATGAAAGGATCGGTATATGTCATTTCAGACAGTCTTAATGAATCTTTGAGGATCAGTTCATAATCGACACTAATGGCATAGATTTTTTCGAGCAAAACAAGCTCCTCTGGATCTGATAGGAGGACTGTTATCCTGGTGGTTGGAATTCAAACGAACAGCTCTCTATTATTCTTTATGTTGTGTAGATATATCGTATATGTGATATTTATTGAGTCAAGTTTCGATTGCATGTTGTGTAGGAATCAAGAAATGCTCATCACGCCATATAGATGAGGGACTTACTTTTTCCACATAGATTATTTCTTACTTTTCGTTAGTGGATGAATAGCACACCTATCAACAGGAGGAGTAGCTTCCTTCATAGAAGATATGACTTTTTTTTAGTGTGGATTCGAAAAAGAAAAATCCAAAAAATACCTTCGAAATCGAACAGTGCAAACTCGCTATTGTTCCTCCTGGGCTATCAGTTCCGCGTCCATTCACGCGGAAATCTCCCTGATTGTCTAATTATAACCGAGGCAAAACACCCTCTCCACTCTCGCCGGTCCACCCCTGCAGATCGAGGGAGGGAGGGGGCGGCAGTTATACAATATCATCTCTTCCTTATCGGCCTCTCCGCCACGTTGTTAGCGGTCTCGCAGGACAAATAAACACCATTGTCCTGGTAACCATGGTGAAATCATGCGACAGCATGGAGAGCGCTTTCCGGAATATCTATTGCGGCTCCGGAGGAGACGTTGTTGGGCTCTGTTCGCGGTGTATTGTGGGCGATGCCACCTCGTTTGGCACGGGAGCAATGGAAATAATAAAAATGGAGGAATCGGAAATTACTCGTTGGAACTGGGTTTCGGAATACCTAATGATTTTCATTGACTTTTTGTTTTCCCAGTTTAACAGAGATCAATTAGCCTTATACCAGACTGGAAGCACACGCACTCGATGCGCGTTTCGTTTACTACTTATAATAATAATAATAATAAATCGACTTTATTCATTTTAAAACAACTTACTAAGGACAACATAGATTTCCAGAAAGAAAATGAGATGGAAAGGTGGAATTTCAGCAAAAGCTATTTTTCAAATGAACCATTTACGTAAAAAAGACAGAATGTAGACTGATATTAGTGACAATACAAACATAATAACATTATGAATTAATTCATACATAAAACCAATAAATGATGCAAGACCAAGGACATGGCGAAGTTGGCATTACTACAATAGGTTTCAAACGTTTCTTGAAGTTATTGATAGTGTAGAATCTGACTCACACCATTCGGAAACTAATAAACGATGAGTTTGGAAACTTTGGTCTAGAGGTTGGGACCTTTTTTTGATATAAAATAATCCAACACCGAACTGATATCTCATGCATTCAACGCGCGTTCCGCTAACGAGGTTAGCGTCTTCAGGAGAAGAAAATTAATACTGAGTCTGAAGTCAAAGGTTAGCTATTTATAACAGTGAGGTCCATATAAGGTGTGCAAAAAATGGGAATTGTTTTTATTATCATCCAAAATTTAGATACCGCCAAAAGTTAGGGCATGTTCGAAAACCAACTCACTTGCATTTGGGTGGATACAGGGCAGGACAAAACTAATGAATTCGTTCAAGAATAAATAACCGTCATTTTGAAAAATTTAAGGTAATTCCATGAAAAGTTGTTGAGAAATGAATGTTTTGCCTAAATATGAACTCTGGACTAGAACTGAAAAATAGAAACTATAACCAAATTACTTTTGAATTATTTTCATCGGGCTGAAGCACAAACTTGAAATTCACATTCTTTTTCTTTCTTTGTTTTTTTGATAACTTCCTATTTAATCTTAGTTGCAACGATATTCAATATAACTAATTTCGCAACTAATATTTTTTACAGGGCAAATGATCCACTAATATTACTGTTATTTGGTTATATCTACTTTTAATAAGTATTAATTATGAATTTCAATTGATCATACGGGGATAATTGGAAAACATAACAACATTGTTTTTTCAATTTTCAGGCTAAGACTTCATATTTCATACTATTCATATCTGAGCAAAACTTCCTTTTCTCAACAACTCAACTTCGTGAAAATATCCTACATTTTTCAAAATGGGGGTATTTTTTCTTTGAACAAATTCACAATTTTTGTCCTGCCGTGTATACTGTTTGACAAGAATCTAATCTAAATGCATGTAAGTCGGTTATCGACCATGCACCATTTGGAAGGTACCCCAAATTTCGATTGTTATTGAAATTAAATAAATACTATATTATGGAGTAGAATTTCGAAATGGCGAATGGGAGTTAATGGGAAAAAAAATAAATGGAAAGGGGTCTTGTGATACATCATTTTCAAGCTACTGACGAATACTTTACAACAATAGTACATGAAGTCAATATCTCCACCTACTACAAAATGGCGGAACATTTACTAATGACCTGGAAACAAACACATTAATATCGATTTCTGGGAATATTCGTTTTTCTCTGCCATATGGCAATCCCAACAACCATAAGGTAATCTTTTGTTTATAAAGAAAGACAAAAATGACATCATTGTTCAGTTCAAATATTTTTATTTATGTCTCGAT
This sequence comes from Zygogramma bicolorata, assembly GCA_032362365.1. Lineage (NCBI taxonomy): Eukaryota > Metazoa > Arthropoda > Insecta > Coleoptera > Chrysomelidae > Zygogramma > Zygogramma bicolorata. The sequence goes on along the minus strand of JAVJAQ010006102.1, from coordinate 5,144,686 downwards.
TTCACAAGTAGATAGGTACCACTTAAACTAAAAGGGTCAGCTGAATAAAATTCAAGAGAGGAACTGTATTTGAAAATGCTGGAAACTACTGTTGATCCTCTAATCACCGATATGGCGAAGTGAGTCCTAATTAATTCGATATTATTCCAACACGATGGAACACCACCTCTTTCCTCCAGACAAGTGAGAAACTATTCATCCAGGTCCTACAGAATGGCCAGCCTGTTTGCCTGATTTGACACCTTTCGACTTTTTTCATGTGGCTATTTGAAGCAAAAGGTGTGCGAAACTGAACCTGCTTCAATATTGAATATCCAGCAGAGTAATGAATATTTGTAGAAATATCGACGTTGCTGTGTTCGAAAATGTTCGACGTGAAATATCGGATAGGCTGTTCTTATGTCAAGACGTTCAAGGCAAGCATTTCGAACACCTTCTGAATTGAACTCTCCTAATTTCCTCAAAGTATGAAGTTAAACGATGTATTCAAGCAATTATTGAATGTTCCGCTATTTTGTAGACGGTGACGATATTGACTTCATATTCTAGGGTTGTAAAGTATTCGTCCAAGTATCCGCAATCGTCTTCGGGTGATGAAGACGATTGCTGGTATCCGTCGTGAGTACACTCAACTCGAAACTTGGTTTCAACATTTTTTCAAAATATTTCATTCAATTTCTTTATTTACATTTTTTGACTAGTATTTCATATTCGATACTTCAATTTTCCCGTCACAATATTATTTCATTTATTTCGTTATTTAAATTTTTTTACTCATATTTCATATTCGATATCTCGATTTTTGTAACAACAGTATTTTCTTTGGCCAATTAATCCCAAATTTCATTATTGACCAAAAATTTGATTTTGATTTTCTCACTTGATTTGTATTTTTATCCTTTCGTTCTTAGCAACAGGTTTCAATAGAGTTGATAATGGAAGTCCGAACCATTACCATTCAGCAAGAAACATTGTCATCCACTTTCAAGCAAAAGAATCCATATTTATTCAGTTTTTATTATTTATTCCTTTCTGTAATGTGATAGCTTTCAGCTTTTTTCGTGGAAACGTATCTCAAAATAATAATAATGAGTAATTTTATATTTTTATATTTTTATTCAAGGTTTGCATGAATGCGCATTGAAAACATTTGTTTCTAGTCCCCTGGATATTTTGAATCTGCTGAAGTTCTTTTTGTTTCTATGGAAACTTAAACTATTAATGAAATCAAAGTTGCTGTTGATGTTTCTTGTGTTTTCTGAAAATACTGGATCAAAAACCAGCTGTGGAACCGTACACTGCTAAATAAAAATCATTTTGGGCGGCAATTAATTGCAATGAACTTGAAATTTGTGGTTCGCCCCGATTTGAGAAAAACCATGCCTAACTAATTTGGTTTAGGCTACTTTCAACAAGTTCAAAATCAGATTACTCAAAAGTTCATATTATACAGGAGAAATTCAATTTTTTTCAAAAAGTGATGGAAATTAGAAAAGGAGGCCACGACACTGTATTCGAGTAAAATTTGATTCTAAACAACAATTCCAAATAACATTTTATTGTATCTCTGTAGAAAAAAGTAGTTTATTCTTTGACGAAATTTAAATTTTTATAATGTTCCCGGTATGCTGATTTACTTGAAGCCATTTTACATTCAATAAGTTTACCGAACATGCACTTTGGGCGGTACTCAAATTTTTACTGTGCAACAAGAAATTCCCATTTGTTGCACACTTAATAATCTATAGTGTGGTCCCTATAGATTCACAATTTGAGATTTGAGTTTCAATTTAAAAATATGAATATTTCGAATGTACTGATATCACGGCACGTTGGGGGTTATCCATGAATCCTCCTAAAAATATACTAGTAGTGACGTGTTTAGTCAAATTCGATAGGTACCTCGTTCTTACGACTTCAGTACATCGAGATAAAACCTCCTAATGCCAATTGTAAAACTTCATTTATGTTCTTGACTTCTACAGAAAAACCTCATTTTTCCCCTGGTATCAAATATTTGTTGATATTTGTCACGGAAATTAGTTCCACATCTGGTTGCGCACTAAACTCACGGTAGATTTCAAATGGCTGCTTCTCCTGCACTGTGCAATACGTCAACATTTCCGTGCCAAGATGAAACGGACAAACTGTACTATTATGATTGCCACAAACAACTTCGGAACAATTTCCGCAAGGATAGACTGCTTTCAGCTAGCGACGTCAATCTAGTTGCACACTACGTAAAGAGACACGTTATTAGACGACAGGCAAAGGTAAAGTTGGCACACCTGTGCCGTGAATGGACCGCCGTCGTTATTTTCATGCGGATCGCTGAAGATTTAACCAACCGCGTACCAATTATTATCCATCGGAGCATCGGCTCGATGCTTGGGGTCTTTTATCACCGAGGAAGTTACATTGGAGATGTTTGGCGTTCTAGTGCGGTGGCAAAAGACTAATTTTTTGATTCACGTATCTATACATATACGTATAGATACGTGACATGTTTTTGAACCTTTTCAACACTGGAGATGGACTTACCAGAGTCCGAAACGTCGACAAGGAATTATCAGTATTTTTCCTGTTTTTTCTCAGCCCAACCAAGCTTCTACTAGAATGAAATAGGTTATAACCTAACAAGTGTGAAGAGTGATACTTTTTCGAATCTGACGGCATTGAATCGAACGACGCGAAGCGAAGTTGAGTAAGCCTTCAAGTGCGGAATAAACAATTTCCGCATGTGTCTGGTACATTCTTGCTGCGAGTGTGAAAATATATTGCACTTCGAATTTTTGTGGGAAAAATGGATACAACATAATTTTCATAAGTTCTATGTTTGCTTGGAAAAGCCAATGAATGATAAAATTGAAGATGACCAACGGAGACAGTTGCAATTCTAATAATCGAAACGTCGTGAGTCAAACTGTTTTATTATGTGACAATATGTTTCATCCACTTTTGCTTGTACAGAATTTCATTTGATTTCTCTCAATTATTTTCATTATTTGAATGATTGCATTATCTTTCATTTTTCTAAAGAAGTATTTTCGATTTAACGTTTTCGTTTCTATCATTTCATATATACTATGATGCTTATACTCTGTATTCTTCATTTTCCGTTTTTCATAATTTTGTATTTTTATTATTTACCATTTACAACTAAATTCTGATTTTTTGATTTTTTCAAATTCAAATGAATTATTTTCAGCTTTTTTAATTTTTGTATTATTCACTATTTTTCATAATTTATCTGAATTTTTTTTATCAGTTATGCATTTTTTCATTTTTCCAATTCATTTATTTCCATTTCGATCTTATATTATATTATTAGGGGTTGATTGGTTAGATGTGTTATTGATAGAAATATTATTATATCTGTAATTTCTTGATAATGACAATAGCACGAAAGTCGAACAGTTCTGAATTCTGCACACGGATTGATACCCGTAAGGACTATTTTCTATATTTTTATCTTTGTTAACATTTAGGGAACCAAATCCGCTGTCGTTTTCATACCTCTTTCACAAATATTTTTCTTCTGCGCTTGATTTTTGAAATTTGTCCGATTTTCAAATTCTCAAACTATTGAGATAGCAGCCGTAGTCACAGGTTTACGTTGATACCTCATGTATTGATTTTCTTGTCTAATGCCTAACTCCTCTGTCAGAGCATTACGAATCAACTATGACGAGTTATCAACAAAAGACGATTGCAGGTACCTACTAGCAACAGAAATCTGGCGAATACTCTCAACTCGTGACTTATTTTAGATTTTTCTGTTTTAATTTTCTTTATTATTTCTATTTTGATTTTTCAATTCATTCATTTAATGTTTACTTTATTTTAATGGTTACATATTTTCGTTATTTCAAACTTATAAATTTTTCAAATCAATTTTCAAATATTCAATTTTGATCTTCTCATCCATCCATTCATTCAATTGATTTTTTTCACATTTTCACTACCTCAGATTTTTTGCTCCTGACTATATAAAACTGGTGGAGTGATAGGGATAACCTTCGATGTAATTTTGTTCACTTGTTCGCACAAATTACTGATTTATTTGACTGTCTTTTTGCCGGTTATCTGCATCTTTTGATTCCGTTGGGATGGTCCCCAAAAAGTTTGAGATTATTGTCAGCGCATTCAACTGTGGATGGTATTAGCATCATTAGTGTTGCATGCTATTGTCCAAACTCCATATTTCACGCGGCAATTCATGATGCGATTTACGGCAAACTCTTTGCAGAATTTTGCAAAAAGTTTCATTAGAATAGCATTGCAATCATTTCGATTTGAAAGTGGATTCTGGCAGTTTTTCAATTTACTTGTTTCGTCACCCATGGGTACCCTGTGACGTCATTAATCATTTTTTCAAATGTTCATGGGATATATCAAATGTATCAAAGGTCTTCCTATCCTATATACAACATTATGGTTTGTGAACTGAAATAAAAATTTGAATATTTGAAAGGAAAACGAGATCATGGTTAGAATGTTTGAAAGATCCAGAAATACATTTTTTCCGCAAACGTCAAAAAAAATAGACATTATTAACGTCAATTCATGATGTTGAAGTATGATTTCACAGACGCCACTTTTTTGTACCGCCGTGAGCGGACAAAAAAGTACTTTTTTGTACGCTGACGGCCGTACAAAAAAGTATAATTTTTAACAGGGAAAATAATTATTAGTTGAACTTTTAAACTTAATGATTTTATCATGGAATACTGAGACCACATTATTGTTGAACTCTTCATTTTTAATTTAGTTGTCATTTAAAAAAATAAGCTAGTAGCACATTTTCCGAATAGTTTGAAATGTTTTTATCATTGCACCATGTGAGAAATCTTTCGTAAGCATGATTATAAACTCTACTTGACTTAGTTGGAATTAAATCATTCGTAGCTGCCTTAGCAATGTCAACAACGTCGGGCGGTGTACATTTGGGTTCTGAATCCGACATAATATAATCTAAAAGAAAATTTCAGTACACTTCACTACAACAAACGAAATTTTGATGCTCAAGTACTCACCAAAAATGCACAGTCCAATTGTTGCCTTAAATCACTTACAATATTTCTGACATTATAAAATATTATTGAACTGTCAAATTTGTTTTTGACTTGGCAATCACAAAACCAGTAACCACGGAAATGTAGTGCGCAGTTTTATAATTATTATTCTCTGAATTTATCAACTTCGTTGCAATCGTTTTGAATTTTTATTTAAATATTAATTAGTTCTATAGTCTGGATGCCGTTTGCGGAAAAAATAGCATGTTTCATTCGGAGCAAAAGCACTTTTTGTGGCTCGTCTGAAATTGTCGGCCTCACTAACGTTCGGCCATCAAACATTCAGAGTCGCCACAAAAAGTTATACTTTTACTCCTAATAAAACAATATACTATTTTGTAGCATCACCTGTGAGAGTATTTGAATACATTTCCATTTCATTTCTTTCAATTGAGAATAACTCGTATATTTTTGCTTGATTGAAGTAGTGCTCCTCCTTCGTTCAAAGGTTATATCCTTTCAAAAGTCATAAAAAACATTCCATCTTCAATTTTACAAAAATTGTTAGGGCTAGTCCCAACTATACATCCACACTAATATGATGGACTTGTTCTACCAAAAACCAACTACTCCTCTAGATACCCGAAAGGCGTTCAATTATATTCGACAGTTGCCAGTGCAGAGTTTTACAGAGAAGAAACTCCTGCATATGGTTCTAGTGATACAAATGTCCTGAAGTGAAGTTCAAGGCCGCACTGGCATAAATTACACTGCTATACAGTTGGTAACTGAGCAATAAAAACGAATATGAACAAGAATCACATAAAATGCTTTTCGACATAATCAGGGAGTATACTTGAAGACTGGCTAAAAACAATTGGATTGTTGTTGGACTAACACATGTTGTTTTCTGCTTGGTGTTACCAGGCAGAGAACAACAGGTGTATTCTTTCTTTATCAACATTAAGGCTATGAAATTGAAAGAAAAATGAAAATTTACTGTGCGAAAATATCACCTTGAGATTTTTGTATATCATAAATGATCCAATAGGATTAGAAAAACTAGCGATTATTTTGAAATACTATACTTTTTCATTCACAAACATTCGAAATAAGAAAAGAAATTAGTATTTCAACATCGTTCCTGTTTCAAGCATACATTGCAAATAAACGAACTTCATGAAGCTCTTAACAAATGTTAGTATTGGTATATGTCATTTACTCAGGTGAAATTATCTTTTACTGTTCGTTTCGTAATGAAAACGTTTGACACACCTTTTATATTTCATAAATCTCAGTTGTGTCACGAGGATTGGTGCAAATAGGCTATGTTTGAATTACTCACTGAATTTTGGGCGGTATTTGAAACAATACATATGGATTGGTCCTAATGGGCGACATATGATGTACTTAGGAAAATGGCTGAGTGAAGCTTCAGTTTTCAAAGGGGATTGGTGTTTCGAGGAAGAAAGTGAGTACCTATCAGAGTTAGACAAATTCCCTAGTTTTGTGAAATGAATTCTCAAGTCACAATTCACCCTAGAAAATTAATTGAATTCATGAACTGAGAATTCACCAAAAAAAAATAATTTGAAGCCACAAGCTACCTTCTGAAATGTTTCTCTAATCCAGTGGTTCCCAAAGTTGTCTGGACTACGACCCATCTGGAAAAAACTCCTAACCCACCTCTGGGAAATTTAACCATTATCAATATGGAAAAAGTATGTTTCGCCATTACAGTTTCGAGATCAACTAAAGCTCGAGTTACTTTTGATCTCATGTGTCCAATTTATTTCGATATACCTATAGGGCCCAGTAAAAATTCGCTCGCAACCCACCAGTGGGCAGCGACCCATAAATTGGGAAACACTGCTCTAAACGATTCACAATTCATATTGCTGATTCCTTACTGACGCATCAATCGGTTTCCTTGCCAGAGTGTTATTTCATTCACCAGCTGACTTCCCCACCTAAGAGAATGAAAAAAAGTCTATATTGAACGTGCAAATTTTTTCCTGAAAAAGAATAACTCGATTAGAAAATTTATCGTCTTCTTTAAATATTCCCCAGATAACTTGACTTCATTTCTGAAAGAGAAATGGTATTGTCTATGGAAAATCAATTATATCAACTTCTGTGTAATTGAGAAAGTCTGCGATGTATTTCTTTTGTATTGGAAATTTTATCATCACAACTCTCCTGATATTCCATCAAACTTCTTTCCCTAAGGAATTTCCATCACATTCTGTGTCTCTGTTTCTTTCTCAGGAATCGTTGTCACATATAGATCAGACTCAAAAACTTCAAAAATCTGAAGTGAAACGAATTTGTATCTCTTTCCACTCGGTTCTCAAAATGTTTTTTGATCAATACTGTTTTTTTGTCGTAAACTTGTAATTCAAAATGATTTATCACTGTCAGGAAATACTGTATTTTCAGTAGTATCTGGAATCTTCGAAAAGTTTATGATTTTCTAGTAGCTTCAACAGTCCATTAATTATTCGACATAGGTATGAATTCCATAATAGAAACGAAAAACAGAGATTTATATTACGCGCGTCGAATGCGTTCAGTTCGATTTTCTAGTGATTTGAGCTCTGTCAAAAAGTTTCACTGTTGTAGGTATATATAATTGAAGTTTCAGACATAAGAATTTCCACAATTGGTGCCATTTTGGGTTTCAAATGGGATATATTCATTTTTACTTCATTGGTTTCGGTTGCATGTAGAAAAAGTGAGTTTTGTAAGGAATCGTTCAGGATCAATACTCAGTTTATCGAATAGTATTCTTCTAGTGTTACATAGTGTCCATTCATAGCGTTTACTATTTCTTGTTGCGTGCACTAACTGAGAAACTTCACTTTTGGTGAAGTCAATAATGTGACGTCACTCATTGCTGAGAATGACTTTCTTCTCGATGGTGAGGAGCGGAGCTTTTGACAGCTTCTGTCATAGATCTTTCAAATAATTATCTACCTAACACTATCCGTTCTTGAATTACCAATCTTATATCATTTATTATTATTAATTATACTGGACTATGGATATGTATGAAGAAACCGCGTATCTTCGAAAACATGATATTGTTTTACAAATCTGGTAAAATATCAACATGAGTGTAACAAAACAAATAATACCATTTCTCCAACATATGCTAAGGATACGAAGACTGAAGCTCAAGGATATCTGTAAAAACCATTCTGTGATACCTATGATGTCATCGGCCCGTTTTGGTTGAACAAAGTGACTCACTAAGAAAAAGTTAGCAACTAACAATTCACTTTTTTCAAAATGAATTGAAGCCAATGAATACCTATAATGAGTACCTATAATATTTCGTTAGAGTTAGTTTGTATTGTATAACTAAGTTAGTGTGTACCCGTCAGCGGGAGTGTTAACACTTCGGAAAAGTTATTTCCGACCTCTCCTTCTTCTGAGTGAACAATTGGCCACTTCCCAAGAAACGAGAATATTTTCGAATGATTATGAATAAAATACTTTCCTGATCATTTGCAGTGAACAACTTTTCTCTCTGAGAACTGTTATCAACCACCACACGCACCCTGAATCCGTAGATAAGACCGTACCCACGGCCAAATTACCCCTCCTGAAATAATAAATATGTTAACACATAACCGATAGCCGAAATAAATTAATAAAGATAGTTTCGTAGCCGGTTGCTTTGTCGAAAAACAAACCCCCGAGGGGTGGTCGCTCGATCGACGAAATGATAGAGATTGATTGGGGTGGAAATGGTGAAATAATTACCCTCGCACTCGCGCAGCGCTGTTTGCTGCCGAACCAAAAATGGATTAATACATTTTTAATATAACTTGTGCAAACAATTTCTTTATAGCGCTGTTATAACAGTGAATTTGTATTGGGGTTGTGTGCGGAAGCTTTGTTCCCGGTTGCGGTTGTTTTTTTCGTTTCATTGAACACTCACTGATGGATCGCTGATAGGCAATAATATTTTATATACCGAGGCAGTAACATTTTTATCACGAATGACAGCAAGGATCAACATTTTAGAAAGCAGGACGTCTCAGTCACAGTAGAGATACAGTTGATGTCCAAGTGAGCAATTACAGGCCTTTCCTTTTAGGTAAATCTGTATATAAAAAAACATTTTTCTGTCCGCTAGTTCGCTCCCGAGTCACATTTTCTGGCTGACCCTATGTGATACACAATCGTTGGTTACCTAGATATCAACCCTAGTAGATGAGGTCTATTTATTGGAACCACCAACCGACCTTGTAGCACTGTAAATTTTCTCTGTTCTCATTAGAATGTTCGACAAGGAAAAATATATAATAAAATTTATTAAAAATGTCGACAGGAATTCAACAAATAATAGCTTGTCAGTAATAAGGCAGCCTAGAAAGTTGGTTGTAGAGGAAAAAAAAATGACAGGCCTCAACTATGTCAAATATAAATATTTGTTCACATAAAAAGGCATACATATGATACTTGAATTTTGACCAAAAAATAATAATTGATAGACTACAGAAATAATATAAGAAATTAGTGTGAGAGATCCTAGGTTCAATTTCCCAATGGGGCGAATATTTTTCTCTGTTGAATTTTGAATTGAGGAATGATCCTGCCATGTTTAATGGTTAACAAATCTATAAATAACCACGCTGCTTCTGAGGAGCTTCAGTTGAAGTCAATAGCATTTGGTATAAAGTATCGGCCCATACATATTTCATATATTTGGGCGCGCGGAATACGAAAAAAAGCCTTTCAAAATTCAAAGAGTAGCAGATTCAGGAACATTTCAGACAAACTGCAAGCATTGCTCAAAAAATGACTGATCAACTGCGCATCCAAATATTTCACTCCCGGAGTCGATCAAGCGCGCTCTGAATCGAAATACAGAAATGGGCGGAGTCGAATTACTGGTTTTATCTCTACTGTGTCTCAGTTTTCAAATCCTATTATGAAATATTTGATTTTCCGTAATTGATTACCAAATACTAAACTGTTCAACTATCAAGAAATGATAGTCATTTTCCACGATCATGAAGGCGAATGCTACAAATCATACAAGTGCGAAATGAGTATTCCATGCGAGTTATACACTATACTTTTTCTACGGCTGCAACAGATAATAGTGAAATGATTTGAAAATCAACATGAACTCCAAATTCAATGTCATTCGAAACTTCTCCATTGAGGTACAATTTATTCAGTAAATAGAACTGTCATTGCTCGATATTCGGCATTACCTGGGAGACCTGGTTTATCTTGTAATGATAACTACGACCATAACACAATGAAGTCATTGTGTAATAAGGTAAGTAAATGAAATTGTGGACACACATATATGTTATCCGTAGAAAAAGTTTATGCCATAGTAGCTATCTATGCACCCAGTTAGAAAAAGTTACATGAGTCATACAAAATGATATTTTCTCTAGTGTTACATACAAAATTTATTTCGATTTTGTTGATAATTATTTTATCATCAACTTCTACTGCTATGATTGTCCATCCAGAAAATTTTTCGAAATCAAGTGTGTTCATCATATCGTTTATTGTTACTTCGACGTATTTCATAGGTTCGTTAACTTCGCCTAGAAGTGAATGTATCCTGGAAGAACAATACGAAACAGTGATCAAGATTCCAGGTCTTTCTAATATGATACGGAATTGACGACAGAAAACACTGTACATTATATATTATATTCGCATAGTCTTTAGAAATGTATAATAAACCTCTATGAAAACTGAAATGAGGGGTATAAAATTATTAACTCAGATTCTCGAACGCTAGTGTGTCACTATTCAATGTTGAGAAAGCAAGTGAACCGAGATTGCACACATTAAAAATATTACAACGTAATATCAATTTTTGATGGATAACACGCTAGATACAATATGAAAACAATATAGCAAAAGCTTCTCTGTATTATTTTGTAAACTGAATATTTCAGTGAACAGTGATGTGGTAGATGTTTGTAGAAAAGCTGAAATGAATCACTCCCACATCGAAATATCAAAGTGGAAAGAAAAAATTATGGAGGTATTATAACCAATACCATATGAGGACCATACGTGTGTTCACAACCATCATTCATCATCATTGATTATTATTGAATCTTTCGATTTTCTGAAGATTGTGAATATATATCATACAACTGAAATAAATGTTCCAATAAGTTTTTCTTGAATAGACAGATAGATAGATTTATGGATATCTTCCAATCACATACATGACGTGAGACAAGTCTTACAGTAGTAGGTTTAAAATGAGTAGTAAAGAAATTTTCAACAGCGCAGTACAACACAATACAATTCAAAACAAAAGTATATGTAGACAACAACATTGTATAGTTAGTTGAAATAATCGTTAATCATCATGTATATAATTTATATTTGAAACAACAATTAAAGATATAAAAATAATAAAAAATAATAATTTTCATTCAGGAAAGATTTCAGAATGGATTTAAATTCATGTATATATCCAAGTTTTTTGTCTGGTAGCATGATATAGAAGTATCCTCCTGCATATAGTAGAGATTTTTTAAGTTGCATACTGTTAAATTTGCATAGGTGGACGTCATTCTTGGTTCGGGTGTTATATTCATGGATGTCACTATTTTTTGGAAATTTATTCTTGTTCTTGTGTGTCTAACTTAGTAGCTTGTGAAGATGAAAACCTGTACAAGTCAGCAAACCATTCTTCCTGAAAGTATCTCTACAGGTCTCCCTATAGTCTAAGTTGAATATTAGGCGAATGAATCGCTCTTGCAAAATGAGTACACGCGAGATTTCCGTCGATCTGCCCCACACAATTATATTACAGCTGATTGCAGAGTGAACTAATGCATGTTATAAGTTTATTAGGTGATGTTCATAGAGGTTAAATTGTAAGATGTTAAAGGCGTAATACAATCTATTCAGTTTTTTGCACCAGCAGTCTATTTGTTTGTTGAAGTTCAGCTTGGAGTCTAATTCTATTCCTAGGAATTTTGTGCTTTTGGATGTACGAATTGGGGTGTTATTGCTTGTTGTTAGAGTTATATTATTTTCCACCTTGAGCGGTGTAGTGAATTCCATAATTACGGTTTTGTTCTCATTATTAATGAGGTGGTCTCTTTGACACCATTGTGCGTAGTTGCTCATAATTGCTTGTGTTTTGTTATTTATCTCAGTTATGAATATAACGATTATGGTGTCGTCGGCATATATGAATACGCGCCCATGTTTAATATATGATGGTAGATCGTTCACATAGAGTAAAAACTCTAAGGAGTTCCAATGAGGCTGTAAAATTCCTTCGAGAGCTCATCCTCCACCTGAACCTTGAGTTTTCTACCGGACATATAGGATTCAATCCAGGACTGAATTGATTCCCTGATACCCATGGCTTCTAATTTTATGGTCAGGTGTTTGGGACTGATCGTATCGAAGGCGCGCGTAAGATCAAAGGATATTCCTACTGAATATTTATTCTGGTCAATATTTTTATGAATGTACTGTGTTAATTCTATTGATGCAGTTTCTATGGAGTAATTGCGGCGAAAGCCGTGTTGGGACGGCGTTAATATATTAAATTGGTTTAGGTAATTGATTAATTGGTTATACAGGGCTATATCAATTATTTTAGAGAAGCAACTTAGTATACATATCATCCTATAGTTTTCAACTTTCTGTGGGTCACCCTTTTTGAACACTGGAATGGTTTCAGCGATTTCTAGCTCATTCGGGAAGATACCTTGGGTGACGGATAGGTTAATGATCTGAGATAATTAGATGGAAACTATATCAGAACATTCTCTTAGTACAATGGCTGGTATTTCATCAATTTCTGCTGAGTATTTCTTTTTCACTGTTAGAATTATATTTTTTATGTCACTTTCATCAACTGGGCGGAAGAACATTGAGTTCGGGCCTCGTAACTCATTTTTGGTACACATCTCTTGTTGATGGTTATGCCTTTATTGGTGAGAGTAATTTCCCTGCTATGGTTTTTCATGTCTATTTTTATGTTAACTGATTGCCAGAGAGTAATATTGCTTTTTCTTTTTGCGCCTATAGATTTTTTCACTATTTCATAGTTTTGTGTTAGGACCGGGTTATTCAACCGTTTTTTAAGCCAATTGAGATCTTTGAGCTGTCTAATTTCAGAATATTATTCTGGAAAGAACGGTTTTTCATCAGATTTGACAATGTTTTGTTTTGGGAATGCAATGTCAAAGCACCAGTGTGAGTTTGTCATGAAATTATTGAACACACTATCAACAGATGATCCTTGAGAATAATCCTCAAGGTATGTGTTTTCATAAAGTGTTTTGAAAAGTATAAGAGAGATTGTTCATTGAATTTCCTAAATACCACATTGCACTTGCGTGTAGGTCCGGTAATTCTTCTAATGGCCAGGTCATGATTTGTGCAAGGTACAACATAGTCTAGTCCACTGGATGTGAATATATAATAATAATAATAATAATAATAATAATAAAGGTCTTTATTAATGAGAGTAACAAATTTCATTACAGATAATCAGAAAGTAGGGCGAGGTTCAATTCATGCAGTCTCAAGACTGCACGTCTGTTCTTCCACCTAACCCCGAAAAGATAGACAAAAAAAACACAGATAAGTAATCTGTACCGAGGAAGTCAGTATCAATAATTAGAAGTTAATTTGTAAGGCAAGATGAATATTTTACACTTATTACTAAGAGAAAAGATGCTCGAAAAGTCTTGTTTTAAATAACTTGATACCGACGGATATTCCAACGTTACACGGAAGGTTATTGATTAGTTTGGCAATGTCATAGCTGAAAGATCGTTTGAACTGTTCCGTTTTATGTAGGGGAGGTGTAAGTTTTCCCTTGAATCTTATATTCAGGTTATGAACATCTGTACGAAAACTGATTTTCTCATAAAGATAGGGTGGTGTTTTATGATTTAATATTTTGTGATACATACATGCAGAATGTATATATCTACGTTCTTTCATTGTCACCCATTTGACTTCCTTATATAAATGACTAATATGGCAGTACTTTCGAACCCCAAAGATCAGCCTTATGCATGAGTTTTGCACCTTTTGTATCCTTAGACTATCCACATTATTGAGACAGTTGGCGTATAGAACATCACAGTAATTAAACTTTGACAACACCAAGATTTCACACAATAAAATTTTTATAGATCTAGTTAGGTAATGGCGTAATTGATATATCAATTTCAAACTAGCATAGGCTTTCTGCAGGCAGGCAGAGACGTGCTTAGTGAATCTCAAATCTTGGTCCATATACACACCTAGATTTTTCACACATTCTTCAGTTTTAATGATTTCATTGTTGATTACTATATGGTGAGATTCATCAAACACATCTATTTTTGATCGATCTTTTTTTCTTCCAAATAAAATAGCGGTTGATTTTTTTGGGTTCAACATCAAGCAATGCTGTGAGGATAAGGTGAATAAGTTATGAAGATCATAATTCAGAGATGTTATAGCTTGTGCAAATTCATCAGGCTGGAAAGATATATATACCTGGGTATCATCTGCATAAAAATGATGATTGCATGATAAGAATATTTTTTTGAAATTAGAAATGTACAAGGAAAATAGTAACGGTCCTAGTATTGAACCTTGTGGAACACCAATGCTATTAATTAAATACTGAGACAATCTGTTGTTATAACTCACTGCTTGTATTCTGTGACTTAAATAATCCATTATAAGTTTAATTGCACTTAATGATAATCCACAATATTTCATTATAACCTCCATTATTTGATGATTCAGAGTATCGAACGCTTTCGAGTAATCCAACAAAACCAATATCGTTAGTTTACCCTTATCATTCTCCCTGAGTATGTCATCAGTAATTTTCATCAGTGCAGTACAACAACTATGATTTTTTTTGAATCCTGATTGGTTTGAGGGAATTATTTCATTTTCGAACAAGTATTTGCAGAGTTGAATTTCTATTGTTTTTTCAAGAATCTTCGACATTGTTGGTAAAATGTTTATTGGTCTTATATTATTATGAGAAGTTGGATTGGATATTTTAGGAAGCGGAATCACTTTGGCTTTCTTCCAAATCGCTGGAAAAACAGAATGTTGCAGACAAAAGTTGATAACATGCGTCAAATAAGGCAAAGCGAAAGGCATACATAGTTGTATACTTGAGATATTCAAATCATCCAATCCTGTAGCTTTACTCTTTAAATTTTTAATAATGTTTAAAATTTCGAGTTCCTCTACTGGTTTGAATGATAGTTGTGAGATGACATTTTCATGAAGGTTATTTCGGTAATATGATACGATATCTTCACCAGGAGTCAGTTTTGGTATAGAATTGACAAAATGATTATTCAGCTCGTCTACGTCCGCCAGATTGTCAGGAATAATATAATCACTTTTACTATTTGACGTTATATTGAGGCTTTTGATCGTAGTCCATATTTTTGAATACTCTGAGTTGACGAATTTACTTTGGTAGTATGCTTTCTTTTCACGTTCGACCGCTACATTGACCGTATTTCGGAGTTCTTTATAGGTTGACCATTGAGACATTAGTTTAGTTTTTTTGAACTTTCTAAGTGCCTTGTCTCTATCTTTCATCATGTTTCGCACTGCATAAGTCAGCCAAGGCGCATACTTCTTTGTTACTCTAATAGTTCTATATGGAGCGTGTATGTCTAGTAAAGTTATGATATTTTCATTAATGAATTCGATTTTACTATTCACATCATTCAGGTCATATATATTACGCCACGGGATCGACTGTAGATGAGCATTGAACCTGTCATAATTAAAATCTTTAAAATTCCTTGATGTGACGAATTTTACTTTATGTTCCTTAACTTTAATTTTCAGTTTGCAGTAAATCAGCTCATGATCGCTCACATTAGGTATAGTCATTGTACCACAATTATGTACCAAGTTCAAGTCTGATATTAGAATGAAATCTATGAGAGAAGCTGTGTTATCAGTTATTCTTGTTGGATTTTCAATAATCTGAGACAAACCAAGGCCCTCAAAAACATTGACAATATCAGTAGCCGCCCTTGTGTCGTACTTCATCAAATCAGTGTTAAAATCTCCTAAACATACGAGAATATCATTCAGTGGTAAAATATGTGATATTGTGTTTTCAAAGTGGTCTAAGAAAAACGCTTGATCCCCATTAGGTGGATTATATATTACTCCGACTGCAAAACTTATATTACCTATAATCAATCGTACCCAAAGTTGCTCAATATTTTGTGAGGTTTGTATTATTGAATATTTGTAACTCGATTTGATATATAAACAAACACCACCACCCCTATTTTTCCTGTCATTCCTGATGATGTTGTATCCCTGAATGGCCACTTGTTCATTACTTATGGTGTCATTTAGCCAACTTTCACTTATTCCCAACAGTTCATACGATTCAGCCTGAATGATTTTTTTAATTTCAAGATAATGAGCTATCAGTGATCTGGCGTTAATATGTGCAAACGTTGAAATATCCATCCCTACCAATGTGTACACAGTAATCTAGTAGTGGCTATGAGAAATACCAGAAAATAAAAACGGGTTATAAAAAAAAAAACAATGTACGATAAGACTTCTAATAAAGAATGAAGTATATATTTCACTGTATTCAACAATGTAACCTCTTGCTTGAAAGAATTGCCGCTGAACAATTGAACAAAAATCGAACCTTCCTCTGATACTTCTAATTATATACAGAAGAGATTGAAGATCTCTTTACGTTTACAATCCCTTTGAAAAGAAGAAAAAAAAAATGATAATATACGTGTTATTTTTGAACATAAACCATATGAAGCAAGATTAAAAAAAAACAATATTCGAAAACAATTTCATCAAAAGTCCAATTCCGATTCGATTTTTCTGACGTTTTCGTTTTCTGATGTGAAAATTTGTCCTTTCCACGACCAGCAGTTCCTGGGACCCAGTTTCTTTCGTGCATTTGTGAGAATGTTCAGTTTAGATTTGATAAGCATTTCAAAAATAACGTAGCCACTGCCTTTTAGGTTTTTTTTCATTTTGAAAACACCGTCTCGTTTCCATCTATTAGTGAAGAAAATGGCTATAGGACGAGATTTGTTATCACTAGTTTTTCCCATTCTATAACAGTAATTTATATCGTCCTTGCTTATGGAATTTGAGCACTTTTTAAGAATTTCGCATGCCGATTCTATCAAATCCTTGGATTTGTTTTCTGGAACTCCAGCCAAAACAACAGCGTTTAGGTATTTGTCCGCCTTTACGGTATCATCTACTTGCTGGGCATAACTTTTGATTGCTACTTTCAATTCGGATAGTAGGTTTTTAACGGTTTGTTCAAATGACATGATTTTTCCCATGCAATCATCAATATCATCTTTGGAATTACTGCCCGTTATTTTTTTCATTAGTTCTGATTTTAGATCATCGAGACCACGGCCAAGAGTTTTTTCAATGTCACTTACTCTTTCACTGACCTCATCTGGCGTTTTCAGCACTGGGGCGACATTTTTTCGGGTCTTTCTTGTTTCCATATTCGGCACTCACTATGATAAGAATACGAATGACACAGTTCGATCAAAATTCCGACTCAAAACACGTTAACTTCTACAAATTTTGGGAGAGCAACGTAAATGCGACTACTCACTATGCGCCATTTTGGATGGATGGATTCCATGTCATTTCATTGGAATAGAGGCATTTGTTTTACTTTCGTAATTAATACTATAGTATTCAACGAGCGCATAATGATGGCTATTATTCACGAGGTGAAGTTTACAGCCACGAGCCACAGGCGAGTGGCTTGAATCACCGAGAGAGTAATAGCCATTAAACGCGAGTAGAATACCATATTTTGTCCGCGACTATTGTATAAACTATACATTTTAAAAGCAATATTAATAACTGTCTGTTCGGATTCTCAAGAAATACCAATAATATCAAAAAATTCAATGAAAATATAGAAAATGTTTATAATGCATGTGTTTTTTCAGAAATTACGATATCCATTAGTCACTATTGATAATGAAATCATTATTCACTACAATCAATATGATGGTAGTGAATAATGATTTCATCATCGACTAGTGTTTAATGGATATCGTAATTATTGAATAAATACGCGCATAATGATTTTTTACACAATAGTCGTGGACAAAAGAAATTAATTTCATATCTGATTATATAAGGGAAGGCGTTTTGAAACGTGACACTTCAAATGTGAAAGTTGGAAAGATGATTTTTTATGATTGGCACAAGGCTCAACTACATAGTTTTTTCCATTTCAGAATATAAACTCACCCCTTTCAACATAATTTCAGAAGTTAATCTTAGTTTCTATCTCTAGTTATAAAATGTTTCATTTTTTGTAACTAGTTACGAAGAGTTCATTCGATAAGTATATTCTATCTTATTGGGTTATTCTAAGTGCGATTCAATTAATGCAAGGCTCGGTTGAGTTATTAGTCATATATGTAGAAATCGTCGACCTGACAAGCTAATTGTTTGTGAGAAATCTATAGCATCGACTGTCTACACTTCATGACACCCTTTTCTCCTTCTCAAAGATGAGAGAGAGAGAGTCGGTTTTCAGCACTATACATTCAAACTCTAGGACAGGCAAGTTTGATCCATTCAACTAGCACTGTATCTGTCATCCTTCTGCCTTCTTGCCTTCTGCGATACGAAGCCTCACATAGTGAGAGAGGAGCTGTCATTATGCCTTTATTGTTTTGGATTTCACAATAGAGCCCTCTCTCATTCAGACGTCTTTTCGAATGCACCCTCTGCCAACATGAGTGCAGTATATGGTACCGATGATCTTTGTCTAGCAAGTTTTTTCGATTTTTTAGTGACCGTCATTCCCGAGTCGCAAAATGGATGTGTGAAAACTATGGTGTTGCAACTGATGCAATATTGTTTAGAATTTCATGACGACTCTTTCACGGATCACGGTCTGTTCTCAATTTCTTCGCTAGATGACGCTAACTGTTATTACAAATAAATGAAATGAATTTGTGTTGATATGGTTTTTTTCTGAAAGATGGATTCAACTCCAAGCCAAATTTGAGTTTCGAGTAGTTTCGTAATTTATAGGTCACTTTCTTTTACATTCAATGGTATTTATGAGTGTTGATTCGGATATTGTAAGATGGTTATATCATGAGTAAATAATTTAAACCCTCAGATATCACTTTCCGTTCATGTGAAGTACCTACCACATCTTGTGAGATGGTAACAGATATCATTTTCCATTTATGTGCAGTACCTACCACATAAGATCTAAATCAATAAATATACCCCATTATTATGTTCCTTCTTGAAGAGTTGATCATTGCAAATTGATTCGAGGTGATTCATGTATTGTCATGGTTTGAAAATGTTTCCATGAAAACTTATAATCCGATGCCGAAAATAGACAAACTACTTATATTTTTTGATTGGAGCAGTCAACAAAATAACCCAAAAAGGCACAAGTATGAGAAATTTAGCACGCATTCTAAACAACTAATATAAGCTGCCTATCGGTCAGCGACCAAAAGAAAAGGTATAGCCAGCCGACTGACCAGTCGGTTGACTATACACTTCTTAGGAAATTCGGCAAAAATTATGTTACTATTTTCATTGCAATCGCGATCTGAACTAATACAATGGAAGGGGTTGTGAAGCCTATTTATCATAGTAGCCAATTTCACCCAAAACTTTTACAGATATGAGTCCTAGCACTAGGATTCTTGAACATTGAACATTTCAGTCGCAATATGACCAATAAAGGGTCAGTTTATCAATCTCGACCAGATATTTGAGTTTTAATCGCCTAGGTTCGATTCTCGAAGTTTCATCCAACTAAACCTCAGACCCAATAAATCCATAGTGTATTTCATAAGTCACAGAATGAGCAGTTCGATTGCCCATGTAGACGATAAATATTCCACTAATGAATTCTAAACAAAGGTAATAATGATCAAAGCTCGAAGCTTAATATTCCGTCTTTACGGGGACATTACATGTCTATCTTAAGTCCTCATTAGTCACACATGTGTACGACTCTTAACCGCTTTAGTTCCAGTGTCAGGATCGGACTGACAGAACGAAGAATTCTGGACGAAATTGTTCTGTACGCCTGAATTTGGAACGTCTGAATTAGTTTCCAGACGATTTTGTGATTTCCCCGAGTGAAAATAGTAGTAATAAATGTTATTTATGGCGTATTTTTTACAAATATGAGAAGGATATTGCCACGAAGCATTGAAGTCAGAACATGATGAGTAATTCCTTCGTAGTTTCTTGGGTTCTTTACCTACCACAATCGGGTTCTTTACCTACTTCAATCTAACCCGAAAAGTTGCTGTGCTAATTGAAAATCTACGAAAAAATAATCCATCAACTACAAATTGATGACATTCAAACAGTACTAATGATGAAAAGATTATCGAATTCTCTGATCCCCATAATTTGTATTCCATACGAAATAGCGACCAGAAGACAGCTAGATGTTCTTGCTGTGGCCCTCATAATGAGTTGGTAAGGTCCTCGGTTCGAAGACAAATTTTAAAAGATGATCAGTTAATTCGTTATAAACCGCGCCTTGAAGGTAAGCGACACACAAGTGGAACCTCCTAGCGGTTATAACATTCTAAAGAATTGCTGTCAAATAAGATGCATATATTCCTGGTGCGATCTCCGATTCGATACTGTTTCGTCAAAAACTCTAGACACGTTCAATTTTATCCACGGAGTTTACTGCGATTTGCAGTAGATGATGCAAGAATCGAATTCTGTCATATTTTGACATTTGCATTCCAATTTATTCGGATTTTGCTAGAAGTTTTCAGTTTTTCATAATTTCACTGCTCCTTTCAACCAGCTATTTGTCGTTTCCAGATCAATTCTCTTCCGTAATTTTCTTAGTTATTTGTCGTTTATCCGCCCTTGTTCTCAATCATTAGTTGTTTTCCGTTTGTTTAGTAATTAATTAAAGTGCTGTTTCAAATAGTGTTTCAAAATGGATATCAAACGCTGTTGTATTGATTGTGGACGAAATAATCAATCACCTATTCATCTATATCAAGTTCCGATGAGTACAAAACATTCAAAACACATGTACTCAAGTTCAAGTGGTCAATATTACGCGAGATTATTCTGACGTTGATAAAAACAAACTTCATCTTGCTCAGTTTTTACTTTGGTAGAAGTTATTATTTGTGTTATTTGCTAATTGCTTTTCAGAATTTCCCAGTTTAACATATTTATTCCAAGTTTTAGCATTAGTGACAATGGTTGTTACATGCCCAGTAAAAGGATGCAATAACAAAAATTAAAATCATGGAATGAAAGTTCATTCGGGGGAGTGTTTTCGAATACGGTCTTCTTGTACTGCGTCATAATAGCCTGCACTAAAGCAATCTTCCTAATGAATTGAAATTACTCAGGTCGATCTGGACTATTGGCGGTCCAATTCATTTCGAATTAAACACTATAATGCTCAATAAACTGTATATTGACGTACTATTTTTTTTTGTAATCCAACTCCACTACCTCTCATGTCGATACCGATATTTCGAAGAATCTCATAAAATTTTCTGGAGCAGCACCGAATAATAAGAATTTCTAATCCAACTCCACTACCTCTCATGTCGATACCGATATTTCGAAGATTCTCATAAAATTTTCTGGAGCAGCACCGAATAATAAGAATTTCTATAGATTCTGATATTAATTTCTCATAACATATATCGAGAATATAAAGCAAATGCATCTATCTGTAATATATGTATCGAGACGCATATCTGTATTTACGTCTAAACAGAAACAAACATAAAAATTAAAGCGAATTCTTAGGTGAAAACTCGTGCAATTTTTGACAGAGTTCGTGTATCTTTATCCTTTATTAGGTAGAGTGTTGGAAAAACAAAGTAATACATTGACTCTGCACGAGTTGTTCTAGAGAATTCGCTAATAAAAATTTCGTCAGAATTCATAAAGCCATGTGTCTAGAGTTGCCCATCTGTGAAGAAATTTCAAGAATGTGAATTTCCCTGGATATCTTTAACAAGTGAACCGTAGGTCTAGCTTTTTTGACGAAAACATTAACATTTTACTGGTCTAGAAGTCATGTCACCAGGAATATATGCATCTTGCATACCAGTGGTGATAGTTTTGATTCTGCAACTGGCAACTGCAGTTATGGAATTATTTGTAATGACAAATCCTTTCTTGTAAACTGTGTGCGACTATGATATCTGAGCCAGTTCGAAAGTGTAACCTGCCAAAAATATCGGTATGACTCAATGTAGATCATTTTTCACCTCATTCAAATAGAAATTACCAAGCAGTTATGACTGTAAATTTTTACACCGGTTACCTGAGAATGAAATGAATTGCTAGTATCATACAGAAAATCGTGCACCAAATATCACCAATTTTCCACTAATGTCACAGAAACGGTTTGTTTCCGAACGCCTAAGCACAGTTCCTACATCTCACCGATGAGTTAGTCTTATACCTTATCACCTCGAATCACCATAGCTGACTCTACGAAAATCATTACCCTGGGAAGTCATGAAGAACTCATATCTATGCTGCCTTGGAAGTTCCAGCAGACAGTATGTCTTGCCTATTGAATCGCCATTTTGAAAGGAAACAAAGACATTGGTTTCTATGTTCCCTTCCTCTTCTCAAAAAATTATCTGTATCTACCTCATATCATTTGATTCATTCATTGATAATTATTAGCAATCATTCTACTGGTATAATAACGCCTGGCCGAGGGAATCAAAACGAGTTCAACCCTGCACACACTACTGCACACCGTCCAAAATACACTCGCAAATTACCCGCCACGTTCTTCAATTGTTTAAACAATGAGCGGCTTGTAGATCGTCACATGTTTCGCTTTAGTTCCGCCATCGGGCGGCCATCAAAGGATGTCGCCACGCACACCGTACCTAACCTCCGAAATAACCCAGATGAATAGGTGCTTTATATTTAAATGCTTCCTGTCCTGGAAATAACTAATATTTCAGGACATAATTAGAAGCTTTCGGGGTTGGCGATGGGTGCTGAAATGATTCTTTTTGGAGCAGGTTCGTGTTAATTCGAAATCCCCTTTGGTGACATGGTGTTTCGGTTAGACACGGTATGACATAAATGAAAAAGTCGTGTTTTATTACACAGCTGTCTCAGAGGTGTTGCTCAATTCACTGAAAACAAATACCGATTTAATAATATCAACAGAGTTATTTCAGATTTGGCGGAATCGAGGGTGACCAATGGTGCTGTCGTGTCCTATTTTTTAATCGTTCAGACTGAAAGATTATTCCAGTCACCCTACTGGAAAAAATCATCGCATAACGATAACCCTGTTGGTTATTTTTCAGAAAGCAGAAGCATCGCATTCTGGTTTATAAATGGACTATTAGCTATGAGAAAAGTCGATTTATCATCAACAAAAACTATTCATCTGGAATATCGTCTCTGTTTTAGCCTGTAATGAACTGAAATCATAATTGGTATTTCGACTACTTTGCAAAGAGAATTCTCCATTTCTATCCCCTAAACAGACGATTTTCAGTGCGATCAAGACCATCAGAAATGATCCAAGATGTTGCATTCAACATTCTCAAATTCACCTACCCCTTAACATGATTCCTAGATATATTCTCACCTGACAACGTGAAGTAGGTATTACCTTTTCTTTTGGAGAAAAAAAAGAACACAAAGTAACACTCATACTAATTACTAGCAATAACTTGCAAAAAGGCAATATATTATGCATAAAATTAATTATTACTATAACAACAAAAAATTGAGTAGAAGAAAATATGACAGCAAACACTGTATATTATCTACACCTAAGAATTCAATAGCAACAATCAGTAGGTATATGAAAAAATTGCATCAAATTGCAAATACATGATAAATTTATGTCTATTTCAAACATACACTATTCTGGATTATTTTTTTGGCTTTTTTCTACGAATCAAAAAAATTGAAATCACAACTCCTATGAAAGAAGTGAAGTAAAAAAATAACTTTCTGTAGATATTTCCCGTGTGTGCTATCTATTTGATTCAATTTTCATATGCTTGGTATACAAATTGAGCAAGAAAAAGTGATTTCTATGCAACCCAGTGCTTGTCATGGTTCTCGGTAGTGTAGAGGTTAGCACATTCGCCTTTCAAGCGGAAGACCGGGGGTCGATTCCCCAAGCCGGGTCACCGCACAAGTTTCGACTTCTGAGGGTTGACGTATAGAACTCTTGTCAATGGTTGACGTTCGTCAGCTGGTTAACGGAAACGAACAATTATAGAACAATATAGATAGGGGATTAGATGTTTGAGATTGACTCACTCTTCCTTTTTGTGAATGGATTGAACGTCTTTGAATGATATACCCCTACCTATTGGAGAAGAAGATTGACAAAATATAATTTATCAAATTCCATTCTCTTCACGAAAATACCAAAGTTCCTTATTTAACTATTGTCATAGAACTTTAAAAATTTTGAAACTACCCCAAAAGTTTCTGATAGAAATTGTCACACGAATAGAGTATCGTATCTAACATCTTATTCATTTGTACTCTTTGCACTTAATGATGCTCCAAAATATAATTGAATGCTTTCGGAAGTTCGAAACCCCTTTTTCGTGTCCTTTCAAACATATCGTGTCCTCTGAATTTCAGAACATATGATCAAAGGTATTATCCCACAGAATCCTTCACAGAGACAGAGCAGATCCAAATGTAAAAGGCGACAGCAGACAAGCACTGCTGGACTTGAAGAGAGCAAGCACATCATCGTTAACACTGGAATGTCACAATGCTCTAACTGAAGCCTCTCGCAGAAACACTGATACTATGAACTGGGCCAAACTGCTACATCAAGAGGCACTTGCGTCGCAGGCTTTCTAGCCAGGAAGGATACCGGTCTCAATCCCTGAGAACGACGGCGACGGCAACTACGATGCTTATCAAGAGCTATTTCCACCGTGACCTCAAAAAGCGCTGAGATTAAACTATTAACTGTAATCTTCCTCGAGAGCTATTGAGCTATTGCGATGAAGAAACAGCCAAGAAATACCTGTCAATATCCAGAAAGAACATTCGACTTACAACGGGTGTTCTAACAGGACACTGCCAGCTAAGACAACACCCATTCAGGTTGAAGGTAACTGACTCGGCTCTGTAAGGGCTATGAACATGAAGATGAAAGCAGAGAGCATGTTATATACGACTGTCATTCATTCATCAAGGAGGAGATCCAAGTTCGGCGAGTAACGGTTGTAGCTAGTCAACATAAAAGGGATACCGCTTGGTGAAATCATAGACTACCTTAGGACGGTGGGGCTCATGAATCTTTGAGTACCCTTACCCTACGTCGAGGAAGCATAATAGGTCTAATGCGGCCCAAGTGCAATGGGCCACACTCACCCTCGAATTTTTCCAGATTCAGATAGAGGTGTTAGTTGCTCAAATACGGAAACCCATGTATAATAATATAATATATTTTTTCTTCAAACGTCAAATAATAATGACATTACTTATCTAACTTGATCCTGTCAAATTTGATGTCTCCGCCGGCAGCAGTTTTTTTTCCCCATTTCTTTACGGCGGAGGGAAAAATGTTGTCATGGCAACAATATGAAACATGTCACAAAGCAACAATACAAATGTCATTAACAACAATTAAACATCATTTTTATTTATAGTAATATTAAAAGTACAATTAGTTAATGAAGCATTTTCAAAATTGAAACCGTGCAAAAATGTTCCCGACTCTTGATACGCATTGGTAATTGTTGATGATACTGATGGTCGAGCACAACTTTCAGCAATCATTCCCGATGTTGGCGAATCATGAGGGTTTAAAATTTTTTGAGCATTATCGTTCTTATTTCTTATTGAATCCTCTATATATCCTTCGGCAACCGTGCTTGATTTCCAGCCCCCATGTCGTTTGAGGCATTCTAGATTTCCGCCTCCATCAATTAAAAGTGTTGCTGAAGTTCGTCGTAAACAGTGACCCGTGTATGCGCTTGCATCGTTTAAATTTAAATAACTAGCTACTTTTTGGGCTACTGCGCTGATCGAATGTATTCCCATGACGCTTCGGTAACACTTTCCATTTTGGTACTTTATAAAAAATCGGTTTTCTGTGAAATTTTCAGGCCGCAGTGATGCATACTTTTTATACAGTTTAATGTAGTTTTGACCAATTATCGTAAAAGATCTAATTTGTCGTGTTTTACTGTCTGGGATTTTGATAATTATTACATTTCCTTTATCCTCAATGTCCACAGTCTTCATTTTTACCAATTCGTCGCATCGACAGGCGCCGGTAACCCCAATTAACAAAATAATCTGAAATAGTTTTAAAATTTAGTAGAGTATACTACATAATGTATACATAATACATAATATATGTATGCTACATACTACTATTCCACAAGTACTAGAACATATCGGTACTGTCCACACTCCTTTACCTCATTTTTTTAATTAACTGACCTCTCTATACAGAGATTTACGGAAACTATAAAAAAGGATCATTTTTCCATAGAGCTCTTGACTTCTAACACAGTCCCTGAATATTTCTTGTGATTTTTCAATATCCTTTTCTGTTGGATTCTTGTTGGTTTTGTGAATAATACTTGTTTGACCGCTCGAATTCAATTCAATTCCATTAACTAGAAGGCAATTTATCAGACAGCCAGTTCAGAAGTCTCATCGACAACTATCTGTTTAGATGGCGCACATTGGGAAAGGTCACCTCAAAATTGGCAATGAATAAAAAATCAAAAGTCATAGTTTTCAAAAACATTCAACTACACTTACTGAGACAAACGACTTCCTTGAGCCACTACCTACTCGTAAATAATAGCCAAAGTGGGAGAATGCAAGTGTTGATTTGCAAGCATATCGGATACGATATGAGAAAGATTGGTACCTTCGTTATTTGTGATCTTTTGAGGTACATTTTCCTTGAAGCGATGATCGCAGAGCGATAGTAGCGGGTCGATTACTGCGGAGCACTGCTTAGTAAGTTTCGTATTTTTTCATCTTTTTTTTTATCTAGTCCTGAAACAGTTATAGTCGCCAGTCGCGAACGATTATTGAAAGGTACGTTTTGCTCGAAGCGACTCTTGCGTTGATCACAGAGCGATAGCAGCGCGACGATAAGCGCCAGACGGCGACTCTTTGTCGTCAGAACCAAATTATTTCTAATCAGTACTTTGGAGTATCCTTCATTTATTCTGTTTTGGAATGGGATTATTAGGAAGTCTTGGTATATTCAACATTTCTAACATGTCTTCATCGCCAATTTTTTCGAGCAAAAGGCATTTCACCATCAATTTTCCTTTTTCTCTTCTCGTTGGGCTCATCGGGAGGCTCACCATGTCTATCACAGCCTAATGACGATTGATTACAAATGTCAGTCACATGGTATTTCTAAGTTCTGCCGACAGAATACTAGCTGTAAGCAAAACGCTCCGGCTGGCCATCAGCCTTAACGATTATCATAGCGCTACTATCGCTCTGCGCTCTGCGCTCATCGCAAGAGACGCTCTGAGCAGAAAGTACCTTTACTCAAGGAATTCACTATTTTTGCTCAGTGGAAAAAATATTCGAAATGGCTTGGTATCCTTCCTCTCTCTTCAATGATTGCAGATCAACCCCAAATATCAGTATATTATGGGGTAAGTGAATAGTTGAACAGAGTTAAGCAAAATACGAATTTTTTTTTTCCACTAGATATTTCAGAACACGTTATAGAATTCGAACCAAGGGCATTTTGGCAACTTTTGTATAATTAACTTCGCCATCTTTCAACTCGTTTATGTTCAATTTTTTTTCCATAGTACCTAACTGTTAATTTCAGTGCAATACAATTCAAGAACAATTTTTTTTCAGTATTTTTGCTTGTTTCAACTAACTGATAAATATAGATACCCAGATATTCATATTCTTCAACAACTTTGTGAAAAATTGTGGAGTTTTATAACAAAATGAATGTATCTCCTAAACTAGACGAGACCGCCGAAAATGATATTTGAATTTTTGGTGGAGATCAAATTGCGTAAGTTCCACAAATTTTTTTAAAGGTGCTCATAGCGTCCGAAGTTTTACCGACTGTTATTCCTGTGCGTCGTTTGCTACGTCATATACCTATTTCAATGCATAATCTTAACTTACCATCTAGTGAGAGCATCATCTCAAACGAAATAATACAATAATCTCCGACTCGATTGGCGACGGCTACCTCTCAATTCGAAATAGTTTACTCGCATCAAGGAACTACATCAAGTATCGAGGATTTGTCGGGAAAATCCACTTCACGGTCTGACGAATCGAGTGAAATAAATGTACGAGGGGAAGGATCATTTTCCAATATAACGCAGTGCAAACACACATGACTTCGAACCCTGAACGACAATAAAACCTCTCCTTTGGATAGTCAGATACGGGGCGTTTGGGGTTCGAAGGGTTTTCTCCTGGACCCTTACCGATTTTCAAAGATAATATTTCTTCCATGTTCCTTCCAGTGGTGGAAGTGGCTATTGGAGGACGAGGTGCTTCTTTTGCGTGAAATTTTGATAAGAATATCACCTTATCATTGCACAAAGCCAAATTATATTATATATTGATCAGAAGATTCATACAGTAATGAATATTGATTTTAATTTTCAAATTGATTACAATTCAATCAGAATTTTCTACAGGCGAAGAAATTCCATTCCATTGTACATACCATGTTCTCATGTATCGAGAAGAAAAAACATTCTTCAACTTTACGCTTCAGAGTATTGATATAATTTTTGTATCTGTTGGTTGACAAATAATCAACTTTAAACTCACACGGAAAATTGGGAGATTTTCCAAACAATGTGGTGTCATGTTGCTGAAATTAGAAGATTAGTAGTCGGTGTCAGCCTCTCCAATTATGTACGTAAATCGATGGCAATGTTGACATTTTATATTTTTATTTCATTTCGAACAATTATTTGAATATTTCTATGCCTTTTCATATTTTGTTCTACGTTATAAAGATGTAAATGTTTAATTCAATTCTGATTTCTTTTCTATAAATATGATGGGTTGGACTCTTACAAACAACCATTGCTAATCAACATAAACCAAGGCAGTGAAACCTATTCGAGCCTCATACCGAAACTCCTCACTGTTTTTGGCGCAATTCTATCGAATTTATGAAATTTGGTTTTCTGGTAGACTTTGAAATATCCACCTTGAAAAATATTTGTTTCAAAAAGGTTACTTCCACTATAAATGGATTACACTGTATATAAAATGAATAGTAGAGAGTTTATATCTGTGATCTTTCGAAAATTTTCTTTCAAATATCAAAGATAATCTTTCACCTCCATGGTCTGTTTATTGCCATAATCAGTAAATGGAATATTCTAGTCAAAAACCACCGAATATGTTTTTTAGTGGTATATTTAAAATTATTTAGGTTTGTTCCAACAAAAAGTTTCTTTCCATCCGTTTCATGGAATAGATCGCTGATGAACCGTTAAATGAGGGGTAATCGCCTTAAATTCAAGTACAAATAGGGGTAATTCTATATGGCCATGTTAAATTTAAAAGCACGTCAAAATTTTGAACTTACGTAAAATGTTAAGGAATAAAATTTTAACTTCCTTTAAATTTAACATATGTGCAAATAGGGGTAATTCTATATGGCCATGTTAAATTTAAAAGCACGTCAAAATTTTAAACTTACGTAAAATGTTAAGGAGTTAAATTTTAACTTCCTTTAAATTTAACATATGTGCTTAAAGAATTACCACTAATAGGGGTAATTCTGTATGGCCATGTTAAAATTAAAAGCACGTCAAAATTTTAAACCTACGTAAAATGTCATGGAGTAAAATTTTAACATGCTTTAATATTTAACATATGTGGTATAGAATTACCACTAATGTATTTCAAAGAAAGCGCTATTAATTTGTTACTCTTCCAATTTGACAAGTAGGAATTCATTTCATTCATTTTTTTATGTTATGTCAACTTTGCAACCTTGAAAATATCCATTCCGAGAGGGCGATTACATATAAAGAAAAGCTAAGTATTTCTTTACATTTCGGTTAATTGGAGTAGAAAGAGTGGAGCCAATATGAAAAGACACTGAAGTCAATATGTACTACAAAAAAGGATACCATTGAAAAAAATACTTCTTGGAGCGCTCAAGTTGCAAATCTGAGGCTAGTTCATATCAACATAACATTTTTGAAAAATCAATAATAAAAGAGTTTCCCAGTTTTGCAGACTCCTAGACGGGTACTGAATAATTGTTTTTTGGAGGGTTCAACCTTTCAAGATTACTCTGATATCTCGGAATCTGCATATTTCAACAGATTCCCCAGTACGGAAATCAATTTATCCGAATAACTGAAAATGGATGACTTAGTAAGCAAGTTTTGGTATACGAGCATAGTTTCCACATCGATTTGTCACAACATGGTTTGAGACTATTTTGAAATATATATATGACAGCCTGTTTTATTCGACTGTTTGTGTAACATTTTGCCTTTTGTGATTTCATGAAGAAATATTCTCATGGAAGTATCCTGTAATCAAAGAACAATAGTCAAATTTCAGATATTTACATCGTATACAAATTCCTTCTTGAAAAAAAAAGAATCCTCATTTTCAAAATATTGAAAATTTTCACTTAGATATGTTGTTCGCTTATAAAAACCACATTGTTTTTCATTCGAGCCATCTAAGCCGAGAAATAGCTACTTGTAAAACAAGGGAGAAAAGTGCTACTTTTCCTCCCGAGGATGAAGTTTACTGGCCGACGCGTAGCGGAGGGAATTGATCATTCAAGGGAGGGAAAGGCTCTTTACCCCCATGTTTAGCACATGATTTTCCCGCCTTCCTCAAATAGCATGTCATTTTCGAATGATTTATTGATGAAACTAACAAACAAATTTCATTGAAGAATTAATACTAGGAAATGAGGAGAACCTACAAAACAAAGAAAAAAGAATTTGAAAAAGAAGAGAGCTGTCGATGGTAAAATGGTGAACGGACCACCAATACGCTGCGATATTGAGTCTCACAGCTTATTTTTGCGGAATCAAGAACATAGCGTTTTGCTGTAGCTCTATTATAATATCCGACGTTTATCTTTCATTTTCTTGAAAATATCTTACCTTCTTACTGATTTGAACCATTTTGCAAAATGCAAGGTTTTCTATAAATAAACGGAAAAATTTATATCTATATCGCATAAGTTATTTCATTGATGACGTATCATGACGTCACTTTTACTTTTCTTCCCTAGGGAGGAATATATATATATATATATATATATATATATATATATATATATATATATATATATATATATATATATATATATATATATATATATATATATATATATATATTATGGAAGTTATAAATGTAAGTACCTGTCTTTCTAAATGTTATGTCAACTTTGCACTCTTGAACATAACAGTTCCGAGAAGAAGGCGATCAGATATAAGGAAAAGCTAAGTAATTTTATACATTTCAGTAAGGTGAAAGGTCTCTTCTATAAAGAGATAATACGAAAAAAAAATACTATTCGGTGTGGAGGGCTCAAGTTAAAAATGTGAGCATAGTTTATATCGACATATAAAATTTTTGAAAAATCAATAAGAAAAAAGTTTTCCAGTTTCGCAGACTTTTCGACGTGCACTGAATATTTTTTTGGAGTGTTCAACCTTCCGCGATTACTCTGAGATCTCTAAATCTGCATCTTTCAACAGATTCCTCAGTACAGAAATCAATTTACCCGAGGCCTATATAGCGAATGTCTTTTCCGCTCCGCCGCCGCGGCCACACAACTAGAAAAGCGACGAGAGGGCTGCTCAAAATCAAAATCCTCATCCCACCGAGACGCTCTATCCTCGAACACAAACGAAATCGGAGGAATCCGGAATTGAACGCCTAAAATGCTAATTCGGACGCCTCTCCCCGGGAAGTGGTTAAACTGCACAAACAGCGTCTATTATATGCGCAATAAGACCTCTCCGTCTCTAATACGATCTCAATTTAGTTTAGTTACGCTCTGTTACACGGGTCGCGTGGCAGTCGGGCTCTGCCTCCACCATTTCCCATCGGCCCCCACTACCCCAGAGCGGCGTTTGTCACAACAATTGCCGGTGCCGATTAATCATTAGCAAATTGCTTCAGAGCGTGACGAGAATGGACTTCACAAAAATTAGAGGATAGAAAGTCATCAAGAATATGACACATTTCTCCATTGTTCATTTCATTTAAGTGTTTGTTTCAATTTATATTACATGGGTTTGAAATGGGTTTTCCCATTATCCAGCTGAAGCATCCCGAACGTAAAATCTCAATAATAATAATCAAAACTTGTCCGAGCAGTGATTAAACGAGGCCTCACCTTTTAACTTGTGATTCTCGACATAGTATTTCTAAGACAGAAAAGGTCTTTCTCGTGACAGGTGGACGTGCTTACCACTACATTAGCGAGAACCACAGCCATACATGGAAAAAGGCAATGCCCCTTTGTTATATACATCGCGTCTCAACTATTTGTGCAATATCATTTCAACTTGGAATCCGCAAATATTCGCTTTGCTTCGAAGTCGTCTTGGAAACAAAAGAGATGAAAAGGGGAGAAGCTTTAAATTACTAACAGATGAGATTTCTATCCCCCCTTTACCTGCTCATGTATGACCTATTTATTCTACAGAAGCAGGTCATCAAGTGATGACTCTTCCTATAGCCAAAAACTCACACCTACAGACAACAGGTTCACTAACATCTTCAATCTGTTCATCTCTATCAATCGTGATGCCTACAAGATAGACTTTACCAATCGATCATTTTGACTCTCTCACCCCCCTTACCAAACCACAACTTTCTTTTCATCAACTCCTGATAATTGCCATCAAAAATTCTCTTTCCTAGAGGAGCCACACATGAGCTATTCCAATTGTGCTTCTTCAGATACTCAATTTCGTTTTCAGTGGAACTTTCCAGTTTCACTGGAAACATTCTTCAAAGAACTGAAAAGTCCGAGTACTCCTAGAGAAATCTATTGAGTAATAATATACTTACACTCTTTCAAATAACGGAAGTTAGCCTTATTTTTTTTTAAAAGATCAATACAACCAGAGAGGATTGAACCGACTTTTGATAAAATGAATTTACTGTAACTTGTTCGCTTATTGGTCTCAAGCCGTGAATGAAATAATGACGTCCTGATGATGTGAAATTATTATACAATAACCAATGAGAGACCATATCCAGTTCATGATTTTATTGGCAAGTTGATATCAGACCGGTCTGGAAATAACAAGGGCCTCACTCAATGGGCCTTATAATGAAATTAAATGGGAAACAACACTTCACCATATAACTTGGTGATAAAGAATGTTTTCCTTCATATAACATATGAAAACCATTCTTTCCTATGAAAGCATATATACACCCTTCAACTACAACATTTTCAATGTAATACCTATTTTCTGAACAGCTAATACAAAAAGCTATACAAATTTTAGATATAACTGGCAATGGCAATCTATCAATCTGCACCAAATATGTGTACCATTAGCTTCGGCGTTCTCATTTATGTGAAACTGCAAAAGACTCAGTCACCAAACTATGAACTGAAGCTGGCTCTCTGTAAATAACGTCTACATCAACACGTTTCAGCTGATTTCCTATAATCCATCTGTACGTACCAGTTTTTTCGAAATTTGTCCTCCATTTCCTTATAATGACAATAATTTTTCTATACAAGGTTATCCCTGGAAACTCTGCCCTTCAAATAAAAATCTTTCTATGTGGATAGTAGGGATATACAGCCGATTTGGGGCCTCCCCCCACCACTGTAGGGCGTGATTAATGGCTTTTTTGATGTTCCACCACTACTTCAGGGTGTGGTTAGTTTATTTCAAATGTTCCCCACCACTTTGGGGTGTGTTTGACGCCTTTCAAATTTCCCCCACCACTTTGGGGCGTGTCTAAGGACTTTTTAGGCATACTACATTACATTACGATTGACGAGATGTGACGTCATCATCTGAAATGTTTGGGTTAGGGGAGATTGCATACACGGTAGTGAAGGCAGCATGTCCATACTGCAGAACGTCTGCATGCCACGAAGATCCAGCAACAAGTGATGAGTAGTTCTCACCGCAGTGCTCATCGATGTGGTGGGAAGGAAGAGGGGAGAATCCACCAACGCCACCACAGTGAATGCAAGAGGGACATGTTCACGCCATGAGCTTTCACCGACCAATGCTCATGTGCTCTCTGAAATCCAACCACTGCAATGATGTGGTAGTGGGGTGACACACACCCACACACAATACCTCTCGCAGTGGAGAGGGTGCACATCTGCACAAAGCTCCGAATACTGAATGATCATTGCAGCATACTGTAATGTGTTGATGGGGATTGTGACACGCCCCCATGAGCCACTTCCAACTCTCACCGATACTCTGATTGGATGACATACAATGCGTCTCGCGGTATAGAGTATTTCTGTAGAAAGTACCAACGGCCACTGAATGTTCATAGTGACACCACGTTAACGCATATAGTTTGGATTGGCAAGCAACTCCCAACTCTGTCGACACATCCAGCTATTGGAGGGGGTTTTCTGTCGGGTGAGATGAGCCCGAGGAGTGTATATAAGAATGTGGAAACCATCGATAGAATCAGTTTACATCGAACAATTTGGTGAAATCATACTGAAATAAAAATGTATCCCTGTGACTGTGGTAAATCGTTCACTCGTAGTGATAATCTTCGTCGGCATCAACTCCAGTCTTGTGGAGGAGGTCCATCAGTGAAGAGAGTTAGATTGGATGACGCTGCTGCTCCAACACCTATGTACACATGCAATTTTTGTAATGTGACGATTCCCGTATCGCAAGTGAATTCACACAAAAGAAGTCTCCAACATAAAAATAATGCATGTGTACAAATGAGCGATGGTGTTCAAATTATAAAGGGTGCTTTCAAATGTCGGATTGCTACATACAGGGTACATAGTTCAATTGTTTCCAGCGATTATGTTTCTTTCTTCAATGAGATTAAACAGAAAGTTGTCGAATTATTGGAATCTGCCATTAGGCTTCATAAAATTATCAAGGTGAATATGGAAGTATTCGGGAGTTATATTCTTCAAACCCAAAATGTAAAGGACACCAAGTCATTCAACTCCCAGAATAAAACTGTAGACCAGTCTACTGATTTGGATTCCCTATTCAATGGATTTCGTGATGTTATTATCGCTCAATCTACAGAATTTCAAGAACGTGATTCAGGTAATCCGTTTTTCAATTTCAAAATTTGTTCAATAGTAATATTGATTCTTTATTAAAGGTTGGACTTGTGAAAAAATACTGTTTCTGGAGTTGAACGTCAATAAATACAGCCCCCTAAGTGGATGTTCTTATGTGAAACTACCAGAATGTATTGAATCGAGAAGAGCTGTGGTGAATGTCCGCAATGAGGATCAATATTGTTTTGCGTGGGCCATAACTTCTGCATTCTATCCTAGGGATCACGCTGATGGTAGAGTGTCAGAAGTAACATCTTATCCACATTTCTCTGAGGTTTTGGATGTATCAGGTATGAATTTTCCGGTCAAGTTGAATAATAAGGAAATTGAAAGATTTGAGGATAAGAATGATGTTTCAATCAATGTTTATGGTTTGGAGAGTAAATTTGAAAATGGTAAAATAGAGTATGAAGTGGTTGGACCACTACGATACTCTCAGAGAAGGCTTAGAAGACATGTCAATTTATTACTTATCACTGATGACACTGGCAATAGTCACTATTGTTGGATAAAAGATCTTTCAAGATTAGTTTCGAGGCAACTATCCGCCCATGGGCATAAGAAATATTTTTGTGATGGATGTTTGTCATATTTTTCTACTGAGCGACTACTGTTACGTCACCAGGTGAATGACTGTAATCACTTGAGTACTACGACACCATCCACCGATTTCAAAATGAATAAATATGGAAAAATGGTACCTGAAAATCTATTGATGTTTGAAAACTTTGAGAGACAAATGAAGGTGCCTTTTGTAGTATATGCAGATTTTGAATCAGTTCTCAAACCAATTCAGACAAATGAGCCAAATCCCCAACATTCATACTCGATGAAGACATTCAAACATGAACCATATTCATTTGCATATCTGATAAAATGTTCATACAATGATGATCTATCTAAATTTGTTACTTATAGAGGTGTTGATGCAGCCCAGAAATTTGTTACAGAAATTGAAAATGATCTAAAAAATATATATCAGAGACATCTCAGGTATCCTATTCCTATGGATGCACAAACACCCGAGGAGGAAGAACAGTTCGCAACTGCTGAAAATTGTGGTATTTGCTCGAAACCATTCAGAGATGGTGATGTTAGAGTGCGAGATCATTGTCATCTCACTGGGAAAAAAAGATCCCATGCCGCTCATTCAGCATGTAATTTGAATTTCAAATTACCAAATTTTGTTCCTATTATTTTTCACAATTTAAGTGGATATGATTGCCATCTGTTTATCAAGGAATTGTATAGAGAAAAGGAGAAAGTGGATGTTATTCCACAAACTAAGGAAAAATATATATCATTCACAAAGCATCTCATGACACATACCTATACTGATAAATGTGGTAGGGAAAAAAAGAATTATCTGAAAATGAGATTCATAGATAGTTTTAAATTCATGTCGAACTCTTTAGAGAATTTGGGTGCTAACTTGACATCTGATCAATGTATTGAGATGCATAAGTATTTTCCACAAGATGATAAATTCAATTTGATGAGAAAGAAAGGTGTATTTCCTTATAGCTTTGTTGATGACATTGAAAAATTGAACTATTCATCACTTCCAACCAAAAATCAGTTTTATGACAAACTCAATGGTGAACATATATCAGATAATGATTACCGTAGGGCTAAACTTGTATGGAGATTGTTTGAGTGTCAGAATTTGGGTGAATATTCCGATTTATATTTGAAGTCAGATGTTTTACTGTTATGCGATGTTTTCGAGAATTTCCGAAACATATGTGCAGATAAATATGAATTAGATCCGGCACACTACTACACTGCACCTGGGTTATCTTGGGATGCTATGTTGAAGTATACGAATATTGAATTGGAATTACTAACTGACATTGATATGATTCACTTTTTTCAAAAAGGTATACGTGGTGGAATAAGTCAGTGTTGTGAAAGGAAACATATAGCAAACAATAAATTTTTACCGAATTATAATCCAGACGAACCATCTTCATTCATTTCATATTTGGATGCAACAAATCTATACGGTCACAGTATGTCACAACCACTACCAACTGGTGAATTTTCATGGTTGACTCCCAATGAAATCCTGAATCTAGACTTGATGAATGTGAGTGCTGATAGTTCGTATGGGTATGTTTTCGAAGTGGATATTCATTATCCCGAAGAGTTGCATGATAAGCATTCCGATCTTCCATTCTTAGTTGAAAGTTTGATACCTCCATGTACAAAATCAAAAATTCCTAAATTGATTCCAAATTTGAATGACAAAAGGCGATACATTGTTCATTACAAAAACTTACAGCAAGCTATCGACAATGGTTTAATTGTAATGAACACTCATAGAGTGTTGAGGTTCAAACAATCATGTTGGATGAAGCCGTACATAGATTTGAATACTGAAATGCGTAATCAATCTAAAAACAAAGCAGAGAAAGATTTCTATAAACTAATGAACAATGCCGTCTATGGAAAGACTATGGAAAACGTGGATAATAGAATTGATGTTAGACTCGTAACACATTGGGAAAATATAAAGAAAAATATAGGTGCTAGCTCTCTGATATCACGACCAAATTTCAAGAGTTGTTCCATATTCACTGATAATTTTGTTGCCATTCAATTGGGTAGGGTTAAAGTTCATTATAATAAACCACTATATTTAGGATTTTCCATATTAGAACTGTCCAAAACAGTCATGTACGATTTTTTCTATGGATGTATCAAAGAACAATTTGGAGACAATGCTTCCTTACTCTACACTGATACCGACTCCCTTATCCTGAAAGTGAATACAGACAATTTCTATGAATTCATTAAAAATAATATAAATGAGTTCGATACATCTAATTACAATGTAGGAAACCAATTCAATATTCCAGTTACGAAGTCAATCCTAGGTAATTTCAAAGATGAGTTTCCCAATGATCCCATAATAAGCTTTTATGGTACAGGTGCTAAAGCATATTATGTGAAATCTGTCGATAGTGAACTCAAGAAGGCTAAAGGCATCAAACGGTCGGTTATAAAGAATGAATTGACATGTGAAGACTATCAAAAAATTGTCGAACAGGGTGGTATGATATTCAGAAAGATGAACTCATTCAGAAGCGTGTTGCATGATATGTATACAGAATTGAAGAACAAAATTGCATTATCATACCACGATGACAAACGATTCATCATTCCGAATACCACACATACTCTTCCATGGGGTCACACTGATATACAATTCTATCAGAATGAACCAAACGATAATGTTCATCGGCTATCCAATAATATTCAATTATTTCCTCAGGAGAGTCCTCTAGACCAATTGATTCGTTTATTGAGTGCTGAGATGAACAATTGAAACATCATTCAATGTATTTGAAACCGGAAAATTCATTATTGAATATTATTATATGACTCATCACATACACACACACGTTATAACATCTATCATTCTTCACCAAATATTAAAAAAATGTATTGGAATGTGCGTTGTTTTATTTTTCTACCATTCAACACCTTGTATGAATTGTGATATAAATATGTGGTGATGAGACGAAATCATCAGTATGAAAGGTATCGTTGAGGGGTGTGAAAAATGTCCAGAGCAATAGATAAATTTGGTCGAAAACGAAAATGGGGAGGTAGTGTTGTTCGAGGACCTCCTGGCATTGGATTTAAATTGACACCAGATGACCAATATGATATGCAAAGAAAAAGACTAAAAAATACAGGTGAACCAATTGAAAAGGGTGATTGTGTAACTGTAGCATACCTTGAGGACAAAATTAAAGAAACCAAGGAGGTCACCCTTCTGGCACTACAAGCTGCAATAAAGTCCACAATTGGTAATGTTTCGCGTGACGCTCGACAAGCGTTCGATGATAAAATAGCGGAGGCAAGAATAACATTGGCTCGCAAATACAACAATCTGAAAAGTGATGTTGAAATCAAAGTATCCGATGCAACAGTTGCAAGTACACAAAAATATAATGCATTGGAAGAAAGAGTTGCAACGTTGGAGAAGCAACATGCCGAGCGGTGGCCAAAGGACAGACCATTATTGTGGTATCCAGGCATAGACATCGATCCAGGTGTTAAAAAATGAATATATCATTGTATGGTGTGCTAATAAATTGAAACACTTCATATCATATTTCAAATTGTTTTATTTAAATCCATTCCGAGTGAATTGAAAAGAGTTTGTAGCGGTGAACGTTGCCCCAGCCAATCGCAACGTTCTGTGCATACCAAACCAAATCGAGTGTATACTCCGTACCCGC
The DNA here is from genome assembly GCA_032362365.1 of Zygogramma bicolorata. NCBI lineage: Eukaryota > Metazoa > Arthropoda > Insecta > Coleoptera > Chrysomelidae > Zygogramma > Zygogramma bicolorata. The sequence continues at coordinate 5,105,087 of JAVJAQ010006102.1, read as the reverse complement.
TATTTTCATTTCAATTCACAAAATTGAAAGGATATAAGTGGTCTTAGAGCTAATCGCTGTCGCTTTGAAATACACTTTCTAATTCTTTTCGCCAGATATCCCTCATAGATAATGCACTCTCATAAAGTCGAGTCGACTCCACAAGCTCTGTCTGCGCCTGCATTTTCAAATATTGGTTGAATTGGTCATCTTTCGCAACTTTTGAACGGAGTTCGTCAACATCTTCACACATTTTAACCAACTGAGCCTTTGTTATTGCAATTTTTTCTTCGAGTTCTCCAAGAGCTACCTTGTTCATATTTATATTTCGCTCATTGGTATCATATTCGACTATGGTTGCCTTCGCTTTCATAAGTCGACATTTTGCTTCTTTTTTCATTCTCCCATATCGTTGTAGTGGAGAAAAACTATTGAGAGATTCAATATTCGAGTCACTCTTCGTTACTGCTGGTTCACTATCTACATTCCTTTTCATTTTACCACAATTCTTCGCGATTTTTTTTCCCCGCACAGTAACTCTGGATTTTTTCTTAGTGACAGTGGATGATGGAGCTTTAGCACCCTTCCTCTTAGATGGTTGTGATTTTTCATTTACACTAGGAGGAGAGTTAATTGAAGAGCACTTGGAATGTGATGGTTGTAACAAGTTGGGATTTTCAACAACAATTTGTTCAGAAGTGTCTATCACATCTTTCACACCTTCAATCCTGAGAAAATCATTCATATCGAAATCAGTGATGAAGTCTTGAGACGATAAATGTAACACTGGCACTGAAATGTTTTCACAATCAATATTATCAACTTCTACACTTCCACTAGGCAATTGTGGTAATTCAATACTGTAAATGGAATTCATGATGACAACGTTAGTCAGCTCTGAAGCGTAAACTCAATAGAATACAGATGGAAAAGATACAGAAACTTTACTTTTATATTGGGGAAAATGAATTGGTGCATGCGCACTTCATTGAACTATGCACGCGCATGACATATTTTTTTACTTGAGAATTGTAGACACTTCTTGCTACTCTTAACCTAATGAAATAATACAAATATTATATATTCAACACATTTATTTTTCACAAAAAAAAATGAAAAAAAAATTCATTGTGCATCTGTGTGACGACAACCTCTGCTCCTTCTCCTCTCCAATTGTTCTTCATGTGTGAGACACCAACATTCACGGAAATGAATTCGTCTATTAGGGTGGAGATGCCCTACTTTCTCACACAGCTCCCAAGTACTCCTACACGCAGCGCATAGGTGGTTCCAACAATCCATTGTGTATGTGTCACAATGTAAGCAACGTTGAGGAGCTCGATATTGTGCAGCTGCACAGGTTGAACAAATATTTCGGCAAATACCTATATTACTCCATGCGAGGATTTCTGCACATTTGATGCACTGCCGCTGACCTTCTTTTATGGTTGAATTCCTTCGCTCAGGTTGTGTCGTTGCTGGAATCCGTGATATACAGTCACTGCACATACCAGTGCATGGATTGATATCTTCCTTTGGTCTACTTATTTGGCAAAAGTAGCACACAACATTCCCTGCAATCAGCAACGGGTAAACACATACTTTTGTCTTTGCATCCCAGTCTTTTGGAAAAGGCATATTCGTCGTTGAGTTGAGAATATCACAAGATGACTATCACAAGATGACTTATAGAACACTGACTCTACTCCCTTCGCATTCGCCATTTATATACTTTTATTTTTTATGTGAAAGTAGAGTGTGGGCGGGGAAAGTCCCCCATTTCGAAATTTCCACTTTCACGATGGTGTGTGAAGAACAATGCCCCAACCATCGCATTGTTCAGTGTGTACCAATCCCATTGAATGTACACTCCTTTTTTTCACTACACCACACCTTGCAACGGTGTTATTGCTGCAAGGGTTTGGTATGATTACACACCAGACAAGTGTGCACATACTGAATTAGTGTCAGTGACATTTTGCATGCTTTGCACCATTTCGGAAACGCTCTGATGCTTGGAAGCGTCATGTGGGTACTGACATGCGCATACGATTCACCATTATTGACACGCACGGCATAGAATCTATAACAATATAGGCATATCAATTCCTCCTCTCCTGTTATCGTGTCTATGCGCACGTATGACTCCATAACACAACATAACTCGACTGGATCAGCCATAGTGGTTGCCATATTTATGTGGTGTTCTTTATATAAAACCAAACCACCTTCTGCGTCCTCTGGTCGATCAACTTGTGCGTCAGCCTCGATGCCCTCATCTTTCTCTTCGTCATGTAATACTTGCGGATCTTCAACTTGGTTGTCCCAATCTCCATCTTCGTCCTCCGAATCTGTATGGTAATTATTCAAATCGACATCAGCCAATGCGTCCAAAACTGCAACACGTTCTTCGGCCATTTCGTTGAATATGTAGTGTTCAATACAAACTTTCGATTGCTAGATGAAGTTTGGTGTCACGATTCTGCTTTTATATGATTTCAATTATGGTAGGAGCGCCCACTACTTCATTTTCACTGTTGAGGGCGTATTACAGTTAGATGTTTCTTTCAAGCAATAAGTGATTTGTGGTCTAAATGCACTCCTATTGGTCGACATAGTTGTGTGTCGAGGTGAAAGTTTGGGGGTATATTCCGATCGACTGGCCGGGCAAAGAGCTTCACTCTAATTGGATGGGTGAGAATACAGGGTGGGGAGTCTGGTGGTATTCTGATTAACTCGTTGGGTAGCTTTTTTCTGATTGGGTGGTACAACATTCTGATTGGGCTGGTAGTCTCACTCTGATTGGGTGAGTGAGGATATGACGACATGTTGATTCATAATTGGTTGATGTGCGCTATGGAATGTATTTCCAAAGCATCCCACCACATTCTCTCTTATATATAATGTGGTGAAGAACTGACTTTCACATAAATCTTTCTACAATGTCTAGTGCTGATTCCACTACAGAGCCAAGGAGTGTACAAGAAGAATCGGGGCCAACGATGGGGCCCATCCAAGTTGAGGAAGTGAGTTCTTCAAGTGATACTGTGAACGATACCAGTGATGCAAACTTTTTCGAGTTTTTGTATCTTCATTATGGTTTTCCTGAAAGACAGCAACAACGGTTGGCGGAAGAGGAATCAGACATTGAATCGGAAATGGGTTCTGATAATGAAGATATTCACAGTCTATCATCTGATACTGATGACTATGATGCAGATACCGTCATGATAATATCTGATGATGAAGAGATGGACTTTGATGACATTATCAGTCTTTCCTCCGATGATGATCAATACTACTAATTGCATCATCAATAACAGCAGAAATAAAAACAGCCCTTTTCAGGGCTACCAAACAGAAATAGAAAACATCCCCTATCAGGGGTACCAAACATCTTTATAAACAAAAAATAAAACCCATTGACTGACACTGATTGGTCGGGTAAGAATCCGGTGGTAAAACATTGTCAATGATTGGTTGGGCCCTCTAGCTTCTCTCTGATTGGACGAGGTGATGATTGGTGGGGTGGGTAGCTTCACTCTGATTGGTTGAGGTGGTACCTTCACTCTGATTGGATGAGGTAGTAGCTTCTCTCTGATTGGAGAAGGTTGTAGAGTGGAGGTAAAATAGGGGTGTGGCTATACTTGGTGGGAGTGAAGTGGGGTGTATAAAACGAGAGCTCCACTTGAGAATTCATCATTGTGCAGTGACCAGTCGACCAGAAGCCTACTACCACCAGTTCCCAGCAGAAGCAGAAGATACCAGTACAACAAATAGTTGGTAAGTTAACATTGCTATATTCATGAACCTGTCTCATTGTATGTTTTTCTTTATTATCAGCCATGGAATTCAATACCGAAGCTGTTTCAACCGTTGATTTTGGCCTAATTAACGGCGCCCCCATCGAGAAGATGTCTCGTAGATGCAGTCGGGACTCCACTTCGACTTCGAGTTCGTCGTCGAGTTCATCGTCGAGTTCGTCTTCGAGTTCGTCTTCGAGTTCGCAGTCGAGTTCAACTTCCTCTGACACCACCACTTCTGAGTCGAAAGATGCCACGAAGGAGCAGAATACTCCAGGAGCTGAGGTCATGAGATCGACTCCATCGTCGGACGCCGTTGTGAAGGAGTTTTTACAACGGGAAAGAGTGCCAGCCCCTCTGTCTTCCCTAGAGACAGCTCCTAGTGGTAGTGCAGTGAAACGGGCCTCCGAGGACGATGGACGGAAATCAAAGACGAAAAAGATGAGATGCAGCGGGGACCAACCATCTTCATCTGCATCCAAACCGTTCAAGAAGCCTCGAGTGGTGGAGAAAAGGAAGGCTGAAGATGATAGGGTGGACGACTTCCTGCCATCTACGTCCAGGCAACAGTCTGACAGGAAGCCTCGTGTGGTGCCAGGTGGCAAGAAGAGGAAAACGGTCGACTACGACAGTGCGGATGACTTCGTGCCGACGAGATCGACCCGGCCACCTACTCGTATGCAGCCACCTGCCAAGAAGCCCCGTGTTCCGTACAAGAAGAGGCCGATTCCTAAGTATAGGGAGGTTTGTAATAGGACAAACCCCTTTGCTGGGAGTTGGAGGTCTTCTTGTAGAGATGAGCCTGCAGGAAGAAGAAGTCCCGATATCTTCAGTGGCAGCTGTAATTGAAGCGGAGAGGTCCCCAATCCGCGAAATAGCTGCTGCAGAGATACCTGCGAACCCTGCACCAGAGAAGCCTCTTTCACCACCTCCAGTGGTAGCTGTACTCTCCGATGTCGTTGAATCGGAGAGACCTTCTATCCATGAAGCGGCATCAGAAGGAGTTGAACCAGAGAGCCCCCCTATTCTTGCACCAATAGAAGCAGAGGAGCCCCTTATCGCTGACATTTCCTCAATCCGAGCTGCCCATACCGACATCGTCAAGTTGTCAAGTCGATATAAGACGGCGCTTGATGAAGCAGAAAGAGCTTACAACGAGGCGAGTCGGAAAATGGGTGAATATACTCGGTATAAAGAGGAAAATTCCAGGGAGCAAGAGGAAGCCGCTAGGGAGATGGCAAAACTGGTGAGAGAGAGGGCTGAACTGGACAGGAAGATCGCAGCAGTGGCAGAGAGGCAATCGGGACTCGTTCGACAGTCTCAATCCCTGGATGAGACACACCAAGAGACTGTTCGAACATATAACGAGAAGGCGTCTTGGCGGGAATCTGTCACAAAGTTGTACGAGACAACCAAGAGGGCCATATGGTCAATTTTTGGTCCACCTAGTTAGTATAAGTTAGTTTAGTTATATTTTGTTTATATTTTTGTAAATAAGTTTAAGTGTAAATATTTGTTATATTGTAAATATTGTATTGGAATTGTAAATACTCAGTATGTAAGACAAATTAGTTTATTAAGATTTTGTATATAAGTTCAAGTGTAAATATTGTAATATTGTTTTGAGATTATATATATATATATATATATATATATATATATATATATATATATATATATATATATATATATATATATATATATATATATATATATTATGTGATGAAAATAATTTTTGTAAATAAGTTTGAGTGTAAATATTTGTTATATTGTAAATAATGTATTGGAATTGTAAATACTCAGTATGTAGAACAAATTAGTTTATTAAGATTTTGTATATAAGTTTAAGTGTAACTATTGTAATATTGTTTTAAGAATATATATATATATATATATATATATATATATATATTTTTTAAATAATATGTGATAAAAATAATAGATGAAGTGAATAAAAGGAGTGTATAATGTTATGGTTTGATACACATTGAATAATGCGATGGTTGGGGCATTATTTTTCACTTCATCTGACCGATTGTGCTGCCATATATTTTTTTCTTTCAATAAATATATTTTGATAGAATGCTATATTTTCTTTATGGTTTACAAAACCGCGAAGTGTGCTACACAATACAATATTTTTTTCAAGTCTGGGAGAAAATATGAAACATTTGTCAGTGGAAATTGTACAGGAAACTTTGATATTTTTACTCTCTGAATTTTCAAATTGCACTAGAATTAACAAAAAGAGTCTCCGTGAGTTTTCAAAGTACGCTAAAATTAACAAAAAGAGCCTCCGTGAGTTTTCAAAGTGCGTTAATATAACAAAAAGAGTCTCCGTGAGTTTTCAAAGTACGCTAAAATTATAACAAAAAGAGCCTCCGTGAGTTTTCAAAGTGCGTTAATATAACAAAAAGAGTCTCCGTGAGTTTTGTGTCCACCAAAAAAAACTGAATTTAAAAAATACTTGTGAGGTTTCAATTGCGTTAATATAATCAAAAATATTTTTGTGAGTTTTTAGTAATTTTAAAAAAGTTTTGAAATTGGTTTTTAAAAAGTTTGAGTTAATATAAAATTTTTTTTTTTAGTTTGTGGTTGAGTGAACGATTGTGAGAATCTTAAGAAAACTGTTTATTACTTACTTGCTGTACTACATCGTTGTTCGGATTATTCTATAGAAACTGCAAACCTTACTGTCGCGAAACTTCCTTCAGCTGTACTACATCATAGTTCGGATTATTCAATAGAAACTGCACACATTTAGACCTAGTTGTCGTATTAATAAAATGTCAACACAATTGAGAGAGTTTCGAATATGTCTTCATTATTGAATTCACTTTGTATGAGAACTATGAATTCTCACTTCTCTTATATAGGTATTTAATTGATTTGAGTTCAATAGTAAGTCAGAGAGACACAGGGGTGCCAACTCTTCAATTCAATAGATTACAATTGATTATTGATCCAATAACAGAGTCAGGATTATTCCTTCACATAATTAATATTATTAGGTATTAGAATTAGTCACATACCCCAATTAAAATTATACGTATACTCAACTACCTATATCAACCATAAATATATTAAAGCGACTTCAGAAAAAAACAACAAATTCATTTATTATTCATTTTTGATATATAGAATTCCCAGATATTGAAGCGCGATATGTGTTTCACTAAACAATCGCTTTCTCAAGCAGGGAACTCGAGAAAACTATTGTATAGCAAAACACATGTCGCAGTTAAGAGCACCTTAATATGTGAAAAGGTAACAGGCGACTATGCTTAAGAAAGCTACTGTTTAGCGAAAAAAGTGTCGCGGTTGAGTGAACTCGAATATGTGAAAATCTTACAGGCAACTATTTATTACTCACTTAGTGTTCTACATTGTTCGAATTATTCCATAGAAACTGCAAAACTCAAACCTTACTGTCGCGAAACTTCCATAAGCTGTACTACATCATGGTTCGGAATATTCAATAGAAACTGCACACACTTCAGACCTAGCTGTCCTTACTGTCGCGAAACTTCCATAAGCTGTACTACATCATGGTTCGGAATGTTCAATAGAAACTGCACACACTTCAGACCTAGCTGTCCTATTAATGAAATGTCAACACAATTGAGAGAGTTTGAATATGTCTTCATTATTGGAATCACTTTGTATGAGAACTATGAATTCTCACTTCTCTTATATAGGTAATAAGTATTGAACTGATTGAAAGTCGGATGAACACAGGGGTGCCAACTCTTTTCAACTCAATAGATCAGGTACAACTACAGAGGCAGGTAATAACCATTTTTACCTTCACATAATTGATATTATTAGATATTCCAATTACATACCCTGATTAAAATTAGAAGAATACTCAACTACCTATATCGACCGTAAATATATTAAAGCGACTTCAGAGAAAAAACACAACAAATACATTTATTATTCGTTTTTTTATGTGTTAGAATCCCCATAGAGATTGGTCTTATAATGAAAACATCAATAGAATTTTTACAGATTTATTTATTCATAATGATAGTGAAACAATTGACAAAAATGAAATATATTCAATTAAACAATGTCGGATTCATCAATCCAAGAATTGTGTTCACGAGAAAGTCCTAACCACTTGACGAGAAGTTTTTTATTCCTTTTCTTCAACACTTTTTCAACAAGGTATACGTCTGGATTCGCAGTTTTCAATAATTCTTGCTCATAAAACTCAATAGATCAGGTACAACTACAGAGGCAGGTAATAACCATTTTTACCTTCACATAATTGATATTATTAGATATTCCAATTACATACCCTGATTAAAATTAGAAGAATACTCAACTACCTATATCGACCGTAAATATATTAAAGCGACTTCAGAGAAAAAACACAACAAATACATTTATTATTCGTTTTTTTTTATGTGTTAGAATCCCCATAGAGATTGGTCTTATAATGAAAACATCAATAGAATTTTTACAGATTTATTTATTCATAATGATAGTGAAACAATTGACAAAAATGAAATATATTCAATTAAACAATGTCGGATTCATCAATCCAAGAATTGTGTTCACGAGAAAGTCCTAACCACTTGACGAGAAGTTTTTTATTCCTTTTCTTCAACACTTTTTCAACAAGGTATACGTCTGGATTCGCAGTTTTCAATAATTCTTGCTCATAAAAACATCCTCGTATTGGGTGGCCCTCCATATCTTGAAGCATATATGTAGTAGGATATGTTTTATTGATTTTGATTACTTTAAAAAGTTCTGGGGTGTAATTCGCTGTGAACCCCTTCTCGAATAAATGTTTATATTTGGTGATACGAACAACATCATTCACTTGAAATTTCGGATTTTTTCGTTTATTTGGGATTCCTTTGATGGCTTTGGATTTTAATTTTGTACCTGAATTCACATTTATGGGTTCTATCCCAATTGTACGATGCACCTTGTTATTATATTTGCTCGTTATGGTTGGAAGAATATCAAGCCATCTGTTATGTCCTCTAATCGAAAATTCCTTGTACATCCATGACTTTATTGTACGAATTACTCTTTCTGCTATGGCGGCTTTCGTTGTGCTGAACGTAGAATAGTGATTAATTTTATATTTTTTCATGAGAGCTGAAAAATTTTTATTATAGAATTCCCCTCCATTATCGCTATGAAGATTTTTGGGAAAATATCCAGCAGTCTTCAATACATACTCCATTGCTTTGGTAACTGTATGACCAGTTTTATTTTTCACAGGTACAGTCCATAAGTATTTAGAGTAGCAATCAATTACAACAAGTATATATCGATATCCTTTATTAATTTTTGCATAAAGTTGAAAATCCGCCAAGTCTATTTGCCATAAATCCGCAAATCCTTTAATCGTTGTACTTCTACGAGGGAAATTACGTCTGACAGGAGCATGAAGTTCTTCGGCAAGTTGTCTCTTGACATCACTTATTCCATTATCCATTATATACTTTGGGTAAGAATTAAAAACTACATTCAATTAATGTGACTGCATCAAAAAAATAGTAGAGAGTGATCATTATTTGAGAATGCTTCAATATATTATACCTTCCTCACGTAATTCTTCAATGATTGAAATTATTTCATTATCATGCCCACTATGGCCAGCTGACTTTGAAGACACTAATAGTCGTAAACGATCCACTAACTCTTTCGCTGAATTCCAATAGATATAATTCAGTGGTTTGGAATTATAAACTTTTTCAATGCCGTCCAAAGTGCCACCCAATTTCGGTCTCTTTCTCGATTGATAGTGCGACGAGTCTAATAACGGTTTGATGACTTCATGAAATTTTTTAGAATTTGTATTTCTGTAACCATTCTTCAACTGATATTGTTTGTATGGGGCATTAGTTATTTTCAATATTTTGGAATATGATTGGCGAACCATTTCATTATCGATGTCTTGTGGATTTTTTAAAAAGATCATGTCATATAATTCGGGACTAGCTGCGATTTCATATTTTTTCACTCTATTGGCATTCCAAAATGAAATTTTTCCATTCACGAAACGTATTTCGAGACTACCCATTTTTAGTTTGTGTGTAATAGGATCCATACGTACACCAAATGTCGCGTCATACGCTACATTTTTACTTTCAAGATTTTTCAAATGTGTTTTCAATACACTCTCAAGATTTTCATCTAGTTTGGATGGGTCAAGATCTGAAGAACTGACGCGAGAAGAACTTGGTGTTTCGAATAATGTCTCCATGCCATTTTTCATTGTGTTAGCATCACTATTCCCAGATGAAAGTCCAACAAAAGATTGCTTCTTTCCTATAGGAGTACTCGCGGATATCGGGGAAGTTTGAATGTTTCCTTGGTTTGTTGCTACAATAGGCGTGTTAGTCGTTGATGATAAGTTTTTCAATGGTTTTGTTATAGGTTCATATAGTTTCTCCAACGCCATTCTGTTTTCGATTTGTCCATGCTTGATAGAATTGAATTTTTGCCGTACAGCCTCAGTTGTCTCAACCAGTTGACGTTTGAGATTGATTTCATTGTTTTTATTCTCAGGTACAAAATCAGGTTTCGCCTTCATATTATTTTTTACGAGAGACTTCAACGAAGTGATCTCTACACTATTCAATGACGGATTGAAAACAAAATAGACATATCATGGATATATAAAAGTGTCGAATCCTTTGCGATATCTACCTTCATGCATTTTTCTATCTTTGTCGATAACCAGAAATCCATATTGATCTTCCCAACATTTCATACACATTATTTGAAATTGCTTGAAAGACACATCCGGTGAGACATGATCTGAATAAATATGGTGTAGATTCGTTTCATCTTGCTTAAACATTATAATGAAATTTGTGTTATCACGCACTAATTGCTTGGGTACACGAGAATAGGTCTGCGCCAGGTAAAAGCAGTCGACATCTTTATGGCGTCCCATGCAAAAATACGATCGTATAATATCCTGTTTTTCACATATCACATCGTCGAAAATGAAAACAGAATTCGGTTTGGCATCTGAAGGTTCCACTATATCAGCGTTATTACTAAACGTATAAAAACCAAGCCCTTCTATAGGTTCCAAAACATTTCGTAGGAACTGGTATTTGGGTTGATTTAGTGACTTTGAATAAAGATATACGTTTGTGAATCGCAATCCTCGTGGGTGTGTTAGAAGTGATATCATTGCATTAGTCTTCCCACAATTTGATGGTCCGATAATTAATGCTCTAACAGATGAAGGAAGTAAGGGACCATGTCTCAGCAAAGCATGCCCTTCTAATCCAAAACCATATTTCTCATCTAGGTTGTCAACGACAAATGTTTCTTTCTGTTTCACAATCCGCATCCTACCGCGGTTAAAGACTATGTAAATGAAAAAATGTTGTGAACATCTCATTTAAATGTGTACCATCAAACGAAACGGACGTATTGCTAATAAGTGTACAAAAGGTTCTGGATTAGTTAATAAATTAATCAACAAACTTCCATTCGAATTACATCTACCTGGTTATCAATTTTGTGGACCAGGTACAGATTTGAAAAAACGCTTAGCTCGCAATCAATACGGCAAAAATCAATTGGATTTTTCGTGTCGAAATCACGACATTCAATATTCGAAACACCCATCTGATCTTGCAGCGCGACACACGGCAGACAAAGAACTCGAATACGCGGCTTGGAATAGAGTGAAATCGAAGGACGCTAGTATTGGAGAACGAGCTGCCGCCCTACTTGTCACCAATATTATGAAGGCGAAGAGACATTTCGGTATGGGCTGTAAGAGCAACAAGAGAAAAAATAAGAGAAAAACATCGAGAAGAAATAAAATAAAAAAAGTTGCATTCGGTGCTGGTGTAGTCAGTAAAGTGAGAAATGTATTGAAAAAAGCTGGAGGGGTTCAGTTCGTGACGAATGACAGGAAAAAAGCTATAACAGTGGCATTGCAGGCGGCGCGTAAATACCTAAAAGCTGCTGGTGGAAAGAAAAAAATTCGCACACCTCGAATCATTCCGATTCCCAAGATCGGAGGAATTTTGCCATTGATACCTATTTTTGCTGGACTGTCAGCTCTTGGAACTTTAGCGGGTGCAAGTGCAGGTATTACAAGAGCTGTTAACTCCGCAAAAGCAAGTAGATCAGCTCTGGCTGAAGCCAATCGCCACAATAAGCAAATGGAGGCAATTGCATTAGGTAAACGTGGTAGCGGTATTTACCTCAAACCTTATCGTAAAGGATTGGGATTATATTTGAAACCATACAAATCAAAGCAAACACACAAATCAAAAAACTAGTTGATTCCCTACCTCTGAGGCCTCTCACCGATTTCGATCTCAATTACTATGCAGAGAAAATGAAAATTCCACACTTTCGTGGTGTTTTTATGCGTGACCGATTGCCCGCTTCAGGTCCGAAACAATATGAGGCAGCTATTGTCAATTTGGACAAAACTATTGGCAATGGCACCCACTGGGTTTCTTACAGAAAATGTGGGCGAGAAGTAGTGTATTTCGATAGTTATGGAGACTTACCCCCACCAATAGAATTAATTCACTACTTCAAAAAAAAGTCGAAAGTGAATATCAAGTATAATTATGATCGTCAACAGAAATTCAACACAGTTATCTGTGGTCACTTGTGCCTGAAGTTTCTCTCTGAATCGATTTGCAAATAAGAAAAAAATGGATACAACTCCATCAATGGACCGTGAGGCTATCAAGAGGATGGGATATTCATTGAAGATGTATTCAAAATATCGCACCCTAACAAAAATGGATAGCATTATGCTTGCCAATATGCCCAAGGAAGTTATAATTGCCTGTGCTGCACATGAGATTGCAAATGTTTGGGAAAAGTTACCCAAACATCTACAAGATGATATCGACATAATGAAGTATCAATACTGCTATGAACACCACTCTGACGAAGAATCTAATTTAAATTCTGATGTGAATGATGGTCCCATGCCTCGGAAAATTTTCTGCTGCTATTGCAATGTAGAGGATATGAGTATTGGTGTCAATAAAAACGATATTCATTTGAACGCGCTACCCAAAAAAAAGTGTGGATTAGTGCAGATGTGTTGTAGACAACAATAAAGTTAACTGTCATTTGTAAAATGCATCAGTCATGTCGCGGAAGTTCGAACTACAAGCTGTCGGGACGAGTGTCTTAAGTGCAGACTTTTTTCCACCTATCGAATTGGATAGAAACAGCCGTTATGGACTAGGACTATTGGGATTCTATGGATGCAACACAATCAATAATATAACTGAAGAAAACAATTTAATCAGATTCAGACTTAGTGGTGACGATTCACCCATGCTACAATTACACACGATTGAAATTCCATGTGGTGCTTATGAAATAGAAGAGATCAATGCAGTTATACAGAAAAATATAATGTTTAGATTGTTTCATGACAAAAAACCGATCGATATTACTGCAGATGATATTTTCTACCTACATGCCAATAATAATACGATGAAATGTGAAATGCGATCAAAATATGAAATTGATCTGACACATCCAAACTCTATTGCGAGCATGATGGGATTTGACCATAACATATTTCCACAGAATCAAATACATGAATCCTCACTACCGATTAATATAACGATTGTGAGACTCATCCGTTTGGATTGCAATATAATTTCTGGTTCATATATAAATAATGAAGAGTCCCACATTCTTTTCTCATTCGATGTTGACGTCGAAGCTGGATACAATCTCACGAAAGAACCACACAATATTATATATATGCCTGTCAGCCCAGAAGGACGTCAATTGATTCACAATATAACAGTGCGTATTTTGGATCAAAAAAATAAGCTCGTGGATTTCGGAAGTGAAGAAGAGATCTTTATTGTTTTGGAATTGAAAAAAATCGATTAATTTATATTATGGGTTTTCGTTTCAATAGACGAAATCATCAACGATTCGAGCAAATCGAAACCAAAAAGGAATGCTCAACCGCAAAAAAGGTCATTCCAAAAGTGTTCGCTAAACAGTCAACACGTCACAGCCTGTCTGTAAGAGATCTCAAATTCTTGAAATCGATAGGATTGAAAGTAAGGAAGTAACAATGGTGCATGAAACAAATAGTGAAAAGTTGAATATATTCGATGAACCGGTGCTAGATCATTCCCTCATAAGTTTACATGAGCATACATATAAACCATATGGCTCGCCCCTATTCAGGAATTCAGATGAAATTCGAATTGCAATTAATAATCAAGATGTCATTCTTGATATTGCAGAAAGTTTCATTTACATAGAGGGGAAATTCACACCGGAAGATGGAACGAAAACATGCTATTTATCGAATAATGCAATCGCTTTTCTTTTTGATGAAATTCGTTACGAAATGGGTGGAGAACAAGTGGCTGTCGTCAGAAAACCCGGAATAACCTCTACAATGAAAACCATGATTTCATTTGGACAATCGCACGCTAACACCCTACTGACTACAGGCTGGGGGCTTTCAAGATTCAAACAGGACATATTGGATACAAGCAGTCATGTATTCAGTGGCAAATTACCGCTGAAATATCTGATGGGCTTTGCTGAAGATTACAATAAAAGTATCTTGAATGCCAAACAAGAACTAATTTTGATAATCGCTCGTACTTTCAACAACTCATATATAGGCGAAGTTGATGCTAATTTGGAAATAAATAAAATCGAATGGAGAATACGACACATAGTACCAGAGGATAAGCACAAACTCAAACTTTTGCATAGAATCAACAAAAGTGGTCTGAATGCGAAAATTAAGTTGGCCTATCGTATGTGGGACTTGTATGAACTTCCTTCATTACGAGCTACATCTTCAGACATATGGGCCATAAAAACAACCAATGCTTTGGAAACACCTCGTTTCATTATAATCGGATTTCAAAATACCACAATATCTGAAGACCGAGCAGAAGACATCACAAAATTCATAACAGCTGACATCAATAATATTCGAGTGTACTTGAATTCTGAAGTATATCCATATGAGCGTTGGAATTTGGATTTTGACAAAAAACTCGATTCGTCTGCCTACTATGCTTATGAGAACTTTCAACGTAGTTATTATGATAAAGATATGAGTGAACCTCTAATGGATATTGGACAGTTTCGAAGCAATCCACTCTTCATAATCGATTGTTCACACCAACCGAATGCCACAAAGTCCTCAACTATCGATATAAAGGTTGAGTTTGAAACTAGAAAAACCAAGTTTCCTGACAACACCAAAGTATATGCACTCATTTTGCATGATACATTTCTAACATACAATGCACTGGATGGTTCAGTTCACACCAGATATTGACACTACATTATTGATAATATTATGTTTTGAATTGTATTGTTATCTTTCACCATGTATTTACATTCATTCATTGTATTTTCATTCAAATGATATATATTATTTTTGCATAGTTTTTTTTGTTCATGTTAGTTAGGAATTGGGTAAATAAAACATGTGAATAATACAAATTTGTTTAATTTAATACTATGGATGATTTATTGGTACATATAAACAATCTAGAATAACTTCTTCCTCGTAGTCATCATTTTCTTGACCATCTTCGATGTCCTCACGATTTTCATCCGTCAGTTGGAAGTCCTGGATGATCCATTCTGGTAGGTATGATCGAATACGATAAAGAAATCTCCTTAGATTCAACTCAGTCAATAGATTACAGAGTTGATGCAATTCTATAATTCCATTAAGAAATTTGTCACAAACTTCAGCACCACTCTTGTAGTTTTCGGCATCACGTAGACACAATTCGATTTGTTCTTCATCATAGCACACACCGAGGTCATAAACACTCGCATGCTCAGCATTCTCACTCAAGGCTTTCAATTCCGAAGACAGTCTCTCGATGGATGAAGCGAGATCCTTGGCCTCGACCCAGTGTTCACTTGCGTATTGCATCCACATCTTGAAATTATTGAACTGAAATCAAATAAAAGAAAATTAGTTGTGAACTCATCATATCACGAAGGATACTCACATAAGGTTTTATCATATTGTTCCAGTGTGTTAAGTGAGTGCGTTCAACAATATGTGAAAATGTTTAAATTAATTCCATACAATTTACATCTACTCTCTAATATAAAAATACTACAAAATTAACCTACAATAAATAACTATAATTTTTATTCGATTAAATCGAATTTGACTAGAGAACGAGTTTTCATGCCAGCAAAGCTTTGTGGACTCTGACCCAAATATTCCAGTGTATATTTACCGTTTGAAGAATTCATACAAGTTATATCATCATCAGTGAATTGTGTTGAAATACGTTTGGGTAGCCATGTTTTGAATAATTTGTCATTGCTCACGTCTTGTAACGTTAGTAAGATTGATTTACCAAACCGAGTGGAATGAAGTGACATATTCTTTATTACAAACACCACATTTATAGGTAAGGATGATAAGTGCCTTTGCTCTAATACTTCAACTTCTTTTGTAATCGAATCATTGATTTTCTGTAAGTCCACTTTAGAATCGGACATGATGAAAATATATATGGAAAAATATAAACAATTTCCAACAGAAAAACACACTCACCGTTCCTTCTATCAGGCACCGAACAACTCTCTACCAATTGCTAACTGCTGCAGATTCAAAGTTGGAATGATTCTGCGTCATACTCATCGTTTCTTTTATAATGAAAAAGTAGCTACCCCTCCACTATCAATCTATGCACACAATTCGTTAGTTGATCAATTATTCCCCTGGCAGACGATTTGTAGGGATCTCCCAATCCAAGCTGCAGTGCTGCTATGAACATTCGGTGACCGTTGGTGCTTTCTACAGAAATACTCTATACCTCGAGAGGCATTGTATGACATCCAATCAGAGTATCGGTGAGAGTTAGAAGTGGCTCATGGGGGCGTGTCACACTCCCCTTCAACACATTACAGTATGCTGCAATGATCATTCAATATTCGGAGCTTTGTGCAGATGTGCACCCTCTCCACTATGAGAGGTATTGTGTGTGTGTATCACCCCACTACCACATCAATGCAGTGGTTGGATTTCAGAGAGCATATGAGCATTGGTCGGTGAAAGCTCATGGCGTGAACATGTCCCTCTCCCATTCACTGTGGTGGCGTTGGTGGATTCTCCCCTCTTCCTTCCCACCACATCGATGAGCACTGCGGTGAGAACTACTCATCACTTGTTGCTGGATCTTCGTGGCATGCAGACGTTCTGCAGTATGGACATGCTGCCTTCACTACCGTGTATGCAATCTCCCCTCAAACATTTCAGATGATGACGTCACATCTCGTCAATCGTAATTCCCACTATGCCTAAAGAGTCCTTAGACACGCCCCAAAGTGGTGGGGGAAATTTGAAAGGCGTCAAACACACCCCAAAGTGGTGGGGAACATTTGAAATAAACTAACCACACCCTGAAGTAGTGGTGGAACATCAAAAAAGCCATTAATCACGCCCTACAGTGGTGGGGGGAGGCCCCAAATCGGCTGTATATCCCTACTGTGGATAATAAACTATTTTTATTATCATCAAATGATCTCACGAAACTACAATTTCGTGGATATCACTCAAAGGAGCAAAGAACACTAGAGTGTCTGCTGGTAATTTTCAGCTCTTTCCGACTTGCATTTCATTGCAGATTCGTGGTTCCAAATGGGACCGCTTGAACAAAAATCCATGAAAACATTGATTCCTATATAACACCTGAACTGGCGGGACACACCTTCAGAGACCGGTGAGTGATATAATTATCAATATCATCGGACCCATTTTATCGTAATAAATTCTACAGTCTTTGCTTTGTTCTGCTTCATTATTTCGTGAAGGAAGTAATTGACCAGAGGGGCCTGTTTCATGAAAGTACAAGTCTTGTAGCTACAAGAGAAACACAATGAAACACGATACTAAATAATTGTTTTTTAATCGTTTTTTACCTGTACCTACATTGTTTTTCTCTCGTAGCTACAACAATTGTACTTTTATAAAACAGGCCCCAGGACGGTAGAATGACTTCGAAATGGAAGTCGAAACGTCGAACGTATCATAAGAAACCAAACGGATAAAAACCCCGTAAAGACAGATTAATTTTTTGTCCTACTAAGATCTATTTCAGGCGAGTTCACCTGTATACCTTATCATTTCTCTTCGTAAAATCATTTCTGTATCTTATTGTATAAATGAATTTATTATATTTTCATTTTATCTACAATTCCTCAAGAAAATACGATTTCAAGCATAAAAGACACAAGAGTTGAAGTTATATATAAATACTGTATATAATTTCTGATCGAAATAATAGCAAATGTAATGATTTGTAAATACCTTTTCGCTTACATTCTCTCTTATAAATAAGAATCTAATATCCTTTTTCGAAAATATTGTTGATATTTTGTTCAGTAAGCTATAATTTGTTCGAAATCGGTGATTTATTTCAGTTTTTTTCAATAGCTCTTCCTGGTGAAACAAATACTTTTCAGGTACGACTTCAGTTATAAAAGATATAGAACGGGGTCGGAGTTGAGGTGAGACTCACTGTACGTGGTGATTATCATTTTATAAATGGATAGAATTACTAAAAAATCGAAGCAATGTATCGAACGTAACATTTTCCCAACTGCAAACATCTGAAGACTTCGTTCACATAAACTCTCCAAATCTTCCAAGCCCCAATTCTCAGAAACCGGCTCTAATCCCCGATTCAATAAGAATAAAGCAGGAAAAAGACAATATTAGAAACAATTGTGTCTTCAAGATTAGTACAATAAAAAACAAGGGCTGGAGATCCTCCTCTCTTCTTGCAATCCTCCGTCCTCGTCTCACCCATTGCCGTTGTCCTATCGATCAGTCGCAGAGTTTATCCTAATAGGATTTCCTAGTAGTTGATTACCATTTCAATAGAGGGATTTGTCATTTTCAATTAAAGTTGAGTCCTGCATCTCACAGTTAGTCCTGCGAATGGGGCTTTTAGCGAGTATACCAAAGGTCCTGCTCCTGTTTCCTTCGCCGGGACTGCTTAGGAGCGAGTGGGATGGAATTGTGAACTATTCCACCGAGAATAAAATGAGAGGATGGATGCATTTCTTGGCTGGAGCGAATTTGTATTATGTGAATGACAATTCACTCAATGAAAATTGTCGATTTCCGATACTAATATGTTTTGAACCTAGAAAATATCATTAATTCAAAATCTAGTATTTTGATTTTCATTACCTGAATTATCTGCATTCTTCAAAATATGCTAGAACAAACTGAACGGGACAGAATGATGAGATAGGGCACGAAAAAAACAATAATAAGTGGAATGAAATCGTGAAAATGTTAGAATGAAATTAAATATATGAAAGAGCTATACAAATAACTTGTTTCGAACAGATAACATTCATAGGTTATGTTGACTTTCTTTAATTTTTTTCTCTCCTCTGGATAACAGATCACGCAACAAGCAAAAAAAAGGCTATGGTCTGAGATTGTCAATTTCAGTATACAAATGATTCATGGTACTTTCTTACTGAACACATAAAATATCGACACATTAATTCATCATAAATGTCTGAAATAAAATCTAGTCACTCTGACCGATCTACCTCGACATTTTAAAACAAATCCATTTTGTGGAATGAACTCTTTTAGCTTTCTCTTCTTCGATTTGGTTTCAACTCAAAATAAGTTATTTCTAGATACCACACATCTCAAGACATTGGGGTACGTAAACAAAATTGAGCATAAGTTTCAACATTAGATCTGTCATTCCTATATCTCAACAGCAGGAATAAGTTTGTCCCATAAAATCTCAGTACAGCTGGTCCTTTTCATCTTGGCACATAAATGATGACGTACTGCGCACTGCGGGACAAGCAGCCAATTGAAATCTGTTCTCAGTTCAGTGCGCAATCGGATGAGAACCATGCCAAGTTGGATTGGATAATTGCCTACAAGCATTTGTTGAATCTTCTATCACGTGACTCAATGTTTTATTCCTTGGTTCAGTTAATAGTAACTCATGTTCTTGTAGGATTAGGGATATCTCCAATATAAATATCTGAAATATCCGGATGTGTTAAACAGAAATATATTTTCATATCCTTGCAAAGGACTTTCAATATCATGTCTTCTGCAAGTAGAAGCATGTTCCAATCATTGCGGTAAAATTCAATTGGAAGCATAATTGCTGTAGCGATCAATTGTCAGGAACTATTTTGAAGTGTATGTGAGTGTCTGGTTACTGTGAAAAACATATAAGAATAACTCAATAACTTGATGAAGTGAAACATAACCTCAGATTCAACACGAAGCCCCCGCCCTAACGGGTGTTTTCCTACGCCGGTAGTCTGGCCGGATGCCAACGGATCTAGCAAAGTCATCAGTTCCTAGGGGCCAATTCTTGGACCACACGTTCGTTCAACGTATACGTTGTTGCTAGGCAGAGACTAATCAGATCTGTCGCAGCTTAGCAACAGTGTATTCGCAAAACTGTGAGTGATTCAAGAATAAGGCCCCTGGATGAGATTTTAAACAATATATCAATCTGAACCTGATGAGTCATTCAGTCATCCTAAAAATGAGTATTATATAACACGACGTAGAAAAATGCTTAAGTGCAAGCCCATCAAACCAAATTACTACTACTACTCTAAACTTGCTTAGGTGCAATATCCAGTGTGACATTATTCTGGAAAATGGATCTTTTTAGAAATATTTGCCCACAAATATTCGCCTTAGTTTGTCATCTTTCAGAAAATAACCTGAAATAACCATAGAACGTATTCTAACACTGGACAATCAATTTCCAATAAATGAAGTGAAGCTGACGGAATATAAAACTATAAAACACACTTTCGTAGCTCGAAATTCCCCCACATCTGGTGGAATAGATCACTGGCCCAAACAGACAACTCTTAAGTGTTTAAATGTACGATATCTCCATCCCCCTCCTCGAAGCGATTCAACTAATTGAAATTGTTCGGGATTTGTACCTTCCGAATTATATGTTAATTGGGTTTATAGGGTGTCACTCTCGAACCGATCGAGTTAATAATAAATGACCGGCATTTACATTCGCATGCAGATTAGCTGAAACATAGTATTCGTGAATCGGAACTATCGTGTGCGAATGAGGTGGGTGAGATTCTGGCACATGCTAATGGTGGCACTTCTCTTGGCTTAGCGTATTCACCTAATTTGTCCGAAAACTACCGTTTAGAGAAAATACGTGTATGCATTCAATTCTGGTTGCTTTATTCATATAAATGGATTGGGAATGGGAATGGTTCGGACTCCCAAGTAGCACATCATATTGGCTGAACCCCGAATTCAGATTGGTCCAATATAGATACATTGTGAGTGAAAAATTGATGTTGAACTAATATTAATCAATATTGAGAAAACGATATCCCATTATGAATATTGGTTCAATATTGACAATAAATTTCAACTGCATTTTGTAAGGTTCAATATTGATAATATATGGGTTTGATAACTTATTACTAATATCAGAATTACCATATCAGGTGATAATGAATAATATCAGTTTAACATAGATATTTCAATATTGTCTGCATATTTTGTATAAAATATTGTATTATCACATCAGGTGGCATATTGGCATGATACCGCAATATAGATATGCGAATTCTGATATTGCTTGAATATTGTTTTAACAGTAAAATGGAAATATTCAAATAGTCATTTTTGAATCACAACCTGAAAAGGGGTATCGGGATTTTGAAAGTGATCACTTTATTTATTCAAACATATATCAATATCGGTAAAAATTGAAATATCGTTATGTGGTGAATTTGAATACCAGAAAATTACGTCCAGAACATTTGGCACAACAAGTTTGATATTCCAAATCGCCATCACATAAGACAGTGATCCTTCAGTGTTTTTTCGAATATATTTCATTGTTACCTAAGTTTCTAACATTTTAATGTTGTTTCTAACATAACTAACTTGAAGTCATCACATCTATACCACCCAACTCCTTCTTAAAACAAGTCTGTCCGTGCCGTAGAGTGCAGAGTGGTCGACAACATTATTTCTATTCTGAAGGTCGTGAGTTCAAGCCCCGCAGCAGCCAGAGTTTTTTCCAGGTTAGTATTCGGTTAGTTAATGTGAATGAGTGAAATTCTCAAGTTGACTATTCGATAAAAAAGATATGAATAATCCCGAATATTATAAAAAAAAATATTGAGTTACATCAATCGAATATTCCTTTTTCGTCGATATATCATTAACAATATTGTACCAATATAGTTGAAACGATATTTCCATACATTGCTTTCGAATGTTGATCTAATATCGCCGAATGTTCACATTTTTTTTGGGGGGCCAATATGATATCTACAATATAAGGTTAATATCCCCGTAATATTAAACCAATATTGGTCTAATATGTTTGTGCTACTTGGGCTTCCATTGTCTATAGTATCAACTCTATTGAAACCTGTTGTTGAGAACGAAAGGGTAAAAATACAAATCAAGTGAAAAAAACAAATCCCAAACGAAAGGTTGAAATGGATTTTTTTGGTCAATAATGAAATTAAAGATTGATTGATCAAAGAAAAAATGTTGTTACAAAAAATCGAGATATTGAATAATAAATGAAATATTATGAGTAAATGTTGAAACCAAGTTTCAAGTTGAGTGTACTCACGACGTTTCGATTGCTGGTATCCGCAATCGTTTTCGGCTGATGATAACACTGTGATGATTTTATGACGTCATTGATGAGTGTACCTTTTTATTTCTCATGAGCTGTTTTTACTTCAAAACAATTCGTGTGCCACGGTTTCATGGTCCTTCTTGAAATGCATATCTCTCAGAAAAGAAAGGCTCTTTCAGCTCTAGTGAAACATCTGTATTCTTTTTTAGGGTGCTGGATGGATAATCATGGACCCCGTTACAACCCTTTATTTGCACATTTCTTCGAAATGAATCACTTATGAATTATATCTTGCAAATATGTGACACTTCAAGAGCAATTGGATGAATTAATTATGTATTATAGAAAACAAACAAAAAATGTAAAAAAGTAGCTAGTGTGCTCTATAATCAGATACCTTATTTTTTGTTCCATACCGCTGATAAAATCGTAACCTAAAGCTCCTTCGATCATTTCATGATCATATTCACATAACAATATCATTATTGAAGCCATACTACTAGGTTTATAACTTACGGAAGCAACGAGAGAAATATTGGCGCAATCGGTAGGATACCAGTAATAAGTGCTTATCAAGCACACTAGTCTGTAGTATCTATTTCAAATCTATAGGTAGAATTGTGTTTGAGGTTCAGATATGCACTTTCGAATCTATAAAAGTCATGAATTATTAATTTTTTCAGACACCATATTCATTTCTCAGAATTCATGCTGTGTAGATCCTGAATCGACGCAAGGAGTTAAGATGTAAAGTACATGATGACTCGCTCCTCTCATTGAAGAAAATGAACAATATCATTTCCTGAAATAGTATCTACTGTAACTTCCAGTGCCGCATATTCACCTCCCCTACCTTATGCTCCCCAGTTTATTATGCAAAGGCGTCAGGAAATTTATTTTAAAAGCATTTAGTAAATTTTGAACACATTTTTTTTCCAGGCATCATGTGGTCTCTCAATGGGGATTGTCGATGTCGAGGTGAGCAACTTTTCGACAGAGAAATGTTAACCTTTGCCGAAGTTTGCATACTATTTTATCTACAATCATTCGAAAATTGTCAATAAGAAATATTGGATTTGAAACGGAATTTTCACCTGAGTTCTGATGAGAACGGAAGCGGATTCAGTTTCCAAAATGTTAACGATAAATATTTGTGTATTTATCTATACATACATATATATATATATATATATATATATATATATATATATATATATATATATGCTGGCTGAAGAAATCCTCGATCTCCAGTGATGATAGCCAGCTAGTAAGAAAACTCAGACCTAGACGCAACGTCACTAAGTCTTGAAACGAAACGTAGACAAGTTAATCATTCCAGACGCGGATCAACCGGAAGTTCCAGCCAGCACATTTCTAACCGCGGAAGCCTAGCCGATCAAATATATATATATATATATATATATATATATATATATATATATATTCTTGTCTTATTCTTATAAGTGTTAATAATGAGTTATAAATTCATTTAATGTTTCGATAATTTTTATATACTAGAAAAATCCTCATTTTTCATTCGGTGTGACCACTTTTAGTCTTCGAATAAGTTATTATGAGTTATAAATGTATTCAAAGCAAATGTTTCGTATATGTTTCAAACTTTACATTTTCTAAAAAAATCTTGATTTTTCAGTTGATATTACTACTTATACACAGTATTCGAATAATATTTAAAAATATTGAAGACAAATTTTCCGATTCATCTGATGACTGGAGTGAAATTATTAGTTCCGTACTTCTCACAATGTGAAATGATTTAAGGTGGATTCATGCAGCTTCAGTGATCGAGTAACAATGAACAAGTAGCGATCAACAATTATCAAGTAGGGACAAAATTCTGAAGATTCAAAAAGTCTTCAAAACAGTCTCAGTTGATTCAAATAGTTTCCAATGAATATTCGAAGGTTAAAAATGAAATAAATTCAGTTATGATGATTCAGAATAATTTGAAAAAAGAGTCTGAATTTTTTCAAATATAGTTAAATTGTATTCAGATATGAAAAATTGATAAATACTCAATGAATATTCAGAACAGATTCAGAGAAGGATCAAAACATATAGATTCAGATAGTTAAATGTATTATGGTTTCGAAGTAGAATAAAAGTTGATCAAAACAGATTCGAAACATCTTCCAAAGATATTCAGGGATGAAGCTTTTGTGTAGATCAACAAATCTTATTTTTATTCTTTGAAATCTAAGCTATTGCAGGAACTACTTGCAAGGTTTTTTATTTTGCTTGGTGCGGTTCGGAGTTCTATTACTACTACTACCAATTATTCTAATTAATTTTTCAACAATGAACTTGAAATCCTGCTAGAAGGGATAAGCCCTTTGTCCCAATGCATACTATTTTCACATTTTGGAATTTCAAGACATAGGAATGTATGTAGTAATTCTGTGTTCATTGTCCAGGGCATGTTGGGCGACACTGGACTTTTATATTCGTCTATATCTCATGTCTACATGATGCTCTTTGGAGCTAGCTTTCACAGCTCTGACCTGCTCTGACCAATGTATTTATTGTTGCAATCTTGACAACTGATTTCGCCAATTCCCAACCATTCTGTTTTTTCTAATTCATATTTTGGATTACCTAGAACCTGTTGTGATTCATAAGAAATTTCATATACAACTTTCATATTTACTTTATCGAATACCACATACATAATAATTTTGGTGTTCACAAAACTGTTACAAGCACTCTATTGAAATTTTTATTTCTATCTCTGAAAATGCAAACCTCAAAGAGCAACCTCATCGTCGTACATATAAACTAATCAAACCAAATTTCTTTTGTTCCCAACTTCAAATAAATTCTGCAGCCAAATTAGTTGCAGAAATTTGACTCGGTAGACGCAAATAACCAAAGTTTATATGACTGTTCGAGGTACTTCATTACTTCTTTGTTCTTTTAATGAGGGGCGGGTTTTCAGGGTTTTGGTGGAAGATTTTTATTGTCGCCACGTTCTCGCGCTTTTTGTCGGCTGCGTTGAATTAGTCTGAGGAGGAGACGGTGGATGTAATGATCTGCTTTGAGGAAAACTTTCCAACTTTGCGAATTTGGCTGCTCGTATATATTTCGCTTCATTAGGTGACATCGTTTCAGGTGTGTGGCTGAAGTTGATGAAGCGGAGAAAATGTTTCAGTGAATGTTTTCAGGAGAGTAATGGCACTGAATGATTTCCCGATGCGAAAAGAAGATGGATATAGAAATGAGGATGTTTTTTACAAGGGTGAAAATGTGAAAAATACAATTGAAGAAGTATATTCTCATAATCCAGTGGTTATTTGTATGTTTTGAATAGTTGAACTTGATTCCACACAAATGATAGAAAAAAATGAATAATATGAACCTTCATTTGGAATAATTTCAGGCAACTGTTCCTAAGTAAGGCTGGAGTTTACCTATCAATTCTACAATCAGTAAAATTCTTATTATTTATGGGAAGGAGAAAAATGGGATTAGGCGAGTTTAAATAATTTTTTGAACCTTACAGTACTGTTACTGGAGGGCCTCAGTCTGGCCCTCCGTAGCCCTTACAGAGTAGCTGAACTGGAGGAAAAACCCTCAATTTACCATCTGAATTGTCAGGCCTGAGAATATTATAACGGTGTTATTTTGAAAGTCAATGCTTTGTGTTCCGAGCAGAGCGTGGAGATTGAATATTGCACCATTCTTTCAAATTGAATGTACTTTTTTCCCAGAAAAGATTTTTCTAGCCCCCATAATATAGTTTACTGGCAACATATTTCTTTCACAATAATTCGATGGAAACTGTCAATGTTCGATACACTTGTGAATGGGAAAAATCAGATATAATTACTCCAATGAAGTAGACTGCCCTCCTAAGCCTAATAGACATTTCTCAAAAACACGTCCTGCTGCATAACAGAAATTGAGAAATTGTCCATAAGGGAATTATAAAATTTTCAAATAAATATTTCGATACAAATCTGAACGCACAAACATTCGATACTTCTTGAGGAAATGGGAGATCTCATCCATTTCAATTATCTCAGAAGTGGGTTCGACTTCTAGGAAAATTGATTGATTTTTCACCTTTTCCTGTGGCGCATCGATTTTTCATACATTTACGTTAATATTGACATATTTGTGTTCATATTTATTACTCATGTTAATGATTGTTGAGGAAACAAAGAAATTTATCAATTTTTCGAACATTTACATTTATATGGATATATTTGTGTTCATATTTACCTACTACTCAGGTTGATGATACAGGATTTTTTAAGCTTGATGAGGAAATGAAAAAGTTGAATATGTTTCGAGATCTGCCGAATTGGCCTAGCACGGCAGTTATATAACATCACCTGATCTATATTGCTGTTACAAAGAGGTGAAGTTTCTAATTTTGTTTGTAGGAGATAATCTTCGGAAAAACTGATCCGATCATGAAAAATATTTCACTAACAGAAAGCTACACTATTCAGGAGTGATAGAGGCTATATAATATCATGGTTCAACAAAAAATTCAGTGAAAAATAAGGATGCATGTAAATCAAGTCCGAGAAAAGCGAGCGTGAAGTCACGGGCAAAAGCTAATATAATATGAACATCTTGCACCCGAAAATTGAATAAAATACAGTCACTTTTAAAAATTTAGCAAGCGAAAGTGATTAGTCAGGAAGTCAACTGTTTCAGATAATCTTCCAATTGGTGAAAAAGACAACAAATATTCATTATGTACTACTAGGTTTATTTTTATACGTCACTAGGTTCAACATGATTATATTTTCAGGATCTATCATCTGAAAAGAAGAGGTGTAAAAATACCTACAAAGTAGAGTAAAAACGTTCCATTACATTCATGACGAGTCACAATGCACGGAATATATTGAAAAATATCACAATCGACTCTTCACATATAAAACGAAAAAAAGTAAATAACACATTGAAAGAACTTGCTATACAAATATATTTACTACTATTCATCAACGAGAATTCACGCGAAAATATAAATCAAAATCAAAGCTATCACGGTCTACATACTTTTTTATCAATTGTTGAAATGGTAAAAGCGAAATGAATTTTTAATTTGAAAATTCATCATTCATAACGTATATAATGGAAAATGTTTTTTCTGCCGGGCAGCAAATGAAAATGAATTGAAAAATCACAATAACAAATTGATCCATCAAGCATTCATTTTATTGCTGGCAGAAAAATAAACAACACTTAAAAACTATGAAATGTAAAATGAACTTTATTCAATATTTGCTCCAAAAGAATCGACTAGATATATTGAAAAAAGTGCAATGAGCAACGTGATATTGTTTTATATTGAAGACGATTTCTGAAAATGAGTGTTTTCCATAT
Source organism: Zygogramma bicolorata (assembly GCA_032362365.1). Classification (NCBI taxonomy): domain Eukaryota; kingdom Metazoa; phylum Arthropoda; class Insecta; order Coleoptera; family Chrysomelidae; genus Zygogramma; species Zygogramma bicolorata. Next base: position 5,077,288 of record JAVJAQ010006102.1, on the reverse strand, counting down.
ACGACTTGAACCACGTCAATTAATGCTTACGGATAAGAAATATCAACTGTACATACCATAGAAATTATAAAAGGTAAGTGGAAATTTTCAAAATCGCGATAATGACGCAGTTTCTACAATAGAAAAAAATTCAATGATCCATCCCAGGCAGCACAAAGAGGACACAAATATTCCTCGGCAACATTTTTCTAGGAAATTATTATAAGGCCTTTTGTGAATTCTCTGAGAGGTGCTCGAGAGTATATTTCCTCCAGATGTCCGCCGCCGAGATAGTCTCAGCAAGATCACAACGATATCCTGCGAGGAAATTCTCAAATAGTGGACTATGAGAAATTCTCTGTGAAAACTTGTCGCGTAGTCTCTGCGAAATATTCTGGCGAGTTCTTTGAGAATTCCTCTCCTACTGCTTGGTCATGCCGAGTTGTTTTAGAGCTCACAAGAAATCTTACAGTGGTAAGTTCTACAGGATATTCAAGATAACTCTGTTCATTAAAATCTTTGCTAAACCGCTTTGTGATACTGCAGATTAATGCTTTTGACGGGGCTGTCGAGATCGTGCATTGCGAGTTGTATTTATTAAAGAAGAAATATCACTGTTGAAAGGATTTCTAATGAGAAAAACGTACATTGAAGAACAAACATCACTTCTTACAATACAACTCAAAAAAACAGCTACTTTGTCACAATGAAACCCTGCTGGAAGAAGTAACTTCAATTTTTTATCGTGAACGGTGAAACATTCTTCTTTCAATTCATAACAAAGAATGTTTTTCAATCTGAACTTTGAAAGATTACGAATCAAATTGATATCCACAGAAGTTCCAGCAATTATATTTGAAACTGCAATTATAGAAAAAATCATTGTGACTTCTAAAAAAACACAGTGGGAAAACGGGTGTTGAGGCGATAAGGAACTGTAGTTTCGACTTTTTTTCTGGCTTTTTTGTCTCATCTTCAGGTAGAGGAAACTAGGTTATCTAATCGATTTTTTTTTTCGATATTCAGGGTGTTTCTCAATGATATTCAATGGTTTAAATCTACATGAAAAAATAATAAATAATTGCTATATAAAATAGGTACAAAATTATTCCGTTTCCAAAATACGAGGTGATAAAGTTTTCAGTAAGAAATGAAAATTATTCGATACTTCCAAAACCATTTGGGGCATTTTAATGATATAATGACTTTCGGGCCATTAACCCTGAAATGACTAATGGGAAGAAATCGAAAATTCACAAATATTTGATCAACCAATCAATCATTTATTCATCATCTGAGAAGCTTATTGAACCAGTCAATTTAAATAGCAATTAAATACCACATATAATATTCTCTTCACATTTTCAAACATCTATATGAATGGGCCCAGAAAGCAGAACATTATGCGTGAGGAAAAATTATGAAAAATTAAAAACGTCAAAAATATTCATATTGATATTTTTATTTTATATTTTTCTCCGTCGAACATCTATATGAATTCGCCAAAAAATCGGAACCTCATGCGTGAGGATACCTGGAAAATTAACTTGTTCTTCCCAATGTCTATTCAGGAAACAAAGCCAAGCCCTTATTATTCTTTTTGTGCTGTGTCCTTCTTCAAACCTTCCAACTGGAAATATCAAATTCTCCTGATATATATTGTTTCACAAATGAAGGCTTGCGAGGAATCACTTGTTTCCACTTCATTCCACTCTTCATAAAACGTAAAGAATATTCTCAAAATACGTCGTGAAGAATAATCTAAAATTAAACTGTACACCATATTTTATCTTAGCAATACTTCAGGAATACTCATGGATAAATAATCATAAATGAAATAATTTAACCAAAAACTATTTCGTCACATTCTTGTGGCGGTTGTTGACCCAACTATACAACAAAATTGGATAAATTGGAGAAAACTAGGTTGAGTGCATTTTCCTATATGGAGCAATTTAAAATGATCGACTAGTTGAATGCACATTGACGTGTTGAGTGAACATTGAAAAATGATTCATTCATTTTTTTTAGCCATTATTGGAATAAAATACAGCTCATATCTTGAATAAAACTGTTTCATCGAAATCAATTTGAAAAATACGTCTTCACAGTATTCAAAATATCAAAATCGCAATGCCTGTCATATCAACGTCAATTTTGCGTCAATCTGCATGTCAGTAGTTTCTCTCTCAGTCTGAATAAAAGTACCGTCATCAGCGCCTCAGGAGGTTGTTTACCCTAGCTTACAAATAACATGAGAGAAGGCGGGTTTTACATTTCTAAATTCGTTTCTGCAGTCTGCGATGTGAACTATAAAAAATTATCCGTTTCACACCATCCCCAACCACAAATGAATCCAATGATCCCCGCTTCATAACCTCAAACCACGCGCCGTATCATATCCAATTTCCGAAAGCATCACCAGATGTGCGGCATTCAATATTAACCACTCCACCATCGCCATAAAACCAATCAAACGCGCGATAAAATGACGGAATCTCATATTTATAAGCCAATTTAAATTCGACAAAACAATAGTCGCAACTAGGTTCGGGATCATTTAACAAGTAATTTAGTTCCGAGCAAAATGATGGGTGGTGCCTCGGCAATAAATGGATGTTCGATTCTGAGGGTGTTTGCTGGGGGAAGTCGGCGGCAAGTGCCACGGGGAATTAGGTGTAGTAATGAGTGCATTACGGGGGGTTCCTTAGTGGCTTGTAGATTTATTGACGATACTGATTTTCGATAACCAGTGTTGGACGGAAATGTGAAATAAATTCATTGGCTTCAATTCATTTAAAAAAATGTCAATTGTGAATTACTATCTTTTCCTCGTTCAATTCGCAAGCATTTTTTTAAAGCGCAGTTTCTTCTCGTTCTTTTTGTACTCTCTAAACGCGCCGATTGCTTCATAAGTATCACGTTGTCGTCCAAAATAGCTATCCTCAAACTCCAGTCGGAAGCTTGCAGAAAACTATAGGATCGTAAATACATTTATTTACGATTTATACATAACACAAGTATTATACTTATGGTTTCTGCAGTATAATACCATATATTATTCCCTTAGGGAATAATGGTAAAAGATTAATAGTAATACATGGGAAAACTTGAAGCTCAAGGCAGAGACTGACTTTCAATGGTTTCAATACAACAAACTAACTCTGAACCTGAATAAAACTCATTACATTTCATTTACGTCCTATCTTAGTCATCTTCCACACTTAGGAAACTTGAATATCGATGAAATCACGAAAATACCTGAAGTAGAATGTGTTAAATATCTAGGCATCATGATAGATAAACATTTACGTTGGGACTTGCATGTCAGTTTCGTAACGAGGAAAATCAGAAGACTGATTGGTCGATTTAGGTATTTGTCGCAATTCTTGGATATTCATCACCTGAAAACAGTATACCATGCACTCATCCAGTCTCACTTATCATATGGTATAATGGGTTGGGGAGGGGTTCTCGACTGCCATCTGGAAAAATTGAATGTTGTACAGAAGTGGGTTTTGAGGATTATTCATAATAAAAAACCCACCTTTTCTAGTGATGAGCTATTTCAAATTAGCAAAATCCTTGATTTGAGACAATTATTTTGCCAAAAAATAATCATTAATATCAACAATCCCAAAATTGTATTGAAACCCACAGATCACAACCATGCCACTAGGAATAAAGACTCTATTGTAAGAGTACCTAAGTGCGATAAGAATGTTGGACAGAGAAGTTTGCTGTATTTGGCCCCGAAATTATATAACGTCCTTCCTCCACAACTGAAATTTATTACCACAGTAAAATCTCTCAAATATATAGTTAAAACATGGATTCTAAACACACATAGAGTATTCTTCAATAATCTAGTCAATAATAGAATAACTTGAAAAAAATTCCAGACTGGGAAAAATATCCTCAAAAATGACATCATTATCATTATTATCCAAATACCTTCATCTCGATTATGTCAATAATATCCTGATTATGTCAAATATATCCCGATTTTGTCAAATGTACCCTGAATGTTCCTACGTTGTCATTTATTATAAGTTAAGTTCATTGTAAACTCTCACGCACAAGCAATCACTTGCTTCTGTGAGTATCTATGTTTATTCATTTATGTGTGTGTGTCTATATGTATGTATATGTCTGTATTTATATATGTATATCTGTACAAGATAAATGTTGTTGTTCATTGAACTGTAATAAACATTATTATTATTATCATTAATAGTCTTAATTCCCTCTTCTAGTCCTATCACAAAATTTCTCAAATTGAATATTACCATGGAAACGATATAACCAAACTACAAAGTGTCAGTGTCAAACGCTTAGGAAGTGTTTGTGTATTTATATTGAGATGAATGAAACTGAAGAAACATTCATTTACGATAAATAAATTAGTTGTAAATGAAGTATAGAATACTAATGACAATTATTCTGTCGGAATATTACTTCCTCGCCGCTGAAGCGGCTCGGTTCGTAAAAATTCCTAGAGAGTAATAGCTATCATTATTGACTCGTGGTTCTACTATTATGATCCTTGCCATCCATTGGTGAGCACATGTTGACGAGAAGTTTCGAATTATTTTGTTATACAAATGTTGATATTTCACCAGATTCGGATAAAAATATATATTATCCCAAGTTTTCGAAAATACGCGGTTTGTTTATACATATCTATAGAATAGAATCTGGGATAACTTTTTAACAGAGCTCAAATCACTCTAAAATTTCTATCTGATGTCTAATTATTATATGAAAATGATCCCCGATAGAGAGAGATATTCGAGGGGTTTCGAAGATCATACACGACAAAGGGGTGGAAAAAATGTAATAGTCGGATCAACCTACTCAGATGGAGATGCTAAGGAAAGGACGATTGATGATATGTCAGGAGTGGTGATATTATTTTCGATAGAAAAGGGATCAATAGCCGACTTCTACCAAATACAAAGAAGGCATGCAGAGAGTTCGTTCGTTGAGTATCACCAACAAGACAACAATTTTGTTCAATTTCTTTTTTATGAATGCCAGTAAAATATTATTGATTTTTCATAGATTTCACCATTTATCTCTAAAAGTAAAATCGAATTAGGTTTCTGGATAATATAATCGAAGATGATGAATTTTAATTTTTTTGTTTTCAGAAAATGAAATGCAAAATCACGGATATATTTATGTTCAATTTTCCATGAAGAGGTGTGAGCGTCAGCTGGTTAACGGAAAACCCTTTTCAAAACCCATTTTGAACTGTAGTAAAGAAACCCATTGATGTTTCGTTTTGAAATCAACAAAATGAATTGTTAATTGATTCGAGTAACAATTCACCAGATAGCTTCTAGTTTTTTCTGGTGTTTCAATTCATGAATTCAAATAACTTTTTCGCGTGAAGTATGACTTGTGATTTCAATTCAGGAAAGTAGTCAATTTGTCCACCTCTGTCGATAACGATACGAGAATTTTCAGTGTGTGGCATCAATAAATAGTATATACCAGCGATTCTCAAACTGTGGTACGCGTACCACCAGTGGTACGCAAAGCACTTAAAGGTGGTACTCTAAACTTGATTTTAATAAAATTTATTCACAAATGTTATCTTTTACGTTGTGCATAGCAGCGCTGTGAGTTTGAAACCGCAAGCGCGTAATGTCTTATTCATTGTTGGCAACACTGGAATCGCGGCAAACTGCCGCCGCCCTTGATTCACGTCATCAGTGTCCTCGTGGCCGTCGGTCGTTGTGGTTGGTTTGGTCGATACGAGTGATTTGCTGTTACTGATTCGTGCGAATTTTTGATAAGTGGCTTAAAAGAGACAAAAGAACATCTGAAAATCTTCTGATGGGGGTTTGAAAATAGAGTTTTCAAAACTAGAATTGGCCGAATTCTGGCTAAATATTAAAATGAATATTCAGCCTTATCAAGAAAAGCATTGTTATTTTTACTTCCTTTTATGACCACCTACCTGTGTGAAACTGGATTTTCTGCTATGCTACAAGTAAAAAATAAATTCCGCAGTAGGCTTAATCTTGATCCAAATCTACGAATGAAACTAAGCAATATTGATCCTGACATCGATTTCCTTGTTGCAGCTATTCAGAACCATCCTTCTCACTGAATTTTTGGACTGGGTTAGACTTTAATTCAAATTTTGAAACAATTTTAATGCCCTTCTTTGAATAAATACATTTTTTAATAAAATTAGTAAATTTTATTATCTACTTTTTTAATATGTGGTACGCGATTAACGCAGAATTTATATAAGTGGTACGTGTAAAGAAAAGTTTGAGAATCGCTGGTATATACTATTTTAAAGTCATTATTTTGTCACGAATTAATTTTTTTGGACTTTTTTTTGGTTTTCATCCACCATTATTTGAAAAACTAGAATTGATAGAAATGTTGCTGCGTTAATCAAAAACAGTTTCTCTTGAAAGAAACACGTCCTATTAGTCAACATCTCGTATAACTCACATTTGCCTATGAAAAGAATACAAAAAATACTGTTTATAAAAATACCTATCGTTGTTAACGTTTCAGAAACCAAATCTGCCTCCGTTGTCGAAATTTGTTCACAAATATTACTCTTTCAGGCTCGTTTTCGAAAATCTGTCATAAAACTGAGATTTGACATAACATTTTGTCTTTCAAGGGTAGCCAAGGGCGATTTATATCAAATGAAATCATGGAGATGCAACTATCCTCAGACAGCACGATAAAAGCAGATTCCTTCGATTTCCTTTCTAGATGTGATGATAAAAAATCCACACTTCATGGAGACACAAGTGTATATTGAAAGACCACCACCTATGAGGCGCCGTTTGGGTCAAAAGTGTTTTTGCAAATGTATGTAATTTCATGTCAATATATTTATTAACTTTGGCAATATTTTTATTTTGTGTTCCGATATATTTATTTTCTACCGAACATAATATATTTACATTCTGAGTGTCACAAATATATAAAAATGAGATTCCCATATATTTATAAATTCGATCTATTTCACGTCGTCAAGAGATGGCGCACCGGTGGTATTTTGTCACGGTCGAATACATGGCAACATGGGGAAACCGTTAGTACATAGAGTGGCTAATAGATGGCAGTGACTCAGGCAGTTGTCATCTCAATGTTAATAATATTAATAGTTCAAATTAGGCACTCCAGATACTTGTCAAATCGCGAAATTAGTTTTTTTTTGTAAAGGATCCTGGGACTTTTCGACCCACAGGCGGACGCGAAACCACAGCGCCAACTCCCTCGACATTTGAACTATTATTGACAACTGCCTGAGGATCTATTATTTTATGAATAATGACTTCGCCATGTTGCCATATACTCGACCGTGAACCAAATGCCGCCAGTGCTCCATCTCTTGACGACGTAAAATACTTTGAATTTATAAATATATGGGAATTCTCATTATTATATATTTGTGACACTCAAAACGTAAATATATTATGTTCGGTAGAAAATAAATAAATCGGAACACAAAATAAAAATATTGCCAAAGTTATTAAATATACTGACATGAAATTACATATATTTGCAAAAACACTTTTGAGCCAAACGGCGCCTCATAACCACCAACAGATATCTACACTATAACTCAAATCTCCACGCAAGTGTTGAAAAAGGTGTAGTGAAATGTCTTCATGATAGAAATAAGTATGCAATTGATTGAAAGTAATCGTTGGAGAGGTTGACTTCATATTATGAATATTGAAAGAAAAAGGATATTCAGAGAATTTTATGAAAATACATTGACGGAAATCGAAAATCGTAACACACCCCACAGTGAAGTCATACAACCTACACTACACAAACTACACATCCTGTAACAAACATTATGCCTCATGTCCCTTGGCTGTCTGATAAGATAAAACTATTCGGCACCAGGTATAATGTTAGAACAACATTCAAAAGAAGAAATACTCCACAATACTGACATATACCAAAACAATTAACATAACAGAAAGACAAAGAATTGTTTATATCAAATTCCTTGATCGTGCGCTCTGTACTAAAACTGTATATACTTCAACTTCTGCACTTAGCAATACCAAAGCTCTCTCTACTAGAAACTCTAAAGAACTTTCCCTCTGATAAAAACTCTACTTCGACTTCTTCACTTAGCTCTACCAAAGTTCTCTCTACTAGAAACTTTGATGAACTCTCTTTACTAGAAATTCTGCCGTAGCGATGAATCGCTTCCGTATATATACCTGCTCACACCTACGGAGAATCTTCCAGTCAAATCTCGAAGATCGAATTTTCCAAGCGAGACGAGATTTCGCAGGTGAACAATCTTCCTTCGACCCCTCATATTATTTTGCGTTTACGAGCGACGGGGCCGGCGCTAGCAGATTTCGTAACAATATTATAACATAAGATGTACATCAAGAACAGACAGATTGGTGCTTCTGAATTATCTGAATACATTTCCACTGCCGACGAAGATCACAAATAGATTTAATGACACGCGAATGATATTAAGGGAGAGCAATGGAAGGACACGAGTATCATGCTGTCTCAGGATGGTTGCATCTCAACGAGTTTATTTGATTTAAATCGCACCTAGCTACCCCTCTTGGCAGACAAAATGTTGTCTCAAACCTAAGATCTACGACATATTTTCGTAAACGAACATAAAAGAGGAATATTTCTGGATAAGTTCCAAAAGTGGAAGCAGATTTAATTTCCGGAACATCGACAACGATTAGTATTTTTATAAATATTAGTTTTGAGTATTCCGAGAAGTTGCTGACTAATAGGACGTGTTCCATTCAGAAGGAACTGTTTTTAATTAACGCATCAACTTTTTGGGATAGATAAGAAATCTGTCTTTCTAGATTTGTGATATTCCACTATTAATTCTTTTTTCTTCTCAGATTGTGGTAGGTTATCAACCCAAAAAACAACAAAAAAAATCGGAGTTATCCCGCAGATTTTGTTGAAAATGTTAATTGGGTGTAGTTCATCACGAAAACTGTTGACTGTACCATATACAGCGTGGTCTTGAATAAAAGAGAGAGAAAGAGTCTCATGTGAAGAGTATTTGTAGTTGTACTTCCAAGAAGTGAACTCTGATTTTTCTGCCAACCTCGCTATCTTGTTTTGTACTGCAAAGAAGTATAGATGTGAAACGCCAGTTATTTTCTTATATTTTTGAAAATTCGTTGTTTGAAAAGTGAACCCTGTAGAAATCACGTGATATATTCGAAAACAGTTTGTTTCACGTTAAAACTGAGAATGATATTTCAATAAGTCAGTCCGTGAGATTTCACAACACCATTGTTTATAAGCCATTGAAGGGTAGACAAATAATAAATGAATTCATCTCAGCAAATACATAACCAAAATTGTCTAACATTGAATCAAATACTCAACAAAAAATAACTCTTTTCTGTACGATTCTCACTAACACTGGGTTTACAAAATAGGGACACGTGTTTTGCTACACAAGAACCTCGTCAGGCAGGATTGATAATAGACGACGGCTCCTTAAAGACCATCTTGCATAAACAAAGATCCGTGAAAACATCAATTTCCACATAACAAGACACATTACGGGCAGGACACATCTCCAGGAGTAGTTAGTGATATTATCATCAATAGCATCGGACCACTTTTCTCGTAAGAGAATCCACAGCCGGATATTAATTGAGGAGTAATATTATAAATACCAGTATCGTTGGCGAATAGACAATTGAAGATTTTGCTTTGTCTTGCTTCGATTATTTCCACCATAGCATTGCATCTGATTTATTCAAAAGCTTGCCACCATTGCCATTGTGTATATTATTCTGCATCAGATGAAGATCAACTCTATTCCTTATAGTTTCCTCGAAGATGAGTGTTAGTAAATGTTTCACTGACCAGGCAAATATTTGTTTAACATCTTGTTACAGATTCGCTTCTATTGTACCTCTGATGAATGAAATGAAATTGTCATCAGGTTGTGATATGAGTGTTCCTGAATAATCAAGATATAACAGACAATTAAGTTTTTTATATGAGCTTTTATAAAATGCCATACTGGAAATATAATCGTTTTCAAAATACTCTCAACTACAAATATGGGCAGCTTGGAAAAAACTTCAATCAATATTCTTCGACAAAATCAGTGAATGCATCCCTATAGACGTAAATAGGCCAACTTGTTATTTTATTGCGACCAATAACGACAAAAAACTGCGGTGGTGTTTCGTTATCCTCGAAACAAGCTTATTTATTTCCGCCCTTATCTGTCTGTGTGAGATTTAGGAAACAATCGGTGGAAAATAGGGAGAAAACGGGGCAATTGAAAGGCAATTTATCATCGTCACGGCAGGCCGTGGATGACAAAAGAAGGCGACGTTAGTGTTTTGTTTAGAGGCATGTTCGACTGTTTTGAGCCGATATCAGGGGTGGCCAGGACATTAGCGTTGTTTATATTCCATTAATAATAGGCGAGGAAGTTACCAGTAGAAAAACTTTTGGTGAAAAGGGATGGCAATTACTATCTGAAAGCCATATTTGTTTGAATTCATCTGAGTAACTGCGGATGATGATAAATTGCTTAAAACTCAAAGTTTTGTTCAACTTTCACATCTAGAAGTTATATAATAAAATGGAATTTGTGAGTTCACATAAACAAACAACTCATACAAGTTCAAACGTCAAGAACCCACATAATAATCATTATGAAAACATCTATCACCATTCACAGTAAAACAAGACATAAGGCGAGATGTGATAGAGATCTATAAAATCCATTAATAGGTACAAATACTATTGAAAGAAAACGAAAAAGTATTAACGAAAATATTTACGGCAAAGGGTGATACATATCGTTGTTATTACCTGAATAACATTTTTTAGTTACACAGTATGTATTGGTACAGCTTATCCAATCCATCTTGGCACAAACTCAGATACTTTTCCAGTTGCAGACTGGTAGTGTAGACCATGACGAAACAAATAATACCTTTTAGGAATAAATTTCAACACAGTGAACACATATAATAGGTGTTTTTTGGTCTTAGTATACTTCACAGAAAATCCTGGGCATATGCGTTCTCAGTTCTATGCCAAGATGGATTGGACAAGCTGTAAACAAATTCATACAGGGTGGTAAAAAATTCCCAAGAACAAATTAATGCATACATTGTGTGAATCTTTTAGTACAGTTGAAAATGATTGAATACATTGTTCGAATTGACTGTCATTCTCTGCTGGGCGTTACTAACCCGACCGCCAGGGGGGTTTCGTATACTTTTCGAGGTCCCCTCGGTAACTTGGTGTTATGTTATGTATATTATGTTTTTTGGGTAGCTGATCATGAATTATCAGTTTACCAGGCCCAAAACCTGTTAGTTAATTAGTTATTAATAATTTTATTGCAAAAATAGCGATGTTTTCACTTTTTCCATCACTTACCATCAAGATAGGCCAAATCAAGCAACACCGATCGATTCTACGTAAAAAATTACATTAAAAAAGGTATATCTTTTCACAAATAAAAACACAGGATGTATTGAGATATCTAATGAACAATTTGTCCGAGTAAGCGTATGAGCACCATATATTTATTCATTCCGCGAGTGCTTGAAGTTCACGCATACCCAACTCATCGAAATCATGAATATTTTCATTATTTTTTTCTATAACAGTTGGCGAGTATTTTCAATAGCCAATATTCGATCAAGATTCACCAGAATAGACCAGTATAGTACATATATATCAAGAATGTACTTCAGACTCTGCAGAAACCATTGGTTTCATCATCAGACACCGATGTGATTGTATTATTATCACATTATTTGGCTATATAAGAGGAAGGTTTGAAGGTAATTTTTTCAATATCTATTGGGAAGTATATAATTACAATGGTAATAATATTAAACATCAGGAACTATGGGTACAAGCCGGTGGTGTTGCTGAGAAAAGGTTCATACCAGTTCATACACTGACGAAAAAGTGTGGTTGAATGTTCAGTACTTCCAGCTTTACACTATTCGACTGAAGAGAGTACACAAGTAAAATGTCAACACTGTTCAGTGCTTTGGAAGCCAAACCTGTTTTTTTTTTGTGACATTCGGATGAGGTATAATTTGAATCAATAATGTGAAAAAAATCTTTTGTTGTCCATGAATTACTCAATTGGTTGTGCATATTTTAGGTGCTGAAGATCTTGACATTGAAAATTCCATTGAGAATGCAGAAAAATATCTGGTTCGAATTTTGAAAGAGAAAACAATATTTGCACAAGTTTCGATCAACTGCGCTATGGAAATGCAGTTTCAGAGCAAGATCTTCCTCCTACAAGCAAATCGATTCAACTGCATATTTTGAGAGCTTTCACGTTGCTCATCAACAAATTAATTTAATCCAAGCTGATTGCATAAAACTAAATCCCTTGCAATTTGTTATGTTTTAGAAAATGATTAATTACTTCCAAAGAAAATACTAACATTATACCCATCCATAGATGAACTTGTACGAAATTGCAATTGGAAATCGCGCTCTACCAAATTAGGTTGTTGATTGACAGGGCTCTCTTGTATATTTTTTGTATCTGTCGTTCGCAAAACAGTTGTCAGAATCCATTTGAGTATGCGTCATTAGTACAGTTGTGATTTGTATATAGCAAAATAAAAATAATACTGAAAAAAATCATGTTAACGATGTGCTGCGAATACATGCACTCGGAAAATTTTTTCATCTGATATTTCTATTATTATATCAATTCGGAATAAAAATAATGTTTTCCATGTAATTTTTCCCATAGAATCGATTGGTATAACCAGATTTGGCCTATTTTGATGGTAACTGGTATAAAAAGTGAAAAAATAGCTATCATTGCAATAAAATTGTTAGTAACTAATTAATTAACAGGTTTTGGGCCTGGTAACCTGAAGATTCGTGATCTGCGACCCAAAAACCATAAAATAACACCAAGTTACCGAGGGGAACCTCGAAAAGTATACGAACCCCCCCCCTGGCGGTCGGACTATACCCAGTGCGATATGGAAAATCTCGAAGAACGTTTGAGAATATTTCAGGTGTAATTTTTCTAACTTCTTCACGTAACGTTCATTTGTTCAATATTGGTTCACTTTTGACTTTACTCCCACTGTAAAAATAATGTAATACCAATGTAAAATAATAGAAATGCTCTGTTGATCAAAAAAATAAAATATGACGTTTGAAAATCAGGAATGGGAATAAACGGTAATATGAAGAAAAACCTGGACGAACTAAATCGAAATAGGCACTGAAGTCTAAACGAAATAGTTGAATTAGATTCAAAAAATGAAATTGAAATTAAGGAAGAAACGAAACTCAAACGAAAAGGACAATGAAATGAATGTAAAATACAAATGTGAAAACCAGTTTCATCGAACAAAATCAAAAAGAATACAAAAAAGGTGACATCAAGTTCCAAAATACGTCTACTTACGATTACTGGTTTCCGCTCATCTTCAGGGGGTGCTGAATGTTTTTTATATTATAAATTTTCATCAAAGTTGATTTTAATAAATTTCTTTCACCAACACCTTTTTGGATGATATTGAAAGGTTGAATTGCCTCGTAACGACGTTACAAATTTCAGTCCTGAACTAAATATCTGTTGCTATTAGGGACAGAATAGCAGAATAGTGTATTTTGCAACGATCAAGCAATGATGATAATTATTACACGAGCATTAGCCGGCATACGAAACAAGCCGAAGACGAGTTTCGTTTGGCTTATAGGAGTGTATTTATAACTATCACATGAGAGTTGCATACGCAAATTTTTCTACACCCGATAAATAATGAAGAAATATAAATATTATTTTTGTGCAGTTTGAAAAGTTTATTCCAGGTTATCACTAGTCTCAATAGAGTTCAATATTGTATTGGAACTGCTGATTTCATTCTGAACCGAGTTTTCAATGTAGCCTTCCACCACAGAATTGTAATACACATAATTAAAAATCTGTATCATAATGAATCTCATTATGAAATGAATTGAAAATCTGTTTCGTTATGAGAAATCTGTATCATAATGGATCTCATGAAACGGATTATGGGCATATAAGTGTATTATTATAGTATGGGTGTAGAAAAAAAATACATTAACTTTGGATTCATTTTTACGAGTTTGATGAATGAGGATATTTTTTCAGTTATATTTTGTGTTATATATTCATCCAGTTCATCATCATCGAAATTCCACTCTGTTGGCCAATGCAGGGATACCCTTAATAATTTGGTTTCCTAAAGGTATCGATGTAACAAAAACCTGAAATAAATATAAAACGGTCTGGAAGATTATGAAATGAAACTAATAGAGTAAGCGATTATGTGATCAATCAAAACTGCGCGTTGGTCGGTTGACAAACCTCATTCAAATGAAACAAAATTCAGAGGGTACGAGACCATAATGCGAAAATGATGATATCATTATCGGCCTTGTGGCATGAACATTACAGTGTTAGAACAAGATATGCATGAGCCCATACATATGCATAGCTTCGTTCATCAGTTTAAATTTCTTACTAGTAGAAAGTAGTGACAATTTACCGTGTTCTCAGTTTCAATAGAAGCGTTCGATCACATTTCAGATATTTTCACCTGGTCACCCATACAAAATTTCCAGAAGGAATATCTCCGGAACTGGAAAAGATATATCAATTCTGCAAACGCTTGTAGATTAACAAAAATGAGTTTGATTTGACTAATATTCAATTTCAATATAAAATTTCAATTTTTTTTATATGCACTGCCCAATATGGTGCATCAAATTTGCAACAATTCTGACGCCATGTCCTTTCCTGTATAAGGAGGCGTCTTCAAAATATTTGGGAATTGAGAAATGATTTTGCCGAAAATATGAACCAGATATTCAAGAAGATTGCTCAATTGACACATAGTATTCCTCTTACGAATTCATCAACTTCAACTAGGCACAAGTGCGATATACCCTTTTTTCTTAAAGGGAAAGTTGTCTGTAGATATCTTGCCTAATGAGTCTCTCAATGATCTGTCAAACACTGTCGATTTACTAATCGAATAAGCCGTTCGCGACTCAACCGAAGTTAAACAATCCCCCGTGATCGTCAAACAAACGATACAGAATATCAGTGAATATTTCCCTCATATATAAAATGTCCAATAAGAGCAATGCAATTATCGAAACTTACAGCGGTAATTGCATTGTATCAAGTCACCATAACAACACATTTGAAACCGTATCGCTAGACGTCAGTAAACATCACAAATAAATGTCAGATAGACTTCAAAAAATAGAAAAACATTTCGCATTTAAGTGAGTACTCCATACAATCTATAGAGGAAAGTATAAATGAACAAAAAATAACATTTCTTTATTCGTGAAATATTCCAATGAATTACATTCGTGCATAAAAATGACCAGATAATTTTGCATTAAAGCGTGATATCTTATACAAATTGCATTCGGTTATTTTCATATTTTGTAAGTCCTTCGGACACTTTCGCCAAAATATGAAAATAAACTTGCAATTTTTTGATATCACGCTTTCTTGCAAAATTATCGGTAATTTTTATGGACTCGTGCAATTATAACCGAAAATATATTTCATATCAAAAAATATAAAAAAATACCAATATAGTTTCCAGGGTTGCTAGTTAAGAATATATTCAAATAAATACGTTGATTTTTGAAGGCAAATCCAACTAACTGATCTCTGAATCATGGAAACGAAACAATGCGATACAAAAACCATCAAAAATATAAAAAATGAAAGAGAACGTTCGCAATTGAGTCTTTCAGTGACCTACCAATAGTACTCAGATCGTGAAAGCTTATGTTAACGGGAATATTTTTCATCTTGATCTTAACAGTTCGTTTCTTCGGTAATATCGGCATTCTTTTATCGATTTGCGTTTCTGTAATCTCTCTATGAGAGGTACAATGTTACATCCACTCCAAGTAAAATATAATTATTTAGTACTGAAGGAAACAGCGTAGTGAATTGTTAATGCAGCTTCTTACTCACAATTTTAGTTATGCGCCGAAGAACATAAATTGATTTAGCTAGTTTTCTATGAATTCCATCTTTATGAGAGTTGGATCCAAATGAACTCCTAGGAGTTCAACTTCCCTTGTGGAGTGGGTATCAGGTTGATATCGGTGATTATTTCTCTTAATGTGAATAAACGATGAAGAAGTTGGAGGCTAGACTGCTTTTACAGAGTTTTACAGCGATTGAATGCACTGGACCTTTTAAATCAAACTGATCAAAATAAAATGAACCGGGCTTACTTTTCAGGTACTATCTCGGTTACTATATTGTTTCTGTGATCGATTCTGATGTTTCCTGGAAATAATCTCAACATATATCCCTCCTTCACCAAGCCAATAACCAAAATGCGTGCATTCCTATAGTTTTCAAAATTTCGCTTTCAAGCAAACGCTTTCATGTATAATAATAATTCAAGATAAAATCCCTCAACATGCGGTCTTGGGATTTTAGCAAATTATCACACATTTAAACCGATTAAACGTGGTGCACTCGGGTTATAACCTCCGAGTATTGATGAACAAACATTTATCTTCATTTTATTTGAAAAAAGTGTATTGTAATCGAACCACTGTTTAACATTTTCGGATGACTCCGGATTATGCCATCAATAACAAAAGTTTTTTCAACACAAACTGAAAATATTGTATTTTCGACATCATGTTCATATTGGCATAAATTAAAAAAGGAAAGGCCCCTTTCTGATCACCAAGTTATTGCTTCCATTATTTACAATGTATTCCCTCTGCGTTTCTTTTCAGATCAATTTCAAATATAATTCACAGCTCTATAAAAGTCTGCCATGACTTACACACTCAGAGGTCATCGAAAAATCCGAGAATACAGTTGGCTTCAAGAATGTAATCTGTTAATTTGATCATAGCGAAATGTTGTTGTTCTTCCAGTTCTGAAGCCGAACTGATGAAAAAAGCTCTTTCCAGTACTTTGGATATTGTAGGAAGACCATGTGTATATCTACAGTTTTTCGGTAGTTCTTCATTTCCCCTTTCGAAGGTGGCTAATAATTTTGCAGCTTTGAATACAGAAGGAAAAACTCTATTAGAGAGGCATTTACCTATGCCTCGCACTTTGTTCTAAATTGTTCTAAAATTGTTCTAAAATTGTTCGTTTTCGTTAACCAGCTGACGAACGTCAACCCTCAGAAGTCGAAACTTGTGCGAGCAATGGATCAACGAGGCCTTACCTTTCAACGTGCGATTACCCAGCACGGTGGCCCGGCGAGGATTCGAACCCCGGCCTTCCGCTTGATAGGCAGATATGCTAACCACTACACTACCGAGACCACAACTTCTTCAGATACTCAGCACTGATACAACATAGATATTTAGTTTTCTTCATTTGGAGGCAATCAATGATTCGAAGAATTTCATGCTCACAGTCAAGTCGACAAATCATTGTTTTATTATAGGGTTATCTATTCTAGAAATCACAGAGCCCACAGGCAGGAAGGAGGCGTTTCCAACGAAACCGCCCCAGTACCACTCCGTGATGTAAAAATGCTCGTAGCCGAGCTCACATTAATAATAATAATAATATTTATTTTCCAGTTGAAAAGTACACACAATATACAATAACTGAAAATGACGTTGGAATACAAAAAGAAAATAAAAAAACAACAAAAAACATTGTTTTAAACACTATAAAAACTAGCTACAATGACATAATAATAAAAAATTTGCTCGTACTGGTTTCAAGAAGTACATACTCGATATATTCACTGAAAGAGCGTTGTCTGATACGAAGTTTCAACAAAAACTATTGAAATATAATGATTTCAGCTTAAAAACTCCTCAATGGAATAACAATTTTTTTCAATCAGTAATTTTTTCAGTCTGCATTTAAAAACGTTTAGATTTGATGCATTTTTGATGAAGGCATCTAGGTGATTAAAAATTCTACACCCCATATATAAATGACTCTTTTGATATAGGGTAGTCCGATGAGCAGTTGGTAAAAGAAGATTTTTGGATCTAGTGGCATACTGATGATCATTTGCTTTGGAGAAGAACCTATCTTTATTTTTGAAAACATAGACACACAGTTCATCTAGGTATAAACCTATCACAGTTGAAATTTTCAGTTTTTTGAATGTAGCTCGTCATGATTGACCCCATTCCAATCCAGCAATAATCCTAATGGCAAATTTTTGGAGTACGAAAACTTTCGATAGTGATGAGGATGTATCCCAGCCAAGAATACCATATCGCAAATGGCAGTTGATATTGGCATAATACAGAGTCAGTAGAACATTTTCATGGAAATGGTGTGATAGAAACTTGAGTGCATAACAATTTTTTCTCAATTTATTACAAAGCATATCAATATGTGGATCTCAAGACCGTTTATGATCTATCATAAGCCCAAGCATTTTTATTGTTTCACAAGTTTTAACTCTTCATCAACTTCAGAGATCTGAACATTTTCCGCCGTACCTCTCATTGAAAATTTTATGAAAGAGGTTTTTGCCCTATTTACCGTCAAGAGATTATTCTCAGACCACTCAATTACTTTCTTGTAAACCTTATCTGATGTGTCCATTAGTTCCTTCATATCTTTAGCCTTTATGAGTAAATTAATTCTGTTATCATCAGAGAACGATCGAACAAGACGATCTCAAGACTTCCATGTAATTGTTCCCTGCGAAATGGAACATATCAAAGAAAACTGGCGCCCGAGATTGAATTACATGGTGTTTTGTAGATCACTCGCAAGCGTTGTTTTGTGAGAGTCATTCATTTCCAAATGAATATGATTTATTGAAATGCTTGTAAAAATAGAAATTATATTTCATTCATCCACAAGTGTTCTATGGAGTAATACGGGGACACTTTGGTAGCACTCGATCTTTTAAAAGCTTTGGATCGTATGTGGCATCGCTGATGTGTCATCATATGGCTTACCTATCCAGTTATGTGCTTCGTTGAAATATTTTCTGTCTGATAGCTCTCTCTTTCTGTAGTTATTGAGGGAGTTTTCCCTGCTACCTTACCTATGAAGTGAGTGTTTCTCAGAATTCTAATATGGCCACTACATTATAATTGCTTCATATTCATAGATGGTGACTTCTTTTGAATACGTAGTTCTCAAGATGACAGTTCTATCCATATAGTTTCCTCTTTCAGAACTCTATATCATCATGTGAAACCAGTAATACCCAAGAGCAGTAAGTGTCGACATTTTGAATGACTTGAAGAAAATAGCAGAATGGTATACTGATAACTCAGTAGAGTTTCATGCTGACAGAAACTAAAAAGTTTTTTCTCAAAGAAAAAGCATTTATCATCGATTATTTCCCTTAATGCGGATAACCGATGAAAAAGAAAAAGAAGGCTAGACGGCTTTTACAGACTTTCACAGCGATTAAATGCACTAGACCTTTTAACTGATTAAAAACTGATCAAAAAAACGTGGAATTTGCCTTACTTTCAGGTACTGTATTGGAGATAACTAGCACTTTCAGCCGTTTTTTTTTATTTATAGACAATCTACATTGTATAATTCAACCGTATTCAAGATAAAAAAATTATACCTAATTGCGCTCCCAACTGGAATAGTGAAGCTAAATAATTTTGACATTTTTCACCTAATTCCTCAAATTTCGTGACAGATTACACATTTAGTTATCGCTGCTCATGACGAGCGTTGTCAACAGCAATATTTTTGAGTAGTGCCATTTTGTAAGTAGCTATAATGAGTGAGATTAAACGATTTGGCAGTGTTTCACTTCAAAAAGTAGACAAGGAAATCATGAAAAGCATTCCAGTTAATACGATAAATACTCATAAGTCAATCTGGAAACAATTTATGATATTTTGCAAAGAAAAGGATTATGAATTGGAAGCAAATACGTCAATCGACAATATTGCTCTGATACTCAAAGATTGGGCATTCAACATGAAGAAAAGGAACGGTGAAGGTTATAAAGAAAATTTTTGTGAAGACCATTTGGAGTGTAACCGCCAAACAAATACAAGAGATGTATTATAATAATCATAAAGTTATTTTCGATCCGTTTAAAGATATTGCTTTCAAGTCAGCTAGAGATTCTCGTAACACTAAAAGACGAGAATTGCAAAAGGATCCAAGTAAAAGGAAAACCAGTTCAATGGCTTTAAATATGCAAGAGTATGAAGAAATTATTCTTCAATGGAATGGAAACGAACCTACAGGATTACAAAGAAAACTTTTTCACATAATTGCTGTGGAGTTAGCATGGAGAGGAGAGGCTGTAAAATGTTTGGTACATTATTTTTCTGAAGAAATTGACAACAGAGGCCAAGCAACAGGTATTTACAATTATTCAATTTTCACTTATGAAAATTTATTTTAGTTCCACTATTTCATAGTATATATATGGCCACACTAGCTACACTAAACGGTAATCTTTCACGGCCAAGCGGTAGAAGCGTTGAACACGGCCGCGTATGCGTTTTATAACTACCGGGGTACGCGTGTTCAACTCCCGGCGGAGAATTTTTTTTTCAATATTAATTAATTTTCAAATATAGGTTCTTATATTTTACTTGCATTTTTTGTAAAATGTTGAGTTTAGAATGATGATAATCAAAATGAAGAATCATTGCATATCTACTGCATTCAACTTGATCGCTTTTTTCTCTTCTACAGGAAGATTCGAATATAATCCCGTATTCACCAAGACAACACAAGGAGGTGCCAAAAAATGCGCTGATAGCAAGTGGTTGGCACCCAATTTGAATAATCCTGATATGTGTCCTGTTAGACTTCTCCGGAAAGTAATGAGCAAACGAGGTGATAATATAACGACGGATAGATTATTTCTCACTTGCAATCCATTCTGGAACCAAACAAGCTCTTCTTCGTGGTACAAAAACTCGCCAATTGGTAGAAATGAGATCTCGAAATGGACAAAAGAAGCTGCCGAAAACATTGGTTTGAATACAACCCAAAATAAAATAACCAACCACTCCCACAGATCCACTAGTGTGAGTAATTTGATGAAGAATCAAGTTCAAGAGTAGCAGCTAATTAAAATCACAGGTCACGGAAAAAGTACTTCAATAAAACCGTACTTACAAATGGACGCTCAGCATCATCTAGATGTAATAAATAACTTACGATTTGCTGATAATAATATACAACAACCCAGTACCTGAACAAATTCAGAACCGATAGTGAGCACTGATGAAGGGCATACTGTTGGTAATGACAAAAATCAGTCATCAATCGTATACCAAAATTGCAGTTTTTTTGTTAATTGTACCAATGTTACCAAATATAATTAAAATTTCCTGTGTTCTTTAATTGTACCAATGTTACCAAATATAATCAAAATTTCATGTGTTCGACTCCCAAGTTCTCCGAGTATACATTACCTTTTTTTCTGGAAATAATCTCAACATATACCCCTCCTACACCAAGCTCAATCGACCAAAATGCGTGCACTTCCATACATTTCAAAATTTTGCTTTTAAGCAAATGCTTTCGTGTATAATAATTTAAGATAAAATCCCTCGACCTGCGGTCTCGGGATTTTATCAAATTATCATACACTCAAGTCATTTGCTAAACAAAATTTCGAAAATCATGGAGTGCACAAATTTTAACCGATTAAACTTGGTGCACTCGGGATATAACCCCCGATTATTATTCTGACACTGGTGAAATGACTTCTATACCAGTACAAAGTTAATGTTCTTGTCAAAAACGCTAGACCTACGGCTCACTTGATAATGATATCCAGGGAAATTCACATTCCTGAAATTAATTTACAGATGGCGGCAAGCGGCAACTCTAGACACATGGCATTATGAAGTCTGACGAAATTTATGTTAGTGAATCCTCTAGAACTAGTGCAGGATCAGTGTGTTGCTTTCTTTTTTCAACACTCTACCTAATAAAGGATAAAGATAGACGAGTTCTGTCAAATATTGCACGAGTTCTTACCTAAGAATTCACTGTATTTTTAATGTTTGTCTGTTTCTGTTTAGACGTAAATACAGATATGCATCATGATACATATATTACAGATAGATGCATTTGCTTTATATTCTCGATATATGTTATGAGGAATTAATATCAGAATTCCTAGAAATTCGGTGATGCTTCAGACAATTTTATGAGATTCTTCGAAATACCTTTAATATCGGTACCTATCTACGTGAGAGGTAGTGGAATTGGACTACATGAAAAAAAAAGTACGCAAACATAGCGTTTATTGAGCATTATAGTGATTGATTCGAAATGAATTGGATCCTTCATGGTCCAGATCAACCTGAGTAATTTCAATTCATTAGGAAGGTTGCATTATGGCGCTGACAAGAAGACCGTATTTGAAAACAGTCTTCCGAAAGAACTTTTATTCCATGATTTTGAATTTTTGTTATTGCATCATCCTTTTTCTGGGCATGTAACGACCATTGTCACTAATGCTGGAAATGAGATGAATATGCTGAACAGGGAAATTCTGAAAAGCAATCATCAAATAACAAATATAACTTCTTCCAAAGTAAAAAGTGAGCAAGATGAAATTTGTTTTTATCAGCGTCAGAATAATAATCTCGCGGTATATTGACCAGTTGAACTTAAGTACATGTGTTTTGAATGTTTTGTACTGACCATCGGGACTTGATATAGATGAAAAGTTGATTGATTATTTCATCCACAAATAATACAACAGCGTTTGATATCCATTATGAAACACAAACAAATTATGGGAAACATCTAGAAAAAATTGGAATAAATTGGAATGCAAATTTCAAAAAATGACAGAATTTGATTCTTGCACCATCTACTAGAAATCGCAATAAATTCCGTGGATATGATTGATCGTGTCTAGAATTTTTAACGAACAATATCGAATCAGAGATCGCACCAGGAATATATGCATCTTATTCTGACATCAGGAGTGATACTTCATTCGAAACGATCTAGCTCGAAGCTAGGAACTACAGTCGATTATTAAAAGTATTTTTCCTCACTTTTGTTTTTCTATTTCGTGACAAAACATTTTTCACGTGCATGGCGTTTTCCATCAAAACATACGTTGAAGCTACTGAATTCCATTGAAGAAAGGGCATTTCTTCTTGTCAGTGATGCTTCGCCTATTAACCCATCAAATTTTTGAACAACGTAGACTTGTCCTTCTTCCATATATGAGTTGCGCCTTCTCCTTTTCTTCCCAAGTGAACCTGAATATGAAAGGTTTACTTTCTCATTTTCCTCTTATTCCAGTTATATAGCAGTCCCGATAATAGTTGACGTTACCCACTCTCTCGGCAATAAAACAGGTCATATCCGGGCCAATTACTCTCCGCAGGCGACAATGCCGGCCGACAACAATCTCCTCGCTAACTAACCATCGCGAGCTTATCCTAATTACAGTCGTAATTAGTGTTGCGACGTCTCCGCCGCAGCGCAGCGATGCTCTTTTGTTGCCGCCACCGCCGCCTACCGTTGCCCGGCAACGGCAACGTGAGCATCGCATTCGCCGACTAGATGTTTTATGGATTTTCGGACGGCGGCGCTTTTTAGATCATCGCGATGCTTTTTGTTAATTACGAGAGGATCTCGTACACCCACCGGAGTGTCGTCACGCTTTGCCGATTCGCCAATTAGGAGATTACGTGCGGCAGTGTGCGATCCATATGTTGCGCGGTATAGCCGCGTTGGAGCTTTGAGCTGCAACAGCTATACATTGAAAATGCTCCACCGAAAACAGGCATGTGTCGTGGAAAAATCAGGCTCGAAGAACCAATTTCGTGGAGTAATTCGAATATTAACGTTGTCTCCGAAGTATCCTTAAACATGTATGACAGCATGTCCGATTAACTCGATTATCTGCTGGGTAATCGCACGTTAAAAGGTAGGCCCCTTTGATCCATTACTCGTACAAGTTTCGACTTCTGAAGGGTAAGGTTCGTCAGCTGGTTAACGGAAACGAACAATTTTAGAACATTTTTTTTCAGAATAATCTTCGACAACAATCGCAAAAAAAAACAGAAACTCCTACAATAGGAAATATATATAAAATTTAATTTTGTGTCAAATATTTTTTACACGAATCTTTTTTATAGTCATATTATAATCAAAAGGCATATTTTGAAAAAGCCAATCCATTTCGGCAACCACCAACAAGAGTTCCATCTGTCAAACAACAAGAAGTGAAAAGCTTGTTGACAACCCTTGATCTGCCCCTATAGTGTTGATTTTCAAAAAGGATGGATCCACAAGATTCTGTGTCGACTGTAGGAAACTGATTGATGTCACCGGAAAGTATAGCTACCCTTTACTAAGAGTAGACGACATACATTGACTATTTTGGCAGGTTCACGTTGGTTCTCAACACTAGACCAAAAGAGCGGATAGTGGCAGTTGGGCATTCACGAAGACGATAAGGAGAATTCTGCATTTTCAACTGGAAGCGGACTCTACCAGTGTACTGTTATGCCTTTTGGATTGTGTAATGCTGCAACAACATTTGAAAGACTTATGGAGCTGGTCCTGCGTGGTCTCATTTGGGAGATTTGCCTTGTATACCTAGACGACGTTTTGGTCATGGGAAAGACATTCGAAGAACACCTACACAATTTGCGAGAAGTCTCCCAACAATTCAGGAATGCCAACGCCAAACTGAATCTCCAGTATCTGCTATTAGACTACAGGCCCATCCAAAAAATGGATGGGTCATTTGAACCATCAGGTGACGTATATAGGACGATATAAGAGCATAAAATAATAAGATTCAGCACTATGCCGTCACTTGTAAGCTGTCCAACTGAGTGCTGGTGAGAATTCAAAAGTGCAGGTAGAGTGAGTACATTTTGGTCATATATTTTTGTACGGCATTTTTACCCTCCATAGATCCATAAAAAATAGTAAGAAAGCGCGTAGTGCCGTAAAAAAATGGTGCGCCACAAAGTCGGTAAATTTTTTGGATTTTTTGACAAATTCAAGGGTAATTTGGTCATTTTATTATGTACGGCATCAGTTTCATACTGTTTCAATACAGCTTCTAATCCATTATTCCGCAACGCCGTGCAAAAATAATACGACAAGGGGAAAAAATCGAGGGTTGCAACCCCCTCTCTTTCCGTGGTCCGGGGGGTGATTTGAAACAACATGAAATTAATTTATTTTGAAAGTATTTTATGCATAGATAGTATTTTTTACATGCCGTACATTATCGTTGGTCCAAAGGTCCCCCAAAAAGTCAGTGACATAACGGAACCGGATGAGGAATCAGACGAAGAAATTGATGACGTCATTGGTAAATAAATAAATCTTTACATCTTTAATCTGTACGTAAGACTTTGATTTTGACGAAAACTCATTCATGTTTCAGAAAATGATAGAGAAGATAATTCGGACGTAGATGAAGACATTGATTCCGATATCAACTCAGCGGCTGATTTCGATACTGAATAATTTAAATAAAAACCTCATTTTGTATTATTATCTTTGAATATATGGAATTTTTCTCAAAAATTGTTGTTTTATTTATTCACATCATTACAATGAAACATGGTAGCGTCATTTTCATCAGCCTAAAAGATATGGTCTGCATTAAAATGTGCGGCATCATTTTTTCTTAATTTATCCATTTCAATACTATTTGAAACAAGCGTAACATATAGAAGATTTCAATACTTTATCAATCTATGAATATTTAAACTTTTGCAGAAACTGAAAAATTTCATATTTTGTATTTCTCTATAATTTTTTTTAGAACAGTTTCTTGTGAACGGCTATACTATATAACGATTGTTTTTTACAATATCATGGTGAAAAAAAAGTTGCCGTACAGAGTCAAATGATTTTACAGCTTTATAAATCAAGTATACCATGAGATGAAGATAATTATTAATATACATTCAAATGAACAAAAATTTTTTGACGGCATTATTTTTAATAGTACTTTTGAGTTCTACGTAATGCTTTGGAACTGAAGCCGTACTTTTTCGAATCACCCCCCGGACCACGGAAAGAGAGGGGGTTGCAACCCACGATTTTTCCCCCTTGTCGCATGATTTTTGCACGGCGTTGCGGAATAATGGATTAGAAGCTGTATTGAAACAGTATGAAACTGATGCCGTACACAATAAAATGACCAAATTACCCTTGAAATTGTCAAAAAATCCAAAAAATTTACCGACTTTGTGGCGCACCATTTTTTTACGGCACTACGCGCTTTCTTACTATTTTTTATGGATCTATGGAGGGTAAAAATGCCGTACAAAAATATATGACCAAAATGTACTCACTCTACCTGCACTTTTGAATTCTCACCAGCACTCAGTTGGACAGCTTACAAGTGACGGCATAGTGCTGAATCTCATTATTTTATGCTCTTATATCGTCCTATATACGTCACCTGGTGATTCAAATGACCCATCCATTTTTTGGATGGGCCTGTAGTCTATAAGTGTTCCAGAAAGAGGTGGATATTCTGGATCATATAGTGTCATCAGTTATTATTTGAACCCATTAAATATTATTAAAACATCAAAAGATTATGGAGGGAAATTCAAAGTTACCAAACGCGTCACCATTGGTCGAAACAAAATGTGACATCAGATAACACAAACATCGGATTTATCAGCATCGATATCCACACCACTGTTTGCGTAGTCTCACATCGCTTGAAATACGGAAAAACACTTCATTGGTTTATTTATGAAGTATATTTGTACTTCAATACCATACAATACTCAAGAAAGTTGTTTTAGCTTCTTCCATGATCTATATAGCAATTTGAACAGAAACGCTCAGAGTAAAAAAACATGGAAAACGTCACTCGACATCATCTAATCTAGAGCCCTGAATGGTCGCGTTTGAACGGCTCAAATTTATTTTGAAAAATAGTTTGAATATTTTCGAGCCTATTTTTGTTTCTACGCCATGAAGATGTAAATGATTAATTTATGACGTAACAAAAATCATGCTTATTCCCTATTCAGCATAGACGGTTTACTGTATTACTCTTTCACGTGTTAATCAGCGATATGATTATTCCTTCGAAAGAAAAGTGTGAAGATCAATTTTCTTTTTCCTTTCATATTTCCTCTTTCTGAAACACTCTGAGAAGTGCACCTAGAAAGCAGAGTTTTGCTAATGCTACTGATTTTCCCGAAAGCACATCTGCTGTTTACGACGGTATATTACTGCCATTGCAAAAATAAGAAATCTTGCTATTAGGACATTAAATCTTGCAGTCGCGACTTTTAATCTGGTAATTTCGAGATTTTAATTAATTGTGAGAAGATGGATATGTCATGAATTTAAATTTTTGGGTTTTCTCTACCTTGAAAATGAAAAAGAAAGAACTTTTAGTTCTTATACTTATTGTTTTCAGGGCGAAATCACAATAACTGCAATATTATAATATCACAAACTCTTTCATTACGAAACCCTGTTGACATATCTCCGAACTGAAATTAACAACAGGTCTCGAAAGATACACGGATACAAATGGATGTATTTGAGGATCGGCGTTTGTTAATCTTACTGGCAAGATTTTATATTCCCAGATGAAGAATCACTCGAGATTAAATCCAATGAACGAATTAATATGGCAAGTGGCTGGAACAATTTTCTCAAGAAAATTTCATTCAGATTATGGGTGCCATTGTAAATCTATCACTTCTCACAAATTCAAATTCAGCTTACAATTGCGGGATTAAATGTCGTAATCACGAGATGAAAAGTCCCAATTTCGATATTGAATGTCTCAAGATCCTTTATTGTTGCAATGGTACTATTACGCGGTCAACTGTGGGGAAACCCAAAAATCCCACAGTGCTGCTAGAGAGGTGGGAATATTCGATAAACAGACCTCTTCTGTCGCTACCCAGGACAGAACTCAGATGATGAATCGCTGTTGCTTCTGATTGATTTGCGGGTCAGTTTATGGGCCAGCTACACCCTGTGTTGATGATGAAGCCTTCCAGCACTCTTATGCAGTGACGACAAGGATTTTTTTTCTTCGCCGATATAGCTGGCCATGCAACTTTTATACCAGGAGAAGTGTTCTTCATCAGCATTTGGATCAAACAACTTCTCAAATTTGTCTGAAATTTCGTCTTTGCGTCGACTTGCTGCATTTGAATAGTTTCTTTTGGTTCATTCACCAGTTCACCATAATTTTTCGTTCGCTTTTTTTTTCATTCAATAATTATAGCGATATTTATTCACTTCAAAAAAGTTTTCACAAAATAAGAACCACTGCTATTTTATAATTATGGAAAATGTATCTGTTATAATAATGGATGAAGTTCAGCTGTAACTGAAGTCACAAAAACTGTTGAGGAAAGCGCGGCCCGCTCCAAAACTCGAGAGAAGGTATGTGACGCTGGGAAGGAGATTTATAATAAAACTGACAACGGGCTATTCTGGCAACTTTCAGTTCCAGGTTTGAAAGGATCTTGCAAAAACATTCCAGTCGAGAAAAAGTGGTTTTTGCATTCTATACAACATATTTTTTCACAACTACAGCGATGGAATCGAAAACTATTATAGGGCCGACAAAAAAAAAACTGGACCATCATAATTCCGTCCGGCAACCTCCAAAATATTATTCATCAAGTCTTCCTCAACTCAAATCATCAATCAGAATGAGGTCATCGGGTTTTTCAAACGGAATGTTTCGCAGCGCGCTATACCAACCGACTTATACCTGAATCTAAGAGCTGATGTGGAGAGTTATTGAACAATTTTACGCACAGAAAAATTTGCCAAAGGGTTGAAAATAATTACACAGAGTATTTCGGTGAACACGAGAAAACGATAAAAACTTTAAATTTTAGAGACTAGGTTTTATAGAATCAGACAGCGATCATATCCTCAATGCGGATGACGTGTCAAAACTGGACAGCTTTCACAATAAAAAATGAAATTGTCAAGCAGAGAATGACAGACAATTCATTTGGAGATTCAACCAATGGATGCATTTATTTCATTTCGATGGTTTTTACCACCCTGATACTTATGAATGAAATCGACTGAATTAGGCATACATGAAGCATTCAAAACACCTAATAATATAATGGGTGTGCCGATTGGAGAAATGTTACTCTGGTGATTGCTCTGATATGTATCACCCAGAGCATTTTCGTAAAAACCACTGATAGAATTCTAAAATCGACCTGTCTAAAATATCGCTTCATACCTGTATATCTGTATCGTTTCGATATCATTTATTTTGTACGTTACTTTCGCAATACACTGAAGGTAATAAACTACTTCTGGCGTACTGAACAAATTTTCCCCCTTTTTGCAGTTCTTGTGTTTCTGGTGGTCACGGGCATGGCTCGTTTTATTACTCTTTTTTAATCAGATTCTCTTTTTCATTCCCGTTTGTGGTTAACAGGGTTTTCTGTTTTAATCTGTTTCAGGAGAAATACTGTCCAAAGTTTGCCTATAATATACACATTGTACCGCCACAATGATTTTTATCTGGAAAAAAAATATTGTTCCAGAATAATGCGCAAGTTGCAATTTTGGTATATTCCTCAACAGTGTATGAATTGTGACATTTCATATGAACTCTTTCATAATTTTGAAATAACCTAATTTTTGTGGGATTTAGGTGATCAATCAGAATATCAGTGAGAGGTTCAGGGTGGAATCAATTCATCGAAAACATCAGAATTATTAATTCATCGATAGTACAACAGGACATAATTGGAAATCAATATGAAATGATGTATAAAATACTAAAGTATATAAGGCTACACGTTTAAATCTACAGAATATTTCTCTTCGGTTGTGTAACCTCAGCTAAATATTCATTAGTATATACTGTTCCATTAAATTCTCAAATTTAAAGTATTGTTCATAACTTGATTTCGTCATGTCATATTCCACTTGGCCCTTCGTACTCATCATGTAAATATGCCCTTCATCATTTTCTCGTAACAATAAATGTATAGTCACTTATTGTGTCTTTATAATTTTGTATCATTATTTGCGAAGATGGAGATGAAGATCTCCAATAGTTAGCACATCTTTTTTTTTTAAATAACATTGGATGAGAGTTCAACTCAGGAATAACAAATCGACAGTCTATACAATAAGCTGAATGGTGCATATTCTGCTATTAAATGGATGAAAAATATGTTACCAAACAGTGTATGACCTTACTCACTTATCTCTATCGAGTATATCGTGGGGAAGTGGAATAGACTTCCAAAGAGTTTTTGTTATGCAGAAACGAATAGTGAGAATAAATGTACAATATGGATTACTGAGAAAGTTGTGAATCAATGGTTCTGAGAGGGATATTATGGAAAGTACTTCAAAAGTATGAATTTCATGGAAATAAAAATTGCTGAACTTAGCACCAATTTGGACATAATTATTCAACAAAAATTGGTAACAAATTAATATTTCTAAGACATAATACGATAAAATCACTAATAGACAATACTATGACCCTCTTCAACAAATTGCCAACTGCAATAAAACATTAAATTTGTGTCTAAAAGAATGCTGTTACAGCTAACAAGAGTATCTGGATGAGTATTTGTCCAAAATTAGTTGATCACTTCGATGTGTGAAACTGCAATCCTTCCTGTCTCCACAAAAATAATGGTTTCCATACTCAATTAGTTTGATTTCAGTTTTATACATACATATGTCTGTATTTCAGGTATGTATACGGTAAATAATGTAGAACCATAAATATTATATTTATATTTGTATTGAACACGATAGTAGTAATCACTCGTATTTCTTAAAAAAAATCTACGAAATTGTAATTAATGGTATTACCTCGGATATTACCATGGATATAGGAAAACTATAAACATTTTATTCATATTCATATTGAACATGATAATTGAATTCGATCCGATCTCCCAAAAATATTGAGATTATTTATTGTGAAGTTTGACAAGTTCATTCCGGGTCCCACTGATCTGGAAGTGAAAGGAATAGTCACATTTTTTTCATTATTGCTAGTCTCAATAGAGTTCAATATTGTGTTGGAAATGCTCATTTCATTGCGAACCAAATTTTCAATATCCAATTGATTAAAAATCTGTGCCATAATTAATATCATTATGAAACGGTTTATGTGCGTATAAGTGTATCAATATATATAGTACGGGAGGATAAAAAGATTATTATCATTAGGGATCACCAGTACTTGATCTGTCCGGATTTTGAATCTTTGGTCATATAGTGGATAGCGTTTTGCCTCAAACAAATATCTTGCCGCTGAATTATAAACTGATTCTGAATGTTTTTGAAGTGCTGATTTAAAAAACGTCTGGCATTTTCTTGTAACAGCTCTACTTCTTCAGATACGAGCCAATCAATTATACTTCTGATAACAGGTGAAAATAATGAAATTAGTGATATCTTTGCGGGTCAAAATTTCTTACCTAACATTTGAATGTATTTACTCCATTCAAGGTACTTGTTATTGCCCATGATTGTAAAAAACGATCTTTCTATAAAAAAAATAAGTATTAAGAAGATCAGTGGGTGATATGTGTCGATTCAAAAATGGTAAACTTTTTTTTTGGGCAGCAAAGTGGATATACAAAAAATCCTTGTTTTATGTCGTCGGGATAGCAGAGCACAAAACTGGGTCAACAGAAATTAGCCTCTGAGAAATGTCATGATTCAAGGACAACATAACGTATTTAACGAACCTTTGGTTGCGAGAGAAAAAATCATATTGCCAGCCCTGCATATCAAGTTGGGGCTTATGAGGCAATTTGTAAAGGCTTTAGATCAAGATGGACTTTGTTCAAATTACTTGTCGCATAAGTTTCCTGGAATTAACACACAAAAACTGTAAGCCGGAATATTTGATACTACAGTTGAGGCAGCTTATTAAAGATCCACAATTTGAAACATCAATGAACGAGATTGAATCCAATACTTGGTGTTCACTTGTTAAAGTAGTATAAAATTTTCTTGGAAATCATAAAGCAGAGAATGACATACAATTAGTGAAAAATATGCTTTCCAACTTCATAAATAAATATTCACTACCTCCATTGGTTTCCAGAAAACCTAGGTGATTTGAGTGAAGAACAGGAAGAAAGATTCCATCAGGACATTAAAACTATGGAAAGTCGTTATCAAGGAAGATGGGATTGCTACATGATGGCCCACTACTGTTGGAGTCTTCAGCGAGATTGTTCTGGTGACCGACATGCTAGAAAGTCGTATAAAATTCTTAAGTGATAAGTAATTGATCTTATTTATGTATATCCCTGCTTTTTCATGTCTTTATGTAATAAAGATAATTACCTCACTTATATTTTTGTTATTTTTATGGTAGTACCATAGTAGGAGTAAATATTAAAATAGTAATATTATAAAATGTATATAAATTAAAAAATATAATAATATAATATTCAAGAAAGCGCCAATATTACGTATCTCAAAAACTAATTCTGATATATTTTGGATTCTGCGCTCAAAAACTACCCAAAAACAACTGAAAAATTGCTGGCACCAAATTGGCTGTTGGGTTGTGTAATGATTACGTATTTCGTTATTCTGTTATCTTTGTAATATTTTTGAACAAAAATAAGGTAATTGTTGAAGGAAAGCAAAAGAGAAAAGGTAATAAACAGGAACTCTCTATACACCGTAGACTTTCTCGATTTCTTCCAAAATAACAATAGTATCCAAAAATGGAAGACACGAATACTAAAGTTAGTCTCACTTAGAGCTGAAATCACACAATGTAAATAACCACGTCAATTATCCCTCACTCAATTCATAAATAAACTTCAAGCGTCTCTCAACCCGCAGCGCATCAGTTTCCCCAACTTCCCCCTCATATATATTCAGCTTTTCCACGTCAGTTTACCTTTGGAGTCCATTTCAATTCCACTTAATTTTGTGAGCGGAGTTGTGCAAATATTTGCGCCGGCTTGTACTCAGAGATGGAGCTCCTGAATGCCCCCACAACTGGCAGTGCTCTTGCCTGCAATCCATGCGTCGGAAAACTTTGGCGGTTTGATGTTACGAGGGGCGAGCGATATGCACCTCAGTATACACAAAAGCTATTTGTATAACGAGGGGGAAAAGTGCTACTTTTCCTCCTGAGAATGGTTCACTGCCCGACATGTTGCGGAGGTCCGTAATCAATTAACAGGTCATTTGTAAATAATTTATTTATAAAACTAACAAACAAAATTTGTCGAAGAACTAAAGCTAACAAGTAGGTACAGTATAACATGCTCCTTAAATTCCTAAAATGAGGAGAACCTACAAAACAAAGGAAAAAGAATTTAAAGAAATAGAAGATGTCGACGCCGGAACTTGAACCAACACCTACAAGCGCATCATGAACAGTCAGCGGTTCACCAACTAATTGCGCTATCGGGACTCAAAGGCAACATCTGCGGAATCATTTCATTCATTGGCGTTCAACTTTGATTTTCTCAATATATTTACTTCTTGAAAATATCTTACTTTTTTTACTCGTTTTTATAATTTTGCAAAATACAGGGTGTTCTATGTATGAACGGTAAAATTTATAGTTATATAATAGATCAATGCTGTATTAGTTTTTTCATTGATGACGTACCAGGTCGTCCTTTTACTTTTCCTCCCTAGGAAGGAAAAGTAAGACTTTTTTCCCTGCAATGAGGCCAGGAAATGTATACTTTGAATAGAGGTTGGAGGAAAGAATGATTCCTTGAATCGGTACATAACAGTTGTGATTCGAGATCAAGGGTAAATTCTCAATTTCCACTTTCTCAGAAAATATAATAACTATGAGATAGTGAATAGTTCTGGAGTGAAAGCGATTATCAGTATAACTGTATTTATTTTTCACTTGTCCATTACTGCTTTATAATACCTTGGCAACGGTTGCTATTGACAAACCCATAACGCCTGCTGAATATTTTTTTCTGTAATTCAAACTTATTAATATATTTCATGAGATAAACTCACCAGTTTCTGGAAGTATGCCATCACGACAGTTTCATTTACGGTATTCACTCTGTTTTCATCTTTCCATTTAAAAAAATGGTCAATCTCCTTCTCGTATAAGTATTTGGATTTCACTGGCAGTAAATTTCCTAGCGCTTCTTCAGCTTTGTGGGATCTCCGTACCTAATTATGGAACATTCCACAACTTGATTTCAAAAAATGATTATCTTATAATTTCATCAAACTCGCCAATAATTTACCATACGATATCAGAGAAGAAACTATGCCACCTTCAAATTTTGGTTTAAAGACAATCTCCTGGCTAATTCATAAATTCACTTATTTCTGTTATGCTTCAAAATATGTTTAATATATCTTATTTCAAATGTTTCCTTTGTTGAGTATGGGATTCGTTATGGGGTTGGATGTAAGAATATCTTTGGCTAAATCCCGCCTCATCAGCGATCATCCTCAATTTACCAGTCTCATGTTTAAATTTCATTTTCCGAAATGAAGACGATTATTATTATTATTAATCATTATGAACACAATAGAAGCTCACTTGTGCTCAGTTGCCGACCAGAATGCAGTAAATAGTATGAGAAGAAATATATGGAGTAAACAACGTCGTTTAAGATAATTTGTTCGTGAAAAATAAAATGTTTATGCACCGAGAGCGTTACTATATCCTAACACCCATCGGCCAACATTCATCCCTCGGGCTGAAGGCCCTCGGGCCGTATGTTCCCCTCCAGGATTTAGGATCTATGTAACGCACTTGGTACATAAATAATTATTATGGATCATCATACTCTTTTACCGCTCCTGACAACATTTCTTTTTCCCCTCACCGACCACGTTGAGCTATCCTAAATCCACTCTTGATCAAGACAAAGGTAATGTTGAATGAGTCCGATAAAAGATTTGTTTTATTCTTCTATTATATTCCAAATAACATCAATGTACTCATATGTTATATGCATATAACGTAGACTTGCTTGTAGGTATATCTTTTTCGGAATATATGCCAGTCCAACCCAATGATATCCTTGCTATAACATTGAACAGCATGCTCAGTATATACTAGAAGAGTATTGACAGAAACAATATGCTCAACACATACATCAACCAATTTCTCAGAATATTCGACAGATCTTCTGCGTAAAATACAGAAGAATTTCCTAGAAAAAACATGCAAATCTTCTTCAATGTAATTTGAGAATCCTCGAATGTTTTTAAAGAAATTGAATGAATTTCAGAAAAGGGCATTGAGTGTTTTCAATTTATGAACTATAGCAGTTATATAACGGAGACCAAATAACAGAGCTGAGTTCTAACGCTATGAAACCATCATTCATTTAACAGGATTCCCCAACCAAATTGGATAACCGAATTGAACTGGCTGGTACTTGATAAAAATCCATGTTAAACAACATATACTAACACAGTTTTCTGTACATTTCTCACTATCAACATTGTTGATGAGAATCATACGAGGACCTATTTCAAATAACTCAAAATATATATTTTGTAGAATTATGCTTGTCTTGAGCATGATATATGATTCTCCATAATTCAGTTTCAAATTAAATATGCTAGAAACTCCAAAAAAATTGATGGGTCATGTCAAGATACTCCTCTTATGTCAGTGCGAACGATTAGCCGTCATTTGGCTATTTTTCTTTTACTGATTTGAAAATAATTTGTATTCATCAATTCATTTTTCAATGTTTTCATGGTTCAGCCACCATCTTTTACCATTATTTCTCTTCCAAATACCACAAAATGAATAGTAACTCAATATCACACACTGTTTTGGTTTGTTAAGTTTGTTCTATCCAAAGAACTGAAAGGAACAAAATTCTGCTAGTGAATGTCACGGATATCACTGCCATTGGTATAAACTGGATAATAATGTACCTATATGTACCGGTTCCACAGATTAGGAAAATCTCTAATCTGAAGTGTAAGGAGAATTGGAGCAAACAGAATCTTGTTGAACCCTCAATTTTAAAGTAAAGAATCTTACACCCATCCATAGAGTCACACAAATAATTTTTCAGAAGATCTGTATCACAGATTGGTATTTTACGTATTGAAATACGAAAGTATAACGATACAATTATTTCAAAAGTAGGAGCTGTTCTACTCGATGAACGAACTTTCACTTCTGAAATGAACAAAAGTTTGGCGACATTCCCATTTTTCATTATTGTGAAACCCAAATTCAAGAGAAAATTACACCGATAATGGGAAATGCACTGATTTACCCCACTTCCCCTCCCGTTCTCTTTTCCGCCGCAACTTCGTTATTTACCTTCAAGAAAGCTCCGAACTGTATCAATAATGGGTGGAACAATTAGTTAAATATTAGGCTGCATTACGGCGCTGCGTTCGCAAATTAAGTGCTGAATTAGTGATGGCGGGCATTATTAGGTGAGCGCCGAGTCTGAGGCCCGGGGACATTCGAAGAATGCGCCCGGCCCGATTTCGTAATTGGGCTATTTGTGTTCATTTATGAGATAGAAGGGAGATATTTTTTCATTAGAGGCTATTTCGGTAGTGGAATTAGTTTATGCCATAGACTTTTACCCATTCCTTGGGCATTATAGGCAGTCATCTCGCTGCCAAAAAGTATAATGATTTCATTACATATGCCCTCAAAGGTATTGGAAACGTCCAAAATTCTTAGTAGGAGTAATGCGAAAAATTTGGACAAAACGAGCATTCAAAGGAGATATTTTCCACAATACTTTGGGCATGGAAGTTAGAATGAATTACGGCCATAAGCACCGTGAGGTTGCGACTGAACCCAGTAGCCATTGCCATATCCAACCATCCATAATAACAATAATCAATTAATTCGCAGAACCAATATTTTCACTGAAGTAATAATAATAATAATAGCTTTATTGTCCAACAGTTTCCTATTTACAGGACAATCTTCATAAAAACAATTAGAGATAATATGGTATGAGGTGAGAACAAAAAGAAGGAAAATTACTCTAGATAAATACGAGCAATTTTGATAAGTTCATACGGTGTACAGGAAAAAATATCGCATCGGTTACAGATTTTGTTATAATTATTACACATAACATACACAGGTGACTTCAATAGAATGTTTGTTCTTGCCTTTGAACATCGAAATACTAAGTTATTTCTAGACGTTAAACAGGGAATATTGATGTTGATTTGATGCAATATATCGGCACAATCGATATTTCCATTCAACAATTTGTATAAGAAGGACAATGATGTTGTATTCCGTCTCAATTCTAAACTATGAATATCCAATTTATTACATAATTCTGCATTATTTATGCCTCTTTCAGGATACACCCCGTCGGTTCTAAATATCAAAAATTTTAGAAACTTTCTTTGAACTCTTTCTATTTTCTGAATATCACATTTGTAGAATGGATACCAAATCAAGTTTGCATATTCAAGTTTAGAGCGCACCAGCGAGTTAAATAGCAGTTTGAGGGCTCCAATATTGTCAAAATTTTTACAATTTCTGATGATGTATCCATACATTCTGAGACTTTCTGATATTTTATTCTCGATGTGATCAGAAAAAGTAAATCTGTTGTCAAATATCACCCCCAAGTCTTTGATGGTATCGCACCTCAGAAGCTCTGTATTCTCTATATTGTACTGAATGTCGATAATTATATTTTTTTTTAGAGTAAGTCACCACCACCACTTATATTCAAAAGAAGACTATTATCAACGCACCAGTTGTTGATAAGATTCAGATTTTCTTGAAGGAAAATACAGCCATCGACCTTGTGTATTCCTGTGAATATTTTCAAGTCATCCGCGAAGCATAATTTCTGACAGTCTATTAAGTCACATAAATCATTTATGTATAAAAGAAATAGTAATGGACCCAAGTTGGATCCGTGTGGAACTCCGGAGGTTACAGCAATAAGATCTGATCTATATCCATTACATGAAACAAACTTGGTTCTCTCGTCTAAATCGTTACTCAGAAGAGCTAATACACAACTAGAGAATCCCATTGCTTCCAGCTTTCATATTAGGTTCTGATGATTAACTTTATCGCAGGCCTTTGAGAAATCCGTATAGATAACATCAACCTGTCCTTGATTATCTAATAATTTGGAGACAAACTGAGTCAGTACCAT
The DNA here is from genome assembly GCA_032362365.1 of Zygogramma bicolorata. NCBI lineage: Eukaryota > Metazoa > Arthropoda > Insecta > Coleoptera > Chrysomelidae > Zygogramma > Zygogramma bicolorata. The sequence goes on along the minus strand of JAVJAQ010006102.1, from coordinate 5,039,221 downwards.
AAGTTTTGTGACTGTAGATCTCTTATCAACGAAACCGTTCTGATACGGAGAAATACAGGTGCGAATTGGAGAATATATGTCTCTATACAGAACAATCTCGAATACCTTTGAGAAATTGCATATTAATGTGATTGGTCTATAATTTTCGATATTTGATTTGTCACCGTTTTTCAATATAGGACATATCCTTGCCTCTTTCCATAGCTTGGGATATTTCCCTGTTCTAATAGACATGTTGAAGATTGATCTGAGCGGTTTCGCTAACACTCCTACACCGTAACCGAACTACCAATGGAAAGCTAGCCTCTGTCGAATTTCAGATTTTCAGGTGTGAAATCTCAGAACTCAGGATATATTGGGGTTGAAAACCATACACAGATTTCCAAAGAAATCACTTATTATTTTATAATAAGAAATTGTCTTTTTATACAACGTGGTTTTCATTTTGTTTCGATACGATAAGGATTGAGTCGTTGACTTATACCACGATCATTAGTAATATGATACGATGAGGGGTAAGTCGTTGGCTTATGCCACACTCATTAGTAATACTACATAGTCTACTAATGTGGTTCTCGCTAGTGTAGGGGTAAGCACGTCTGCTTATCAAGCGGAATACCAAGGTTCAATTCCCAGCCTCGGAACCACCATGCTGGGACTCAAAAAAAGATGAGGGGTCGTTAATTCATTGCTCAGATAAGATTCGACCCTTGAGGGTTGATATTCATAAGGGTGCGTCAGCTATTTAATGAGAAAAAAAAAACATTTCTTGAGATGGAGAATGAAGAGAATCGGATCCAACACTGATCTCTTGGATACGCCTAAATTTATTTATGAAAAATCCATAATGTTTTACGAATATTGTTAGTTGTTCTGAAATTGTCCTGGAATTGTTCGTTTCCGTTGACCAGCTGACGAACGTCAACCCTCAGAAGTCGAAACTTGAGCGAGCAATGGATCAACGAGGCCTTACCTTTCAACGTGCGATTACCCAGCACGGTGGCCCGGCGAGGTTTCGAACCCCGGTCTTCCGCCTGATAGGCAGATATGCTAACCACTACACTACCGAGACCACAATGCTCTAATGATATAAGTTATATGAACCACTCGCTATTCAGCTTAGTTTACTTTGAAATAGACAAAGAGATAGCTGGATGAAAAATCGAGTACGAGTTAGGAGATTCGTGCCTAAGAAAAATATATTACTATAATAGAGCACCGGAATAAAATTCTGCCACTTCAGAATAGGGGATTGAAGCTGTGGTCAGCGCTCGAAAAGAGGTTTTTTTTGAAGAAGTTAATTCCTTATTTATCATTACAAATAAATTTTTTAGACGGATTGTGAAGATGAAATGACTCTTTTTATGTTTTAAAAATTTTCAGTGGCGTTAGATATATTTCCATTGATCATTTTCTTCAAACACCAAACATGAGATATCGGAACTTTTCTTCACCACTAGTGACCGGACAATTTGAGAACCAAGCTCTTCAGATTCTTCAATGTAACCCCATCAAGAGTGATTTTGAGGCATACTAAATTTGAATATGAAGAAGGTTTTCATTCATATGGGCCAATAATGTTATTCAAGAGTTATGAAAGTTTTTATGTGAAATATACGCAAAACCTGATATCCTTGAACACTCGCCACTGTTAGCTGAACTAGCAGAATTTTGATTTAGTGTTAGACTATATAGTAGGAGTAGGAGTAGGATATGAGTTCCACCATTCACGGAGACCCATGAATAATTAGTTGCCAAGAAATTTGTTTCTTCGACTAATACAGTTCTGTCCTCATATATCGCTTACGTAAAATCTACGTAACCAAATTATATCGCAATTGTTCTCCCAGTGTTACATAGATGTTACGTATATTATCATAATCTATGTAAAATATTTGAAACAAACATGAATCAATCTTCAAGCATATACTTTAGGTTTGTAAGATCATACACATGTCATTCTATTGAACTGTAAGTATGTAAGTAGAGACATTGAAATGTTGGATTTGAAATGTATTTTCCCATATTATTGAAATTAATTTCAATCATTGAATATATCATCATTTCGGACTGAAATTCAAACTGTACAGATCTCATTTCCAAGAACGGATATGTGTTCCACTACTCACGGAGACCGATCAATAATTATTTAGCAAAAAAATTGTTTCTTTGACAAATGCAGTTCTGTCCTCATATATCACTTACGTGAAATCTACGTAACCAAATTATATCACAATTGTTCTCCCAGTGTTACATAAATGTTACGTATATTTTCATGATCTATGTGAAATATTTGAAAGAAACATGAATCAATCTTCAAGCATATACTTTACGGTTATAAGATCATACACATGTCATCCTATTGAACTGTGAGTATGTATGTAGAGACATTGTAATGTTGGATTTGAAATATATTTTTCCATATTATTGAATTTAATTTCAATAATTGAATATATCATCATTTCGGACTGAAATTCAGACTGTACAGATCGCATATCCAAGGTGGGATATGAGTTCCACCACTCACGGAGATCGATCAATAATTATTTACCAAAAAAATTGTTCTATCTTTATATATCACTTACGTGAAATCTACGTAACCAAATTATATCACAATTGTTGTTGTGTTACGTAAATGCCACAAAACAATTTAGTAAAAATTCTTCGGCTTTTCCTGCTCCAACCCCGATACGCCTCTGAAGCGAAATTTTAATTAAGGTGATTAGGCACCGTTCTCCAGCATTCGTATACACTAATAAATTAACTTTAAAAGTGAATTAATTGCTTCTTGCGTTTAGGACGGCGCGCGGAATTAACGTGTCTCGTCGGAAATTAGACTTGTTGAAATTTCTCATTGTCTCTTTGTGCGCGCCTCTCGGAATGGATCCCGAACTGTTTACTGAATAAGATGAGGTTACCGCGGCAGAAGAGCGGTTTCAATTGCTCAAACAAGTCGCGGGGATTAATTGGAGTGAGGAACGGCCTCAGGGCTTTCATCGGATATTCTCTGTGACCGTCGTGTTTAATGGATGTTGTGATGGTCTTCAGAGGACGACTTACTACTACATTTTTCGTACTTTCCGTTCATTCTCTATAATTTTCACGGACAGAGGAGTATTTACGGAGTGGTCCAACGGAAAGTACGCATCTAGCTTTTCTCCTTTATTTGAAATTTGAAGCGAAAAGGCTCAGACACATAGAGTTTTTTTTATATGCAGATTCACACGAAAGGGAAGCCCTGTAATGTTCAAAGAACTCTGCGTGAATCAAGGGAAGATTTGTATTGAATGTGCCCCCTTGCTTTGGAAGGGGACACATTTCATTCATATTTTTGACCTCTGCCTATAAACTCCAAGCAAGGAGTTGTCACAACCCTAAAATTTCAAATGGAAAGTGGAATCGACTGATATTATCATGTGAAAAGGTACAAAATTGTCTTTCCAATAAACTGAAATTTACCCAAGCGTCAAATGCAAAATTGGCGTTAAGTACGCCAACCTGATGATTTTGGTACAGATGAAAAACATAAATAAATTTTGAGTTTTAAAAATCAGGATAATTCGAAACATTTCAGAATTACTACATTTTGACGAAAGCGAGATTTCAATGGTGAATATTTTCATTACAATCAAATTCCCCATTTATCTTTTGTTTTTTTTTTGTTGGAAAAACTGTAGATGAATGTAGGAAAATAATTAAGTTAAACTTTCATTTGAGTCTTTTCACTGAATCAGTTTGGTTTCTTTGAAAATTATTTCAACTTCACCATAAACTTCCATTCTGAATCAAATAGTTTTATTAGACTTACTGCTCAGAATCGTATTTCAGGAATTAATTTCAACAAAATCTATAATATTTCATGGAAACAAATGGATCACACCGAGATTTTTTGCTTCAAATCACAAACAAAAGGTACATACTTTTCGTTGAACCACCCTTTATTATTTTAAGTTCTCATAATATATGTTCTTTGGGCAAATTGTTATATTTACCTTGATAAATTCCTGCAAAATTATTAATCGAAGCTTTTTTCTTTCCATTTCTAGGGGAGAGAAAACAAAAAAAAGTATTCCAGAACATTTTCACCTCCTCAAGAAATATTCATACAATATTCACCGTGTGTGTATAATAAAACACTTTTTATTTTTGAAACTGTTTCCGAAAGATGTAACCTTTTTGAGATATAAGTGATGCAAAATATAAAAAAAACTCACCATTAAAAAAAAATCATCTCTACTTCTTCCGAATATCTTTCAAAATAATCTCTGAGATCTGAACTTGATCGTCATAATTTCCATCCTAGCCCTTTTCCATTCAGCTTGTGAATTTTGTTATCGTAATTTAATTAAATATTGCAGATTCTCATAGTGGTTAATAATATAGGATGGTGCATATTCAATCTGACAACTGCTCAAATATATTTTCAGGCAAAAATAAACACTTTTTATTCCTAGAAAATGCCTGAAAATTATCATTATCAGAAAATCATATCTTCACGTCTACCAAATATTTTTCACCAGAATTACGCGCGAAATAATCTCTGCGAATTGTACTCAAACATTATATTTTTGAATCATTGAAAATATATGGCAGGACTGAATTGTTCGAAAATTGTAATTTTTGAGCCTCTTTCAACATTCATTCACTCACAACTCAAAAGGAATGCGTTTTTTGAAAAAATGGTCAAAGAAAAATGCTTATTTTTACCATATTTATGTAGTTTTCAGATCGATCATTTGATCATTTGTCATCCCATATTACAATATATTTTGAATGAATTCAGTTTCAAGATTCACAAGGTATATGAAAAGAGGACGGAATGGAAAAATATGACGTTCAAGAACGACTTTCAAAGATTATTTCGCGCTTAAGGATGATAAAAAATATTCAGAGGTGGATATGATTTTTTGAAAATGATTACATTTGGTCATTTTTCGACAATTAATGCATTTTTTTGAGAAATGTTGAGCAATGAAAAGTATTTTATTTTGCTCAGGTCACCTAAAGAATAACTCTTGTAGTGTTATTTGACTGTGTTTTAGTTTGTTTTTTTTGTTAATAACAAATTGAAGACTATTCGCATAAAAAAATGTTATGTTAAAAGTTTTTTGTAGAAAATGATGGAAAAAAATATTTCCATTTTTTTTATCTGTTGACCGCTCGCTCATAAAATTTTAGTCTGTAGGTAAATGGTACTTTGATCATACACAACTAGTAACACATGATTCAACAAAATCTAAATAACCTTTGTACAATATTTTTTCAATAATCAAGCCATTCTTGATAGTATCCCAATAAAAATGTCACTGAGAGTTTAAACGAAATTATCAGAATTGTTTTATTACATTTCAACTTCCATTCAGACACTATTTGCGGAATATTATTTATGATCTGGTACTCCCGACATCTTCTACTATGGTCATTAGTCCGGTCCTGCTGCTGAAACAGGATTGTCAAAAAACATATACTATAGCTTTTATAAACTGTGGTACAGATTTATTGCTTTAAGGTATTTTATGACGTTATTCATTTCGTCAGGTTCGTTTAGCTTTATTTTAAATTCATTAGAAATTTCGTATTACTGTCTCATATTGTTGTACTGTAAGCAATCTTTCAGAATATGTTTTACAGTAATGGTTGTATTGCAAGTTTAAAAAAATCGTCATTTCATTCACATACTAATGGATTATTATTGTATGCCCCAAGTGCAATTTTTGTGTTTTCGTTCTATCTTGCCTACTCATTTCAAGCGATGGACTAGAGCGCTCAATGTCTTTTTTTTTGACGAGTTAAGATGCATCGTCAAACATTAACGTTTCTAGTTCTCCTTTGAAAGTTTTTAGGAATATTTTGAGCTCTAAATTTTTCCAGATATTATCAGTATCTTCATTTTTCGCCTCGGAAGCTTTTATGCTGCAGAATCATTTCCACCATACTTTTTGCAACATCGAACAAACATGAATAAAAGGGACGTTTGATGTGATGCCTGAAAGCTGAATAAAGATTCATTCTGAGAATTTCCGCATCTGAAATGAACAATAATCCGTTGTATGCACCACGGCCATAACATTCAAATCATTCATTTGATATTTCGAGGTGGGCTCTTGACCTAGTGAATTGTTGCCCTCGAATATAAATGTATTCATTATAACCCTGATATTTATGATAACTGTGTTGAAAGTAAGGTTTTATTTTGTTATTTAAAAGTTTGCGAAACGAGCGTAGCGAGTTGAGCAATTTCACGAACAAAATAAAACTTACTTTTAAAACAAATATCATACAAAGTTTTTTGTGCAACTGCCCTGTCTTCATAATGAAATGGATAAATTTAATATTTCTATAAAAACACATTTTGACGTATCTTGTCACTTAACTGCTTTCATGTTATTGCATTTGCTGTGGAGTGGTCGTATCAGGTGACGCCGAATCACCTGGTTACCAACAAACACTATTGTTTACAGCTCACGCATTTAATTTAAAGTCTCATTTAAAGTTGTTGTTGATGTTTAATGTCTTGCATAATGAAGAACAATAGGGGGGAGTTGTGTGTTCCTGACAGTATTGAAGAGGCTGCAAAAAGAACTTCACCTGAATTCTTACCGAAAAAACGGCTCAGAAGTACGACATCGCATATTCAAATTTTCCGTATTGAAAATACTGACAACACTAGTGTTAAAAATATTTTCAACACGCTACTATTTAAACATCAACTTTTAATACCTTTGACAACCATTAAAAATGTCACTTTTAATGACAGTTGTACAAAAAAATATCTATCACACACTCCGCCATTCATTGACATCTTTTTCGGTTACGAAGAGGAAACAGAGAATCAAACAGTGACAAAGAAGGTATAGGCGGCTGTGGGTTAATTTAACGCTTCGGACAGACAAATTTCTAACGTCGAGCCTGCCCGCAAGAACATCCACTATTTGGACCCAACTACGAAGTTAATTTAATTGAACGATAATTTAAAGAGAAACAAATGGCAGCGTACTCAAGGTAGATAGTCCGAAACCTAACTTGGTGCTGAAATAAACAGCACAATAGTATAGTAATAGTCAAAGTTAGCCACAGCTACTTAATCTAAGGGTGAGTTGGAAGAGTTATTTCAGCTTGGGTGGGAATGGGAATTGCAGTGGAGTTTCTCCAGTTTCGAGAATAAGTAGCCTATGTTTGGTGATATTTCATAGAAATTGATATATAAGGTGCTATTTCACAGAAATATCGCCAAATGTGTCAATTCGCTCACAGCACAAGCTGAGTTTCGTTAGAATACTCTTAGACAAATCGGAAGTTCATACCAGGAATAATCCTGAATGATATTATTTTCCAAAAATCAATTCCTCGAAGCTTCCTTCTCTTCACAAAAATAATCATGTTCCTTACTACGTATAATGTATTGGATACGAAAACATCTACTTTATTTCTCTTTGTCGCCTTTTCCAAAGCATTTGACACTTGACACGATGAGCTATCCAGAACTGTTGGAAACTCTCAAAAACATAGGAATCAGGGAAATATTATATCGTCTGATGGAGAGTTACCTACAGGATAGAAAACAGTGTGTTACTTTTGGAATTGCTATGAGCCGGGACACAGTAGTGATCAATGGAGTTCCTAAAGGAACAGTGCTTGGACCCATTCTGTCCAAACTGTATGTGGATTCACTGTACATATTTCCTCCGCTATGTGAATATCTCGTGTTCGTCCCATTCTGAAAAAGTTGATCATCGTGTATTTCGAAACTATGGAGCAAATGTTGTTCATTTGGATTTCCAGAAAGCCTTCAGAGATAGATCATAACGTTTTTCTGATTTATTTGAAAGTACTGAAGTAAAGTTTTTAGAAGCAGCGACCAAAACCGTAAATCTCAATTGTCATTAGTCACGAATCAAACCTTTCAATTGTCATGTCATTTGTCTGTTTCCTAACCTAAGAATTTTCAAACCACGTTTTAACTGTTTAAAACAACTCTTACGAGAAAATTTTATTCATAAACTTCATTTTAATCTCACATATTTTCAATACTTGACATTATCATGTACATAATGTTAATCTGACAATGCACTCAAAAATCATTTCATCCATTTTCAAACAACTACAACTTAGCAACCATTCTCAATAACACAGTAAGTAATACCTTTTTTCTCGCTTCATATTGTATAAGCAATTTCGTTAATCATTTCTAGCTTCCCTGAAGATGACAGTATACACTGTCGAAATATCGGAAATATAGTGTTGAAAGAGTACACGTTTTGCTTGCTGCTTTACCCAAGAACTTCCTTTTTGTTTCCTAACAAGTCAGCAAAGACTTCCTATATACTATATATATATATATATATATGCTGTCTCTTGTCCTTGTACTTCGTATACTAGGCTGATTTAGGCGATTTTTTTTGCTCTACCAGGGTTCTGGAACTGTTGGCGATGCTGTCCTCAGGTTGCGGTACTCCAAAATTATTTTCTTGATTCTTTTTCCCTTGTACCCACAAGCAAACTGTTGATACAGACCAGTACAAACACGATTTTTGTTGTTCACACCGTCAAGCTGTGATCCCACCGACTGCGCCAGGAATGAGTTCATTTTGTGAGTTACTTCGCAAAAACAATTTATTTTCGAGGAACTCTCAATACAAAGAATATACATTGCCCTGTTCGAATTCAAAGTACTAAAAGATGATGGCGATGGCTTAGCGATTGTTTTGTAGGTCTTATTCAAACTGAGTCAGCGCACGTGCATGCTGAGTTGGTGCCTCGTGCCATAGTGGGACACCCATTGTTCTTGGTTCCAAAACTCGTTTTCAAAGTACTCGTTTTCGGATAAATTCAAGTCCGCTGATCCACTTATAATAATGTTATTTGACGATATGAGGATATTTCAGTTCAAAATCATTCGCTTGAAGAGGCTGTTGTAGAGAAAAACGCGTGTCGTGGAATCGTAAACCTCATAAAAGTGAACATCTTACAGGTGAGTAAGTAATTTTTTTTTATTTCAGGAATATTTACAGAATGTTATGAACTACCTGGAATGAAAGGTCGTAGAAGCATCAAATAGACATGAAATTGAACATTTCCATACAGACTCAACTTTTGCTCACAGAGTAGTTCACTGATAGGACATCAATTTAGAAACCATATGCTGAAATATTGCCATCCCCAATCAATCTTAGGAATCGCATGTCCACTCCAAATAAATCATAAGTAATCAAGCATAATCACCCCACTTACGACACGGTATCGACTTTAAATTCAAATTAATCGTTTGCGGGTGCACTGAAGTGCGCCGATCCTCACTTGTTTGACGATAAGGGGCCGACAATCGACAATCGCTCGTAATGACGTAATTTGACGATATGTGAACAGCTGTTAGACAAACGACGGTGCAGAGCGGCCGACAAGCCGGCCGGGGGTGGGTTTGTGCGGGGTGGCGGGCTCCCGAGGGATGAAACCGGCAGCCGGACCGGCCTCAACGGGGAATTAAATATATCCGCGCGCTCCGACGAGATTTATTTTTAATTGAATCGGATAAATAGTTCGGTTTTGTTCCGTGTAAGTGATTGTTCGGGTTTAATGGCAGGGAAAATGCAGTCAGGTCGAAAGGTTAGTGGATCGGGGCTAGGACAGTGCTGTGGACGGGTATAACTGTTAGGCTTACTTGGAGAAGCGACAAGAAAAACGCTAATGTAATACCTGTGCCAAAGAAAGATTCACCTTCCTCTATCAATGACTTTAGGCCAATTAGTATATTACCTACGTTATCCAAAATATTGGAAAAAGTCGTGGCTGCTCAGTTGAGTGCCTATTTTGAAAGTATTAAGAATTTTACCTCGCACACAATCAGGATTTCGTCCATTTCACAGTACAACAAGTGCTCTTTTGAAGGTTTCAGATGATATCTTCCGAGCTGTGGATAGTAAATAAATCGCATGCCTTATGCTATTAGATTATAGCAAGGCATTTGATACTCTCACCCATGAGACTTTATGTATCAAACTGAAGTATTATGGTCTAGGTCCTACAGCAATATCTAGGGATGTTTCTGATTATATCAGATTAAAGAGAGGTGTACCTCAGGGTAGCATATTAGGGCCTCTCCTCTTTTCAGCATATACTGCAGATTTTTCCAATTATTTGGAGTTTTGCGTATCTCATCAATATGCAGATGATACGCAGATTTATTATACATTTCCTCTAGAAGATATCGGCGTAGCTGCTGAAAGAATTAATTCTGATTTGAAGGCTATATGTGATGTGTCTAACGCTCATGGGCTAGTCCTTAATGGAAAAAAAAACACAAATGCTAATTTTTGGTAGTCAGAAGGAGAAAGTGATCGAAAGTAGGTTATTCAATATTGTACTTAATGGGCAATCGATCTCTTCCACTGATTATTGTAAGAATCTTGGGTTATGGCTGGATTCTCAATTGCGCTTTTCGAAACATGTCGGTCATCTGATTCAATCATTCTTTGGCAAATTGAAACTGCTCTACATACATAAAAATATACTGAATCGGGAAATTAAATTAAAATTATGCAATTCACTTATTTTATCCAGCATAACATATTGCAGTGTGGTTTATTGGCCCGCTATATTGAATAGGGATAAGGAATGCCTTCAGAGAGTTCAAAACGCATGTATTCGTTTCGCATATGACCTGAGAAAATTTTACCATATATCTGCATCTTTTTTGGGCTCTGGCTGGCTAACACTAAATGAAAGATATTTGCTTCAGATAGCACGATTGAACTACAAGCTGCATAAATATGAGAAACCTTCATATCTCTTGGGCAAACTAGTCAATTCTATTCCCACAGAAATCAGGCGCTTAACAAATGTTGAGTCGTTCGGCAGACAGTTCGAATCATACTTATTAAATAAAAGAAATTAATATTGGCACTGGTTTTTACTATATTTCTGTCATGTTATTATTCTGTTCATCAATTGGTTTTTTGGGTGGTTATATGGAAGAGCGTGTTGCACGAATATCGCCACCCGCATTGTGTAAATCTATCTTCTGTAGTATTTGAATAAAGACAATTTATTATTATTATTATTATTATTATAACCATGTATGTACCCTACGAAGGACGCTTAAAATAGTTTCACTTTTGTTTTCATATACAGATTCAAACAACAGGAGAGCTCTGTAATGTTCAAAGATCACCACGTGAATCGACGGACCGCATATATGAATTAACATTAAAATTCCTGAGGAAGAGATGTTCGACAGGTCTCCAAGCTCACAACAAAGGGGCAGGAATTCTGGACTCGTCGAGTCATCCATAGAATTATTGACGACAATTCAGAAGAGCACTGACCGTCAGAATGTCTACAGAAAAGAGACAAGTCTCCGACCCTTCTACGATGCTCCAACAAAGTGAGACGAGAAGTGAAGTATTTCTTCACACGGAATAAAAATCCAAGTTTCTAGGAAGCCCCCTCAGAGATCGATTTCACATGGTTTTTCCTTGTCTGATAATTACTGATCGTGATTCCTAACATCGAGATACTGAACTTTGAAAGAATAGTTACTCCTGACATCTGAATATAAAATAATGATCAGCCTTCTTTGAGGAGAGACATGGCTGGGTTTTCCCAGCATTATATTCCACCGAGTCCATATAACCCAATTCCATCATTTCAGTCATCATAAATACTTTTGACGCTAATGCCTCTCTGAATTTTTGTTTCTCGTGCTGTAATGGGCATTCTGGAAAAAAAACTAGTATGAATAGTACTGTCGTCCGCAAAACAATGCACTAAGCAAGATGTTCTCTCCAGCAAATCATTGATATGAAGCAAAAACAAAGTGGGCACCATAATTGAACCTTGTGGAACACCTGCATTTATTGAAAGAACATCAGTCGACACTCCATCAACAACCACATATAGAGACCTATCAGACAAGAAAATCTTCAATAAAACACACAATTGAGGAGGTAAACCATAAGACGGTAGTTTATAAAGGAGACCCCGATGCCAAACTTGATCGAACGCTGTTGAAATGTCGAGTGCAGAAATCAAGAAACTGATTGTCAAATACTCTGGTCTATCACAATTTGTATTCAATTCGAAAGGCCTACCACAAGATAACTAGCTGTTTCTCGCTTTATCCTTCATCAGCTGTGGGTTGGCAAAGTCCTCGTATCGAAGACCAATTGTGAGAGATGATCAGAGGGTTCGATATGAATCGTGCTTGGAAGGCAGGAGACACATAAGTGGAACCACCTAGATGACTAATTGGGTATGCTCTAGCATACTGTTTTTCATTCAACGCAGCAACTTTTCGGGGTAGGTTGGACGTTTCTGGAAAACGCAACACATGATTTCTCTGAAAATTTAACCTCTCACATTTTCTTACCTGTTCTATCGATCTAAAATATTTCAGCATTGCGGCGTTGCCACTTCCATCAAAAAGTCCTAGCAACTTTATTTTTTCAAATGAAACACCCCGTATATTAATAAATTGTTGGAATCGCTTGGAATTTAGTACTTTTTTGTTGATAATGTCCTATACCTATCTCTATCTATTTTCGAGATGAAAATAAATTGCGCTAAATATGGTCCAAAACATAGCCTCAATTGAACTCGAGTACATCAGTACCCTCAATTCATGAAAAGTTGATATTTTGATGATAGTTTGGGTTTGGACAAACTCTAAATATTCAAATAACACCAAGAAGTCGACTCCATATCATACAGGGCGTGCCAAAATTACTATTATTTCCATTGTTCATAAAAGTGGTCAAAAGTTAATTTTTTCAAAGAAACCCCCTGTATATTTCTCGATGAATTGAAAGATGGTGAAAAATGCTTCAAGATGATATATCATGTCCCAAAACCTAAATCGTCGAGTTCTCTTAATAAATAAAGTCGCTTCTTCTAGAAACATTATTTTTTTTTAGAATTTGGATCCAGGTAGCAGTGGAATTATCAAGCTTATAGCAGTTCGGTTCCTTTTTTAAGTAATTTACAAATAGTTATCGATGGTATTTCAAATCATCTTCCAAAATGAATGCAAATATCGATTATTCAAACGAAGTTTTTACGGAATCATTTATTATACATGTACAAAGTGATCAAATCATTGTCAGAACTTGTAAAAATTCAACCAAATGTATCCTGAATTAACACCAATGAACGAGAGGAAGTTTGTAAGGATATAAAATAATTTCCTTAACTATGGCTCAAAGTTTCCAGAGGACAACTGTAACAAAAATCAGTCATTTCTAGGCAAAAAGTAATAATTTGTGGGCTGAAACATGTGAAAGTACAGACAATAACAGAATAGGATGATTCAAAATAACAAAACTGTAAACGAGATATCACATTTTTACAATGAATGCTGGAAATGTTGTACATTTCATTCTAAACACTTTGAAATGTTTATACGCGACTTGTGGTTGCTTTTTCAATTTCATGGAGATCCAGATCTTCGATACTCCGCACTATTCACCGTCGCAGTTCTTCTTTGGTAGGCACTGGAGTACTTACTGTACACCCTTTCTTTCAAAACACCCCATAAAAAAGAGTCATGAGATCGGGTGATCTCGGTGGCCAATCCCACGGCCCTAAACGCCTAAACCAACTATCGTCAAAGAGTTCGTCAAGTTTCCTGGAAATTTCCTGGGTGGAATGAGCTGGCGCTCCGTCCAGTTGAAACCACAAATTCCTATATTCCTCAAAAGGAAAATTTTCGAGTTTCGGTTACAGTCGTCCTTAATATTTGTAGATATCTTTCTGCATTCAGTGTGTCTTCATTAATAAAAGAGCTGATTTTATTGTTCTTCATAATACAGAAAACATTCAGGGCAAATTTTTCTTGTGAACCCATTTCTTTTGTAACATGAGGATTATGATCAGCCCAAAAATGTTTATTCTTTCTATTGAAAATACCATCCTCGTAAATTTCGATTCGTCGCTCCAAATTATTTTTCACAAAAATTCCTGAGCTTCCTATGTATGAATCAAAAGGGATTCACAAAAATGCACTCTACGTTCGAAGTCTTCTGCTTTTAGAGCTTGAACTTTGGTAAATTTATACCGATGCATTCCGTGATTTTCGTTGTACTGAAGTGTGATACACCTAAATCTTTTTTACACTGCGAATGGAAGCTTCTGGATATGCATAAAAATATGCCAAAACGTTAACAGTATTGTCCTCATTTGAAGTAAATGGTTTTGGTAATGTGAAAGGCGCTTTTAACATTGAGCCATAGTTAAGGAAATTATTTTGTTATCTTACAAACTCCTATTCGTTCATTGGTGCTAATTCAGGATACATTTAGTTGAATTTTCTACAAGTTCTGGCAATGATTTGATCACACTGTTCGTGTATAATAATTAATTTTATAAGAACTTCGTTTGAATAATCAATATTTGCACTCAGTTTTGGCGATTTTTTGAAACACCGTCAATTACCATTATCAGTTATTCATAGAAGTCACCAAACTGTCATAAGCTTGATATTTCCACGGCTACCTATAATCAAATTCTTTAAAAATTATTTTTTGCACAACTGTCATTGAAAATCTCTCTAATAGAAACACTTCAATCAGAACACCTATCAAAAAATCATTTAGAAAAGTTCACATATGCAGTTTGTGACATTGGTAATATTAAATCCCTGTGAAGTTATTGACGATAACGAAGTAGTATTCGGTGCAACTGTAAAAAGTCTTTCGTGACTAACCAATAATCATGCTCAAAATAACGTGAGTTGGCGTATGTAGTTGTATATGCCTTGTAATCCAAAGATCGTTTTTTCAAATCCCATGGATCCTATAATATTTTTTTATTATCAGCAGTAACGTTATACAAAAAAAGTTGTATGATACATTTGTTAATTCCAAAAATGTATGCGGGATGTTCCATTTGAAAAAAATCAAATTGCTAGGACTTTTTGATGGATGTGGCAACGCCGCAATGCTGAAAATATTTTGGATCGATAGAACATGTAAGGAAATGTGAGAGGTGAAATTTGCAGAAAAATCATGCGTTGCGTTTTCCAGAAACGTCTAACCTTCCATCGACCGTGAGTCACGCTGTATATTTCAATATTAATTCCTAATTTTTTCCGATTGTAGTAGGTTACTAACCAAAAAAAACTACTAAGAAAACGTTCATCAACCAAAAAATAATGACTTCAAAAATTCACAATCACACGAAATTATACCTACAATCCTTAAACAATTCTTTGAGTTCACTGCTGGTGGTATGAAAATCCATTAGGCAATTATTTCATCCCGAAAATTGGGGTAGAAACTTCGCCACCCGATCCTGTATCTTCGCGGAGCGAAAGAATGGGTAAAAGCAAGGAAAATATATATGTAGCTCAGAGAAGACTGTGGGAATTAAAAATCTGTTGTTTTTCCTCGCAGGACGGTGATATGCGCCTCCGCGTGAGTCGGAGAAGGAAAAAATCCCTACTTAAGAATTTAAAATTCTTTTACGTAAAATCCGGCGAGTATAGCACTTAAAGCGGGCGGATGGAGTCGGATCTATGAAATGGCATTTTAAGTTGGATTAGGTTCAAATTTAAAACACTGCCAATAATACGCAGCCAAAGGGAATGAATACCGGCAAATTTAACGGGTTTTTATCTCCTCTAAACTTCTTTGCATCGACGTGTCTGATCGTTCTTTTGTGTCGGTGCACTCCGATAAAATTTGTTAGTGGGAGAATCATTCGTTTATGCAGAGGACTAAGCTGTCGTTTGGTACGATGGATGGTCAAAATATTGCGATTTGAGTGAATCAGATAATCCATCTCATATCAAAATCAATTTTGTGACTGGTTTGAGAGCAAAACAGTATCAACTACCTACACAGTAGGTTCCTCACAGGAGTGATTTTGATTTATGAACTGATAATGTATTTAAAGAAAGAAATGAAATTGCACGATATAACATATCTACTGTAGGTTATAAGTTAATTCGTTACTATTCTGAAAACGTTAAATTAGGAACAAGCTATATAAAATGGTGGAAAGTAGCTCGCCAGATATTCAAAAACAAGGAAAAGTCACTGGTAATATATACAAGAACTGCAATTTCTATCAGGTGAACGATTTTTATTGAATGTTCCAGGTTTTTTGCAGCAATTTGGAAATTGGCCTCCAGTTTTCGATAACGTGTCTATCCCCTGATTTGAATATGGATATAATATAGGCTCCCTTCCAAAGTTTCCTTCTTGCAAAAATTTGTTGAATAAAAATATTGAGCGAGTCCGCAAGAGGATGAGAGCACTTTTTAAAAAACAAGATGGTATTCCGTCAGGACCGATTCCTTTGATGGGTGAGTTGTTGATCTTTTAGGCAATAACATATTCCAGGTGATATTATATTTCGAAATATTCCCTTTATTTGAGGTCGTATCTCCTGAGTTAGTCACAAAAATTATGAGAGAACTGTTTTTTTTCTATACAGATTTACACGAGAGGAAATCCTGTGATGTTCAAAGAACATCGCGTGAATCAAGGCACAGGAGATACGAATCAACATTCACTCTGAATTTTTTAAGTTTGTATGCTTCAGGAAAAACCTTGGTAAGGAGTTCCATAGTTCAGCTGTTCTATTAAAAAAAGATCACTGAGTAAGAGAGGTCCGACAGATCTCCAAGCTCACAAGGGGTGGGAATCCTGTACTCGTCGGCTCATCCGTGTAGATACTGCCAAGGGTGGAACGATTGACGATAATTCAGTAGAGCACTGACCGTGAAAATAACTATAGAAAGAATCAAGCCTCCAAACTCTCTTCGATGTTTCAAGTGGGCGAGTTCTTGAGCGAAGAATCACCAATAAAACGGATTACTTTTTTCTGAATAAAATGATTCAATGAATGTTTTGGTGCTGAGCCTCACACATGAGAATTATACTCCAAGACAGGCCTTGTAGATCATCAGAAGCTGACGAGAAGTGAAGTATTTCTCGTCAGCTCGTCTTTTGGCACGAAATAGAAATCCAAGCTTTCGGGAAGCACTTTCAGCGATTGATCTCACATTTTTCACCATGAGAGATTATTACTGATCGTAATTCCTAGCATCGAGATACTTGACTTTTCAGGAATAGTTACTTCTGACATCTGAATATTGGATGGAGAGATATCGCCTGGGTATCCCAGCATTAAATGTGATGTGATGATTTGATGTCAAAGTTTGTATTACCCATTCTATTATATTCGCTAAGTCATCGTTAATACTATTTACGCTAATATCTTTTTTTTTTTCGTGCTGATATGAATATAAGAGAGAAACTACTATGAAGAGTACTGTCTTCTGCAAAACTATGCTCTGAACGAGATGTTCTCTCCAGCAAATCATTGATATGAAGCAGAAACAAAGTGGACGCCAGAACTGAACCCTGTGGAACACCTGCATTTACATCCATAAATTCATGGATGCAAAACGAATCGAAAGATTCGTGGAACAAGCTCCCTGAAATGAGACAGGCGAAAGAGTTCATAAAGGAACCAGCGCCCAGATTCACGGAAGACCTGCTGAACCACAAACGTAAGGTTGTAAGGGTAGTGGTGGGTCAACTAAAGGGGCATAGCCAGCTCAGAAAACATATGAGCAATATTGGTCTCACAGAAGAAACCCAATGCAGGTTCTGTCAAGAAGAGGAAGATACCGCACTGCATGTGCTCTGTGAATGCGAAGCGATAGCAAGGCTGAGACACGCAAGATGCGGGGAGGAGAAATCAGAGGCTGCTAGCTATATGAAGGAGTCAGTGTCAAGGCTATGGAGTCTCATCAAAGAGATCAAGCTAGACAACGAGCTCTAACAGCCAAGGAGCATCACAATAGATCTGAAAAGGTCGCAGTGAATTAGGCCATGGGCCAGCTCCCCGATAATCTAATCTAATCTAACACCTGCATTTAATGTGAGAATATCAGTCGATACTCCATCAATAACCACGTATAGAGACCTATCAGACAGGAAACTATTCAACAAAGCACACAATTGAGGGGGTAAACATGAAGAAGACCCCGATAACAAACCCGATCAAATGCCTTTGAAAATATCGAGTGCAACAGCTAACGTTTCTCCGAACTTTTCGTTGGCATTCTGCCAAATATATGAAGCATACGCCAATAAGTTTCTCATCGATCTTTATTGATTATATTGATTGCTTTTTCTATACCTCTGTGTTTCGAAAACTCGGTTAGTAATCATACTTAATATAATGTTAATACGTTGATATTAGTTGAACAGTTTTGTTTTTCTGATTATGTACACAAGCAAAATTCTCTTACGGTTAATTCTGCTAAAACAATTTGTATGAACTTTCTCACAAGAAGTGAAATATCTGAGGATATCAGAATCTCAGTAAATGATAGTGAAGTGCCTTTCACGAAATCCACCAAATTTTTAGGTGTAATTGTGGCAATAATATGGGTTGGAATAGTAATGTCAATTACCTTTGCAAGAAATTGAATAGTAGTTACTTTGCTATATTGCAACTGAAAATATTTTTGACTAGTCAGTTGAGCAGCGTCTACTATGATATAAGGAGCTCAAATAATGTTACTATGACATCAGAATTCATGAACAAAAATATAGCGTGAGTTATCATACTCGGATGCCCAGGTTGTTATTATTATTAACTTCAATAGTTCCATATTGTCTTTTAATCTGATTTTATATATACAATAGGTGCTGTTTTTCCTTGACTATTCCAATATCATGCAAATATGATCTCACTGGAATAAATATTCATATTACCATCAATAAAGAATGATTCAAAACACCACCAATTTGTATACAAATTGAGCAAGAAAAAGTGAGTTCGTAACCCAGCGCCTGTCGTCGCTATATAGACAGGGAAGTAGCTTTTTTAGATAGACTTTTTCTTTTTTTGTGGATGAATCAAACGTCTTCGAATGATATACACGTACCTATCAACAAAGAGGGTTTGTAAAATTTTTCTGATTTTATTTCTTTCATAGAAATTTTCATTTCTAATTTTTTTCATTCGAAGAAGAAAAGAGGAAAAAAATAATTGAATATTTCTGTTATGTATCCCAGAAGTTACATTGCATTGAATGCATTCATCTTTTTGCTGATACTAATGTATTTGTTATACCATCAGATAGAATGTTATTTTTTTCCAGTATTCATGGGCAATATGAGTTTCAATTGTTTCGTTTGTACGAAAAATTATCAATAAATCGGATGAAGACTCGAGTTTATCATTAGAAAATGAAACACAAAAAAAATCTTGAATTTTCGTAGTTATTGTAACTATATTGAACTTTGAGAAGTGTATCGTTTGGAGCACTGAAAGTTTCAGTTTATCTATGAAGAAATTCGGATGAGAACTATTTGAAAAATGTGATACAGATTTCAGATTTTGTGTTTACCAGAAACAATATATATATATATATATATATATATATATATATGTTCGGCCAGGCTTCCGCGGTTAGAAATGTGCTGGCTGGAACTTCTGGTTGATCCGCGTCTGGAATGATTTCCTTGTCGACGTTTCGGCTCCCATTTCGGAGCCATTTTCAAGACTGAGTGACCTTGCGTCTAGGTCTGAGTTGTCTTACTAGCTGGCTATCATCACTGGAGGTCGAGGATTGAAGGTTGGTGGGATTTAAGGGTTCATTAGTAATTATGGCAGGATCAGGGATCGGACGGTCAATGGGAGGTTCGAACGGATTAGTTCTCAAGTCAGAGTAAATAGAAGTATGTCGGACCAAGAGAGGTTTCCAGGTATTGGGGAGTCTTTGAGAATCGTTGCGTTTATCGAGACAGTTGGGACGTTTTTCGATTTCAATGGCTCTTCACGCATTTTCCGAATATATGGCCTCCCTAAAATACACAAACCGAATATCCCACTCCGTCCCATAGTTAGCGCCTTTGGATGCCCAACACAACCCCTCTCCAGATCATTTTTCTTACCCGCGTCATATCTTGAATCACTAATTTTTTTCATTTTATATATATATATATATAAGTATATATAAAATGAAAAAAATTAGTGAGTCAAGATACGACGCGGGTAAGAAAAATGAAAGAAAAAACATGACTTGGAAACGGAATCACTAGTGCCATCTACCCGTAGTATATATCGCTTCAAATGATATTTACATATGATTGTGCTATGTATCAGAGTACTATCGAGATTGCCGAAAAACTTATGAATTGACCATATCGCGTAAGAATTTTATGTGAAACAGCTTCATCTTCACGTTATGTGGCATGCGATGTTCAAACGAAACTCATAACTCATCATTATATTTTGTCATGATGAGTATACTCTGTGAATAACATATGATGACGTGAAAAGTGACACAAATGACAGATGCACAGAGTCACCAACTCGAAAAAATGATTGGGCTTCAAATGGAATCTTGGACCATTTTGGTTGATTGACACATGCTAGGACTTCGTAATCAACTCCATTCAAAGCTCCTGGAAAAAACATAATTTTGAAAAAATCTAAAGTGGAACAATAAATCACAAATAATGGTATATGGTATATCGAGTAGAACAATCAAACTCTGGAAATGACTGAGCAAAAATTATTCCAAAATGCAATGATGAGAATGAAAGCTCATCAAATGACCAGGTAAAACAACTATATTGAATTAGGCCACTCGAATTCAAACGAGTTGAGTGAGAACACTCAACTCGAAACTTTAATGAATAATAAACTAAAACTACCATATATGATATCATGAAATGTGATATAGGTTTCATGCAAGGAACTAAACAATTCCAATTCGAATTAAAAATGAGGGAGATGGCCAAAATTTAACTCAAAAATTTATTTCTTTCATAATTCACGACAGCGCATGCGTCTTATAAAAAATGGCCACTCTGGAAATAGATCTCCCAACTGATAAAACGTTATATTAAGGCTATGTTTCCATATTTGCTTGCTTTAAAACTTTTGATAATTGATAGCTTTTCGGGGCGTTATCATTTCATCCATCAATACCGATATATACTTAATTTGAAATCCATCTGAATTTTACATTCATTATAATTCAGTTGATGTCGCATGAATCCACCTCAAGTTTTAATAATTACTCATATTCTGTCATATTTTTCGTCTTCAAATTTTGGTTTGATTTAATTATTTCATTTTATCACAATTTTTCTGATGATCATTATTACACTTCTGTAAATTCGAATGTTTTAAATTCTATTCTTTGATACATAATCATTTCAATATTCTCGTTTGAATTTGAATTCTTCATTTGATTAAGCTGTTCAATCTGATTATTTGACGAGTTTTAAACAATTCAATTCCATTATTCGTAAATCATTGTTTCAGTTTAGATTGTTTCGATTTTATGAGAAACATTGTCAACCACATTCGAGAAAATTTAAAAATTCCATTTTGAAATCTTTTCAAGTAACTGTAAGAAACGTACTCTAAATTATTTCATAATCATAAGGTTACTTATGCTTGTTTATCAAGTAAGTTGATGTTATAAAAAGTATACAGAATTATGGGTTTAAATCTTCACGAGTTTTTCGTTCAGTATTTCAAGAATCAAATACTCTGCTAACATATTCTTTGTTGAAAATAACTAGGCACATATTTCAGTTTCAGAAGTTCAGTTTTTTTCTGCATTCCTCGAACTCCAAATAGACTCCATAAGCAGCGATTGTTTTCCTAATCCTACCAAGTTTATTCAATCCTTATTAAATTCCATCCGAATCGGATTGTCGCTCGAATGCAATTATAAGAGGTAATTAATAAATCGACGTTCCAATTAAGTAAGCGCACTTAATTAACTTCCTAATCGAATGGCGGCGGCGGCAGTGCCCTATTTTCGCAACCGGCGACGCGTCCGACCCCGGGGATCAACAAAACACTATCGCGACGCTCCAACTTTTTTAAAAGCTTATTATCGAATCCCTCCCGGCCGGCTTTTTCCGGGTTCTTAGCACTTTTTAAAACTGTATTATACTTTTTTATCTGCGACACGAATCCCCTCAACTTCTCCTTACTGCGGAATGAAAAAAGTGTGGCGGTTTATTTATTGCGGGAGAGATATTCGGAAAATTTCTGCACTTTGTTTGTATCAATATTCGGTGGTCAGTGAGATGAAAACTTTTTAACATAACTCAATCAGCCAATTACCAAATACTTTCCAACACAGAGAACATTTTCAGGAAAATAAATTGACCACATTGAAAATGATTTTAGGCGTATTTTCTGTAAAACCACTACAAATACTTATCAGCTTCAAGATATACATAAATAATTCACTCGATATTATAGTCAGGGAGCATATAAGCAATTTTCAACTTTGGTATAACGATGAATAACAAATTCAAATGCTGCAAGAAAGAATTTTCGAACTTGATTTGTATAGTTTGTCACAATGTTTTCCACTCCAGTTGCTTAGATAGAAAAAAAAACTCATATAAAACTGACCGGGCATTTAACTTACTGCTCTAAAGAATGCCAATCTCTGGAATATGATGAAAAAGAAAAAGTTAATAGCCTTTCAGAAGAACTCAAAAAGTTACAACATGACAATGAAGAAAAAGAAAAATTCCTAACAAGGCTGAAGAGAACTTCTCAGTCATTTGAGAAAGAAGTATTAGAAGCCGAACAACAATATGAGGAGAATATTATGCAATATAAAAGGTTAATTGCTGATCAAAAGAAGGAAATAGCTGGTCAGAAAATAGAAATAGCAGAACTAATTGAGGAACTATCTTCAGTAAGAAACAAAATTGTTGGCATTAGCGAACAGAACATAGAAATTGAAGCATCAAAGAGAAATTTGGAAGGAGAACTGGAAGCTGAGAAGGCCACCCATAACAAGAGCTTACAAGATATCAAGAATGAACTTATGAAACTGAAACTCGAGAATGTAGAGCTCATGAATAGTCACAAAATAGATAAGGAACAACTCAAGAAATATGAAAAAGAAATCGATGAGATAAGCAGCATTAACATATCAATGATTATTTCACTAGATGTGTTAACCACAGAAAAGAACCTTTACCTTGAAGAGTTGAGATCTTTCAAAGAGAGAACACATACAACTCTAGACTCTATCCAACAGGGGAGAAGAATTATAAATAAAGAACATAACATGCAAAAACAGAGTCAGGTTAAGGAGTGTAAAAGCAAAACTAAGAATGAAAGGAGAAAACGGAAAATTTTAGTTATTTCTGGCCACCATAGTAGGGGAATGGGGGAAGTTTTGACAAGACTAACGGATGAATATTCTGTTTTATCTGTTGTAAAACCTTATGCTGCTGATGTGGAACTAGTGAATACTGCAACCACGTTTGCAAAAACCTTCAACAAAAACGATGTTGTTATAATATGGCCTCGCTGTATCTCCACCGCACTGCTGGATGACTTATACGCAAAATTACAACATACACAGATCATAATAATCACAGAACCATACAGATATGACTTGAACATTAATCAAATGATATACGAGAATAATTTGCGAATAATCAAAAAAATTCACTATCTCAAAAGCGATCAATTCTCTCTTTTAGAGTGTAATAACTTGTTATCTAGAAACAGCTACGAGAGAAATGGCTATAGCTTGAATAAAACTGCAAAATATAACTTAGGCAAGTCGTTACTTAACTCGCTAACGTTACTTAACTCGCTAAAAGAAATAGAGGTAAAACAAAAACTGCAAGATGAGGAACATTCAGTACTGAAAATGGGTTCTCAAAACAAGGAAACAATCCTGGATTTGGACAAGGAATTGAATCACCCAAATGATACCACTGAGCAAACGAGTGGAGATGATAATAATAATAATTCTTCAGCTACTTTTTTAGAAATACAAGAGACGTTCAAGTAATGCTACTAAATATTCAATCCATTAGAAATAAATTTGATGAACTAGACATATTGTTGGAAAGTTTCAGATGCCCTGATATAGTACTATTAACGGAACACTGGCTCAATCCAAATGAACCATTATTTATACCTAATTATCAGGTGGTTTCCAAATTTTGTCGTAGTAGATATATCCATGGCGGAACACTGATTCTTGCACACGAGAGGTTTTTGAACTATAATAATTTAACAATTATTGATAAACATAATGACTTACTAATAGAGAAAGAGTTTGAATTTTCAATAGCCTTCAACCAAAAAATAAATCTCTACATTGTTTGCATATATAGATCTCCCTCTACTCATATAGATATGTTTTTACATAACTTAGAAATTCTTTTATACCGCTTTCCCTTCAATTCGACTATCCTACTGACAGGTGATTTTAATATTAATTATTTGAATAACGGGCTGCAGTGCAAAACTGCTTTAGATAATTTATTTCTTTCCTTTAATTTGCCAACCCGAACATGTAAATACTCATCAAGTCTTTTAGATTATGTGTGCTCAAATTTACCTGAGGACAGAATAAGTTGTGAAGTTGTCAATGCTGGATTATCTGATCACGATGCAGTTCTAGGTAAGTGTTCCTTCAACTATAGTAGCAAGCAAGCTTCACATAAAAAACGAGGAAGACTATATAGTAAAAGAAATTTTCAAAAATTTTCACAAATTTGTATAAGAACAAATTGGGAACATATCTTGTTAGCTGATGATCCATTAAATGACTTTCATGAACATTTGATTAATGTTTTTAATAAAGCATTTCCAATACGAAACATCAAAAATGAAAACAAAAAGCCTTGGATGACAAAAGGCATAAAAGTCTCGGCCAAAAATATGAAGTGCCTCCATTACATTAGAAAATTTTACCCAAATACAGGCTCATTCATCAACTACTATAACAATTATAGGAGTATGTATCGAAAACTCATTAAAATTGCAAAAAATATTTATTATGATAATAGACTCTCAAATGCAGATAACAAGCAGAGAGAAACGTGGAAAATTGTAAATGAATTGAGAGGAAAAAGCAATTCTTCTCATATTGATAGTGTACTGAATTCTAATGAATTGGGGACTTTTTACTGCTCCGTAGCCAAAAATCTAACTGAACAAATATCATCTGAAATAAACCCGATCCATTATTTGAAGCATATATCTAATAGCGAATTCTTTCAGTTATTCAGCCACCTCTGGAAATGAAATGATGGAAATAATTTTGGACTTGAAAAATAAAAACTCTTCAGCTTGGGATGATATTTCTCTCAAAATATTTTCTTGTTTACCAAGTGAGGCAGTGGAAATTTTGGCTGAGGCTATTAATATATCGGTGATAAATGGTGTGTTCCCGGCTTGTCTTAAAATTGCTGAAATCTTTCCGTTGTACAAAGGAGGCGATCCTAATACACCTGGAAACTTTAGACCCATTTCACTATTGCCAACTTTATCCAAACTTGTTGAGAAATTGATGAAAAAAAGAATGCTCAACTTTCTTGACATGCATAGAATTCTTCATTCCAACCAGTTTGGGTTCAGAACATCAAAAAGCACAAATGATGCAATATTTTCCTTCCTTGATAATCTTTATCTTCATTTGAATAATGGTGAGGCTGCAGCGGCTGTTTTTTGTGACTTGACAAAGGCTTATGACTGTGTCAGTCATGAAATTTTGCTAAAAAAACTCCAAATCTATGGATTTCGGGGTAATATTTTGTTATGGTTCGAATCATATTTATCAGGCCGTACTCAGATGGTTAACTTCAAAAATGTGAAATCGGACAAAATGAAAATTGGAGATGGGGTACCTCAGGGATCTGTCCCCGGCCCTTTGCTTTTTTTATTGTATATCAATGACCTGGCTGATATTTCTATAGAAGGTAAATTTACAATCTTTGCAGATGACACATCTATACTCTGGCATAATAATAATGTTGATTCACTGAAAATAAACATTGAAAATGACTTGGAAAAAGTGAAACAATGGTGTGGTGCAAATTTGTTGTCTTTTAATATATCGAAAACAAATATAATTTCCTTCAAATGCAATTTAGATCAAATATTTCTTGACGAGCAACTCATTGACTATAAACAAGAGAATAAGTTTTTAGGAGTATATATTGACAATAAATTGAACTTCGGGTCACATATCAGCAAATTATGTAACAAACTATCCTCAGGCTGCTTTGCCATAAGATCCATATCCAACTCAGTTGGCTATCATGCGGCAAGGAATGCCTACTTCGCCCTATGTGAATCACACCTGCGTTATGGAATTTGCTTCTGGGGGGCAAGTTCCCAAACATCAATAAATTCTGTCTTCGTCCTTCAAAAAAGAGCTGTGAGATATATGTGTAAAGCCAGAGTTCGTGATTCCTGTAGACCTCTCTTTTCTGAACATAATATATTGCCACTGACTTGCCTTTTCATATTAGAGACAGTCTGCCTCGTGAAAAAAAAGTACAACAAAAGTATTGTGTCACAATCAAGTTATGCTACTCGTCTCACGCATAATATCACTCTTCCTATTCCTTCAACATCACGCATAAGGAACTCAATATTTTATAACGGGAAAAAACTTTTCAACCATCTTCCCCTTTCTATAAGGAAAATATCAAGTGATGTATTTTTTCGGAAGAAAGTGAAGGAACTTTTGTTTATAAAAGTTTATTACACTGCCGAAGAATTTTTCAACGATGACTTCACAACTTATGTGGTAAATGAAAGATAGTCAGACCTATATACATCTATATTTTTAACGTGTTAATATTTTATTATGAATTTTATTATATTTCATTATTTCTGTCTGTCTATATATTTGTTTTTACTTTTACGACATATTATATATGCTATTGTGCGTTTATGTATATGTGTGCATATGTGTGTATGTATGCATGTATATGTATGTGTATATGTGTATATATAAAATTACTTTTATCTTTATACAAGCTTTGTAAATGAGAGTGTATCTTAGACAATAAAGCATATTTTGATTGATTGATTGATTGTAAGATATATCCTTGGGATATATCACCTGACACAACTCAATAGCTAACCATACACTATCAATTGTATGATGGATCTAAATACGACGGGATGACGGATGAACCTGTCGATAATATTGTGAATCAGTGATGAAGAAACGGACCACTCCTTGCCCCCCTGTCCCTGCAGAACAACGGAATTCCCAAAAATTCAATTTAGCGAACCCTATATAAAATACGTAAGCGGAGAGTTAAAACAGTGGTAAATGTGAAAAAGACAAAGTGGGCCATTGACATACAAAGTGCTTAGAGCCACAGCTTGGCACTGGGCCATATACCGAAGGCATGGAAAATGAGGTGCTATTGGCAGCGTTCCTGGACATAGAAGGCGCTTTCGATAATACTTCCTTGGAATCGATCATCCGAGCGTCAAGGAGAAAATGGATTGATGAAACAAGCTGCAGATGGATAGACTGCATGCTTAGAAGACGGCTAATACCTCCACAACCATCTCGGGAGAAGCCATGGTGGCACGGGTGGCAAGGCGATGCCCGCAGGGGGGAGTTCTATACCCACTTTTGTGGAACCTTGTTATGGACGAGTTATTATTCTTTTTGGACCGAAATGGGCACGAAATACTGGGTTATGCTGACGATATAGTCATCATGGCACAGGGCAAATACAACAGTATAGTAAGAGGCTCAAAATAAGTCCGTCCAAATCGGTTGTAGTGGTATTTACCACAAGAATCAAGATGGAGGGACTTGGACCTCTGAGACTCCGAGGTGAAGAAATCAATCTGTCAGGTGAGGTTAAATATCTTGGAATTGTACTAGATTCAAAATTAACCTGGAACCAACATATGGACAGAATAAAAAGAAAAGCGGCCAGGCGCACGTATGGAAAGAAATGGGGATTAAAACCAAGCATGTTGTATATAACGTATGCATCTTTGGCTTGGTGGTCAAAGACGGAACAAATATCTGCTTTAAACAAACTGAGCAAAGTCCAAAGACTTGACTATCTGGGCGTAACAGGTGCAATGAAAAAAACACCAACAGCAGCAATGGAGGTGCTCTTGGATCTTTCCCCTTTACATCTTGTGATAGGGAGAGAGGCAAGAATGGGCCATTTTAAACTGGAAAAATCATCGGGTTGAAAAAGAACTGTGAAAACAGATATCGTGACACATGTGAAGGGGCCTGTACTTAACATGAATACAGACCACATTTCACCCAAATTTATATTCAACACGAACTTCTCAGTAATGATAAGAGCTCGTGAAGAGTGGCAAAGAGAAAATCTCTCTGAGAACAAGCTCGGCTGGAGCACCTGGTTTACGTATGGATCCAAGACGGAATATGGAACAGGGGCTGGTGTATAGTGCGGTATAGTGTATAGTAAGGAACCTAGGGTACAGTTACTCACTCGGACAACGTTTTTCAAGAAAAAAATTATGCTATTCTCCAATGAGCGAGAACAATCAATCTGAGGTCCCAACGGAATGGGAGGATCAATATTTTCACGGACAGCCAAGCTTCACTCAGGGCTCTGAAAAATTCAAGAGTGACATCTAGACTGGTATAGGAATTCCGCGAGAAACTGAAACATCTGCTAGACCATAATAGACTTACCTTACAATAGGTCCCAGGTCATTCAGGTATCGCAGGCAATGAAAAAGCCGATGAGATTGCAAGACAAGAATCATCAACACCATACAGTGGACCCGAGCCAGCAGTGGGGGTACCCAAAACAACGGCAAGGAATCACATAAGGAATTGGGTGAGAACAAAACATAGAGATTACCAGGGAAATCTATCCATAAATTACACATTGTCGTCACTTCAGACCTCGCTTCAAACTTCAAACTGAATGGCATC
The DNA here is from genome assembly GCA_032362365.1 of Zygogramma bicolorata. Classification (NCBI taxonomy): domain Eukaryota; kingdom Metazoa; phylum Arthropoda; class Insecta; order Coleoptera; family Chrysomelidae; genus Zygogramma; species Zygogramma bicolorata. Next base: position 5,010,507 of record JAVJAQ010006102.1, on the reverse strand, counting down.
GAAACTTAGCCAGCATAACTTCACTTTCACGTGAACACCAATGAACCTTCCAATCGCTAGTGATGAACTGAACTCTCGGTCAAAATATTGTTTAATGTTTTTGGTTTAATTGAATTTTAGTTAATATATATTCTGGGCTTGTTTAATGCTGATTTGATGATAACTGTTCATGAACAATAAATTTTCAAGTAGTTGCAATGATTCAGCCACGAAAGTGCTCAAGATAAAAAAAATATCATTAATTTCACTCATAACGAGTGAAATTAATGATGCCACGACTTACATAACGCACCTCTTTCGCTGCGATTGGCAGTTTAGTTATATAAAATCATGACTTCGTTTTAATTGCGTCTTATAACGTGAATCTTCTCAGGGTACGTAATGCCATGAACTCCGTTGAAAACTGTTTCCAATACAAAACGTGTCATAATAAAACACTTCAGTGTGATTTCCACTGGTCAGCTTACAAAACCGCTTCACGTGTTTCACTATACAATAGCTCCTTCAGGCTTGTTACTTCTATAGTACTTTTATAGGTCATGAAATCTTGGGTTTTTCATTTCCCTGAAAATGAAAAAGTTTCGGAATCTTATATTATCTGTCTTTAGAGCGAATTGGTATATTGTCAATATAAGTCGATGCATTGAATTGGAAAAGGAAAACCCAGAGTCAGTTTTCCAAAACTTCCTTATCTCCACAAAGATAATCATATTCCTGATACAATATTATTCCATTTCACCATGTGTGAACCATTTGCTGATAATTTGTGCTCAGCTTATTTCAACTAACCTATTTCTCATCTTCTCAAGCTATTTTTATGTTACATATAATGGTACACTAACCTGACCATTTATTTATTTAGTCGAAGCGGGACATCTACGGATTTATATATTAAATAAAATTTTTAATGTTTCACAAGTTTTTTAATATAGAAGATAGAATAACAGTCAAAGCACAAACCACGAAATAGTTAAGTAGGCACGACTTACTAAGCCCCAGTAGTGTCGTGACTTCTTAGTCGTATTTTTGTATTTATTTGTCGGCTGAAAAAATTTGTTTCAAAACAAAAGTGCACTTGAATTTAGGCATTATTATCGTTACAAATCATTACGTTGGGTTAGACCATCCTAGTTTTGTTCGACTTGAACTGAAATAAAACCACTGTCATGATACTGACTGAGTACTGAGTCCAAAATACGAGTACATGTACTTATATTGTCAGAATTGTTTTGCAGCTGTACCACACTGATAAATCAAAATTCTTTTTCCTGAATAGTACTGCGCGGGACGCCATGCCACGCATTTCGAGAGAATTTGCAGTTTGCAAAAGCTGGACTACAGTGGCTTCGCTGGGAACAGCGGAACAGATTGCCTGAAAGCGGGACGTATTTTTCATTTCTATTTCGTGTTTAAAGATTTCTTTCTACTCATTAGGGATCTGTTAGTGTTCTCCGTTTTGAATATTGCTCCTATATTGAATCTATTACATATACATTTGATTCGTTCCGAAACCATGGATCATGATCATTTCTGAATATTGGTGTTAGCCCTATACGAACCTCTTTCAAACTTCGGAATGGTTTCATAGACGAATTCATTAAAAAAAGCATTATCTCGAAGTACATTTTTCACGGTACATTTTTCTCTGTACCGATTTTCTGGATTACCAACTTACCTCTACCGCGCTTTTGGGTAGTTATGATAATTATCAATATAATTTCATTCCAAACTTTCCATAAAAAAATTACTAAGAATAGGGGTCAGTGGTGATCTCATTGCCATCCCAAATGCTTTTAAATGAAAATTTTTCACTAGCTGGGACTATGTTGTTATCAAACAAACATTCAACATTTCCGTGTTTGAAGGTTTGTCAATAGACAGGCACATTTGGAAATAAATTCACTACATTAAAACTAATTATAATATCCATTTGCTTTGATTGTAAGATTTTTCAATTTTTCAAGAAAATGAGGAGTGGTCGTCATGAAACTTCCTTTGTGTCCAGCATATGAGTTAATAATTTGTGAAAATAGCTTAATTTCGAAAAGGTGATGCGATAAAATTTACTCTCGGTCGTAAACGTGTGTTTGTTATATGAATTTTTAGTAAGCCATAAAAATGTGTGCTAATGTTTGATAAACAAGTCATGTCAGTGTCACATTTTGAAACAACTGGCTGAAAAAAGAATCCCTAAAAAGTCTTAATTCGGAAACAGGGGCAAAAAAAACTAGACAGAGAAAGACAAAATATTCATAGAGATTTTCCGAAGGGCTTGAAAAAAATCTTTAAATTCATGAAAAATACGATATGTAACTCACAAAAAAGTCAATTTTACTTAATCATTTTACCATGGAATTTCATCATTAGCGGCCAGTCTCATCAGTTACTCAAGTTTTTTCAATTTTTTCTATTTTTTGTATCTTCTGCACTAAAAATTTGAAAAAACATGTCACATCAAGTTGGAAAAACTTGTATTTTTCTACTCATTTAAAAAAAAGGGCAAAGCCAAATTCCAATTAAAAAATGCTTCCAAATGGTGCGGGCGTTATGTATGTTACTGAATATAGTAAGAGAATATGAGATCAATAAAACATCCATAATTGCACATCGTCGTCACAGAAATCAGTCACAAGAGTGATATCTTCCGAACCCCCTCTCTCGCACTCATAAATAACGCGACAAAGCGGAAAATTCAAAGTAGATTCTATCGGCCCGTTTGGACCCGGAGTCCATATCGGAAGGCAATTGATTGGCGCCAATTTTCCGATTCATTTCGGCCGATAACCGTAAAAAGATCCGGACGGTGAAATACTGGCGGGGAAGCCCCGTTTATGCATTTCTAATGGCGACCATCTTTCCGGAAATGATGGAATGTTCTTTTGTCACCGCAGGAGTGTTCATTTTCCGGTCGGATTGCCGGCCGATAAAAAAGAGCGCGGATGCAAAGACCGTGAAAACGGCCACTGCTGCCGTCGTTTCGTTACAAGGGCGCGTGGGAGGGGGGGTGCAAGGAAATCAGCAGTGGGATCGTATATTCTAGTGCAAATGAAACGAATAAATTTATCAACCCGTCTCTCTTTGATTGTGACCCTTTCAGTGCCAGTGCATATGTAACACATTATATTGAATGAACCCGGATTTCAGGTTGGACCAATATAAATATACATTGCGCGTCTTCCCCCATATTGAATTTTGAACCACCTAGTATATGGCAACGAAATTGGAATAGTTTGAATAGAAGATAAAAAACAAATTCCCACGGAGAAATGGCAGTTGAAAGTTTCAAAATGGCCATCTTCAATAACTTTTTCGAATAGAACATCTATCTATATCAAAAAAGCTATTTTGAAACCAATTCATAAGAAGGGAAAGAAAAAACATATCAATTACAGATCAATTGATCTTCTGAACGTTTTTTATGAAATATATGAAAAAGTAATGAAAAAACAACTAGTTGATTTCCTCAGCGAAAAAACTCTTTGATCAATTCCAGTAAGGATATTTACAAAAAAATCATACAGAAGCGTATGTACACAGATTTCATGGGTTCAATGAATGAGATGAAAAAAATACGTCCTTACTAAATTTCTATATATCGAAAATGCTTTTGATATAGTTGAAAACATGATTTTGCTGAAATTATTGAATGAAATGTATATAAGGAAACATTCATCTGCTATTTTTGAAGACTATTCACAGAATAGAACTCAACAAACATTAGTAGAAGACCACTATAGCGAAGAACATAATATGATATTGATGAGAATTCCCCAAGGATCCATTGGACCCATACTTCACCTAATTTACGTCAATAATATTCCTAACCTAATTTATGTCAATAATATTGAAAATCTTTCTCTGAAAGCAAATCATTTTTCATTTTCTGATGAAGCCCTTGCTTATGTTGGAAAATTCCAATCAGATTTAGAATTTCAGCCGAAATCTGATATCAGAATTTTGAAAAATTGGTTATATGAAATGCACATAAATATTTGTGCTGAAAAAACTGAATATATCACATTGAAACAAAAAAAATAATCCAGTTCATTTTACAATAGAGAATACTATAAAACGATCAATTTGTAAAAGATATTTAGGACTCGTTTGACATATATAATGCTTATTTGAAGAAGAACCTCGAAAAACATAGATGAAATTCAAAGGGATTCATTAAAACGAAGCTGAATTGTGAATCTGAAACTAGAACTAATAACGTTATGCACATTTAATCGAAATCAAAATCATCAATAGTTCAACTACGATTAGAACCAGTGAGGCTACGTTTGTTAAGGACCTGACGCTGACATAAAACGTGCTGTCAAATTCTGACATACAGCTTGAATGCAACGACAAAAATCAATTCATTTTCATTCAATGCCTAGAAACGAATCCTTAGTGCAGTTTGGTATCAAATCATCAAATTTGTAGCTAAGTAGGAAAATTTCCACTCGAATCGGACCGTTTCTAGCAATAGGTCTAAATGCAGGTACTTCATTGGTTCAGATCCACAGCCATCAAATTTTCTCTATAATTAGGTTAACGATAAGGCAAGACGTGCTTTGCTATGCAATGGTTCCTTCAAGCAATAAAAGCCAAATGTCTAGCAGAACAAATGTCACTGTTTTGTAAAGGTTATTATGGTGAAACACTGATCTATCTATACCGAACATCTCATTAAGACTATTATAAGAGAAGAGAATCATTTTTCGCGTTTTTTTTATATGCAGAATCACACGGAAGGAGAGCCCTGTAATGTTCAAAGAACACGGCGTGAATCAAGGGACAGGAGATACGAATCAACATTTACTTTGAATTTCTGAAGGTTGTTAGCCTCATGAAAAACCTCTCTCGGCAAGGAGTTCCAAAGCCCAGCTGTTCTATTGAAAAAGATCCCTGAGCAAAAGAGGTTCGATAGGTCTCCGAATTCACAACAAAGGGGTGAGAATTCTGTACTTCTCGAGTCATCCGTGTAGATTTTGCCAAGCGTGGAACGATTGATAAAAATTCAGAAGAGCACCGACCGTGAAAATATATATAGAAGAGAGACAAGTCTCCGACCCTTCAACGATGCACTAATGGAGTGAAGAAATGAAGAAGAATCACCAGCAAGACGGATGGCCTTTATGATTATTCGCTCACAGACTCGCTCACTTCATTGGAGCATCGTAGAAGGGTCGGAGACTTGTCTCTCTTTATAATATCATATTCATATTCATATTTATTTCAATATGTTTCATACATAACTGTATAATTATAGCAAGTCAAAAGAAAAAAATACAATCATAAAATTTTTAAATATGATAAAAGGTAAATACACATACGTTCGTACACGAACACACATATTAAAAAAAGATAAATTGAATTTGGTCACCTGTAAACATAATGAGTGCATAAAGAACAAAATATCTTCATTATTTTTATTTATTAATCATCTGTAGTTGCATCTCGTTGAAAGAAAAGTCAAAGAATTCGTCGATACTATAGAATGCATTGTTTAATAAAATGGTTTTTATTGTCGCTTTGAAATTCTTGATAGAAGCAGTTTTCAGCTCAGTGGGAAGTTTATTATAAAGTTTCAAGGCTGTGTGATTATTCGGTTGTTGAGTTCTCCCAAGCCTATGGTAGGAAATACTTAATGAATCTTTATTTCTGGTATCATAAGAATGATATGATGAATTTGAGGCTAGGGAATGTTGACCTTCTTTGGCGTGCAATAAACACTGGAGAATGAAAACTGAGGGTAGAGTTAAAATATTAAATTTCTTGAAAAGAGGTTTACAATGTTCCGTAAAACGCGCATGCGCCATAATCCGAACTACTTTTTTTTGTAATTTGAAAATTCTTCCACTATCTGTGGAGTTACCCCAAAGCAGAATCGCATAAGAAAAAACTGCATAAAAGTTACTATAGTAGTTTGATAAAGTGGTCTCGAGTGTGGTAAATTCCACTAGTTTCCTGATCTGATAAATTACTTTATTTAGTTTCACAGCTAATTGTTCAATATGGTTTTTCCAATTCAATTTTGAATCAATCTGAACACCCAATAATTTCACACTACTCAATTTTGTTTGATTTCCAAAAAGTATCTGCTTGGTTTTATTAGTATTCAATTTCAAATTATTCGCTGTGAACCAGTTTGTGGCTTTCGGTAGTGTTTCATGATTACTCCCATCTAGTTCTGAGATATTTTGGCCTATATTTAGAATTGTTGCATCGTCTGCATATAAAATAACCGAATGTGCTTTCAAAAATTTTGGCAAGTCATTAATGAACACTATGAAAAATATCGGTCCCAAGATGGAACCCTGAGGAACCCCTACATCTAAGGAAGAGAAGTTCGATTTTCCACCAGAAGGCAAAACAACTCTTTGCTGCCTTCGGCTCAAATAAGAATTGAACAGTTCGAGTGCTCCACCTCTAACTCCATAAAACTCTAATTTATTCAGAAGATAATCATGTGTCACGCAATCGAAAGCTTTTGATAGATCTAACATGCTAACAGAGCAAAATTTATTTTCGTCCATCACTGTTGTGATTTTTTCTAAAATGGATATCAGTGCTTTGGTTGTTGATTTCTTAGTGCGATAGCCATACTGTTCGCTAGCAAAGAGCTGTTTTCCCTCGAAATAAGAGACAATCCTATGCTTGAGCAAACTTTCATAGATTTTCGAAAAAACAGGCAAAACGGAAATAGGCCTGAACATATTCACATCGCTTTTATTGTTTGTTTTAGGAATAGGAACCAACTTGGCAACCTTCATCTCATCTGGAAATATTTTTTGTTCTAGACATTTATTGAGAATGTAACATAATATAGGTGATAGTTCATTACATACATTATGCTTATATCATAAACATCCCTACTATAAGAGTTCTTCAGATTTCTAATGATGCTAGCAACTTCGTCTTCAGTGGTGGGGGTTATAAAAAAAGATTCACTAGGAGAGGTGTGAGTATGTTTCAGTGCTTGTAAGAAATTTATGTCACATTGGGGAAGTGCGTCCACAATGTTTTTTCCTACATTCACGAAAAATTCGTTGAATTCATGAGCTGATATTTTATATTTATTCGTTTTTTCGAGTTCACCTAGTTGAGAATTTATCAGTTTCCATACAGCTTTAGATTTATTTGTGGAATTTTCTATAAAATCCTTATTAGCTTTGCGTTTTGCCTTATTTATTTCGATTTTGTAATTATATTTCATTTTCTTGTAACATTCAGATACCTCTTGTGAAGGATGACATTTTTTCCAGATATTCAAAGCTTCCAATTGATTTCTCATTTCTCTCAGACCATCGTTATACCAATTTATCTGCTTTTTGTTGTTAGACTTTATATTTTTTCCTGGAAAGTGATCATAGTATATTTCCAAAAAGGTCTGAAAGAAACCAGAGAATAGGATATTCGCATTTTCAAATTCATATAGATTAGTCCAATCAAAATCTGACAGATGCTTTTTGAAACTTGTCAGCCCTTGTTGGGAAATAAGTCGCATTCTTTTACTTACAGGATTTACCCTCCTATGTTCAGATTTATTAATAGTGGCTAAAATGCCAGAGTGGTCAGATAAACAGTAATCCCTGACCTCAACATCAATATTTTCTTCAATATTAGTTATCAAGTTATCAATGCAGGTCCCATTCTTTTTCGATATGCGTGTTGGTTGTGATACAGAGAATTTTAGGTCGAAACCATCGATTATGTCTTTCACGTGTGGCAGAGAGTTTTGAATTTCTTATATCAATGTTAAAGTCACCAGTTATTATAAATCTTTTTTTGCCACAAGAGGTTAACCGCTCAAGCATTATTGAGAATCTTTCAAAAAAGTCATTTATATATTCAGGTATAGGAGATCTGTAAATTGTAATGATCAAAATGTTTGAATCTGACAAATTCACAGCAGTTACCTCAAATATTTTTTCTAGATACAGATCGTCAAATTCTTTGACAACTTTTTTTAAATTATTTTTTGTGTCCACCATGTTCGAATGAAGATCGGCATTGAAAACTACCAATGTCAAAATTTGTTAACAAAGAAAGTGGTACTTCTTGCTTAGGTAACCAGGTCTCGGTAAAACATGAGATATCAAAGTTCATGTCTTCGGCAATGGTTTCAATTTCACCAAGTTTGTTTCTGATACATTGGATATTGCAGTAAAAAATTTTTAGGTTTGAGGAGTCATCAATATGTACCGAGGTACATAATTTGGAATCCTCAAAACCTACGTCGTTTGGACCATCCGCTCGCGTTTGTGTAAAAAACGTGACACGGCAGCGCCACATGGCCATATATTTGGATTCATTGCTTGTTTGAAATTATCACTACTTATCGAAACCTTGAAGGATGAATAAACATCTGGTCTTTTTGAGTTCAGAGTTTCACATTTCATTTCCGGAAAATGTTTTTTGAGGCTTTTACGTAAATTTTCTATAGTGGTTTGTGGACTAATCCTGCAAACATGCAGGTCGATGAATCTAGGCACCCCAATAATTTCCTCTGAGCTGTCTTTGCCAATAATGACATTTCTTCTGCGACCCCTTCTAGTGTCAACTTTCTTCCATTTTTCGTCACTTCCCGATTCACCCTGTTTCTCCAAATTATCCAATATCCTATGAACTTCTGAATCACGGAGTTTTCATATATTTGAAAATTTCATATACCGTGATCGATACTGACACTAGATTACGAAGTATAACTGGCAAAACACATGAAAAAAGTATAATCCAAAAGAACAATCCTTCCGAAGAAAATGGCGTATTCCCCGTCACAATCTAGACTCTAGATTATGGCGGAAGCGAATTATTTATATATTTGGCGGTGCGAATTATTTATATTTGGCGAAGGAATATTGCTATATTTGACAAAATAACATTACAGATTTACTCAAATTAACAAATTGGAAGACCATCTATCCAAATAGCTGAATAGCTGAGAAATCAAATGTTTGATTAAGTGAGGTAACTGTAATAGATCAGGAAATAGAGAAAAATGTAAGTCTGATTTTTTCTTCAAATATTGTGCTTTTCGACATATCTAATCCTATGTATTAGGAGGGAACATCAAAAAACCGTCTACGATGTGGATCAGCATCCAAGCATGGACAAGCTTTCACTCCTTGATCCGAGCTTGGAATCACACTTTCAAAGGTTAGACCTCGTAAATCCTCAGCTATGTTTCGACATTTAAAGGTTGACGTTTGCAGGGAGATGTTAGTTAGTTAATGGTAAACCACATTTTGAACTCATTTGAATGCAGATATTTGTGAACCAAGGCGATTTTTGGGCGTTAGCTGCTTTCTGGTGAAGTTTTCACGGGAAAAATGTATTTCACTGTAGCTATCATAATGATTTATTCATTATCAGAGTAGAAGACTTACAAATTATTTGGTATACATTTCAGAAAGAAAAAGTTACAAATTATAAAATGATATATAACAAATGCAGAACAATCAACAAAGTAACAGACAATAATTTCACTAGTGGTGAAAAAGTAAAATTATGAACAATAAAAATTTCATAGAACTCATTTTTTCTACATTTTTTTTTCCATCGGACTAATATAAAAGTTTTCAGCTCTCTTCTGAATTATTTGAGAGAAAGTTCATTTTTCACGTACGGTAGATAATCTGGATTATTGAACATTTTCAGCGCTATATAATCAAAATTTATCTATCTGTCCCAATGTTTTTTATTCCTTCTGGGACCAGCAAACCTATTTTTTATATTGTACGAATAGGTTAGTACTTCCAATGTTTCCTTATTGAGATATTGCCTAATACATACTTTAAAACTATAAAGTTGCCTAGAATCCATTACTTAATTGGTTATTTGTGGCCTACGACACAGCTACTCAACAATGCAAAATTTAAGATAACTCAAGAATTCCACAACAGGTTTCAGTATGGAATAACCGAGTTCTGGACGAATCCCGCGATCGAAGTTTGGTTAATATGCAACTGAATAACTGTCTACAATGATTTCTATACACGAAGTCAACAAATTGATTCTTCAACTGAACGATTCAGTAGGACCCACCCAACAAAATCCCTTCTTTTCGTCGATGTTACATCCTTGGCACGCCCATGTCCCACAGCCGCACACTACAAAGAAATGCGAAGACTAGTTTCCTACTCGTTTTGGGTCATTTAGTAGATAAACGTCACGGAATGGACTTGTCTTAACGGCACCTTACGGTCCCTTAGCGTAGCCCGCCTAAACGATACTTAAGTCGACCGATCCCTGATAGAAATACTGCGCACTTTCAGATAGGAGAATCGCCAATTGAGGACGAACGGGCCCTTTCTTTCGAGGGCGAGCTGATAATTATTTCAGTAATCTGAGCGAGACCATCAGGGTTGACATCAAGAATACTGAAAGGACTTAATTGGAGGGCTGAGAAGGAATTGGAGAAACAATATAAGTTTGAACAACGTGAGTGGGTATTGGTAATGGTTCCAGATTCAAACAAAAGAGTGGATATGATAGTCGTACCGCATTATGCTCAATTCTTGAAGTGCGATGTGAACAATCCACAATTGTACAGTTATTTTTTTACTCACCAAGAAAACTACGAAACTCTCAACGAGGGCCATGTTTCCCTTGTAGACTTGGCGAGTTGAACCTAGGGATGAATCCGCGTATGACTTTTCTTAGATCGCAGTTCAACACTTTCATATTGCTTCAAATTATTCTTTCAGGATTGAAATGAGTTTGCATGACTCAAGAATCAGGTCCGTGAACGACATTTGGCTGTTATGTGAAATAAAGAAGTTAGTGACGGTAAATATGAATCTGCAAGTGAACACAAAAATTTGGCGAAAAAATTATATTTATTATATTTTATTCTACGAATAACTTATGGAATTGGCCGATATTCGTTGAAAATCCGTGATAACTGGATTAAATAGTAGATTATACCACGAGTCAATAATGATAGCTATTATTCCCTAGGAATTTTTACGAACTGAGCTGCGTCAGCGGCGGGGGAGTAATATTTCGAGGGAATAATAATCATTATTGCGAGTAGTATACTCTACTTCATTTATGAATAATTTATTAATCAAATAAATGATTTTTCGGTTTCAATCATCTCAAAACGAATACAGAAACACTATATGCGTTTGACACTGACACTTTGGAATTTGGTTATATCGTTTCCATGGTAATGTTCATTTCGAGAAATTTTTGTGATAGGATTACAAGAGGGAAAAAGACTATCTCTATTAATCCCCCGCCATTATTCCCTATGAGAATAATATATGGCATTATACTGCAGAAACCATGTATAATACTTACATTATGTATGAGTCGTAAATAACAATAATATATTATAATAATAATAACAATTTATTGCGTGATTCTCACGAGAAAGTTTACAAAACCGCTACAAGTGCATACTTTCCAAAAGCTGCACAATATGCGATAAACCCCTGCTGCTGACAGTGGGTCTCTTTTGGCCTTAGCCGACCTGAGGCTTTGTTGTATCTTCTTGGTGGGTTTGAAAACCTTTTAAATCTTGTATTTCCCCAAGAGTTTTCCAATTCTGTCTGTGATTTTCGGGTCACTTGAAGATGGTCCAGTTCTTTCTCTGGAGGAAGAATTTGGACCATCTTCAAGTGACCTTGAGATCTATTGGATACAGTGTACTCGAGATCAACACGGCCATGTAACTGAAAAGTTCCACAGTTCAAAACAGGGAAGGAACACATCGGTATCGCCAAAAGAAAGATCTATGGGAACAAGGCTAAAATAGCATGAAAGAAACTACAGACTAGGGAAAACTGACAGGTCGGCTGTAGCGGAACACGCACTAAAGTAATTAGCACTCCAAACTACCTGAATCCATATGAATATGCTTTAGGAAGTCGTAATACCCAGTCATCGGAGCTCAAGATGTATGAGCCTCTGGAGAAGCTAGCCACTTGCGCGAAAAAATTTCAAAAAACGACGGCCTTCAAACCCGAACAAAAGTGGTGATACTGTAAAAAATATAGTTGTTTCCGAAGGATCGTTTTACAAGTGAGAAATCATCCTAATAAACTATAAATATACATTGTGTTTCATTAACTGAGTCACAAATGGGAATTTTCGTTTTTTAAATTCCAATACTGCTGAAAGTTAATGCATGTTCGATAACCATATTGGATAAGACTAACAATAGCTTCAAGTCAGATAGTAAACAGCATGTCATTACATACTGAAATCGTTCTGGAATCAAGCATCTTTATCTCGAGAAATACAACACAGAAAATGTATCTAGCATTGATTTTTTTTTAGGTTAAGTGGAAGAGCAGTGTAGCATTTGCTTGAAAGTGGTTGACAATGTTCCTTGCTGAATGGTAATGGTTCGAGCTTCCATTGTCTATATTTTTAACTCTATCGAAACCTGTTGCTGAGAGCGGAAGGATTAAAATGCAAATCAAGTGAGAAAAATTAAATCAAAATCAAATTTTTGGTCAATAATGAAATTAGGGATTGATTGATCGAAGACAACAGTATTTTCTTTGATCAATCAATCCCTAATTTCATTATTGACCAAAAATCTGATTTTGATTTGATTTTTCTCACTTGATTTGCATTTTAATCATTCCGCTCTTAGCAACAGGTTTCAAATGAGTTGAAAATATAGACAATGGAAGTCCGAACCATTACTATTCAACAGTGCAGCAGTTATTCACCTAACTGCAAAAACTGAACTTTCCCTTTTATTATGTCCGATTATTTGAATTATTTTTATAATTTTTTTTTGTATTCGTATATGGATATGATAATGAAGACTTTCATTATTATTATTATTACTGCCATAGACCTTATAAAATAACTAGACCAGCTGTGACGTGGCTTTCCCATTCAAAATGTATTCAACTCAGTGCGGAATACATTAAGGAGAGAGGAGTTGTGTAGGATAGATTCTTGGTTGGCAAATGACGTCATCATTATGCTCATTTCCATGCAGATCGAAATTTAGAAACAGTTTAGACCTCCGGAAAAATATCCACTCGAAAAAAAAATTTTGATATTTCATATATTCAATATTTTCAAGCAAGAAATGAGACTTTTTGTAGACTTTTTTTACCGGACGACAAACTAATATTATTTTTACTCGACGTGCGTTTCGCTAACAAGGTTAGCACTTCCCCGACAAGAAAACTGATACTGAATCTGAACACTAGGGTTAGTTTTTTATATATGTTACAATCTGAGGTATTGCATGAACTACCTGTAAAACTTCTTTATTGGTCCGATATGGACCTCGTCTTTCAACTACTAATTATTTCAATTGGTTTCTCAACAAGATACTGAAGAACGGTTTGCAAGGGATAGGTCCAAATAACACTAAACTACTTTTATTACAACTCTTCATCACAACACAATACACTACAATCACTTAAATGCTCCACTAACTTTCCAACGCTCGGTACTAACACTCTCTGTAATAGAAATTCTCTACTTCCACTTCTTACTTAGCAACTTAGCAATACCACAACTCTCTCCACTAAGCTCCGAATAACTATCTGAATAACTCTGCTAACTCTCTCTGCGAATATACTGTCCCCTCCGCGATGAAGTGTCTCCTTATATACCTGCGTACGTCTATGGAGAATCTTCGAGAGAGGCCTCGATGATGTGTATCGAATTCTCCACGCGAATCAACAGTTCCTGGAAAAATGACGTTCGCTCTTCGACCCCTCATATTATTCTGCGTTTATGAGCGACAGAGCCGGCGCTAGGAGATTTCTTAACGGTATTAATTTGGTGTTAAATTATTTGATGTCTACACAAAGTTTCAACTTTCACATCAAAGGATCCAATGTCTTCGTTTTTTCAGAAATAAGACGTTACCGGTATATTAGTCATATTGCTATCCACAGCATTGCATCTTTCTCTAGTCTGAGAATCGATTATCTCTCTCGTTGACCCAGTCCAAGTATTTTATGACGTCTATGATCACTGCCCAGCAGCGCCACCGTGATCAACAAAACGGAACGGCGAGTGTGTCGAAGAAATCGTCAGCGCTCCTTAGCCGGGAACGATTCAATTTGCCGGTCCCTTGGCCACCGCCGGCGGCGGCGAGCTCCTCATTAGACGGTCCATTACGCTCCCGGAAACAAATTACATTGAACGCCTCACTTGAAAAATGGCCTTATGATAATGTACGCTATAAAAGTCGCGTTCGAATACGGCGCGGCGGCTGGATTTTTCTGAATCGCCCTTCTAGACACAACCCCGTTACATTTTCTCAGGGGCTCGAATGACCCAGCATGAATCATGTTCAGGACGATACTGTTGTATGTAACAATAACTTCTAGCTTCTAGTACAATTGGCTGGATACAGGAGAAAACTGAATTATATTCTCAAGAATGAAAAGTCAGTACCAAATATTTTTATAAGGTAATTTTCAGTATTTTTGACCCTGAAAAACTAATCACGATGAACACAGTGACGTGCAAAAAAAATGATAACAAACGCTATTATGAGTTTTTTTTAAATAATTCAAAAAAATATTTGGTCGTAACTTCCCATTGTTGTTTGCTTGAAAGTGGTTGACAATGTTCCTTGCTGAATGGTAATGGTTCGGACTTCCATTGTCTATATTTTTACCTCTATTGAAACCTGTTGCTAGGAAAGGAAAGATTAAAATACAAATCAAGTGAGAAAAAATCAAATCAAAATCAAATTTTTTGGTCAATGATGAAATTAGGGATTGATTGATCAAAAAAAATACTGTTGTTACAAAAAATCGAGATTTCGAATATGAAATATAAGTCAAAAAAAAATTATTTAAATAACGAAATGAATGAAATAATATTGTGACAAGAAAATTGAGGTATCGAATATGAAATACTAGTCAAAAAATGTAAATAAAGAAACTGAATATAATATTTTGAAAAAATGTTGAAACCAAGTTTCAAGTTAAGTTTACTCACGACGTTTCGATTGCTGGTATCCGCAATCACTCGAAGACGGATACCAGCAACCGAAACGTCGTGAGTAAACTCAAATAGAAACTTGGTTTCAACATTTTTTCAAAATATTCCATTTAATTTCTTTATTTACATTTTTTGACTAGTATTTCATATTCGATACCTCAATTTTCTTGTCACAATATTATTTCATTCATTTCGTTATTTAAATATTTTTTTTTGACTTATATTTCATATTCGAAATCTCGATTTTTAGTAACAACAGTATTTTCTTTGATCAATCAATCCCTAATTTCATCAATGACCAAAAAATTTAATTTTGATTTGATTTTCTCACTTGATTTGTATTTTAATCCTTCCGTTCTTAGCAACAGGTTTCAATAGAGTTAAAAATATAGACAATGGAAGTCCGAACCATTACCATTCCCATTGTTGGTTAGGAAATTTCAATTTTTCCTGTATTTAGTCAATTGTCCCGCTAAAATGTGATGCCATAGTGCTGAAAGTTATTGTTCCATATAGCAGCATCATTCTGAACTTGACTCATATTGGGACATTCGACCAAGTGAAAAAGTGGGCTGTCCATTTACAACGCATGCAATTAAATAACGGAGATTGCAGAATGTGGGGTACATTCAAAAACAACTTTTTGTAGCTCATGCTTATTTCTCTGGGTAGAAGAAAGTTATGCGGAAGTGATTTATGGCTTTTTCTTCTGAGTCAATGCAAAACAGATACAAAACTTCTGTTTCAAAAGTAACATCAAAAATTCAGCAAATACTTTTTGTTGATACGTGTATATTTTTTAAAGACGTTTGAGTAATTCACAAAAAGGAAGAAAGAGAGTAGTAGAGAGCTGAAAATATAATTCATCAGGATAACTTTTCATTCTCGAAGCCAAACAAGGTTGTTTCACTCAGAAAAAAATATCCCTTGAGTTCAATATAGTGGACATATGAGTAAATTATAGAAGTCTGACTATAGTCGGGCCGTTCAAGAGAATTCAAGGACGCGTGAACAGTGAATGCCTGCATAGCCACGCCTTCTAAACTGAAATAAATGAAGAACTGTTTACACTGTACTGTACTGTACTCATTTGTGCTTTGTATTTACGTGTGTTACGTTAATTAAATAATATGGATGGAAACACTCTTTCACTTCCAAGAAAAAGATAAAAAAAAGACATTTAACTGTAGAGGAAGGTGTAATAATGAACACTTATAAAAAAACATCCCAAGAGTTGATGGGAGAACGACGCGGCGACGTTTTCGTTGAGTGGTGTATATCGGACTTGTAACATTGGGGAGAGGAACATTCAAAGAGTGCGTGCCGTTCACGTGATCATTCTATCTTTTCAGCGGCTACACTATAGGTGTATAGGTACACCAAACATTATAGAAGAAGTATACGTTCGATTCATATTTCGAGTAGAAAGAGAAGTAGATTTTTCAGATAGTCTCTTTACCCCTTTTTGTAAAAGCCTTTAAAGTCTATAAATTATATACACATATCAACAGAGGGTGTTTGTTTTATAGAAATTTCGTATTCTTTTTGCAATAACTCGAAGGTGAAAAAGCAAAAAAATCACTTCTAATAGGTCCTTTTACATTTCATACAAGCCGTTACCTAGCATTGCCTTCGAAAGAAAAGAAAGCATTTACAATGGTTCCCGAACAAAAATCCTTCGTTTAGGAAGGATTCAATAATTAATACATAATCCATTATAGCTCATGGATGCTTCGAACACAAGGAATTTTCTGAATATTTTGCAACAGCAGAAAAACTGATAACTGATAGAATACGCAATATTGTTCTTTCCCAAATATATACCTAGACACCCAGGTTCTTTTTTTCCTTTGTCCTCTTACAAAGGTTTCGATATGTTTGGCTTGAATTTGACTCCTTACCACCCGCAACATACAAAAATCATTGTTAACCTTATTCAAACCAAAACATTTTACAAATCACAATTTATTCAAACTTGTAATTAACACAACATCGATAACTACTGACAACAACTGAGTAACGAAGGCTTTTTATTATTCTATCCTTCTGCTCCTCCTCCTTCTCCTCCTCCGTTTCGTTTGTCCCTCATATAAGGTATGTGATAGATAGTAGCAAACGGAAACGATAAGTACAGGAAGACTTGAAGTAAGCCGTGAAACATCAGCTGTCTCGTAGTCATTCTGATTCTCGGAGCCCCTGATATGCAGTTGCATTCTCTTCGCATCTGAAACATAACTATTCGTCCTTCGATTAGACAGGATATTCCGAAGGGACAAATTGATCAGAAGCGCACACATATTCCCTTGATGTTTTTCACAATCCATATTCCCATGCAAAATTCGTCTTTTGATTTTCATTTCAACAGCTCTTTGAAAATAGTCATATATAACGTCATATGCCGCCATATTTGATTGGGAAAATGGCTCCTACACCGCCTTTTTCAATAATTATATGTTCTACTGAAAGGTACAGACAAATATACTAAAGTGTTTCATTTGAAATGTTGGACTGTTGTCGCACCGGAAGTGATGTGCAATTGTTTTATCGTTGAAAATATCAGCCTCAATGAACTATACTCCCATAATTCCAAATATCAAATTTCTAACTCAACCAACAAAAGAATGGAGTCGTGTTAATCGATTTCGCGTTGTAACCCGGTATACCTACTGAGAGTACGACATTGTATAAACATTGCTATATACTATTGTTGGGAATTTTTACAATTTTCAAAGCGACAATAAAAGTTGAAAAATTGGTGGAGTCGCCGGGAAGATTATCAGTCTTTGTTGTTATTACTCGGCTTCGGGGGCACTGCTTTTTTCAATCAATCTGTCAAGCAAGACGTAATATTATGTATAAGGGGCATCACTATCCTCAATCATTGTCTCTATAAACAATGCCTAAGTATAACAGTATAACTGTACAACAGTAAATTATGTTTTCAGCGTTTTTCTGAAATTGAAGTAAAAGATACCTACTTATTGTCAATGAATAAACATGAATTGAGAAAAACGCCAAAAACATACTGTAATAACTCGTATAATACAATGGGTGAGTTATTATCTTCTTAGAGGACTCTGTTTGCTCCTAAATATTTATCTGTTTTCGTTTGTTTTATACCTTTAAGGACTTTGAAACGAAAAATATTCAATATTATTATTCATTCAACGATATTATAAAACTCGTCTTTCTACGAAATAATTGAATGTGATACAAATGACATCAACCATTACTTGAATAGGAAATCTTTTAATTACAATTATTAACAGTAGGATATTGTATGTTTACGATTGATTAATGATCCGAGTTTAAGTACATAAATTTCATTCTTCCAAACCGCCTAGTCACATGAAAAACAAAACCTTCCCTTGCAACTACACCAACTCTTCGACCCCTTCAAATTGAAAAGTTGTTGAAGATAACAAAATGGATATTATGGCTATAATATAGTCTCTGCATCTAACTCTAGCTCAAAAGTTCGAAATCGAGAAATTTTCTTTTTTTGAAGTAAATTTCTTTTTCAACGGGTATCCCAGATTTCAAGGAAACCCCTCAAAAGTGGAATCCGAACCACTTTGGATACGTGACCGCACAGCAAATAACGAATTTGAAAAATTCTGGTACTAGCAGGCGAAATAGTGGTCCTAAAAATATGATATAGGTCTATTCGATTCGGTATCCTGTCTTAAAAAATGTGCAGAAAAGTACTATCCACCAGGACACTATTTCGATACTTATTAACAAATTATTCTGGCAAAAGAGTGGTAAGGTCTTCACCGCGTAAATTATCGTTATACGTTAAATGATTGTTCAACTAGTGAATATCGATTTGAGAATATAAATGTAGGTACTGATATTTTGCCACAAAACTATCAGAAATTTCATAAGTTGTCAAACTATATGTACTATGACATCATAGACATTACAACTAATGGACTGGCCTTCATGACAGTTTTCCATATAACACGATGCGGAATACATTGAAGAGAGAAAGGATATGCACATTGAACTGATATTGTGAAGGACAGAATGATAATTCTATTCTTGAATTACTCTATCCTTCTTAACCTCTTTCTTTCTCAATCTGCTACATTGAGGAAGAAGTTCGCTTATAGGTTATATACATACTTGAAATATTCTATCTTGCTCATTTTGCAATCCTCTGCTCTCTCTTATGGCAAGTCCATTAGTTGCAATGTCTATGTATGACTTACACATTTCCATAGCGACCAACCATTCCAACACTTGCAATTTCTTTAAAATTTTATTTTAATTCATCAGTACAGTAAAATTAAAAAGATTGTGAGAATTGTAATAATTTTCACAAACAATATCTTACATTGATCATTATAAACAATCGGAGGAAAAATTATGTTCAACTCGGCAGCAAAGTTGACTGCCTCAGATGAATTCCTAGCCTCTCTACGCTCGGCTATGAACTATCAGCCGCGGCAGTCAATCTACTAATTTGCTGCCTAGTAAAACAAATAACTATAAACGTCTTCTCTCAACCATTTTTTATACAAAAGAAAAGAGCGATGATGAAGCGAGTAAAAAAAACAACAAGCTAGTTTGAATTTCCAAAATACGTTTGTCGCTATATGATATAATGATTTTGACAAAATGGTTAAGGCTTTCGCGGCCGAGGTTTTTAGTAAAAGAACTTTTCTTCTTCGGGTTTGAAGCCCGTCGTTGTTTGGAATTTCTTCGTAACATTTCGCTAGCGCGAGTGGCCAGCTTCTTCAGAAGCTTTCTCATTTCCGAAATTAGTAAGCCTCTGAAGGAGCTGGCCACTCGCGCTAGCGAAACGTTAGGAAGAAATTCCAAAGAACGACGGCCTTCAAACCCGAAGGAAAAGTAGTTATAATGATTTTATTTCTGTGAGAAACATTGGAGATTCCATTCGAACAAGTAGAAGGATGGGGGGTGTCTTTCAAGGGATTCAACCAAGAACGGGGCATTTTGAGTGTGATGTGGAAGTCCATTTGATTTTCCACATGATGCTACTTTGTTTAATGTTCCGCTCTTTCAATAAACAAGATATCGCTCCCTGCGAAAATTCTGGTACTCCTGGTATTTACCGCGATATGATCTCTGAATTCAGAAGGGGTTTTCCTTTTCGTGCGAACCTGAAGATATATTAAATTATTTTTATACCAAGCATTCAATCGAATCGATTTTGTTTCTTAGACAACTAATCTCGGATCACTTGAACCACAGTTGAATTTAGTTTCAACAATATGGCCTTGAGAACGAGTTGTACAAACTCTGGTTTAACTAAACCTAGATCAGTTGTCAAGCAACAAAATATTCGATTGGCTAATGCCATTGTTTAAAGACTAGAATGCTTATAGCAATACTGAACAAAGTTCACTCAAACTGTGTATAAACACCTAGAAATTTGATTTGAACTGGGCTGAAAATGATATCATCCTCCCAATGTATTGAGAGATTTGATCAAATATATAGGGCTGTCCAAATATGAATCCAATCCCCGCATTTTCAGGAGATCATACAGTGATAATGAGATGACCAAAATACCTGTGCAAGGTGTGATTTTTTTTTAAACTCGGATAACGTTTGATTATCAGGAAATTGTATGAAATAATGACCCGGATCTTCTCCGCAGACAGTGATTTCACGACAGCCGAGGCTTGGAATGAATGCTGCATAAATTCATCTCAAAATATATATATATTTCAAGGCGGATTCAATCAAACTAACTCAACTTATAAATAACTCAACAATTCTCAAGTGACAGATAAAACATGAGAATTTCCATTTAAGTTAAATTAAGTTAATCATGAGCTCTTGATTCATAAACTTCACTTATACGGGCCAACAATGAAGTGGCTCAAGAGCTATCTCTCAGAAAGAACGCAAATTGTCAGGGTCAATCATTACTATTCTCATACCATCGCAGTTACCTCGGTTGTTCCACAAGGGTCACATTTGAGACCACTGTTGTTTAACCTTTCAATCAATGATCTGACACACTCTTTCCAAGTAAGAGAAACTTTGCTATTCGCCGACGAAAATGTTTCAAAATAATCAAAAGCGAAGCTGTTACATATTGAGTCTTCAAAACGATATCGATCGTCTATCAAACTGGTGTACGCTAAATGGTATGTGTTTGTTGCATCCAAATGCCATATTCTGCGCTTTCGTCGAACTCATCACCCAATCACCTTCGAATATAGTATAAATAATCAGGCCTAACATTCTGCTTCTAAAACCAAGGATCCAGGTGTTATCCTTGACTCCACCCTTAGCTACAAATCACACATTTCCACTACAATTCAGAAATCTAGAAGAACCACCAGTGATTTTACTAACATTACTGCTATTAAAACCCTTTATTTCTCCCTGGTTAGATCACATCTCGATTATTGTTCCACAGTTTGGTCTCCACATTACGTTACACATAAATTGAAGCTCGAGGCTGTTCAGCACAATTTTCTGAGATATATTGCCAGTAAGATGCGTGTATACTATGACTTTGCTACATTATAACGCATACTGAACTTACCTTCTCTTGAGTTACGCAGAAAACAGAGACTTAATACTTATGTTTAAAATTATCAACGGACTATGTATCAGCCCCGACCTTCTCTCCAAAATATCTCTATTTGTCCCCAGTCCTTCAACTAGGCATGTTCAAACCTTTCATGTTTCTTTTCACATATTCAGTAACTCATACTACAGTTTTTTTCCCAGAGCTCTTCGACTAGCTAACTCCTTGGATGACCTCCAACTTTTTAATATATCAGTTTCCCACTTCAAAAGTCATATTTTTGACCTAGCTCTGTGATACTTTCGTCTTGAGTTTTTGTATTGTGTTCAGCGTTACTAGACCTGCATGTTAATTTTTCTAAATTGATATTAATGTTATCCCACTCATTTGTAACTGTAACATTCATATAACCTACTTTATTTTATCGACTACATTCGTAGCACTGTAATATTGTTAACTGAATAGGGCCTGCCCGTGAATAAATAAATAAATAAATGAATGAATGAATGAATAAATAAATAAGTTTAAGTTGATAAGTTATTCATAAGTTAAGTTGGCTTGCTTTTTTTATATGCAGATTCACACGAAAGGGAAGCCCTGTAATGTTGAAAGAACACCGTATCGAACCTACATTAATAAATTTATAAGTATGTAGGTAGATGCAGCTTCTCTATTTCATCTTAGCACGGAAATGATGTCGTATTGCGCAGTGCGGGACAATTTGAACTCTACTGTCATGTGAGCAACCGAATATGGAACAAATGTTCGTGACAAGTTGGATTGGATGAGATGTACCTATATACAAAAACATACTACTATACATATTCTTATAAATAGTTAAAATCATAATATATGATAATTAAATCACATGCACTTACTGAATTCGTTGATGAGACTGTTTCTGCTACCAATGAATAATCTAATCCCAGATCTGAAGGAACTGAAGAAAGAATGAAAAAGTTTTGAAATGTTGACTGATGATCGCAATGACAACAAACAAAATTAATTGTCAAGGTACTGTTGTCATTAATCCTCACTCGATTGCTATATATGCATCATTTTTTCAAAGATTTTTTCCTTATTCGTAAAACGTCATTTATTTTGACATACCAACTTAAAATTCGGAAAGAGCCCCATGCCGTTCTAACTTTTTGCACCATATTATATGATCGTAATTCAATAATAGTACCTACTCCTACTAATAACTTTCGCACGGATCGCAGCGACGCTAAACTTGAACCATCGCAAAAATTCGATAGTTATTTATTATACAAAGGAAAAAAGTATTAGATTTTTCAGCTCGAGGTTGTGTTGGGAGCTAAAATCTAATATTTCTTCCGTGTATAATACACAATTTTTTTCTGTGACAGGAAAAACGATGATTTATTAATATTGAAAAAAAATACAATTTCAACACAAGAAAATTCGACTGTTGTACCGAATAGTTCAAGGAACATACCATTCATGCGATGCACTTTTAAGCATTGTACTTTTGGTATAAAGGAAATGTAACTTTTGTATAAGAAAATATTCTATAACAATGGCTGCGTCTAACAGAATACAGCGGTTGAACCCGCTTCGAATCATTTGACATTTCACCATGGAAAACTGTCAAATTTTATGCAGTGGCTTTAAGCGCTGTAAGCTGTTAGTCGCAGCCAGTGTTTATTATATTCACCTATTCTCGGTAGTGTAGAGTGTAGAGGTGATCACATTTGCCTTTCAAGCAGAAGAACGAGCTTCGATTTCCCGCCGGGCCACCGTGCTGGGCAATCGCACGTTAAAAGTTAAGGCCTCGTTGATCCATTGCTCGCACAAGTTTTTACTTTTGAGGGTTGACGTTCGTCAGCTGGTTTACGGAAACGAACAATTCAACAATCGTCACAATCACAATAGTGTTATTTCGGTACCAGAAATAGTGCATATTTCAATCATTCACCAAATTCATTGTCATTTTTTTTAGAAATCTTGGAGTAGAAATCTTCGAGTAGAAACTATAAACCGCAGTCCTTTCGTTCTTGTGCCATTAGGCCATGATGCCATGAAGTGAAGTACGCAGTACGCACTACTTCTACTTCCGTACTTCGTCAAAGAGTAGGGGTAGGGGTTCGTAGAACATATTCAGGATTTTCAGGATTCAGGGCAATGCTATTCACTAAGCAGAGTTGTTATGGATAGCGACTAAGAACTAAGAATTGTCGTTATGTTCAAGGTCAGTTGCTAAGCGCGAAATTGGTATTGGTATTCACTTTTCAAGTTGCTAGTTGCTACTATAATGATCAGTTGCTGTGAGTAGTGGTTCAGACAACTGCTTTTATAGATATCTTGTTAAGGAAAAACAGCTTACCTTACCACCGTCATCTTTGACTTCGTACTTCTGTTTTCTGCGTTGACGATTGACGTAAAATATGCTAATATGTCAATGTCAATGGTTTTCTGTTTGATATTTTTGAGGTTATGTGATTCATCCGAAAATGAAAACAAGAGAATGATTATTAAAAATTCTGTATTATTATTGAAGTCTCAAACTGGCGGAGGCTCCACAGATAAATATCAACAATTATTGGATGCTGCTGGTTACATAGTGAATCAAGTGAACACATTGGTATTCGAATTCAAAAACATAGACACCCTTAAAGAGAAACTGGAAGATGAAATCAAATATGAGGGAATAATTTTCTCAAGCCCTCGTTGTGTGGAAGCCGTTATTTTGGCTAAAAGTGAAAAGGAACAGCTGAAAACTTGGAGATCCAAACATAACTTTTCTGTAGGAGAAGCTACATTCAAGGATGCCTTCGATAAACTTGGTTTGGAATGCGAAGGCAAAGAATCAGGAAATGCTTTAAATCTATCCAAAGTTATATCGCAAAGTAGGTTCGTTTGGTATGTTGATACAACATTTTTGACATACATGCATACTTGTACATACGTATTGTATTCCGATCTTTCAGATAAGTCTCTATATACGAAACCTTTTTTATTTCCACATGGCAACCTGAAGACTGACACATTACAGATAGAGCTTGAGAAGAATAAATTGTCTTTGGAGGGAGTTTTAGTTTATGATACTCTACCAAACCCTAAAATACAAGAGGAAATAGATGAAGTGACCAACAATTTCAGTAACATCCCAGAATTTATAGTTTTCTTCAGTCCTTCTGGATTCCATAGTTCTATCGAACATCTCAGGAAAATACCTGATTTTTCCCAAGCAAAGGTGACTATTGTAAACTTAATTTTGATGAAAAATCCTGAACAAAAAATCCCATGTCACTTGATGATATAATAGACTAGAGGTAACTGCATGAAAAATCAAATATGAGATATGAGGTGGAAGATCAATCCCTAGGAAGATTATATAATTATTGTAGAGCACAAAATCAGCATTCCGCCAATTCAGACTGGGTTTGAACTGGATTGAAACTGTATCTTTTTTTTATCATATAGAAATTGAGTGTTTCACCTCGAAAATTCGGTGTACAAAATTCAGTAAAAATCTTGTTGATATTCATGAAATCCATGTTGAAATCCAGAAATCCCACCTGAAATACACTAAAAATCCTGATTTGGTGTACAAATTTTACAGAAGTGAAACACCCCTCGTTGGAAATACTCGTAACTCTCATACCAATTATGTTTTGAAAAATATTTTTTTTTTATTTTGATTTCCAAATCGCCTATTTTACAACAGATGGTAAAAAAAATACATTTTCTGATTTTTTTCTAATTGTTCAGGCTCGTGTGCTACCTTCAACTGATAATTTTTTGGAAGAAT
Organism: Zygogramma bicolorata; assembly: GCA_032362365.1. Classification (NCBI taxonomy): domain Eukaryota; kingdom Metazoa; phylum Arthropoda; class Insecta; order Coleoptera; family Chrysomelidae; genus Zygogramma; species Zygogramma bicolorata. The sequence goes on along the minus strand of JAVJAQ010006102.1, from coordinate 4,985,287 downwards.
ACTGAAGTTGAATTATCAGAATTTTTTCTCCTCCAGTAGTCACACCAGAAAATTTCAAAAAGGATAAGCTTGTTTGAAAAAATATCCAGTTTGAAAGTTATAGCTATTTCAATTTTTAAATTTCCCTTAGTCATATACAAGGTATTCCTTAGCTTATATTCAAGGGAGATAAAAAAACTCTTTCCTGTCCTAAACATCCTAACTTTTGATATATAGTGTGGTAAAGTTTAAAAGAACAGTTTTTTTTAATGGTAAGAGATAATATTGTAGACATCTGCATCTCAAGATGCATTTTATCATGAACAAAAATTTTCATTTTCTCCAACATTGGCGTCCGTACGGGTTTGGTATTAAATATTTTTCTAAAAAATCCCCATCAGTTTTTGAACAAATTCGATCTCTAGGTTCTTTGTCAGACGCGTGGTTTTAGCTTGATACAAATATTGTGCTTCGACTGGTAGCAAATTATGGGATCAGATTCATTCCAAATTGAAAGAGAATTCAAAAAATAGTTGTTGGTGTTACAAATCATCGAACGTTTTTTTGAGCTTTTTGAGTTACTATTAAAAAACTGATTATATTTGGAAATTTTACCACCCTGTATCTCAAAAGTTAGGACGATTAGGACATCCATTCTCAGGATTTTTTTTTTAAATGAATATTAGCATGTCTCTAAGGAGCACCCTGTAGATTTTTCCTTTAAACTTCATTTTTTTAAGGCATACTGATTATGAATGTGAAAATGATTCTCATTCAGACTATGCACTGATAGTATTGAAAAGTCATAAAAAAAAATCTACGAAAACAAGGGAATTCAACCTCTTTGAGCGCTCACCTCAGCTTTAATTTCCCAATCTGAAGTGGAAGAATGAGGATTCTTCCTAGCAATGAATCTTCCTTATAGCTTTTTTTCGACTTTTTATGTAGCTATCTCAACTGAGTATTTCACAACTTATATTACTAATGTTAACCACATATACTCTTTGATATGAGAAGCCGATTACACAAAAAATAATGAAACTCCCACAAAAAACAAGATCAAAAATGAAAATGTTCAAGGGTATTCGTCATTGAAGGTTGTCAGATGAGGTTTAAAACAACAATATATGAATTTGACGGACCCAAGCTTGCGTTGAATCTAATGGAGCTCCTTTCCTCTCAATTAAAGCTTGTTTCCTGTTAGACTTTCATTATATTTTTTTGAGTGAACAACTTCTTTATGTAACACTGTATATGTGGTTGACATTTGTTGAATAAGTTGTGAAAATCTCTGTTTAATAACCTTTTTACGTTAGTTTCAAATCAAAATAGTGGCAATATTTTTACATTGCTGTTTCCGAGTTGATTCATGTAAAAAAATGTAACCAGAAAATAACTCATTTACATTATTTTTGTTTTGTAGATCGTTGCAATTGGTCCAGTCACAGAATCAGCTATTAAAGAGAAAGGATATGAAATATTTGGAGTAATGAAAAATCCCACTCCCCGGGATGTACTTGATGTCATATCAAATAAGTGAAACGTGATATATTTTTCTGTTGAGTTTTTTTTATGACCAATATACTTATGTAAGTTATCTTTCCTTCTTTTATAACTGGTAGAGAAGCTTTCTGTCCAAAAATATTTGCATGAACAGATTTCAACAAGAAATTGGTGAAAGGTCATACACCGGTTACACACCAGACTTTTTTTTTTAGTTTTCAAGTTTCATTTTTTCTCCAAACCTAATTACATACATACATGTATTCAAATTCAAATCTATGCATAGAGATCCTGAAAACAGTAAGAGATAGGGAGTGGGTTAAATTGAGCAAAGTTGACTATTGCCCTAATGAGGGTTGAAAAAATCAACTCTAGCTCATTCAGTAATGAAGATATCCAAGAAGAATCGAAAAATTCGATTTTTCCATTTTTGGTTGTATCTATTTCATCCGAAGAAATTTCGAGAATATGTTCATAGTTTGAGTGGTATTGGTTCGGACTTCCATTTCCAAATATATTGAAACCTGTTGCAAGAAAAGCTTATAGAAAAATCGAACCCAAACAAAGAGGTGTCAATGGATTTCTTGGTCAAAGAATATAATTGAAATAAAAGGTGTGATTGACCAAAGAATTAATATGGTGACAAAAAATTGAGATATTGAATATAAAATGCCAACGTCAAACATTTGGATTGAGACTGAACTTTTGACCTTGATATTTCATATTCAATATCTCAATTTTTTGCCACAAAACCATTTCTTCAAACAATCAAAGCTTTAATTTTATTCTTCGAGAAAAAAATGCATTTAACACTTTTCAGCGCCCACTTAGCAAAGGAATATTGTCAACCATGTACCTGAGAATCATTGAGTCATGTGATTAAAATTATAAGCAAATGAGATTAGAAATTCACTGTTCCATTTTTTATTGTAAAAATGGTTTGGTAATGTTCATCAAAAAAATTTCACTTTCAGTTTAGTTTAGTAATGTTCATTGATGAATGCAAATTGAAGAGTCCACTGCAATTATGATGATGAATGTCCAAAAAATTTGAAATTCAAAGTTCTAACGTCATTCGGTCACTTGATGTATGCAGTTGATAATCTTGTTTACAAATTTAGCAATATCGCCCACAGTCCCGGGATAATTCAGTAAATATTTGGTTACACGGCTAGAACGCTCAATGTCGCTGGTGTTCACGGCAATAATCATCAATGTTTACTGCTTTGGACTGGCCGCCATCTTGCGGTGATCCTTACTTGTGTTTGATCTCATCTTTGAAAGTGGATTTTAATGAGGGAGAATTCAAATCACCAAGTTCGGCTTGTAACAACAGGGTGCCTATATCCATTAAAAAGTATAATGACCTGCAGTTTCTGAAAAAAATTTGAAGACCTGAAATGAGGACTTTTATGATAAGCTTCCTAAAGCTTCATTATCTTCAACAAATAGGACAAATATTGTTAATGACTGTGAGTACAGTGTGGGCATTGATCGATATTGTCCTTAATTTTTGAGACTTACCTAAAACATAGTCAATGGACATTGCCCACTGACTATGTCAAATGTTTTTACATTTTCCTCGCAGGAGAAATGGGCGAAGTTCGGTTTTCTTTTGGAATACCTCGTCCATTGGTAGATGGCGCAATAACTTCGTTGTTCGCATCAGCTTTGGTCGGGGCTTGATACTCTGGAGGATTTCGATTTTTAATTATGGGAAGTCATCGACTTTATGTTGATGATGGCACTGCCTTGTACTGACGAGTGGCCAAATAGCCCGAAACCGGTCTGCAAGTGTGTCCGTCCCTATAATTGAAAATCAATTCCTTCATTTGTATCGACGAAAGCAAATGCAGGATTTTCTTCTGTGAAGAAACCTGCACTGGCACCGGTCGGATGTAATTCAATGCATGCCCTTCGTGGTATTAGCCAGGGTAGTAGTTGTTTTCTGACAGGTGCCAGCCGAAACTTACTGTTTAGGTAATTTGAGACTCACCTCACATTATTCAATTTTCAATTAGTCAAAGTTACCTATGAATGAATGTTGGTCAAAGAACGAATACTATAATATGTCCTTAAGGGAAGAGAGGGGAGTAGTTGCCCCCACTTTCTGCCGTTCAATCGCCGCCACTGGTCATGGGGTTGTTTTCTCTTGTACAACTGCGTTGATGTGTGCAATGTGCATACTGTAGATCTAAAAACTTCCTACATTATGTTGAACAGAATGACGTTTCAATAAAAGAATATGGGGCGGTATATATTCGGATATTCATTGATGTATATAGCTCCAACCAATTACATGAGATAAACAAAAGAGTGTTATAAATAGTAGAATAGCAAAATGGCGTCATCAAACTCGGAAACGCGTGGTAAACGGCCAATCACAGGACGCAATCATGTTTACGGTTTACCAAACGATTTAGTTTTAGTATTTCCAGTAGGAGTTGTACCAGAATAACGAATTTTTCCATAGTTGAATAAACTGGATCAAATGAATTACTTTTTCTTCCTATTCTTTTTCTGAGGGAGCAATACGGAATATACATGATTTTCTGTTGTCTCAAATTAATTATTTGCATGTTTATAACATAAAAAAGTATGAATAGGAATGAAAATATTCAAATTATCGTTCAAAGTGAAATGTAAAAACAGAATCAATTTGAGCCCTTCCAACACCAGTCTGTAGCGCTCGTTTTGGAAAACCCCACATGACATGTTTCCTGTTTGTTTACTCTAAGCGTTTCATATTTTCAATTTTAATTGCTATGTAGATCATGGAAGAAGTTAACAAACCTTCTAACAAGTATTGTATTGTACCGAAGTGCAAAAACACTACTAGCAATATACCCTATAAAGTGCCTTTTCGTATTTCAAATGATGCGAATGTACAAAAACTTGGCGTTAGATATCGTGTTATATTGTTGGGAAGGCCTTTTTAATGTAAGTGTCCTGAATTTATATGCAGCTTAGTGGGAATTAGTAGAAGCATTAGCTATTAAGCAGTAGAAAATTCGGTTCAAAACTAACCCAATAAACCATATCGATTTATATACATCAAATCACTTCCTATTCTTCTAATATTTTCAGAAAGTAAATGAAAGTATCATACTTGAGTGAACCTCAATAATATAATATGTATACGTTATTACGATATAGACGTAAAATAGGAGTTTTGATGCAATATCAGTGAAGCTATGTGTATGTTATGTTATATACTACATCCACTGTTTGCATTTATAAATTTGATGTAAAATATGCTATCATTTTGCGTCCTCTGACGTGACATATCCTTTCAACCAGTAGTGACGCGTTTTGTGAGTTTGAATTTCGCTCTGTACTTTTTCATTTCCATATAATATTTTATAGTTTTGTATAATCACTAAATTAAAAGATACATTCTGATTATAATGTGCGATAATAAAGATTAGGGAAAAAATATTTGAGACAAATTTAAAGTTCACGCCAACCTGGAAATATCTTGAATATAAATATAATTGTCGCCCACCTGAACCTAATCTTGCACCCGCCACTGATTGAAATGTGCCGGTGTGGTTTTTCTTGTGTACGGAATAAAAAACGGAAAAGGGAATTATCCTTAAGCCTTCTTGGTAATTGATCAGTTCGAATTACTCGGGTAGGAGCAATATTTGAAGCGAGAAAATGATAATAAAAAACTCCGTTCTTGTAATGAAGTACAAAATTGGGGCTAGCCAGCCTGACCATTACGTGGTGTTCTTAAAAAGTGCGGGCTTCGATGTGAAAGTAGTGAACGTGTTACGATTCAGATACTGTAATTCGAAGCAGCTGAAGAAAAAACTTGAAAATGCCTCCAAGTACGAGGGCATCGTTTTCGCTAACCCTCTTTCCGTTAAAAGCGTTCGTTTGGTCACAGATTGTTTGGCTGAGCCCGACGAATTGTTGAGGCCTTGGAGATCTAAGGCTATCTTTGGAGTGGGTGAAAGTACATGCTCAGCAGCCTCACAAATGCTTGGTTTGGATTGTCTGGGAAGAGAATGCGAAGAAGCAGAGGAATTATGCCAGAAAATGGTGAATTGTACGTATGATTATGATGATAAGAATTTGGTTTTATTGAAGGGGTTAGTTACAGTTAAGTATTTAAACTTGCATTCGACCTAGGTACACCGGGATCCAATTACCTAAGTGATATTTAACATACTCTCATTAAATTTGATAAATTCAGGTCTATTCTGGTGGCCTATTGATCCTTGAATATCACTAGATTATTGAGAAATATTCAAGGATAGGACCAAATGCAATTATGGTGCACATAAAATATTTTCAATAGTCACTATTTTTCGAAATTTTTTCGGGAATTGAATATTCTATTATTTCGAAAAACCAGTACCTACAAGATTTGTCAGAAATCTCGATGTTGCATCATAATATTCTTCTATAACGGTTGTCTATTATTTTCAATAACCAATATTCACTATTTAAGTTATTGAAGATTCACCAGAATAGACCTGAGTAATACCTTCAAAAGCTACTGAAAAAAATGTTTACTTTAGGTGTTGTCACACCTATTATTCCCTTACTACAGGGCTTAGGAATATAAGATTAATTTTATTTAGCTATTTTTGATAACAATAAAAACAAATTGATAATTAGTCATCAGACGCGATTGCAGGTTTCATTCCCTTGAAATTAGTAGGGAGTTTTTTCTTATTGAAACACAGTCCTGGTAGGTAATGAAATAGAGCATATACCTATATCCATACGCCACTGTTCAGTGGAAATGAAAACAGTTTACAATTTTTCCGGACGTTTTTCTACTTTAGGCGCTCATTTGGGAATTCAGTACCTCATTCAAGAAAATCATTGATAATATCGATTTTGACTGGTTTGTAGAATTTAATTTGTACTTAATTTATTCTTTTTTCATAAATGAACGTAACTATATGTCATATATCAAAAACAAAAGCTAATAGATAAAACCGGTTTATATTGTTAGAGTCAGGAGGGCTCTACTACTAATTTCATTTGGAAATGGAAAAAAAATTCATGGTTCCTATTACCATTATTATTTTCTACTGAACAAGGGTTCTTTGTGATTAGTTTTTCAGGATATATCTTCTTGAAGAAAGCCATATAAAAGTTTATGTTCGTAACTTTCCACTTTTAACGGGAAATTCAGTTTTCCACTGTATGTTGAATTCTACCACCTCAAATTGACGGTACAGTGCTAGAAATTAAAAGTGTTATGGGTTTGTAGTCAAAAATTACGACCAGTGCCATCAGACCATGCGACAACTTGATCTAATGATTAGGTTAATACTTAGTATGGAGGTATGATGATTTCGAATTCAGTTGTGAAAATTGCTACCCAAAATGTCTAGCATCAATAATCACTATATGGATATTTCACTTTAATATCGGTATCATTTTTAGTTACAATTAATGATAAATAAGGCATCACAATATCAGTCATAGATTTTTTGATTCGATATTCACGCTATACTTGAATATAGTACTTGAATGTCCCTTCTTCAAGCTAAGTAGAATATTCAACCAATATTGGAATATTAATAACAGTATCATGCCAATAATATGCAAAATGAATTGCAATTATAATACTGTTGAGGCAGGTTTAGTGATTGATGAAGAAAAGTTTTGTGGATAATTTATAACTTCAATGCACAATTCATTAAAGTTGAATAAATATATTGTGTTCATTGTACTGGTTTACCCATTCCGTAGTACATAACTTATGGATGGATATTTGATAATTCCTAACTTATGCATTATAAGATGCACACAAATTGAAAATGCGCATGCTCGGAAATCTGAAACTGTTTCTGGTATAAGCCTTTGTCACATGTGAAGCCAGTGAACAGACAATGACCATGCATGATTTCATGGAGAGGAAGATTGAGAATTATGCACTATAGACGTTCAGTAAACCACATTTCTCTTATGCACTGTATATTAGAGATATCCACTAAATTATGAGTCATGCATTATATACTAAATTGCGCTTATTCGTTCACTGAACCCGCCTTCATTTTCTAACGCGAATGGCGCCGTTTTTAATGATATCGTTATATATCACCCTGTATATCCACTTGGTTTCCATCGTAGAGTCGACAAAAGCGTTTGACAAAAGACTTTCGATTATGACCGTTTACGGATGTCCATGATATGATTGCTAAGGGACTTCTTATGGATATATCATTTATACAAAATGGTTAAGGCTTTCGCGCCCGAGGTTTTCAGTATCACCGCTTTGGTTCGGGTTTGAGCCGTCGTTTTTTTGGAATTTCCTCATGACGTTTCGCTGGCGCGAGTGGTTAGCTTCTTCAGAGGCTCATACATCTTGAGTCATCGGAGTCTAACTCAAGATGTATGAGCTAAATATCGATAATTTGAACTGTGATGGAACTGCAATGGTTGACCATTCATCAATTATTTATACGGACCTTAATGGATATCCTTGCATGCCCAATGTATCCCCCTTGTGCTTCATTTATTATAAGTACCTCATCTTTTTTTGTTTTTCAGCTTCAACGACTTATGAAAAACCGTTTTTATTTCCACATGCCAACTTGAGAAGCGAAACCTTGCACCTGTATCTCCCTAGATATAACATGAAATTGGACCCAATCTTTGTAATTGCTACTGACGCAAATCCTTTCTTTGAAGAGAATGTGATAGAAGCCACCAACTACTATAAAAGCATTTCAGAGTATATACTTTTTTTCAGATTCTCAATTCACTCTATCACCCAACGTATGAGGGAGATACCTGGTTTCAACGAAGCAAAGGTGAATATATGTTAGAGTCTCAATTATACCAGAAAATTCTTTGTTACGAATAAACCTGATATGAAATTTCATTTCAGAACTTTTAACACGTCTAGTACATTACTAGCTTTGAATAAAAGAAGTCATAGCCTAGTAGAGCAAAAGCCCGCGACGCCGACGGCCAGATCTTCGTTATTTTATAAAAGCTGAAAGTGTCTCTATGCATGTCCCCAACACAGGTGAGAACGAACGGTGACTATGGAGTTTGGATAATGGTTACTTGGCCAGTAGACAGACAGCAAAGGTGTATAATATAGTACATCGAATTAGTTGAAGTATATTAACCTCAGTTTTTGTGTATTGTCTTCGGAATAGTATTAGAAATCACATCATCCATTGCCGGGCACTTACTAGTCACAACTCCCTGCCAGACCCCTCCAAACTTTGATGAATTATAAGTATTCTTATTATTATTATTATTAAAATTCCGTTAACTCAGCAATGTAACACAAAGTTATTTTCTCTGAAGAATACCTGCTGAAGGGTGAAGTAGGTACAGATATCTATTTCTCAGTTCGACTGAAATATTAACAGAAACTGATGAAGCTTCAAAGCAATGTCGACAATATATGTTAAGAAATGAAAGTTCAAGCTTGAAAACACTCATAAAAATATGAATTATCTACAATATTGATGGAACATTCCACTTCTTTTTTTTGAATTCATTGTAAGCTTTTGGCAAGAAAATGTGTGATTGAAGTTACGACACCCGTAAGAAAAATGCAAGAAAATATAAGAAGCTTAGATTTCTATTTCGTGCTAAGAAAGACTGCACTTCTCGTCAGCTTCTGATGATCTACAAGGCTCAGATACGACCTCTCTTGGAATATAGTTCTCGTGTATGGAGCTCGGCACCAAAACAATCATTGAAGCTTCTTGATTCTATTCAGAGAAAGTTTTGTTGGTGATTCTTGGCTCACTTCGTTGGAGCATCGTAAAAGGGTCGGAGACTTGTCTCTCTTCTATAGATATTTTCACGGTCGGTGCTCTTCTGAATTGTCATCAATCGTTCCACCCTTGGCAGTATCTACACGGATGACCTGATGAGTACAGAATTCCCACCCCTTTCTTCAATAGAACAGCTGAACTTTGGAATTCCTTACTAAGAGAAGTTTTTTCTGAGGCTAACAAACTTAATCAATTCAAGTGAATGTTAACTCGTATCTTCTCCTGCCCCTTGATTCACGCAGGGTTCTTTGAATATTACAGGGCTTCCCTTTCGTGTGAATCTGCATATGAAAAAATGACTTGAAAATGCATCTTTGCTGCATGTTTCCTGCCCAAATAACCAAGATCCAAACTCCAAAGTTGGTGATTGTTCCTACCTATGTTGGGGATGTCAAAGTCCTAACCTTGATTAGGAATATAGTTGACAAAGGGGTGCATATCATTTGGAGTTTTCTCCGAAATGGAGCCAAGAAATTTGAATCCCAATAGTACAGTTCGGGGTTCGTTTTCTAAATAATACTTAATCCGAGCAACACTAAACTGTTTTTTTTTTTCTCTGTAGAAAATACAACTTCTGTACTACTGAGGCCCATTGCTAAACTTTACTAAATTACTTACTATAGACTAGACTCTGCTCTCTCGATGATATATCTTCCTTATATACACCTAATTCAGAAGTCCAGAAAGTTCGAACGCTTCGAGAATGGTCCAGACAGGAATTTCCTCGTTGGAGTTGACCGGCTTCATTGTTATTCAAATGAGCGGCGTTTCATTTAAGAGCGCGACTCGGTGGCGGCGTTAGGGGATTCCGTAAAAGTGTATGTCGATTGAATGTGTCGTAATACTCGACTAGGTATATATAGCATAGTTAATGTCATTCTAAGGCAATCCGTCTCAAGAATAATCAGTGCAATGACTTTAAAGTTTTTTGGTTTTGAACTGATTTCCTCACGATTCTCTGGGATTGACCTTACTGCACTTTTCTGTAATATCAACACAAAGAAGAACGGTTGAATTGCATGTTCTCCATATCAAAGCTGTGATTCAATAACCATGTGGTGAACGATTTTTGCGAGATGTAAAAATAACTCATTAGAAACCACTCTCACTGCATAATTAATATCTGAATGAGTAGAGAAGGAATTGTTCATTTTTTAATATAAGGTCTATTGAAATTTTGCCAAGAAAGAATGTTACATTTGCATTCGATACATTTAGTGATAGTAAATTAGCATCACACTAGCTTTTTCCTTTTTTTAGTCAGATGATATTATTTCATGTTATTGGAATGAGTATTTTTGCTTCCACAATACCGTTGTATCATTCACAAGTTTTTTCGAATTAACTTATTTGATTAATAACCTGTTCAAAATATAATCATACCTTCAAACTTGATGGCACCAAATGATTAGTAATTTAATTTGGCAGTAAAAATAATTGATCTCTAATCCAGCAGAACTTCGACAATGATTGACCATGTCAGTTTAGCCAACGTAGTTGTGGTTCTAAGAAATGATGTGACTGCTGTGATGTATAATCCGAAACAAAAAATATATTTCATAAAAATGATTTTTTTTTCAAATGGGGTATTTTATCAACCATAGATGATGTCCCACTTCAAACGTCAACTCTTTCAAGTCGAAACTAGTACAAGCTAAGGGTTAACAATGTCTTTCTAACGTGTGATTCCTATATTAGTTCCTATTGTGTCGAAATTTCGTTTCTGGTAGGTGTTCATAACTAAAGGAGGTAAATCTGATAATTTATATAGTTTTTTCTTCAAATTTTCAGAACGTTATGAGAACGTTATGACTTTTTGTGACTGGTATATATTGAAAATCTTGACATTATTCTTATATTGAATTTGAATAATCATTATATAAGCTAAATGAACCAGAAATAACTGGCAAAAATTTTACCTGAATTCTAAACCTGCTTCTGTCACGGTCCATACTTACAGTCGGTGTCACTGCACATCTATAGGAGGAGGTAAGGCTACTTCAGACACACAACTATATTGGCCATGCTAAACTCATCAACAATTATCTTTCATCAAAAACCTTCTCCAAGGTGACCACCACCTCTAAGGGTATAACATTACTTGAAAATTCAATAATTCCCTTTTTCTACTTTCCAAAACAAGGGGAGAAACTAGTGATATCTGTCAGAATATCTTGAACATTCGATTGTTGAATAGCGTTTTCGCACGGTTCAGCTTTCTTGCTTACCTACATTATTTGTTGTCAAAACGGTAAGTCTTTACTGCTTGCTAGGCCGAAGGTTTATAATATAATACCAGAAGTTCGATGTTCGAAACGATTGCATTCACAAATCCAATGCCAAGCAGCTGTTTCGCCCACCATATGTCTCCTCAGTGATACTTGGCTGGAATTGCGTTTAAAAAACATTTCGAACGGTTTGTTCCTTAGGAAACAAAAGTTTGAATCAGGTGCAGATAGTTAACCTCAATGGCAGAACGCCATCCTTCTATACCAAGTAGAGGAGGCCTCTAAAAGCGGACCCAACGTACGGCAAAGCCATAACAAATTGTTATTTTACTACTTTGGGCTCTTTACTAATATTCAAATAGCAGAGGAAAACTAATTCAGAAATGTTTGACTTTTCAGTTCTCACTTTCATTCATAAGCTAAACAAATTACTACACGGAATAATAAATATTCAAAAATATATCCATAACGACATAACAATAAGAAATTTCAATAATATTTCATTGTAATTCAACGCCCCTCCTCAATGGAATATTATTTTGGCTGTGAACGTTTTCCAAATTCATCTTCATCCGGAGTTTCTCAAAGCTTGCCGTTGGCAAACTTTTCGTTACTATATCGGCAATTTGTTGATCAGTTGGACAGAAACGTATATCAATAACAACTCCGTTGACTTTATCTCTCAGAAAATGGAACTTTATATCGATATGTATCGATTTTCGATGATCACCTGGATTCTTTGCTAGGAATATGCAACCCTGATTATCTTCATGAAGCGTTATGATGATTTGATCCTCCTGAACTTCCAATTCTTCCAATATACTTCTGATCCATATACTTTCACACGCTGCACTGGCTAAAGCAATTTATTCAGACTTGGTAAAAGAGAGCTACAGTCTATTGCTTTTTAGAGCACCATGAAACTGGACAATCATATATTTTGAAGAAAAATACAGATGTTGATTTTCTTCCAATTATATCGTTGCCCGAATCTGAGTCTGCATATCCTTGCAACGTATTATCTTGGTTTGTTCTCTTGTAGACTAATTTCAATCCCAGTGTTCCTTTGATGTATCTGAGAATTCTTTTCAGACATATCCCAGTTTCTTCATTGGGTTCATTTTGAAATCGGCTCAAATAATTCAGTGAATAGCTCAAGTCCGGTCTGGATCCAAGCATAGCGAACATGAGTGATCCTAGTTGTTGTCTGTAGGGTTTATCAAAATTTGGATCTCTTCCATGAGTCGCATCTAATTCCAGCTTTGCTTCCATTGGCGTTCTCATAGGATTACAATCTTCCATGAAAAACTTCTCGACAACATAGGTTAGATATGTTTTCTTGCTAATGGTCAATATACTCATATCAGGACTCCTTTCAATTTCAAGACCCAAAAATGTTTTTATATTTCCCAAGTCTTTCATTTCGAAACGACGTGATAGTTTTAGTTTTATTTCTTGAATTTCATCCAAAACGTCACATGTAATTATCAGGTCATCGACAAATAACAGTAAGTACATCTTGCCCCTTCTTGATTTCCGCAGATAAAGGCAATAATCTGTTTTACATCTCATGAAATCAAGACTCAGGAGAAACTCGTTGAAAACTTTATTCTATTACCTTGGGCTCTGCTTATTCAAACCGTATAACTTGCGGTTTAGCTCACACACAAGGTTGTTGTTTCTCACGAATCCTTTGGACTGTTTCATATAGATCGTTTCGCAGAGAAGACTATTCAAGAAGGCGGTTTTAACGTCCATTTGGTGAATATACAATTTTTGCTGATTGGCGATGGCCAACAGGATTCTTATCGTGGTGAGTCTTGCTACTGGGGCATAAATTTCATTGTAGTCAATGGCGTATTTTTGTTCAAAGCCTTTCGCTTGTTTCATAACGAATACTTCCATCCCTTTCTTTCTTCACTTTGTAGACGCATTTGCAATCGATCGGTTTCATGTGCTTTATCAAAGAAACTAAATTCCAGGTATCATTTTTGGACAGAGAATCCAACTTCTCAATCATTGCTTCGTGCCATTTATCTTGATTTCCATGATTCACTGCTTCTTCGTAAGTAACTGGCTCATTACAAAATACATTTAATGCAAAGCGAGTCATGTCATAGTCATCGAACCATCTAGGATTTCGACGTGTTCGCGGAACACTCTTTTCTTGAAATTCATCTTCATTCATTGGTATCACGATTTCTTCCTTGTTTTCTACAGATACTTTTTCAGAACCATTTGCCAGTGTATCCGACCATTTTGAGTTTTTTACATTGGTGTGAAATTTTTTTCGACGATGTTTTGGAATATGAAGGTAGGCACTACTCCCAAAAACTCTCAAATGTGGAACATCAGGTTTCTTTCCAAACCATAACTCTGCTGGAGTAGCATTTTTTATTGTGGAAGTCGGAAATCGATTCACCAGGTATGCTGTTGTGAGTACAGCTTCGCTCCAGAGATTTTTATCAAGATTTGAGTCCAATATCATTGATCGTGCTTTGTCCAACAAAGTTCTGTTGAATCTTTTCGATACTCAGTTCTGCTCTGGTGTATATGGGTTGGTATATTCCAAAACAATACCTTCATCTGCACAGTAGTCTCTGAATTCTTTTGAGATGTATTCACCACCGTTGTCACAACAGAGTCGTGCTACAAGCGAAGCAAAAGTACTACTTGAAGAGGCCTTGTGACTTCTAAATTTTTCGAAAACTTCACTTTTATTCTTCGGTATAAAAGTCTGGTTGAAGTGTGTGTGATCGTTAGTAAACGTGACAAAATATCTTTCACCATTCTATGGGACTGGCATTATAGGTCCTCATACGTCGGAATGTATGAGCTGTAACGGACGGTATTTACGTTTCCTTGATGTCTTAAAGGGCAATCTTGTCATTTTTCCATCGATACAAAACTCACAGGAAGCAGACGGGTCGATGTTGATATTTTTCAAACCATCAACCAGTTCGTTTTTGACTGATTTTTGTAGAGAGTTTCTATTAATATGGCCAAATCTTCTGTGTCAAATATCATCTTTTAAGTGCAGAATATGCTTTGGCTGATTCTTCTCCCACAAAAATTTTCAGTTCATACAGTTTGTCTCTTCTTTCTGCTTCTCCTATCACTTCATTGTCTTTTTCGATTCTTGCCATTCTTTTCTCGAATATTATCTTCAAGCCTGCCATTTCCATTTTTCTGACTTTAATAACTTATACTTCAAGTCGAGAATAAATAGAACGTTTTCAATTTTGTAATTGATCAGCCTGTCTCTAACTTTTGTTTGTCCTTCAATATTTCCCACTTTCTCTGCTACTATGCTTTCTCCTGTCTTCGCTACAGACATCCTTATGGGATTCTTCAGATTCCAGGTTTGGACAAATAAATCATTATTGTTCGTCAGATGCATCCGAGTCTAAAAACCAGGTACTAATGGAAGGATTACGTTGGTTATTAGTTGTTATTAAGGCTACTTCTGATTGAACAGTTGTTTCGAGCTCTTGTTGTTCCACAACATTTGCACTTCTTCCAGATTTGTTATTCTGGTTTTCACTTCTCCTGCATTTCGCCCTTTTATGACCATAAGCCCCATACCCATGACATTTGAAGGGATATGTTTCATGTTGGGATTTCGAAGGCTTTTTCCAAGTTGGTTGTTTGAACTGGTGGAAGTTTGACTTATATTTTGAAGTTTTACTGGTGAATGCATTTCCATTGTTCTCATGCATTCTATTCGACTTCGAATGTCGTTTGACTTCCTCGTCCATTAGTTTCCCTTTAACATGCTCGAGAGTCAAATCATTCCCAATAGTTTGAAATTATTATCATCTCATAGGATTTTGGAAGAGTTAGTAAAAAATGACAGACAACATCTGGTTCTTCCAATTTAGTACCGCTTGCTTTGAGCTTTCTTATTATTCCATTAAAGGTAAGAAAATGAGAATTTAAAGAAGTCGATTCGTCAAACTTCAACTGGAGTAATTTTTTTCTGAGGAGAAGTTGATTGGCATTCCACATCTCTTCGGTTGAATTTTTGTCTTTGATGTATTCCAAATGACTGTCTGCAATTTACATCTTCGATCTCTCTTCTTGAAATCTTCAAGTTCTAATTTAGCGGCTGCATAGTCAGACGGGTTCACGTTGTAAGACGCAGGAACACCATAGAGACATTGAACACATTCTTTTTCTTCCAATAACACGAGTAAGCAAAAATTCCAATTATGAAAATTGTTACTTCTCTATTCGCTCATGACTGTATCTGTCTGCTTTTTGGGACAATTCCAGTAAACTGTTGATTTGCTATATTTCGATTCCGGTGAACTGTTGTTTTACTATTTTGGGCTCTTTACTAATGTTCAAATAGCAGAGGAAAACTAATTCAGAAATGTTTGACTTTTCTGTTCTGACTATTCATAATCTAAACAAATTACTACACGGAATACTAAATATTCAAAAAAATATCCATAACGACATAACGATAAGAAATTTCAATAATATTTCATTGTAATTCAACACAAATGACCCGTCGCGAACAAGAATCATCTTCGGTCTACTCGCACAGATATGCTGTTAGTATGAAAAATCGGCATGGAAGGAAAACGTTAACCTCTCTTGATTCCCACTGAATATCAATATATATTTTTCGAAAAATATGTTCATGTCTGCAATACCATTTGTATAATTTCAAACAATTCTTGTTTTCAGTTGATTCCAATAAATAAAGCAGAAGAAATTGCCCTCAAGGAGAGAGGCTTCACAGTATTCGGAGTACCACAGGACGAAACTCCTCAAGCAGTACTGAACCTCATTTTCGATATAAATAAGGAGATGTGATTTTTTATGTTTTTCTTTATAACTGTAATTTTTGTTGTTTAATATATTCGCCTATTGCATTGAGGTTTTTATTCAGTTTTTTTTTTCCAGAGGAATACTCAATTTTGTCAACTCAATTTCAACATGTGTTTCATCAATAATTTTTTCCTCCGACTTCTAAAAAGACAAGCCAATTCTGTGAACTTGGGGTTCATTCAAAGTTATCTAACTTGGCGCTCTTTCAGTACCATGGTTATGACCAAATTTTATCGCCGCCGTCTCAAAAATAAATGACTTTCATCTTCTGAGTAGAAAAATAAACCATTTTCAAGGATTAACAATTTACAAGTTTGAAGCAAAAATAGTTTCAGAGAAAAAGGACTACTCCTGAGGTATGCCTCTACTTTAATTTCACCCGCAAATCATTGGTCCTATAGTCATGTTTCGACCAAAAATTACTGGTTGATTGTATAGGATGATCAATTGGAATTGGAATCGGATATAAAAACTATTTTCATCAGTATAATTTACTGAATACTGGTTAATTACACGAGATGAAAATGTTCGTTGCGGTCAAAGGAAAAAATTCAAAAACATATTTCATCTTTTTCTATAATTTTTCTTTTTGAAATAAATTTATTTTTTTATTTATGCTCCCGACCCCTTCATCAAACACTCTTTCTAGTGCGTCCAGAAGGATGTAGTTCAGTAAATGAAGCATTTTGGCTCGCAATTTTTTCGTCCACCATAGATTTACCTGAACTTTTCACAGAAGGTAGGGAATAGCTCAAGGATCATTTTCTATATCATGACGCTGTACGCTAGAGCCTTGGGGGTGGTTGCCACCCCATCACGGGGGTGGATTTTTTTTTTTTTTTTAATTTTAACTGTACGAATCGACGGACAAAGTAATTTTGAGAAAAAAATGTTCCATACAATGCTTTCTATTTAATTTTTCTACGACAAATACGAACTGAGATACAGCAAATTAATGCTTAGCTTTTTTCGTTAAATGTATAAATTGGAAGATTTAAAGCGAAATAACGAGAAAAAATTGCATTTTTGGAGGAAAGCTCAGAATATTTTTTCAAGTATTCAATTAGAGCTTTCAAACAAATGTCTTCCTAGCATGAAAATTGACCGACTTATGATCAAAATAAGATCGGTACCCGCTTTTTTTTACGAAAAAAAAACTGTGAAAACAACCTCCAAAGTACCCCTTAACTAAAATTGATCGCCACCCTTCCGTGATTCTCTTTATATATGTACTATTAATACACCCACGAAGTTGAACCAATTTAAAATGCCTAATTTTAGAAAAATTTAAGAAGAAGTTTAAAGAGAAAACGATTTCTTTCAATTTCGTGTTTTTAACCCTTTTCTTATAAATATCTCTCAAAATACTAAAGATACGAAAAAAACGATACAGTACTAAATTGTAGCTTTTTTGATGACAAAAATTTCCCTGTATGTAGATTTTTTGTAAAGTGAATATTCGGCGAGATATAGCCGTTTAACACCTACATTTACGATCGAACATCACCTTAGTCAAGCGCTTTAAACTCTACCCATTTAAAAATTGAGAGATTTTAAGTAATTTCATTCACATAGTCTTATAGCTCTTGAAGAGCTCTACAGAATCGTTCCTGAAAAAAATTTTCTATCTCCTAAAATGAAGGAGCTATGCTTAAAAAACCGATCAATTTTTTTTTTATTTTAATTACCCGCTTCGGAGCGTAGTAATCTACATAACCGGTATATTCGGCCGTTATATGTTCCACTTTTTCCATGCATATTGGAAGAATCTGCTCGCGAGTGTGAGTGTATATTTCTTTGATTTCTCACCAGTGTATTCTAAAGGCATATTATAAAAATTTCAATGGTTTCAAGGGTAGTTTATAACAAGGGTAGGTTGAAATATTATGAAATTGTATCCTAAAGCATGAAACAATCATTATTTAACTATTTTTACCCATATTTAGGTTTTTAATGTTATTTTATAATTTTTGACAATTAGGGGTAGTTTTCACCCCTGAAAAACAAAAAGCGTACAACGGCAAGATATAGAAAATGAACTAGAGGGTGTAATAAGCCTAATCCCAAATTTTTGTACAAATCGGTGCTGGACTAAAAAATTGCGCGAGGTTTTATCATTTTTTAGCTTCATTTTCTGAACTACTGAGCCTTGTGTGAGCAAAGGTCGACTAAACATTTTGGGTGCCGAAGTGCTCCGGGTCGTCTTACCGATTTCCACGGTAGTGCACTCGCTATTTCGCCTATCACACCGGGCCATAAAAAAATACTCTACTTATATTGTAATGATTTGTGCATCCAATGCAAGCCAATATTTTTCATGACTCAAATTTAGACAATTTCTAAGTTCATATGAATAAAATGAACAGGAATATACTGCTGAGAAATTGTAGAAAGCAGAATGAAGGTTTCAGACTAGTATGAAAAACTAAACTGAAAGCTATAATCTGAAAAAAAAAGGTTTCTGATTTCTTTCAATTAATGTGATTTTTCCTTTTCTAAAATACATATTGACTGTTCGGCTTTTTCAATATTGTTTTCATTTCTGCCCCGTCAATTTTCTCTCTTCTGATTATTTACATATTTTAAATTTTTTTCGTTTCATCTTTTGATCTTTTTCGACAGATTTCATTTGAGTAAATAAGGTTTCAGACTGGTATGAAAAACTGAACTGAAAGCTATAATCTGAAAAAAAAAGGTTTCTGATTTCTTTCAATTAATGTGATTTTTCCTTTTCTAAAATACGTATTGACTGTTCGCCTTTTATATTCAATATTGTTTTCATTTCTGCCTCGTCACATTTCTCTCTTCTGATTATTCACATATTTTAAATTTTTTTTGTTTCATCTTTTGATCTTTTTCGACAAATTTCAGTAGAGTAAATAAGGTTTCAGACTGGTATGAAAAACTGAACTGAAAGCTATAATCTGAAAAAAAAAGGTTTCTGATTTCTTTCAATTGATGTGATTTTTCCTTTTCTAAAATACGTATTGACTGTTCGCCTTTTATATTCAATATTGTTTTCATTTCTGCCTCGTCACATTTCTCTCTTCTGATTATTCACATATTTTAAATTTTTTTTGTTTCATCTTTTGATCTTTTTCGACAAATTTCAGTAGAGTAAATAAGGTTTCAGACTGGTATGAAAAACTGAACTGAAAGCTATAATCTGAAAAAAAAAGGTTTCTGATTTCTTTCAATTGATGTGATTTTTCCTTTTCTAAAATACGTATTGACTGTTCGCCTTTTATATTCAATATTGTTTTCATTTCTGCCTCGTCACATTTCTCTCTTCTGATTATTCACATATTTTAAATTTTTTTTGTTTCATCTTTTGATCTTTTTCGACAAATTTCAGTAGAGTAAATAAGGTTTCAGACTGGTATGAAAAACTGAACTGAAAGCTATAATCTGAAAAAAAAAAGGTTTCTGATTTCTTTCAATTAATGTGATTTTTCCTTTTCTAAAATACGTATTGACTGTTTGGCTTTTATATTCAATTTTGTTTTCATTTCTGTCCCGTCATTTTTCTCTCTTCTGATTATTTACATATTTTAAAAATTTTTTTGTTTCATCTTTTCATCTTTTTCGACAAATTTCAGTAGAGTAAATAAGGTTTCAGACTGGTATGAAAAACTGAACTGAAAGCTATAATCTGAAAAAAAAAAGGTTTCTGATTTCTTTCAATTAATGTGATTTTTTCCTTTTCTGAAATACGTATTGACTGTTTGGCTTTTATATTCAATTTTGTTTTCATTTCTGCCCCGTCACTTTTCTCTCTTCTGATTATTCACATATTTTAAAATTTTTTTGTTTCATCTTTTGATCTTTTTCGACAAATTTCAGTAGAGTAAATAAGGTTTCAGACTGGTATGAAAAATTGAACTGAAAGCCATAATCTGAAAAAAAAGGTTTCTGATTTCTTTCAATTAATGTGATTTTTCCTTTTCTAAAATACGCATTGACTGGCTTTTATATTCAATTTTGTTTTCATTTCTGCCCCGTCACTTTTCTCTCTTCTGATTATTTACATATTTTAAAATTTTTTCGTTTCATCTTTTGATCTTTTTAATAATATAAAAAATGAAAAACTTTCGAATCCATAACACCCACCCAACTATCAACTATATTAAAATAAAATTTTCAGAGTGATAAATAACATCTGAAGAATAAAACAAAAATAATCGAAATGTCAAAACTTTTATTACTAGACTGCACAACATTAAATAGTAAAATACCATTCAATATAAATTTCATTAGTTTATGTATCACAGTTTCGGTGGTCAGACTTAATATTACTTCTATGAGCAATAATCCCTCATTCAATGAACCGACTACACACGAAAGTTTAGTACAAAGTTACCCCAACATATCCGTCGAACTCAGAGAAATTATTCGAAAATGTATAATCTTTCGTTGAAAAATTCCGTGACCACTTCAAGGTTCTGTTTTTTCACCAGTCGTAATATATTTTTATTATTGAAGCAAACTTCCGAAGTGACCACCAAAATGTCTGCACAAAAATGAATATATGACATTTTTCCATTCAGATTTTTCATGCCTCATCTCTGAATTTGTGCCGTCTTTTTTACAGACACATGTCATGGTATGATGATGCCATATTCGAGTATTTAGTAAAGGTTAGGGTTGCGTTTCCAGATAATTCACTAATGACTTCAATAGGATGAGCCGAACAGTATTTGATATTGATTTCTTTCAAATTCTTGAGGAGAATCCATCAACGTTACAATCTACAACATTTCTTTCTGGCTTTTGTGCAACAGAATTAGTACCTTTGAAACGGCCACTTTCTCGAGAGTTTAGCAAAAGAACCCTATCTTTTCAGGGGAGTTGCTGAAACGATTGTCTGAACTTGTCCACTTTTTGATACACTGTCTTGACAGCTTCTGAATTATCCTGGCTCTCGCTCAAGTAGTACAGTCTAACCTTCTTCTCCGAATGACACTCCAGAATGCCCCAGCGTTGGAAGAGCCTCATAGCGTTTTTGATGGAGTCGACGGAAACACTTTCACCTATAAAAACAAAAATAGAATAGCAACTTTTTTCTGCGGAAATTGTTTCGGCTATTTCTTCTCCAAGTCATCATGAAAGGAATACAAATCTTCTATGAAAAAAATGGTAACAAAAACATTTGCAAATACCCTCTGTTGATGTTTATTTGATGAGGTGGTCAAAAGGGATGGTTTTCTCTGACATAAGCTCTGTATGAAAAAAAGAGAAAATATAAAACTTCTATGGGGGAAATTCAATGAAAATAAAAGCCAAAAAATAGTTCCTCAAACTCCATTCTATCCATAAAAATACTCAAGTTTTGTATCATCAAGTATTCCTGTGATCAAGATTCCTGAGAGAAAAATAAAGGTTTCAAGAATAAACCCACTCTCTACTCTCAATAGTCGATGAATAACCAGCCCGGGTTTCAGGCCCAATCAAAAAGTACATATTTTCAAAATAAAAAAAAACAAATATATAAGGATAGAGTTTACCTTATAGAAGTCTATAAATGGACAAGTGACTACTACTGTCTAGATCTCAACATTTTTCAAAATAACATGAATCAGGCACAAAAAAATTATTTATAGCCAACCATGTTGTGCACCTCACATCAATAAGGATAAGAACAGAGTTAACAGTGAATTTATTGATAAAAATACAGTACTGACCCAGTAGAGCCTACAATTCAACTCATCATCATCATCATTCTGGTTCATGTGAGAGTTCATAATTTCTATGAAAATCTTCAATTTCGATGTGAAAAGATACCAAAAACAAAAATTTGGAGTTAAACAATGTTGTTTAACTGCTCATTATATAACAATAATCAAAATATTAAGGCCCATAAGTCTGTTATACACATCATATAAAATCATGGGAAAAAATTGTTCACAGTCAGATAACCACATATCTGAATATAAATAATATCATACCATCTTGCCAATCTGGGTTTAGGAAAAATCATAGCTGTACAACCGCGCTCTTAAAGATAACTAATGATATTGTTGAAGCACAAGATAAAGGAAAATGTACAACCTTGATTCTCCTTGACATGTCTAAAGCATTTGACTCCATCAACTTCAAGCTATTACTTGCTAAACTATATCATTACAACTTTGATGACGCGTCTGTGAATGGGTTCATTGATTATCTATTCAAGAGAGAATAAATAGTGAAAATATCCGATGGCAATGGTAACTATGAAATGTCAAGCACAGAAACCATCAGATCAGGAGTTCCGCAAGGGTCCATACTTGGTCCCTTGCTGTTCTTAATTTTTACTGCTGATATCACCAAAATAATCCAAAACTGCAAATGTCATATGTATGTAGATGACTTAACCATTTATTTGCCATTTCACTCTAAAGATCATGCCAATGCCAATACACTTATCAATGAGGATTTAGAAAACATCAGTAAATGGGCTAGTAGTGTCTCATTGATATTGAATGCGGACAAAACACAGGCAATTCTATTCAACAAAAGTAAAACTCGCACAAATAACCTTAATATCAATGTAAATGGTACTAGACTGGCTTGGGTCGATGAAGTTAGATGTCTTGGTCTACAACTTGATACTCGTCTCAGTTTTGACAAACATGTTAATTTGATCGTAAAAAAGACTTACTATGCTCTCAAAAATATTCATGAATACAAAAATATGTTACCCAGTAAAACAAAGTTATTTTTAACGGAATCACTTGTACCGTCAATACCTAATTCTATGGATTGTGTTTATGGTCCATTTTCATCAGAAGTCAACAAAAATCGAATTCAAAAAATACAGAATTCTGTTATAAGATATGTATATGATTTGAGAAGACAAGAACATATTACCCCTCCTCTTCGGGGTGCAGGGTGATTGAAAATGGGAGAGAGAAGATTTCTTCACATGAGTGGCCTGATAGTTGATATTATAAATAATAAATCCCCACAGTACTTGTTTGAACTACTCACCGAACACAGTGATATTCATAACTTGAATACTAGAAGTAATAGCAACCTATCGATACCAAAACACAGAACAGAATTCTTTAAAAATAGTTTCACTTATCAGGCCGCTCGCATATATAATATATTGCCAATAAAATCCAAAACATGTGCAAAATCATTTAAAACAAAGTTGAAGAATTGTATTAGAGACTTCAGCTGGAGCCTGTGAACTCAAATACTGATATTTTCAATACGTATGTATGTGTGGTAGTCATATCGGCCGAGAATTTCTATATTGTATATAGATGTATGTGCATATGTGTGATCATGTTTGTCGATGTATGTTTGTTTAGTCACGGTACATATGAAAATATGCCAAGCAGTACTATTTACCTTTTGTTACAAATACTCTGTATTTTGTTGCAATAAATGTTATTATTATTATTAACACACGATGTTTTCCTGTTGGAAATCAAAAAAAAAGAAAAACACATAAAAATTACTCACCATACTTGACCGTACCCCTATCCACCTGCATCTTCAATTCTTCTAGGATATCTCCTACCAGCTGGCTTTCTAACAATTCCCTACCGACCAGTTTCTCTAGCATGAAAGCCGTTACCGCATACGTATCGATCAAAGGCACTAAAATCACCGTCAGCTGATTCAAAGTGTCGACTGCTTCGCTAGCAGTATTCCTCGTGTATATTTTCTCTGGGTAATGATCATCAGGTTCGTCGCCGTCCCCTAAATGTTTCGCTAGTCTTCGACTTCTCGCCACCGAATCTATCAATGCGTCATCATATTCATCCTGAGGAACAAAAAACAAGTTTGTTACAAGGTCATTTATAATGAATTAGAATCAATGTAAAAATATAAAAATAGGAATTTTTTTGCAAACCACTCTCTATTTGTGTAGATATATCCTATAAATAGTATCTGTTTGATTCAAGTTTCGAGTAATTGGTATATAAGAATATTAGAGTATTGGTAAGAGTATTGGTATACAAGAAAAAGTGATTCTCTATGATTCAGCGCCTGTCGGGCCATATTGGCAGCAGAGTAGCAATTTTAGATAGACTCTTCCTATTTGTGAACTACTTAAAACGTCTATGAATGATTCACACATAGCAAAAGAGAGCTAAATATTAATTTTTTGACGTTTTGATTTCCTTTTGCATTGAATTAGAGATAAAAAACCCAAAAATAACTTCTGCAAAACATATCTCTTCGAGACTTCGAGAGGGCAAAGCAATATCCCAGTGAACACACAAAGTCTACTATATACCATTTAGAACTCATCGAAACATCTATGATGAGACAGCACTAAATATATCTCATATATTTTTTACAAATTCAACCACACTTCTTATTATCGAATGCGTTACTTCTCAGGATGTATGATATATCAATGATCTAAATGTCAGAAGGTACTCCGGATCCCTCACGCCTTAGTGAGTACTAAGAAAAGCAGCAATAGTCATTCTATCAAGGAGGTTAGAACAAAAAAATATTTGCCTCTAAGACATCATAGATCACATGAATTTTTTTTCTGGCTCAGTACTTACTGCTCATGAAGTATGGACAAAAATGAACAACAGACCCTTAGGATGGGTATTACACGTTGATGTCAAGCTCTAGTTAATTTAACTGGTGGATAGAATGTGAATCTTTTTCGTTCACTGTTAATATGAGGTCACATTTCGTCCAATAGTTAAAGTTAACTGGGCTTAGCTGGAACCTTCAATGCTGGACCTTAGAGGAAGTCTATCGGATCTCCGATCAGATCAACAAGTAAATCAAAAGTCTTGTTCCAACTGGTGAGGAACTTTAGAACACACTGGCTGTGAAATACATTTCGAAGACATAGAGAGAGTCGAGGTTGTATTCATATGTAAAACAGATGTCACAGTGCCAAAAGAATGTTGACCAATCAATCACAGATTGTTCTTGTTGAAGTCGACTGAAAGACTCATTGAGAGACATATCAAGAACACATTAGTATAACTCTATATACCAAACACGGCCGTCTCTTGATCAATTGTAACACCCACTAATCAACCTGCACAAACTTGTGCAGAAGACAAGATTGCTGGAATGAGTGTCATGAAGTATGGGAAGCATGGCGCAATAAGCCCTAGAGAGAAAATCATATATACAATCTTCGAAAAAAATATGAGGGTGTTGTCCTGATGGCCTACCATGCTATTTTTCACAGTACCATGTCCTACGGAATCATATTGTGGGGTGGATCTGCACACGTTGACAAAATACTCACAATGCAAAAAAGGGCAATAAGAATAATTACAAACTCAAAATTTGATGAAAGTTGTCGCCCACTTTCCAAAAAATTAGGTATATTGACAGTAACAAACCAATTCATTTATGAATGTCTACTTTTTGCAAGAAATGATTCCTCCAATCATTTGGCTCAAAATAAATATAATACTAGACACAAATCAGTCATAATGCCATACTTTCGCTTGTCCAAGAATCACAACTCATTTAGATATCTATCTATTAAATTTTACAATTTGATTCCAAAGGAGTGGAAGGAAATAACCACTTTGAAGTTTTCTAAGCAGATAAAGGGTTTTTTTTTGAGAGAAAATGTATTTTATAAAACTGAAGAGTTTACAAACTTATTTTCTTGATGACCGTGATCCTTTATTGAAATTTGTTCGTCCATTTTTACCCAGAAATGTCTTGAGGTGTATGTCTTATATCACTTTATCGATAGAAAGTTTAAACAATTTCATATTGTGCAAATATATTTTATCAGTCACATTTTATATATCTTACATATTTGTAGTATGCTAAGCACTTATTTATTGTATTTATTATATGTATATAGTATGAACTCGACGACTGTATACAATTTTATATTGTCACACACGAAGATAAACTCTAGTCTCCAGAGACTTGACAGGGTAAAAAAGAGAGGCTGTCCGCAATGAAAAGTCAACTTACCTGTACGAATATCTGCTTCCTATAGAGCAAATCGTCGATACAACTCGTAACGGTTTGTTCTAGACTTTGGCACGGTTTGCAAAACAGGAATTCGTATTGCAGAATATCACAGAGTTCCAATATGTTGTCCACCAAGTCCTGGTGGATGACATCCCCGCGAGCATTCGTCAGGAGCTGCACGTTGATAGCGATCACGGAATCCAGGGCGAAATGCGTCACCAAAGTGTTGCTGTAGTAGGACAATTCGATGACGTTGGGCAGAATGGCTATGGGTTTGATTATGTCTTCATTGTTGACTTTTTCTTTGCGTACTAGAGCAGGCCCCAGAGTGGTCACCTAGAAAAAAAAGTCTTATCAGAATATCTTCAGTTCATAAGAAAGGAAGATGTCTACAATATATGTAATAATATCATAGAATACAGAAAGGCAACAGCCGAGCAAAATCTGCAAACTGTCACTTGAGGCGCTGATGATTGTTTTATTCAGATTAAGAATGAAGCTACCAAACGGACACACATAATTAAACCTATAACGTTGATACCGCTACCTCACCTGCACATGCGATTTTGAATTTGTGAATAATGTGAGTCAGATTTTATGCTCATTTTGAAAACGTTTCCTGCAAGTTCTGGGCAGTATATCAATGAATAATATATAAGGAGTGTTTTCTCAAAAAAAAGCGCGGAAGGTGTCATGACTCAAGGAGTACCTACTAATAGATATGGGAAATTACATTGTTTTTTTCAAAACTACTCCGGACATTTTCCATACTTAAATCGAGGAAGTCAAACCTCCAAACTATACAAATCTATTCGGAGAAATAAATGTTTCTTCGAAATTTATGGGGCCGTGTACCTACTGAAGGAGAAATTGTCAACTAGTAACAAACTTCTTTTGCTGAAGACTCTAGGTAAGTTATATGAAATAATACATTCGTTGAGAACGAAATTGTCACCCGTAAACTTTAATGAAACAATAATAAAAAGTTTACAAGTGACAATTTCTTCCTCACTAAAAGTTCCTGAGAATTTTATAATATGACATCACACAAAAGGGAAAACAATAGCGTCATAATATCTCATTACTCACCGCATAATTGATGACATCTATGGAATCTCCAGTGAATCCAACATCTTTCCTGACGTAGGCTAAATCACTTCGTAAATTGTCGAAGGCAACAACTAGTTCTTTAATATTCACCCCATCTCTATACTTTGTCAACAATAGGAACGCCAAGGCGTTTGTTGACATCACAGATATCGATTGAGCACAGTCTGTAAAAAAACTTAATGAAAATCGTTTGGTTACAAACTAGAATATGATCAAGTATTCCCCATAAATCAGAAACTGAATTGTTTTATATATTGAAAAATTCTCATCCCCAGAACCATTATTTCAATGTTTTCAATTTTTTTTGCAATGACTGATATTTTACCATAACATGTGAAACTTATTTTTAATGCAGGAGTTACCAATCGTGGCGGCCCGTAGGTGTCGGTCCCTCATCGCACTTTGAAATGTAAGACCTTGTTCAGTCTTAGTTTGAACAAGTATCGAGTTTTGAGGGTTGTCGTTCGTTTCGGGAAGAGACCTGGTTAACGACCAAACCCATTTTGAACCCCTTTTTACACGTACGCCATAATTTTGCATTCTAAATGAGTTTCATGTTCTATTTCAAGACCGCATGGAATGCCTTTAGACACGCAATTCAGTTCAAAGGAGTTCCAATTTCATTCAATACAGGTGTTTAATAAGGTTTTTCGTAGAATCATTTTATTACAATTACAAAAATATTAATAGAATTGTCGCATGATGTGTGAAAAAGTTACAGAAATAGTTGAAATTATTCAATAATAATAATAATAAAATGGAAATGGTCGTTAATCGCCAAATATTCGCAGATGACTTGGTTGACGTCTTTTGATTAACCACTTTTCAGGAAACTGTGGTTTGAATGTCACCAAGTTTTCAGGAATATGACAACAGCCGTTAGTTTTGGGCCACATAACCATGATTGTGGTTACTTCCGGACGATTCGCTTTATTAAACGGATCCGTCACTTTTGTTGCAGGAATCCGTCATTTTGGTATGGGTGCCAGCAAATTTCGTATTGTTCATTATTTTGTCATTCGTAATTGCAGCAATCTGACACTAATCGAGGATAAAAAAAAATGTATTCAATATCAGACTGATTATTTTATATTTCTCAAAGCAGTTATGATAATTTTTTCGAAAAAACATTTCCATAGAAAAAAGTACCTATGAAGAAGTTGTAATCATATGTAAATGACCGGATTATTAAAATACTGATCGTTTCAGTTTAGAAAATAAGGTGAAACCATTACTTTCAGATTTCGGAGTCGTGTTCTACGATCAAAAAATCAGAATTCGCACAAAATTCCCCTTTCCCTAGGAAACTTTCTCTTAAATTTTTGTTCAACTTCAAGTAACTCACCATACATAATATGTTTCGATATACTTTCTACCAACGGTTTATTCTCATCACAAACTAGGTCTGTGCCATAGATGCTGGAGACAGATGGATTGGACTTCAGGGTCTTGTTTTCACTCAGACCATTCACTCTGGGTATTTTTCCATTCGGGTTGAATGTTCTAACCAACTCCTGAAAAATGAGATTTATAACAAAACTACTACTTCATAGTTTTTCTACATGTTAACCAAAGACATCAGAGGTAGTGGTTTGAACTTCCATTTTCTGAACTATCAAACTCCTTAAAAATTATATATGATAGTATAAGGAGGAATATATATATATATATATATATATATATATATATATATATATATATATATATCTCATCCTACAATATTGAAGTGTTGATCGCTTGCATTCAGTATGACAAGTTCTCACGAGTCGCAAAAGCAAACTTTCACTTGTTTTTTTTTAATCTTTGCCAGACCTACTGATAGAAAGAAGGCTTTAATGGACTGTGCTATTGCATACTCTTTTACTTTTATACTTTTTATCTTAAGTTCAAACCACTTCCACTCAACGCAGACCATTTTCAACTCTATTCAAGCAAACTTTAAACAAATTATTCTACCAAATCACCAGTTGACAGTCGAGACGAATTCTCATTCATAATGAATTGAAAAAATTTCAATCAGGGCGTTTTTAGCTAAGAATTCTAATTGATACTCGCAGGAAATATAATTCGCTTAGTATGTATAGCTACTACAACCTTCCTAGCATTTCCTTGAAGTTTATATTTTCTCAAAACTTCAATTTTCGAATTCTTCTTCTGTAAATGAGACGTTCGTAGCTCCCAAGTAATTAATAATTGATAACTGGACATATAAAAAAATTATATTATCCGTTAAACGTCTGCTTCAAAAAGGTTTTTGTCTCGAGTACATTTCCTGATGATTTATATAAACAAAAGGCATCATCTTACCTTCAACGACATGGGCTGATTGAAATCGAGTCTCATCATTCCATAGTTGCTGTTCAGCACCTTCCAGATGCTTCTGATTGCGTTGCCGAACGTCTCCATCTGCTTGGGCTGGCCCAGCTGTTCTCTAACAAAATGCCCGTCCACCAGTTTTTCGTAGTTGACGCTGACCGGGACGAGTAAGGCATCTTCGATGGCGCCACTCATATACTGCAAATTGGTTCAACTTTATTTTACTGCACAAAATAGAATTGGAACATTGGGATTACTATTTCGGCAAAAAAAAATTATTTAGTATCATTATTAATCTCATAGAAGATTCAATTCCCAATGGTTGATAATAAGTTTGAAAACCACAATAATTAAAAAACATTTCTTGTGAAGCTTTTTGATATTATGTATAAATCACTAAGTATTGGTTCCCATTATAGGCGGTTCAGCAAAATAGGAAACATCCAATATATTTTATATTCAATGATAATCAGTAACAACAACATAGTAGTTTTGCGTCTTTTTTTTCAAATGAAGTACCAAACAAAGGAAACTTCCATCCAAACAAAACCCTAATTTAGCACGAAAATGTTATATATGATTGGGTGATTGCCGTTTTAACAGCTCATCTATTTCATCTTGTCACAAAAATAATGACGTATTGCGCTGTGCGGTACAAGCAGCCATCTGAAATCCATGCGCAGTTCAATGCACAACCAGATAAGGGACGAATTTCTGTGCCAATTTGGATTGGATGAGCTGTACATTTGTACAGAGTAGAGTAGAATTTTTGTGTGTCATTACCACGTCTCACCAAAGGTCGATAAACGCAGCCTCAACACAAAATATCATTATTAATGATTACAAGAAACTTGAACTACAATAGAGAATATGCATGGTTTTTTGTTATGTCGTAAAGTAATCATTTACATCTTCATGGCGTACAAAATAATTGTCTTGAAAATATTTAAAATATTTTTCAAAATGGAAATTAAAACAATGAAAGATTTGAGCTGCTCAATCGCGTGCGTTTTAGACGATGTCGAGTGACGTTTCCCATGATTGTTTACGCTAAGCGTTTCGCTTTCAATTGCTATACAGATCATGGAAGAAGCTAGAGCAACTTCTTACGTATTGTATGATATCGAAGTGCAAGAACACTTCAGAAATACACCAGATAAAGTGTTTTTCCGTATTTCAAGCTATGCGAAAGTACAAAAACAAAGGTGTAAGATAATAATAAGGGATAATGTACCTCCAAAATCGTGTTTGTATTGTTGTGAAGATCATTTGAAGGTAAGTGTACTATATTAATATACAGCACAGTGGAAAATTATGTTTCACTCGCCACCTAATCTAGTTTACAAACATCGGAGTATAAATTTATAATATGCATCTCTGCTGGGGGTATTTATGAATACCAATCTATGCTATGGACTCAAATACATCATATTACATAATATTTACCTTGCAACTTTTACTCATTTTATCTCTAAGTTCACGATAAAATCGAGATTTGATTAAACCACTGTTGTATCGTCTGATGTCACATTTTGTTTTGACCGATGGTGAAGCGTTTAGTAAGTTTGAATTTCCCTCCCTAATTCTTTGATTTTTAAATTATATCGTACGAGTTTAAATAATAGATCAATGAAAAAAAACACCTTTCAATTATGATATGACGATAATTTAATAAAGAATCGAAAAAAAAAAATATTTGAGACAAATTCAAATTTTATGCATATTCCCTATTGGTGAACGAATTCACATAGAACCTTATTCACTAATCATGCACGAGACAACATATTCAGTTCAACGTTGAAGAAGTTCTTATGACTTTTAACCTTCAAAATCCATAAAAATATATTGTGAATAAAAGAAAACACTTATGATATAGTTTCTTCCATCAAGAAGACAAATATTTGAACAAACCATGAGCAGAAAAAAACTCTCAGTAAACAAACAACTGGTATGTTTTGAAATTCTCAACTAATTAACAATAACTTTGGCATAAACTGCATTAGAACAATTGGGAAGCATTTTTCCCGTATTGATTACCACAATGAAATATTTTACTACTATTCTATTTCAAATTTGTCAAGATTCAAGGTTAAATTGCGTTGACGGTTGCTTGACGCCTCAATTAATAGCCTGTTTCGACGAATGGTAATTTTGAACATTTTAATTATTTTTTGAAACAAAAGGAATCAATTTAATTAAGAAGGTAAATTCATCACAATATCAATTTTTAGAAATGAATAAAACCATATATCAGTTGTGATAATGTAGGCGTTTAAATTGGTAACTTCAGTGCTATTTCTAAATATTGGCAATGCAAACTGAAAGATAGATGACATTTCTCGCAGTGACAAGTTGCCGCGAAACATTGCATTGACAAATTGCATCGTCGAAACAGGGTGTATAAAATTTTCGACACTTATTCAGTGTCTAAAGCAGAAAAAAGCTGTTCAAGTTCTATTTTATATCTCTCCACTGAATTTCAACTCTTTATTGTCACTTCAATTTTTGTATTTTGGTTTATCAATCTGGACAAAACATGATGTAAATACTGTATTTTTGAAAAATTCGCAACTTCTATGCAGTGGATGGTCCAAAAATAACACAACTTTAGAACTTCGTCTTTCATGTTACCTACAATGTTTTTGAAGTTTTTTTTAATATGACTATGTTTCAGCTAGGGTGGTGCAATATCTGATTTTCATTAAAAAAATAAAAAACCATTGATTTTAAAAAAAAATCACGATTTATTTGATTTTTTTGATTTTTTAAATTTGAGTATAAAATTTGAACATTTTGATTCTTTGAAATTATTGTTGATCATTTTAATATATAAGTCTAAAAATTATAATACAATTTGCGGCTCATGAAATTTTGAAAACGCATTTGTCGCGCTTCTTGCAAGAAAATTCTTGTCGCGATTTGTTTTCCTTCTGTCCTATACACTCGCTCTACAGTGCGGAGTGAGGCACGAACACAGACGCGTTTGCCTTTTGCCTGTCGAGGCTTGTTTTCCTTCTCAACCTATAAATTGACGTTGCCCAACAATTTCACGCATTTCGCTGGTTAGGTTAGTTAAGTGAAGTGACAACATATAAATAAAAATAATATGGCAGACAACAAATTCAAATTAATTGGGGTGTAGGGATATTTGTAGAAATATATATATATATATATATATATATATATATATATATATATATATATGTATCTTTTATATTTGGGTGTCGTAGTCAATTTGAGGGCTTCAGTATATGAAAACTATTTTCTGATTATTCAAGCTTTCGGAAAATAGTTTTCATATACTGAAGCCCTCAAATTGACTACGACACCCAAATATAAAAGATACCTTTATCCTGATCAATATAGTCAAATCAAATACTACTTTCCTATATATATATATATATATATATATATATATATATACACTCAGATATTGGAAAACAGATTAGGCAAAGAAAAAGAAGGAAAACTCATGTTTTTGTTTGAATTGTATAACGAAAATGAATAGACTGATAATATACAGTAATAAAATTTAGGTGTTACCTTAAGTTTAAGAATTTGGAATTATGTACTTCTTTTCTGTAGTTTTTGCTAAAAGCAGATACTTCTTTTGATCTTCGAGAATACTTTTATATTATGTTGTTGTCTGGTTCTGAATACAAAAGAAAAAAATTGATTTAATCATGATTTTAATTTTAAAAATTCGCGATTTTAATCAGCCCAACCCTGGTTTAAGCTTTTCTTTTAACTTTTTTCTGAAGTGAGTCAAATTATTATCTATTAGTTATTCTATCAATATAAAACTGAGACAGTTTTATGATAAAATTCAGGTTGAAAGTACTTTGCACCAAGAAGGATGAAGTAGGGCTAGTTTCATTCACTTTTCAAAAACCATCTGCGAAGTCAAACTTCAATTAGATTTATCTATTACTAAATAACACTATCATATGCTGCATATGTTAATGCTACCACTGTAAACTCTAACTTCGATCAAAAATAATCAATTTCCCCAGTAAAATGTTCGCATTAAAAAAAGTACAATATAATCCATAACTTACCGATTCCAGAATGACGCTGAGTATCCCGTACTTTGGCATGCAGGGTTTCCCCGTCCTCGTCCTCCCTCCTTCCAGGAAGAATTCGACGTTGTGTCCGGCCTTGAGGAAGGTGTTTATATAAGTGTGCAACACCGACCTGTAAATGATGTCTTTGCGACCGGTGTCGGGGTCTATTCTGCGTCTGATGAAGAAAGCGCCGAGACCTCTGAGGAGGGATCTGTAGATAAGGTTGATCTTTTGGAGTTAAAATCAGAAGGGAGGCAGATGACGGTTGCAGTTGGTTAATGATCATTCCTAAGGAATGCTACATTTTTGTAAAGAAAAGCAACATTTTCCCTGACCTGAACCAGTACAGCAACCGGGTCACTGGCTACACAAACAGGAGATTATGAAGGTTTGGTGTCAGACGATGATGATGATTGAAATTTTATCCTACTTTCACTATCACCCCTTTATAATCTGGGGATTATCAGAGTAAAAGTGAATCAAAGGCAAAAAAAAAATGCACAATTCATGAATTGAATAATTCTCAAATACATAATCGTACGTATATGTAAGGTATACTATAGGTGATAATTGTACAGAATAACAAACATATGAAATCTTGAAAATAAAAAAAGGGTACCCTCCCAACTGTATCTCAAAAATATCTCGGAAAAATAATGTATGGACTTTTTGTTGTTCCGGTTTTACGCTATTGTAAAGGGGCCCAATTCTCGACATCATGTGTATCTTTTCATATATATGAGACACAAAATCAATATCATAAAGGTTTTAACTGAAGAATGCAGCCCCAGGGGTAGTGAAAGGAAGTTTCAAGTTTTGTTCAATTGCATTTTTTCTATGAAACATATTTTGAATATTCGAATTTGTGCAAGGACATTTTTTGAAAAAGCGATTCGAAAGATATACACAAAAAATGGATTCTACAAATATACCGAATGAATACGAGTGAATGCAGAGTCATCATCATCATAACTAATTTGAAATTGTTAATCACAGCATTCTGCAACTAAAGGCAGATAATGAAGACGACTTATTTACAATATTACTAAAATGAAATTATAAATATAAATCCTTCAAAGAAAATAATTTACCTTAGCGGCCAATAGTGGATAAAATTGTACTTAGTCATTTCCAAAAATGAATGAAAATCCAATTAAACTGATGGAAGAAGAAAAATAATTACTATTTGTATGTAAGTTTTTGAATGTTCTGCTATGATTACATTCGTGATGATTTAATATGCAACAAAGACTACAATTGACATTTTCCGAAACTGGGACTCTGATATATAACAATGGCTGGAACTTACCCGAAAAAAGGAATTCTCAAATTATCTCCAGCTGCAACTAATGGCGCCTTGATGTTGTTATTAACTAAAATGAATGACATCAATATATAGTCCAGATGAGACCTGTGCAAGGGTAAAAATATCAACGGAACACCGGATTCTGCGGCTTTCTTCACCATTTCCACTTGGCCTGGGTGAGTTACTACAGACGTAAGGAAGCACGGAAGAAGTTTGTAGAGAACCCATGAGGTGAACCTGAAGTATAAATCATTGTTGGGTTTAAAATCAATTCAGATCTGTTTTGGGTTAGATGTATTTGAAAATAAATAATAAACAATCACTATAAGACTTAAAAACCAGTATCAACGCGGATGACCCGACGAGATCCGAATTCCCACCCCTTTGTTGTGAGCTTGAAGACCTGTCGAACTTCTCTTGCTCAGGGATCTTTTTTCAATAGAACAGCAGAACTTTGGGACTCCTTGCCGAGGGAGGTTTCTCTTGAGGCTTACAAAATTCAAAAATTCAAAGTTAATATTAATTAATATCTTCTGTCCCTTTATTCGCGCAGTGTTCTTTGAACATTACAGGGTTTCCCTTTCGTGTGAATCCTGCCATTTAATGTTGAAAGCCAACCGCGTGATTCAAGGGACAGGAGATACAAATTAACATTAATAAAATTAAAATTTTTTAAAGTTTGTAGGTCTCAGGAGAAACCTTCCGTAAGGATTTCCGAAGTTCAGCTGTTCTATTGAAAAAAAAACAGACAAAAGTTACATTTCTTTTTCGAGAAATTGTCTGCATTCGCCAAAGGCATCGGAAAAACAAAATTTTGCTCTAGAGAGATGAATGATGCTGTGATACCCAGTGAACATTTTGCCACTTAAATAGCGTCTTACTTCAATAAGAAATCCGACAAAGTGGACCTCATGTCGAGCAGCAACTTTTTGGCACGCTTCTCGTTACTATCCATTACCATCCGGTAAAAGTCTTCGTCGCCCGTTTTATCGGACTCCTTCACCTGCTCCTCGGTGGCTCTGACGACGGCGTGCCTGACGCGGTCGTCCCTCAGCACCAGGTCGGCCACTTGGGGGTACTCGAACTTCCTGATCGTCCACGCCTGGTGCAAGTGCGAGAAAGTGCGCTGGAGGAAGCCATTGCTCGCGTGCGGCAGCTGGTAGTCGAGGATGTTTCTCAGCGCTAGCGTTTCTGTCGTTTTGGTAGCGAGCGAGTACTGAAACGAAAGGAAATGGAAAATTAAAAATCATACGAAAGCGTAGAAGGCCACGTCAAATTTTATTGGGATGTCGCCATTTTTTTCGAGATCTAACCTATTTTCTCGAAAACTCAACTTTTTTTATATCGACTTTTGTTCGTGATCCCAAGATAAAAAACGAAATCGCGAGAAAAAAAGACGAGATTGCGAGAAAAAAGGTGGGATCGCAAGAAAAAAGGCGAGATCGCGAGAAAAAAAGGCGAGATCGCGAGAAAAAAGCGAGGTCGCGAGAAAAATAAGCGAGATCGCGAGAGAAAAGGCGAAATCACGAGGAAAAAGGCAAAACCGCGAGATAAAAAACGAAATCGCGAGAAAAAAAAGGCGAGATCGCGAGAAAAGAGGTGAGATCGCAAGAAAAAAAAGCGAGATCGCGAGAAAAAACGTGGGATCGCAAGAAAAAAGGCGAGATCGCGAGAAAAAAGGCTAAATCAAGAGAAAAATGGAGGGATCGCGAGAAAAAAGGCGAGATCGCGAGAAAAAAAGGCGAGATCTCGAAAAAAAAGGCGAGACCGCGAGAAAAAAGGCGAGACCGCGAGAAAAAAGGCGAGACCGCGAGAAAAAAGGCGAGACCGCGAGAAAAAAGGCGAGATCGCGAGAAAAAAGGCGAGACCGCGAGAAAAAAGGCGAGATCGCGAGTGAAAAAAAAACTAAATCGCGAGAAAAAAGACGAGATCGCGAGAAAAAAGGCGAGATCGCGAGAAAAAAGGCGAGATCGCGAGAAAAAAAGGCGAGATCGCGAGAAAAAAGGCGAGATCGCGAGAAAAAGGGCGAGATCTCGAGAAAAAAGGCGAGATCGCGAGAAAAAAGGCGGGCTCGCGAGGAAAAAGGCGAAACGCGAGAGAAAAAACTAAATCGCAATAAAAAACGAAATCGCGAGAAAAAAACTGAATCGCGAGAAAAAAGACGAGATAGCGAGAAAAATGGTGAGATCGCAATCGTCTGTAAGTCTCTTTGAAATCACGATTCATAAGAATGGAAATAAACTGCCCGCATGTAACATATGAAGTGGTTCATTTCCGGTGAAACAATTTAAGAGATCAAGGGAATTTTCGCAGGAAACTATTATTATAAATCTTGAAAAACCATTTTGGAAACGAATTTGCGGGAATACCTTAGAGCATTTCAGTAAGTAACTATTTCCTGGCATTTTCTTCCTCGAAATAAATAGAAGAAATACAAAACTTTCAAGGAATTAGTGAAATCTTTTTTTACAAATACTCTGGTAGGTACCTGTTATATTATTTACAAAAAACTGGTTCATAAGAAAAGAAATAAAGAGTCTGAACAGGTCTTATTCTGTCTATATAGCGCGACAGACAGACGAATCTTGAATTAAATAGAAAGCATATATAGAAACTCTCTATTCTATTCTGGGCTCAAATAAAATATCTCGGTGAATGAGAGTTTTATACAAACTACTCTGTATTTTTGCCTCATTGTTCAGGGTGTTTCTGGAAATGCTATTTATTTGATTCAAATATCATATGCCTGGTATACAAATTGAGCAAGATAATGTGACTTCTATGTGATTTAGTGCCCGTTGCGTCATATAGAAGAGTAACTGGTTTGGACGTTTTCTTCCTTTTTGTGAATGAAACGTCTTCGAATGATAAAAGTATCATCATATCATCATCAGTATTGCTTGAGATTTTTGATTCAGCTACATTTTTGTAAATCCTTTTCTTTTGATTTGAAAATAAAAAGCCAAAAAATATTTTTCAGAAACCCCACATGATTGAAAATGAAACTATGGAAAAGTGGCCGAAATTCAAACAATTACATTAACACTAACAAACATCAAGGCTTCTCCAGCCACTGAACTGTCGAAAGTGGTGCTACTAGTGCATCAACCTGTTTCGATAACAATAATGTAAACGATTTACTTAATTCATAAAACGGGTGCAGTGTTTCGAAGTGGATTCCGCAAAAATATATATATTAATATATAAATATATATATATATATATATATATATATATATATATATATATATATATATACATATATATATATATATATATATATATATATATATATATATATATACATATATATATATATATATATATATATATATATATATATATATATATATATCTTAATCTTAATATATATAAATCTCGTGTCACAATGTTTGACCTCAATGGACTCCTAAACCACTTAACCGATTATAATAAAATTCGCACACCATGTGCAGTTCGATCCAACTTTGGAGATAGGATATTTTAAATCTCAAATTATAGTCGCAATTTTAATTAATTGCTAATTATTTGTCTGTTATTATTTGACAGTCACAATTATCTGTTAACTCCAAATGATTCTAACAGATGTCGATACCTTTCGACTGGGTTGAGTAAGTAATCAATAGATGGCGCTGCTGAGCCCATCAGTTGGCAGAACAAATTGAATCAAGATGTCGATACCTTT
The DNA here is from genome assembly GCA_032362365.1 of Zygogramma bicolorata. NCBI lineage: Eukaryota > Metazoa > Arthropoda > Insecta > Coleoptera > Chrysomelidae > Zygogramma > Zygogramma bicolorata. The sequence goes on along the minus strand of JAVJAQ010006102.1, from coordinate 4,946,573 downwards.
TGACTGGGTTGAGTAAGTAATCAATAGATGGCGCTGCTGAGCCCATCAGTTGGCAGAACAAATTGAATCAAGAAATCCAGCTCAAAGAATCAGGACAGCAGAAGGTCATGCACAACCACAAATGGTTTAGATTTGGAAAATCCGTGTTTTTCTCATGGGCAACTATATGTTGCGTGTTCACGTGTTGGGAAACCGTCGAATCTATTTGTGTTAGCTAAAGACAGGTTAACCAAAAACATTGTGCACCGATTGGTGTTAAATTAAATTGAAATTGATAGTATTTATAATTCAAAAAAATAGATATTAATGTTTAAAACTTTAAGACTGTCTGCCTTGCCTACCTCATTCATGAGTTTAAGCGTCACATGTTATTTACTGTATTATACTGTAATATACTTATATTTGTTATAAAATTAAATGGAAATAATAAATCTGATAAATTTTTATTTTGTACCTATTGATTTCTGCTTAATATCAAGTGTAAGAACATTTTAATTAATTGTGTTCAACGTACTTCCCCTTCAAATCTCAATCCAGTGAATTTGTATACCAACATCAACATTTTCGTCTTTGTTCGTAAATAATTTCATTGTACTAAAGGGTTATAGTAGTAGAAAGTCAAATAAGGAGATCACCATATTTTTTTACAAATACCATCTGTGTGAAAAAGCATAGTGGACTCCGTGACTGATGTTCTCTTATTGTTCCTCTTAGATTGTTTACTATAATGTAATATAACAAAAACTTTAGCCACAGCAACGCGTGGCCGGGTCAGCTAGTATATATATATATATATATATATATATATATATATATATATATATATATATATATATATATATATATATATATATATATATATTAATTTATTTATTTATTTGTCCACACAGGCCTATTGGCCTATTTACATGGATCAACTCATACAAACATGAATATATATATACAATTTTATAACAAAAGGGCTTTCACTATAATTCTACCATTATCAGAACTGTAGGGGGTTACCTTTGAAAATGATATATGAAAGTGTTCGAATAAGAAATAATATAAATGGGTTATGCAGTTTTTATGAATGTCATAATACAACGAGAAAAATCATGAGTTCGAGGATACTCTGCTGTATCATCTAGTTATGATGAGAGGGTGATTATATATATATATATAAATATATATATATATATATATATATATATATATATATATATATATATATATATATATATATATATATATATATATATATATATATTAAAACATTTATGTTGAACCAAACTAGTTCATGAAAATCCACATTAAACGTTACTTATACAGTTTCACCATAATGAAGTCTACAAAATCGCGATACGAGTTTCGCTATGTAATAGATTTTTCAAGTATGAATGATAAGTAGAGCATTTAATACTGATTTTGAATGTTCTAATGATCATTAAATGAAAATTTGGTCCGACCTATGATCCATTGTTGCCATTTTTGTGAACTAGCTGTAAGCAATATATTCTATAGAGGCGAATTATTCAACTCTATTTGATAATTCATCAACTATTGGAAATTTTTGATAATTCTTTCTCCTGCAATCGCGGAAATTCAAATTCACGATCGAATTCGTTCTCCTCTATAAAACGATGTATTGCTATGTTTAATTTGTTTTGTCATTTTGAAAACTACCCCTATGTTTTTACGCGTGTTTGAAATGTTCCTCCGGTTTGTCCTAAGTAAAACTTAAGACAAATTAACAACCAACCACTTTAAATAAATGGAAGGGGCTCAAGAATTAATAGGTATTGAAAATTATCTTTGGTAAGCACTGTAGTTATCCAAGTGAAATGTTATTGAATGAAGGACGAGTCTTTGATATGAGACAATTGTATCATTTACCATTTCTACGAATTTAACATATCCTTCAATAAAATTTCTCATATCTATAGTACAAGATATAAAAAAGAGTCGAATACTGTACCCAGATTAAAAAAGTACAACAATCGAACAAAGATATCTTGGCTACTCAGGACGTAGTATTCTGTCTGTGGAGCTAAAAATCGTAAGTTCCTAGACGTTTTTCAAATCTGTACTTGAAAAATGGATATAAAAGCCGTATTCGGGTTCGCAATAAATACTGTTCTAGGACAGTCAAAAATAGTCACCCACCCAATTAATGTAGATATATTCGCGACAAACCCTTCACGCCTCAACAGTCCAACTATTTCGAACCGTTCCTGAACTGTTTTTGTTGTGATGATAAACGACACGTCGCAAAAACTGCCTATCGCTTCGCTCGTCAATATAAAAACTGTTCGTTTCGCTAACACATATATTTATAATAGTGTTTGCTGGAATATTCACGAAGTTCTCAAACATTGCCAAAATTTATAAGGAACGATCGGAGTTTACCGAAAAAATTAAAGAGTGTTTTTTTTTCCACAATTCAGCATAAAGATAGTTCAAGAACAAGGTGGGTTAGATTTTTGGCCTTTGTAAAACTACCACCTGTTCAAAGGTTGTTCGCTCTGAGCAAAATTCCAAGTGGGAACATCACGACCCTTTTAGGGACTTAGTCTTTGGAAACTTGGGCTCACTCATAGGAGATAACTGGAACCTGTATACCAGGTGGACAATATTTTTCAGGTCCGTAATTTCCACTGCCCCGACCCAGTGAGAAGACAAGCTAGTTACATGAAACAATGACCATTATTATTATTATCCACATAACATCTTATATCCCCGTTAGGCCACCGTGCCGGGTAATCACAAGTTGAAAGGAAAGGCCTCGTTAACAAATTGCTCGCACAAGTTTCGACTTCTGAGGTTGACGTTATTCAGCTGGTTAACGGAACGAAAAATTTTAGAACAAGAATATACCTCATTCTTTCGAATTATCTCAGAACAGGTATGAAAATATACATAATTGATGCTTTGTCGCTGTTTAGTACATACCACATTACTCTACGTTATTCTAGCCGAATTAATTAATATCACTCCACATGATTCTTGGAAGTGAGGTGGATTGTTGGAGATAGATGTGCGACTGGGAATTGATGTCATCGAATGGAAAATAATCTGACCATAAGTGTTTAATTGTAGACCATGGAACTGTGCTGAATTCGGTTTAGAAACAGTTGAACGACTGCAACAAAGATATATCGCAAAAATGTCCCACTCGCCCCAACATAAGTCGAACAATAATTCAAATTTGCAAATCGTCAAAGAGGTCAAATAGTATCACGATGAGTTAACAATAGGAATCTTACTTCGCAGTTCTGCTTCAATTCATTCGTGTAGGTCTATCCATTTCGACTCCGTTATACTTTCACATTGTCTCGCATTATTTTTCGCCTTTTTCGACATTTATTGGATAACGTTAGAAAATGTTGGCTACGAGCTATCGAAAAAAGCGTTCGATGGTTCAACACTCGATTGAAAATGTATGTATGGAGATAGTGGATTGTGAAATCAAAAACAACAAAATAGGGAAAAGTGAAGTATTTCTTGGCACGAAATAGAAATCCAAGCTTCGTTTAGCGATCGATCTCACATGATTTTCCCATGAGAGATTTTTACTGACCGTAATTCCTAGGATCGAGATACTTGACTTTTTGGTAATAATTACTCCTGACATCTGAATTTTGGATGAAGATAGATCGGCTTTCTTCGACTAGGAATGTTAATATCATGAAACTCGATAGATCAGTTTGTCGTTCATTCTTACCTCTGTTTTCAGAAAAAAAAAGTCTTCTTTGGTCACCTAATGATTTCCCGACGCAAATCTCAGCCAATCAGGAAAAGGCCAATGTTCTCGAATACCGTAGGGTTCCGAACCGTCCTAATTTTTCAGTAGCGCATTTGCTATTTCAACCGTAGAGAAACTAAGAAAGCCCACAATGCTAATTGGTCAGTGTATTCGACAAACAGACCTCACCCACCAAGGTTGGTATCTAGACAACCAACAATTACCTATCGCACAAATCTTGGCTGATAAATTTCTGCCGTGATCGGGGATTGAACCCGTTGATCCAATAAACGGACGTCAATACCACTACAATATTAGTGAATTAAAAAGTCAAAATGTTTTGAACGAAACGAAAACACCACTAATAACAATTTTTCCTTGCTGCAAAGTCGCTGCAATTGAAAGGAATCCGATTTGCTGCCAACATTAAAAATACCACAGAAGATTACCATAGTCAACAGACACGTTACCTCAACTCATATCTAACTTCATCTATTTTCAACTTAAGAAAAAGCAATAAACTTGATTTCATTTCCTTCAGTTTAGGAAAATAATGAAAACGAAATTACCTACCATTTTTCACCATTCTGTTACCATATACATATAAGTCAGAGCCGTCAGAGGCAACAATTCTGTCAGAAAAATTACAATTGGTTGCAACTTGTAAAACCAAAATATTCGAAAACATCGCACAATTCGCATGCAAATTTCTTGAATAACAGCAACGAATTTGGGAATATCTTTGTTTTCGTTTTTTCCAAAAAAAAAAAATTAGCCCGAATGTATTATTCATGAAAGATCAATTTAATGGAAAATGAAAGACCCGAAAAAAAAAACGAAATAATCAGGATTCATTAAAGAAGAAGGAATCTAATATACATACAATAAAATGATACATAAATCATAATAATTTTCAAGAGACGATACCAAAACACAGCGTCAACAATATTTGAATGGATATCGGATCAATTACAATGGTCGTACTGAATTGATTTCCATATCGTTCATCTTGGATTGAAAAACATGTTTTTTCACTGTCACATGTGAATATTCTATTTTGTTCACAATCTACAGGACAGATAAATAGAAAAGTCAACTCCGATTGATTGTACGGATATAATTCCATATTTATGCAAGGTAGGATATGAAATCTGCGAATATGATTATTGAAAGTTGGTGACGAGCGCTGTATCAACTGGTAGAATATTCATTTCCACCTTCAATAATGCACCAACCACTTTTACATTCTTGTTTAGATTTTATAAATGAGTTGCTGATTATTAAATCAGAAATATTGCTTGTGGTATTTTTCTGGACTTGTCCAGGGCTTTCGACTGCATGAATTTTGAAATCCTCTTAAAAAAGCCGAACCGTTATGGAATTCGAGGCATTGAACTCCAATGGTTTGAATCTTACATCACTAGCCGAACTCATTCACTCAAAATCAAAAACTCTGAAACAGGCCAGCAGTTTCAGTCAACGGCCCTGAATGTTGATGTTGGAATCCCACAGGGCAGCATTCTGGGCCCCCTATTATTTATAGTTTATACCAACGACTTTGCTCTTATTGCTAGAAACAACACAATGATCATGAATTATGCTGATGATAGCACTCTCCTTATAATGGGGTCAACTTCTCCTCAACTAATACAAACGGGGAGTGAACTGTTGAAGGATGCTCAAACTTGGTTTAGCGACTCCAGACTCATTCTCAACCCCGATAAAACAAATGTTATTTTCTTTAAAACTAATCAATCACTCGAGACACCAAGAAACATCCATCTAAATCAGCAGGAAATTGCTTTTTCCAAATAAATAGAATGCTTGGGGGTAATGTTAGATGAAACACTGAAATTTACATATCACATTGAATCTAGCTGGTAAACTTAGCCAAACGTGCTAAAGGCTGAGAATTCTTATGAAAAATTCAAACAATACTATTGCTAGAACATTCTATTTTGTTGGCTTCTACTCTAGAGCCAGATATGGCATCATTCTATGGGGGTGCACCAGTGGTGCGAATGAAATATTTACCTTACAAAAACGAGCCATAAGGATTTTGGAACAGTTGCCTTACCAAAAATCGTGTAGGGGACATTTCAGATCAATGCAGCTTCTCACAATACCCGCTTTATATGTTTATGAATGCATACAATTTCTATACAATAACAGACATTACTATGATGAACATAAAATATCCCATCCATATAATACCAGACACATTAAAAATCTCAATGTTCCATCTCATCAACTATCCCTAACAGAAAAAGGAACCCTGTATTCTGTATTCATCGATAAAATTATTCAATCACTCACCTCCAGCTATGAAATCCGAAGAAACTTTTCAAGCAGTGAAAAAATCACTACTGAAACTCCTCATTGAATTGGAACCCTACTCTATCGAGGACTACCTAAATACAAACCTCCAAAATATGTAAACCGATGAATATCATACAATAACCGACTCTTGTTTTAGTTTTGACTGGCTGTTATACCATTTGTGTAATATGTGCATTAAATTATTATTATTATATTTTCGTTTATATTTCGGACCTGAGCGACCACCCCATTCCTATCATACAATACAGATATTTTTTCTTTATATATAATACAAATGTTTGTAGTGAAATATGATTGGGATTTCAAGCTATGCGATACCGCTATCCAGTGGCGGTTGACGAACTGAAGTTATCTATTGAGTCTTGTATAAATATGTTAACGACTTTTACTGACATGCACATATTACAGAAACAAGTTACTTGTAAAAACCAGAAAGTATGTGGCGCGATTCTTGAGGCGGTTGTTCACCCCAATTATTCAACAAAATTGAATGGATTAGAGAAAACTGTAGAAACTTCAAATTCAGATTACTGTATTATCAACAAGCTGATAACAGATTTTTCGTACTTCCAACGTTCGATACAAACCAACCAATAATAAAAATTCATCTCGCCACCAATTACAAAACATCTCCTGTGCGACAGGCGCGTACACAAGGGGGGTAAAGGGGGTAATTTTAAATTTGAACAAAATTTGGTATCCAGTTCTAAGAACAGCCAAGACGAAGCCAGATAAAACCAGGGAATCGGACGACCAACAGAACGCTGGCGGACCGAGAAATAATAACGAGTCAATTCCAGATTTGCAATCAGTCGTAGTAAACTCACATAGAGGAGTTCAACTAAGACCACGCCGCTGAAGATGGCTGCCGCAGATGTAGCCGAAAGCTCCGGAAGTCAAAATTCCACTACACGGCACTCAAGCCTGAAAAACCAGAGATGTATCAACACCGGCCGTGAAAGCCTACATTCTTACTTATTTATATTGATGGAAATACTTCAATACAGCCGTGCGCAGTAGAATTTTCAAAAAACAAACTGCTCCTACTCAATCTCCAAATAAATCTAGAGACTAGAGATATAAGTCTACCAAGAAACCACCCCGAAACCTATACCTAGGAAAATAAACATGAAGCACTTTAATATTCACTTTGACGCTGCTCGCCGTTCTGAGATTATTGAGAAGATACAAGAAGAGCTTGGCATTTGCCACTGAAATATATATTGAATCGAAAGAAATTTCAAGTTCACCTCCAGAAATATATCGAATAACATAGTGAATACTTGGGACTTGATGGATGTATGGTACGAAACTATTGACATGTGTCGAGAGATGCAGCTCCCTATATAGTGATCGTATGATTCTAAAATAAAATATAATGTATTGCTGCTAAGTTTTCATTAAGATGCCAAGAAACCATGGTGTTTACTCATGACTGTGAAAGTCTGGGATAAAAGTGGCGAATTCTGGATTCGCCCAATTTGTTAAAGGGATTGACGTTCCTGCTACATAAGGTGTCAAACGCAAATCGAGCAAAGGTTGAAAGCGACTTTATTGAAACAATTCAATGAATAATGCACAATTAATAATTCAGTGGATATCATATCTATAATGTACAATGCACAAAAGAAATGTGGTTTAATGAACATTAAATGCATAATTCATATTGCATATTCCTCTTCCTTTTCATGAAATGGTGCACGGACAATGAATACTAGCATTATTTCCAGATTTCCGAGGCTGCACATGGGCATTTTCAATTTGTGTGCATCTTATAATGCATAAGAGAAGTTGAGAATTCAAGGTTATCAATTATGAAATATCTATTAGGATCTATGCGTTACGAAATGAGTGAACACAGCACATTGAATACAATTTATTCAACTTATATGAATTGTTCATCAAAGTAATTATCCACTAAATTGTGCCTATGCCTTCACTAAACCTGCCATATCAACAATTGGTAAAATTATATCCCATGTTGTAAAAGTGAAAACCTGGTGAGAAATCAATTAACCTAGCACCAAATCGACATCTCGACGCGCCTATTGCTAAAATCAACATATTCTGAAAGATTGGAATCCATGTACTCAAAAAACATGGAAGCACTAGAATGAATGTAAAATTGAAACAAAAAGCGTGATTCAATATTTCACTGTATACTACATATATACTGTTAATTCAAAAATTTATCAGAGATTCACTCTTGCGCCATCTATCAACCGCTCCTTCATTGCGTGTTTATAAGTACCTACTGTTTGAACGTCATTATTTTGTGGTGAATCGATATTTGTTCCGTAGGTTAACTTGACATATTTTTGGAACATATTAACAAACAAGAACCAAAAAATAAAATTCACATTAGAAACAGAAAATAACAATGAAATTCCATTTATAGATGTAATGATAAAGAAAGCGACACGCCACGTTGATACAAGTGTATATCGAAAGAAAACACATACCGACCGATATCTTCACTACACCTCAAACCACCACATAAGTGTCAAGAAAGGTATAGTGAAATGCCTTTATGATAGAACAAAAATTGTATGTAATTCACAAGAAAAAATCAATGATGATATAAACTTCATAAAATCAGTATTGAAAGAAAATGGATATCCAGAGAAATTCATAGAAAAAACTTTTATAGAAATTGAAAATCCGAATACAGTCCACAATGAAGACATACAACCTACACAAAATACACAACCTGTATCAAACATTATACCTTATGTCCCTTGTTTGTCTGAAAAGATAAAACGGATCGGCAACAGGTATAATGTTAGAACAACATTCAAAACAACAAATACTTCAAGGTCAATACTGACACATACCAAACCAAATAACACAACAGAAAACACAAAAAATTGTATTAGTCAAATTCCTTGTTCGTGCGGTCAAAAATATATTGGTGGAACGTCTCAACCATTGGAAGTGCGAAAGAGTGAACACAAGATGTACATTAGGAAGAGACAAATGGGTGGTTCTAAATTATCAGCACGCCTTCTTACTGCCTATGGAGATCACACAGTAGAATGAAATGACACTAAAATTATGACGAAAGAGAGCAATGGAAGGAAACATAAATCAAAGGAATCTGCTTTCATCATGCTGTCTGGTGAAGAATAGAATGCATATCTATGAGTTCGCTTGATATGGATCGCGGATGGCTACCTCTCCTGAATGACAAAACGTTATGTCAAATTGGAAATATTTGACAAACGTCAATTACCAAGATTGCCTACAAAAGATATTTGGATTTGTACAGGAATTTGCGTATCAGTTTCGAGAACGGAAACAGATTTAGTTTCCGAAACGTTAACGATAAGTATTTTCATATAAGCCATTTTGGAGCCATTTTCAAGAGGTAAATGTGACTTCACGCTGAGGTCTCAATCTGCCTACTCCCCAGGTCTCGTCACGAGTTCTTTCTAAGGTCTCAATCTGATTGAGACCTTAGATTGAGACCTTAGAAAGAACTCGTGACGAGACCTGGGGAGTAGGGAGATTGAGACCCCGGCGTCAAGTCACAAACCCTTGCCCCCTGTGATAACACCTGAGGAGTAGGCAGATTGAGACCTCAGCGTGAAGTCACATTTACCTCTTGAAAATGGCTCCAAAATCGGAGCCGAAACGTCAAGAACAAAACTCCAGACGCGGTTCAACCCGAACTCAACAACAACACACAACTGACCGCGGAAACCTATCCGAACACACATATATATATATATATATATATATATATATATATATATATATATATATATATTAGTTCTTATAATTTTTTGTGATAGTCAAAATTTGAGTTATACGAAAAGTTCCTGACTAATTGGACTTGTTCCATCCAGAAAAAACTGTTTTTCAATAGACGCAGCAACTTTTCGGGGTAGATTGAAAATCTGCCCTTCTACTCTTGTATAGATTCGAATATTAATTCTTATTTTTTCAGATTGTGGTAGGTTACAATACCCATAAAACTACGGAACAAAAATGTTTACCTTTCGAAAAAACATATCGAATAGGTAGATAACATCAGTGTTTCTATGCACCTTGAATTGAACTCTGTAATTCTTCAGTTCTTATTTTCGGCGAGGTAATGGTCATAAAATTATGTCAGGTACCTATTATTGTATCTTGATTTGGTAATGTGTCTTTGACTGAAGAGGTCCTTAGTTTCAGTTTGTTTATCGCTATCGATTACTCCAGCATCCGACAAATATTTATTCATTAGATAACCTATTTGCGGCACTCGAGTGTTGCGCATACATCATCTTTTTATTAACTATCGATTTTCGGAGGCATGCTCAACATGAGCTAACAACAAATTGTGACATCGGCGTAACATGTGTCAAGATTACACGTCTCATGAATGAGCTGTCGCCTATGGATGAAAATATTGCCCATTATCTTTTGTTTGAATGTGCACCACATCCTAATTCAAATTCCAAGGAGACCCTTGGACGTCTCGAAAAGCATGAGGTTGATTTGGACGAAAAATAAACAATCGAATACATTATTTTTTGAATGCAAAAAGCTTGAAGGTTTGTTTTGACATGTTTTGTTCTCAATAATAGAGAATAACGAGATATCACTGCCACTGCTCGGATGACCTAACATTCTAATGTTCTGTTGTAACCAATACCTCTGAAAGTTTTTAGGGTAAAATTGGCGACACATGCCTACTACTATAATAGGTTCATCGTCCCTTCCATTGCATTGGATTAGATGGCCGTGTGCAATGGCAACATTTACAAAATTTGGGGCAAATTTCCGAGATGTATTGGTGTTTCAAAATAAGCGATCCTCTATCTGGAGACATGTCTGTAAAGGTTAATGTTTGTTGTCCACTTTACGTCTCTGACTGACATGTAATCAAAAATGAATCATCGAAATCGCATAATGAAAAAATACAAGTGGTACAGTAAACTGATTTCTACCTATGGAAGTACTTCAATAAAAGCCGTACACATAATTTTATCAAGAAACCATCCTGAATCTGATACATAACTATAAACAAAAATTTAGAAGGACGGTATTCAAGAGTTATTGATGAAAAGTTCCACTACATATTTGAACGGTATTGGTGCTTTCAAAGCACATTGTCCATTCAATTCATGTTCACATCCAATTAAGAAACCAATAACTGTTAGTAGTCCACAACTATTTTTCTGACCTCTCTACAGATCGCTTTTGTATACAACCATATAGAAGCATATTCGTATGGACAAAGTAAAAGAAGTATAGTTTAGCGATTGGTCGGCTGACTATCTAATTTGCTATTTAAAAAGTCAAGAAATTTCAAATCGAGTTTGATTCATGTGAAATGCGGAGATTTTAAGTTGAAGGAGGGTGTGTTTCACTGTTTTGAGCGTAAAAAGCTGAAATGTAAGCACAGCATTTCGTCTTATGATTCAAATTTTACACATCATCGGTCTAGTTTTTATGAAAATGCTCTTATAACGTGACGATACATGACAGGAAAAATAACTCGAACAGAAATGAAAATCGCCAACTCATCAAAAACAAACATATCTCAAAATCGATTGTAAAAATATTTCTATGTTCCTATGTAATCATTGCGTGGATGATGAAATAATCAATAATTCAGATTCCATGTATTCTCCTTCGGCGATGCAGATAAATGCAGAGTGATATCTGTGGCTTCAGACAATCAACCCATAATCCGAGCATAATACAAAAAGCGGGAATATCGCACAAAAGTGTCACCGTCTCACAAGATTCAAATAAACAGCACTAAGCGCCACTGAATAAAAAACTGGAGTAAACTTTGAATAACGAAACCACGTTTAACTACGAAGAACAATAGGAGAACTCAAATTCAGCTGGAACTCAAAACCGTATTTCGAGAAGAAATTCAACTAACATCAAATTATATGACGTTTTCAATCTCTGACGTCATCTAGCGATGGAATTGGTAAGTGACTGTGATCTGTAATGGAAGTATCGCTATAAAATTATAAGCAATATCGCATCAGTTCCAACACCAAGATTTTTAGATAACTCAGACACTAATTCAATACATATTCAGAGTAGTTGCGATCAAATCGTTTTTCCCAATTGGAGGGAATTTGCAGAATTTGGTTGTATTTTTTCAGGTAGCTTCCAACTTCATATTTGTTGCAACGATATTCGTCAGAATGCTAAAATTTCACAAATTCTTCAAGCACTCATTTGTTTTTTCTTCTATTCTCAATATGTTCAAAATGTTTAATTGATGTTTCTTCTAATTTGAATCATTTTCATAAATATTTCGTAAACAATCGGTATAAAATAAGTCAGAGTTTTTTCGTGTCATTGAAAGTGAAATATTTTCCTCGGTCGAGAAATAGTGACAGAATTTCTAAATTCACAATGGCAATATAACGTATAATCTAACCGTCCTCAGAATATTCAGTACTTACCCTACTATCTGGTGTGCAATTTTGGCAACACCATCCCATGAAGGGCCTCTTTCTAGAAAGTACAACTTCTGGTTTGTTAGTCTTAAGGTCGAATAATTGTTCTTCTCTAGCCTGCAAAAAATGAAACTTAGTTTAAACATTAACTTTTAACAGAGTATTTTTTCGTATAAAAGACAGCTTAAACTAACGATTATCTATATAATAGACACTCCAAACTGTCGATTAGCCATAATCGTGATCATACTGTCGATTACCCATAATAGACACACTGTCAATTTTAGAAAATCGACGGTTCCAAACTTTAGAATATATATAATCGACAGTTCAAATTGTCAATTATAGCGAATCGACCGTTCAAACTGATACGGACAAAAAATAGAATCTAGAATGTTTTGATATTTTCCCTATATCTCTTGGAACTAAAAGAGATTGTCTTTTTTTTTATCATTCAATAAAAGGCATTCATCAATATTATTTATAAACTCAAACATAAATTTTGGTTTTCACAAGAAATATATATATATATAAATTTCATTAGACTACGATTTCCCTATCTTGAAGTACTTTCTCTTTCAAAGAATAACCATAAAAAATTGGTCTTAAGAATCTGTCACTGCCACCCGGTCCATTAACAAGATGTTAATCGAATTACGAAAAAATTTAAGCTATTCATGACAGAATAAAATGAAAAATCAAGTAACAAAGAAAGCTCGAGAGTTATTGTTGAATAACCTGATGACGTACAATTATAAATGAAGATTATTTTGGTCAATTGGAAACAATAATAAAATATGAATGTGGTCATCGTTCAGTGATATTCGACCCTTTTCTAATTGTTTAACCTACTCCAATCTTATCCAACTCTTCAGATTGTTTCACACGAGAAAAAATGCAAGAAGGAAATGTGAAACCAATGTGTTCAAATGTTTCCAATGTGTCTTCCTATAAGTGTTCCAGAATATTGGTGATCCAAACGAAACGATTCACTTTGAGCAAACAAGGTTGGAGGGAAATTACCTGCCACCGTTGATATTACAGTATGAGAACTGCAAATCAGTAATTGTGCGTCAACTATTAAAACTCCTTGTCGTTTTTTTTTCTTTGTAGCTTTTTGGGCTGTTGTACACCACAATATGAAAGATAAAAAAATAATACTAACAGATATCTATATCAACACTCAACTATGATAGAAGAAAAATAGTATGCAATTCATTGAAAAAACTCATATAATGAATAATTGAAGGATTAAAAATCGAAATAGACCCCACAGTGAAGACATATAACCTACACATCCTGTTACAAAGGTTATACGTCTCCCGATTGTATGAAATGATAAAGCGGTTCGGCAACAGGTATAACTAAGAGCAACTTTCAAATCAACAAATACAGCAGAACATTTATCAAATTCCTTGTTCGTGCGGTCAAAAATATATCTGTGAAATGTCTAGACTTCTAAATTATCACAACACATATTATTACTGCAGCAGATGGAGACCACACAGTAGAATGGAATGAGACTCAAATTATGTCAAGGGAGAGCATTGACAAAAAATAAAATTGAAGGAATCTGCTTTTATCATTCTATTTGAGTAAATTTGTATCTCTATAAGTTCATTTGATATGAATTGCTACCCCTACTGAAAGGTAAAGTATCTCTCTCTCTCTCTAGGATTTCTTGGCCATTGCTTCCGTACGGAGCTTCAGCCAGAGGCAAAGTATTATGTCAAATCTCAGATCATTGACAGATTTTCAAATACGAGCGTAGCAGGAAAATGTATGTTAATAAGTTTTCAGAAGGGAAGAGGATTTGGTTTCTGAAACGTTTACAACGAATATTTCCATCGCATGTTGAAAATCCCATATGAAGCGGGACATTTTCGATCCATTACAGCGATAAATTCTCAGCGGGACATTTTCGGGCTGGTAAATACCCGGTAGGTATCGAAAAATACCCGCTCGGTCCGTGTATCTATAGTAACGATTGTTAAAATGTACATTTGTCATCTTGACAGGCATAAATACTGAATTTTAAACGTCGTTGTTTCAACTCCGGAAATATTCTACCGAATTACACTCGTGCATCAAAATAAACCTAATAATTTTCCATTCAAGCATGTTATGTCAGTAAAAAAACTGCATTCGGTTATTTTCATATTTTGCTAAAAGAACCCTCCTCCTTCGGAGTCGGGCTCTTTCGACAAAATATGAAAATAAACCCATGCAGTGTTTAGACAACATGCTTTCATGGAAAATTATCGGTAATTTTGAAGCACTTGTGTAATTACTTCCGAATATTTCCCTCATATATAAAATGTCCCATAAGAGCAATGCAATTATCGAAAACTTACAGCGGTAATTGCATTGTATCGAAAACTTACAGCGGTAATTGCATTGTATCAAGTCACCATAACAACACATTTGGAACCGTATCGCTAAGACGTCAGTAAACAACACAAATAAATGTCAGATAGACTTCAAAAATAGAAAAACAGTTCGCGTTTAGGTGAGTACTCCATACAATCTATAGAGGAAAGTATAAATGAACAAAAAATAACATTTCCTTGAGAATTTCTTCATTCGTGAAATATTCCAATGAATTACATTCGTGTATAAAAATGGCCAGATAATTTTGCATTCAAGCGTGATATCTTATAGAAATTTCATTCGGTTATTTTCATATTTTGTAAAAGAGCTCTCGTCCTTCGGACTCGGGCACTTTCGCCAAAATATGAAAATAAACTTGCAATTTTTAGATATCACGCTTTCTTGCAAAATTATCGGTAATTTTTATGCACTCGTGCAATTATAACCGATAAGCATTTTTATAATTTTTTTAAATGACTTATAAAAGAAGCTGCTCACTAATAGGATGTATTTCATTCGAAAAGAACTGTTTTCAATTAACTCAGCAACTTTTCGGGGTGGATTAGAAGTCTGCCTTTATACACTTGTATAGATTCCTATATTCATTTTTTTTTTTTCAGATTATTCCACGACGAAATAAAGATTTTCTAACAGTCGCCTTGTTACTATAAACATTGAATAATCTTAAATAACATTCAGTGGCCACTACACGGCTTACCGACGGACACTCTTATACACGTATATGGTATATATGTTATAATTTTAAATTTAAACAATTTTTTTAAAACAAATCTCAACTTAGTAGAATTTAATGCTGGGATAACCCAGACACATCTCTACTCAAAGAAAGCCGATGATCTATCTTTATCTATTATTCAGATGTCGGGAATAACTAATCCTATAAAGGCAAGTATCTCGATTCTAGAATTTACGATCCGTGAAAAACTCTCATTGGAAAACCATGTGAAGTCGATCGCTTAAGGTGCTTCCCAGAAGCTTGGATATCTATTTCGATCGAAGAAATACTTCACTTCTCATCAGCTTCCAATTATCTACAAGGCACAGATAGACTTGGAAAATAGTCCTCATGTGTGGGGCTCAGCACCAAGACAGTTATTGAATTTTCGAAAGAATAAACCTATTGTTGATTTGTATCTTCTGTCCCTTGATTCACGCGATTTTCTTCGAACCGTGTAAATCGGTTTATATCGTTACGAATGTCCTAGCTCCGGCCCTGACGAGATCATAAACGCAGATGAGGGGTCGCGTCGTAGCGAACGTCATTTTCCAGGAACGCGTAATTCGCCTGGAGAATTCGAGACACCTCATCGAGGCTTCTCTCGAGGATTCTCCATGGGTGTACGCAGATATATAAGCAGCGGGACATCGCGGCGGAGACAAGTTTTTATTCAGAGGAGAGTTGGTTATTCAGACGGACAGTTTTATTCAGAGCTATGTGGCGAGAGTTATTGAGAGCTAAGTGGAGCAGAGTTTATTCGCGACGCAGAGTTTTTATTAGAGAGAGTTTATCAGAGTGTTTAGTATAGAGCGTTGAAAAGTTAGCGAAGCAGTTTAAGTGATTGTATTGTTATGTGATAGAAAGTTGTAATAAAAGTCGTTTAGTGTTGTTTTGAGTTTTAATAAACGAACCCAAGGAAATATCGTAACAATATACAAAAAAAAGTTTACTTGCATTCGAATCTCGTGAATCGTTGATATACGAATCAACATCAAAGTTACCAATGGTGCGCACTAAATTTGAATCAAGATGAACGTTTTATCAAGGACTTCTGAATTAAGGGGGGGAATTTAGAATTCTTGTTGGATATGTCCTCGATATGGATTAGCCTGGAAATGGTCCATTGGAAAACTGTGCCTAGTGCTAGTGGATCGCGTACCATCTGGCCAAATGCGCCTCTGAATAGATTGAGCAAACGACTTATTGAATTTGTTTATCTGTTCATTAATTGATGTAAACACGAAACCAGCCGACTTGTCTGAGGTCGTCTCTCTATAAAATGCTCTCTGCATCACAAAAGAACGATGCGTTGCATAATTGGTTATCGCGTTAATGTTTGTATCGATAGTATTTTCAAAAATAACGCACGTGCGATTGCAACAAACGTGTATACGATTGGTTTGTATGTGGTCTGATGATATGCTGATTTTCGTCGTTCGGAAATGGTATTTGATATGTTATTTGTGCTGAGGAATAATAACTCGGTATTATCACGCGGGTTGATATTTTTGCATCGGGAATGACAAACAGAGCCATATGAGTAATTATCATTGCAAAATCATATATAGTTTATCAATATTTTTTCTTGAATCTGATCGATTTTCAATTACTTATTTTTCGAGACAATAAAATTTAATAGGAGCTCAGATCATAAGGTCGGTTTGTTCGATATGGAGAGCCCCTGGGACTTGGATATTTTTATTAGTATGGCAGCGTTGGCAACTTCAATGCGACTGCCGCTCACAAAAATACTTAGTATATGTCCGAATACAGAGGTATTTTCTAATAGCTGGAGAGGCAATAGTAGGTAGATATGCCCGAAATTCCAATATGGAGACAAGAGTAAAATTGAAAGTGATGTAGTATGATGAAGTATTTTGATGCTAAAACAAAAAAATCTCCGAAACGATTCCTTATAATCGTATATATGCTGAAATTCTGAATATGATCTCGAGCTCTCAACATGCCTTCGTCCTTAATGGACACCCTGTTACTAATTTAGTCAACATCACCCAGAATTCATCGAAAGCCTTAGGCAAAAGTAAGCAAATTGGCGTTATTTTCATGGATTTTGATTTTCGATTGTTTGTGTGGAGGATAAACTGTGAAAGTTTATGTTTTGCTGGTGGTCTGAAAATCTCACACATAACTCATAGTTACACACTCCCCTTTCAGAATGAATAGCATCGATAGTGAAAGGGACAAATCTCAACAATGTTTTCTGTACAGGCTCAATAACTACTTTAGGACATTCATAAAATGGAGACCACACATTACTAGCATACTTTAGTTCAGATCTTATATTGGTATAATAAGGTAATTTCAAGACTTCAATCCAGGTGGATTTCTACAGTTTCTAAAAATAAAGCCATATGATCTCAAGACTCAGAAGACTTTTGTACCTATGTTATCACCAAAACTCAAGCTTTTAACAAAAACAATAATATCCAGATATTTGCCTTTAGTGCACGTTGACAGTTCAACATTAACAAGTTCATAGGGATTAGAATACTCGACTATTTTCTGCTATAGCTGAGAACTTCATATTTTCCAACATTGAGAGATCACATGTTTCCTGAGCACCATTCTTGAAGATAATTCAATTTTGCTTGCAGATGGAGACTATTATCAGCGGCATTGATAACAAATTAATGAGTTCTGTTTGAACGTCATTATTTTGTGGTGGATCGGTATTCGTTCCGTAGTTTTCTGAAACTAAATCCGCTTCCTTTCTCAATTTTAAAATATTTGACAAATGTCTATTACGAAGATTGCCTACAAGCATTTGAACAGGAATACATATATAAACAAGATTTGGAAGTTCTCAGGATTGCGGTCTGTTTACTAATAAAACTCATTTGTTCTTGATCTCAATATTTCGCTAATGTTTATTAGCTTCATCAGGAGAAAAGAATCATAGAATCAATATTCCTGGTGTGTTCATTGCCTTGGGAAACTGAATCAAACTCCCCATGCTCTAATAGTTACTGCCTCACTTAAACTTACTGGAACTATTAGGGCTTGGGTAGTTTGATTCAGTTTCCCAAGGCAATGAACACACTAAGAATATTAATTATATGATTCTTTTCTCCTGAAGCTAATAAACATTAGCGAAATATTGAGATCAAGAACAAATGAGTTTTATTAGTAAACAGACCGCAAACCTGAGAACATCCAAATCTAGTTTATAAAGTACGGTCGAGAATACATCACAAATATATATATATATATATATATATATATATATATAGATGCCTGTTAAGTTGTCACCTCCGTTAAGTTGGGTAGGCGACCTGACCTCCGGGTCAAGGGGCTATCTGACTGATATAAAATTTGTGAATATATGATGAGGGGAAAGTCCAGAATCCGTTAATCAAAAGAGGGGTAAAGATTTATTATTTTGAATTTTGGTAGGAACCGAGAAGGCGTTGTTTCCTCATCATATATAGGCATATACTTGAGATAGCTTCTCCGTTGTCACCTCCTACATTGTTGCCACGTTTCGGAGGACACAACGTAGAGTAGGTCTCTAGATCATACAATATTATATAACATTTTAAGCGAACTCACATGATCCAGTCTATGACCATTTTCGTGTGTGTTTATTCCATACAGCTGCGATTTGTATGAAAATTTGAATTTAGTTTCTTCTTACCCTCTTTTCCAAAATCTACCCTGTGCCGAGGATTGCTTTTTCCCTGGGGGTGGATGCCACCCCTCCTGGGAAGGGGGTGAAAAAATTTTCTTTGAAAATAAGTGCGGAACTTCCATGAAGTTTTTTCAGAAAGGCATTACTTTTCGACTTATTCGCGAGTGAAATTGTCGGTTTTCAGGCAAAAAAACACGTTTTTATATTTTTTTTGCGAGAATAATGTCGATTCCTATTTTAAAAATAGTCAAAATCTCACCCTCTCTTCCACTCCTTTTGAAAAAAAAACGTTGCCACTTCACATTTCACTTTATTAATGTTCTTATGATACGTTCAAAGTGTTTGACCAGTTGAAAGTAATGAGGGAAAATCATTTTCGTTGTTTAACAAAAAATCTCCTTTTTTTAAAAATAACTCAAAAACTATTAATGACACGCAGAATTTTGTAGAGTTCAATAGAAGATGATTTTCTCTCTTCAAGCTCAATTTTTTTCAAACATAAGTACTTTCAACTGGTCAAACACTCAGAACGTATGGAAAGAACATAAATTGAGTTTATTGTGAAGTGGTAATAATTTTTTTCAAATGGGATGGAAGACAGGGTAAGATTTCCATGAGAAATAAAAATTGAGGCCTTTCAAAGGACTTCAAAATGGGTTCAATGAGATTTTCCCGAAAAATGCATTGATTCTTGGTCATTGTACGTAGAAACTTTTCATTCTGGCAATAACAATCAATTTTCAACAAGCAATAATTTCGTTTGTATTGGGTCTGCATACATCATGAATACACGATTACCTCTGTGAAACCTAGAGTATTGCTCACCTCAGGTTTTTCGATTGATTGCATATTTCCCAAGGTATTCGCAAAAAAGAATCTGAAAAAAACTTCATGAAAGAAAAGTTGCTTTGAATTAGTCAATATATCGATTTCCGCACTTATTTTCGAAGAAAAATGTTTCACCCCCAAGAAGGGGTGGCATCCACCACAGGGCAGATTTTGAAATAGAGGGTAAGTATAAACTAAATCCAAATTTTTCTACAAATTGGTACTGTATGGGATAAAAACACATTTCACCATCATAGACTGGAGTAATAGGTGTAATATTTGAATTAGGTTTTCGATCAATCTGCATGGTATTTTCTTAGAGTTCCAATTAGTAATATCTGAAAATAAAATTAGGATTTCAATGAAATATTGAAAAAAAAACGAAAAGTTTCTGTGTATTCGATTTCATTGCTCAGGTTAAATAATGATGTCTCTAGCAGGTTTTTGAAGATATCTGGAAAACTTTTTCCATTTTGAAACACGATTATTTCATTCATTTCATAACTTAAAAGACTATATGACTGGCTTCTTCATTTGAAGAATTGATCAGCGATGGATCCAATGTTCCTGTGGAACTGTTCTATGATTTCACTCTCTCGATTTGAATTATAATATATTCTTGATGGAATAACATAGGTAAGGTGTTGATTACTCCATTAGGTCTCAACAATTGCAGTTTAACAATAAATATGCAAGCACATCCGAATTGTTGTTTAAGAAAATACCATTTCGGAGATCGTGGTTCTTTGAGTGTAATAGCACGAAACAGGCTATAACAAATTCAGTACTTTCTGCACGGATCTCAGAATTTCTTCATTTTCTCTTCTATTCCTGTATTCACAGAGAATTGTCTTTGGAATGTTCCGACGTTTCTGTTCATGAAATACATCAAAATGATTAATGCAATGATATATATACTACACTGCTCTTTTCAGAAAATGGTTGATCACAGGATCAATCAAAAATAAAGAATTGGGTGTTATGGGTGACAAATCCTACCTGTGATAATATAATGACCGAATTTCTAATAGCTTGTATATCTTGGAATATTTCTAACCGAATGTAATGTGTGAAAGATTTTGCTCTGATATTTGTTTTTTCAATTTTTGCCTCATTAGTCAGTTATATATCTTTATTTTAATCAGATATGCAAGTTATTGAAGTTGAAACGAATTTTATCGAAACGTTGTATCCTCTGGAATACACGTATGAGATTCTGAAAACTTCATATGAGATTTCGCAGAGAACAATATATTTCAACCACTAGCTCTTGAAAAAATATATTCGGGGGTTATATCCCGAGTGCACCAAGTTTATTCGGTTGAAATGTGTGCTGCACTTCCATGATTCTCGAAATTTTGCTTAGCAAATGACTTGAGTGTATGATAATTTGATAAAATCCCGAGACCGCAGGTCGAGGGATTTTATTTTAAATTATTATACACGAAAGCATTTGCTTGAAAGCAAAATTTTGAAAATCATGGAAATGCACGCATTTTGGTCGATTGAACTTGGTGAAGGAGGGATATATGTTTAGATTATTTCCAGAAAACATGTAAACTCAGGAAACATCAAAATCGAACACAGGAACAATATAGTACCAGAGATAGTACCTGAAAAGTGATCCAAACGCCCGGTTTATTTCGAACATTTTAATCGGTTAAAAGGTCTAGTGCATTTAATCGCTGTAAAACTCTGTAAAAGCAGTCTAGCCTTCAACTGTTTCATCGTTTATTCGCATTGAGGGAAATAATCATCAAAAATACTTCGGTTCTAAACCCTACATATATCAAATTATTTCTATACGGATTCGACACAATTTTCTCTATCTACCTCAGGTATGCATGCTTTTGATGAGAAAACTATGGTAGAACTAGTTTTTGTCGGATGCATCATGTGAACTGTCATAAAATTAATAATGAATACTAAATGTCCCAGTGTCTCTTTCGTCAGTATATCTTTAATGGAATGCTCTCAGCTATCATAAGAAGGTACATTGGAATATTATTCTTTTCTGAATTTACAAAAACTGCTATGAGTGCATCAAGTATTTAAGACTGAAGTAGAAAAAATGAAACGTATGAAATCTCATTGTTGACTGGAGTGTTCCCAACTGACCAGTAACTTTTTGTTCATTAAAATGAATATGTTTGTTTGTTTCTTTGTTTTTATGTCTCTAGTAGACTCGAAAACTGCCGAATTCGATTGTCTGAAATTTATGGAATATTTTCGAAAAGGTTGGTTGGGTGGCAGGATTTTTTTAACAATTGTTTTCTTGCGGGCGTTTCGAATTTGATTGAATTATCCTTCGGGGCTCTGTAACAATGAATTTTCGTAAATATACCTCCCAAAAAACTTTTATGATTATCATCATTTCTATTTTACGAGAAATGATGAAATCCTAATCAAATTACTCGCAGAAAAAAAAGTTTTTTCTTGTTTAACTTATAACTATATTAAAAACCATCATTCATATCAGACACATGATAAAAAAAACATTGCAACAACAAAATTTTTATAGACAAACAACCAACACAAACAACATGAAACAAACGAATAACTTCATGTATGATTCCTATAACGTGGTGTTTGTTTTTATCAATGACAGAAAGAATGGGACTAAAAATGGGGGGAATTATTTAGGTATTTTACTGATCAAGTTGAAATGTGCGGTATTCAGGCCATCGACATCCCTTCTAGTGTTGACACTATCGTGTTTGAGAGTTCGAGGATATGGTTGAATATCTAGAAGAGTTGGATGATCAAAATCAATCATGTGCCTATGCTGCCCTTATATTCTATGAGAGCTGTGCGGTTTTTCATATTTATTTTCTTAGAGTGTCTCATGTGTTCTGAAATTCGTATTTCAAGATACCGTCCTGTTTGACCAACAGGTATCTGGACATCTTCCACAATTCAATTTGTACATTATGTTGGATTGTATGTCTTGTGGTGTTTAATTCTTTTATTTTGAGAAAAAGTTCTTTCCAACTGTATTTTCATTTGAGAAAGCCACTTTCATTTGTTCGTTACTGAGTAGCATTCCAAGTTTTTCAGATGAATTTTCTATGAATGAATAATTCAGCGCTTTCGGATAGATGAAGCCATTCATTTGTTTCATGTCGTTTATGTTGGTTGTTTGTCTCTAAAAAAAAATTGTTGTTGAGGTTTTTTTATTTTCAATTATGTATATGAGTGATATGTCCGTTTGTTTTTGAAATGTTTATGAGGTTAAAACGAAAAAAAAAATACTTTTTCGGTGAGTATTTTCATTGAGAATTCATCATTCATTCGTTAAATTGAAACTTTAATTGTGGGAGGTATATTTATAGAAATTCATTGTTACAGAGCCTGGATAAAACTTATTGAATTCGAAACGTCAGCAAGTAAACAATTGATTTTTTTATAAAAATTGTTCTTATTACCCAACCAACCTTTGTCGAAAATGATTATTAGATCACTAAACCAGTCAAATGTTTACGGAATATGTTCGACAGATTTTGAGGATTTTTGAAGTACTCCGAGCCATTTTCATCAAGATGGCAGATCCAAGATGGCGAACGAGTTCCATAATTATAGTTCGATTCGATTCAAAATTGGAACGGAACGGAAAGGCATGCGTTGCAATGAATATGAAGAAAAGAAAATCATTAATATAATCACCGGCTCTGGAAACCAAAATAAAATCGGACCCTCATCATACAGCTTGGCAGCCATATTGATCACAATCATTACTCGAAAAAACATTCATGATACAATTCATGAAACTTCTTTTAAAATGATTTTTGAATCATAAATATTTTTCATACGTTCACCATTTCAAAAACGGACTGAAGAAAATAAAATATTTTCCGTAGCCCCATAAAATCTGTATAAAGATTCCTTAAATGGAAAACGTGAGGGTGCATGCGCTTGTATTATACATTGCAGGCACCCCACGTTTTTTGTTGGAGGAATCTGTATGGGAATTGAAAAAAGTCATCAATACTTTTCAGTCCGTCTTAACAACATGGTATATTGAAAAATATCTAGTAAATGATAATTATTTTCTGCTTTTCAGTCTTGTGTCGGGTCTACGAAATCTTGCAATGATTAGAGCTTACCCCAAAAACTCCCACATACCAATTTTGAATGGAATCGAACAATAATCACAAAATTCGTCAGCCGTCTCGAATTCATGAATTAAAACAAGACATTCGTAGTCCCCGACCCCGAAAGCCCCCACACACAAATTTTGAATAGAATCGAACCATATTCACAAACATCGGTCGCTATCATAGAGTAACAATTTCTTTTTACCCAGATACAAATTTCGTTATGCATTGTCAGCCACTTCTGAGCTATTGGCCAAATTTCTAGTATCTATCTCATCGGGAAGTTTAAAATCGATCAGAAAATTCCACTCGAATAATTAAATGTAATAAAAACATACACATTTTGGAGAAATATGGCGTACCTAATGAATTGACACCAGAATTATGAACACTTGACAAATTTCAAGTCAATAGGAAAACTAAAAGTGGGTCAAATGATACTTGCAATATTTCCCAGGTAACAGGTAGGTAGAGAGAGAAACCGATGAACCGAGAAATACGTCAAAAAAAAGCAAGTCAAGAAAGCATTATGGTCGTGGAATTTACTCATCCGTATTTTGGTGCTGTCATCTCTATTCATGGTGAAACGGTGTTGATGTTTCCTGCATTGAAAATATTCTCGCGAGAGAACTTTCGACCTGGAACCAAGAAAATGCAATGTTGCCATTTTCGGAGGTGAGAGCATACCCGCTGATTAACGGAGGTGACAACGTCAAATATGTAACCTTAAATGCATGCGACGCTAGCGCCAGTGATATACGGTTGAACTAAAAACTTTTTGAGTGGGTAAAAAGGGGTCCTAGTGACCTCCGGACAAATTTTTGATATGATGATCCTTGGAACCTGTAGAACCTATCTGGCCAAAAAACAAGCAGAAACGTTGTCACCTCCGAAATCGGAGGTGACAACGTTATATATGAGGTGACAACGCTGTTTGAGTTTCCGTTTTTGAGGTGACAAGGTACCCTTTATCAATATATATATATATATATATATATATATATATATATATATATATATATATATATATATATATATATATATATATATATATATATATATATATATATATATATACATATATATGTATATATATATATATACATATACATATATATATATATATATATATATATATACATATATATATATATACATATATATATATATACATATATATATATATACATATATATATATATATATATATATATATATATATATATGTATATATATATGTATATATATATATATATATATACGCCCAGTGTATAAAGTGAGGACAAACCATAGAATCTACGTTGCGAGGACCACCAGAAGGAGATGTGCTAGACACTTTCCGTAACTTTATCTGTCCTTATTTGAAGCAGAGCAAACTGATATTTACAAATATACACGTCAAACATCCAAACAATTAGATTTATTTTTTGTGCCTATATATGAACATAGTGAGGACCGTACTTCCCAATATCTTAGTGAGGTCCGTTTCTTTTTATACATGCTTCGACCAAAATGGGGTCCATTCAACCTGTTTATACGTATGAAGCGTATGAAGTGAGGACCGGGCATCGTTGCCACATTGTTTAGATTTACTTCGCCCATGAGCAGCTATTTTTTGGTTGAATATTAGTCTATTACGCAAATGATCGGATCTTCTATCAAACAAGCAATCGAATTGGAGATGTATCACCTTACATCCAGTGATTGTACTAGTACTCATTGAAACTTCATATGGAACTTTATACCATTGGTATCCATCTTCCTTTTATTAGAAGATCAATGAAGGATAGAAATACAAAGAGGGTGAATCAGTTCCAAAACCGGCAATATCTCTAGAAGTGACACAGAGCTAAAATTTGTTCCAGAGTGAGTATTTAACTCGTTGTGAAGGTCTATTCTTGCCGCCAAATAGTTCTAACCTGCTTCTCTGTATGTTGCATGTCCTTTCCTCTGTGTTGAGGAATAAAAGTATAAAACAAAGTGTGGTGCAAATATCAACATCAGGATGGATCGTAAAACAAAAATTCTAATGAGGGCTTTGAATGATGGAAAATAATCTCTGCTGATTTGAAAAAAGTGAAAGATTGGTGTGATTCAAACATCCTATCTTTCAACTTAACTAAAACAAATTTAATATCGTTTAGATGCTCGATCAACGAACTTTATTTTGAAGACAGATCATTGGAATCTAAAAATAGCACTAAATTTCTAGGAGTGTTCATTGATCAGAATTTAAAATTTGTGGATCATGTCAAACAACTCACTAGCAAAGTCGCCTCTGGCTGTTATGCGGTTAGAGTAATTCGTAATGAATTGGGATTCGGCACTGCAAAGATGGCTTACTATGCACTCATAGATTCTCACTTACGCTACGGAATACCGTTTTGGGGAGCATGCAGCCCAACTTTATTCAATAGTCTTCTAATTTTACAGAAAAGGGCAATAAGGTATATGGGAAACCTTAAACCAAGAGAGTCCTGTAGAACCTTCTTCAAAAACCATAATATCCTAACGGTAACTGCATTATTCATACTGGAATCTGTGTGTTTAATAAATAAGCATATATTAAACTTCGCCACATCCTCTTCCCATTATAACACCCGGAACAGCAGACACACTCTGCAACTCACAGTGCCAACTAAAAACATCACCAGAGACTCCATATTTTACAATGGAGGAAAAATGTACAATCATTTGCCTCTGTACATAAGATCTGCCAATATAAATGACTTCCAATTCAGGAAGTTAGTCAAACAATTTCTATCTGATAGACCCTATTATACTTTGAATGAATTTTTTGACGATAACTTTTAACTGATTGACTAGCTCATGTTTTTTATCTTCATTAAGGAGCTTTTAAATTTTTACTTTCTATGTCTATTCTTATATGAACTTGACTTCCACTCTTTTATATATACATACTTTTTATAATCTCCATTTTACCATGTTTTGTATGTATTTTTATAGTTTTATTTTTGTTATCTTTTGGTATATATCGCATTTTTTAAGTAAGTATTTACTACCCAAGCTTTGTCAACAAGATTATGTCTTATGATAATAAAGCATATTATTATTATTATTATTATTATGGAGACAAAGATACAATGAGACAACTGCTTATCCCTAAATATGAAACGACTAAGGGCCTCAGTGGAAGAGAAGTTGATATCGTGCTAACAAGTGAGTGAAAAATGCTTGTCTATTACATCCTATTTAGTTGATTAGATACTGTATCGTAATAATTGTCATTCGTCATATTATAATAAGAGGGATTAAGTATAGCATCGTAAACTGAGAAATATAAAATGTACTTGGCGGAGTTTGAAGTTAGACGGCTCGGTAAGACATTATAGTTTCATTCTATTTTAGGTAACAAAATAGTAGTTTGTGCAACAAGAGTGGATATGGTGGCCATATCGCATGAAGACGAAATTTGAGCACGATGCCGTAGGCGAGTGCTCAAACGTTCGAGGGCGATATGGCTAATATCCATTCGAGTTTTACAGTTGATTTTTTCTTCGACCAGGTAAATATTTCAGAACTCCCTTTCGAGTATCGTATTGATAATCAATTTCAGACAGTAATTTTTCGATATTCAGAAAAAACTCAACTTAAATTCAATAATGAACGATACAAATTAAATAAGTTGTCAGATTGAAAAAAAAATGAAAAAACTTTTTTGATGATAGTGGGATTCGAAACCAGCGACTACAGAGTGAACTAGAAGCTTCAGTTTCGAGGGCTAACGTCCTCACCTCTTGGGCATCTGGAAGACACATTTTCATTGCATTACCGATGTGAAGAGTAGATGTAAGCCTTCCAATTTCACATACATCAATTTTGACAATTCAAATTTGACACGGGTGTGAAAACAGCAACGGTTTTTTTCTTTTTTTTTTCCACAATTTTTTTCTTGGTGATTACTTGATATGAGTTCACTCTTCTGCAGATGTTGAACAGGCTCCTAACGGAAAATGATATGTGAAACAAAAACAACCCCCCCCCCCAATTAAAAAAAATCTTAAACGGTTGAAAGGCCCGTTGCTCGATGTTTTTTGGCGAAAACGAATAATTTCGCACATGCTGAATAAGCTCTATAGGGTAAAATATTTTATGCACCATAAACTACCCCTCAACCAACAACCCTCTAAATTTGAAAAATCATGAGAAGGTTGAAATACCCGTTGCTCCAGGTTTTTTGGCGGAAATCAATCATTTCGCACCTGCTGAATACGCTCTATTGGGTGAAATATTTTGTGTACCATAAACTACCCCTCAACAACCCTCTGGATTTCAAAAATCTCGAAACGGTTAAAATACCCGTTGCTCGAGGTTTTTTGGCGGATATGAATCATTTTGCACCTGATGAATAAGCTCTATAGGGTGAAATATTTTGTGTACCATAAACTACCCCTCAACAACCCTCTGAATTTCAAAAATCTCGAAACGGTTAAAATACCCGTTGCTCGAGGTTTTTTGGCAGAATTGAATCATTTCGCATCTGCTGAATAAGCTCTATAGGGTGAAATATTTTCTGTACCATAAACTACCCCTCAACAACCCTCTAGATTTCAAAAATCTCGAAACGGTTGAAATACCCGTTGCTCGAGGTTTTTTGGCGGATATGAATCATTTCGCACCTGATGAATAAGCTCTATAGGGTGAAATATTTTGTGTACCATAAACTACCCCTCAACAACCCTCTAGATTTCAAAAATATCGAAACGGTTAAAATACCCGTTGCTCGAGGTTTTTTGGCGGAAATGAATCATTTCGCACCTGCTGAATACGTTTTATAGGGTGAAATATTTTGTGCACCATAAACTACCCCTCAACAACCCTCTGAATTTCAAAAATCTCGAAACGGTAAAAATACTCGTTGTTCGAGGTTTTTTGGCGAAAATGCATCATTTCGCACCTGCTGGATACGTTCTATTGGGTGAAATATTTTGTGTACCATAAACTACCCCTCAACAACCCTCTGGATTTCAAAAATCTCGAAACGGTTAAAATACCCGTTGCTCGAGGTTTTTTGGCGGATATGAATCATTTTGCACCTGATGAATAAGCTCTATAGGGTGAAATATTTTGTGTACCATAAACTACCCCTCAACAACCCTCTAGATTTCAAAAATCTCGAAACGGTTGAAATACCCGTTGCTCGAGGTTTTTTGGCGGATATGAATCATTTTGCACCTGATGAATAAGCTCTATAGGGTGAAATATTTTGTGTACCATAAACTACCCCTCAACAACCCTCTAGATTTCAAAAATATCGAAACGGTTAAAATACCCGTTGCTCGAGGTTTTTTGGCGTATATGAATCATTTCGCACCTGATGAATAAGTTCTATAGGGTGAAATATTTTGTGTACCATAAACTACCCCTGAACAACCCTCTGAATTTCAAAAATCTCGAAACGGTTAAAATACCCGTTGCTCGAGGTTTTTTGTCAGAAGTGAATCATTTCGCTTCTGCTGAATAAGCTCTATAGGGTGAAATATTTTGTGTACCATAAACTACCCCTCAACAACCCTCTGAATTTCAAAAATCTCGAAACGGTTAAAACACCCGTTGCTCGAGGTTTTTTGGCAGAATTGAATCATTTCGCATCTGCTGAATAAGCTCTATAGGGTGAAATATTTTGTGTACCATAAACTACCCCTGAACAACCCTCTGAATTTCAAAAATCTCGAAACGGTTAAAATACCCGTTGCTCGAGGTTTTTTGGCGGATATGAATCATTTCGCACCTGATGAATAAGCTCTATAGGGTGAAATATTTTGTGTACCATAAACTACCCCTCATAAAATTCGTCCGCCATTCTGGATCCGCCATCTTGAGTTCATGAATTTCGACAAGAAATTCATAATCATCGACCCCAAAAACCCCCACACCAATTTGGATAGAATCGGATCATAGTCATAAAACACGTCTGCCATCTTGATTCATTGAATCTTGACAAAAACCATAATTTCCTACCCCGAAAACCCCCGAATATCAATTTGAATCAAATCGGACCATAATGACAAAACTTGTCCCCATCTTGAAGCAGCCATTTTGTTTTTTTCTCTGACAATAATTTCATGATGCCCTGTTGCTGAAATTGTGAACTACTACCAAATTCCAGTTCGACTGGATTATAAGTAATTGAAAAATCGGTTACAACATTTGATGCAGACAAGCAAATAAATACACATACTGAGAGTTAAATAGGGGAGTATAAATTCATTCACCATATTGGTTATTCTTAAACACAATTATATCTTGCGCACCACGCTATGTTGCCACTTCTCCGGTACCCACTTTATGCTTATCACATAATCCCACACAACCTGGAATATACACGTATAGAAAGCATACTCCCCAGAAAAGCCCTCAAGTGGTAATGTCCCAAACTAGAATATACGATTTTCATCATTCTCCTACTAAACTGAGGTCCACCTATTTTCCGCTATATATCAATTGACAGTACTAAATTCATAATTCAGAACAATGAACCCAATTCTACTTGCCCCACGTTGATCATGAATAGGGACGATAATAAAAAATAAGAATATGGTAAAATTTCAGAGGGGAAAACGTTGTGAGGTCCGTCATATCGTCATTCATTATGGCTCGTGAAGTTTAGAAAATTGGGCGGAATTGAAAATTTCAAAATTTCGAGGTAGGTAGCCCAAAAACTGAAACATCCTTCAACATCCTCGACGATATTTTCAGGACTGTGAATATCGCCTTGATTGCACAAAAATGTGTATGTTCACGAAATATCGATTCAGATGACGGCATCGAATTCAACAACTTTCAATGAGAAATAAATCATTTTGTCACTACCGATTAGTTTCTCAACTCAGCTAAATAAAATAACTGTGATTTTTCAATTTCGAAATCGTTCAATTTTTAAAGTATGTTTTTTCAATGGAAAATTTTAGTCTCGTGAGTGGCGATGAGCATATATTGTTCTACGAACAGGAAAGATCACACCTTTTAGCTAGATGGTCAATTTCACTTTTTTCTAGAAAAATGTGAAAGTCAAAAAAATGTAGTCGATATTATGCATTTTGGCTAAAATTTGTATTTAAAATACTCTCGATATTTTGAGAAATAATTCCATTTTCAGAATGTTCATGGTAAAAACTGGAATGTTGCTAAATAGGTGAATTACGCAGCTTATTTTTTATGTTTCCGTCTGGATCGAAGCAGAAATTGGTACAAGAGTCGAACTTTGGCTAGGGCTATGAATACAAAAATCCTATATTTACTGGTCAGACTGTATATGATAAGCTAGGTCTTTATTCTTTAATTTCATCTATAGAAGAAAAAAACACCAGATAAAATTTTCAATCAGAACCTATTTTTTTGAATTGTATCAAGCACCCCTCTGAATCACCACCAATAAGGAAAGCACCATGATGATTTTTTGTTTGCGTGACCAGTAAAACCATACCCTAAAAGAAAATGTTCCAGTTTCCTTGGCCTACCAGGTCACCGGATTGAACTCCACTAGACTTCTATTGAAGGTCGATTCATGGAAGAAAGAACAAGTGAAATGTTCATCCAAAACGATTTTGAACAAAGAAAAGAAAAAGATGAATCACTTTTTAATTCAAGTCACAAGTGTTAATATTGGTCAGACGCAGCTGTGCAGTGAACTACGGAACAAAAAAGTTTGATTTCCATGAATTCGACATATTGTTGGATCAGAAATTGTTTTGAACAAGCAGAAAAAACAGTGGCAAATACAACTAGGGCTATAGACACGTAATTCGGTTCACTTCTTGGTACAATGAAATAGAAGAACCTAGTCTAAACAAGGAAAATACACACAATCAGGTGCAAAATTTCAAAAAAATTGTTATAAATAGCAAGGAAAACTGTTACCTTAACATCGGCCTCTCTATTCGAAGCCCTCTTGAACTTCTGGTCTCTGGAAAACCTCCTTAGCGTACTCAAAGTAGCAATGCTTTCCGTATGATGGTTATTGGACGGAGAAAACCTATTGTACGTATCGAACACTCTGTTTGTCACAACGTCCACCATTTTATTCACCCTGCAACAAAAAAAAAATACATGAATTTTGGAGATTCAGCCAGTCTTTTTATATTTGTGATGCTGATTCGCGTGATGGTATTTAGGTGTGTCGTATTATTGACCATCTGAAAATCTTCATAATGAATAATAATGAAAGTGACAGTCTTGACTTAGTGCAGAGTGATATTAACAATTTAGCTGAGTGGGAAAACCAACAGCAGATTTTCAATGGATTTTCATGGATCTACCAAATATATTAAAAGATTGAAACCTTCGGTGTGAAAGTTAAAACTTTTTGTAGATGTACGGGAGGTAGGGTTGCATTTTTTTGATGATTGAAATTCTTTTTACCAGTTGAATAATTTCAATTCATCACCAAAGTATTTTCATACCGTGCCAAAATTCAAGTGATTATATTTGAGATCAATTCGAAATAAATAAAAATCAGGAAATTGGATTACACGTCAGTCACGTATATGAACCATATCAAAATAGTTGAAGTATAATATAGTATATTACATTATTAGAGCGGAAAAATCACTTTCGCGCAAGTAATGTACACTATTTTTCATACGACCACCTACTTCATTGAAAAATATGTAAATATTAGATCGTGTATATTGAGTTGACTGAGTTTAATCATACGTTCTATTTGTGACAGTCTATGCTTGAATATTGTTTCTATAAGAAGTGTTCATGAATTTACAATTACTTTAAAGTGAAATAAAGAAATAACGATAATCAAAGTTCATTTGAAATAATGACAATAAGTAAGTACTTATTAGATACAACTGGAAAATGAATTGAATTATTTGGAAGTAAATTGGTTATTGTTACCATTTATCAATTTTAACGTTGTCTGCGAAAGATTTGTTTCAATACCAGATGCTGAAATAATTATAAATAAAAAGTTTAAAGCTTCCGTTGCAAAATAGGTAAATATTTTTTAATGAAATGAAAATACAAGATATATCACATTTAGATCAATGTAAATCGACTTACGGGATATAAGTACATATATCTCTGATAACGTTAATTCAAATCAAGAATTAGTCCAGTTGGTAGAGCACCCGGTAAGATAACCGCAAGGTTGTGGGTTCGCTTTTCTTCGTCAACACTTTTTTTTTCTTCATTTTTTATAAGTTTTGGTCCAGTTTTCATGTAAATAATATCAATAAGGAAGATCAATTCATAATTACATCTGTAAATGTTAGAGGATTCACTGGTTTGATGGCCTAGTGACAACCGTGCGGAAAGTACTTTTAATACGAGTGAGAACGAAGGTCACTTTCCATGTTAGTAGAGAGTGCGATATATGTTACTTTCCTATGTGGTCGTAGGAAAATGTCATTTCATACCGTATGAAATTCACATGTTGCTTGGAACTGGAAATGCACAACGTTATATTAATATCACTGATGAAGCATTTGGACCTAACTTGAGCGCATTATTTCCAGGATTTCATTCGTTTACAGGATGAGACTTCAATCCCGCTTTCTATAGAGAAAGCAAAAACCTTTCGACATTTCAAGAGGGTCAGAATCCTACACTGGAGTATTCACAAACATTTCAATGGTCTGAAATCAATTGGCAATGTAAACACAGCACGAGGGGAAATATTTAGTAAAACACGTGAAATGAAAATAGAGATGAATTCTTTGAAAAAAAAACAATTGACGGGGCAATATTTCCTCGAGTCGGTCAGAGCTGTATCAACACATACTACGCTCATCATATGTATCTCATCTTAACAGACATGCTCATAGGTTAACTCCACCTGAATTATCAATTTTAAGCCATGGATGGAGGAGAGAAATAAATATACTTTCAAGTGGTTTGAAGTTGATCAAGTACCACCGACAATAACTGGCATAACACTCGATGAATAACCCGCACGCACTTTTTTTTTACTTTATTGTAATATAGAATATAACCAAGTCAATAGAATGTAACGAATCCATATAGATAAAAAAAAACGAAAATCTGCCAGTGCCTTATATATATTTATTGAACATTGGAAATGAATTGATGTAATGTCGACATTGCTTCAATATTTGTATTATTTTATACAGATAACGTTATAAGCGAAGGAATTGAGGAAGAAATTATAGTCCAATATCCCAGAGCAATCAGACATAACTTATTTTCACACGGATGAAACCTGAAGTTTTCAGTAGCCTCTCGTGTGCCTTGAATACCTACGCGCTTTGTGGAACTTGCCGAGTGGCACCTGGGCAGGTACCAGGTGAGAAAGGTACCTAAAAATAAGAATTATTTAACTTAAATTCACATGGCTGATTTTTATATATGTCATGTAGAATATAATTTTGAAGTAATATCATAAGTATCAGACACTTTTGATGGACCAGAGCTTTTGTCAGACGCTTTTAAGCTACCCAAAAAATAAATGAACTTTACTTATTTTTACATGTCTGATTTCTTAATATGTTATTGAAGTATGCATTTAAAAGTTATATTCAATCAGTCAGACAAATTAGAGTGACCAAACATCCCCTAAGACAAAAATTAACCAGCCAGAAGTATGAGAGCGAGAGCACTATGCATGCGCTTCAGAGTGAGTGAGACGTCCATAATACCTCGGTTCCTCTTCTTGACCTCACCATCTGTTTCAATCTACTGTGTATGTGCTGTTTGCATGTAATATAACCTATAGTATACAGTATAGTCAGTGTTGTTTTTTAGGGCACAATGGAGCTTCATAAATAGTATTTGAAATGCAATTGATGGAATTCCGTAGGTTTCTGGGGCCAAAAATGTAATTTCATTGCCTCCTTTGGGGCTTTGAACAAACCGTCTATTTTTTGCGAGGACAAACGGTAACTCGAATGTGAATCAAGTGGAAATTTTTCATATTTATAATATATTATTGAATATATTTATATTTTGTTTGTAATAGGAGACAAATCTGACAAATAGTGCCCAATGGTGCTCTCTGTCAATTTCTTCTTCTCATTTATACATACATTAGATTTGCGCATGCGCATACATTCTAAATTTGTTTACAACTTAATAAGGAAGATGGCGAAGTGGATTTGAGTTAGTTCTCAGAGTTTTCACTTGCTAGATTATTTCTCTTGGCGCAAAATTTCAAATTGAATTACAAACAAAATATAAATATATTCAATAATATATTACAAATATGAAAAATTGCCACTTGATTCACATTCCAGTTAACGTTTGTCTTCGCAAAAAGTAGACGGTTTGTCCAAAGCCCCAAAGGAGGCAATGAAATT
The DNA here is from genome assembly GCA_032362365.1 of Zygogramma bicolorata. Classification (NCBI taxonomy): domain Eukaryota; kingdom Metazoa; phylum Arthropoda; class Insecta; order Coleoptera; family Chrysomelidae; genus Zygogramma; species Zygogramma bicolorata. Next base: position 4,911,128 of record JAVJAQ010006102.1, on the reverse strand, counting down.
ACATTTTTGGCCCCAGAAACCTGCGGAATTCCATCAATTGCATTTCAAATACTATTTATGAAGCTCCATTTTTTATGTTTACCAATCTGAACGTTGAGAAATCATGAATATATTGTATAGAAATCATAATTTGTAAATTTCATACAAACAGGAAACAGGATTGTTGAGGAAAATGAAATAAAAATTGAGAATTTTGACAAGTGGAAATGACCACGGAACCACGAATATACCGAATCATAAATAGTCATGGGTCAAAATGAAATTGTGCCCGTTTTCGATTAATTTCTCAAAGTGCGTGCCATAGTGCCCACACAGTGGAAAAAGTGCCCCTTTCGGCACAATTGTGCCCTAAAAACAACACTGACTATACTGTATACTATAAGTTATATTACACGCAAACAGCACATACACAGTAGATTGAAACAGATGGTGAGTTTAAGAAGGGGAACCGAGGTATTATGGACGTCTCACTCACTCTGAAGCGCATGCATAGTGCTCTCGCCCTCATACTTCTGGCTGAATAATTTTTGTCTTAGGGGATGTTTGGTCACTCTAATTTGTCTGACTGATTGAATATAACTTTTAAATAAATACTTCAATAACATATTAAGAAATCAGACATGTAAAAATAAGTAAAGTTCATTTATTTTTTGGGTAGCTTAAAAGCGTCTGACAAAAGCTCTGGTCCATCAAAAGTGTCTGATACTTATGATATTACTTCAAAATTATATTCTACATGACATATATAAAAATCAGCCATGTGAATTTAAGTTAAATAATTCTTATTTTTAGTTACCTTTCTCACCTGGTACCTGCCCAGGTGTCACTCGGCATGTTCCTCAAAGCGCGTAGGTATTCAAGGCGCACGAGACGCTACTGAAAACTTCAGGTTTCATCCGTGTGAAAATAAGTTATGTCTGATTGCTCTGGGATCTTACTCTATCAATGTTTATTTATTTATTTATTTATTTATTTATTAGTAACATCCAACAGGTTCGAAAACCCAATTACAGGTGTACATAATCGAATGAAATTGTGCGAGCACAAGCTCAAGTACAAAAAGAAAAAATGGAAATTATCCTGATAATAAGTAAATAATGCACTGAATAACAAACTATACCAAGATCAGTCGGGAATACAGTCATGAATCTCTCGTTTGAATTGGGGTAAACTGCAGAAAAATATGTCAACATTGTTCAGACTGTTATAACTTCTACACATCGTTGAGATAGGACAGTGAAAGTGATGTTGCGTGTTTGGAACCTCAATGCTGAAGGATATTTGAGATCTAGTGGACACTCGAGGAATATTGAAATTGAAGGATGATAAAAGTGAATTTGAATCGATCAAGTTGTTGATAATCTTATACATAAAAATCAAGTCACCTTTTTCACGATGCTTTCGTAATGAATGGAACTTGAATTCATTCAAAAGCACTTCATAGGTGTAATCCCTATCTGGGTAATGACCATGCTTTTTATAGAAACAAAATTTCAAGAATTTTTTCTGGACGCTCTCAATGAGTGAGATATACTTAGTTTGATTGGGATTCCAAACAGGACTACAATATTCGAGTTTACTTCTAACATGAGAAAAGTACAGAATGCGTAATGTGTCCAACGAAATAAATTCTTTACAGTTTCTGACCAGAAATCCCAGAGACTTGGTTGCTTTAGATACTATTGTATCAATGTGTCTCGAAAAAGTTAACTTGGGGTCAAATATTACACCAAGGTCGTTGCATTCTGTGACTCGTTCCAAGTTACAATTATTAATTATGTAATTGAAATTAAGTGGGTGCTGTTTTTGAAGAAATGACATTACCTTGCATTTACTAATATTCAGATCTAGTTTATTTTTTTTGCACCAAATACTGAGACTTTCGATGTCCTTTTGTAATAAGTAACAGTCTGAGATGTTGTCTATTTTTCTGTATATTTTCATATCATCGGCATAGAGTAACTTATGAGATTTTATTGAAGGACATATATCATTGATAAATAGATTTCGATTTGATAAATATGATTTCAAAAGAGTCTGAATATCAGGAGAGATGCCAAACCATAGAAGTTTTCTGAGTAATTCATCATGTGAGACACGGTCGAAAGCTTTACTGAAATCTGTAGATCACATCAACCTGTCCTCTGGTATCCATGGTGGAAGATACGTATTGGGTAAAAGTGCATAAATTTGTCGCGGTACTCCTAGCTCTAACAAAGCCATGTTGAAAATCACTTATTTGGCTGTTTACATGTGAGTAAATAACGTTGGTGAGGATTATCTCGATTAATTTCGAGAAAACTGAAATTAATGCAATAGGCCGATAATTTGTAACATCGTTTTGTTTCCCCGATTTGAAGACTGGACATACACGTGATATCTTCCAGCTGTTTGGGAACGTTCTAGTTTTGATGATTAAATTAAAAATAATGTGTAGCGGAAGTACTAGTGAATGAATGAATTCTTTGACAAATTTTGCAGGAATATTGTCTGGACCACAAGTAAGCTTATTTTTCAGTTGCTTTGCTGCACTGTATATTTGTTCGTGAGAAATTTCGTTGATATTCATAAAATGATGACTTTGAATATTGACCTGTGAGTTAGTACTTTCATCATTCAGCAAATCTTTCTGAGGAAGATACACGTTTTGAAAGTGCTTTGCAAATGCATTGACGATTGAGGTAGGGGTTGAACAAATTTGATTTTCGTAAAGCATTCGACCAGGGATACGTGATTTGTTCTTTTTTGAGTTTACATAGGCCCAGAAGTTTTTGGGATTCGTTTTGAGATTTCTTTCAGCGTTTTTGTTAAAAATATTGTAGGCTCTGTTTATTTCAGTTTTTACAGTGCGACGGATGCTCCTCAAGCGTTCAAGGTAGTATAAGAGTTTGTGTTTTCTATACATTCTGAGATAGTGGTTTTTGGCCCTTATTTTCACGATAATATTATTGGTAAACCAAACAGGATATTTGTAATTCCGACATTTCTTCTTAGGAACACATTTTTCTATTATTTTCTGAAGAGTATCACAGAAATAGTTACATGCCGAATCCACATTTGAGAAGTTGCTGAGATCACTCCAATTTGTTTCACAGAGTAGCTGGGATAAATTTTGCACATTCATTTTCCTAAAATCAAATCTCTTGAGGTTTGAAGAAAAATATGGCCCTTTTTCGTTTTCGATGGGTACTGATATCAGCAGTCCAGGATGATGTGAGTCTATAGGTACCAAAGGGTCATCGTCGTTGAAGACAGAAAGATAAATATTTTCGGTGGAGACAATGAGGTCAAGTATTCGATTGTGAACATTGAATATTTGATTATACTGGGTTAGATCACAGTAATTCAGGAAATGATTGAAACGTGTTACTAGGTTGGACTGATGGTTGGTGTTTTCTAGTGAATTGATTTCACTTATATTGAAGTCCCCTAGGATGAGAATTTTATTGTTGAGTTGAAAATTCTCTAAAAACTCGAAAAATTCGTCGTATTCACTGTAAGTGGTATCTGGTGGAATGTAGACGACTAGAATTATGATTTCAACAGTGTTTTCATTTTTATAAATTTCAACGCACAGGACATCGATTTTTTGTACTGGGCATAAGATGGGAAGCTCTTCGGAGTCGAGTAAATCACTATCTATGGCCAGAAGTACCCCCCCTCCACGAGTACCATAGCTGCGATCCTTGCGATATACAGAGTAATTTTCAGGAAAAAGTTCACTATTGTGTACATTGTTATCACGAAGCCAACTTTCGGTTATTGCAATAATATTGTGACTATTTTCACATACGTTTTTGTAAAATGTATGTGTTTTTGTATTCAGCCCACGAGTGTTTTGATAACAAACTGATATTGGATTTTGCTGGTTTGAAAAGCCGTTGGATGTAGCTAGGAGTTTTTTGTACAGATAGTGGGAATTCCGTTTTTATACTTAATCACAAGATTATTTTCCCCATTCGCTGATCTGCTTTCAAGTTCCTGGCGGACACTCATGAAATATTCACGTTGTTTAACCGTCTGATCTGCACGCATATAGATATCTTGATTGATGTTGAAAAGATGATAAGAAATTAGGGCAAGAACGAAATGTTATCTTGGACACAGCTCCGATGATAGTTACGATGACGACGATGATTACCATACAGATTGTTCAGTAGACGTGAATCAATGATGAAAGCGATTTGTAATCATCGTTTCATTAAAAATAGGTTTTCGTGTGAATAGTTTTCATTCTTTAACAAAATTAAGAAACGAAAATTTTCAGTAAACTAAATCGTTACAAACAACATCTATCAATATCTAATACCTTTTTTATTTTCAAAATCGATGGTTTATGTATTATGTGATATGAGTATTGAAATTCATCTGTAAAATTCATACGGCATGATATAACTTATATTTCAACTATCTTGATATGGTTCGTAAACGTGGCCGACGTATAATCTACTTTCTTTATTTTAAAATGATCTCAAAAATCACCCCTTACATTTTTGGCAAGGTATGAAATACTCGTGCATTTTGCTATTTCTACAATCGCGATGCATTCGTAGTCAATATCGGACCAAGAAAAAACTTTACAGGTAGTTTCTGCACTACCTAAGATTGTGAATTTTATTAATAGCTGACCCTAGTCTAAAGATTTAGTATCAGTTTTCTTCTGAAAATGTTAACCTTTAAAGCGAAACATGCGTCGAGTGCAAATAATATCTGTTTGGTGTTAGGAAAAAGGAAAATTGATCTCTACGAAAAGTTTCATAATTCGGATAATCACATTATACTGTTGATATTTGAAACGTCGTTTTCAAAATACAATCCTGTCCTTCTTATACTTCTGAGAACTCTTCCCTATTTTTGTCACGTAAAATCGACGTATCCTCGGCCATGACTGAATCACGATAAGAGTCTATTTTTGACTAAATTTTTTCGATGGATACGTGCAGAGAAATTTCAAATGAAAATATATTGAGAGTTCACGGAACTATTAATTTACCAGGTCAATGCAAAATTGTGACCTACAGGGCTGAGATCATCGTAAATTACGCAGAAGCATAAGATACCTCCTTTGCGTACTGAATAATATGATATATATGTTTACATTTTTTTTGGTTTTGCTGTATTAACAGGAATAACCTAATAGTTTATTTTTCACCCAATAGAAAAAGCCTTACATTCCCAAATGACTGAGAAGATTTATTTTCGAGGTGTAAGGCAACATACATACTATTCTCTCGCAAATCGTTCAAAAATAACATTACAAAAATTGGTATATTATTCAGTATTATGATAAACCTGGCTGAATTGTTTACCAACACATAAATCATTGCTGTTAAAAATCGGTCGAAAACGTTTACGTTTCTGACAAGATTTTTCCCCAGATTGGCAGCAAATATTAATTTTGCTGACGCATATCAATCAGCAAAATATTACTTTCCTGCCTAGGCAGTAAAGTGATTATTCTCAAAGGGAATCGAGACTTCGGCAACAAATTTAACTCATATTTTTTGCCACCTCCCTTATTTCTGGAGAAGTAAGTACTTCTGAGTCAATATCACCTTCCAACTGTCAGAAATTTCATAAGTTCCGAACTATAATTACTACGACATATACATAGCAACCATCCATTCCAACATTTGAGATTTCTATCAAATTTTGTTTTATCACTACAAGAAAAATAAGATTGCGAGAATTGTTATAATCTGAAAATACAATATCCTACATATATCATTATAAACAATCGGAGGAAAAATTATATGTTCAACTCAGCAGCAAAGTAGATCTATCAGCCGCCGCAGTCAATCTACTACTTTGTTAAAACAAATAACTATTATTTTCTACTCCCACCCATGAATATGTTCATTTCTTTATAGTTTATTATACGGAATATTTCACTCATATATAAAATGTCCCATAAGAGCAATGCAATTATCGAAAACTTACAGCGGTAATTGCATTGTATCAAGTCACCATAACGACACATTTGAAACCGTATCGCTAGACCAATCACAGAGAACAAAATACTTGGTTACCAGAGGCTACCTTGTAGAAATTTTTCAAGAAAACATTTTCAAAAATCAATGATTCTAGCAAATTATCTTAGAAAAAAAAAATCAAAAAATAATAGCAAAAATGGATGTTAACAATAATTTTAATATCTTGATTTTCCCGTCGTATTCAGGTGATACATTTCATTTTCAAAATCACGACTTCTTTTATGGATGTTAAAATGAATTTTCATCTTCATTATGAACATATAACGAATAGGGCATTGAAAATGCTAGGTTTTCTTTGCAGAACTACAAGGGATTTCACAAATGTAAGTTCTATCAAAATTATTTATTATTCATTGGTGCGGACAGTTATGGAATATTGTAGCCTTGTTTGGTCACCAACATACGAAATTCATAGTCATAGTATAGAGAGAGTTCAAAATAAATTTTTAAGATATATCTCATTCAAACTAAATATGCCACTAAATATGCATTCTCAACTTGAAATTCGCACTCAAGCCGATCTTCAAATGCTTAGTACTCGTAGAGTACAAGCTGATATAATTTTCCTCCATAGAATTCTAAATTCAAAAATAATTTGTCCACAAATTCTTTCACAAATAAATCTTCATGTTCCTCCCAGACATACTCGTAACAAGCAATTATTCGCAATTGAATTCCATAGATGCAATTATGGCAAGCATTCTCCTTTGTGTCGTATTATTTCAAACAGGAATGTAATCGATTTGGATTATTTTCATTTGTCAGAAGTAAGTTTCAGGAATAAATTAAGGGCTAATGTCTTGAACTAACACTTACATTTTTGCATATAACAGAAGTTAAGCACATTATTTGTATTCGAGTCCAATGAGTACTTTTAGGTTTTGTTTTTAGTTTAAGTACACATGTGTTAACCTAAACTTGTACAATCTTGTATATCAACTGGGGTTACCCGTCAATAAATAAAATAAATAAATAAAAAAATAAATGAAATCTTAAACTTCGTTACTGTCAATCTGTCATCAATTTCATTGTATCAGTGTTTTCTGTAACGGATTAATTCACGAAATTAATGATTCTAGTGATAAATCTATCAACGACACTCCACCAATAACTAACCAAAATTGTTCAGTTCAAGTGCTCTCAGAGAGCACCATGGCAGTTTACATTGCTTAGCAATAACTTGAATCATACACATACTAAAAGATATACAGGAATTTGTAATATGATGATAAAAGAAGGAAAATGAGAAGAAAGAAAAACCGAAACTGTTATTAAGGATAATGAACATAGACACATATGAACACGTTGATACCTATACATTACAAGCAAAGAACGACGAGTACAGTGCGAGGAAATGAGGAGTGTGATTGTATGAGGTTCTGGTCTGTGATATTATAGAAAAACAGACGATCATTATCTGCTATCCATTTGTTTGAAAAAGTTTCTTTTCTGCGATTTGATTATGCCTCGACAAGCGATTGTCACAGTTATCCGGAAATGTAAGGCTTTTCCTATTAGGTAAACAGTATACTATTCTCTCCCAATATTTTATATTTTTTGTAGTGCATCGTGACGGCAGATGTATCTTTCTTTAAAAATCACCGTACCTACTTTAAGCAGCAACAATCTCAAAATTCTGACGAACATTGATGGTGGGTATTATGTAATACTTTTGGAATTTCAAGAACGAAGTCAACAAATCGAACGTGAACACACACTGTTTTCATGAAACAGTAGATAAAAGTGACTACACAAAATACGATTTTTAGTATTTTGGCCAGACAGGAATACGGTGATGAATTCTAAAATTTGCTTATCAAGAACTTTTGACTGACATTAATTATCCTAACAAGAAATTAGAATCGCACGCACTCGACGCGCGTTTCGCTAACTTAGTTGGCATCTTCAGAAGTTGATTGTGAACTAACAAACTAGTTAGTGATATTAATTTCATACTGGAGAGATGATGGACTACCTGTAACATTTTTCCGACCAATAAATAAATATAATTAATTTTTCTAGGTTCGAAGTCCTGGGAAAAACTACCTTCGTTAGGGGATTCCAGAGCTTAGATGCTTTTGAAAAACGAACTCTGAAATATAAAGGTTTGACAGGAACGGTAATCTTAATCTGAAAAAAATAGCATCCTCAATGTATATCTTGGTGCATAACTTCATTAATTATTATTAGTTTTATCATCCCAAGAAACATTACATGTTTATGAATATATCTACGAAATAATGATAAGAAGTATCGAAAGTGAACAGAAAAAAAACAGAAACATGTATGATATTATATTATGAAACGATCATGTAATGATGGTTATTGATACACGAGCTTCAACTAGGATACGAACCAGGCGACTTTCGTATGGTTTATGCGAGTGTATTGAATAACCATTACATCAGAGTTGCATACGCTATTTATTCTACACCAGATAAATAATGAATAACTATAAATATTATATTTGTATTGAACACAATAACAGTATTTACTCGTATTTCTTTGAAAAATGATATAAAATTGAAATTAATGGTATAACCTCAGGTATTACCATGAATATAGGAAACATATGAACATTCTATTTATATCGAATATATTTATTGTAATCATTTCAATTTTTTGAAGATATCAAGATTATTCATTGTGCAGTTTGGAAAGTTCATTCCAAGTCCCACTGACCTGAGAGTGGAAGGAATATTCACATTTATTTGATTCTTGCTAGTCTCAATACAGTTTCCTTTCCCTTGTGGAAGCCGTCTGACCTGTCCTTCTCTGCCAGGTCTCCGGAAAGCACTTCAGCCTCTAGGGCTTATTGCGCTTTGCTTCCCTATACTTTATGACACCCATTCCAACAACCTTGTCCCCTGCACAAGTTTGTGCAGGTTGATTGCTGGGTGTTTGTCATATTTTTCTGGATCCAAAATTGTTTTTCCATATATTTGTTGCCATTTATGATCCAGAGTCTCACATTCGCAGAATAAGTGTCGAGCTGAATCTGTCCCTTTGTTGCATTGTCTGCAGCTGAGGTCGCCGTTGTACACCCCTATCTTATTTAGGTGTCCTTTGGTCAACAGCCCTGTTATAACCCTTATCTGATTCCCTTATTCTTCAGTCTTATTATTATTATGAAAGTTTCTATGAAAGTTCTCCCGTGAGCGCTACTGGGTGGATTTCCCCAGTAATCCCTATGTTTTGCTCTCACCCAATTCCTTATGTGATTCCGTACCGTTGTTTTGGGTACCCCCTCTGCTGGCTCGGGTCCAGTGTTGATGATCCTCGTCTTGCAAGCTCATCGGCTTTTTGATTGGCTGCGATACCTGAGTGACCTGGGACCTATTATTGTAGAGTCAGTCTTTTATGGTCTGTCAGGTGTCTCAGTTCTTCGTGGCATTCTCAGTCTAGATGTCACTCTAGGATTCTTTAGTACCCTGGGTGAAGCTTGGCTGCCCGTGAAAATATTGATCCTCCCATTGGAGTATAGCATAAATTTCTGCTTGAAAAACAGATGTGTGTTGTCCGAACGGGTAACTGTACCCTAGGTTTCCCCCCGCACAGTATACACCAGCTCCTGTTCCATATTCCGTCTTGGATCCAGCCGGGCTTGTTCTCAAAGAGATTGACTCTTTGCCACTCTTCACGATCTCTTATCATAACTGAGAAGTTCGTGTTGAATATAAATTTGGGTGACATGTGGTCTGTATTCATGTTGAGTACATGTCCCTCCACATGTCCCACGATATCTGTTTTCACCGATCTTTGGATCCCGGTGAATTTTCCAGTCTGAAATGGCCCGTTCTTGCCTCTCCCCTATCAAAAGATGTAAGGGGGGAAGATCCAAGAGAGTTAGTTCAATATTGTATTGAAAATGCTGATTTCATTCTAAACCGAATTCTGAATTTTCAGTGTAGCATTCCGCCACTAAACTAGATTTTCAATTGATTAAAAATCTGTATCGTTATAAAAAATCTGTATTATAATGGAAATCATTATAAACGGATTATGGGCATATTATTATGGTACAGGTGTGGAAAAATGAACATATTGAAGAGCAGTCGAAAATTAAATTACTTTCAGCAAAGGTCAATTGACAAAAAAAAATAAAAAATGAGTGTGAGTAAATGAAAAAAATACTTATTAGCTGAATAGAAACCTTATCAAATTCTGTTTGAATTTCATTGTCGATCGATATTCTTATATTTTATTTGGAATTGAATTATATATGAGGACTCCATTATGATATATCGATTTTTTGCCAAAATATGAATTTCCTTGCCTTGTAGAGTGATTGTGAATATGACAAATTTTCTTGAAATGAAATTCGATATTTCAGTATTATTTCTGATAGATTCAGCTGATATTGAAACCATTAGGAGAATTTAGGTCCAATATTTGTTTGAGTTGTATGAGGTTGATGTGGGTTCTGAATAAGATAATTGGCCCAAAACAGAAATGGGATAACGTAGTTCTTATACGTTCACAGGCATCCTCAACTCCAATAAGATCCAATGAATGATAGATTTGCGTATCATCAGCGTACAAATTAATTCGAAACTGCTTGATACATTCGAAAAGTTGACTTTTATATAACGTGAAGAGGATTGGTCCCATGATAGAGCCTTGAGGAACACCGCATTTCAATTCGAGATAATCAGAGATATTCTGATCAATACGTACTCTTTGTTGCATACCTGTCAGCTATTCCCTGAATAAGGGTACTGACTTTTGTTCATTCCTAAATGCTCCAAAAGCAATAATATTTATGATTGAAGTCTCATGACTAAAATTGTATTTTTACCATCGTCTGTGGCTTTCATAATGTCATCCACCACGTAAAGAAGTGCATTTCAATTACCTTTTCGAAAATTTTCGACATTGTTGAAGGGATACTGATTCCACGCAAGTCTTTGTAGTTTTCTGGGTTCGTTTCTTTGGTAACACTGTAACCACGGCACGTCTCCACGCAGATGGAATCAAGGAAAGGTAAACATTTATTATATGCGTGATATAAGGCACCAAATAACTCATTGACCAAAAAAAACCACCCCCAGCCCAAACTTACCCTTGCAAGATAATGACAACATAAGTGAAGTGCAACACTAGAATAACCTGCAAAGATCCATAAACTGTTGAAAACAAATCGTACTTTATAAACCCGACCAGAATGGCCACGGCCAAATTGGCACCCACGAACGAAACGAGCATTTTCTCGTGCTAGTTCAGCATATCACGCAGAACCTGTCAGAAATTTCTTGAGATTGCCCGAGGCTGTTTCACTGACAACGCGCGAGAACAACTGGCGATAATTTCATCAAATTCATTGATATTCCGCCGACACGAAAGTGAGGAACCGATCGATTCGGTGTGCATATCATCAAGTCGTGGATCCATAGAGTGATATCGATAAGAATGACCGTTCACACGTGAACAGAATCGTAACGAAAACGAATCGGTTTGGACCGGAGCATGGCATAGGTGTGTCCTCTTTTCGGAATTTAACTTGAGCCTGTGCAGTGGAAGTGATGAACAACACCGGCAGAACATGAACATGGTGTGACATCATGTTTTCAAGTGAAGTGTTCAAAAGCCACCTTTTTTGTTCCTCCTTTGACTTCCAGGCGAAAAGTTGCTCTTTACTTAACTGCTTTTTTGCCCTGTTCTCAAACTGTCAAGTACCAAAACAATTGAAATACATGTTGGAAATATATATCATTGTGCAAGTTTTTATATTTCATTTCACCCTCTCAAAATATCTGAATAAATGGCTCACAATCACTCTGGAAAACTGACGCTGAAGTGATAGGGTAAGATCCTACAGCCAGAGCAGAGAGATCATTTTAGCAATGCTAAAATTTTTGGAATTGAGCTGAGAGTACGAGGTTTGGCATACGTCACATATTATATTTGGCACTCTGACGTTAGAGGTATGCTATAAAATTGAACAGTGTTATCAGCAAATATGTGACACCATCCAAAATGTTCAAACGTTTGGCATACGTTTGGAATACGTCAATCTGACAAACTGTGAATCGCCTATATTCGTCAGATTTCAGGCCCTTTTTCAATTCCTAAGATTCAAAATTCACTGACACCTAAAGTAAGCTCCTTTCGGAAAACAATATCGAATTATCGTTGATTTTCTCAAAGAAAACGCATTTCAATAATTCTGCCGTAATGAACTACACATAAGTATTCATAAGTATTCGAGATATCATTCCACATACTTGTGAATACTCATAATGACCGAATATTCATACATTTTTCATGTTTGGCCCTCTCATTTGGGAAGTCAATAGTGGTCACTAAAGAGCCATCAAGGTATAAAAATAGAATTTGGGAAGTGACATTACATTTGATTCAGTCGTTTTGTCTTCACGGCTGTCAAGGGTGGGTACTCTACTCGGTACTCTACGACCTGATTAAGAGTCCGAAACTAATCGATGCTGAGAATGAACACAACATCCTGTCATTTGCTAGAGTGTGAGCACAGCCTAAACACCGATTATTTCAACGGACTGTTAATCAGGTCGTAAAGTAACCGCTCTAAGACAACTAGAAAATAATTTAGTGATTTATTGAAAAATTTCACAATTGACTGGAAAATCGCGTATGATACACTGGCATGAAATGTTTCGAGTCTCAATTTGCAAAAAATATATAATATGTGATATTTTTGATAATATTCATAGTATCGGCCAATTCAAATCAATTTTCGAGGTTTGCAATTTTCTCACTCGACCAGAAAGCTAAAATTTTCCCCCTTGTGCCATAATATTCTTTTTTTTTAGTATGACTGGCATAAGAATTGAAAATCTTAAGGAAAGAGTTTCTTTACTGTAGTCGCATCACACCAATTCATTTTTGATAACGTATTATAGTAGTGCTATTCGAGTACCAAAGTCCATTTATATTCCCCAGTCATAGACCAATATCAAACTAATGGCTAATAGCTGAACCAGATCATCCATAAAGATAGCTAAAATGTACTAAATCACATATCGACTGGCCCTAGCAAAAGCCGTACGCCTGCGCTCTACGATATGCTCCTTGATGAGGGAGTTCCACCACTCTATTCTCTGTCCATCCAAAACATTTTCATGCATTGTGCACGTGATCACTCAGACAAGGCTGCTCGTCGCATTAAAGAACGACCGAAATTGTATTTTTTAAGGTGCAATTTTTTTGGTCTTTTTTTGGTGGACTGGAGGGACACATATTAGCAGTTTCTTCAGCCATACCGGTACTTGACATTTTGAAAATTCCAAACTTCAAAATAGCATATATGAACACACCACAAGCGTTAAAACGTAACTGACTGCTCCGACACTGTAGCGGTTATTCCACCAGTCGATTGCATTTGATTTCGATTGGCCAGCGTAAGGAGTAAGGAGACGTAATTATTGTACCCAATAGATGCAAAAGTATGTGTTAAACACGCTTCGATCACGCACCCAAACACTATCGTTGTTTGGGTGACTATCTTTGTTGGATGGATATAATATATAGTCTCATCACACCAATTCACGATTAGTATCGGTTGGTGACTATTCATCGAATTGGATTCATTATCATTCAAGCGTAGTATGATATTGAACTAGTAGTTAATAGCTGAACTATCATCCAAAAAATGTTCCCGGACGTGCTAAAACGCTCATCAACTTTGTCATGGTCATAGATAAAACCGTAAGCTTCAAAGTAATTTTCTTTGTTCAGGTACATTCTGATGTTTATGCCATTTGATATTTCGAAATTAATAATTCTCAGGCTCTCAAGTCCCCCTCAAATTTGTTCCATTTGAAAACGATATATTGAGATATATACATTACAATGTTCTGGACATTTCAATTGGTCTAATGGCGTGAATAAATATTTCATTTATATGAATACCAAATTTGAAATCATGCACCCTATCGAGATATGAGAACAATATGACAAAAGAAGACCGTAAATTTCCAATGAATTAGCCTGTTAAACTGATACTCATTAAAAACTACTAATGATATATGTCACTTTCAATTATTCAGTCATTAGTAAGAAATAATTTATTTGAATCAAGGAAAAAAATGTTAGGATCGTGTTAAAATCGCTACATTAATCATGCACTACCGATCCCAGACAATAGCACTGGTCAACAAAATTCTAATTGCTTTTTTGTCGGGGGTTATATCCCGAGTGCACCAAGTTTAATCGGTTAAAATGTGTGCTGCACTTCCATGATTCTCGAAATTTTGCTTAGCAAATGACTTGAGTGTATGATAATTTGATAAAATCCCGAGACCGCAGGTCGAGGGATTTTATTTTAAATTATTATACACGAAAGCATTTGCTTGAAAGCAAAATTTTAAAAATCATGGAAATGCACGCATTTTGGTCGATTGAACTTGGTGAAGGAGGGATATATGTTTAGATTATTTCCAGAAAACATGTAAACTCAGGAAACATCAAAATCGAACACAGGAACAATATAGTACCAGAGATAGTACCTGAAAAGTGATCCAAACGCCCGGTTTATTTCGAACATTTTAATCGGTTAAAAGGTCTAGTGCATTTAATCGCTGTAAAACTGTAAAAGCAGTCTAGCCTTCAACTGTTTCATCGTTTATTCGCATTGAGGGAAATAATCACATGAAAAATTATATCAAAGCATATATTCTTGTTTAGCCCAACCAAATACGATTTCTCACACACGTTAGAGAGCATTTGTGGGACCCAGGATTTATCTTGATGCTGCACAGGAAATCCAATATAGTCTAAATAGCACTGTTCAATTAATGAGGTGAAATTCAGACGCTGATATGTGAAAGTTAATTCTCCACGCACAACAAAAACTGTCGTATTATTAGAACAAGTTCGTGGCATATTTGCGAATTACCTAACAAAAATACAATGTATGTGAGTTGATGCAATAGTTACACAGCCGAAGGAAACGCTTCGGTCCCAAGAAATTGTTTTAATTACAATTTTTTTTTTCACTCCATTCTTCGATGTTTTATGATATGACATCAAGAACATTGTGTTTATTTTTTTCAATCATGTTCGATATCATACCTAGAAACATGTTTCTTTCCTAAAAGAACAAATGCACAGTTTGTCCAATCCATCTTGGCACATAACTAATAACGTATATACCCGGCAATCTCTGTGAAGTATACTAAGATGAAAAAAAAATTATGTTTCTTCTTTCGTCATGGTCTAAACTACCAGTGGGCAACTGGAACAGTATCTGTGTTTGTGCTAAGATGGATTGGATAAGCATTATACGTATTATTGATAGAGTGCAAACCTCACTCAGCCATGTGAAAGGAAGGAATAAAAATGAGGACCCTCATCAGCGTGTTTCCGCAATCAAAACTGCTTTCCGAATTCCGAAACCATATGCCTCATCACCATCTGTCTTTTAGGGGCTAAATTTGAAAAACAGATTTTTCCAGAATATACGTAACTTTCACAGGGCTTTCGTTTGAAATAATAGAAATGAGTTGTTTCCGAATTAATTTCAAAATTACTATTTTTTTTTGAAATTTTGAAAAAAAAATTTTTGTATTCATTTTGTATTCATTCCAAAATTAATTGAACAAATTTCAATAACTGCCAAATTTGAACTCAAGATGTTTTATGGTTTCCAAATGCAATTGGAAATGAACACGAAAGACACTGATCGCCGGCCTCAACGACGTTATTAAAAAAAAAAACACGTGTATATAAGGTCAGCAGTGGATATATAGTAGTCACAAAAAAATATGTAATCGAAACAAAATTATCATATATCTAATGAGAGTACGCCAATATAAACAAAAAACATCACAAAGTTCATGTGAAAAAAAACAGTGTTGACCAGTGTGATTGGAGTCGTCGCTATGCCCTTCCTACAAACATCGAGAAAAAAATGCTTGGAGTTTTTTATACTTAATTCACAATGTATTTGAATATGTTCCGTATATCGTTTCGGTTAATCAGAGCCAATTTCATGGAGAGAGACAGGCAGATATTAATTAGTTTCGAACAAATTGCGTATAATTTTTTTTTACAAATAAATGGTGCTTTTTAAATTTGTAATGAAGTTACTTGGGTTGCCATAGAAACTGTTTTTAATTATTTACGTAGAACACTAACATCAGTGAGGAAAAATCATTTTTCTACTACCACAGTTTTTTGTATGGTTTTACATTCGCAAACATGATTTTCTCACAATAAATGAAATTTGACATGATATTGCCGCGAAGTGACATTTCTGTTCCCCAAAGTGTCATTTCTGTGCCAAAATTTGAATACCCACATACACACTACATCCATTGCTAGGCAACGGTGCGAATTATATCGAGCACTTTTCTGCACTTGTTGCACAATATACAAGTCCTTGCAGGAAGGAAATCTGGACCTTTTCTTTGAGAAATTTTGACGGAATGTCAAAAATTCCCTAGCGATTTGCGGAAAAACACCTTTGTGGTGATTCAAATATAAAAGCTAGCTATATAGTATCACAGACTTTTTCGTAGAACAGATCGAGACCAACATTATTATGTTCGTTTAGACTGAACCGTGTTTAGACAGCGCACACCTTTAAAGCATCACATCTCGCTTGATTTCTTGCGACTTGATTTGAATATATTTTCATTTCTCACTGAATTTTGCATTCAATGATATTAAAATATAGCCTATATTACAACTCCATCCTCGGGAGAAAAAGTAGCATTTTTCTCCCTTGTTATACAAATAGCTATTACCAAGATAGATGTGTTTCGAAACAGACCAACCTCTTGAATCAAAAAGAAGGTAGTTTTCGGTTATAATTGCACGAGTGCATTAGAATTACCGATAATTTTGCAAGAAAGCGTGATATCTAAAAAGTGCTAGTTTGTTTTCATATTTTGGCGAAAGTGCCCGAGTCCGAAGGACGAGGGCTCTTTTACAGAATATGAAAATAACCGAATGCAATTTGTATAAGATATCACGCTTGAATGCAAAATTATCTGGTCATTTTTATGCACGAATGTAATTCATTCAATATTTCACGAATGAAGAAATTCTCAAGGAAATGTTATTTTTCGTTCATTTATACTTTCCTCTATAGATTGTATGGAGCACTCACAAAACGCAAAATGTTTTTCTATTTTTGAAGTCTATCTGACATTTATTTGTGTTGTTTACTGACGTCTAGCGATACGGTTTCAAATGTGTTGTTATGGTGACTTGATACAATGCAATTACCGCTGTAAGTTTTCGATGCAATGCAATTACCGCTGTAAGTTTTCGATAATTGCATTACTCTTATGGGACATTTTATATATGAGGGAAATATTCTGTGAAACATGCTTTCCATGCAAATAGGCCGAATGCATAATTTTTATTTGCAAAAACAGTCCCTCCATACTTGACTATCGGGTATGCACAATATTTTCTGAGTATGACAATTTGAGGAAGTGACAGAAACGATTGAAATCAGAAAACCGCAAGCGCCAGAACGTGGTATCAGAAGTATTTGTGCGTATGAACATATAAAAAAACGAGAAACTGTTCTCAGATGCCCAAAAAGTTCTTGAAATGTGTCGGATTGAAGTGATTCAACGAATTCCTGTAGAATATGTTTATTATTAAAATGGGAATAACGTGCAATATACAGACGTGTGATGTGACGTGACCAACACAGAATGCTTTTTGATGTGATGTACGATTTGAAGAGAATTTGCAGTGAAGAAACTTCATGTATATTTTAGGGAAAGCCTTAAAATACCGGTTATCGTGATGGTTCCTTGTCGAGGCGCAAGTCGAAAAAAGCATTTTATTTATGAGACCTTAACGCAATAATCCAAATAATATCGGGCTGAACTCCTAGTAGTATAGCTGTTTGGAAACACCGACCTACACATGGACGAATATCTCTCAAAAAAACTCAATAATCCGACTTATAGTCCGGCCCTGGCTAAACGATTCACTATAGGAATGCCTAATGTCTCAACAATGAACAAACACCGCTGAAAATCAATTTGATTACCAAGCACGTAACGACTGCCTGATGTTCGATCCTTAACCTTCTTCTTTATAGCTTCTCGTAGACGAAAACAAATATGACTTCAAATCATCAACCTTCTAAGTACCGTTTGAATGTCATTATTTTGTTATAGATGGATTTTTTTTCTTGTTTATCTGGGTTCTTAACCTACCATAACCTGAAAAAAAAAATCAATATTGGAATCTACACAAGTTTATAAGGGCCAATTTCCAATCAACCCCAATAAGGTACTGCGATAATTCAAAAACAGCACGGGGACTCTGATAAATAGAAACGTATATTAGAATCGAAATGTGACGTCAAATTCGAAATCTCGGTCCTATACTTACATTGCCGAGATGTCGAATTTGACGTCAATTTGACGTCACATTTCGATTCTAATATACGTTTCTATTTATCAGAGTCCCCCTGCAGGTCCTTTATAAAACACGTTCAATTATTATTAGTCGAATATCTCATATTTGCGTATCAATAAAATACAAGAACTGATATTTATCAAAATACCCATCTTTGACGTTTCCTGACAAATATTCCTTTCTAGTTTCGTTTTTGGTTTCATTTTATTCAAATGTCAGTAATTTCAGTTTTGACATATTATGTCTTTCAATATGATATGGATCGCGCCTGGCTGCCACTCTTGAAAGACATATGTCAAAAATCAAATTTCTATCATTTACAACGAACGGACCCAAAAATGAATCTAGGAGAAAAAAATTTGTTGTTGTATTCACAACGAATATGGAAGCGGATTTTTTACCGAAACGTTAAAGGTGGGTATTTTGCCGTTTACACTCTAGGTTCCGATATTGATTCTTATTTTTTCAGTCTGTGGTAGGTTTAGAACAAAAAAAAAAAATAAAGAAAAAATTAACCTTTATATTCTATCTGGTTCTCGAGACGAAATTTACGGTGCGAATATTTGGTTTGGGTATTGTTAAACGAAAAAATACCAATAAAAGAGAAATTTTCATTCAGGTGTACCAACGACATTAATTTTACAGAGGCAGACAAAAAACCGACAGTTCCAGATTTTTTTTGGTGCAACAAAACGAAAAAAATTACTTTACTCAACTCAGTTGAAACGTTTATTTGATCGATGTTGAACACATGAATCGACAAAACTTATATTAGTTCTAGATTATTCAACCAATAAATGTTTTTATTCATTTAATGAATATTTTTGTAATACGACTAAGTGTTGAGATAGTTTTCTCGATTTGTCATGTATTGTATGTTGTTGAAAATTTTATGGTTGTGCTCTGTAGTTGTGCTTTTGGACTATTCATATATATTATTTCTGCTAGGACTTAATATTATCAGTTTATGAAATTCTATACACGATAAAAATTTAATTTCCGTTTAAAAATGCACTTACGAAAATGAATGGTTAAAAATATGGAAGAGGGTACTTCCCAGACGCTTTTTCTTCGAGATAATAGCATTTTCCCGGCGTAGTCCGGAAAGAATCACATCGTTTTTGTCAATGTAAAGCATTTGCAAACAAATTGAATCTATTCAATATTAACACTTGCCTAAATTTTAATATAAATATTAATATAAGAATTACAATATTTCTGCTAGTACCGGTATCTGATCGAAGTTCAATATGCAATAAAAATAGAAATGTTCAAAATTTTTTCTACAAAAAATATAATGAAGAAATGTGCCTCTTTGATTTGTTATTCTACACAGTTTTTTATGGCTGGCAGACTTTCAAGACTCGCCTACGGTTCGTCCTAAAGCTTTCTCTACTAGCCCAAAAAAACATTTTCGAATTTGTTTCGCAAATCATATTTAGCGGACCCTAGTTTGAAAAAAAAATTAATTTAACTTCAGATTTTTTTTGATGCAAAGTTCCTCTACTTCTTCCAATGCTTCGAATTGACACCGAATCGGTTTCAACAATAAAAAATATTATGAAAATAGTGGAGTTTGATCCCAAATCGGAAAATCTAAAAGAACCAAGAATGCAGAATTTCTGGACTTGATTTTGTTTTCAGGAAACAGATATGTAGGTCCTGCATTCATCGAAATTATGTAGTTTGAATGATGTTTCGTCTTAATCAGTACAGAAAAAATTGAAGAAAAACAAAACCCTAAAACTATCAAAAAATTCTACGAAGTGAAAAACATAATAAATCTGCTTAGTGGTAAACAAAACCTTCGAAAATTTAAATTTTCGGCTAATTCACACACATTTTAGTTTCATTTTAATTACATTCTCAAGCTTCTCGAAAGTATTGATACGAAGCTGAATGTTTGAAATTCCAACTTTGTAATATACATAGTTTTCAATAGAAAAATGTTGAATATACTGCGATGTACAATAACTTCGTTGTCATTCAGTAGGTATAATATGCCGAAAATCCCGAAGGTTCGGCGGGGCATGGATTTGTTTAGAACCAACATAGTTGCATTGTTAACGACTGAAAAAAAAATAAAAACTACCCAGCTGTGATATCCTGTCGTAGGTGGTACACGGTGTAAGAAATTGAGGCGATTATGCAAAAGACTACTTACAAAACAGTAACATTAGTATGCTTCGCAAACCGCGATAATCGTTTGCCAATTGGCCCCTGCATTGCAACTTCCTCAATGGGTGATATGTGTTATTAGAAACGCTTTGATTGATGCCACAACGAAAAAGAAGACTGGTACCAAAAAATGCTATTATTGCGAAAAAAGGTAGATAGCTTCGTAACTATGATTGCTATTTGTAATTGCTTCATTTCATGAAACAATACTCATGTGTGAAAGAACAAATGGAAAATGGAAAAAAGAGCAGTTCAACCATAATACTAAAAGGGAGATGAATCGGTGGGCGTGACAGATTTTTCAGTTCGCCTTTCAGAGAGGAAGGTGTCTATCTCGGTGCACTTCAGGTACAAAAACAGGTATCAACAGGTACAATGTTGTCACTACTAGTATACAGTTTGCTTACGGTCTTGGTCAACCCCCAAGATGAAAGTCATCTGCCTGTCTTATGCAAAATATAAGTTACTAGCCGAACCGTGCCCACTTCGTTGGGCGTTAAATAATTTTGTGAAGCAATTATATTGTGTAGTTCTTAGTACTAAGTTTTATCAGGTTCATTACAGCTTTGCCCTCTGGGCGCACTCAAAAGAACGTCTGAAAGAGGTTGAAAATGTTATAAACCCTTTTTTTACCCCGTTAGGCAATTAATTTCAATAAAATACGAAACACGTCTTCCATCAATTCTGTTGAAGAATATTTCTGCAAAATTTGAAAGAGATTGTACTTAGAAATCACCTTGCCACATTCAAACGTTGAAGCCGTTTTTCACCCCTTTGAGGGTGGAATTTAGGAAAATACTTTCTGGTCGAATGCCTAAGTCATACAAAGAAGACCCCCTTCAAGTTTCAGATCTGTACGATCGGGTCTACGATCATCGCATCGGTTCAGGCAGTACGTTGATCCGTCAGTCAGTTATTCAGGACGAAGCATTTTATACGTATAGATTAATATAGCCTATATCACTCCTGAATAGTGTAGCTTTCTGTGAAAGAATTTTCATGATCGGTCCAGTATTTCCGAATAATTCCCTCATATATAAAATGTCCCATAAGAGCAATGCAATTATCGAAAAGTTACAGCGGTAATTGCATTGTATCAAGTCACCATAACAACACATTTGAAACCGTATCGCTAGACGTCAGTAAACAACACAAATAAATGTCAGATAGACTTCAAAAATAGAAAAACATTTCGCGTTTAGGTGAGTACTCCATACAATGTATGTATAGAGGAAAGTATAAATGAACAAAAAATAACATTTCCTTGAGAATTTCTTTATTCGTGAAATATTCCAATGCATTACATTCGTGCATAAAAATGATCAGATAATTTTGCATTCAATCGTGATATCTTATACAAATTGCATTCGGTTATTTTCATATTTTGTAAAAGAGCCCTCGTTCTTCCGACTCGGGCACTTTCGTCAAAATATGAAAATAAACTTGCAATTTTTAGATATCACGCTTTCTTGCAAAATTATCGGTAATTTTATGCACTCGTGCAATTATAACCGAAAATTATTCCCTACAAACAAACATGCAATACAAAGTCAGAAACGAACCTCTTTATAATATTAGTACAGATTGAAATGAACGTGAAACTCCCGTGAAATCAAGAGCATTCGACTTTAGTTTTTTTTTGAGTGCCCAGCTCCAGGAATTTTACAATTAAATTCAGTAGTGATGACGTGAGTAGTCGAATTCGACACCTTGTAAATTATTCATTTGCCATTTTATGACGCAGAAAAAATATAAACAAGCTTGATAATATTCAAATCAATTTTCAAAGTGGAAATTGAAACATTGAATGAATTTGAGCCGTTCATGTGTTCAAATGAACAATTTGTAGCCCGAAACCGGTCTTCAAGTGTGGCCCGTCCCAATAATTAGAAATCAATTCCTTCATTTGTCTCGCCAGAAGCAAATACATTATTTTCTTCTATGAAGAAATCTGCACTGGCACCGGTCAGATATAATGCAATGCCATTCGTGGTATTAGCAAAGGGAGTAGTTGTTTTCTGGTATTAGTCCGTTAACATAGGTGAGTTGAGACGAGACTGAGCAAATTGGTAATAACCCAAATTGAGGAGGATTCCCCATTGTATATTACTTATAGCAGTTTGAAACACGTCAAACTACGCCGTCGTTAGATGTTTCACCACCTGACCTCGCTGTCATAAAAAATAATAAATAAAAATAAATAAATCATCACAGGAAACTCTCGTCGATTTTGGTACACACACAGTCTTATATTTGGAAAAATGACAGTCACTTGAAAATTGAATGACCAGTTCAAATACCAAGTCCTGCTATAACAGAAAGTTGCTCACCTTTTGTTTGTTTCAATTGTATCTTTCACTTCAACCAATCAAGTTCAAGTCCTGAATACATTAACACCGCCATTGTTATTTTTGCAATAATTATAGCGGGTTATTCTCATCAACATTTTGTTGTCCTGATCATTATACGAACTTTGCCTTATGCAAGTGAATATCAAATAAAATAGCCCTCAACACACTCAAGACATTCAGCGTCTTAGCCATAATTTGCTGAAGCAAATTCTAAACGAAAAATTTAAAAGACAAATTGTTGATAAACGACGTGTCCACAAATGTCAATATTGTCTATATCACAATTCACCTTCTTTAGCTTGAATAAATGCTTTTGGGATTCTACTCATAAATTTCCGTTATATTGCAAATATTAGCATTCGTATTGCTCACTGAAATATTAGCCCCATTTTCGACAATAAAACTGGCCTTGAGTGACGAAAGCGATGAATCATGTACTCGTGAAAATATTTACTTATATTATGAAGAGGTTCGTTTCTAACTTTGTTTGTAGAGGGGAATCTTCAGATATACTAATCTGATCATGAAAATTCTTCCATTAACAGAAACATGAAATGAGACTGGCCTAGCCTTATGGAAACTCACTTCCCAGGTTCGGTCTTCCCAGGAACGACGAACCGGACGGAAGTACCAATAACACCCTCACAATACGACTGGCAATTCGCTAGCACTATAATTGATGAGGACAAGATAAGGTGGGCCATATCGGGCTTTTCCCCCTTCAAAGCACCAGGACCTGACGGTATAAGACCAGCCCTACTACAATGGGGATTGGATATTCTTATGCCGCACCTGGTCGGAATATTCAGAGCCTCATTAGCTCTGAGGTATGTTCCCAGTAAGTGGAGAGAAGTACGAGTGGTGTTTATACCTAAACCAGGAAGGATGGACTACACCTTACCAAAAGCATTCCGACCAATTAGTCTCACATCGTTCTTTTTGAAAACAATGGAGAGGCTGTGCGAGCGGTATATAAGAGATGAAGTCTTAGTTCACAATCCACTTCATCCATATCAGCATGCATATACTCCGGGAAGGTCCACTGATTCGGCCCTTCACCAAGTGGTTGGCAGAATCGAGAGATCATTGGATAATAAAGAATCCACCCTGGGTATATTCATAGATATCGAAGGAGCGTTCGATAAAACGCCTTCCCAACAATCACCCAGCAACTTAGCTCCAGGAATATACCCCTGGTAGTAGGAGAATGGATACTCAAGATGCTCTCTAGTAGAGCAATAAGTATAAATGAAGAAGACATTACTGTGAGAGGACTGGTCATGCGGGGATGTCCGCAGGGAGGGATCTTATCACCCCTTCTTTGGAACATAGTCCTGGATACCCTGATTAATCACCTCAACAGGAATGGTTTCTACACAATTGCATATGCAGATGACATAGTTATCTTGCAGACCGGCAAATTTGTGAACACACTGTGCGATAGAGCGCAGGATGGTCTCAAATTAATAGAAACATGGTGTAAAGAACACTCACTGTCGATCAATCCCAAGAAGACGGAGATGGTCCTTTTCACTAGGAAAAGAAGCTTATCGGACTTGAAACCCCCCGAAATCTTCAAAAGCAAACTTAACTTCTCTGAAGAGGTGAAATACCTCGGTATTACCCTCGACAGGAAGTTAACATGGAACTCGCACATTCAGAGCAGAGCAAAAAGAGCATATGTGGCCTATGAGCAGTGTCGGTGGACAGTGGGACGCACATGGGGTCTCTCGCCCCGTGTAGTCAGCTGGATCTACACTGCGATAGTAAGACCTATGCTAACTTACGGAGCCATTGCATGGGGACCGAAAACTCTACAAGCAACGGCCATCCAAAAACTATATCAAATACAGCGAATGGCTTGTCTGAACATCACAGGAGCCATGAGAACCTGGACCTGCACGTCAAGAAGGTTGCGCTAATGGCCATGCAACGATTGCGCACGGCTGGTGTAAACCCCGAGGTAGGAATGGGTCAACTGAGGCGGGGCCTGTGGAGGGAGGCACTCACTGCGGTGCCTCTGCTACAGGCAGCCAGTGACGCAATTGAACCCAGGTTTGTGTTTAATAAACCCTACAAAATATAAATAAAACAGAACACTGAGGCGGATGCTACAAATGCAATACGCATATACACAGACGGCTCAAAAACCAAGGAAGGATCAGGATGTGGAGTTTACTCCAGATCACTTAGCCTAAGGATTAAGTGGGGAATGGGAAAAAATACCAGCGTGGTTCAAACAGAACTGGCTGGTATCTCAATCGCCACAAAAGAGCTAACCAAAAAAGGAATTTCTGGCAAAAACATAATAATCTGCAATGATAGTAGACAAGCCCCACTAACCTTGAATAGACAACGTTTTATCTCAGGGTTAGCCCTAGAGTGCCACCAAGATTTAGCTAACGCCTCGGTAGATAATAATATCGTACTAAGGTGGGTGAAAGGGCACGACAGGAGCAAAGGTAACCGCATTGCTGACTCTTTGGCCGGGATGGCGGTTGGATTGAAAATTTTGGGACCAGGTGACACCCATGGCTTGACGACTTCGACAATTGCGGAACTAGCCAAACGTTACACCCATACGCAATCCCTTATGAGATGGGATGAAACCAAAGGATGCAGTTTTACCAGAATCACCTTGGGCGACCCTGAGAAGCTGGATCCGAATAAATATTTGGCGATGACCAGGAAGAACCTACGTTTAACAGTGGGATTTCTGACTGGACACTGTCAACTAAGGAAACACCTCCATATTATGGGGCTAGTGGACACACCTCTATGCAGGATGTGTGAACAGGAAGATGAAACTGTCAGGCATGTCTTATGTGAATGTCTGGAGCTATCGTCGATAAGAGAGTGTGTGTTCGGTGAGTCTTGGCCTACACCTGCCGACATTAAGGAGATGTCCCCTGGTGACCTTTCCTCCTTCTTGGATAAGGCAGGTTGGACAATGTCCTAGGAGGGCGACTCCTTGGGAGGATGTACAATGGGCCATATTGTGGCCTAAGTGCTGTGGGTCTATACTCTATATACAAGAACGATGATACTTAAAGAAAAATTTATTTTATTTATTTATTTTTCTAGAGAATTTGGACATCTACAACTTTGATCTGAGGTATTTTTCTGATTCAACTCACCGTTGAATCAGAAAAAATTAAAAAAACCTGAAAATTTGACATTTGACCCCGAATTACTTTTTTAGCAAACATGGGATTTTTAGGGACCTTTAAATTTTCATTCTTTATGGTGAACTCAAGGTTTTCACCAAAATTTGGCTCTGTCGGAATTTTTGTTATTTGATCACTGTTCGTATGTCTGACTTGACCGGGTTAATGATTGAACAAAAATTCAGTGAGGAATAATAGTATATGCAAATCAAGTAGGAGAAAAGCGGGCGAGATGTGATGCTTTGACGGTGTGCGCTTACTTAACGGTTCGGTATAAACGAACATAATGTTCACCAAAAATGTTGGTCTCACTTCTACAAGAATGTCCGTAGTACTATTTAGCTAGCTTTCATATTTGATTCACTACAAAGTTTTTTTTTTTCAATCTATACATATAAAAATGCTTTGTAAAGACCTGAAATTTGGAGGGTGTGTTCTTTGTATGACGTAGGCATCCGATAAGAAAGAGGCTTTTCAAAATTTTACCCCTGAGGGGCTGAACAATGGATGCAAAATTTGTAAATGGGGTGGAAATTTATTTTGGGGGCGATTTAACGCACAGCCTATCGTGTTTCTTATTTTATTAATATTAATTGCCTAACGGCGTGAAAAAGGCATTTATAACATTTTCAACTTCTTTTAAATGCTCTTTCGAGTACGCCCAGAAGGCAGAGATGTGATGAACCTGATAAAACTAACAACTAAGAACTACACAATATAATTGCATCACAAAAAATTAACGTCCAACGAAGTGGGCACGGGTCAGCTATTGGCTTGTGAAACGGAAACTGGTTAGTTATTGAAGAGGTTTATGGTTGGTGTGCACAAGTCAGCGGAGATCTAGGCATTTCATGAATTCCACTGGGCAGAATAACGTTTCGATCAAAAGAAAAAGACGGTGTCCGAAAAGTGTCAAGAGATCGGCGAAGTGTTATGCCGACTTCGTCTTCTTCCGAGTGAACAACTAGTTACTTTCCAACCTAATAACACGTAAGAAATAAGTACATTTTCGAATGATTATGAATGAAAGTGCTTTGTGTGGCTAGTATGGTTGGCGGACTTCCCTACGGGTGGGTCATCCTTCAATCTATATCCCTACTTAAGATGGGTCGAGTTTCCCAAAGTTACACATATTCAATCAAACTTCATTATCAGAAATATCACTGAAATTATTTTGCCTTGACACATGAAACTATAGCTTCATATAGCCTAATTCTTCGAGAAATCAACTACATTCACGATTCACAAAAAATACACTTTAATTGAATAATACACTTTGAAACAAGAACAAATCTGAAATTGACTGATGCTAAAAATTAAGAATTTGATTTTCCTTGAAGAAATCATTCGTGTAGGAAATAAAAATGTTGCCAGAATCAATATTCCAAACTATATCTGGGTTGAAAAAAATATATTAGGTCAAGTATCCTTATGGGTTATATATCTTCCGTTTTTCAAGGAGCTGCCTTCTGAGTGTAAATTTCAATTGGCGGGGCTGGAGACGGTTCTTCAATACTTCTGTTGCGAGGGATGTTGGAAATGAAAAAAAATGTACAAAATCGTATTCAAAAGGTTTTGGATATCAATACTTTTGGAGATATACGGAATAAAATTATAATAACTCTCTTATAATTAACATGGATCTTACTCACATCCAATAAAGCCTTAATTCCTGAGCACAGTCGTCAAGAAAATTTTGTGCGACAGAATGTGTGAAAGTTATGCATTGTCAAACGTACATATTCTTAGATATTTCGGAATATATCTGTACTTGCAACTTTGAACTGGATTAAATTCAAAAGTATCGATCGTTCCGAAATATCTAAGAAGGGGGCACAATTCTATGATCTATAAAAAAGTAATATTTAATTTTTGGGCTATCATAAATCGTTTCGTGGATACTGAACAAACACATTTTCACCCTTAGGATGTAGATTCGAAATTATTTCTAAAAGAGTACAAACCTACAAGTATTACTTTGCGAATATGAGTCCTTTGTTCGGTTTCATTCCTTAGAGCATTAATGCAGGTATTAGAAAGTATCAAATCAATAGTGATTCTCACATATCACAAACATATGTCGTTATTTTTCGTTGCCAACAGAGAGACATGTGCCCTGCATTATCTATTCCGATTTGGGAGTGGTGTCTGTCTGAACTCTAAAAATAACTTGTGCCAACGCCAAGACAACAAGGAACTAGAGGATTTTAACTTGTCCATCACAAGCATACTCAATGTTTCTCCGCATTCATCACTTCATGATCAGTATGAAGCCATCGCTTTGAACAGTCAGGAATAATAATCAACGATTGACGATAGTGTTGAAGTACAAGTCATCACCATTTGAAAAAAGTTTTTCAAAATATTTGAAGATAAAAACGGATACGCTGATACATGATGAATTTTACGTCTACTAAGTTTCACGGTATATGGTATCGGCTGAACAATCATGATAAAACCAATTGAACCCTCAAGTTGTAAAACCCGAGAATGTCCATCATAAGTGTGAAAGAACCAGCTTTATAAATATTTATACCTATATGAAGCCCGATGAAGAATAAATCTAAAATAATGGAGATATAAGAAAATGACATTCGCATCATAATAATATGAAAGCAGGTAATTTTGTCTCTGAGCACCGGTTTTTCAATGCAAGATATCTGTCAGATAAAGATAAACAACAACTTTCATCCTTATCACTGCGAAACATTACTCACGCTCACCCTCTCACTTCCTCTATCCATCTGACAGAAAACTCATTTTTTTATTTATTGAAAAACTGACCTTCAGAGAGGGATTATAGATTACGGCTCACAGTCAACGTTAGTCTTTGTATTCCATGTGAAGTGTTCACTTTAGTTACGGCGGTAATTCAAATTTGTTAAGTTCGACCCTGTAGCACATTTGCATCTTTTACTTGATGATTTTTCACACAATGGAATTGAACCAGGCAGTTTATTGCAGTTGATAAGCCAATATCGTTTAGAATGAAACTTACTTTATCTCTATGTTCTATTTTGTGAGAAGAAAATATTGAAAAAATCTCTGAATTTTCTTCAGGAAAATTGAATATTTCGTTTAACAAATTTCCGTCATTCTTTGGCAATATCAGACGTCATGACTGGAACTAATGGTTGAACCGCGTCTGGAATCGTTCTTCTGACGACGTTTCGGCTCCCACTTTGGAGACATTCTCAAGACCTCTTGACTTGGTGGCGAGTCCTAAGTCTCCTTAACCCCCAGCTCTCATCTTGACAAAGTGAAGATTGTGGTTTTGTGGATAGAGGGATGGTATTTATAGCTAGCTGTATGAGAATCCGACGTTGTTGAAAATGTCGAACCATATACAGGTCTGGTTGGAAAAGGATTAATTAATGGATTTGTTCAATGGGATAGTAATGGTTTCCAGAAATTGAGAAGCCTTTGTGAGTCGTCTCGTTTGTTGAGGCATTGAGGGTGTTTTTCAATTTCTATTGCTTCGCGAATTATTCTGGAGTGGAGTGTTCTTGCTGTGGCAATGGTCTTCGTGTTGTTGAAGTCAATTTTGTGTCCGGTTTCGTGGTGATGTTTGGAGAGAGTCTAGGGCATGTCCGAATTACGTACTGCTAGTTCGTGCTTGTAGGACCAGTTTGATACTCGTCGGTTCGTCTGTCCTCTATATGTTCTCAGGCAGTCTTGACAAGGAACTTCATATATTCCTTATAATTCGTTGGGTATCATATCTTTAGATACCCCTACACCCAAAGATATATTACCCCCCTACACCTAAAGATAAATAAAATAATATTGTTACGATATTTCTGGGTTCGTTCACTAAATAATACTCCAAACAACACTAAACTACTTTTATTAACTTCACTATGAAATTTAACTACTGCTCTCGCCTATAAATCGCTTACAAACACTTAGGACTTTTTAGCTGACTTGAACATCCGATACTTTTACCGCTACCCGAAGGAAATAAAACCTTATATAATCTGATCAATTTAACTAGAAGTTTAGATGTTCCATTCGCGCCTCGAACTTTCAAAATCAGAGCGTCTAGAACATCGGGACTATTCGCTCGGAAACGACCAGGGGTGCTATTCTTGACCGTTCGCAAACGGAGCATTCGCAATATGAATCACATTCTAATATTTGAACTGTATAGTGGAAGCTATTACTGGACATTAGAATGTGCGAATACCAAATGAACTTCTTTAGCGAAGGGTCAAGAATAGAGCCCCAGATCTGTTGTTTCTTAGAGAATTCGCATCGGAAGGCGACGAGTCATTCGGGATCGCATCTTTTGGCACAGGTCGTTGAATTATGTTAATAGGGCTCAGCGACGGCGTCAGGAGATTTCGTAACAATATACTGCTTTTAGGAGTAGTAGATCGAAAAACAAACTGTAATCTACGGTATTGTTGAAAACGAAAACATACTCGAATATATACCCACCAGAGCCCAAATATTGAAATCTTTCAAGATATTTTGGCCCGAATGATGATTATTGACTCCAGTGATACGATTTGGGAAATAAAAGCTTTTTAAGACTGACAAGAATCTTAACATTAAGTGGATCGAGGAAACTTTAGGGATTATAAGTTGACAATGATCTTTTCCGTCCACATGCGAATCTACGAATTTATCAATAAATTTACGGCTTTTGTGAACAGGAGGAAAATGTCAACATCCTCAGTTCCCATTCTTGTTGGGAGGAATCGTATTGAATCCGATTTTTCTGCTTTGAAATCAAAGTAGATTTTTTGATTGAACCTACGAAAGAGTTGGCCTAAGATAGCTTCACAAGTTTCTTTCAGTATGACTGGAATCCTAATGAGGTATTATAAGAGGAGTATCATAAGCGTAGATCAATTCACTGTTGAGAAAAAAATTACTAATTTTTTTAAATATAAAATAAAGAGAACCAGTCCCATGACCCAACCCTTGGAGTTCACACATACCAAACATGTGCAATGGAGGAGTAAATATTGCAAATCTAATATTGATAACTGCAAACGGCCCCTGACGAACGACTCTCAAACACCTCGTATACGATCCCATAGTTTATATAAGTTCGATAAGATATCATGATATCATTGAAACAAACGATGACGATTTTAATAGGAGAAGGAATGGTCTAACAACAGAGATATCACCGTTTTTTCCGAAGTAGTGCTGTCAAGTACCAGGTAGTAAACTAACTATTAAATAAATGAATATTGCTGTCTGCTGAAATTTGTTTTATTGATCATAAATTGATAAAAAAATGCTATTCATTAATAAAAAAAATTAATGAACAATTCAAAATATTTAATAAATATAAATAATTATTAAAAAAGCCAATATTTTGAAAAATTATGAATATTATGCTGAGTCCGGCCCTGTCATGAATACAGATGGTGGCTGATAAAATAGCCTGCTTTCATCGATACGCCTTCTGAAAGTGTGGAATGCTGGCTATTGAACAACAGTTCTCTGAGAATGATACATTTTTTCCGCCTAGATTACTGAGAAAGGTTATGGTTACATTCTGCTAGGTTCGAGATAGATGCCTGAAGGTCAGTGTCGGGCTGCAGTGCAAGGATGCCAATAAATTGACTTGGCATTCAGGACGAAAAATTCACAAACGGTTCATTTATTGTCATCATTGAAGGGGCATATTTATTGAGTTCAATGCAAGTAGTTATGATATCGATAGGATAGGTGAATGACTTGATGTTAGCATTCAACACAATGATAAGGGAAGTGTACCTACTTATAGTCCAGTCGTAATGTATATGAATTTGGACGACTTCTATTCACCAGCAGTGCCAAATCGCCTATTTTTTGTAGTAGTAGTTTGAACCTCAAAGAATATAGTGTGATATTTGTGAGATCGCGAAATAACGACTTTTGGCCGAAAAAAATATTTCAATAAACAAATGTCAATATTTTGATGCTATTATCTTTGGAATCAGATTTACTCATCGAAAAATGTTTCCTACGGAAAAAGTGCGCCGTAATGAAATCTACAAAACAAGTAATTAAAGTAATTTAAACAGTAATAAATTAATCATAAAAATAATTGTATCTCGGCTTGTAATGAAGATATATAGACTTTTTTAATTACGCATCTTACTACGACCTATAAGAATCTTGAAGAACATTTTGAATAACTTGGATAGTTAAGGCGTAACTTCTGTTCGTTTATGAGCTAAAATTTTATACCTTCGAAAAACATGTTTTTTTAACCTATTCTTCTCAGTCAAATCCTGAATGTACATGCCGAAAAAAATTACCCTGATTTTTTTGCACCTTCTCGGCCTTGTGGAACAAATGCTATAGCGACACGCCGGATGTACGAAAATCGGTCATTATTGCTAAACTACATGACACAGCTGGATAAAACTTACCGATTTCTCTTCAGGGCAGTTTCTTTAAGGTGGTGGATGAGTTACAGAACAGTACTTTATACATAAACCACGTGAATACATTTTTTTTTAATAAATTATTGTTTAACAGTGTTTTACCACCGAACTAACAATTCTATGTGATTTTTGAATAGGACTCATTGTAGATTTCATTAGGGCGCACATTTCTCGTAGGAAACATTTTTCGATGAATCTCATTCCAAAGATAATAAGATCAAAATAGTGACATTTGTTTATTTGAACAATTTTTTTGGCAAAAAGTCGTCATTTCGCGATTCCACAAATTTCACACTATGTTCTTCAAGGTCCAAACTACCTATAAAAAATTGGCGATTTGGCACGGCGGCTGTTGAACACATGTTTAAGTCTAGTTGCCTATTTTCTAGATCTGTAAATCACTATTTCGGACGAATATAATAATTCCATAGAAAGGAGTGCAATTTTCAATAACCATGATGTAAAATGGTATTATTATGCAAACTTTTGATAATAAATTCAAAGAAATTGAATTTTGCATTGGCTAAAGTAAACACGAAGTTAACTATTTTTTTTCACATTTACATGATCAGTGATTGTTGATATTTTGTAAATTTGTACATATTATTGTAAATACTGAGATCAACATTGGAATATTCAACGGGTTGATTATGCGTTATAGTTTTCCGAATAAACGAACAATTTTGACATCCACGTTAATTTTTCTTATTTGATAAATACAGAATAAGAATAATTTCACAATTTCCAAAATAATTTTGCTTACCGTTACCTAGTAGCAACGTGCTTGAGAGAATTGTGATTAAACTTCGAGTAGATATCTATGAGAGCTCATTCGGTCAGTATATTTTTTTCAATTCACACTAGCAATGAAACATTCAAGAATCAAGAATATGTATTTCATATTACGAGAACTCCCATAACCTTAGCTCTTGGGAAAAGACAAAACCCACAAGCGTCGTATGTAGACAGGTGTATTTTTTCATGAAAATCGTATAACAATTTCAGTACTAGGAATAATAGACTACAAGGCAACTTTTTCAGGCGGGTAATGACCCAGGATGAATCGTGTTAAGGACGATACTGCTATGAAAAGCAATAACTTCAAGCACTGTGCCGTCGACTTTCCAGAAATGAGAAGTTATAAGGAATATTTTTATTTGGTTGTTTGCAAAACGGTATGTCCACAAAAAAATCACGAAGTGCCGTGCAAAAAATGGTGTCAGACACTATTATACATTTTTTCTTAAATTCAAAGAATTTTCATGGCTCCCAGTACCATCATTTTTTATCCGGCGATGGGTACTTTGTGATCAGCTTTTCAGGACCTATCATCAGAAAGCCGTATAGAAATATTTATTGGCAACCTACCACTTTTGGAGAGGAAAATCAGTTTTCCCCTGTATTTGTTGAAAAGTAACACTATAATGGTATAGGTCATCGTTTTATATAGCGGTATACTCCTGATCATGATTCATGAAGGGTCATTTGACCCCCTTGAAAAATGTTATGGGCTTGTGGTCAATAATTTCTTAATTAAAGTTGAGAGTGTTTTTTCTGTTGCTCAAAACACATGCAATGGTCTTTCAAACATAAATCTAGTATCCAATAGCTTCATAAGTTTCATATGGGTGCTATTTTGAAATATTTACATATTTGAAACATCGAAGTCAAAATGAATATAAACTTATCCATAGCAGCATATAATAGAGTCACGGTTCATGGTATCTGTTGTCAGTATTTTGTTGTTCTGATTGGTTGTGTTCAGACAGATGACCTCAATTCAACTAGTGTCTTTGGATTCCTACGTGAGCAAATGATATTCAAAAAAACATTTCCAGCTTTTCATTAGATTTGAACCTATGATCAAACTTCGAACATATTGCTTTTATTATCACTATTATTTTATACAAAACGATAGCAACATTATCTTTGGCTGCTTTTTGAATAAACTAGTAACTAACATAAAATTTTTGATAGAACGAGTTCTCACGTTACGTTCTTTTCATGTTTTTTTATATGCAGATTCACACGAAAGGGAAGCCCTGTAATATTCAAAGAACACCGCGTGAATCAAGGGACAGGAGATACGAATTAACATTCACTTTGAATTTTTGAAGTTAGTAAGCCTCAGGAAAAACCTCTCTCGGTCTCATATGTTTTTTCCATGAAAGATTATTACTGATCGTAATTCCTAGCATCGAGATACTTGACTTTGTAGGAACAGTTAGCCCAGACATCTGAATACTAGATAATAATAGATCGGCTTTTAGAAGAGACATGCCTGGGTTTTACCAGCATTATATTACACCTAGTTAATTTTACCCCATTCTGTTATTTGAACCAAGTCATTGGTAATTTTATTGTTTCTCTAGCTGGTATAGGGATTCTGGAAGAGAAACTAGTATAAAGGGTACTGTCGACCGCACAACTATGTACTGAAGAAGATGTTTTCTCGTGCAAATCATTGATATGAAACAGAAACAAAGTGGGTGCCAGAACTGAACCCTGTGGAACACCTGCATTTATTGGGAGAATATCAGATGATACTCCATCAACAACCCCGCACAGAGACCTATCAGCCAAAATATTCTTCAACAAAGCACACAACTGAGGAAGCAAACCATAAGACGGCAGCATAGAAAGGAGACCCCGATGCCAAACTCGATCAAACGCTTTCGAAATATCGAGTGCAACAGCTATCGTTTACCCGAATTTTTCGATTGAATGCTGCCAAATATAAGAAACACAAGCCAATAAGTCACTGGTTGATCTTGATGACGAAATCCGTATTGTCGATCATTAATTATTCCTGATTTCTCTAGTTATTTGATAAGCTTCATATTGATTGCTTTTCTATGACTCTGGATGTAATAGAAAACAATGCAATTGGTCTATAATTACAAGGTAAAGTTTTCTTTTCGATAAAATGTCCCAGTGATTGATAGCTAATACCAAACGAAAGCAAAAATAGGTTACCAGGAATGATTCTTGTGGAAGGTCGATGATTGATATGCCATACAACCGACTGAAAACTAACAATGAAATCATCATAGGAATAGCTAGTTTCACAAGCATATGGAAATCGTAAATGGTGAAACTACCATTGTTTATACTTATTGATTGAAGATATATGACCACTTCATCAAAATACACATTATTCATGATATATACAATTACGAGTTGACTCGGCAGTTCCCATAATGCCATTGTATACAGCGTTTATAAAAAATATGAAAAAATATTCTCACAATACGTCATTCAAAACGTCCACTTTCATGGAACACCGTAACAGTCGTAGATGTGAACATATTCTGTAGATATTTATCACGATATTACCATGGTGGAGCACTATTCGATTTATTGTTCGGTTTTCTACCCATGAAAATGCCATCTTTGTATCGAAACGCGCGTCGAGTGCGATTGATATCAGATATTTTACTTGAAATTATTTATCTGTATTAAACGTTGCCTTACATGCGTGACTTGGCAGTTATTAATTGCCGTTTGTTAGTCCGTGGGTAAACATGTATTGTTTGTTTTGCAAATAGAATGTGAGAATCTCAAGTAAAAACATTTTATTTACAATCATTCGAAAATATGCTATTATTTTCGAATTTTGGAATACGTTCAGAATTATTACTAATGTTTATCGAGCACAATTCATGTATAACGTTCACATAAAAAGTGAAAAAACACTCAAAACTGTTATAGTCGCTCACGAAATTTTACGGTTTGGAATTTTCTAACGACGTCAAAGTCCTAATATTAATTAGCCCTAGTTATCAAAGTGGTGCAGATTAGTTGAAGTTTTTTTGAATATGGCACTGTGATCTTAATTTTAAATCCCGATATTCAAGTGCGCCAAAATTGCAACCCTTCGATTCAGCCTTCAGCCCAAAAAACAAAAAGCTTGAATCTGATTGCATTTAGAGTTGTTGTTCAAGAGGTAGCTATCGGTGAGCCACGTACTATGAGAAGTTACCAATATTCAAAACGGTAGGACCACCATACATAAGAAAAAACGACGATAGCATAATATTCTCGGATTATATCTTTCACAAACGATGATGTCATGTACGAAAAGAAAGTCAATATGAAGCAACTACTTCTCTGACTATCAATTTGTAAAGTGATATTTATGTAATTCAATATCTAAAAACAAAACGTTAACTATGAAAAAGTGACTGTATGTTAGTATTTTTCATAAATCAGAAGAAACAAGAGTGTGTTTCCCACCAAAAATTTTTCTTCTTCATGATTCATGATCGATGATTTACCATTTACGTCGAAACTATACATGGTGAAGTTTTTCAACCCGTTTCAACCCCACATAATGGATCATGTGAAAGTACCTCCTACCTAGGGCAAATAGATAAAGGGTGTCTAGGAAAGAAGAGGGGAAAATTGCAGCTGTTATCACATTCTATTTATTAGACGATTTCCAAATGGGAATTCATTCATATATTCATTTTCTTCTTGTTTAGTGGGCAGAATATTGAGAATAGCAAGTATGGAAATAATACAGAAACACGATAATTTTTGTAGAGAGTACGTATACCTATGAACAGAAAATGTTTGCTCATTTTCAAGTTACTTGTCTCATAGAAGTTTCATATTCTGTTAATATTGACTCTGAGAAGAAACAGTAAAAAAATATTACTCATGAAAATTATTCCGCGGTGTCCGACCTTTAATCATTCAATAAACTTGAATAGGAATACACTTAGTATTACAAGAGATGACAGAGATGATGGATGACTTTGATTTCAGGAGCAGATTCCTGATGTAAGTTCATACAAACTAAATCTACGTCTCAACTTGATTCGTTTTTCGAGAAACAAGGTGTAAAAGTTTCAATGGAAACTTTGTCAATGACAATGTTGGTCCTGGTTGAATTTCGGAAACGTTAAAACATCTTCAAATATATGCTTTATGGCTCAGGATCCTGCAAGTAGTTCCTTTTTTCTCTCGAAAATTGAGCACAACATAATAATTTCACAAAAACTCAACAGATTATACCATCACCTGCGTCTTCCGAAGTACGATATAAATATAATTAGTTCGAAAGGAATTTCTTAAATATGCCAAATTTCAACGTGACAAATACTTAAACATTTTTTTATTGCGAGTTCCATAGCCTGTTCGTTGAAAATAGAAGCAAGTTGGGAGCTAGGTTCAAATAAACTTCCATTTGCAATATCATTGAAAAAGGTTTTATCCGAATTTTTGGTTGAAATCAACGATTTGGTGAAGTATGGATTGAATACAAAGAGATCTGAAGACTCATATTTCATCGTGATATTGCTTAAATCAAGACTTAAATGATTTGAATGAGATAACATTATGGTATTGTTTATACTGTTGTACGTCTTTATTGGGACAAAGATAAAACTAGTCTTGTGAATGCGATCATGCCAGTTATTCAGAAAACATAATCTAGATTTTTATATATACAGGGTGGTTCACGGTGGATGGCACGTTTTGTTCAACCAGCCAACGGAACATTCTCTACCCAACCAAAATTATTTCGACAATGCGGTGTTGCCACATCTACCAGAAAGTAATAGCAAATTCATTTTTCAAATAGAACACCCCGAGGGGGTGACCACTCTGGCAATACGTGTACAAATTTGTCCCGCAGTCGACCGCAATCGCTTGATTTTCGGTGGAAATCCCGCAATCACCTAGGAAATCGCTCCAGAAATCCGAAATCACTTTGGAAATCCCGAAATCCTATCGGAAATCCGGAAATCACTGCCTAAACTTTGGAAATCATCACCGAAATCCTATTTGGAAATCGCAGTCGCTAGAGAAATCCAAAATTTTAATGCATGCATAGAGACGAACGATTGAGAGATGCTACGGCTTGTAGTCATTGTAGATCGAGTTTTGAGACGTCGAAGTGTGAAGTGTCGAAGGGGCAAGGGCGAACAAGTGTTTTAGTGGAAAATATGTTTATTTCAATCATTATTAGAATAGTCAACGGGTGGGGAGGTAAGTTACTGATGAATTAAAAACCACTCTCTTCCTTAAAAATAGGTTTCTACTGTACGTGAGATGCATAAATAGTAAACCACGGGTTTCATTGAATTTCGGTCATAGTGACTGTAGACAATAAAGATAACATGGCTGGTAGAAACTTTCAAATTGAGATACCTTGCCCAAACACCAAACTGGAAATACTCGCACTCATCGCGCACTTCGCTTAAAACAAGTTAACATTTTCAGAAGTGAAATGGGTGAAATCAGTATCAAACTTAAAAACGTGTGCATTACTCTAGTAGTCAAGAGTAATTAAATTCCTGAACAGTATTCCATTTCCACCTGGTTTGATTTATTATTTTTTTAGGCATGCTTCAGTCTTCTCAACCAATTACCTGCGTCCCTGATTTCTTGGTAATGTTAATTACTTACTTATAGAAAAGATAGAAAATATGAAAAATGGGGATATACGAAATTGATTAGGAATATTATAACAATACTTACTTTGTTATTTATGTATTAAGAGCGTAAAATAGGATTTTATGGACCGCAGCGTGTAAGTAGTATTAACACGCCTAGGTCCATGAAACCAAGTTACGCCCGAAATACATAAGTACAACATTTTATGCACGACCGGTATATTTGATGTCATGTAGATGGATACCTCTTTATATCTAAAACACGATAGAAATACATCAAGGCTGCAGTGAGGATGTATATTCATATCATATCGGAAACAGAATAAATCAAGAATGATGGAATGAATGTTACCATGGCAACTCAGTCAATTTTTCGAAATAAGATTATTTAGGATAGTAGTAGACATATTCGCTGTCAATTTTTGTGATCACAGATTATTTATTAGTGATTTTGAAACGGATTCAAGCCGAAGAAAGTAAGAATTGTGCACTCCTGTATAATACAGATGTATGTTTCAATAATTTTGCATTTATTGAAACCATCGGAATATAGATTTCTATCGATATGAAATTGAAATTTACCTTAGCGCCTGCTCAACGGTTTTATCGCCCGCCGGGCGATAAAGTAGTCCGCGGACGATAAACAGCTACTTTACGCCAGCAAATCCGGGCGATAAAGTGCAACTTTATGCCCGGTCATGCATAAAAAGTATTTATCAAAGCCGGCGAACCGATGGAAATAGATTCGGAGTCCGATAATGAGAAATAAGTTGATGTAATCGAAGTAAAAAATTATTGAAAATAACGATGAAAATAGTCTAGTGAATGAGCAGGACTATACGGATATTGAAAAGGAACTGGAAATATTGAAAAAATTCGACAACTTAGATATTAGGGACTATAGTGAGGCGAAACAAAAAAATAAAAACATGGAGTCAGATTGTTCTTTTCTGACCATAAATGCAAATAATGAAAAAATGGTCGTGCGAAAATCAACTTTATGTTGGCTCTTTTCCCATGAAAAAGGACATTTGTCATCAGACAGAAATATACGATGTAAAAATATGAGTACATCAGAAAAAAAGTAATGAAAGAGAATCAAAACCACGACGACACAAGTTTAAAAGTAATGATAGAACACTATTATGCTGTATATTTCGACACGTGGTATATTGGTCTTATTGTGGACATCATTTCAGAAAATGAATTTAAAATAAAATTCCTCAAATGGGAGCTGGATTCATATGTATGGCCAAAATGTGATGATGTTCAGTTGGTTGAAAAAAAAAATTATATTTTTTGGGCCAATTAACCTCATTGGAAACGGACCATTTTCCATCAACCACGAGGAAAAAACAAAAATTGAAAAGATATTCAAAAACAAAAAACATGTTTGAGTGTGTAATTTTCAAACTAGTCAATGTACGAAATTTTAAGTTTAATAAAGCAATGTGACTTGAAATTTCCTGTACTTTTTTAAATCGTCTATTACCCTCTTCATATACAATTGTCATTTTTTTGGCAGAAATGAATCACAAGAATTGATTGAGTTATATATTACTTAACGAAAAAAACAAGATTGGTCCCATCAAACAAAATTCTTTCTTCCAAAGAAGTAAAAGTCATATATGCACGACAAAATATTTTGTTAAAGCAAGAAAAATTAATTCTTGAACATCACCTATCAATTCAAGCCTAGATTCACTCGCATATTCATTTTATCAAATAAATAATTCGTTTGCCTTACTACATTTTTCTGTTACTTTTCTCAAGTATATCTTGGTGTCGAATTAATAAGGCCATATGATTGAATTGAATTTGACAAGTCTTCGTGCAATAGCTATAAATTTGATTCTATCAAATTTGATTGCTTCATTCAACCAGATTATTATTTTTTGGATCAATATATAAGTAAACTTCGATGGAACCAGAATTTATTTCTCTCAATACATATATTCTCAAATTGAAACATTTTTAGCAAGAACTCCATTTCTTTGCTGCGAAATAATATTTCGGTCTCAAGAATACACATGTTCGGATTAAGCTCGGGATTAAGTAATATTTGATCGAAATGATGAAATAAATTTGACTAAATAAATGACTTTGAAATAACAGAAAATATTTTCATTTTTTGTAATTCAGGCACCAAAACTACTTTAAAATGTCTCATTTGCAATAACTTATCGCAATAATTATTTTATAATGTTTAGGAAATCTATCGAAATCGGTTGGAATTTCCAAGAAATCATCGGAAATCTCTTGGAATCGTATGCGATTTCCATGAAATCATCGGAAATCCTTCTAAATCTTATGTGATTTCCACGAAATCTCCGGAAATCTCTGGAAATCACATGAGATTTCCAGGAAATCCTCGGCAATCCCAAATTTTTCAGGAAATCATGAGGGATTTCGGCAATACGTGTACGTTTTCTGATGAGTGGTCACCCCCTCGGAACACCCAGTATATAATATTATTTTTGAAATATAAAACAATAACCCGACAACTTGTCTTGATATTACCCTATACCTATCTGTTTAAGTTTTCGAAATATGAATTAATTTCAATTTTTTTTTTCGGAAATCATGACCTCTAAAAATGCTGATATCTTCGAGTTAAGAAATACTATGGAATCAAAATTTGGTTCAGAGTTAGGTGATACTTGGAGTCTTCCCACACTTCAGCCTAACCTCCGTAACTTCAATACAGAGTGGTCAAAAAATTCAGTTTTTTCTTTTGCTTGAAAAAGTGACTGGAACACCTTGTATATTATTGAAATTCAGAAAGCTGTTGATATTTGCCTTCTTTTTATGTATATCATGCGTATACCTAACTAGTCAAGTTTCGGACTTATGAACATTTATTTGTGTAAATGTCCCTTCAGAATAGACAGTAAAGTTGTGACATTTTCCTAATAATATCGATATTTTCGTCACTTCAGAAAATTCAAATACCTTCAAAACGATGGCTCAAAACTATTCAAACGGAGTTCTTATGAATTTGGTCAATACTTTCGGACAGTGTGGTAAAATTATCACCAGGACATGTAGAAAGTTCAATGAAAGGTATCCGAATCTATCACCAATAAATCTCAAAAAATGTATGCGAGTTTATGCTAATAAGGATGAGGGATCGAACCATAATTATACTGACCGTCGGATATAATCAATTTTATAAATTTGGAATGCAAAAGTGTTAGAATTAGTCTAAAGTTCCGGCTTGAGGAAGCTATTGTATAGCGAAACACGTGGCGCGGTTTAGTGAACCCTTGAGTGAAAATTTCCCATTATTTGTTCAATATGGATTTTGATCAAAGTATCGGCACACTTCCATTCAGTTTATGAAACTTCTGAAGTGACGAAAATGTCGATATCAGTAGAAGAATGTCACAACGTTACTTTCAAATAGAAATCATGGTCTGCTTACAAAATACCGAATATGAAAACCATTCTGAAGAAACAATTTCACAAATAAATGCTCATAAGTCCGAAACTTGACTATAGTGTATTCACGTTGAAGATGCGCGTAAACAATGCATCTAGCGTGATCAGCACGTGGACAGTTACTTCTCGCTTTTCGATTGGCTGGCTGTGATTGGGCTGACACAGTCTACTACTGACTAGTATAAGCACTAATAACACCTATAATACCTTTTTTCATTTATTTCGAGTCCTGCTCTGTCTACTCGACCCTTCAAGTGTATTTGTTTACGTGCACTCTATCTTCAATATGAATGCACTATAGTGAGGTATACGCATGATATACATAGAAAGGATCAAATTTCAACATCTTCCTGAATTTTCAATAATATACAGAGTGTTCCATTTGAAATAATCAACTTTCAGTCACTTTTTCAAGCAAACGATAGAACTGTATTTTTTTACCACCCTAACGGAGATTAGACTGAAAGTGCTGGAAGCCTCCGAGTATCACCTAACTTCCTCGATAACTCCAAACTAAATTTCGATACCATAGTATTCCATAACTCAAAGATAGCAGCATTTTTAGAGATCACGATTTCGAAACAAAAAAAAAAGAAATTCATTCACATTTCAAATTATCAAGACTTTTGCATTCAACGCCTGGGTTCAAGTCTCCTTAACCCTCAACTCTCATCACAAAGTGAAGACTGAGGTTGTATGGATGGGGGTTGGAGGAACCACCGAAAGATCCGACTCGAGATCCAACTGAACGCCGAAAGCTTTCCTTCCTTTTATTCAGGGAATCATTGATAAAGTAAGCCTAATATTGACAAAAAATGGCATCAGGACAGTTCACGTAAAAAAACATCAAATATCCTCTTTCCTTGATTGTGATAAGTTGTTAGCTGTATAGATGTTTCGTAGATTCTTTCAGTCAATATAGTATATTTTACATATATTTGCTTGCGTTAAATTAACTTCAGGTTCATTAGTGTAGAAATGATAACATTATTGTGTACCTAACCTTATCTATTATTATAATAGACTCGATAAATTTGAATTTGAAATTTGAATATGTCAAGAATGGCAAGGGCAAAACTTTCGATAAAAGTTCAGTAAATCTTGTTCCAAGTTTTGCCTTACTGTGAGAAACTTTTCTTAGAGATCAATTACCCTAACACCAAACTGATATTTTTTGCACTCGACGCGCGTTTCGCTAACAAGGTTAGCATCTTCAGGAGAAGAAAATTTATACTATATCAGTTTTTGATTCAGAGAAGAAAAAGCAAAAAAAATAGTTCTTCAAAACCTCGTTCTCTTCACAAAAATAATGTTTAGTAAATGAAAACAGTTTTCAGAATGGGAAATCTATACATACAACTTCAACTCCCTCAGAGAGAAACATGAATCAGGAATATGAAATAACATATTTATAAGAAAAATATTGGTTTAAGGACGTAGTTAGCATTCAGATATTTTGAAATTATATGGTGGTTTAGCTTACGCGTAATCTATTCAACTTCTAACCATCTAATATAACAACTTTATTCAGAATGAATGATACAATACAATTATGCTGGATGAATAAGTGCAAAGCACTTGTTTCCTACAAAAATACTAAGAAAAATTTAAAAATAAAATGAGTATGTAAAGCGCGAGGTGAAGCGTAAAATTTTAAAAACGTGAAATACAAAATGTGAAATGTATGATTGTGTTAGTTTAAAGAATACTTAGAATATAAATTAGATTTAAACAATATATAAATCAGATTAAATCGGATAGTATACCACAAATAATGCATGGAGTTTAGTAACATTCAATATATTTAATCTAATCGAGAATACTCAAAAGAGTCAGTTAAAAAGTGAAAATCAACATAAAAATTTCCCTCAATTAGTCATAGTTCATGAACAGTATATATATTTTAAACATAAAACAAACGAAATGTTCGATAAAAGAAAGCATTGATTATTCTACCACTGGAATGAGTAGGTTTGTCATAAAAAATCAAAAAAATGTCAAAACATTATATTTTCTACAAGCAATAATTTCGGCAGTTTACTAATCATAGATACCAACCTTACAAAACCCGAAAAAAACAGCGTCGGGAAAGCCCAATACAAAAACCCGACGAAAATCGAAAATTCCAATATCGACTCCATAGTCCAGGACACAAAAGTACCGCTAAGCACGACCATTTCGAAAAAAGTCTTCACTCTCAGTCATAACAAACACCGAAACCCACCGACAACTCTGTACCGTCACTCAAAAACAATGGTTCCGAAACTCCGTGCTTCTCCCCGTATATATTTCGGCTGTTTGACGCCTTTTCGCGACCGGCTGTTTCTGTACAATGAACGGAATATATTGTGGACATCCGCGCATCGCG
Source organism: Zygogramma bicolorata (assembly GCA_032362365.1). Lineage (NCBI taxonomy): Eukaryota > Metazoa > Arthropoda > Insecta > Coleoptera > Chrysomelidae > Zygogramma > Zygogramma bicolorata. The sequence goes on along the minus strand of JAVJAQ010006102.1, from coordinate 4,866,471 downwards.
TCACAGCCGCCTTCCAAAAACTAACTTCGTACGGTATAATACGGTTTATGAATCGTATGCATTCTCCGCTAGGCTACATTCACTCGAAGAACAATAATAGCCCTTCTTTGTTTGCTGGTCACGCCGTCTCTGTTTTGATGAATGTGAATGTACCGTGAGCCGACAGAGCCGTATTCTGTGATATGAGCTTTCATGAGGTAATGGGCTAGTGCGTTATTACGGGAGTTTTCGTTTGGGGCGAATCATTTGAAGCTGTTCAGGGGCCTCTTTCATAAAAGTACAAGTCTGGTAGCTGCAATTATTTAGCATTGTTTTTCTTGTGGCTACCAGACCCGTGCTTTCATAAAACAGGTCCCTGAGCACCATGATGTTAGGATCAGTGATAGCGGCATATTGTAATCGCGCTATTGGTGCATGGGAGGGGTGAGAGACTGAAGGTCCAAATTTTAGTCCGAACTAAAAATCTTCCTGCTTGTAGGCGTGTTCCTAAGATCAGTCACAAAACATTGATAGGTCCGATACCGTGTAACTGTGTATATTTATATACACCTCTAATGTTTCTTGTTAGCAAACATCGACACTTGTCAAATCATTTCGTAAACATTCGTCCATTCTGTGCATATTTATTACTTTTCGGATTTTGAAAAATTCTCTCCTAAGAGGATATATGTCGTTAACAACTCATAAAATAGTAGACAATCTGAAAATGCTATACTATTACCAGAATTATATTACTCTCGACAACACTGCTGGTATCACCAGACATCATTCCTTGACGTATGCAAGGGCGCCGTTTCTTGAGGGCAAGAGGGGCGGGCGCCACCCCTGGATTTTAGATTTTTCAATCCATACATCGCGTAAGACACGATATCAACTTGATTTGCAATTTTTTCTAAACCATACTCGTAAGTATTGTTCAAATGGATTTTCATTTCAATTAAATGCAATAGTTTGATTTGAAAAAATCTGCCCCTCACCAATATTTTTTGTAATGTGCCCCCTCTAACATTTTTTGTAACGGCGCCCATGGAGGTATGTGCTGTTTATGTTGTGTTGAAGGTGGATTCATGCAAGCCAACTTAACTTGTGTTTAACTTAAATTATCTTAGCAAGTTATTTTAGAAAAAAAGACATTCATGCAACAACTCCTAAAATTGGCCAGAGAAGATATGCGCAACTGATTTTGACAGCTGACAAATTTTTAAAGCGTTAGCGGAAAAAAGTTGATAATATACTAAATATAATGCATGAATTCTTCCATTTGTTTTCGATCGAACTTCTTGAGTTACTAATTAAATACAAGTTGAGTTGGCTTGCATGAATCCACCTTAAGAAATGAATTTCATAGGCGTTTTCAACAGTTTTCGTGGATATTGTCTTGTTTATACAACCTCATGTGACATTTAGAATACTTTTCATAGTTCTGCGGTTGTTAAGTGCGAAATAATGAAGAAATCAAAAAACAAGTCTCCGTCAGAGATATCTTCAGTTCACATTGGCTATTTAATCGGCATCGGGCCTAACAATGCTTTATTGTTGATCTGAGTCGAGTACCTACACTGAGGGAATCAATTCAGATTCGATCATAAGTTGCTCAACTTTATTATTCAATTCAACAAGTTTTGATAGCATAATCAGTAATCGCATCCCCAGAGTCATCTCGAGTGATTTTTTATTATATTTTTGTAGACAGTCAAACTTATTTTTAGTGTTTTTGAGAAAGTAAATCGATCTGATACATTTCTCGTGATTCACTTATGAAAAGTTCAAAAGCACACAGTTCTAAATTTTTCATTTTGAGATATTAGTAGTAAGGCAAAGGGGTTTCTAGGACCGAGATCCCGGTCCTAGAATCCCCTTAGCGTATTTCGAGCGATTTAGGGAACATAGAACGCCTATGTCAGCGGGCGCGGTCGTGGACCCCGTTACCCCGTTGGTACTCCGCCCATGTCCGCTAACGGTCTTCGTCGACATGTCGAGACCTGCAAAAGCCCGAACGGCGAGTTCCCAGGCTCACGTGCAAGGCGGCTCTTTTGTCGGCATGTTCGTCAAAGATATCATCGAATGATTAATGGGTTTCCGGGGCATGTGAATCCCCACAACCGAGAGCTGTTTACGAAAACAAACGTGATGACTCATGCGTTTTTCCGAGAATTGCAGAAGGTCATGCCTGCGTGAGACTTGCAAAACAAAGCACACGTGCAAACGTGATGACTCATGCGTTTTTCCAAGAATTGTGAGGAAGATCGAAAATTCCAGAACACGATACAAACAAAATACGTGTGGGGAATCCCAGATGACGCAAGCGCTTTTCCGAGAAATGCGGTCATACGCGGCGTCTTTCGCTTCGGACGTGATCGGAAACGTTCGGGCGGCATCGTAGAACCGCACCCATTTCGAGCGGGAATATTTGAACTTCGGGAGGTGTTTTATGACTCGGGCAATGCTGTCTTAACCGCACACACAGAGGTGAAGAGTGGAGGGGGCGTAGCCATAAGGAAAATGGTTATGATCGACGATTGTCAGTGTGAAAATGTCCTCTGAAGAATATAGACGTAAATTGGAGGAATTTGGTGCGCGAGTACGAGCTGTAGCCAAAGACTTGGAGTTTTACGAAGACAAGCTAAATTGCACGAAACAACTGGAGAAGTTGGCCATATCTGCTGCATATTGGGACAAGGTGTTCGAAAGGTACACCACAACTGCAGTACCGCAATCGCCCATAGGACCTGTCAGAAGAATTCAGCCAGAAACACTCTAAAGATGGCGGCGGCGGCGGCCAACTTATACGTCCTGCTCGTATTTGTCAGTATGGCAGGCAGATTGTACGTCAATGCTCCGAATGATGTACATGAAGCTGCAGTTTGTTTTGGAAAATGTATCGACGACGACGACGGCGCGCAATGGCAGAAAATGGAGCGAACTCATGTAAATGGAGGGCTAGAGGTGTTCTGCTCCCATCAACTACTGACCATGGGCGACGACGACAATTTGACGTACCTCAACTTCAAGCTGAAGCTCAAGACAGAAGAACGAACCATCATGCTGGATTCCTCCACCTTGAAGAAGAATGGATCGCTGTCACTCGAATCGGTTGCTGAACAAGAAACGCACGACTTGTTCGTCATTGCATGTGTCATCATGACCTTGATGAGTGTAGCCATATTGAAATTTCTTGTTATGAGCATACGCAATAACCTACTCGATTCATCATGTAATTTGAAAGTGAATGCTTGAATAAAGATGTGTGAGAACGAAAAAAAAAAGGTCTTTCATTTTTGAGGCAGATGGCTGAGAGACGACTCTCCGTGGACGCCATCTATCCACGCCACTGTGAGGCAACTCATAAGGGTGAGCTCCTCCGAGGACGCCATCTATCCACGCCACTGTGAGCCAACTCATAAGTGTGAGTGACAGATGACGCCGCCTTCGAGGACGCCATCTATCCACGCCACTGTGAGGCCGACTCATAAGTGTGAGCTCCTCCGAGGGCGCCATCTATCCACGGCACTGTGAACCAATGCGTAAGTGACAGATGACGCCGTCTTCGAGGACGCCATCTATCCACGACACTGTGAACCAATGCGTAAGAATGAGTGACAGATGACGCCGCCTTCGAGGACGCCATCTATCCACGCCACTGTGAGGCCGACTCATAAGTGTGAGTGACAGATGACGCCGCCTCGGAGGACGCCATCTATCCACGACACTCAGAACCACCCATCGCACAGTGATCTGTGTCCCACACTCTTGTTTTTTCATTTTTTTTTCCCACCCCACAATCTGAAAGAGAAAAAAAAACAACCCTTTCGAAAAAACGATTTATTGATCGAAAAAAAAAAACATACATTTCTCTCAACGAGGTAAAACATTATTGGAGAACCATCTAAGCAAAGAGTCCACATTGAACTGTGTACACATAAACTTGGAATTGTAGGCGGCGGCTATGTGGTTCGGGCATGGCGTGGGCGTTGGCTGGAAATTCTCCTCCATTCCCTGCGTCGTACCGTCGAACTGAGAGACGTCCTGGACATTGGGGAAGACCACTCCGATTTCTCGTACCTTCTTCGAGAGGAACTCGGCTTTCTGACTGCCTCTCACATATATGATTTCGGCCGATGGTTCCATACCCTTCTTCACCTTTTGAATGATGTGACGTTTGAATGACAGAGTGGTGGGTGATACGCCCATGCCAAGCTTCCTTTTGGCCTTCATGGCTCCGGTGACAACTAGTGCGTTGGCTCGTTCACCCAAAGAAGCGTCTTTTGCTCGAAACCGATTCCAAGCCTCGTCCTCGAGCACCTTATCGGCTTTATGTCTATCTTCAAGCAGCGAAGACTTGGAGTAGGCTATGTCGTGGATGCGACACGCGGCGTCGAGCTTATTGATTCCGGGATCGCCGCGCGCAAGGCGTTTTTGAAGTTTGGTTCCCGCTGAGAAAGTATTTGAGGTTAGATTTCCCCATTCGTGTGAGTGTGACTGTTACAACAACTTACGTCCACAGTATTGGTATCCCCCCGGTAGATGAAGTTCGAACGGCAGCTTGGTGATCAAGTTGTTGACTAGACCTTCACCCTCGTACACCAACATTGAAACTGATTGGTCGTTCACGTACGCCCCTATATATATATATGCGACGACACCCAGTATACTATTTATAGGCGAACACTCTGTATCCAACAAACACAACATGCAGACCTTTCGACAAGAACACACGCTTCCAATCAACAACTTCGATGACGTCATCAGCGATGAGTCATCGAAGCGAAGAAAACACAGCAACTTGTTGCCGAACAGTTTTCGAGCCATCATTTGTGGACCGAGCGGATGCGGAAAGACGAACATCATGCTGTCTCTGTTGTTCCATCCGAATGGCGCTAAATTTGAAAACGTCTACGTGTACTCAAAGTCGCTGTACCAGCCCAAGTACGAGCTGTTGCGTGAGGTGTTGGGCGGCGTGAAGGGGGTCGGGTATTTCCCATTCAAGGACAACGAAGAAATTACAAGTCCACACGAGGCGAAACCGAACTCTGTGTTCATTTTCGACGACGTCGCCTGCGACGGCCAGCAGAAAATTCGAGAATACTACTCTATGGGCCGGCACAAGGACATCGATGCCGCCTACCTATGTCAGACGTACTCGAAAATACCCAAACAACTCATCCGAGATAACTGCAATTTGATCGTACTCTTCAAGCAGGACGAAATCAATATGAAACATGTGTTCGACGAACACGTCTCACCTGACATGTCTTTTGATCAATTCAAACGAATGTGTTCGGCATGTTGGGACGCTCCCTTCGGCACTCTCGTCATTGCCAAAGATTTCAATCTGAACGAGGGACGTTACCGCAAAGGTTTCGACACATATATAAAAGTATGAAACCATCGTCATCACCTGTCATTCCGCTTCAAGATGTCGTCCGATCGAGTTGCCATCGCTACACGCAAACGAAAAATCACCGAACTCGCACGCTCCATTCGAAAAAAGTACTTGGCCCTAAAACTGGGCAAATCCGAACAAGACGAATCTATCGGAAAGCTGTTCAAACCCATTTCGCAACCGCTGCAACAGATTGCCCGATCCTCCAAGGCCATATTGATTCGTACGGCTGCCGCCAAAAAGATCAAAAAGGAAGCGGCTTTGAAGCAGGAGAAACCCGAGAAAAAAGAAACCGACGACGACGACGAGGGCAGTGAAGAGGAATTCGACGATGCCGCACCGTGGCTACCTTCGAATTTTACCAATGACGTAATGGACGACTACCTGAATCGATATCCGAGCATAGCCCAACCCTACCTGTACGAGCACCTGAAAAACGACAAAAAAATCGACAAAGTATACGGTCCCGTATACGATGCGAGTTCTTCGTCGTGGTTGTTGGGCACCGCACCCATCAACTTTGAAGCGGACGGCTCGATAAAAATCAATAATGTGCACACGTTCGAGGGAACGCCCTCCTTGTACGATCTCATCTTCTACGACGACCCCGACGACGATGACATTCAACAAGATGACTTCGATGCGTATCGCCGAATACTGGAATTGACCAATGTTCACCGAGACGCTAGGGGACGTCTGAAGGGCTCCTCCAAGCGCAAGTACAGAAACATCATAAAACCCATGTTTGTACATCATGCAGGTAGCGGCGGCCGCAGTACATTGACGTACAACGACAAACCGATGGAGTACATCTATTGGGACGACCCGAACGAGCTGGTGGATCGCCTGAGGCTCCTGATGGCCTCCAAACAGGCGGGAAATACGTCTCACGACAACGAAATCGTCGCCATCATCAATGAACTGAAGGAGGCCGATATAATACGTTTACGAAACGTTCGTCCCTCATTCACATCATGAGCGTCGACAAATTCGGTCATCGTTCCGGAGGCGCCACTTCGTCGGCGGTCACCCTGTCATCCATTCTACATATTCCGCCAACGTTCCTGCGCACTCCCGACGGCGACTTGGACATTGAGAATGTGAAAATTTGTAACTTGAAAGAACCGAAGGTCGACAGCGATGCCGTCACCAAGCGATACGTCGACTCTATTGCGTCTCAGCTGAACGAAGCGATGACTGGGCATGTGGCAACGCTGCATGACTCATCGCGCAAGTATGCAGACGAGATAAGTGCACGTGCAAAGAAAGATTTGCGAAAGGAAATAACAAGTTTGAAACGCCGCATCGAACAACAAGAAAATACGTTGAATAAGCGGCTGAATTTGGATTCGGACCAACTTACTCTGCTGGAAGGTCGAATGACGGACATATCCAAAATGATGTTCGAAATACAAGATAAATTGGGCAAACACCTGGACGGTAAGGTCATTATCGATCTTGACTCGAAGCAGCAGCATTGATATGGCTACGAAAAAACACGTGGTGGACGAACTGCATCGGCAGGCTCGTCGAAGGTTTCCGCGACGTCGAACCATCGTCAGGGGCTTGGACGATACTTGGCAAATGGACTTGGCCGATTTGCGGTTGTACAGCACTCTCAATAAAAACCACACCATGATAATGGTGGTCATCGATTGCTTCTCGAAATTTCTATGGACGCGGCCGCTGAAAACGAAGACGGGGGCCGAAATCACCGAGGCATTCAAGGACATCCTCGACAAGTCGCAGCGGTGTCCCAAAAATCTACACACCGATCAGGGTACAGAGTTTTTCAATGCCAAATTTCAAAGTCTGATGCGTGAGAGGAACATCAACCACTACAACACGTATACCATCATGAAAGCCGCCATTGCAGAACGGGTAATACGGACGCTCAAAGCCAAATTGTTCAAGTATTTCAGCTTGAAGGGTTCGTACAAGTGGTTGGACGTTCTGCCGAAAATCACCGACGAATACAACGCCACCAAACATAGAACGATCGGCTGCAAGCCCTCCGAAGTGAACAAATCCAACGAAAAAATCGTCGTCAAGTACGCATATTCGAGTCGAAAAGTTGTGCGACGAGCGCCCAAGTTCAAGAAAGGTGACGTCGTACGCATTTCCAAGGCGAAACACGTTTTCGAGAAAGGTTATGTGCCCAACTGGACCACAGAGCTGTTCGTTGTGAGCGCCGTCAGGGTTACCAACCCCATAACGTATATGCTGGAAGACCGACAGGGCAACCCCATAAAAGGTGCGTTCTACGAGGAAGAACTGCAAAAGACGCGCAACCCAGACGTCTATCTCATCGAAAAGGTATTGCGCAGAAAAGGAAAGAAGATATACGTCAAGTGGCTCGGTTTTGACAACCGACACAACAGTTGGATAGACTGCTCCGATGTGGTGGGGGAAGACGATGCTTAGTGTTGCGCTGGGCCGCGTCCCTCTCAGTTCAACTTCAGTCATGAGTCAAGATAGTGGCTATTCAAGCGGTTGCAGCATCACAAGTATGCTTTCGAGTTCGGGTCGATTCAGTGGCGGCAGTAGTAGTGACGAATCCAATTGGTATTCGACAGACGGCAACTTTGATCGACATTTGACACGTATATTGGAGAAGTACGAGATGGCTGCCAGAATCGAGGAACATATGTTGCTGCAGTTCTCCTTCATTGTGGAGAGTTTCGAAATACGTGTGGGACTTTCTCCGGCAAGAACCTTCAGCCCGTCCATCATACTCGCTCATCCGTACAGGTGGGCGAAGTTTTCGAAGATTTCCTTCAGTGCCTACGAGTGGTCTGTGCTCTGTGACCTGTTTGAACAGAAAATGGATGACTTTTTCCGCGAACCGATCACCGACGATTATGATCCGATAACTTTCCCAGTGGGCGACTACTGCAAAGTGACGCAGACCATCTGGGAAGATACAAGAATGCTGCTCGTGGAGAAGCATGGCGAGTGCTTGGAGCTGCAGGAAAATGAAGTTTGGAAAATCTTCTCGGCGAACAGCACTATAGTGAAGAACCGAGTCGCCATGTTGGATTCCATCAACTTTTGTGCCTACTACCACAATCTGCTAGATGGCGTTAGACGCTACTTTCGCTCCAACCCGGACGCCACCGTGGGAGGCATGCAACTTCTGACGACGTTCAGCGACATCTGCCCCGACAGTTTGCTGAGCAACGCCATGAACGATTATCTTTTCTACTATAGAACCAATATTTTGAATGATCTATTGAAAGATGAATAAACTTGTTTGTACGTACACTGTGTGTCTTATTTTTGAGGTTTTCGATGTCACTTTTTTTTTGTCGGAAAAACGCGCCATTTTTGATGCAGTTTTTTCGACGAAAAAATTGCATCAAAACGCACCATTTTTGACGTGTTTTTCGACACTCATTTTTCGGTGCGTCGAAGTGACAAAAAACCTTCGTTTTTCACGTGTTTTTTCGACGCTCATTTTCGATGCGTGAAAACGCGTGAAAAACGAAGGTTTTTTGTCACTTCGACGCATCGAAAATGAGCATCGAAAAAACACGCAAAAAACGACGTATTTTGGTCACTTTGAAAATGACAAATTTTGGGCGAGAAACAGTCGATGAAAACTGCACAATTTTCATCCCATTTTACATGTATTCTTATGGGAAAAACTGGCGATTTTGATCGACTCATTTTCGCACAAAAATCATCGAAAAACGACCAGTTTTTCACGATATTCCGGTGCTCATTTTCGGTGCGTCGAAGTGACAAAAAACCTTCGTTTTTCACGCGTTTTTTCGACGCTCATTTTCGATGCGTGAAAACGCGTGAAAAACGAAGGTTTTTTGTCACTTCGACGCATCGAAAATGAGCATCGAAAAAACACGCAAAAAACGACGTTTTTTGGTCACTTTTGACGCGTCAAAAACGCACCGTTTTTGTGCTGTTTTTTCGCCTCAAAAATGGCATGTTTTCGTGCACTTTTTTTGCTTGCAAAAAACATGCTATTTTTGATGTGTGCCTGAAGGGCCTCTCTCTCTCACACACACACACAAAATCAAAGTCAGTAGATTTCAGATACAAGTATATATTTCCTATAACATATAATTCTCTATATATATATTGATATGTACAATTGTTGAGACAGATGGGGAAAAAAACTCAACTTTACACCAAGTCATCGTCGTCTACATCTTCCATGACGTCGACGTTTTCGAAAGCGTCGGGGTTCACTGAACCGCCGGCGTTTTCGGAAACGTCGTCGACGACGTCCTCCAAAACCGAATAATGGCCCCACGGATATGTATCGAAGCTATTCGGGATCAGTTTCCTCTTGTCATCGTGAGGACTTAGCGCGATTTTCGTCTGTTCAACACTAAAAACGTTGTGCGCATACGAACGAATGCACCTTTGAGTTGCGAGTTTTTCGCGATTTTCCTGCAGGCAATTCAGATAATCCTCAAAGGTGATATCGTTCGCGACCACATTGTATTTGACCCCTTTGGACTTTTTGACGCATTTTTGCCCCTGAATTTTGAAAGTGTACATTTTTGCCCGCAACCCCACGAAATCTGTCATAATGCACCCGTTGGCTTCATCTTTCATCAAACCGGGTACTTTTTTGTTGACTTGCGGAATTTTGAATGGGTTATCGCTTGGGTAATCGCTCGTATCGAATTTATCCAGGTGAGACGCAATGAGATCTCGGTAGGCGTCGTCACAGGTGAGTTCGTACACCAAAGAGTCCGTATCGGTGTACATGAGCTTACACTGGTCTCGCGTATACTTTTTCATCATGAAATCATAATGGAAATCGTATACGCAGACCTTGGATATGTCGAGGATGGACATGCCGATATACAGGGGTTTGTTGAACTCCAAATCGCACTTGAGGAGTTCGATAGCCATGAGGTCGTTGTCGAAGATGGTTCGACTATGGAATTTGGGACTGCTAATGAGATTTTTGGCACCGTACCTGCCGTGCCACCGGTTGACCAGTTTCACCACTCGGTGTTTCCGGATGTTTTCCATTGTTTTGCCGAAAACACTGTTGTTGGCAAGCTTGTAGTGATTTTTGCCAAAGGTCGTGGTCGCCTGCGCCCGCAACCTCGTATTCAGTTCAATGTAGGGCTTGAGCCAAGCCTGCTGCTTGAACTGAAGTACTTTGTGTACTTTTGTGAGTACAAGTCCGTGCGCTAGTGCCTGTTTCAGTAGCCGATAGTGTACGACGTATCTTTCCTTTCGGTACAGGGTGGTCATCAATTTTGGATGTTTTGAGTTTGGCGGTACTCGGTGTTCGGCGCACATCGGGAAATCTCGATGATGGTCGTGAAGATGCTCGGGGTACTCCAAGTCGACCTCGAGGATATACCCAACGTCGGACGAGTCCGAAACGTTGCGAATATCCAGATCGTCGAAGTTTTCGACCCATTTGAATTCGCCCACCGGCAAATGTTCCATCATGGCCCATCCATAGAGGTTGTTGACGTCGAAATACATCAAGTACTTGGACGGTTTCGAGGGATCGAACTCGGCCATGTACTTGTTGTTGGCTTTCGAGTAGCGGTTACAGCACTGGCTGATACCGCCTCGAATGCCCCGCTCTATGAACAGCACCATGTCGACGTCTCTGAGAAGTTCCAACTTACACTTTGTGTACTTCAACATACACGACCACGTATAGCCGGGCATGGTGAAGTACCAAGCGGGATCGAGCCCGTAGGTGCTGTGGCCGATCTTGCGGAAATTCTCAAAGATATCAGTCAGCAACAATATGTCGGTTTTCATGTACAGATCCGAATATTCGCCGAGGGTTTTCACCCCGAACGATTGTCACACCCGTTGCGCATGCTCGTACTCGCTTTCGGTGATGTCGCAATCGTTCAGTTTATTGTGAAATTCCTCGAGAGCTGGCAACTGTGTACACTCCAGTTTGTCCAGCGTGTCGACAAAGTCGTATGGGAATACCCCTTTGCGCGTGAGCAGTTCGTATTGTTCGGCGCTCACGTGACTGAATTCTTTGCGCGTTGCGCGCAAGTCTTCAGTTTTCATCGTGCGCACCAGCCCATCCAAACTCATACTCAAAAATCGGAAAGAGTCGATGAAGCGGAATTTGATGGTCGTCTCCTCGTCGTACTGTGTGAAGGAAATGTACTTTTCCTTATTGATCGGCAACAGGACTATGCGTCCACGTTTAGCCAAGTCCCTGATGATGAAATGGCTGTCGTAGCCGCCCAAGTTGTGGAACACAATGGGCACTACGAATTGCTTCTTGTACTGGAGGTTGCATTGCGCATGCGCCCAGCCCCGGAATAATCCGGTGAAGTGGTCGTGGTCGAGCTAATGGAAACAGTTTCGACACACGCTGTATATGCCGTTCGAAAAATATCACACTGAGCCAACACACTTGAGAGAAAAAGTTCAGACATACGCTGTATATGCCGATAAGTTCGAAAAAATTTACACTGAGCCAACGAAAAAAAGTTTCGACACACGCTGTATATGCCGTTCGAAAAAAATCACACACACACACTGAGCCAACGGAAAAAGTTTCGATCTGTATATGCCGAAGATCGCACTCAACCAGTATGAGAGCCGTTTTGCGCGAAAAAACACTCCCGAGTATGAAGGAAAAAAGGTACTTACATTTTTTCGTATGAAGACACTGGACACAAACACAACACTTTGTTGATTGAGAGAGAGAGAGAGAGCGTATTGACTGAGATGTTCACTCGTCGAATTCTCGAAGCAAAATGATGCGCGTCGCTTGTCGATCATAGCCAAGTTGACGCAGTCCCCTCCCGCGCCGCGTCCCGCCCGCTAGCGAGCTGCGTATAACCGTCTGCATTTCTCGGAAAAGCGCTTGCGTCATCTGGGATTCCCCACACGTATTTTGTTTGTATCGTGTTCTGGAATTTTCGATCTTCCTCACAATTCTTGGAAAAACGCATGAGTCATCACGTTTGCACGTGTGCTTTGTTTTGCAAGTCTCACGCAGGCATGACCTTCTGCAATTCTCGGAAAAACGCATGAGTCATCACGTTTGTTTTCGTAAACAGCTCTCGGTTGTGGGGATTCACATGCCCCGGAAACCCATTAATCATTCGATGATATCTTTGACGAACATGCCGACAAAAGAGCCGCCTTGCACGTGAGCCTGGGAACTCGCCGTTCGGGCTTTTGCAGGTCTCGACATGTCGACGAAGACCGTTAGCGGACATGGGCGGAGTACCAACGGAGTAACGGGGTCCACGACCGCGCCCGCTGACATAGGCGTACTATGTTCCCTAAATCGCTCGAAATACGCTAAGGGGATTCTAGGACCGGGATCTCGGTCCTAGAAACCCCTTTGCCTTACTACTGATATTGTTGTAGAAAATAAGGAATGAATTATTACATTTAGCACTCAGTCTTTCCAGCGAGTCCCAACCAACATTTTTAGTTATAATTACGTTAATCTTACCTTCGATCAGGTCGGCGACCTTTCTGAAAGAAGACTAGGTTACGTAATTTTTACCTTGTAATAACCAATGTGGGGAAAAAATTCGAAGTAATTTGGACGTCGAAAATTGGAATATTTGGACATCTAGTTTACTAGGTTGAGGGTAAAAATAAGTAATTTTGACATGAAATTGGTCAGAAATAAGTAAATATCAAGCTTAAATCAACCTTTCTGTTACCAATTGTTCCCTTGGACGAATGAGTAAACAAAGAGAGGTTTCTTTATATGAATAGCATACATATATACATATTATCTTTATCTCAACTTCTCATAATTTGGTTGCCACAACGAATCAGCTATGGTCTACATAAAATGCTGACAGTAAGTATGGGAATATAAAAATTATTGTCATACGGTAGCTACATGCTCTCTCCTCAACAATATTCTCCTTGCGGCGCGAAATTTTCTGTAAAATGATGGTTCTTACCTTCATAAAATTCACGGGCCTCTTTAAATATGCGATTTAATGCAAAAATAATTTAGATTGCACATGTTTAAATTTTTCTCCAAAAAACACTCTTTTAGCAAAGTTATGGTTTTAAAATGTCATATGCAGCCATTATTTAGAAATCGTCAGAATAAACTAAAATTCAATATATTATCGATATTTATTGATGGGTAAAACAGATATTCTAATTGAATATGGCGTAATTTTCAAAATGTACCTATAAGTCAATATTCTTCTTCTTACGGTATGAAATCAAATTAATAATTGAACTATTAGACCTGTTAAATAACCTTTATATTCCCTGACCGTAACGGCTTATATCTAGTCACATTTAGGTAAATATTCACCAAGAGAGAATACCAAAACATTCATTGGGTTATGATGACATTTGCTTCGTAAATTATACCCTAAATAATACCAGAATTCAAACCGCCCCAATCCTTGCGACGGTTGGGTCATATTTGAATGAGAAAATAGGTAATTTCTAACATGTTTCTTGCTCTAAAGTGGCTTAAGGAATTTGAAGGGGATTTACTGGTTGCTACTTATGAATTATTTATACTTTGAAGTTAAATATTCAAGGCCTGTACTACCAGTATTATCCTTTTTTTAGACATTTCTCCCCGGCATGTGGAATAACTGTCCAAAAATGTTAGTTGTGGTTGCATATAGTAGCCCCCTCATTTCATCTTCAATTTATTTTTATCTGTGCGATTATATAGTTGACTAAGGGCAGTTTATATATTTGTCCATATTTCATTTGAAAACAAAGTTTATTTTTGACGTCTATGAAGGAGCATTTGATGATCTATTTCTGTTTCAGTCTTTCCTTCGACCTTAAAAATGTTACTCAGGCAGCATATGATCAATAACCACATGATTCATTGAAATAGAGTGTGGAACAGGGGACTGAAACAGAGATGTATAAATTGGCCCTCAGTTGGGTATTGAAATGTGCCTTGAAATTGTGTATTCTGCCAATCCTGTATAATTCCCTTCTTTAAAGAATGGTTCAAAAACAATATCATGCATTATTTTTAATGTTTATTCTTAAGTGGCCAACGTGGTACTTGTATCAATTTTTTTTATGATCATTTAGGGTATCGTCCATTATATGACCATTTATTGCTAGGTAACTCACTCTTGTTTATTTTTCCGAGTAAAAAGGATCAATTTAAATATATCAATTCCTCAACTATGACATCATAATCAGTTTTACATACATACATTTCAGTTATCGAAAGTTATACCATAAGACCTCGAAATGTTATCAATAAGTTTCCATTTTTTAACGAGAACTTTGTTAATTACCTAGCTATTCCATGAGACACAACAGCGCGATAAAACCATGAGTCCGTAGTAGTTTCATCCATTGCTGGTTGCTCGATTGATATTGCTCACAAATAACAAAATTTGAGTTAGAAAAAAATTCAAATTTCAAATCAGAAATTCCAATATGAACATTCAATTGAAAGTACAATATTTAACTAATCAGCGTATTTTAATTTTTCAGTGGAAGAATAGTTTACTTTCTTAAGACAATTTTCGAGTATTAGGTACATCATTCATAATCATTCGCAAACGTTAATAAATTGCTTGAATATCAATGCCTTAAAATAATTTTAGTACTAATTTGTAATCTTTAGGAAGTGGATTTGGCAGTTACAGAGTACCTTAAATGACTATACTTCCACTTTCAAACAACGAAGTCTACTTAACGCAACTAGAAATGCATCTCCAGTACATCGCGCGTTTTTTTCGATTTCAGTTAGTTGGAAAGAAGGGTTGTATCACTGTAATATTGTGTTCTGGTGCCTAGACTTCAACCTTTTCGTCAAATTTCCGCATTGAAGAAAATAATCAGCACAATCGACATGAAATTTGAATATAAATTGAGATTGGGAACAACTGAAAAAAAAATCGAAGTAGCGGTTGTATAGAGGAATAGGTTTTATGAACCTCGTTATAATATCCTACAGGGACCTGTATTATGTATTTTTAATAAGGATTTCAATTCATTTTCAAGTATCGACCACTTCTATTCAATTTTTTTAAATAACTGTTATTAAAGATCAGTTTATGTATGAGATTTTTTTTGTAAACATTTCTTTATTATATTTCAATGTATAACAATTTAATTCTTATTTGTATAGAAAATTGCAACTTGAACAGAAGATAAGAAGTAGTAACAGAAACATAATAATTCTTGAATATATTATTATTTGTATAAGAATTCGAGCAATCACTAATGCTCACTTTCTGGACGTGTGCCGAAAAAAGAGTCTTTCCCTATTTGTGAATTGAATTTGGAACGCCCTGTATAATTCGGTCAAGTTACGGCTGTCTGACCAACGGTAAGCTAAGATGCATTCCCTCTCCTACTGTCAGTGTCAATGCAGGCGTCAAGGTCACAAGCAGGTCTTACGAGTTGGATGAATCAATTAAGTACGAAATTACATCTTTATTCTCGTACAAAGAGCATGCGGGACGCATACACAGAACCAATTACATCATATAATTATGTTAACTCCCTTATTAACTTGTTCACAAATAATTTTTTCAATACAGGTCAAGTTGTCCCGAGAGAAATTTTTCAAGGATGACAAGTCTTTTTTTGTTCATCGTAGTTTTTTGAGTAGTTTCGTCATTTATAGTTGACCTCTTTTTTCATTCAGAGGTGCTTATGGTTGTCGATTTGAATCTTGTGAGATGCTAAGCCCGGTTTCACCAACGACTTTAATCTGGATTATCTTGCTAACTGGAATTTCTGAATGCATAAATTCGTACAAATATCCCAGTTAGCAAGATAATCTAGATTAAAGTCTTTGGTGAAACCGGGCCTACACGTGCAAATTTCCCGCTTTTTGTAGTAACCTACACTAAGCACAGTTCGAAGCCGTTGATTTCCATTTATTTGCAGTGCCAAATGAGAAACATGGGATCTAGATCCATGAACATACATATTATCATTTACGCAGTGAAAATGTAGCCTAAAGTTAATATGTATGAACCGATTTGGATTTTTTTTTCCTTTTTTCAGGAGTTGACGATTTGCATTTCGATTCGAGGCAAAATTGTGTCATCATGTATCGTCATGTTTCAAAAATATTCTCACAAAAACTCGTATACCGATGTGTAGAATACAAATGAGAAAGCAAAATGCGGCGCTTTCCCTTGGTTCAGAAGCTATCGCATTTCAAATTTGGAAAGAAGTGCAGATTTCACTTTTTTTGCACTATGAAACCAGTGAAGCATACGTTTAGGGGAGCGCCGTAAGATTTATATCTCGGAATACAAGGCAGGTCAATGCATCTTCGTAAAAGCTGTTGGACTGCATTGTTAAAAGCTGAAATAAAAAAACTAAAAAACAAAAAATTTGCCGAGTATCTGGAATGCCTAATAGAAAGCTAACCCCTTACAGATAAGTTTGATATTTCGATTTGAAGTATTTAAAATTTGAATGCGTTTGGATGTTCCGATGAATCAATATTCAATTTTATTCCATTTAGTTTTGTTCGTTTCATTTTACGTTGTACTTCCCACGTTTTTATCGTTACTATTGCTATTGTTGACTGAATATTTCACCTCAAGTTACTTTTTTAACGAAGCATTTTGCATTGTTTGTGGTGTTAATATTGTCGAATCTACTATTCATCTCCATAATAAAGTAGCTACCGAAATTAGTAAATAGTTTTGAAAATCCCAGAATCAAAATTGATGTCAATTGCTAATACAACGCGAGATCATTCTGAGGATGATGACAACAAATTTCAACTCGAATGACCTTTCTTAACTTACTTGTGTAGAAGTTAGATTTGTGTGCTTCCAGGCGAGTGTTTTCAAATGCCTGTAACCTACAAAACTGCCGACAGGCGTGCAGGAAATGTGACGTTACATTACCAGATTCATGAAGTGCGCCTATGCTGGCAATATCTCGAAGAGATATCTTTATTTAAAATTGTTCAGAATCAAGAATGCGAGAGATCGGAAAATTTTGGCTTACGATTTTTCAGGAATAAGTTATCGCACCACGGTTTTTATGCATCTTGGTCAGATGCCTGAAAACTGTAATGTTGGGATTGGCGACACATGTCTACTACGATAATAGACTTCATTGCTTCTTCTATTGAATTAATTCAGATGTCGCTTGCAGTGAAAAGAGTACCAATTTTTGCAACATTTCTTAGGGAATGTATAGTCTGTGTTCATAAATATGAAATTGGATTTTGCTTATTTTGTTGACTGCTCAAAGCAAAAAATATAGTTTTTCTCTCACCCGTAAATATGCGCATTCCTTTATAGTTTACGAAACGTATAGGTAGGCGATTCCAGTCAACTGAATCGTTATAATTTCAAATCCATGAATTCCACCAAGCACAGAGAACGAATCACTTGGTTACCAGTTACCAGAGCAAACGTTGTAGAAACGTCACAATTCTGATGCCTTACTAATTATGAAAATTTTTCAAGAAAACATCTTTAGAAATCAATCATTGAAGCAAAATATCTTCAAGTTTGAATTGTCACAAGTGAGTTTTTTTCGTGGAATTGAAGGACTCACATCTACTTTTCACACCAATAATTGAATAGCAATAATTGTACAGTCCAAATGGCCTAGTTGGTGAAGACGTACGCCCTCTGAGGCGGTTCACTTTATGGTAGTTGGTTCGAGTCTCACCAAACCCGAAATATTTTTGTACTTTTTGTCGACTATTGAAATATTAAAACTTTTCAGGTACTATGAGTTTTTAGAATTTCCGGAGGGTGTCGATGAATATAAATATAAATATCGAAAAAATCTCTATACTAAAAATTGATTATGTATATGATATTTTGAATAGAGTTCTGAAGTATTCACCTAGTAGAAGAAAAAGTTAACTGTATCGGACGGCATCGTGCTCAAACTTTGTCCTCGTGGAAATATGGCCACCATATCATATATTTCATGCGAAGTGAAAATTTTTGCAGGGGAGATAGTTTGGAACAGGGTAAATAAGGTGTAAAAATGACGCGTAATGGTGGAGTGCCGTAAGGCGTTAAAATTGTATAATCACGAAATCCAGGGGAGGTCAATGAATCTTCATAAAAACTTTTGGACTGCATTGTTGAAAACTCGAATAAAAAATTTAAAATGAAACAAAAAATGTGCGATCTTGATTACAGCAATTTTTAACAATTTACTGAAAAATGAGAAGAACGATGGAAACAATGTTCAAAGCGAAAATTCATACCTAATAGGTAATATTTGCATAGTAAATTTCATTCATTCATATTTCGCAAAACACGAGTTACAGCAAAAAAAATATTATTATAAACTATATACAGTGGCTTTCTTCAATGTCGTTCTCCATTAATTTTTTGAACGGGTTCAACTCAAAAAATTGAAAGATGGAATAGTGAAATTGACAAATGAAAATTTTAAGACCACTGTGCGTCATATGGGAAAAAACTCAAATGGAAAGGGGGTCTTGTGACACATCCTTTTGATGCTGCTCCGAATACTGTACAACACTAGAATATTGAATCAATATCTTCACCTACTACGAAATGGCGGAACATTTAATACTTGCCTAAATATATCTTCAATTTCATGAAATAGTAGAAGAAATATCGACGTTCCTGTGTTCGAAAATGTACGCCGTGAAATATCGAATAGACTGTTCTTATGTCAAAAAGTTCAAAGCAATCACTTCGAGCATCTTCTGAACTGAAATCAGCTTATTCCTCAAATTATGAAGTTTAACGTTAATTCATTCAAGCAATTACCAAATGTTTCACCATTTGGTAGTAGTTGAAGATATTGACTCAATATTCTAGGGTTGTACCTCGGGTTGAACAGTATTCGGCAGCAGCTTCAAAAGGATGTGTCTTAAGACCCCTCTTTCCATTTAATTTTGTTTCTCAGATGACGCACATAATACAGGTAATAGAGGATTTTGTTTTGCAAAATTAGGCAGGAGTTATTTTATTGCATGGATAGTTGCAGTCTGAAGTACTTAACCTAAAAACACAAAATACTTACAAAAATGGCGAACGGAAGTGCCGCCATTTTGTGAAAAACCGTTTGGGCCTGTATCTCCGTAACCGTGCACTTTAGGCCCACAATTATCAGGACCTTTTTTATAGAAAATTAAATTCCATATCTTTTTTATTCAATGATTTTTTTTGTAGCACTTACCATTCACGACTTATATTATTATTACTTTTTGTTTATTCACTTTTTTACCGATATCTCTTTAAATAATTGTTTAAACAATAAATTGTTCATAATAAAACTTTCAAATTGATTAATTTTCTACAAGTTTTATTCGAAACTTTTTTCTCTGAAGTTGATATTTTTGAAGTTACAACGCGTTCAATGTTGTACTACCTAGTACAAGGTTATTAAGAACGAAGTATGCATAGCGTAATTATGTAGCGAATCCGATACATAATAAAAAAAATATGAATTTTAGAATTTTTTTGATTTAATAATCAATAATTCAAGTTCTTACCTGCAAGAAATAGCGAATACCCTTTAAAATTTTTTCTTTGTATTTTCTTTTATACAATTAATTATTACTATAATTAATTTGAAAACTACTGCCATAATTAAACACGTAAATAAAATAATGGAATATTTATTGAAGAATATATGTGAAATTTATTTTTACAAATGTACACCGAAATGAATCATATGTCTTCCCTGATTCTTTGGCGTTTCGAGGGTGGTGAATTTTCGATGTTGGTTACATTTTCCTCTTCCTCTTCATTATCTTCGTCAGTGGCATATAAAGATTGTAACGCCTCTATTAATTTGTCGTTAGAATCATCACCAATATCTTCATCAATGTCGCACAATTCTGTGTTGTTGACGATTACTTTCAGCTGATTAGTGCACGTTTCCTCTGTGCAGTTCTCACAGATTACCGTACAGTCTAATCCTGCTTTTCGCCACCCACAGGCTCTGCCACAGCCAGTTCTGCATTTGCATGAAATGCACTCTAGTTGATCTCCCAGATACAAGACGATTGAAATTAACGCGTTGTAACTTCGAAAATATTAACTTCAGAGAAAAAAGTTTTCAATAAAAGTTGTAGAAAATTTATCGATTTAAAAGTTTTATTATAAACAATTTATTGTTCAAACAATTATTTAAAGAGATATCGGTAAAAAAGTGAATAAACAAAAAGTAATAATAATATAAGTCGTGAACGGTAAGTGCCACGAAAAAAATTATTAGATAAAAAAGATAGGAAATTTAATCATCTATAAAAAAGGTCGTCATAATTGTAGGCCTAAAGTGCACGGTTACGGAGATACAGGCCCAAACGGTTTTTCACAAAATGGCGGCACTTCCGTTCGCCATTTTTGTAAGTATTTTGTGTTCTTAGGTTAAGTACGTCAGACTGCAACTATCTATGAAATAAAATAACTCCTGCCTAATTATGCATTATGGACACGAGTAGTTGGCTCCCTATTACCTGTACTAACAGTCGGCATCTCAAAATTTTAATCTGTCAATTTTGCTCCTAAATATAGCATTCATGCATCATTTTTTTTATCCCAACTTTCAACTTCTTGAGTTGTCCTGTTCAAAAAATAAAAGGGAGAAGGACATTGAAGAAAGCCACTGTATATAGTTTATAATAAGGTTTTTGCTGTTACTCGTTTTTTTTGCGAAATATGAGTGAATTAATATTGTTACGATATATCCTTGCAAAATCCTACTTCTGACACTACTGTTACGATTTTCCTTGGGTTCGATGATTAAGACACCAAACAACACTAAACTTCTTTTATTATAACTCTCTATCACAATACAATATAACACAATCACTTAAATCGCTCCAATAACTTTCCAATGCTCGGTACTAAACTCTCTGTACTAAAAATTCTACACTTCGACTACTTGCACTTACCAATAACAAAGCTCTCTCCACAAGCTCCACTAAACTCGCTCCACTTAGCTCTGAATACAAACGTTCCTCTTAACTAACTATCCCAATAAAAACTCTGTCTCCGCCGCAATTTCCCGCTGCTTATATATCTGCGTACCTACGGAGAATCTTCGAGAGAAGCCCCGATGACGTGTCTCGAATTCTCCAGGCGGCAATAAACAGTTCCTGGAAAATGACGTTCGCTACGACGCGATCCCTCATCTGCGTTTTTGATCTCGTCAGGGCCGGCGCTAGGAGAGCACTAGGAGATTCGTAACAATATTGAAGTTATTATGCAATTATTTTTTATTAGATATAATTCTTCCTTGTCCGTCTCATTTTTTAGTAAATGTTGTTAAAACTTGTTGTAATCATGATCGCACATTTTTTGTTTTCTAACTTTTTTACTCGAGCTTTCAACAATGCAGTCCAGCAGTTTTTATGAAGATTCATTGACCTGCCCTGGATTTCGTGATTTTACAATTTTAACGTCTTACGGCACTCCACCATTACGCGTCACTTTTACACCTTTTCTAACCTGTTTCGAACTATTTCCCCTGCAAAAATTTCCATTTTGCATGAAAAAAGTCGCATCGAAATTTCTACGTTCTAGTTAGGAAATTGAAAATTTATAGTTGATCGACCGATCGACAATAGTGGTTCGTACAACAAGAGTGGATATGGTGGCCATATCGCCACGAACACGAAGTAAAGAGCACGATGCCGTCCAAGGCCGATTTGGCCAATATCCATTTGAGTTATACAGTCAACCTTTTCTTCGACCAAGTAAATACTTCAGAACCCTCTTCAAAATATACATAATCAATTTTAAATATAGAGTATTTTTTCGATATTTATATTCATCGACATCCTCCGGCAATTCCAAAAATTAATAGTAGCTGAAAATTATATTTCAATCGTTGAAAAATATAACCAACGCCTGAAAAGTGGACCATCTCAGAGGGCGTACGTCTTCACCAACTAAGCCATTTGGACTGTACAATTTAAATTCAATTATTGGTGTGAAGAATAGATGTCATTCCACAAGAAAAAATCACCTGTGACAATTCAAACTTGAAGATAATTTTCTTAAATCATTGATTTCTAAAACTGTTTTCTTGAAAAAATTTTATAATTAGGTAGACAGATCAGAATTGTGACGTTTCTACAACGTTGTCCCTGGTAAACAAGTATTGTGTTCTCTGTGATTGGTGGAATTCATCTATAAAGGAATGAGCATTTTTACGAGCATTTTTACGGGTGGGAGTAGAAAAACTATATTTTTGATTTGAGCAGTCAACAAAATAAACAAAATCCAATGTTATATTTACTGACAACGACTATACATTCTCAGGAATATTTTGCAATAGTTGTTGTTACTCTTTTTATTTCAAGCGCCATCTGAATTAATTCAATGGAAGAGGACATAAATCCTATTATCGTAGTAGGCATGTGTCGCCAATCCCAACATTAGAGTTTTCAGGCATCTGACCAAGATGCATAGGTAACAATGTGCGGTAGCTTTTACCTGAAATATCGTAAGCCCAAATTTTCCGATCTCTCGCATTCTTGATTTTGTTTTATCTGAAGAATTCCCCTCGAGAAATTGCCAACAGAGGCGCAGTTCATGAATCTGGTGATGTAACGTCACATTTCCTAGACGCCCGACAGCAGTTTTGTAGATTACAAGCATTTTAAAACACTTGCATGACAGAACTTGTATTCCATGAGTTAAGATTATTGTTTTTGCATCCTTTTTTACTAGGCACGTAAAAACCTTTGTCATTAATGCAAGTAAAATACGTTAAACTGGAAAATTCTAGAAAACAATCAGTAAATCACACAAATCTAACTTCTACCCAAGTAAGTTGAGAAAGTTCATTTGAGTTGGGATTTGTTTTAATCATCTTCAGAATGATCTCGCGTTCTATTATCAATCGACCTAAAGTTTGATTCTGGGATTTTCAACTATCTACTATTTTGGGTAGCTACTTCATTACTTAGGGGGATGAATAGTAGATTCGGCACTATTAACACCACAAACAATGCAAAATGATTCGTTAAAAAAGTAACTTGAGGTAAAAAATTCACTCAACAATAGCAATAGTAACGATAAAACCGTGGGAAGTACAACACGTGAACTGAAACGAACAAAACTAAATGGAATAAAATTGAATATTGATTCATCGGAACGTCCAAACTCCTCCAAATTTTAAATTACTTCAAATCGAAATATCAAACTTATCTGTAAGGGGTTAGCTTTCTATTAGACATTCCAGATACTCGACAAATGAGCCAATATGGCGGCATCTGCCACCCAGAAACTTTCGTTTATTTATTCAAAAGACTTCGATGATAAAACTGGTGTGCACTGAGTGTTTTTTATTCTTCAAGCAATTGAATAATGGAAACTTTCAAAGGATATTTATACACAAAGAGAGAGAAGGTATAGTTTGCAAAAAATCGTTCATCGGGATAAACTTTTCATTATCAAACCAAAGACAAGAGAGTTTTTGCTAAATACTTATTTGATGTTACTTCTTCCATAGAAGTTCTGGATCCTTTTTTGGTCTCGACCTTCTCCCTCCACAAACATGATTCAAGAAGGAAAAACAAGCTGGGATCGTGCAAAAACGCTATAACCATCAAGAATATTGAGCACTATATACTCTCCTCTTCTAAACAATTATTATCTTCCATCGGTATCCTGATATTCTAACATACTGTTAATTTTCTTTGATTTCCCTAAATTTTGAAGTGCCCCACAGGTCTGTGAAGTGCCCCCTAGTCAGTGGTGATCACGAATAGAGCTCGTTCGCGAAAATATGAACCTTTACACATGCAGTTTGTGAAGAAAACGCCTTTCATTGACTGAATGGAAGTGATCAAACTAGATGAAAATTCATATTGAACAAAAATATAGGTACCTGTAAGATTTTCACACATAGGGGTTTACTAAACCGCGACACGTGTTTCGATCTACAATATAGCTTCCTCAAGCAGGAATTAACCGAGAATTAACTGAGTTTAGTTGAAGCCGCAAAATGCTTTTTCGCGTTCCGAGAGAGAGATTATCGCCGAGGCTGTTCCGGCCGAGGCTGTTCCGGCCGAGGCAAGATAATCTCCAGGTCGCGTAAAAATTTCGCGGCCATAGTATACGCAATATGTTTCGTGCAACCGTGAAAATCATTAAATTCCAATAAACATAATGCCGTTTTGAGAAGACAGTGTTTCGATGGAAATGAAATAATCAGCAGTACAAACCAATTCAAATTTGAAAATCTTTTCTGAAATCTCGGATCAGAGAAGTGATGATTTCATCTTTACATATTTTTCTATAGGATTGATTGCATATAAAAGTGAGGTTTCAATGTCATCTAGGGTGGAATGTGCTGAAAATTCTCAAATCTATTAAAGGTTTTTTACATCTTTCATCTTCAGACGTGAGTTGATATTCATGACCCTTCGCAAACGGGACATTGGCATTTACAGTGGCATTCTCGAATTACATCTGAAGCGTCAAGAATAGAGCCCCTGTGGGGCCTGTGGCCACTTCAACACTTAAATTTCAGCCGAAAAAGTTGACTCAGTACATGTTCATTTTCGATAAAGATGTTCCCGTAGTAGATTTATTTGGTAAAAATGTAAGAATAGGTTTTCCAAAAACCTTAACACTGTTTGGTATGAGCGTATCCAGGAGCCAGGAGCAGAGCTTTTGCGAGTAAGGTACCTAACACCCTGTTTCGACGATGCAATTTGTCGCTGAAACTCTTGAAATTTGGATGTATCGATACAAGTTTTTCGAGTCGTATGAATCTGTTTTGGTGCGATAAGTTGCAGAGATGATGATTTCTGTAACTGTAGTGAATTTGTTGACATTTCTCGCATCGACAAATTGCTGCGAGAAATGGCAGCAACAACTTGCGTCGTCAAAACAGAGTGTAGAGGGCTGTAATATAATTTTTAACAGGTTCCTTATTTCTACAGGTTGCTAGTAGTGGACACGAACCACAAAAACATAGATTTTGTTCAGATAACCCTTTTTTTTTAATTGAATGATGAATCTGAATCAAAGTATACCTTAAAACATTGGCGGAAAAATGCAAGGGGATATTTAGTATGCTAGTATTTCATTTGAAGTACCTGAAAATTTCAAGGAAAGCATAAGGATATTGAATATTTCATCAAATTGTAATCACAAATGTAATGTTCCTAGTTCCTAGCATAAAATGTGAGGTTATGTAACAGTTATCTTATCATGCGATAATTTCAACAGAACTCACCCTGATGATTGATCACAAAGAGTTTTTTTATGATAAATAATGATATATGAGAGATTGCATAACAACTTCACTTGTGAACAGGAACATCATAAAAAACTTTTCCATTTATTTTTAAGTTTTCAAATTGCAAACAGTGTTGCCATTTGCCATGTGTCAGTAGATTGACGAATATAAATCGAATGACGATTAACCACGGAACAAGAAGACAAGAACATATTTGCAGAAACCATGAAGCCACGTAGGCAGGTGAGCAAATGAGCATCTGGTATCGGGTATATGTAGTATATACACACATCATAAAGTGATCTAACCATTGAGTGTTCTCACAAAAGTCGATAGAGGGCGTATCGCTTATTTTCTATCGCAAATTGATAGAAAATAACTTCAAGAAACCGAAACAGACCAAACTCAGTCATATTCAACGTTTGTTTCGCAAATTCAGTAGCTGCTTTGAAATTCCCAAAGCATAAATTCTTATTCGGTAGATAGTAATAACTTGGTTAGCGGAAATTAAGTCGTGTAATAGTATTTACGGTTTGATTTTCTACTAATTGAGCTATATGTTTGAAATATTTTACTGTCTCAAGATAATCCATTCGTACCTGCTATAAATGTATCTTGTATAAATGCTTCAGACTTATAGATATGTATGAGATTTGAGAATAGAAACTTTCAAATAGAGTTCGATGTAACTGTTTTTCTTTTGTTCAGACTGTTATTCACTTATCGAAGGGTTGTAGAGATGTGTTAGATTTTTTGTCAAGATATGTAAGGAGATGATTGTTAAAAGAATCCCAAAACTATTTCATTAACACATTTATATGAATTTATAGATCCCTTTGTCTCTTATTTCTGAAATCTCTCAAAGGAATTGTTTTCAAAATCAACAGTTTTTGGTTGGGATAAATGATATCGAGGTGAGAAGGGCGTTTGTAGGATCCCGAGATGTCTATATGATTTCAAAGTGCAATATCGCGGTATTCGTGATGATTTCACATAAATGTCTATGTGATGTAGCAATGCTGACTGGGTAACGACACTTCAGCCACTGGAGACCGCTGGGAGTGCTGGGAGTACATATTTTGACAGTTTTCACCATTGGGATTTCAGACTAAGCGATACGCTATCTGGTGGCAGTTGACAAACTAAAGTTGTCTATTGACAGTTGTCTGTGAAGGTCAAACATTGACGTAATATACGTCAAATGTTTCCTGTTTATGTTTACGACTTTTACAAACAGGTTATCAAATTTTCATCTTCGAATTTGTGAATTCACATCTTATTCAAAAATATCCACAAGTGGTACAGGAAAGTTATTGATATTGATGGAAATACTTCAATAGAGCCGGGTGCATTAAAATTTTTAAAAAACAAACTGCCCCTTCATTCTCCAAACATACCTATAGATATGTCTACCAAGAAACCTTCCTGGAAGCGATACTTTATAAAAATAGCAGTCAAGCACTTTAATATCCGATTTGACGCTGCTCGCCGATTCCAGATTATTAAGAAGAACTCAGTTTTTGACACTGAAATATGTCTTGAATCGAAAGAAGTTTCAAGTTCACATTCAAGAATATATTGAACAACATAGTGAATACTTTGGACATAATAGATATATGGTGAAAAACTATTGACATGGGCCGAGAGATGCAGCTCCCTAATGATCCTAAAATATAATAAATATATATGTAATTGATTGAAACAGTCATGAACCACAACTCTCAAATTATGCTATCATCAAAGCCTCTCACCTTTCCATCGGTTCCACATGACTAGAGATCTGAAGAGCACTACCCACCAACCTTTCTTTATGGAGACTTGTGTCAGAGCATCTAGTGCATACCTAGCTGTATTCACTGAAGAATTATTTAATGAAAAATCAATTCCAAGATTTCCCTGAATTGATCTCTAATTGAACTGCTCATTCGTTAAGTTTTCATTGAGTATTATATCCTGAACATTTGAGAAATACATTGCAAGTCTTGAGAAATTTTTCTTGTTTACAATTGATTTGTTATTCATTTTGGATCAATCAAATTTTTATTCTATACCTATGTATTCAAATTTGTTGTAATTGTAACTTTTCCCAGTATGTAACTTTCTGTGTATGTGAGAAGTAAATTGAAATTATATAATACAATAATAATAAAAAAATTATTTATTTATTTTTTCATATATTAATGTAGTATATATAATTTTTCGAAAGGTATTTTACTCGGGTGGATTTGTAGAGCATATTATCAAATGAGGGATTTCATTTAAGATTTCAACCTCGATTTCTAGTAAATAATGTACACTGGGTTTTGAAAGTACAATATCCCTTGTGATTTTTTCAGAAGAAATATATAAGCCTACCACAATGTCAATAAATATGGAAATGGGTGTATTTATTTCCTTAGGTATTTGATAAATAAAGATACAATTCACACAGGTTCATTGTGCAAAAAAGAGCTGCTTTTGAAATTTTATTAACTGTAAATATTTTATTCAACCTACCATAACAGAAGGACGGTATTCAACAGTTATTGATGGAAAGTTACACTATTTATACTTTCTGTAGAGACCGATTACCCTAATACCAAACTGATATTTTTGCACTTGAAGCGTGTTTCGCTAACAGGGTTAGTATTTTCAAGAGAAGGAAACTGATACTGAATCTAAAGACTAGGGTTAACTATTTATATACTTTACAATCTAATTTTAGTTCAACATGGACTTCGCCTGATAACTACGGATTATTCTGATTGATTTCTCAATAACAGTTTACTTCTCCTGAAGATGCTTACGTTGGTAGCGAAACGTGTGTCGAGTGTAAAAATATCAGTTTGGTGTTAGGGTAATTGATCTCTACAAAAAGTTTTTTCGGAAAAACTTTTACAGCAAAGGTCCTATCTCATTGTTTGTCCACTTTCTATATTTGATTTGGTATTGCTGCTTCCAAAGCACATGTCTATTTATTCATTACATATGTTCAAGTCCAATACAGAAACCAACAACTGTAAGTACTCCACAACTATTTTTCTAACAGATTGCTTCCATGTACAAGCATACAGAAGCATATTCCTATAGACAAGGTGAAAGAATGTCTCGCTGCAGTATAAGAAAACATCTAAATTTCCACAGTATACATAGATAGGCTCTTCAAAATGAAGCGATATACATTAATATCCAATACAAACTTCTGAAAATATCTTCTGATGATGAGTCCAGTCAATAAATTCACTGTAGTTTGGTGGATTGGTGGTGTGAAGACTTTGGAAACAATAGGATGGACTTGCATGTATCCTCCAGAGTATTCCTTTTGAAATCGAATTCCAACGGTTTTTTACCTCACAGCCAATAGTATGTATATACTGGATATTGTCTGAAATCCAATTTTTCTGGTAGGTACACGGATCAACAAACTCTATTTTCAGAAAATTCATCAAAATTCCGAATGAAATTGAAATATATTTTTCTCTTTCCTCATCAGTTGATAAACAATACTTCCATCTTCATCCATTTAACCTCAACTTCATAGCAACGAAATCGAATAAAGTAGACAAACAACGAATGACCTTGAATAGACAACTTTGGTACCAAAATCGCCACTTTGGCGCTGGCAACTTAATTTGAATATGACTAGAAAACTGGCAACTCTGGCATTAGAGTTTATGTGTCAATGTCAATTGATTTTCACCACAGAACACAGAACACCTTTTTCTATTTTGTGATTTTGATTGACATATGTTTGTTTGGTTGTTTGTTGTTCGGTTTGAGATTTTTGAGAAGAATATTAATATCTGATTCTATTTCTTGATTTTCTTATCATAAACCACATTCCGAAGGAGTAGTGTTATATACTGAAGATACTTATTTAGTTGAAATGCAACAAATTGTCTTACCAAACAGCACTGGTGTTTCAGAAAAGGTATGCCCTCGAATGGAAAAGATTATGATATAATTTCATGATTTGAAGCCAGAGCGAACAGGGCCGAAATGGATGACCGAGCCAACATACTTAGGCAAATGAAAATTTGCCGATTCTGCCTATCCGAGGACGTCGAGTTGTCGGGAATTCACGATAAAGTTGTGCCCGAGCCTGACACGAAATCTGTTCCATTACCACTTCAAATTATGGCATGCATTGCCATTGAAGTTTTTAAAAACGACGGAATGCCTCAGCTCATCTGCAATACTTGTCGCAGTCTGACGGTTCAAGCTTACAACTTCAAAACAAATTGCAAGAGAGCAGACGATGCATTGAGACTTTTTCTTGCTACTGGGCAACTATCAAAACCTCAAATAGTCAATTATGATAGTAGAATTGTCCCCCCAAAGAAATTCCATCAGAAGCAAAGGGCAAATAAAATTGAAGCAGAAGATGGCCATCAGATGGTCCAAGATTCAGTTGTGGATGATGGGGAAATGGAAGAACATTTCGAGGAAGAAGAGGCATATGAGGTAGGTGTTCGTACAGTGGATGGTGATGACGATGAAGATTCTGTTGGTAATGAACAAGATGCTAATAAGTCCTCTCCAGTTAATCTAGTAAAAACTGACTGTTTTCCTTGCCCTCATTGCGAAAGATCTTTTCCTCTGAGGCAGCTGTTGGATCTTCATGTGACCATCCACAAGAGAGAACGTAGTTTTGAGTGTATAGATTGCCACAAAAAGTTCTTTTCCAAGTATGACCTCCAGAAGCATTCTGAAACTCACAACCCAATCAGTATATTTTCTTGTGTTGTCTGTAACAAATCCTTTTCGAAACAGTCTCTTTTGACCAGACATGAGAAAACACACTGTGACATACCAAAGTATATTTGCACCCATTGTGACAAAACATTCTTAACTAAAGAATTTTTGGATGCACACAGTCAAAAGCACTCCAGAAAAAGACCATACAGTTGTAATACTTGCAACAAGAGCTTCGTTTTCAAACAAGGTCTTGAACGCCACTTGCTGGTTCACAGTAATAACAAGCCTCATAAATGCAATTACTGTGAGGCTAGTTTCACTTCAGCTATCAAACTGACGAGACACATAACCTCTCATGCTGGTTTACGTCCGTATCCATGCAAGCTCTGTCGCAGGACCTTCCTGCTGAGTCACCATCTAACAAGACACATGCGTAGCCATTATGCGGCAAAATCAAGAACTGAACCAACTGGTATTGGTCAGCATAAGTGTGATATTTGTAGTATGGCATTCAAAAGGAAGGATTCCCTGATAAATCATAGTGCCATACATTCAATGGTTAATCTCAGGTGCGTCATTTGCAATACTTCGTTTGAGACAGCACAGATGGTTAAACAGCACATAACCACACATTTAACTATGTTACCTCATCGCTGTGAGAAGTGCGGCTACAGTTTCGAAACTTCTGAACAGCTGGAAGAGCATGAGCTGAAACATGCTGAGATGGAATATGAAGAACAGATTGAGAAAGAAGTTTTTTCTGAAGTGACCAGTACCCAAGATGATGATCAGCCAACGTATTCTGAGGAAGAAGAAGATGAATTCGAAGAAGGAGAAATAACAGAATATACCATACCAGACCTGAATAATCCATCAGAGGTAAGATATATGTTTCTATCATTGTTATTTTGGGACTCACAGAAACAGCAACTAGGTACAGTGATTGCTTTCGTTTTCATAATTTGTTATCAACATTCATAAAATTTCTTGGATTCCACTTTAACAGGGTTGTGTTAACTGGTCAATATATTTATCGAATTGTTAGGTGCTTCTGGGCTTCTGAGCCGTGGACAACAGGTTTTGAGGCCTGACATTTCGTCTGCAACTGCGGCAGACATTCTCAAAGGCGATGCGGCAATGGTCAAAGTATCCTTCTCTGCTGCGAGGCTTTGATCTGATGATGAGTCACCCTTTCTAGAATCTGGGTTCGGACGGTCGATTGATTCTAATTGATTATTCGAGAGCGTTTTTTCTCTCATTGGGAGGGTTCGTGCATTTTGAACCGCTGGCATCCATGTTCTATCAATGTTCAGGCTCTCTTCTTTGCAGTTGAAGTTGTTTTTATGTTTATGAATTTCTATGGTTTCCCTGGGGTAATAAATAGCTCCTACTTGTGTCCAGCACTTGCGTTCCGTCGAAGTCAATATCATGACCTTCCAATAGAGCGTGTTCAGCCACCGCAGATTTTTGGGTTTGGCCATATCAGCAACTTCTTTTTTGTTCGGTTAACCGCGTTTTTATGCTCCTTTTTGTGGTTCCGATATAGACAGAACCACAACTGCACGGTATTCGGTACACTCCTGAGGTAGATAGATAGATAGATAGACTTTATTTTAGGATTTCCTAATATACAATATGGTTTCATATATGTAAATAATTTCACAGTACGTCAAAAAATTATCTGGCATATTCTAATAATAGCTTTTTGAACACTTTTACGGAACTTACATTTTTTATTTCATCAGGTAACTTATTGAAACTATCTAGACCCCTAAAGAACAGCGAATTCATTCCACTTTTGTTATTTGTTCGGGATATATGAAATGTATTACATGTTCTTGTATTATATGAATGAAGTTCACTATTTCGGACCAAATATCTGCTAAGATATGCTGGTTGTAACCAACTCGTTATTTTGTAAATAAAAATCATGCTCAAATAATATAGTCTTTTATATACCGGCTGCCACTGTAGGGTGTTCAACATAGATTCAATGGGGGTATATTGATTGCATCTCAGAATGATTCTCATACCTCGATTTTATAATTTCTGCAATTGATTCATTTGATTCCGGTTGAAAAGATACATCAGTGTAGCACAGTAGTCAAAGTGTGGCCGTATTATGCAGTTGTAACATGTTAATCTGGCATATGTTGATAAAGATTTTGAAATTCTAGAGGTATATAATGGATCCCGTGGGTCTTTTGCGGATCTGAGGCTTTCTTGAATTTTCCTCGTGGGCTTAAAAATTGCTTGCACCCCATGTTTTTCTAACAGTCTTCCAATGCGGTCCGTCACACCGTTAATATAATGCAGACACGCCCGTCCGTTAACCATTCATTAAAACTCCCTGTCTGGGTCGTAAGGCTCGGTGAATTTCGTCCCTGCGGTAGCCAATTACATATAAAGGCGTTTTCTAAATGACGCATCTCTTCCTCGAAATATTCTGGCTCAGAAATGCGTCTCGCACTTTCTACCAGGGTCTTAATTACTCCTCTCTTTTGCCTCGGGTGATGGTTGGAATTCTTGTTGAGGTACCGATCTGTGTGAGTGGGCTTTCTTACACTCTATGTCCTAGTTTTCCATTCTCCCGTCTTTCTACCCATACGTCCAGAAAAGCTATTCTCCTATCCTTCTCAGTTTCCATCGTGGATTGAATCTTTGGATTCCAGGAATTCAGATGATCCAGGAATTTCTTTTCAGCTCCTCTTCTCCGTGACCCCAAATCACGAAAGTATCATCAGCCAACAGGATGGTCGGATCGGCAATATTACAGTAAATATTTTTTTTCAGGTGGTTCCTCTACAAATGCAACAACAGGAACAACAAGAAACAGAAGAGGTTGAATACTACTCTGGTTTTCTCAAAAATGAAATACCCTCAGAAGAGGAAGAGGAAGAAAACCAACAGCAAGGTTATTCCGAGTCGGAAGAACCTGCCCCCGTAACACCGGAAGTTATCAAACCCATAATACGCCAGGAGGGTACTAAAATGTACCAACGAAAGGCGACAGACAAAAAGCAGCCACTTTTACCAGACATCAGACTGAGTTCCCTCAAAGAGGCAACCACCGCACCTCAGACAGAGGTTCGAATTGAAACTACTTACGGAAACTTGTCGCCCCAGACAATTAGCAATCTCCAGAAGAAGACGAGCAACGTGAAGCTCGGCGAGAAGACTGTGAGGGTGCAGAAGTTCATCGTGACCAAAGAAGAGATGAAGGCCATGGCCAAGCAGGGGATTCTGGAGATGAAAGGGGGGCAAGTAGTCCTCAAAAACGCGGGCCAGCCCATCATCAACGCTACGCTAAAACCCATTCAGAAGACTGACATCGAGTCATTGCTGGACAAGAAGTCTGAAGGAAAGTCGATGGTGAAAAGGTATCAGAAGAAGATGGCTGATAACGTCACTAGCTCAGAAAATACCCCTGTGAATCAGTAGATGGTTAGCTGTAGTTTGCTCATTTTATTCACTCACTCCCATGAGTTAGATCTTCACTGTAGTCACTTTGAATGTTCTTTTGTAATTATGATTGATTTCATTTTCACATTGTATATTTCAAATGTGTTTATAGATGAAGAAAAATATATAGTGGAAATATAATCTTTTCTTTTTCTCTGTGTAAGGTTTGGTCTTTCGAATCATGGGAAGAAAGCAAAAATATTGGAATGGACTTTATCATCCATCTCGAATGAATTTTTCAATTAATTGAGGCAGAGGTTGGTTTATCATGGGTTACTCAAATATGTGGTTGTTGATGGAGTATCATCTGATATTCTCCCAATAAATGCAGGTGTTCCACAGGGTTCAGTTCTAGCACTTCTAGCTCCTACTTTGTTTCTGCTTCATATCAATAATTTGCTCGAGAAAACATATTGTTCAATACATAGTTTTGCGGACGACAGTACTCTTCATACCAGTTTCTCTTTTAGAGTCCCCATACCAGCTCGAAAACAAAAATTCAAAGAAACATTCACGTCAATAAAATTAACGAGAATGGCAAAAATAATAGAATGGGGTAAGATGAACTTGGTGGAATTTAATGCTACGAAAACCCAGGTATGTCTCTTCTCAAGAAAAGCTGATCTATCATCATCAAATATCCAGATGTCAGGAGTAACTATTCCTACAAAATCAAATATCTCGATGTTAGGAATTACGATCAGTGATAATCTCTAATGGGAAAACCATGTGAGATCGATCGCTAAAAGTGCTTCCCAGAAACTTGGATTCCTATTTCGTGCGAAGAAAT
This sequence comes from Zygogramma bicolorata, assembly GCA_032362365.1. Lineage (NCBI taxonomy): Eukaryota > Metazoa > Arthropoda > Insecta > Coleoptera > Chrysomelidae > Zygogramma > Zygogramma bicolorata. Next base: position 4,832,029 of record JAVJAQ010006102.1, on the reverse strand, counting down.
ACTTCACTTCTCGTCAGCTTCTACTGATCTACAAGGCTCAGATACGACCTGTCATGGAATACAGTTCTCATGTGTGGAGTTCGGCACCAATACATTCATTGAGGCTTCTCGATTCCATTCAGAGAAAGGCAATTCGTCTTGCTGGTGATTCTTCGCTCACAGACTCACTCACTTCATTGGAACATCGTAGAAGGGTCGGAGACTCTCTCTTCTATAGATACTTTCACGGCCGATGCTCTTCCAAATTGTTATCAATTGTTCCCCGCTTGGCAATTTCTACACGGATGACTCGACGAGTACAGAATTCCCACCCCTTTGTTGTGAATTTGGAAACCTGTCGAACCTCTCTTGCTCAGGGATCAAATGTTAATTCGTATCTCCTGTCCCTTGATTCACGCGGTATTCTTTGAACATCACAGGGCTTCCCTTTCGTGTGAATCTGCATATAAACAAAAAAAGAAACAAAAATTTTGAGCTTCGTGTTTTGACTTTCGAAACCAAAATTAGTTGTTGAAACGAAGCACTCTCCGTTCAGAAGTAAGATTGATAAATTTTACATTTTTGCAAAATGAAACAATCAAAATCTGGTAATAAACAAGATTTTAAGAATTATCGTGGTATCTGTAATCCGTCTTCACTTGCAAAAATATTGGACTCATCAGTTAGTGATTAGTTAAAATTTCACTGTAAGGAGCGATTAATAAATAATCAACACGGATTTTCACAAAATAAATCTACTCCACAAATTGATTGATCTTCGAACACAAAATATTGAATGTCTTTGAAAGTAAAGAGCAAATGGATTCAGTGTATGCTGACTTTTCTAAAGCTTCGATCAAGTAGATCACAATATTTCACTGAAAAAACTGAAGCTGTTTGGGTTTTCTGAGTAAACTGTTACATGGTTCAAAAGTTTCTTAAATGACCGAATCCAACAAGTTTAAATGGGAGGAGTTACATCGAATATAATTCAGGTGTCATCAGGGCTCTCACTGTGCACCTATGTTATATGATATCTTCATTAAAGATATCTGTAAAGATTTCCATCACTCTGATTTTTTGATATTCGCAGATCTCAAACTTTTCAAAGCCAATTAGATCACATAATGATTCCACATTGATGCAACAAGACTTAGATAGATTGGTTACATGGTGCTCCAAAAATAATTTACGTTTGAATAATGTGGCTTTATAAGTTTTTACGAAAGGAAATAAAAAATTTGACAGTACTTATTTGATTAATGGCCATGAATTGGAGTATGCTTTGTCTGTGAAGGATCTTGGTGTTTTTTTTTATGAACAAGTCCAATTTTTAGACCATTTGAACCATATAGTAGTAAAGGCAGCAAATGCCTCGGATTCATTCTACGACACGGCAAAAATTTATCTCTTCAAGTCTCAAGAATAGTTTACCTAACTCTAGTAGTTTCAATACTAGACTACGGCTCAATGATATGGTCTTCATTTTATGACAATCACAATGTTACTGTTGAAAGAGTTCAAAATAAATTCTTGAAATTCTGTACTCATAGAATGGGTATACCTATTATTGACCTTGATTATACTAACATTATGGAAATCAATCACAATCTGTTAATTAAAAGGAGAAAAAAATTTGATTTCATTTTCATATTCAAGCTACTGAATGGCTTAATTATTGTTCCTGAAATCCTAAAAAATATAAAGTTCCATGTTCCAAACAAAAATCTAAGATCCAGCGATTTGTTTCACATAAGGTTTCATTCTACAAATTATGGCTTACATATTATGCATAACCCTATTGATCGTACACTTCGTCTTATGAATGAAAGAAATCTAGAGGTAACTGATATATCTCTTAGCAAATTTAAGAATAGTCTCAAGTAAATGTATATAAATTTTTAATTTTTGTGGCCTTATTCTATGCTATTCTTTTCTTTAATATTATTATATGTAAGTTATCGTGATAAGTAAAGGTAATGTATAATATTTTATTGTGAATTTTCAATGTAATTTTCTACACTAGGGAGAACCATATATGGCCTGTCTTAGAAAAAAGTTCTCATGCGTGGAGCTCGGTACCAAAATTGGCCCCAAATTATCATCTAAAATAATCAGCACTCATCAAATAAGAAGAACGAATAATTTGAAATCCATATTCCTCAACCCCACCTCTTGTGAAGAAATAGAGGAAATCATCGATAATCTCAGTACGAAGAAAGCGCCTGGATTCGACAGAATTAGTGCCAAAATTTTAAAACAAGTTAAATCAGAAGTGGTCACCATTACTCGAAATATTAATTAATATTTCTTTTGACTACGGTAAAATGCCAAATAAATTGAAAGTTGCTAAAGTAACAGCTGTTTTCAAAAACGGAAAAAAGATAATATTAGTAACTACAGGCCAATATCTGTTTTACCAGTCATATCCGAAATATTTGAAAGAGCAAAATGTATACTAGATTATTGAATTTCCTCGAATCTATTAACTTCTTCCACCCAAACAAATACGGCTTTCGGAGATCTAGTGATACAGAATGTGCAGCATTGGATATGATTTCTAATATCCAATTGGAATTAGATGGAAAAAATAAATGTGGACTTCTATCGCTAGATCTCTGTAAAGCCTTCGACACTGTTGATCATGAAATCTTGTTGACTAAGTTATTCAATATAGGTATCAGAGGTAATACCTTTTTATGGTTACAAAATTATTTAAATGATAGTAAACAATTTGTATCTTTGGAAAACTGTGAGAGTTCATTGGAAAACATTGTTTGTGGAGTCCCACAAGGATCCATACTAGGACCTCTACTGTTTCTAATATATATTAATTCAATTTCAGAATTGAACATCACTGGAAAGTTGGTATTATTTGCTGATGATACAACTTTAATATATTTCAGTAAAGATTTGCAAGTGATCCAATGTCAAATGGAAAATGATTTGAAACAAATATTCATTTGGCTCAATGTTCATAAACTTACTTTAAATTTCGAAAAATCATCTTTCTTGTTCATTGATAAAGAACCAATTTTATCACAATCGAAATTTTTATTGCTGGGACAACAAAAAATTAACAGCTCATATATAATATAAAATTTTTAGGTCTGAATATTGATGAAAATATTTCGTGGGATATTCATATTGATCTGATCCGAAAAAAAATATCACCAGTCATTGGAATTTTGTACAAGATAAGGAGCTATATACCTTTGAAATATCTAAAATTAATTTATTTTTCACTAATTTATTCGAAATTACAATATTTAATCAGCATATGGGGTACTGCGTCGAATACCATTCTGAAACCACTAAAGTCTTTACAGAATAAAAGAATTAAATGCAATTTTCATTTATCTTATTTGGAACCAACAAGGAATATTTATAAACCAAATCGTCTCCTCGACATCAATTCTATTTATAAATTGAAAATATGTACTATTTTGCATTCTATTGTAACTAATAAGAAACATTCTAATATGAAATTTTTTAAATCTAAGTGTACATAACCACAAAATAAGGCAGTTCAGTAATTTGTTAACAAAAAGACGGAATTTTCCAGAAAATCTATTTTCTATAAAGGTGTTATCACATATAATGGATTACCCACTGGAATAAAATGTTTTTCTCAAATGACCAAATTCAAATTTGCTATGAAGCGTTATTTGTTAGAATAATTTTTTTTTTGAAAAATTATTTCATTTTTTTTATTTTCGAGTAATAAACAATTCTGATTGAGCTTTTTAATAAATGTATTATATAAATATTCCCTACATATAAACTGTAGTTTCTTGGGAATAAATAACTGTTATTATTATTATTATTAAAAAAACATTAATTGAAACTTTTCGAATCTATATTTCATTCAGAGAAAGGCAATCCGTCTTATTGTTGGTGATTCTTCGCTCACGGACTTGCTCACTTCGTTGGAGCACCGTAGAAGAGTCGGAAACCTGTCTCTTTTCTACAGATATTTTCCCGGTCGGTGCTCTTATGAATTGTTGTCAATCGTTCCACCCTTGGCAGTATCAACAATCGTTTAAATTAGGTAAACAAATAAGTAGGTGTAGCAATATTCTTAGGAATCATACGTTAGAAGGTAAGTCCTCTTTAATCCTTAGCTTGCACAAGTTTTTATTCCTAAAAATCACACGTTAAAAAGGTTCACTCCTTCTATGTCACCCTCAATGTATAACAACTAGAAGATCAATGGCTTCTTTCTTCTTTGGGATTTGAATACATTTCAAATTTCAGAGGCCAAGAAGATATTGTTACGGATGTTCCTAGCGCCGGTCCTGTCGCCCCATAAACGCAAATTAGTGTGACGATTCGAAGAACGATTGTTACCTGCGTGATCGCGATTTACCGAGAAAATTCGATATCGGGATTTGTCTGGAAGATTCTCCATGAATTTGAGCGGGTAAGTATGAATATTGAAGTCGCTCGGGCAGAGTTTCTATTAGAAAGTGTTTTTCAGAGCGTTTAGTACAGAGCGTTTGATAGTTGCGAAGCAGTTTAAGTGATTGTATTGTAAAGAGTTGTAATAAAAGTAGTGAAGTGTTGTTTGGACTTTTAATCAACGAACCCGCAAGGATAAATCGTAACAATATTAAAGTTATTAAATATTACTTTCATTATTATTATCCAAATTTACGTATTTCATATATACTGGGAACGTTAGTGAAACTAACCTTTCACTTTTTCCTGATGGATTAGGTTTTAGAACACCGATGGTACATGACCCAAAATAACTTTTGAGTAGGTTGCTCAACAATCTGGTTCATATTGTGTATATCAAGCAGCTCCTGCACTAATAAGCAAGCCTTATTGCCGAATTTCAGGAAATCTATGTTCTTCTAAATCTGTTACAAAACCAGTGGAAAGAATATTGGGCATTTTATACAATGTCTATTGCAAAGCTATTCAAGGTGAAAGTTATTTAGGTTGCTCAACAATCTGGTTCATATTGTGTATATCAAGCAGCTCCTGCACTAATAAGCAAGCCTTATTGCCGAATTTCAGGAAATCTATGTTCTTCTAAATCTGTTACAAAACCAGTGGAAAGAATATTGGGCATTTTATACAATGTCTATTGCAAAGCTATTCAAGGTGAAAGTTATTTACCCAAATTTGCTCGACTTACGACAATGTTTTTATTTTGAATGATGTTTATTTCCCAAGAAACTTACAAGTTAATAAAAGGGAAAATTAGAAACAAATGAATGATGAATCAAATAAATAGAGAGAAAAAAAATAAAATAAAAAAAATAGATTATGAAATCAGACTTTTCACAGAAATAAAAAATTAATAACAACGAAAATAAAATAAAATTGTCCTTCGCCTATCGCAATAAATGTTTTTTCAAATTGACTTTGAAATTGAATTTTCCAATTTTTTTTATTGCATCAGGTAATCCATTATATAACACTATTCCGTTGTAATAAAATTGATTGTTGTCCTATGTTTGATCTGAATTTCATTGTTGATAAATTATTTGAACATCTTGTTGAATGTTCATGTTGGTCACTATTAATTTTGAAGATGAGATTAGAATGTTTCAATTTATTTTTAACCAAATGAATGAACGTGTAGAGTTTTTAGTGTGTGTATTGAAGCATATTGTATCCAAGTGAAAATCTGTACATAGAAACACATAAAATGGATATAAGACAATTATTCGGATATAACATCATGATTTATATCCATAAACACAAATTGAATATAAATTTCAATAATCGTATTTATAATACAAGGAATAAAAATAATATCACATTGAAAAATAGAGTTAAAACAACAACGTCTCAGAAAAATTTTAAATATTTATTGCCATTCTACTATGATTTGATTCCAAATCATATAAAAATGATCAAGTCATTAGTAGGTATCTTTCAAACTACAGATTAAAAAATGGATTCAAGAATCACGTCGAAATTTATTTCATGAAATCTCTCACTTCAATTAAGAAAATTAGTTAATTTTTCAATATTATTTTGTTGAATTCTACAAATTTATCAAATATATTATACATAAATGTAATTCGTATCTCCCGCAACAAGTTTTTAACTTCGCGGGTATAATTGAACTGTTTATTCACCTTTTTACAAATTGATGTATATGCTCTTTTTCATGAAATTTGAATAAACTTTATTATTATTTATTATTATTATATCTAACAGTTGATTGGGTTTGTATACATTTTTTGTAGGTTATCTATAATCAAATTTATACATACATTTAATTAATTTATTTTGTAAAGCTTTCAGAGGTTTCAATAAGGTTTTTGTTGCTGATCCCCAAACCGAAATTAGGTATTGAAATCTAGAATATACCAGAGAAAAATAAATTAATTTAAAATATTTCAAAGGCAGAAAATTTCGCAATTTAAAAAATACTCCTATGATTGGAGAGATCTGTTTTCTCAGAATTTTCCAATTGTTTACTCCATGTCAAATGTTCATCTATGTATATGCCCAGACATCTCACAATAGAAGAATATTTGATGATTTCATTATCTATTTTGATGGGATGGTCAGATTTTGATAAATTCGATTTTTTAGAGATAAACATAAATGAAGATTTTTCGAAATTCAACGATAATTTGTGACTTATCAGCCAAGATAGTTTCATTCTAGAATAGATTGCAACCCCACCTCCACGACCAACTGATATATCCTCTCTGGAAAGTTGAAAACCAAATAGGCTGATATTAGAATTTAAAGTGTCATTTTTCAACCATGTTTCAGAAATAGTGATTATGTCATATTTATTGAAAACTGTTTGTTTGAACTCGGCGAAATTGCTCGTCAGTGACCTAGCATATTGATGTAACAGTTTTTGAATGTGTGCGTTATAATAATATCTATTTCAACGGAAGACTTAGTACACAAATATTCAATAATCAAAATAACAGGAGGTACCTATGTAATATAAATAACAATGACACAACGCAAATGTTAATTGACTTTCCAGTTTCAATCTCTTGTGGTTGAAGTATTGGAACGGGGTCTCAGCGTTTCTCTCGGAATAGACTCCTTCGGGAGACGATATACTTCCTTCCTTTTAATTGGGTTCGTGTCGCAAAGATATTCACTCAGGCTAATGTGTATTATATCTTTTGTTCAATTGAAATATAGTTCATTATGTTCTTGTGAACTTATGTTTCTGTTGAAAATTTGAAATGAATAAATATAATTAACGAGTTCAGCTTTATCATACGAGATTGTTGCTAATCTCTAGTGGATTAACAATTATGTTAGAAATTGAAGCCTTAGGTTCATGAAAGCAGCATACGCACATAAAATACCAGAGACCTGGTAAATCACTTTAAGGCACTAAAGCCCCACCTCGCGTCCCTGGCGCACATAGGTGGGGAAGAAGGGGACCAATGGTGTATTCTTTTGAGGTGTGCATAATCCAACGAGACCATCCGATTCGTCGTCCGACGCTTAGTACTCGTTCTACATGCTGATATAGGTGGAATTGCACCTGCAAGGTAGACAACCACCGCACTTACGCCCTCTTACAGTGTTGCCATCGTGGCAACACTCCCTAAAAGTTACCTTAGGTCATGTACCATCAGAAAAAAGTGAAAGGTTTGTCTTGATATCGTGCACTAACATCCCCATCGCTAGCACTTGTAGATAACATATTTTCCTATTTCATGTTCAATTCGAGATTTCAACCGCTAGCCTTTCGAGTCCATAGTCATCAAAGAGGCCAACTCGGTGTCTCTTAATCATGGAATAAGCAATATGTGTAGTCATTACCCTATTATCTACCAACAGTGCAACCATTCAGCTATTGACAATGGACCAACTGATGAAATTTAAAATCATGATGAAAAACAATTTGTCATTCAAGTGAATGACAATCGTTTGCTATTATTATGATCATATTGATAAATATTCAGAAGATCTAATTATAAAAAAGGAGAGTTTAAACAGCAAATAAAATAAAATAAGAAAGTTAATCATATAGATCCTTATGAAAGCGTTCATATAAGAAATAATATAAAATAAAAATAACAACAAAAGATGCCACCTTTCACTATTTCTTTTGGAAACTGATAATGCGCGTGACCGAAATATTTTCTGTACTTAACGTTCCATGTTCGAAATTATTTCAACTTATTTCCTCACAATAACAACCTAAAAGCGCCTTGGAGGAAGCAAAGGCCAATAATCTAGAGAGAGAGAGAACAACCTAAAAATATTATTTAATAATCTTTGCTATATGTAATAGAATCAAAATTCAAAATATCAACAATTAGGAGGTTAGTTACTGTATGCCACTGTCAAAACGAGATCGTCATTGTCAAAAAAGCTGCAACTTGATTGGGCCGTTCTTATTTTATTTTAGCCATCTGTATAAACACACGTTTTCTGTCCTTATTCTTAATGTATTTCAATTAGTTTCTTATTTTATTTGCTGTTTAAACTCTCCTTAAGCTCAATTGCTTTCCGGGATAGTGAAGAAATATTTTTCTCGATTTAAGTATAAACTTTGAAGTCTGAGCAGCAAGAAATTGATCACGGATCCACACTTGATTTATCAAGATTTTTTTTGTCTAAATTGAACAAATTTTCTCACATTTTTCTAACCACTGAAGCATTTTAAAGATAAACCAAAAACTCAACATGTGTATACTGTTTATTCACAATTTTTGTACACTAATCTAAATCATAAAATTAGATTTTTACAGTAACATTGATAATGTCAAAACCTACATCAAGAAAACTTCCGTTCACCATCTAGAATAAAAATACTGAAAGCTGTATATAGGTAAGTGTATTGCTTTATACAACTCGGGCAATGACATTTATGGAATGTTGGTTTTCCACTTTGAAAAACAAAAACAAAGGAAAACGACAAATGGAGGTCCGGGTTCAAATGATCGACATCGAAACAGCAACTTACACGATATAATTACAGTATTGTCTTAAGTTCTTCTACATGAAAAAAACAAAGAAAATTTGTATCTTCATTACAATCAATTCCAAATCAGACCAGGCTTCAGCGGTTGCAAAGTAACAATCGACCCGTTCAACTTCAAAATTGCTATGACGGTAAAAAAATGGCATTCCTTTCAACAACGATTCGGTACACAGTCGTCATCAAGAGATAACCAAGACACCTCAAGGTCGTTCCATAGAAACTGAAGCGTCCTACAGCTCGGTTTTGTCCTGATGACGGTCGTGTCGGGAACCGAAACGTTGCGCGACTGAATATGTACAGATTGCACCAAAATCGGCTTAAAATTATACAGTACGACTATCTGGTAAAATACAAGTGGACAATTGTAACAAACCTAGGGGATAGAGGTATATCCTTAACGAAGAACTAGTGACGCGAGTCTCTCGGGTAGAATTCGGCCAATACGGAGGCCGGGATACGTTTCAGCATCTCCTTCGGGAAGATACGCAGCAACTGCCAGCCGATGTCGAGCGACTCGAAGACGGTGCGGTTCTCGTAGTTTCCTTGCGTGATGAAGTTCTTTTCGAACTTCGTCAGGAATTCCAGGTAGAGGAGATCGTCGGGGGTGAGAGCTTCTTCTCCCACGACGGCCTTCATGGCTTGCACGTCCTTACCGATAGCGTAACAAGCGTACTGAAAAAAAAAGCATTGGTCACGTCAAAGCCGACACTTTCATAGATTATATTAATAGGAACTTGGGTATTTTTGTGAAGGGAAGTGAAGTTTGAGGAAACATTTTTTGACTTTCTTCTCCGAATTAGAAAATACAAATCACAACTTCTATGAAAGGAGGGAAAAAAAAATACAAACACTTTCTGTTGATAGGTACGTATAACTTCCAAAAATCACTTACTCAAAATAAACTGTTGAAATTCTATTTTATTCAAAATAATCACTCATAATATCACAAGAGCTTAAAAATTCCATTGAATTCGGTAAGAAAATTTCACACCATAATACCATAATTTGGGAAAAAGTTATTAATCCAACCTGACATTTTAAATTGATTTTTCTGACTGTCAAGTTGTTCACGGTATTGCTGTTTTTGACATATGTTGATTTGTCTTTTTTGTTTAACCGGTTCTGTCAGATGATGATAATTAGTTTAAAAAATTCATATATATATATATATATATATATATATATATATATATATATATATATATATATATATATATTGTTGAAATAATATTTGTTTTTCAGTTGTCCCATAGTTGTTATGTACAATGTTTTGATGTTTTATAAATAGTGTCACAATAAAAAAGTTTTACGACGTTTATTTTACTCAAACAGCATATTCAGCCCGAATCTACGCCTGTCCAATCTTGTAGTTTTCATCAGGTTATGGGCCCAGTCTGAAATAGTAGAATTGAGTAAAGGTATCAGTCGTACCGTATTATTTGGTAAAAGTTGTTACCAGTCGTACCGTATTATTTGGTAAAAGTTGTTACCAGTGGGAAATATGTCTGCGGGAAGTTCAATACCCTCAATTGAACGTTTGAAGGGCCGAGAGAACTACGACACCTGGAGATTTGCTGTTCAGTCCTACCTGGAGCATGAAGACCTGTGGCACTGTATTATCGCAACCGATCAGAGCACCGAAGAAAAGAAAAAGTTAGACATTAAAACCAAATCGAAAATCATACTGCTATTAGATCCAGTGAATTACGTTCATGTGCAAAATGCCAAGTCTGCCAAAGAGGCTTGGGATAATTTACAACGAGCATTTCAAGATTCCGGATTGACAAGACGGGTGACTTTACTGAGGCTGTTGATCACCACAAAATTGGAAGAGAGTGATTCCATAGAGGACTATGTCAATCAAATCGTATCTACAGCACACAAGTTGAGAGGTGTTGGAATGGATGTGAACGATGAATGGATTGGTACCCTTCTACTAGCTGGTTTGCCTGATGAATATCGACCAATGATAATGGGCATCGAGAATTCAGGTACTCCAATCAACTCAGATGCTATCAAAACTAAATTATTACAAGACGTGAAAGGAAAAGCAACGATTGGTGATAAAAATTCTGTGCTCTTTTATGGCCAAAAATCAAAAATGAAATTCACTCGTTCAGCTAAGGGTCCTCGATGTTACAACTGCAATCAGTATGGACATTTTTCTAAAAATTGCCCACAGAAGAAATTCGACAGAAAATCTGAAGATAAGAAGGTCAATCTTCTCTGTTCTTACGTATCTATGCACGGATTTGACGAAAATGACTGGTTTGTGGATTCCGGAGCATCATCCCACATGACAATGAAACGAGACTGGCTGCAAAACCCCCGAAAATCGCATGATGAAGTCATTGTAGCAAATAATGAGAAAATGATGGTAGAAGAAATTGGTTCCGTTAATATACCAATATTAATTGATGATGAAACTGTCAATGCTTGCCTGAACGAAGTTTTGTATATTCCTTCCTTATGCGTCAATTTATTATCAGTAAATGAACTTGTTAGAAAAGGTAATTCAGTTCACTTTCACGCTGACAGCTGCCAGATTACTGATTCGGATAATAATGTATTGGCCACTGCTACAAGGATAGGAAACATGTTTAAATTGGATAAACCATACGGACACTCAGGCATGCCAGTGATGAATACACCAGTTTCCGTTCAAACTCCGAAATTGAGCTACGACATATGGCATAGGCGAATGGGACATGCAGGAAGCGATAGTTTGTATAAATTGAGAGGTGGTTATACTGATGGTGTAAATTTTCCGACGGAAATGGAAGAACCCTGTGAAATCTGTTTGAAAGGAAAGCAGACCAGACTCCCTTTCAAAAGTACCGGTACCAGAGCAAGTGACATACTAGAATTGATTCATTCTGATTTATGTGGTCCGATGCAAGTTCGATCAAAAGGTGGTGCTCGTTATTTTCTCCTCTTCATTGACGATTACACCCGTAAAGTTTTCATTTATATGCTGAGAAGTAAGGATGAACTATTTACAAAGTTCAAGGAATTCAAAAACCTGGTGGAAAATCAGTCTGGTAAAAAAATCAAGATTTTACGAACTGATAGGGGAACTGAATACTGTAATGAAAAATTCAGTAGTTTTTTATGTGATCAAGGCATAATTCATCAAACCACAGCTCCTTATACACCTGAACAGAATGGTCTGGTTGAAAGGATGAACCGTACTGTAGTGGAACGAATACGGTGTATGTTACGTGATGCGAATCTCAGCAAAATTTTCTGGGCAGAGGCTGCAAATACAGCTGTATATTTGATTAACCGTTTGCCATGTCGAGGATTATATGAAATGACCCCCGAAGAAGCTTGGACCGGAAGAAAACCGAATTTAGAGCATTTAAGAGTTTTCGGTTGCAAAGCAATGGTACACATTCCAAAGGAAAGGCGAAAGAAACTGGATTCAAAATCAAATGAATGTATATTTCTTGGTTACTGTGACGATTCGAAAGCCTACAAACTTTATGACATGAAGTTTAGAAAAGTCATAGTGTCAAGAGATGTGATATTTTTGGAGAACAAGCATCATAAAATGTCTCATAAAATGTCTCCTTCCATCAGTTCCCAGTATTTTCCTTTGGATATCACATCATCTGAAGACAAAAAAGATGCTGGTGATGAAATCTCTGCTGAAAATGTTACTGAAAATGAATCTCCGTTGACTCCTAGTGTATCTGATCCGATAGTTATTGGAGATTCTGACGACAATGAAGTCCAAATTCAGTTGCGACGATCCGAACGAGTCCCGAAGCCGAATCAATCACCTCAGTTCATATACACGATCTCTTCACCTGTTGAAATCAATGATCCTGGTACGTTTGAAGAGATTTATCGAAGAGCTGATGCAGATGAATGGATTCAGGCTATGAAAGAAGAGTACGACTCATTAATCGACAACAAAACTTGGATTTTGAGCGAATTACCTGCGAATAAAAAGCCCATCAATTGTAAGTGGGTTTTTAAAACGAAAAAGGACAACGACGGAAACATATCTCGATACAAAGCGAGACTGGTCATCAAAGGATGTTCCCAAAGACCGGGGATTGATTACGAGGAAACTTACGCCCCTGTCATTAGATACAGTTCTATTCGTTTTCTATTTGCCATTGCTGCAAAATTTGATTTGGAAGTAGATCAAATGGATGCAGTATCAGCCTTTCTACAAGGTGAGCTTGATGAAGAAATATTTATGGTACAGCCCGAAGGATTTCAAGATGGTTCGAATAAAGTTTGCAAACTGCTCAAATCTTTATATGGTCTGAAGCAAGCCAGTAGAATTTGGAATATCAAATTGGACAAAACATTGAAAAAGGCTGGTTTGCTGCAATCGAAAGTGGACCCATGTATATATTTTCTGCACGATGGACCTGATATCCTTTTAGTAGCTGTATACGTGGATGATTTTTTGATATTCTCAAGCAACACACAACTGAAGATCAACATAAAAGAAATTTTGATGTCGACGTTCAAAATGAAGGACCTGGGTCCAGCCCGGTATGTACTCGGAATACAGATCATCAGAAATGTTCAACAAGGATCGATTCTGATTGATCAGAAGACATACATTCAAGAAATTTTGAACCGGTTCGGAATGGCGAACTGTAATCCAGCAAACACGCCTATGTGTTCAGGTCAACATCTGAACAAGAAAATGTGCCCGAAAAATGAAATGGAACGTGAAAAGATGTCGACCATTCCCTATCAAGAAGCAGTGGGAAGTTTATTGTACGTTGCCCAAGTTACTCGACCCGATATTTGTTACGCAGTGAACGTTGTTAGCAGATTCAATAGTAACCCTGGTTATGAACACTGGACAGCAGTCAAAAGAATTTTTCGTTATTTGAAGGCTACATTGAATATGAAATTGGAGTTCAAAAAACAAGGTTCTCCAGAAATTGTCGGTAATTGTGATTCAGATTGGGCGGCAGACTTCGATGAACGAAAATCTGTTACTGGGTATGTTTTCACGTATGGTGGAAGTGCATTGACGTGGAATTCCAGAAAGCAGCCTACTGTGGCGTTATCCACAACGGAAGCAGAGTATATGGCTCTAGGAGCTGCAATACAGGAGGCATTATGGCTGAAACAACTTATACGAGAGTTGGAACCAGATTATCCTGATCATATTGTCATCAACTGCGATAATAAAAGTGCGATAGATTTATCATCAACAAATTCTTACAAGGCAAGAACGAAACACATTGATGTACGTCACCATTTTATCCGAAATTTGGTAGCAGATGGATCAATTTCACTTCAGCATGTACCTACAAATGAAATGATTGCTGATGTGATGACAAAAGGATTATCAAAAATCAAGCACTTGGATTGTATTCGGAAGATGGGTTTAGTTTTACCTGAAAATCAAATTTAGTGGGGATGTTGAAATAATATTTGTTTTTCAGTTGTCCCATAGTTGTTATGTACAATGTTTTGATGTTTTATAAATAGTGTCACAATAAAAAAGTTTTACGACGTTTATTTTACTCAAACAGCATATTCAGCCCGAATCTACGCCTGTCCAATCTTGTAGTTTTCATCATATATATATATATATATATATATATAAATATAAATATATATATATATGACATCTGTCAGATATAATGCATTGCCCTTCGTGACAAGTCTGATTTCATTATCTTACTTTATAATTTTTTCTGATTCTTCTTTTATTCAATGTCAATGTATTTGATCCATTATTATTTTCCCCATTTCTCCTTTTATAAACTTGTATTTTGGGAAATAAAAATAATTCAATTTTCATTGCGACGTTTCGTTCATTAGATTTCATCATCAATCAATTCGGTTTTCAAGAAAAGAGTGGTACACAAACGGTAGTTCTGGAAGTAGTCGATTTAATTCAAGAAAAACTTGATAAGGGCAATTATGTAGCTATTTTCATTTGATTCAGTTGATCATACCATACTTCTCCAAAATATTCAGTTTATGGGAATGAGAGGAATTGTAAATGATCTTTTGAAATCTTATTTAGTCACTAGAACAATAAGAACAAATAATATTGAAACTGAAAGATTACTCATTAATAAGGGAGTTCCCCAAGGTTCAGTTTTAGGTCCAATTTTATACCTACTGTATATACAAAATATTTCACAAATCAATTTATCTTGTAATTAATATATGCAGATGATACAGTATTTTTGTATGCCGATGAAAACCCTTTAGCTTTAGAATATATTATAAATGAAGACTTAAAAAAAATTGGGGACTGGCTTTACGCCAATCTCCTTTCTGTTAACCCCAAAAAGACAAAATTCATGATTTTTCAACAGAAAAATAAACAAAATATTAAGTTGAATATCAAAATAAAGAATGAACGACTTGAACAAAAAACTGAAATGAAGTATCTTGGCATTTGGATTGATGATAGATTGAAATGGGATAAACATATTGACTCCCTCGTTGAAAAAATTTCTCCTATTATTGGAGCATTACGAAGATGTCCCAAATCAAATTATAATATAGCCAATATGTTTCTTTACTCACATATTCTCAGTCGGATCAAATATCTCATAAATATATGGGGTTCATGTTCAAAGAACAACTTCAAAAAAATATCTGCTATATATAGAAAATCTTTGAAAGTACTACATCGTCTCCCATATGATACTCCAACAAATGAACTATATTCAATAGCGGGCACATTTTCTTTGGAGGAACATTTCTTGATGGATAGTTTGAAAATTCCTCATTCCATTGTTAAAAAATCAATAAAGTCAAACTTTATATTAACCAGGAATTCAGAAATTCATAACTATCATACTAGGCAACATAACTTGTTTCATCTTGATACTGCTAGCTCTGTAGTTGGACAAAAAAGATTTGTTTGTGAATCATTATCTAAGTATAATAAATTACCCGAGGATTTAAAAAATATTAGTAATATAAATCAATTCAAATTTCGATTTTCCTTATAAAATCATTCTCTTGCGTTGATTTGTATATTTTTTTCTTTTATTTATTTATTACATTGAAAAAAAAGATTTTGATGATTTGTGAGCAAACTCATACCAGTACAAAAATACTGTTTGATTGTTCATGCTATACCAATGAAGTGCTACCAAATATATTGTATTATGGATTGTATGATTTGAAATGTAATGGAATGAAATAAATAAAAAAAACTTTATTTTTTTTTTAAAAAGATTTCTAGTTTTGTAGCCACCGTAATAACAAATTCCACCATATATTAGAAAACATGTTTCCCCACATTTTTATCATCATCACTGTATTGTCATACAACTCTCAGTGAGAGCTACCTCAAAAAAGTAGAGACAAAAATTTTTTTTGTCTAGAATTAAAAGCTATACACTATACTATTTATAAATCAACTCCACATATCGAATGAAACTGTAATAAATCAATCAACAAATAGAAGAACACTAATCTTGGGATCAGTTACTCAAATAAACAATATAAAAATTCTCCCAACCATCAAACACATGTACTGTGGTACATAGCTGAATTTTCATAACAGTGGCTACAACAATTGATGAAAAAAAACTAGAAGTCCGTATTCAAAATCCAAAGTTGATGATGATATCTAATGAACGAAACGTCCCATTGAATACTTAATCGATGTTTTGTGAAATTTTAATAAAACACTTCACATGCACATATTAAGTCATTAAAATAAAATTTAAAATAGACTGTTAAAATATTCATCTATAGTATTAAAATCCTTGAATGCGATGCTATTATCAATTTTGAACATGACACAATCTGTTTTTGCATCCTTCATAATCAATTTATTATCCAGAAAAAAGTTTTTAGCTCTTTCTATTACAGTACTACCATGTTATTGTGTGTGGTAAGTTTGCGCCTGTCAACAATAGATTAGTATCGTCAGTATGTACTACTATGTGAACGGAATTTGAATTTACCATCACGTTCACGTCATTTGTGAATATAGTGAAGAGTATTGGGCCCAATATACTACCCTGTGGAACTCCCATAGTCGTCTCCAAAGTATCCGATCGCGCTGTTGTATCTTTTCAAGTTCAGTTCTACGATTTGTTTTCTGTTTTTTAGATACAATTTCAACCACTCATAGGAGTTTCCTCGAATCCAGTGTTTGTAAAGTTTGCCTAGTAGAAGATCATGATCTATACAATCAAAGGCTTTAGATAAGTCCATGAAACTCCCACAGGATAGATTCCCTCTTTCCAACGCTTCCAGAATTTTATTACTAAAATTAGCAAGAGCTGTTTCAATGGATTTCTTTTTCAAGACTATAAAACATATTAAAGTTCGAGAAGAAAGATGTTGGTCTTGCGGCCATTGCCTTTCCAAATAACTTTGATATAAACGTCTGTTATTATTAATGTCTGACCTACTTGTTAATTCGACACTTTGTGTTCCAAGTTTCGTAAATTTGATATTTTGGGTTTTGCTGTTTTGTGATTCGACGTTTCGTAGCGGATCCCGAAAATTCGTACTCACCAGCTGGTTGGAAACGTCCGAATGGTCCTTCCTGGTCATTCCCTCGCCGATGGCGGACTTCATGAGACGCGACAGCGACGGCAACACGTTGATCGGCGGGTAGATTTGCCTGTTGTGCAGCTGACGATCGACGTAGATTTGACCCTCGGTGATGTAACCGGTCAAATCGGGAATGGGATGAGTGATGTCGTCGTTCGGCATCGTCAAGATCGGAATCTGGGTGATGGAGCCGTTGCGGCCTTCGACTCGGCCGGCGCGCTCGTAGATGGTGGCCAAATCGGTGTACATGTAACCAGGGAAACCACGACGACCGGGCACTTCCTCTCTGGCGGCAGAAACCTAGAAAAAACAAGAAAAATAGTTATTTCCGTATCAATCATAAGGGCCATTTGATTTCTGATTCCACTTTAATGAAATTTTTTAGGAAAAATTTGTAACAACCTGTAGAATGTAACAGTTACATTATTAAGTTAGAAATGAACTCACACTTTAACCCTATCTTTTTTCAACATTTTCATTTTAAATTCACTTCATTATCTCTCATAATAATCGAGAGTACCAGTAATTGCCGAATACAAATGCCTAGTGTTGTCAGTATTAGTCCTTAGGTATTTTTTGCAAATTATTTTCTTAACGAATATTCAACACAAAATCTTACAAGAGAAGAATGTGCTCAAACAGTAATATTGTGTGAGGAAGGTTGGAGTTACTGAAGAATTGGTGATACTTCAAACTCAGCTTCGAGATGCTGATGGTTTACAAGTTTGTACAGAAACCGTTCGTCAGCGACTAAGGGAACATAATTTGAGACCTAGAATTACTGCCCGAGGTCCAGCTTCAACTAGAGTTCATCGGAGGCTAAATTTTGCCGTTGAACATCGTAACTGGTGAGAGGCTGATTGGCAACATATATTATTTACAGATGAGTCCCGATTTTTTTGTACAATGACAGGCGTGTATATCGACGCCATAATTTTTCACATACCACAATATTCGGAGGAGGATCTGTGATGGTATGGGGAGGCATTTCTTCGACTGGTCGCAAGGAACTTGATCATTGATGGAAGCCTCACAAATGAAAGGTACATATTGGAGATTTCAGAACCACATGTAATGCCATTTGGGCCGAGTTGTGAGAAATTTTTTAGAGAAAGTCGGTATCGCTAAGGACAGATCGGAGCCCGGATTTGAATCACATGGAGAATTTCTGGGATGTTCTTGGGAGAAGATTACGAGAGGAACATAACTTGAATACTTTGGAAGACGTGCGGCAGAGACTGATTGTAATTTGGGAATAACATAAGGTCTCTTATTTCATGTATGGGCCGACGTTGCCAAGAAGGTATTCGTGCCAGAAATACTCGCTGCTGACACCATCGTTTAACTGGTTTCTTTTTATTTTACTTTACTTTTTACTTTAGTTGCTAAATAATATCATGTTATGCTATAGAATGGTGTTTCTCGGGTAATAGGAAAGATAATGAAGCGAATCAAAAAAGAAAATGTTGAAAAAAGCTAGGGCTGAAGTGCGAGTTTTATTCTAATTTGATAAAGTGACTTACGTCTACAGGTTATTACAAATTTTATGAAAAATATTTATTAAATGGAGGTTTTTATGCGCATACAGTTCACACACCAACGTTCAGAAGAAAATAACATGCCATTCAATAAAAAGGTCCTAATCGGACAAGCAGTTTTGACGAAAATGTATCTTGAACTTTTGCCTAATTTTTGGTGGTGCGTTAATTTCTTGGGGAAATATATATGATTACTGGAAATTCCGGTTGAACCGCGCCTGGAATCGTTATTTTGTCGACGTTTCGGCTCCCACTTTGCCGCTAGGGGGAATATTTATATATGGGTCGACTCAACTCGAAGAGTCGAGTCGATTGGCGTGACCTTCAGGGTCCGCAGTGGTCAAAAGAAAAAGTTGCCTCAAATCGCTCAAAAACACAAATTTCGTTAAAAAAACCTAACCAAACTTAACCTAACCTAACCAAACCTAACCTAACCAAACCAAACCTAACCCAACCTGATCTGACAATACCTGTACTGCTGACTCTTTAGCCGTCAATGACGTTTCCAGGGAAAACTGACCTTCAAGAACACGACTACGCTCATATTTCTTATGTCCAAAAAGACTTTCGTCGATTTGAACAACACAGCCAGGTCCACGAATGACCACGAAGCGGCTCTTCTTCGGCTTAAGCGTTCGAAAACCAGTCAATCACCATTTCTCGACAGTATTTATTTGACCTTTGCGGACACTAGGGGGCATGTCGATCGACTCAGAATGAAAAGTTGCGCCGAAAAATATATAAATTTTCCCCCTAGCGGCAATCCGGTAAACCGGTAAACCGAATGTCAGCCCAGTAAATTTGATGAACTTTCAAATTGATTGTGGTCACACGATTTGATCAAAATCAACTACTATTGACTGTTCTATGATCATTCTTACGTTTGAAACTTGCCTAGTTTTTGTTCTGTGTCCTAATCTCCATCAAAAATTTGAAATGACGTCATCAATGACGTCACGTCAAACTGATTTGATCAAATTGTTTGGAGACACGGGCTTAAGTTTTTCAATTTTTATTGTTTCCCTAGCAACCGGAATATCTTTCAGTTTTTCAAATATTCATACTGCTGATGCAATAAAGAACCAGTATGACATAATAGCTATTTACGTAAACATTTGATACGAACGCGATTTGTTTTTTTAACAATATAAAATTTTCTAACATTTTACATACAAGATTTTTTCTTATTTCAATAAAAAATACTATTTCATCATGTTTGAAGAGTAAAATTTTCTACTCTACAAAATTTTCCCTGCATTGTTTGTTCATTATTTCGCTTGCCAGTTTGACGTTTTTCAAAATTGTGTGAACTTTGATCAAGTGGTTGCTGAAAAAAGATATAAGGAATGGTGACTGAGTGATGAAAAGTATACAGAAAACGCTCTACATCGTATATTTAAACCGAATAGTCTTTTGCAAAAGGAAAAATAAAAGAAGACCCCAAAAAATATTCCAATCCAATGAAATGTTTTTAATCATTTCGAAGGATAACAAGCCAGTGACAAGGAAAAGCCTATATTATAGAGGAAGAAACATATTACAAAGATGCTATGCAAAATACTAAATGAAGGCAATATGTGTGTGTGCACAATCATCATTTTATAATTAGGATTTTGAAGGTCAAGGCACTGTTAACATTGTGAAATTTGTAAAATAGAGCCATCTTGATACTTGAACAGAAAATGAATGTCATAAATGAATTATCCTTCACTTCAATGAATATAAACTAATAATGAAGTGTAAGGAATTTTGGAAAGTGCCAGTTTATAATCTTCAAATTAGAAAAAAGCTTGCAAGCACTACAGGTATTAACAGATATATATGCCTTTGGGCAACTGACAGAACATTGTCATCCACTTTATACCATTGGTATAAATAGCTTTTATGTTTTCATCATCATGTTTTTACTGGTTAGTTACCAAAAATTTATAAAACTTTGTAGCTGACATCGCAACTTCAAAGTTGACAATCTTCTATAGAATTTATATCGCCACAGTTATAATATAATTTTGGATTGAGGTGGCCTTTACTTGATGGAAATCCATAGTTATTACGCTATAAGGTAAAACACGATTAAAGTTCCACAAAATTTATTGTCTTCGCGACATGTTTCGATACACTGTATCTTTATCAAGCAAATGTATTTAAACACTAAATTATTCTTTGTTAAAAGCTCCTTAAATACATCAGGGCCTACTCTAATTATCCCTGATTCCTAGAATAATACAACTGATACTGATGATGATTCCTAAACTTATTAACTGATGCTGATTCCTGAAATTATACAACTGATACTGATTCCTAGAATTACAACTGATAATGATTATGATATCTGAACATAGTTACTACTTATTAATTGAATAAGTTCAACAAAGGGGAACTATTGAGATCCAATTGATCATTTAGCAAACAATTTGAATTTTTTAGTCTATTGATTTCCAAAAATTCTAAATAATTAAGTCTAACGCCCTTATTTTCAACATGCCATGACTTCGATAAAAATTTCGAAGTTCTGCATGTTGAAAATAAGGGCATTAGACTTGATTATTTAGAATTTTTGGAAATCAATAAACTAAAAAATTCAAATTGTTTGCTAAATGATCAATTGGATCTCAATAGTTCCCCTTTGTTGAACTTATTCAATTAATAAGTAGTAACTATGTTCAGATATCATAATCATTATCAGTTGTAATTCTAGGAATCAGTATCAGTTGTATAATTTCAGGAATCAGCATCAGTTAATAAGTTTAGGAATCATCATCAGTATCAGTTGTATTATTCTAGGAATCAGGGATAATCAGAGTAGGCCCTGATGTATTTAAGGAGCTTTTAACAAAGAATAATTTAGTGTTTAAATACATTCGCTTGATAAAGATACAGTGTATCGAAACATGTCGCGAAGACAATAAATCTTGTGGAAATTTAA
Organism: Zygogramma bicolorata; assembly: GCA_032362365.1. Lineage (NCBI taxonomy): Eukaryota > Metazoa > Arthropoda > Insecta > Coleoptera > Chrysomelidae > Zygogramma > Zygogramma bicolorata. The sequence goes on along the minus strand of JAVJAQ010006102.1, from coordinate 4,810,125 downwards.
TCGTGTTCTACCTTATAGCGTAATATAATATAATTGTTCAAATGTTATTATGTTATTAAATCATTTATTTTTAATCCATAATAATTATTCAATAAAATATCTAATCCTTACAACAAGTGCAATAACTTCGTAAGGTTTAAATATTTATTCACATATTATTTATTTTAAAATTGTAATATTGAGATTTATTGTGAATAAATTGTTATTATTATTATTATTATTTCCCCCCGCAAAATATACAATCAAAATTTGGCTTGAAAAAAACAAAACCTCAACCTCCAACATGAAGAGAATCAAGTCAAGAACTGAAACAATAACAGTAGGTAGATTATTATTACCAACTATTACCAGTCACAAAGCAGTAGTTTTTTTAAACTGCTTCTAATGGAGTGACACTTACTGAAGCCTTTATGTAATTGGGGAGTTTGTTTTATGTAATGATACGAAAAATACTGAGTCTTTTTAAGCTCAAACAGTAAAAAAAATATTTCCTGTTCTAGTATTCTTATTGTGATTTTTGTTAAAAGTGAAAATAAGAGCTTGGTATGAGAAGAATATCCCTTATTGTGTTGAGTTAAGAACATCTATAAAGCGTCTCTATTTTTGATGAAATTTGCTGGAAAATATAGTCTGCCCTCTGAAATTCAATCCCCACAGACTCAGCACAAAATAGAGATTTAGGTAGAGGATAATGCCTCTTTTCCATGTAACATGCTGTAGAAATACAAGTGGGAGAGGCAATAACCCATAAAAAAATCAAAACTAACCTCTCGCAAAGCTTCTGCATAAGAAGACATATCAGTCAATATGACCAAGACGTGCTTCTCGCATTGGTAGGCCAAGAATTCAGCAGCTGTCAGTGCAAGTCGTGGTGTGATGATTCTTTCAATGGTGGGATCGTTGGCCAAGTTCAAAAACAGGCATACGTTCTCCATAGAACCGTTCTCTTCGAAATCTTGCTTGAAGAACCTGTAGCAAAGATAAAGAACATCCTTTGAATATCCAGCTATAATATATGTAAAATGTTGTGCATCAATAGTTCTTTGGTGAACAAATAATTTTTTAATAAACTGGAAATTAGTCTCAAATATATCAATACAAATAATGCCTACTTCTAACAATCCTGAAGAATTCATATCAATGAATAAATTTCCAGAAGTAGAACTATCAGAATCTATAAGAATAGAATAGAGCTGAAATAGTTGACTAATTATCCTTTCTACACATGTCAAGTATCTAAAAATAGACCGTTTTTACGTATTATAGTGTTGAATGATATCAATATCCTTAGGCCTCATTTTATCTTAATTTATGCCAATGATATATTTTATCCACAATGGTGCTTTCATGAATTTATTGGCTGGTATCATTATAACATCATTAGTTGTTACTGAGATTCCAAAACCAATTGAAAAAAAAGTTTATGAATATGAACACCATTGATACCTTCATATACAAAATTGATTTGAAGAAAATCTTACCTAGCAGTTTCCATGTTAACACCCATAGCAGCGAACACAATGGCAAAGTTATCTTCATGGTCATCTAGAACTGATTTCCCAGGAATCTTGACCAGACCAGCTTGCCTACAGATTTGCGCAGCAATTTCGTTGTGGGGCAGACCAGCCGCTGAGAAAATAGGAATCTTCTGACCACGAGCAATAGAGTTCATCACATCAATAGCAGTAATACCTGTCTGGATCATTTCTTCAGGATATATACGGGACCATGGATTGATGGGTTGACCTTGGATATCCAAGAAATCTTCTGCCAGGATTGGTGGGCCTGAAACAATAATATTAAGTGAGTGTGAAAATGAACAAACTAGACACTAATAACAAGAAAATAATAAAAATATGAATTTAGAAATTTCATCTGCTGTAAGACTACAACAAACTGTAAACCTACCTTTGTCGATGGGTTTTCCTGATCCGTTGAATACACGTCCTAACATATCTTCAGACACAGGGGTTCTCAGAATATCTCCTGTAAATTCACAAGACGTGTTTTTGGCATCTATTCCCGAAGTTCCCTCGAACACTTGTACCACAGCTTTGGATCCACTGACTTCCAGGACTTGTCCAGAACGAACGCTGCCATCAGCCAGTTTGAGTTGAACAATTTCATTGAATTTGGGAAATTTGACATCTTCGAGAATAACCAGTGGACCATTCACCCCAGAAACTGTTTTGTAAGCTGAAAATGAAAAATATATTTGTATTTCATCTAGAGGAGTGGCTATCATGGGATATGTCACATGATAATATAAACAGCTGATATGGGGAGCTAAATAACAGGAATTCCCACTATTAGTGAATGGACTTGAATTTGTATAATTAAAAAACACTCAGTGCCAAAATAGGTTATTGAAATTGATCAATAATGATAAAATTTTGGTCATATGACCAGTTTCTAGTCCACCATTAGATATCAGACCCACCCAATCTTTTGAGAGTTTTTCTATCTATTATGACCGTGAATAGAAATAAAATGATGAATTCTACTTACTGAGTCTTGGTTGAGACACAAAATCTCTAGAAACTGCTAAAACATGTTCCCTGGCTGCCTGTCTTGTCGAAATCATCTTGGAAGATTTGTTAATAAACGTCCAACACTCACTGACAAAACTCAGCAACTGCAGATATGTTTCTCTCTCTGTCCAAAAGTTCGCGTGTTGTCACGTGAACACGATTTGTGAATGGAATGACAGTTGACAGCGTGATAGCTGAGCCATATTTTCTCGGTAAAGTATTTGAAATACTTTGAAATCATTTTATTTTTGCGTTGAAATAATTGCATATACAATAACGTTACATCTGTCAAATATTGAAAGTATTTCAAAATCATGGTTGAAATAATTTCAAAATCATCAACCGAGAAAATATAGCTTTGATAGTCGATACTCGATAGTAGTACCACAGATTGCAGCTTTCTTTGTTGAGTTTCAAGTCCCGGGACTCGGGACTGCTAATTTCAGCTTTACCATTGGTTGAAAAATGACAAGTGTCAAATTCCACCAATAGTGAAGCTAGAATTGAGAGCCCTAGGGCTAGTAACTCTCAAAAGAAAGCAGCAAGAGTACAAAGAAGTTATCTGTACTCTGTACTCTGTGGGAAGATTGCAATGTGCTTGTGCCGTTGTGCGTGACATTAGATACATACATACAATACATACAATACATGTGCAAAAATGATTTGAGTTTTTCTATAGTATGATGTCGATATTTCCGTTCACTTGACAAAGCACGACAAAGTTTCCTTCTCTGAAGGGAAAAATAGGTGTAGTTTCACCATTGTTTATAGAAATAGAGTTGGTCAGTGCCTGTGTAAAGAGGATTTGGAACGTATTTGTTACGCCATCTACACTATAATATCGACATTTCCCCTGACTTGACAGTGCACGACGAAGAAGGGTACCATTTCTGTTGTCAGTTCGACTGAAACGTCGAAAGTAAGTTAATGAAGCTTCAAAATAGAGGTGAAGATGAAAGTTACGGCATTAAAACAATCTTCAATATTCAATAAATGAATACACTTAACTTTCTGAATTGATTGCCATCTTTTTGTATTACGAAAATGTGTGATTTAGGCTACGACGTCCTTAAAAAAAAAGAAAGAAAAGATATGACTTGGAAACGAAATCACTAGTGCCATCTACCCGTAGTATCCATCCCTTCAAATGATATTTCCATATGGTTGAGTAACTAAATCTCTATAAACATAGGTTTGACTGAAATGTTGAAAGCAAGATAATAAAGATTCAATATAGAGTTGACGATAGAAGTTTGTGAAGAAAATGAAAGCAGTAAAACAATCTTCAAAACTTGAAAGATCTAAGGCGTTGTCAAAAAATTTACTTGTTTCCGAATGGATTGCCATCTTTTGGTATTATGTATAAGTAATCAAGAAAATGTATGATACAGGCTACGACGTCTGTAAAAAAATGCATCTATTTTACGAGTCAGAGAAGGAAATTTTGTCGTGCATTGTCAAGTGAACGGAATTATAGTGTAGATGGTGCCACAAATACGCTTCGAATATTTTTCACACAGGCTTTGGTGAACTACCTCCTATTTCTCTATAAACAACGCAATTATATATGCCAACTTAGACTGCCTATTATTCTTCGAATAAGCTATTTTTTTAACTAAGACGAGACTGGAAAATAGAATTGAAAGGTAATAAGCTTCCCAACCCTTTGTAACATATAGGTGAAAGTACTCCCTACTGATGAAGTAGTACATGAAAAGGTATACAAACAAAAGGTAAACAAAAAAATTGATATTTTTTTATTCACAACTGATACATAATGTAATTATTATTCTTATGGTTTTTGCAGTATAATGTCATATATTATTCACTTAGGGAATAAAGGCGAGAAATTAATAGTAATGGACATCATTCCCTCTTCTAGTCCTATCACAATATTTCGAATTGAATATTACCATGGAAATGATTTAACCAAACTCCAAAGATTCAGTGTCAAACGCGTAGGTAGTGTTTGTGTAGTTGTATTGAGATGAATGAAACAAGAATCATTTATTCATGATGAATAAATTAGTCACAAATAAAATAGAGTATACTACTCGCACTAATGACTATTATACTCTCGGAATATTACTTACTCCCTCGCCGCTGACGCGGCCCTGTTCGTAAAAATTCCTCGAGAATAATCAGTATTGACTCGTGGTATAATCTACTATCAATATTTAATGAAATAATGAATTGTCATTTTTCAAAAATATTTTGATTGTTAGTATTTCATTTTCTATCAACTTTTTTCCTTCAATGTATGTTTTCTTAGAGTTCATTCATTCCTTTCTATACACTTTGTTAGTTTTTTGGTAAATTAACTTTATTCGTAGATCACGCACGTAGCTACTATACAAGGTTTTCTTATCATCTTTCGAAGAGACAGTTCATACAAAACTGATATATTTCATCTCCTCACATAAGTCGATAGATCTCAAAATTAAATGCACTACCGAACGCCCCAGAACGCTAGAACAGCACCCTTACGGTGCGGTTATAATATAGGGTCCACCAGAAAACTGCAGCGTGGAGAGGGATATCCCGGGTATTTGCTAAATTTTATAATAAACCGATTTTGCCAAATTCAGAAGTCTTTGCTCAAAGCGTTTTACGTGTTTCGTGTTTTCCTATCGAAAAACCATTCACGCACTCAGATATATTACGAAGGATTAAACTAATTGTTATATTTGGTAAAATTGTAATTATAAAAAATTATGATAGTTATATGATCACAACTATGTAATTATGTGTATTATCATTATAATTATATTCATAGGGTGTTTAATATATTGTTCACAGCAATGTATAAATTTTAAATATAATGATCTAGATTGCTTGCGATAGTCTATCAACATTTATCGGATGTGAATAATCTGATACAAGTCAGTGAAATATAATTTAATGATCAATCGATTTACATGTAAGGACGAGTGATCCCAATTATAAAACTGTCTCGTCGAAAGATTATTAACATTTTCCCCATATTTCCCCGACACTCAGCAATCTAGATTATCAATTTTTGAATCAGTGAGAAATTCCAGTTCGAAGGAATGAGTTGGCAAAAAGCGATAAAACTTTGTTCACTTTTTACCTCGAACATCTTAGTTGCGGTGCAGCACTCTGCTTGCACTACCGGGTGTTTATAATCTTTCGACGAGACTGTTTATATTATTGGGATCATTCTCTCTTCCAGGTAAGTTGATTGATCATTGAGTTAGTCGATAACTGATGTTGAGTTTATTCAACATTTTGCATCAAACCGAGCATCAAACATCAAAATTTCAATGTCACGTCAGTTTGGAAAACGATACTCATTCTTTTTTAACCTGTTTGAACAAATAACACTGCAATGTCTTTGGTCAATTTTGGAGAATTTTCTGCGCTTGACCCCTCCCATTGCCCGCACCTAAGAATGCGAAGCTTGCCAACTGAGTCTAGTGACTTTAGCTGCAAGAAATGTCGACAATCTGTCAGTTTTCATTTTCTCATTACCGAAAAAAAAGGCCCCGAATGTTATTAAGATAAACACATACATTATCACAATTGATATATAATTTTATTCATTTTTAATAATAATTGTAATTGTTAAATTCACCTCATTATTTTTCTTGATTCCTTCAGTTTCGAAAAATAATTGAGATATTCAGAATAACCATTCCTCACAATGGTGCCACCATATATTTGTAGTTTTCACCACAGAACTAAGTCTCTGCATCTTGCGCACCATTGAAGATCATCAGAGTAATGACTATTACCGGAGTCATCAGTGATAAGTAACAAATTGACATGTCTTCTAAGCCTTTCTCTTAGAGTACCGCAGTGGTCCAACCACTTTATACCCTATTTTACCCTTCTCAAATTTACTTTCTGAACCATAAACATTCATTGAGAGATAATTCTCATTCTCAAATCTTTCAATTTCCTTACCGTTCTACTCAACCGGAAAATCCATATCTGTAACACCCAAAACTTTGGAGAAATGTGGATAAGACGTAACTTGTGACACTTTACCATCAGTATGATCTCTAGAATAAAATACAGAAGTAATGGCCTACAAAAAACAATATTGGTCCTCATTGCGAAAAATCCCCACAGCTCTTCTCGTATCAATGCATTCCGGTAGTTCCACATGTGAACATCCACTCAATTCATCAATGTCCACCTCCAGAAACAACATGTTTTCACAAGTCCAACCTTCGGTACAGAGTCAATGTTACTATTGAATAAAATTCAAACTTGAGAAAAATAAATTAACTGAATCACATTCCTTGAATTCTGAAATTTGAGCAATTATACCATCATGAAATCCATCGAATAAGGAATCCAAATTAATAGATTCGTCTATAGTTCTATTCTGGGAGTTAGATGACAGAGTGTTCTTCACATTTTGGCTTTGAAGATTATGACCTCCAAATACTTCCATATTCACCTTGATGATTTTATATATCCTAATGGCATGTAGCAATCCGGAATTTGAAGGCCCCCTTCATAAGTTGAACACAATCATTCAATTGTAGACTTGTACATTATTCTTATGTTGTAGACTTTTTCTATGAGAACTCATTTGCGATACAGAAATCGTCACACCAAGAAGTTGCATATGAACATAGGCAACGTCATCCAATCTCACTTTTTTCACTGATTGACTTCCTCCGCAAGTTTGAAGCTGATGCTGACGAAGATTATCACTACGAGTGAGCAGATATTGTCGATGGTTTTCAGAACCTAATATACACCTTTCTGCCATAAGTGTGGGATGGACCCATACCACATGACCAATTCCATCACCACTACCTACTGATTTCGCTGACATTTCGGAGTGGCTCATAGGGGTGTCCCAGACAACCCCACCACCACCACTCACAACAGTATGAGTGAATATTTGCCGCTATGAACATTCAGTGGTAGTTATAGCTCCGTGCAGATGTCCTCATTCTGTAGGGAGTACACATGCTGCCATTATCGTGTATGTAATCTATACCTTACATGTAAAAGTCAAACCTTTAACAAACAAAAAATGTTTCACTTTGCGATGACGTCACACGAAAGTTTTTCCTTCGAACAAAGGAGGTTCGAATGACGTCACATACACAGACGAAGGTCTCAAACAACGAGGGAAAGGACCTCGCAATTTCCTTATGGAAAATGGCTTTAGGTTTTAGCTGAAATTTTGCATAGAAGTAGTTTTCAACAAGGCGATCAAAAGCCTCCATTGGCTCCAACTCCGGAAGCCATTTCCTGACCTACTACGGAACCCAGAAACCCCCGCCCTGCAGTTTTCTTGTGGAAAATAGAAGTAGTTTTCAATATGGCGATCGAAAGTCTCCATGGCTCGAACTCCGGAAACCCAGAAACCCCTGCAAGTAGGGTGTAATGAAAGTTAGGTGACGGTATCATCACATATAATCTGATGTTGATGAAAAAGTGAAACATATTTTTGCTATAATTTTTTCCTGGCTTTCCAATAGTGGTGATGGATTTGACGTTAACCCGGCATTCGAGGTTATTATCTAAGTCATTATTATATAGGGGACAGACACCCTCTTTTCGATCCTTTCTTTTTCATTCTACACGGAACACTCTATTCATAACCATGGAAATCAAAGGACCACATTATTATGTATTCATATGAATATGTGCGTGGCCATTTCGAAAATAGTAGATACTCAAGTGATCATGGATTCAATATCGACCACGACCTTGGATGTATGTGTCTGTGAAAGACTCACACCATATCCTATTGTGGCGGATAACAAATAAAAACTGACTTTCGTGAATGAAAGACACATTTACTCTTCAACCATTTATTATTTCAGTCTCATGACCTTAAACTTCACAATTTGCAGCAATTAAAGTACAGTTTGATGAAGACCCATCGGTGTACCTATCTGATATTTGGCTTATTATGTCTTGCATATCCTAAATATAATAAGACGCTAGCAATATGTGCCGTCGGTACGAGCCCAACTTTGACAGATACATTAGCTAACCTAAAATGCTTAATATCATTACAAAATCTTGAATGTATGCGTATTCTCAAAAATTTTGGCTCGTTCAGATGTTCATCAAGTTTCAATTGCTCATCTATGGGAGACAAAATGAGTTCACTCAGAAGTGTAACATGTGGTGTCCCACAAGGTTCAATTCTGGCACCTGTTTTGTTTCTTATACAGGGTGTCCCTGGACTTCCTCTTTTCCTCTCGGGAATGTATAGATGGGGTCAAAATATCACCAGTACTTCATACAAATTCAAAATGGCGCCATCTGAAGATGACGAGAATTTTAAGCGCGTGTTCAAATGTTGCAAAAATAAAACAACTAACAATATTCAGTGCATGCAGTGTGGTGAAATATTCCACTACAGTTGTGCAAAGGTGAAAAAACTTGAATTTGTAAGTGAAAAGTTTCTAATTTGCTGCGAAAGGGACAGTAAAAGTCCCAATCTCAACAATACATCAAATGAGCGAAGAGAGAATGCACTTGAAATTCAACTTCTCAGAAGAATAATTCAAGAATTAGAGGATAAAAATAAATTACTACTGGAAAACAATCGCTTACTTCAAGAAAATTGTGATCTGTTAAAAAAAACATGAGTTTATCAACGAAAGTACCTGAAGGTCAGTTTCAAATTAACAACAACAAGAAGCAAAAAACTAACGAAGACAATATAAAAAACACAAACATGAACAATGGAGATACGTATGCAGAGAGAGCTGGAAAGTCAAACCAAGGTTCAAGTCAGATAAATACAGGAAAGAGGAATGACACCCCCTCAAATAATTTGATGATAAACCCTAACGAAATAAAAGCTGCAATAAATAACGCAGTAATGCAAAATGAAGTAAACGAACTACAAAATCCTACTGAGTCAGCTGATGGGTGGAAGCAACAAAAAAGAAGGCGACATCGCTTTGTTGTTGGGGGCAACAGCGAAGTTACAGATATACAGACTGTCCCAAAATTAGTGACCTTACATGTAACACGATTGAATCCAAATACAACACCGGTTCAGATCAAAAATCTACTCAGCACTAGATTTCCCGAAGTAGAATGCGAATCCCTCCTATCGAAGAGACCTGATCTATACAAATCAATGAAAGTAACGATAAACCGAGAACACTTGAGAGAAGCATGGCAGCGGGAAGTATGGCCGGCTGGAGCATTAATTTCATTTTTTCGGACGAAGAGGATGCCGCAGCAGAACTCCACAACGGTGGATCCTCGATAGAACAAGCAAGTAAGCTAAATCTGTCAATATTTTATCAGAATGTTCGCGGGCTGAGAACTAAAACTGAAGATTTGTATACCAGTGTGCAGTCTGAGGACTATGACATCATTGCAATAACTGAAACATGGTTAACAGAGGGTATAAATAGCAATGAATTATTCGATGACAGATATTATGTGGTGCGACGCGACAGAGACTCATCACAGAAGTCAAGAGGTGGGGGTGTTTTGATCGCGCTCAAGAAAAATCTAAACTATAGAGTCTTGAATATTTCCTGTGATATAAATGCAGAATTTATGATTTTAAGATGTTTTCAGAAAAAGATACAATTTTATGTGTGTATTGTTTACTTTTCTCCAAATACTTCAACTGATATGTATGAAAAGTTTTTTGATTCCTTCAGCCAGATAATGCTAAACAACGAAAAAATTTTAATACTTGGGGATTTCAATATATCCAACTTTCCATGTAGTGATTGCGAAAAATGTACAATTTTACAGCATTTTTTATCACTCTTCAATCTCAATCAAATCAATGTTGTACCAAATTCTATGGGAAGATTTTTGGATTTGATTATTACGAATATTTCTTTTTCTGTTTTGAACAGGTCAGAAAGTCCACTTATAAAGGAAGATCGGTATCACCCAGCATTGGAATTTTCAATTTCGTTTTCTGCAACTGCACAGAGAAATGTCATTCAAACAGGTTATAAATTTAATTATGCTCTGGGCGATTTTGAGCTTCTATACGGTCTTCTCAAGAATTGTAATTGGAACGACATTCTAACGTGCGAGGAGGTTGATGTTAGTCTAAAGCTGTTCTATGATAGATTGTTCAGTTTTCTTGACAGTTCGATACCTAAGTGTGTACAGAAAAGGAAATATGAGACCAATAAAAGTTTCCCAATGTGGTTTTCCAAGGAGCTAAAGATAAAAATCAAGCAGAAAAATAAATGTCACAATTTACTCAAAAAGAAAGGTTCTTCAAGCAAACGAGTCGAATATGAGAGGTTACGAAGGGAGATAAAACAACAGACCAAAATTGAATATGATCTTTACAAACATAACATAAACAATTACCTTATTAGCGATCCATCAAAGTTTTGGAGTTTTGTCAATAGTAAAAAAAATTCAAACGGGATCCCAGGGGAAATTGAATTTGAGGGAAAAAGACTTGAAAATGAGAACGAAATTGCTAACGGTTTCGCCAAACACTTCATGTCTGTATTTGAAAATTCAGATAATAAAAAAAACTTTCAAAGAAATTATTGGGGAACTTTCAAGTTCTCAATTATCACCGAAGAAGATGTGTTACGTGCGATAAAGAAACTCAAACCGAAAAAATCAACAGGTGAAGACAACATACCCACTTATATATTCAAAGGGTGTTCTCAATTTTTCACAAAGCCATTAGTACATATTTTTAATATCGCTCTCAGTAACAAAATTTTTCCTAGTGACCTGAAAATAGGGGTTATAACGCCTATTTTCAAAAAGGGGGACAGGCATAGCGTTGAGAACTATCGCCCAGTAGTAAACATAAATAGCTTAGCCAAAATTTTTGAAATTATACTGTATGATGATATATATAACTTTGTTCAAAACGAATTCAGCATCTTTCAGCATGGGTTTCTACATGACAGATCCACAGTAACAAATCTGTGCACATTTTCTGAGTTTGTTTCTAATGCAATATCAAATAAAAAACAATTAGATGTTATCTATACTGATTGCGAAAAAGCTTTCGATAAAGTAGATCATGGGATACTCCTATCGATCCTTGTTGATGACTACAATTTTTCAGAGGAAGCATATACATTTATGAAATCATACTTAGAAAATAGAATACAATCAGTCAAAGTTGGGAACTCCCGATCTGAAAAATTCGTAGCTACATCAGGCGTTCCTCAGGGCAGCATTTTAGGTCCTTTACTTTTTTCTTTATTCATTAATAACCTCCCAGAATCAATAGAGAATTCCACGGGTTTGTTATTTGCGGACGACTTTAAGATTTTTAAACAAATTGACACAATGGATGATTGTACTGACTTGCAGAAAGATTTGAATAGAGTTGTTGAATGGTTCAGTAGAAATAATATGAAAATAAATATTGGCAAATGCACAACTATGACATATGCTCGCACACAAAATATTATTCTTAATAATTATCTTGTAGAAGGAATAAACATTGGGAGAACATACCACATGAAGGATCTGGGTGTTACTTTTCAAACGAATTTCAATTTCAACGAACACTATCAGACGATCACTGCAAAGGCATTCAAGGTCCTTGGCTTGGTTATTAGAAATTCTAAGAACTTCTCAATAGAAACAGTTGTGAGACTATATAATGCACTTGTAAGACCACATTTGGAATATGCTAGTTGTATATGGAATCCTACAACCGACTATGGTACTGATCTCATCGAAAAGGTCCAAAAGAGATTCTTACGATATTTATATACAAAAAAGTTCAAAATATATCCATTTATGGTATCCTACCAAACTTTGCTGAATAATTTTAGTGTAGAAAGATTAAGTGACAGAAGAGAAAGACACGACATGATATTTATTCATGGTATAATAAACAATAACAAGTACAGAAATTCCTATCTAATAAATTATATCACTTTTAATGTACCCAAAATTAAATTGAGACTACAAGGCAACCCGATATTTTGTAATGACCCTCGTTCAATTTCACCTCTCAATAGAATGATGATAGAATGTAATAAGCTCAACCAACGATTGAATGTAGATTTTTTCAATATTGATGGAAAACAACTGGATGTATTGTTGAAGTCCCCGATTTTATGTTTTTAGGATTTTAAAATGTTGTCTGTATGTTTGTTTAGACTAGTGTGATGTAATGACATGTCTGCCTTTACTTGTAATTACCTCTCTGAGGTGTTTGTAAGGATTGGAATAAATAAATAAATATAACTTTTTTTCCTAAAAGTCTTCGTAACCAAGTTACGGGCCCTCGAAGTTACCAAATGAAAAATGTTTTTCTTTGATAACTTTTCAAGTGAATATTCAAAATCATCCAAATTTTGGTAATTGACTAAACAAATAAATTCCTTCGATGAGCTTTCATGCAGGAGTCAGTTGTTTTGCTACAAAGTCAGGAACGGACTACCCCCGATGGTCCACACCCCAAAACTTTGAAATGACAGATATTTTTCAATATTTTTCAACAAAATAAGGTTACTTGGACAATTTTATGAATAAAAGTACTCGTGTGGAAAGTCGATCGGAGCAACGAGTCTTGATAAAAATGTAGTTTTACTCGACGACATCAAACCCGCTCGTCCACCATTCTTTGAAATGAATAATTATCAAAGCAGAAATAATAATGATAACGTTAATTCAACAACATTTATAACAGGAATAATACAAAGTATGCTGAAATGAAGTCGTAAACAAAAAGTACAGTACCATATGGAAGTTTACTTCACAATTGTGAAAGCAGATATTTTTTCAAAAGAAATATCAAGTTTTGTAGATTCGTGGTGTTTGTAAACTAACAAGCTACTCTACTATGAAATATCGAATTCATTCCATATTTTGTATGTATACGTGTGGAATAATCACGTTTCGTGTTGATCAGTTATCTGAATCTCATGAAACTCAACATTTGAATGTTTCAAATTCTTCTTCACAGCTAAACTGTTGAGGAGTTTCACTGATAATTATAATTTTATGGGAGAAATTCTTTAACACGAATCTAAATTTAGCTGAAAAAACGCACATCGGAAAAAATATTTACCTATACTAATAAAAAGCAAACGAATGAACTACAAAAACGGCTGCACATGATCAGGTGAAAAATATTCAGGGAATAATTATGTTCAATTTCTTTCACAGATGTTGACAAAAAAACCTTTTAGAAAGTTTTGATAAAAAATGAGAAACTGGTGCGTTGTGTGGTGCGTTGTCATATGACTATCATTGTATTGTCAATATTCTATAGGATATTTTGAATTTTTTTGATATGGCCGAACAGTTTACATTCAATGAATATGCAGATATGCATGTATTTTATGGACGAGCATTTTGTAATGCTGCAGAAGCTCGTCGTCTGTATTCCGAGCATTTTCCCAATCGAACGGTACCGTCAAGAGAAACATTCGAGCGTGTCGATCGCAGCTTGAGGGAGACAGGTATGTAATAATTGATAATTAATTTGAGCACGTTGTTTCATTTCGATATTATTGTAGGTACAGTTTTGCCAAAACGAGGTGGTGAGGGCGCTCCTAGGACTGTACATACCGTTGTATTGGAGGAAAATATTTTGGAAGCCGTCGCTGATGATCCTTCAATGAGCATCAGAAATCTATCAGAACAGTTCCATACATCCAAGTCCACTATTCATAGAATAATTAGGGAACAACTGCTCCTCCCATTTTACATCCAGAAGGTACATGCCATGACACCTCAAGATTTTCCAGCACGACTGGAATATGCCAATTGGTTCATGGATAGGCAAAGAGAGGATATGACTTTTATTAATCGAGTTTTATTCACTGATGAAGCAGGTTTCAGGAGTTATCAACTCTCATAATCTCCATATATGGGCCGAAGAAAATCCCCATGGGATATTGCAAACCAAACACCAACGGAAATTCAACGTGAATGTTTGGGCTGGTATCATAGAAAACCATCTTATAGGACCATTCGTTCTACAGGACCGATTGAATGGAGAACGTTATTTGGAGTTCATTCAGAACGATTTGAATGGACTTTTGGAACATGTTCCATTGCAAACCCGAAGAGATATGTGGTTTATGCATGATAGCGCTCCTCCTCATTTTAGTTTGATTGTGCGTGACCATCTGAACCATATTTTCCACAATAGATGGATTGGTAGAGGTGGGCCATATTCATGGCCATCGCGGTCTTCGGATTTAAATCCATTGGATTTCTTTCTGTGGGGGCATCTAAAAAGCCTTGTTTACACTACACCTATTCACACAAGAGATGCATTGTTGAATAGAATAACATTACATTGTGAAGCCATACGAAACGACCCTGGAATGCTATTTCAAGTACAGAGAGGGTGTCTTCGCAGACTAAGAAAATGTATAGAGAGAGAAGGTGGTCATATCGAGCAGTTTCTGTAGCGGATTTTTCATTTCTGTTTGCTCTTGAGGCTCTTGAGTTTCGTTAGTTAAACGTGTTTGCATTATAAAAATTCGTTATGAACATTTTACCTATCATTTCCATTTTCCTTAAAAACTAATATTTTCGAATAATGGTAGACATCTCAGGATAAATGTTGTTGAATTAACGTTATCATTATTATTTCTGCTTTGATAATTATTCATTTCAAATAATGGTGGACGAGCGGGTTTGATGTCGTCGAGTAAAACTACATTTTTATCAAGACTCGTTGCTCCGATCGACTTTCCACACGAGTACTTTTATTCATAAAATTGTCCAAGTAACCTTATTTTGTTGAAAAATATTGAAAAATATCTGTCATTTCAAAGTTTTGGGGTGTGGACCATCGGGGGTAGTCCGTTCCTGACTTTGTAGCAAAACAACTGACTCCTGCATGAAAGCTCATCGAAGGAATTTATTTGTTTAGTCAATTACCAAAATTTGGATGATTTTGAATATTCACTTGAAAAGTTATCAAAGAAAAACATTTTTCATTTGGTAACTTCGAGGGCCCGTAACTTGGTAACGAAGGATTCTAGGAAAAAAAGTTATATGAAGTACTGGTGATATTTTGACCCCATCTATACATTCCCGAGAAGAAAAGAGGAAGTCCAGGGACACCCTGTATATATAAACTCGGTTTCAGAGCTGAATTTGAGGGGTGAAATAAAATTATTTGCAGATGACACAACACTGATTCATTGCGAGAAAAAAGAAGAAGAAATTATTCGTAACATTAATGATGATTTAAAGAAAATTTAGTTATGGTTGAATAGTCACAAGCTAACTTAAAATATTGGAAAATCCTCATTTATGTTATTAGCGAAGAGAAAACCAAATCATAATAAGAATAACATTATTTAATGGGCAAAATATAGAATATTTAGAAGTAACAAAATTTTTAGGATTATACATTGATGAACAACTCTCTTGGAAATAACATATTGAATATTAATGAATTACAAAATTATCGTCCAATATCATTGATTTCAACATTAGCAAAAGTTTTTGAAAAAATATTGAAAATCAGAATTGACGAATATCTTGAGAAAAATAGTATTCTTTCTGAAAACCAGTTTGGATTTCGCAGCAACGTCTCAACTGAGCATGCATTATGTCATCTCACAACTCAAATTTATGAAGCCATGGAAGAAAAATCCCCAATTGTTTGTTTATTTCTAGATTTAGCTAAAGCTTTCGATTCAGTGAGTCATGAGTTATTACTACAAAAATTAGAAAAAATTGGTTTTCGTGGATTGAGTTATAAATTGATTAAAAGTTATCTAGAAAATCGAAAACTATGTGTCAAGATAGGTGACTATATTAGTTCAGAAAAAAAAATTGAATTATGGAGTTCCACAAGGAACAGTTCTAGGTCCTGTGTTATTTAACATATTCCTGAATGACATTTTTTATGTGAAAACAAGAGGTTCCATACACAGTTTTGCAGATGATACTGTTATAATCTATAAATCAAATACATGGCAATCTCTTGAAATACTCCTACAAAATGACTTTGAAAATATAAAAAATTGGTTCGACAATAACTTATTGACTCTCAATTTCGAGAAATCACATTATCTCCCCTTTACTTCTTATAGAAATCATCTACCTTATCTTGGACCTATTAAAATAAATGACTCATATATAAAAGAAGTCGACCATATCAAATATTTAGGCATCATGATAGACAGGCATTTAAAATGGAACTTCCAAATTGATTATCTAATAAAAAAATTACGCCCTCTATTGCCAAAATTCAAATTTCTTCATAATATTCTTAGTAAAAAACACATGGATATGATTTATTTTTCTTTATTTCAATCTCAAATAAATTATGGTATACTGTCATGGGGGGGAGTTAATCAGAATTATCTGAAAAATTTGGAAAATTTACAAAAATGGTTCTTAAAAATCATGTATGGTAAAAATATTCGATATTCCTCCAATAAATTATTTTGTGAAAGTGAAAAAATGGATATCAGACAATTATTTTGTCTTAATATAATAACTTACATATTTTCTCATAAAAACTGCTGTGAGTATAATAAACATTTATATAATACAAGAAATAAAGACAAAATTACTGCTAAAAATAAAATTTCCGAAGCCAAATCACAAAAAAACTTTTTATATTTAGCATCATTTATTTACGATAAATTACCAAATTCGATTAAAGTAACAAAGTCAAAATATTCTTATAAAAAACTGGTGAAAAAATGGATTCTTGAAACTCCCAGATTATTTTTCCACAATCTTGTAGAATTGAAATTTTCCATGTGACTGCCAGTGTGCTGATTATACTGTCATTTTCATTTATTGTTCAAATGTTATTATGTTATTAAATCATTTATTTTTAATCCATAATAATTATTCAATTAAATATCTAATCCTTACAACAAGTGCAATAACTTCGTAAGGTTTAAATATTTATTCACATATTATTTATTTTAAAATTGTAATATTGAGATATTGTGAATAAATTGTTATTATTATTATTATTATTATATTTAAGAAAAAAAATATCACCATTAATTGGTATTTTGTTCAAAATTCGAAACTATATTTGTTTGAAATATCTCAAATTAATATATTTTATTTATTCAAAACTACAATACTTGAAATCAGTACCTAAGGGGAAATGCTAACGCTTCGATCATACGTCCCCTAAAATCTCTGCAAAATAAAACAATTAAATGCATATTCAATTACCTATTCGATATCCCACTTCCGATTAATATGTGAAAAATGAGCTTTTAAATATCACCTCTTTATATAAATTGAAAATTTGTTCTTTCATCCATTTCGTAAAAATAAAATAAACATTCTTCTCTAACCTTCGACACAATTGAAATATGAAACTAGGCAGTCCAAAAATCTGAGTACTATCTGTAGAATCAAAACAAACTACGGAAAAATCAATTTTATACAATGGAGTGTTAATATATAACAAACTACCAAAGAAACTAACGGAAGATTTTTTTGACAAACGCTTCAAAAGAAACTTGAAAAAGTATTTGATCCAGTAACACTTCTCTTTTTCCATCTGACATTGAATTGATTCATGATCGAAATCTTCTTTTTAATGCATGAATTGTAATAGTGTTTTAGTTTTAAGATCCCTTCTTCATAAACATTCATGTTTCTTGGGGTCAATAAAGATTGATTGATTGATTATTAGTTTGTCCTGAATTCATGAGGAAGACTTACTTGATGAGATCCTACAGTCATATCTGCCAAATAGTCCAAGTACAGGAAAATCTACGAATTGTTGGTGATCTAATTGACTATTCCTTCTTACGTTTACTCCTCGACAAGCAATCTTCACAATCATCCGGGAATGTGAAGATTTCCCTAATGGCTTAAGAATATACAGTACTCTGTGGAATTTTCACCAAAAAAAGGTTTTCAAAGCCGCAACACGTGCTCGTTATAGAAAAACTTTATCAAGCAAAAAACAAAATACTAAACAGAAGAATGAATATTTATGAATTCTAAAATCTGACATCCGACATAAATGAACTACGCCGAATTCAATTATCCTTGCCGCTAAAATATAATTAATAAAGGGAAAACCATATCCAATGAAGCGAATCATTCTATTCAGTTTGGTCATTCATTAAATAGTAAGACTGTTCAATATGGGTTTAGGTCAAGTAGCGACCACTTTATTCACAAATATTAGTATGAGTTGACAAATTCCAATCGTCAGCTCTAGTAAAGGACTCGATAATTTATGGAGGCGGCAAAATATACAATAACCTACCTAGATGCATCAGAAAAACTAAATGATATAAAAAGTTCAGACGAGAAGTCAAAGTGCTCTTGCTAGATAGACCCTACTATAGTTTACAAGAATTATATGATGATGTATTTTAACCTATAATTTGTTTGAATATGTTGTATTGCGTCCCGACCTTATATGGTATTTTAATAAGGCTTCTATAGTCACATCTGTCTGTCGATATTTGAAGATGATGATGTTCGGTGTGCGCATTATTTTTCATGACTAATGTGTGTGACGTTATGTATTTTTGATTTTTTTATATTTTCACTAATTTTAACATAGGCTACGCTTTGTCGATAAGAATTTTTGTTCTTCAGACAATATATTCTCTCTCTCTCTCTCAAATCTTTCAGGAGAGTAGTAATGATCTCCACTACTATAATGAAAAGGCTAGGGAGCAGCTTGACCATGAATGTCACGGTCAATATCAAATTCATCATCACAACTGAAAAGCCAGGAAAAAATCTTGACAAAAGTATGTTTCACTTTTTTATCAACGTTAGTTTACATGTTATAATGCCACCACCTAACTTCTAATACACCGTACTTGCAGGGGTTTCTGGGTTCCGTAGTAGATCAGGAAATGGTTTTCTGGATTTGAGCCCATAGAGACTTTTGATTGTCATGTTGAGAACTAACTCTATGCCAAATTTCAGCAAATTCAAACGGAAGCCATTTTATATGAGAAAATTGCAGACGGGGGTTTCTGGGTTCCCTAGTGGTCAGGAAATGTTTTCCGGAGTTTGAGCCCATAGAGACTTTTGATCGCCATGTTAAAAAAAGTACATCTATGCAAAATTTTAGCGAAATTAGTCGAAAGCCATTTTCCATAGGAAAATTACGGAGTCCTTTGACATGTGTCCACCAGACAAAGAAAATTCCACTTATGCCCAATCAAAAAGTCATTAGTAACGTCAAGTGATGGGGAAGGCCTCAAACCGACTGTAATACACTACTGACGCACTCATAAGAATATTTGACAAAGGTAAAATATTCAAAACAATATCGTTATATATAGGGTATATTCAAATGTTCAATAGTGGTCTAATTTATACATTTCCAAATTATTCTCCACTGAACGAAAAAGTGATATTTATGTCCTCATTGCACAATAGAACCTGTCTTTCTCAATCAAAATTATTCATCCGAAAATAGCAAACCAGCATCATCTTCATCCACGTACCGGTCATCAATATCTTTCATCTTATCCTCAATTGATCTGAGCCTTCTCAATTCTCCTCGTATTTTCTCCATTTGATCCGTTTTCCACATTCTCAACACGTCGATGGCTTTTCCTTTGGAAACTTCATCTGAAAAATGTATAATAATAGTTACACCTTATTTCCATGATACCATGATACCTCACAGGACTCAACTTGAAAAATAAACAATCATAAAAACCAGAAACGCAATAAAATGCTTTCTCTATCAAATATTATTCGAATTCATTTTTACATTTATATTTGAAGATTATCTTAAATTCTTGAGGAACATTGCTTACAGTTTTGCAATTGTGCATCTAATTCGATACCAGGATATTTTTAGTCTTATTTTCATGACTTATCTGCAAATTTGATTCTGTTCGGAAGCTGATCTCGGTGATATTTGATTTTTGGATATAATCGTTAGCTTTTTGGAATCAGTAACTCAATAAACCACAAACAATGAAATTGATGACTTTGAGAATTACTGTATACAGTGAAATATAAAGGTCTTATTCTTGATTACCAAATGACGCTATTAATAGGCTAATTTCCTTAAGCACCGGAAAAAATGAGTGTTATGATCTTCGTTCACGTCTAGAGATTCAAAAAAGGTACCAGTTGGGAAGATATTTTCAGTCCGATATTACACAAACAGTATTCATAGATGAAAAAATCAAAGTCAGAATTGAAACATTACCGGTATATAAGTTAGATTGCGAACCTAGATATGGCAACTTTTTGCAATATGCAAAGCGATGCTAGATTGTCAGAAAATCATTATGAAAAATAATATATTTAAAAATGAAAACAAAATGATAAATCTTTGTTAACACGTAGTATGCTTGCTGATTAACCATTCTTAGGGTAAAAATAATTGAAAAGAGATTTTTGATAGAAAAATTGATATTTCCTTCATGTTTGCATGTATTTCCATTATCGGTATATAAGTTATATAACGAACGTAGGTATGGCACCTATTTTCAATTTGCAAATCGATGCTCTCTCTCTTCAGCCGCGTACAGACCGGATTTCCAACGTAGACCAACGCCAACGGCACATGTGCTATCGTTGGCGTTGAAAGTGGAAAGCATTGGGAAGGATTTGAGAACATCATCCATACCGTCTCGGTTCGGTGGTTTTTAATTTTTTTAGCATGTCATCGAGCGAAAGTGATGATGATTTATTTATTGTGTGTAAGTGCAGGATTTCTCGTGTTACATAATTTACTCAACAAAAAAATGAGAAACGAAAGCGCAGACGCTGGTGGATAACAACAACGTATAAAAATAGAAGTTCCTACAGCGCGAGTAATTTATTGGATGAGTTCCAGAATGAAGACTCTGGTCATTTTAGGAACTTCTGCCAAATGACCCCAGATATTTTTGATGAACTGCTTAATTTAGTGGCTCCAAAAATTGAAAAAAAAGGATACCAATTACCGAAAAGCTATTCCAGCTAAAGAAAGATTGGCTATTACCCTGCACTATCTAGCAAATGGAAATTCCTTAACTAGTCTTGCATACACATTTAAAGTATCGAAACAATTAATCTCGTCCATTATACCAGAAGTTTGCTCGGCTTTAGTTGAATCACTGCAAAAATATATTAAGGGAAATTTTTATTAGTTCTGCTTACCAAATTTTAGTCTATAAAAACATAACTAAAGAATATTTTTTCAATTTGTCCCATAAAATAGGATTATCTCTATAAATTTCCAACAATTTCAAACGCATATCTTCGGTCCACTCCATATCAAACTGATAATAGAAGCGTACACACGAAACAAATGTTTTCCAACGACTGTAATCGGAAAATACTCTCCAAATCGCGTCCAAACCAAATTCGACACAAACAAGCATATTTTTGATGTTACCGCTCGACTACCGAACGCTAGCCAATGCCAACGTTCCCGTTGGGAAGCGTTGGCTTCGTGTGGTCGCCGCCGTACACACAAAAACCAACGCGTTCCAACACAATTCACATGCGCCGTTGGCTAACGTTGGAAATCCGGTCTGTACGCGGCTTTAGGCGCGGTCCAAGAACTTTTTTGAGTGCATGGTTCAGACAAGAATAATTATGTGGCACTCACCTAGATTCTCGAGGGAATCAGCTCCAGCGGCTGTCTTCAATTTATCCAGTTCTGCAGCAGCTTCAGCCGAAGTCATGGATACAGCCCCATGCACTTGGGCTCCTTCATTCGATTGAGGGCAACGTTTAATCATTTCGGAATAATTCAAGGAAAATGGAATGATTTTAGTGACCATAGTGCTGGAACGAAAAAATTAAAAATTGGCTCTGGATGTGTTTTCAGATCCAAATATGAGAAGCAAATGTCGATTTTCAGTACGAGATTATTGGCAAAAACTGCCTAGATCGAAAATACGTTTTTTAACTTTTAGAATCTACGTTGGCGAAGTTTCCAAATATTCGATTCTCATTGTTTCTTGAATATATTGAGGATTTTCATACAATAAAAAAATCCACCACGAGTGAGGTATTCCTTGAATAATTCAATAATTGCCGAATGCTCTACAGGACTCATTACCGAGTAGAGAGGGCTAAAACATATTATAGGCTTTCAGTAGAAATAAATATTAGCCCAAAAATTCTCAATTAACGCTGCTTGATAGCTAAAAACTTCAGTATAACCTAGACCATAGGTTCCCAAAGTGGTCCAGGTGGACCCCCTGGGATCCATAGGAGACCGCACGGGGGTCTACGAAAAATTTTCTGGTTTTCATAATAAAGAACAATAATTTTGGCTTGAATTCACCTATCAACGTAGGCAGGTAAGTAACATCATTCACTAGGTAAATATTCGAGACTCAGTTCAAACACAGATTTGAACAATCGATAATAGTACAAGTGTACACCACAAGTCGAGACTTACAAAGTGCCGCTTGTGAGCCTGCTCGCCCGGGATGCTTGTTTAGGCCTGCAAAGGGATGAAATGCCACTTTCGCTGTGTTTGCAATATACATTAGTTGTATATACGAATGCCAAGAACATAACGTTACTCATTTGTTTCCGGGATTTTGAACATAAAAGTGTGACTGCGCGTGAATCGATGTCAGTGTTTGCAGTGCTGGAAAAAGTAAGTATTTGCCTATTTATTATACATATTTTTATTGTATATTGTAATTTATCAATATTACATTTATATACCCTGCATGATGACTTCAAAAATAGATTTGACGATATTCTGACGATGAAAATACCACCATGGATCATAAATCCATTTGAAGAAACGCAATGGTTGAATGTGATATTATTACAAGAAGACCTACTCGAACTTAGTACCAATGAGGAGCTGAAGGTGGAATTTGGTAGAGGGTATCAAACATTTGGGCTGCAGGCAGAAATACCTGGAAAATATCCTGGGCTGTGAGAAATTGCGAGAAAGTTTTGATAGCGTTTCCCTCGTCATGGCTTATCAAAAAAAAAGTTTTAGTGCAGTTACCAAACTTTTAACAAAAAAAGGAGCAGATTGAACATCACAGAACAGGGACATTTGAGATTACTTCTTTCTTATCGAATATTGATGATTTGCTGTCAATTCATCATTGAAAGTATGACTATTTTTTATTGTTGATTTACATTTCAGAATTCATTGTTGATTTTTTGTCAATTATTGAATGTAACAATGAATGTTTATAATTTTATATAACCACAAGTATTATTTTAATGAATAGAACCCAAGAAAATGTGCTACTTTTTTTTCTTCTCAACACCCCCAATTTAGATTGATATTTTTTAGGAGGTTGGGAATACAGTAGAAATGTAGCAGCAGGAGGTCTACCGAAAATAATAAAACTTTGAAAGTGGTCCACGAGAAAAAAGTTTGGGCACCTCTGACTTTGACATTGGGAAAAGCACTTTTGCTTAATTGAAAAATGTAAGGTTCGGTATTACTACCCCTTGTCGAGTGGTGCTGACTGAGGAGATGAGCGGTTTGACGTTTTACAATATTGTTTTACTTCGATATAGTTGCCCAACAAAATTTGTTGATTTAGAATTCATTCATTGAAAAGAGCAAGAGATCTTTTATTTTGTTGTTTGAAATAAATCTTTCTGTTTCTAAGAAGAGAACAGTTATACCCTCAAACAGACATCCACAAACAACCATTTGGGAGAAAATAGAACAAATGTTTCAAATTATGTTTCTTTTTTACTATAAAAAATCTTCAGTCCACTACTATTGTATAAAATATTGAACATCATATTGATGGTAGTAAATAATGATTTCATTATTTACTAGTGATCAATGGATATGGTAATTCTTGACGAAACACATGCATTATGAATACACCTATGTGGAATGATTGATCCACGTGGCATTAGAAACACACACTTTCTTTCACGCTCACGATATGCAGCAATTCAAATGGGAAAAATCAAAATACTTATACAATTTTGGTTCCTCCACCAAACTATAGTATACAAGGATACAGTCAAAATTTCATCTAGTGCAAAACGACAAAATCATTTATCTGCGACTATTGTGTAATGTACCCATTATACGTCTGTTTGCTCAACCTTAATAAAACCCATTATTCACTAGTGAATAATGAGTCATTATTCATTGCTGTCAAATACTTCCTTGGTTTAGCTTTAATATTACATTGTTTTGCTACAAACTATCGGTTCCTGAAATTTTAACGTGTAAACCAACAAATATTTTCGATTCAGTTCTGTACCTACATATAAAAAAAAAGGACATTTTTTTCGTAATAGCTTATGAATCCAAAACAAATTGACTCAAACCTGTTGATAGGATGAAATATTTGTAAGAATAAAATAATAGTGTTTCTAAAAATGTAATGTAACGAAATTTTCGGGAGTAATTACACAAGTGCTTCAAAATTACCCATAATTTTCCATGAAAGCATGTTGTCTAAAAATTGCATGAGTTTATTTTCATATTTTGTCGAAAGAGCCCGACTCCGAAGGAGAAAATAATCAAAATATGAAAATAACCGAATGCAGTTTTTTTACTGTAACGAAATTTTCGGGAGTAATTACACAAGTGCTTCAAAATTACCGATAATTTTCCATGAAAGCATGTTGTCTGAAAACTTCATGAGTTTATTTTCATATTTCGTCGAAAGAGCCCGACTCCGAAGGAGGAGGGCTCTTTTAGCAAAATATGAAATTAACCGAATGCAGTTTTTTTACTGACAACATGCTTGAATGGAAAATTATCAGGTTTATTTTGATGCATGAGTGTAATTCGGTAGAATATTTCCGGAGTTGAAACAACAACGTTTAAAATTCAGTATTCATGCCTGTCAAGATGACAAATGTACATTTTAACAATCGTTACTATAGATAAACGGACCGAGCGGGTATTTTTCGATACCTACCGGGTATTTACCAGCCCGAAAATGTACCGCCGGGAATTTATCGCTGTAATTGATCGAAAATGTCCCGCTTCATATGGGATTTTTAACATACGATGGAAATATTCCAACAAAACACTTCTCTCGGTGATTCAGGCCACAAGCCGCTGGCGAGGGGCCATAAACTTCACCTCGTGAATAATAGCCATCATTATACGCTCGTTGAATAATATACTATTATTTTATGGACGTACCTTGTACCAAGAGCACCGTCCACGTAGTGAACGGTCTCGTCCAGTTTATTCACTGCACCCATTTCCTTAGAAAGCTCAGCGTATTGGTTCAGTAATATTTCTTCGATAGCATCAATACAAATCTCCACATCTTTCGGGTACTCACCTTGGCGATTGTGTATTGTTTTGAGGAAGGCTGAGGCCCATTGTAGTTGTGCTATACCTATATTGAAAAAGAAAATGTTTGGATAATTGAAAAAGATTTTTGGTTGTATATTTTGAATAGGCATATTTCCAAGGAGTGAAAAATTGAATGTTATTCATGGTGTCAATGTTTGATTACTTCATTTCATCTTACCGAGAGGACAATCGTATTCTTTCTCAGCAAAAATCAACCAGATAACAGCAATAGCATGATCCAACAGCAGATAAAATGGTGGACTTCTAGCTTTGAGGTTGCTTATTTTTGTGGGCGTTGGCGCTAAGGGAACTCTGAAAATACATCAACAATCATTCAAATACCAACCACAGTGGGTCTGGGATATCAGTCAGTAAACCCTTGTAGCCCTTAAATAAGCACTATCGGCACTATCCCGTAGGGACATCAGGCCTGTGTGACTAATATCAAGGCGCAGGTCAGAACGGGGCTAACTGTAACCTTTTTTGAATATATATATATATATATATATATATATATATATATATACATATATATATATATATATATATATATATATATATATATATATATATATATATATATATATATATATATATATTTGTATATATATATATATTTTTTTAATCCACCAACATATCTCATAACACTCCCGTTATCATTTCATAATCCCCATCTGAGGTTTGTATTTAAATGCTTTGAAATCACCAGAAAGACTGCAGTGTAATCATAATCTATTCCATCTTGAACATATTTTATAATTTATATGGGCTGAGGAAACTTTTAGATAAAAAACCTTGATGAAATGAGAATTTATCTATTTATTCACTCAGTAAGCACTAGCCACAATAAATGGAGCATTAACTCAAAATATCTATATGTAAATTGGTCCCAATCAAATTTTGGCGGTAAATTGATAATACATGGAGATACAGTTACAGATAGTTGTTTATAATACCAAAAACGATACAAAATATGAAATCATTTCTTATTCCATCCAAAAGTTAAGAAAAGGAGGAATTTTTGCAAAGGCATTACGAAATATGTGACATTTTTTCCGGCGAAATTCTTATTATCATTATTATTATCGATTACGCCCAACAAGATGCTCAGGAATTTTTAAGATACCTGTTGAATGGTCTACATGAAGATGTTAACCAAATAACAGAAAAACCCAAACCAATCGTAACCGAAATCTTTGAAGAATTAGGTGACAGCGAAAAAGCGCAAGAGTCATGGTTGAGGTACACAAATTTTGATGAATCCAAGATGGTTGAAAACTTTGTCGGTCAACTGAAGTCGACCATCAAATGCACGTATTGTGGTCATTGTTCCGTGGTCTTCGAACCATTTTGGGACATTTCTCTACCTATCCCAGAAGGAACTGACTTTCTCCAATTATATCATTGTTTGGATTCATTCACAAATGAAGAAATGTTAGATGGGGATGAGCTACCAACGTGCTCCAAATGTAAAGAAAGACGAAAATGCTCGAAATATTTATCAATACATAAATTTCCCCGGATACTGGTAATCCATCTTAAGCGATTTTCCACAAAAGAAAAAAACAGAGAGAAATTATTTGTCACCGTGGATTTTCCTGTAGAAGGTCTGGAGATGAATAATTATGCGTCAGCCAATGTAGCTCCTTGTAGCTATAATCTCTACGCACTTTTAAACCACAACGGGTCTGCAGATAGTGGCCACTACACAGCTTACTGCCGACACCCTTATCCTGGAAGATGGCACAAGTACAACGATGCCCACGTGTCACCAATTTCCCGAAATTCTCTCATAAGTAGCGAGGCGTATGTTCTTTTCTATGAACAGGGTCAAACGAAATTATCCATTTGACACTGTTTTATATTTTATTCCTTTTTTATTATTTATTTATTTATTTATTTATATTTATTGATTCATTCTTGTTGCAATTTATACAACTGTATATTGTATACGAACTACAAGGACTCAAAAATTAGTATTAAGAATATTACCTGTTGAAAATTCACTAATTTCACTAATAGTGTTTACAAGAAGTTCGAATCCATTTTATCAGCTACAAACCAAAACAAAATATTTAATTGTCCTATGAACTCTGATGTTTGCTGTTATGAATTATTTCTGACAAAATTTTCTAACGAAACATCAAAATCATTTATTTTGAATATTTTTCTCCAAACATGAAAAATGTATGATGTTTGTGACTGATAACTGAATTTATCAAAATTGATGTTCACTTTTACGATAATAGCACATGAAAATGCTGAAATGAAAAAGCCAATGTCACTTCACCAACGTTGTAGGTTGGTAGGTTAACATCAGCAAGAAAACAACTCGCCTGACAAATACCACGAGTGACACTGAATTACAACTTATTGCCTCAAATTCAAATCGTTATCATCAGAGTTTACAAGTTTGATTTGAGATTATCATAATTTCAGGATTTGCATTTTATACGTTTGAAGAAAAAATACCATGTGCTATTCCAAGATACAAAAACTATTTTTTTGCCGTTGTGAATGAGAAATTCATGCTTTTGCTGATGATATAGTAGTATATTATAATGCCCCAAATTGGAAAAGAATAAAACAAATTGTCCAAAATGATATACACAATATAAAAATATTGGTTTGATAAAAAATTTACTGACTGTTGATATGATATTTTATCTTCTCTTTACTAGTTATCAAAATTCTCTTCCAAATTTGGGCCCAATTGAAATCGATAGTGAGTGAAATGGGACCATCATATTTCATACGTCATAAAAATCAAATGAACTATGGCATTCTAGGATGGGGTGGTGTAAAACAAAATTTTCTTCACAATCTGGAATAGATTCAAAGAATTCATTTGAAAATTATCTATCAGCAAAATTATCTATGCCCTCCTGATCTTTTATACAGTACGAGTAAAAAATTGACATAGTACAATTGTTCATATATAGAATTTTAATTCATATTTTCAAAAAAAAAATCAACAATCATTTACATGACACAAGAAATTGGATGTCATTTCTAAAACTCAAGCGGAAATTGATGAAAATAAAAAATGTTGTCTCTTTTCTCTGGATTTGTGCAAGGCCTTCGATGCCGTTGACCACAGCATACTGATGAAAAAATTATTCAATATAGGAATCAAAGGTAATCTCTTCGAATGGTTCAAAAATTATTTATGCGATAGAATACAGTATATTTATATAGATGATCAAAAAAGTCCCTTTCAAGGATCAATTCTCGGTCCACTTTTATTCCTCATTTATATAAACTCACTACCAAATTTGATGTTGAATGGAATAGTCAAATTATTTGCTGATGACACCATCATCGAATATTTTTCGGACAGTTATGAAAAAATCAAAATTGATATGCAATCTGATTTGGATAGAATTCTCATTTGGTTACATCAACATAAATTAACGCTGAATTTCAATAAGTCCTCATATATAAACATAGCTAAGAGGGTAGTCAACGCCCCATCCGATCCAATAATTCTCAATAACAATTCTATCAAATATACAGAAACAACTAGATTCTTAGTTTTATATATTGACGAAAAATTATCGTGGAATAAGCACATTGAAACCTCTCAAAACTTTACAAAAAACAATAAAGTGTATTTACAAATTATCTTATTCAGAATCGACATCAGATTTATACAACCGAAACAAACTATTGGACATAAATTCTCTTCATAAACTCAAAATCAGCTGTTTTATCCATTCTGTCAGAAATAATACTAAAAAATCTAATCTTATTTTCAACGAAATTTGTGATATTCACAATCACTCTACAAGACAGAAAAAATTGTTGGCAACGAATAAAATTCAATCAGATATTGGCAAAAAATCAATATATCATAGTGGTGTCACGATGTATAATTCAATTCCAAATGAAATAAAAGAATATCGATCGACAATAAAATTCAAGCAGAGTTTGAAAGAGTTTTTATTCAGCTAATAGCTATTTAAAGAAAAATTTCTTACACTTGTTTTTTTTTTTTAATTTTTCTTTATTTATTCTTTTTTCTTCTTCGCTCAATTGACCTTTGTGTAGAACAATTTCATTTTTGACTGTATGATCGTTTATACATGTTTTTTTTTCAAAACTTATCACGATTTTGTGCTTATAGTTATTTTCCAATTATAAACACGTAATGTTTCTTGGGATGATAAATAACTCACTTAGACCGTGAGGTTTTTGATGATTTATTCATTCAAATGTATATAATCACAAAATGTTTCTTAAATTTATTCATTAATAAATTTTATCATTATTATTATCATAACATACTATTTTTTTCTAATCATACTAGTCACGTTTTCCCTTCTGTCACTTTTTCTTTACCTGTTGAAAAAACAATAGCCCTCTTGTGATTTTTTCATATAAAATTGACTTCGTTACCTGTCATAATTTGTCGTTGAAACAATTTTTTTTTATTCTTTAGAAATTGATTCTGGGGTATAGTATTCAATATAAATATATATATATATATATATATATATATATATATTTTTTGAATTTTTGTCTGGCTTTTAGTGTTTTACCTACAATGTTTTTTGTAGTAATAATATAACTGAAATATACTCTGGAAAATTCATCCCTTTATAGAATGTTTTATACCCACGCTTTGAAAGGGCATATGGGCATTTTCACGAACTTTAAATAGTTTGTTGAAATACCGTAAATTCAAATAAGTTGTTCGTGTATTTTATCACCTGAAAATATACGGCATAGGGACGTATTCAGCCGGTTTTCTTTCTAAAACAGGCAGCTTGGTGGAGTAGTTGTGTGTAGTATCATCTTGTCCTTGAATCAACGGCTTTCCTGGCCTCACCTGTACTTTATTGATGCTGTAAAATGAGAGTTGAAATAAGGTATATCCAAAAAGTTATAAAATAGCTTGTAATGGTAAATTACCCCTTTTTGTATTATATTGTTTTACTCTGTAACAATGTTGTAATTCGCCTGTTTAGCTTGGTAGTTGTTATTGTGTGAGTAGGTTGAGGAATCATATTCCACGAATGAAACTATAAATGTCATTACCGTTTGAAAGCTCTAATAAACTGATAGATGTAGTATCATCTGACTTTGATTTATTAGCATGTAGAGATACTAGCAAACCTTCGCGCCCTGCAAAACAGGATATTACAAGCTCTCTTCAAAAATAATATACTGAGGTGATTTCGAAAAGCTTTCAATATTTGACAAACTTGGCATCATCTTTTGACATTATTTCAACGAGAAAATATAACGACAATTGGCATGTCGAACGCTTTCATCAAACATTCTGAAAGTATTCGTATTCATTGAAAGTAAGCTGAATGTGAACACTTGTTGTGACTTCACACTGAGGTCTCGATCTGTCTGATGTTCAGGTGTTGTCACAGGGGGAAGGGTTTGTGACTTGACGCCAGCGCCTTAATCTGCCTATTTCCCAGGTCTCGGGATCGAACTGAGGAACAGCCTTCGATACCTCAGTTAAAAACGTCAAACACAAAATTCCAGACGCAGTTCAACCCGAACTCAACAACTACTAGAAGCAAACTGAAATTGCTCTGTTTTTGCACATGACTATTATTATTAATCATCACAGAGTAAAAAATAATTTTCTCAGCTATGCGGATTAATTTATGATTTTTATCTTCTTCGACCCAAAAACTGTCTTTAGAAACACCTATAATATCTATTTTGTAAAATGTCAGCACGATTTGAAATAGTATTATAAAATGGTTAAGTCACAGGGAACTATAGTTCCTTTCGGATGCTTGTACCTTGGCCTCAGTTGCACAGATTTTTTTTTTAATCGATATACTAAAGCGAATTTTTCGAGCAATAATTCATCAGAGTGATTCAGGTGACCATTGATTAAAAATCATGAATTTTCTCGAAATTGAAGAAAATTTTCCACAACGTATTGATATCAATGTTTTCAAATCTTCCGGTGTAAATGAGACCTTATCACATTTATTTCTGATCGGGATGACATGCATCGTCATGGTTACGCTATCAATGAAGATGGAAATAAATAATAATAATAATAATAATAATAATAATAATAATAATAATAATATGGTTTATTCACGAATTTTTACAAATCTCTTGGGATATTGAGAATTCCTTGATTCCCTCTATCTTTTACAAGAAAAAATGTAATAAGACATTTTAATATATATGTTTATAAACTCATAAAGTGGAAATAAAACCATATTTCATCTATTCACGAAAAACAATTATCGATTTGGGGTAGATAACACGTTTTCCATACAAACACAGCAATTTATAACGAAGGTGTGTCTATAAACAAATGATATAGCAACAACCTAGCTATAGCATAACTATAATTATTAACGGTACCTATGTCAATAATAATTTGAAATATTTTTTTCGTTTCAATAACAAACAAAATTTGATTGAAATTGATCAGAAATAAAATTATTTATGTATCACGGAAATAAATAAGCCTCAATTCCGTGATACATAAATAACTAAATCAGGTAATCGATGATGGACAACTAGATATTATATGAGAAATCAGTTTTTCCAGAAGAATGTCCCTTCAAAGAGGATTTTGACTTGGCTAAATGCTCATTATAAACATAATAGGAGTAATTCGGGGAGCCAAAGATCAGAAAGCGCAAAACACATCTCCATTAATGTGATCATTGAACAATTTTGAGATAGTGGTACTTATTGAGTCAATGTGAACATTGCTTCCTAATCAATCGTCACCTGAATCAATCCGATGAATTGTTTCTTGATCAATGGACCCTGTAAGTTGAATTCAATTCTCTTCTATTTTCGATTGAAAAAAATCAAAATCGGCATTCGAAAGAAATCACCGTTCCCTGCGACTCCACCATTTTTTAAAACTTTCAAATTCTGCTGACATTGTTCAAGATAACAAAGCGGATATCATGGGAATTTCTGATGATAGTTTATGAAGATACAAAAATCAGCATATATCAATGCGCATAGTTTTGGCCTGACATTAACAGAGAAAATATCATATTTTACGCTGGGACGAATAATAATAGTCTCGTGCAGAAACTATTCAGTCGCTTTTTCAAATATTGTTTGGTATCGTTATGGGGTATCTGCGTATATTATAGGCTCATTGCAGACCAGCACTCCAATGTAACCTATTACTACATTTTTTAATGAATATTTTTCTACGATAGGAAATATGCATGATTTTCTGTGATGTCTTAGATTAATCATAATATTAATAGGCTTGAAAATGAGCGAACTATTTTCGAAGTGTAGTTTAAAATATTGCACGAATTGGAGCCGCTCAAACCGCCATTTAGCGCGCTCTCTGGTTGGCGTTGTATGACATGTCCCGGAAAATTCGTTTGAAACTAAACTAACCTAATTTACAGCTTATCGGAATATCGATTCAAATATACATCACTGCTATGGGAATAGCAATACCGTTAATAAGTTATGGAATTAAATACAGCATTTAACGATTACTTCTTTTCGTCGTTATTTAGATTAGGTACTTTTATGAAATAAATGGCATTGACAAAAGTTTAGTGTTTCACTCGTCGAAAATATTTTTAGAAGCTCGTGAACAACACCAGTCTCGGCTGGCTAACTGTCTATCGTTTCAAAAATGTTAGTTCCGTCACTCGTAAAACAATGAACGATTTGAGGTGTGAAATGACCCAGTATGAATCATGTTCAGTATGATGCTGCTGTATGAAACAATAACTACTAGCACTATAATATAATAATAATAATAATATAAGTTCATTCATGAATAGATTATAATAATTACAATTCGAAAATTTTATGAATATACATTTTTATGAATAAACTGAAAAACAAACCTTACGAAGAGAACTTGTAAGGTTAACTGAAGGTAATAACAATTTACAATCAATACATTTGAAGTTACATACCTAGATAATCATCAATTTAAAGAAACCAATTTCATAAACTATTCAAAAATGTGTCAAAATAAATTCGAGAGGTCTTGATAATCCATATTTTACTTTTTTGTTTAAATGATGATAATGATTTAATTTTTTTGATTTCATGTGGTATTTTGTCATAAAGATATGGTATCATAAACTTGTAGTTTCTTTGTGCAATTTTCTTTTTAATTTTCTTTTTAGATGTAATTACAGTTTTATTTCGAGTTTCATATTTATGTTCATTATAATTTATATTTTTTTTATTTTTATGAATGTAAATCATCATTCTATAAATATATAATTGATTTATATCCATTTTTTCACTTTCTTTGAATAATAATTCAGTTGAATATTTCCAGTCCTTATTGTAAATTATTTTCAGAAATCTTTTTTGTATTATTTCCAGTTTATGTTTATATATTTTAGACACCCCGCCCCAGCCTAATATTCCATAACTTATTTGGGATTGTATTAAGGCAAAATATAGAATTTCAAGTTGTGGTATTGTTAAAAATCCTTTCAATTGTCGAAATTTGGGAAGAAGAATTCGAAGTTTTTTTACTATAAAATATATTTGCTGATCCCATTTCAGATGTCTATCTATCATTATGCCAAGGTATTTGATACAGTCACTACCCATGATTTGTACAGTATTAGTAATTTTAATAGTACCACAATTTGGTAGTGAATTTTCGTTAATGAATTGTTATCGAACCATTTTTTAACATTTTTGAAATCTTCTTGTAGTATTTTTTTTAACTCTGTCCAACTTTTAGCAGTGTGAAATATAACAGTGTCATCCGTGAACGCATGAATTTTTCCTTTGGATTTGAGTGAAAAAAAATTGTTTAGATAAATATTGAATAACAAGGGACCTAAAACTGTACCCTGTGGTACACCATATTAAAAAATTTTTGGAACACTGAAAATGTCATCAATATTAACTTGTTGTATTCTTTCGTTTAGGTAATTTGCAAATAAATCTTGGGTTACTGCGCGAAAACCAATATTCTGCAATTTTTCCAAAAGTAATTCATGACTGACTGTATCAAATGCCTTTGCTAGGTCAAGAAAAACACAGATAGTTGGCAATCTATCATCGAGTGAATCATAAATATTACTTGTCAAATAAGTAATAGCATTTGGTGTATAAATATTTTTCCTGAATCCAAATTGGTTGGGAGATAAAATTTTCTGTTGTGTTAGATAGTCATTAATTCTAGATTTTAAATTTTTTCCAAAAATGTTTGCCAGAGTAGATATTAGTGTCACTGTGTTCATTTCAAGATATATCATTTTGAAAATAACCGCAAAAAATATCTGGTCGTAACTTTCCATTTTTGAGTATAAAATTATTGCGTTCGGTAAATTGTACCGTTGAAAAGTTATGACATTGTGATGGTTTCTAAATGTATGATGCTGCTATATGAAATTGATATAGCAGCATCGCCCTCAATATGACCCATGTTGGGTCATTCGTTAGTAACTTCTTTCCCAAATTGCATATCAATCGGTTGAAAAACTCCGAAATAATTCTCAAAGAGAGTAAGTTCACAGGGCCGGAGTCTAAAGAATTGATAGTGGCATCCTGTTCTGATAAAACCTTATGCTTATTCCTGACCTTCGAGGTCAGGAATAAGCATATTCTCAAATACGTGAGGTGAGGAGTTTTTCAAAACTATTTCAAGAATGAGGTGGAGTAAACTCTCAGAGCTGAGCTGAAATTTTGCCATTGTACGATAAGCACACGTACCAAATATGCACACCAAATTACAGTCTATATCGAGAATAACGAAGAGTTAATTTATATAAACCTGATAAACTTTTATACATATGATCATTGTCATTTAAACTTTGTACCTTTCCAAATTGGGTTGAAAACAAACCGAAGCATTCGAATCTTATCTACAAGATTAATAAATAAATAATAGATAAATAAAATAACAAATAAAAGAATAAGTAGTGATCAACACAATCATTCAATCAGATATTCCAAATATTCATCAACGATTATATTCCAAATCTAACACAGGACGACTGTCAATTTATCACACAGGAATCATTTTGTATTATGGATTACCAGATGCAAAATAGAAATATGGAAAGCTCCGTTTCGAAGTCAACTTGAAAAAACATTTATTGAAATATGTAATCGTCAATTTTTCATTCATTTTCTTCCATTATTCTTTCATTTTCATTGAAGAGTCTGATTTCATTTTCTCCCTCTAATGTTCTTCTTAGAGATGATTTTTTTCCCTTTCATGAACTTTGTAAGTGTCTCGGAAAATGAACGTTATTATATTTGAAAAATATTTTGGTAAGTGTGCTTATCCTACAACGGCAATATGTCAGCTCAATTTATCTTTGAAATATACTATAACAATTTTTCTAATTCCACCATTATATAACTTAATCTGATGATTTCATGAATTCCACTCACGTGAATCGTTCGCTTGTCGCTTTCTCTTCTGTCGGGGGTTTATCGACTTGAACTTCCTCTGTTGCTTCCTGAACTTGGTCTGTTTGGGCATCTGAAGACGTAATTCAAATCACATTTTGTGATTTCGACTCAATTTTTGTACGTTTCGATATCTCACCTGCATTTTCATCGGTCATCCTCTAACTAGAATTTTGACAGTTTGACGACTTTTTAGAACTATTCTGTCACTTTCTAGCATAGACATCTTTCCAGTCAATTCACCGAGAATTCATTGAAACATACAAAAATTAAAACATTACAAAGTGCAAACAGAAAAGGAAACAACAAAATTTACGAATAGATTTTTTTTTTCTGATTGGTGCCTATCTATTTGATTCAAGTTTCATGTGGTTGGTATACAAATTGAGCAAGAAAAAATTATTTCGTTGTAACTCAGCACTATTTAAGATCTTTACTTACTTTAGTCTTTCTACCTTTTGGAGGTGGATCAATCGGCTATTTATGATATATATAAACGTACCCATCGAAAGAGAGTGTTTGTTAATTTGTTGATGTTTTATATTACTTCTTTCCACCAAAAAAATTTCTAATGAACATTTTTTAAGACTATATCCTGACTACCTTGATGCTTGCCACTGAACAGTCCAGCATTGCCATTGAATAATGAAAAGCAGAATTATATTACATAATATTCATGAGCAATTCTAATGAAGCACACCATAATGCAATAACTACCTAGTTTCAGTCAATTGAATTTATATATATATATATATATATATATATATATATATATATATATATATATATATATATATATATATACTCCGAAGTCTTCTTCAGAGGATCAAAACCACAGAACACGGAATGAAACCTGAAAACTCAACTCATCATATATATATATATATATATATATATATATATATATATATATATATATATATATATATATATATATATATATATATACAATCAAGAAAGAATGACTAAGGTTTTGGCTTCGTTGTCTATATGGATATTGAAAAAAACTTATTATTGCTCAAAGTTACCAGCAAGGTGAAATTTTGAAGAAATATATATTTTATCATTAAATCCAAAAATGTAAGCGATGAGAGTAAAGTCCCGAAAGAAAATATATGGGATAATATGCAAGAATGCTTTCCCTTTTTTATATATGCGTTTATATTCCAAAAATATTTGGAATATTCATGGTATATTCTCAGAAAATACCCTTCTGAATATTGCTCGAATATTCTTTGTGCATATTCCGAACTATTCATATATTCTGAATATTATTTGAATATTCCATAAATGATATTCTTGGGATATTTTCATTTTAATATGCCACGAATATTCTGAGAATATTCAGGATAATCATAATAATCTCTAATCTTAAAATAACCCAAAAGTTCGCTAGGAGCATTCTCAAGGATTATTCTAAAAAGAATGTATGTATTTTTTGCATATTCATAGAGTAATACTATATCCATGAAAAATATCTCGTGTATATTCATGGAATATATATTGCTATCTGGGTATGGCCTTATAACTCGTGACATTTACAAGGTGTGGTGGCGTAGCCGAATATAAGTTGATTTAGTGATCAAACGGTCCCTGTTCTGATTCCGGAACAAGTCAAGAGTTCTTTATTTTTTTCTCAGTTTGACATGAGAGTGCGAATAATTATCCACGTAATATTAGTGCATGTCAACGAGATTCACAACTTTCTGGTTCAAAAAGTAGCACGGAATATGACATTTCCTGTGTTGATCATAAAAAAGGCACTTTACGGACTGTACTAATGGTTTTGGAAAATCCAAGTACAGATCGTCAATGATATGATATGCAGTTATTCAAATTATTCAGTATCTATTTGCATTAAATTTTAGATTCAGCTTTTATCTACCATCTACTTCAAAGTTGAGGTTGTGCCTGGGGTTGATTTTTATTCATCAGAGGTGAAAACTACCCCTATTCAAAAAAATTACAAAATATTAGTTTTGAGCATGCAATCATCTGTAAATACGTTGAATTAAACTTGATAGACAATTTCTGACCAATTAAACAGTTTCGATCCCTAAAAACCACCCTTACGATAGTTTTCATTAAAAATTATATCGGAATTTTTATTAAGTAACCGGGAAACCCAACTGTATGAAAATTCAGATTGAGACTTAAAGTTACCTCTGTACTCGGGGTTGCTTTTGATTTTTTGAGGGTGAAAACTGCACCATTAATTAAAAAAAGGTTAAGTCTAGATTTGGATGTGTGATCGATTGAAATCATCTTCAGTTGTATTTGAAATATTTTTCAACTAGTTTTTATTGACTCCATTCAAAATACAAGTACCGATTGGCTGATAAAACATTTAGACTTTTCAATTGTCTCATCAACTTTTCTCGGCACTCCATTTATTTATTTATATATATATATATATATATATATATATATATATATATATATATATATATATATATATATATATATATATATATATATATATATATATATAGAGGTTTTTTTTTATTGGGCTTTGCACTCAAATGAAAATAGCAACCTTAGACACGTGTTTCTGGGTCATTGCCCTTCTTCAGCACGGTGTAGCCAAGTGCAAGGATGGACAACACTTGGAGAAACATCACAAATGAACGGTGTCATCAACAGAAGCCAGCCGCACATTTGTGGTTTCGGTCAGAAGACCTTGTTATCACAAGGCATCAACTGACGTCACCACGGAAGCAGCTATAGCCACCTGCGTGACATCCATGCCCAGGAAATACATTATAAAATTTATAGGGGTTTCGAGTGGATAGATGATACAGAGGTTTTTTTTTATTGGGCTTTGCTATTTTCATTTGAGTGCAAATGTGTGTGAGTGAGTTACTCACAATTCTTTTTCAAAGAAAAAATAGGATTCAACATTATTTCCTTTATACCTCGGTCAGTTTTGATGCTAGAAACTTTTATAAATAACAAAAATAAAGGATTTCTGAAAGACTTCAAAAAAGGTCCAATGAGATTTTGCCGAAAAATACATTGGTTGTTGGTTATTGTACGTAGAAACTTTCCATTTTGGCGTTTGAAAATACCAATCAACTTTCAACAAGCAATTATTCAGTTTGTAGTGGGTTTGCATACATCACAAATAAACGATCGCCTTTGTTTTTTCGAAAGCTATAATTTCGCTCTCTGCAGGTTTTTCGATTAGATGCATATTTTTCCAGTTATTCGCGAAAAAGTATCTGAAAACGTGTTTTTTTTATCTGAAAACCGACAATTTCACTCGCCAATAAGTCGAGAAGTATTGCTTTTCAGAAAAAACTTCATTGAACAAAAAGTGCTTAGAATAAGTCAATCTATTGATTTCCGCACTTATAGCCAATAAAAATTTTTTCACCCCCAAGAAGGGGTGGCATCTACCCCCAGCTTGAAAGCAACCCTCGGCACAGGGTAGATTTTGAAAAAGAGGGTATGTAGATCCTGAATCCAAATTTTCATACGAATCGGTGCTGTATGGGATAAATACACGGGAAAATGGTCATACACTGGACTAGTACTTATCTTTCTTCAAAGAAATATTAATAACCTACGGACGTGAAATTGCAGTGCTGCCATTTTATTTTGTAGATAATGATTTGAGTCGTCAAGAATGTACCTGAAAGTGTTCGTATCTTCTCTATAAATAGCCAACTCTATTCACTTCTGAATGGTAATGGTTCGGACTTCCATTGTCTATATTTTCAACTCTATTGAAACCTGTTGATAGGAACGGAAAGATTAAAATACAAATCAAGTGAGAAAAAAATCAAATCAAAATCAAATTTTGGTAAATGATGAAATTAGGGATTGATTGATCAAAGAAAATACTGTTGTTACAAAAATAATGTTACAAAACTAATCACCCGAAGACGATTGCGGATACCAGCAATCGAAACGTCGTGAGTGAACTCAACTTGAAACTTAGTTCCAACATTTTTTCATAATATTCCATTCAATTTCTTTATTTACATTTTTTGGCTAGTATATCATATTCGATACCTCAATTTTCTTGTCACAATATTATTTCATTCATTTCGTTATTTAAATAATTTTTTGACTTATATTTCATATTCGAAATCTCGATTTTTTGTAACAACAGTAGTTTCTTTGATCAATCAATCCCTAATTTCATCATTTACCAAAAATTTGATTTTGATTTGATTTTTTTCTCACTTGATTTGTATTTTAATCTTTCCGTTCCTACCAACAGGTTTCAATAGAGTTAAAAATATAGACAATGGAAGTCCGAACCATTACCATTCAGCAAGGAACATTGTCAACCACTTTCAAGCAAATCTATTCACTTCTGTTTGTTCCTAATGACCAATACATCTAAAAATAGCAACTGCTGTTCTTTTTCTACCTTTTACTTGAATTTTTTACTTCTACTCCTGCTGTTTAATGCTGGAAGAACATTCTCATTGAGGGTTATCCATGTATCCAGCACAGCGAATATGCCATCAAAATATCTGAACCAGACCCTAGGAAAGTAACAGAGTTCTTCCCTAGAATCCGTCCCAAACATACCCTTTAACAGGTTCGCTGTAAATGGAGACAATAATGGGTTACACATGGCTGTTCCCTCGTGCTGTGCATAATAGGAGCCATTGTATTGCAAACGATTTCATTGAACTGAGATTCTCAGAAAACGCTCAGATTGGTGATTTGAAACGGTAAAGATATTCATCCATAATAAAAGTTTATTTTCAAATATGAAAGCATAAATAATATTATTTTTATGCTGGTGCTTAACCTTCGGCCTCGGCTGCTGGAGCATTTTCACCTGCTGGAGGAGCATCATCACCTGCTGGAGGAGCATCTTCACCTGCTGGAGGAGCAGCTTCCGTCTTTTCTGTTTCTTTTCCAGGTGGCTTCTGGAAATCTTTCGACTCCAATTCTGATGCGATCTCTTCCGTCTCATTGAACGACTCTATGCTGCTATCGATCATCTTGATGTGGTTTATGATACCTCTGATAAAGAATGCAATTATCGTTGATTTTCATTCACAACAGGAAACTTCCCATCCAATGAGTTCAAATCAAATTGAAAAAAATTCTTGAGACAATGATGGTAAAATAGATTTTCTCAATTATATGAATTTCTTTTTTCGTCACTTTGAGGTTATGATCTAACAATTTCGTTTCTTTGGCGTTTGTGTTTTATTCTGTTAATATTTTCCTATTAGTATATGTGTGTAGTATTCTTTTTACCCCTACCTGTAAATATGGTGATTTATTTAGTGTAAAATAGTATACAGTTCAACAAGAAAGGATTTTCCGAATCCTACCAAAGAAAACTTAGCATTTCATGCGAGTTATACACTATAATTTTTCTATGACTACGGGAGATGAAAGCGAAATAATTTAATAAATAACGTGAACTTCAAATTCAATGTCATTAAACACAATGAAGTCATTGTCTAATCACGTAAGGAAATTAAATTGAAGACATACAATGTACCTCATCGTTCTAAACATGCAGAACAGTCCAAATTCGAATAAAACAAATTTTTTCCTTCATGAGCAGATCATATAGATAGGGACGCCAAGGTAAATATGCACACGAGGAGACTTGTGCATTCAGTTGAATATCTTACCATCGAGGATCGTATGAGAGAGATAGGTTCTGCAAGAAAGGATACCCGGGGTGAAAAAGTTGGTAGTGTTACTTGTCCTCCATCTGGGAGCAGTTTCGAACCATCGAATATTTTAAAAATTTTAAAATACTGTCATTGCCATCTTTGTATATTTTTGAAGTGTGTTGTTTCGTGTATTGTAATTTGGGTTCATTCAGAACAAATAACCAGGTTCATAATAGAGATACCAGAAATAAAAATTATCTCTATAAATCATTTTCTAAAAATAACGTTGGATTCAAGTCTCCTCTTATATTTGGCCAGAGACTTTTTAATAAACTTCCAAATAATCTTAAAATGTGCACGACTATAAATGGCTTCAGGAAATCTTCGAAAGACTTTTTATTGTCACTTTGCTTTTATTCAGTGGACGAGTTTATGAATGCAAATATCTGACTTCTTTTATTGTTTTATTTTATGTTTGTTTGCGTAATATAGGTTTAGTATAGGTGAATGTGACTAATTCTATACAAACATCTGTTTGTCAAAAAGAAAATAAAGTTTTATTATTATTATTAGTCGACACAGAATCACACAATCAATTGGTAATATCGGCCTACAAAATAAGTGCTGCTTTTTTCAGTCGGACAAACTGAACATGTCGATTTTACGAAGTATAGTTTTACCACATTCCTGATTGTTATCATCTACCATTTTCCATCAAGTGTAGAAGGTATTAAACCACGTGGCAGACAAAAAATCCTGTGCGAAGTAATAGAAAAGAAGCGGAGGGAGATTTTCGTGGGACAAGCTCGACAAGATTTCGCGAACACGCGTTGGATAGTCAAAATACTATGTAATTATTTTTTAGGATCAGGTATGTAACTATGCGCTTGTCATTCGGATGTATTCAACGTCGTCAGTAACAGCATGTAGTTATGAATAATTTTGCATTGTGTGACCATTGAGTAGTTCAAAGTAGAATGTATTTTTAAGTAATTCATTACATAATAATCTTGAATTCGGACCGAGAATAAAACACATCAGAAGGTTTTCTTTCAGAATCTTGATGTGTAGATTCACTTCAGAAACCTTTCAATTCATTTGGTCTGTTTTCGATCAGAGTTGGCTGTCGTTGGATCTGAAGAAAAACGCCTCCAATGTACGTGTCGGCGGAAGTGTATAATTATTCCTTCCATACAATATGAAATAGTACATTATATACCGCGGGACTGAAGTAGTACATTTAATCCTGAAGGTAAAGTTTATGGCCCGACCGCAGGGAGGGCCATAATTTACCTGAAGGATTAAATGTACTTCAGTCGCAAGGTATATACGATACTTTTCGTACTTCCGGTATGATTTTATTAATTAT
Organism: Zygogramma bicolorata; assembly: GCA_032362365.1. Classification (NCBI taxonomy): domain Eukaryota; kingdom Metazoa; phylum Arthropoda; class Insecta; order Coleoptera; family Chrysomelidae; genus Zygogramma; species Zygogramma bicolorata. The sequence goes on along the minus strand of JAVJAQ010006102.1, from coordinate 4,767,117 downwards.
TTCAATAATTTCAATCAGTTTTTTCTCTCTTCAACTCATTTAATAAACTGTCTTTAAAATAAGTTACCATAGTAACATTGCGTTGTGACAGTTATAATTTAGAAACATTGTCATTACTAGTGTCATTGTAAAGAAACATTGTTATTGATAATTATTGGTATCATGAGTGAAGAAGGTGTATCTGATATTGATAAAAGAGCAGCCGAAGTAGGTGAAGAATTGTTACCACCGAAATCTAGAAAACTATACGAGCAGCAGTACGATGCTTTTAAAAAGTGGTGTCGCTTAAAAAATGTGAGACAACCTACTGAAAATGCGCTGTTAGTCTACTTCGATGATAAATCAAAAGCGGTTTGTGCCTCAACTCTCTGGGCACATTACTCAATGCTGAAATCGGTTATTAACATTAGAGAAGATATTGATATAAGTAAATTTCCAAAATTATTAGCTTTTTTGAAGAGAAGAAATGAGGGAATTAAGCCAAAGAAGTCAAGAATTCTCACGTCTGAGCAGGTAGATCAGTTCTTACGGGAGGCTCCGGATGATAAATATTTAATGCTTAAGGTAAATTTGGAAATTTGTTTATATTCAGAAATTTTAAGAAATCAATTTTTTTGTAGGTTGCACTTATTTTGGGCGTTGCGGGAGCTTGTCGTGGAAAAGAGTTGGTTGATTTAGAAATCGACGATGTGAGAGATTTGGGCGATTCCTTCCTAATTGCGATTAGAAACACCAAAAATAAAATTGACCGAAATTTTGTGATCAAAAATTCAGAAAACAGTGCCATCAGTTTTGTGGCGATATTTCGGAAATATGTGGCATTGCGAAAGACAGGGACAACTCATTCAAAATTTTTTGTTCAATACATCAACAAAGAATGTACTACGCGAGTAGTAGGAAAAAACATATTTGGTACATTTCCACGGCAAATAGCAGCTTTCTTGAAATTAGAAAATGCGACGTCTTATACGGGACATTGTTTTAGACGCACATCTGCGTCTTTGTTAGCTGATTCGGGAGCAACAATAGACGTGCTGAAGAGACATGGAGGATGGAAATCCTCCAACGTGACCGAGGGATATATTGAATCGTCTATTAAAAATAAACAAAAAATTTCAGATAAAATATTTGGTCAAGTCGCCGATTCGTCCACTATAGTTATGCCACAGTCCTCATTCTCGCTTCCTGTTTCCGCAGGATCTTCGAAACAAACACCAGTTCAATATGAAAAGGACCTATCTGTTACTCGTCAGTTACCTGCTGCATTAACCCAGGAAAGACTGGTCAATATGACGAACTGTCACAATATTAATTTGAATATTAACGTTAATTACCATTCTAATTAATTATATTTTTCAATAAAATATCCCTTAAATTCGTTTGTTTGTGATTTAATCGTTCCGGGAGTTTCGTCAATATTTAATCCCGGAGGGATTAAATGTGACACTTTAGTACCTGTCACAAGGGAGTGAAGTTGTCACTTTAGGCCCGGAAGTACGAAAAGGTTTTCATTCTTCATTTCATTTATATTTTCTTTTGTTAAACACTCTTACGATCACGCTCAGGAGGCAGAGAGTCATATTTTGGCATATGTTGGGCTAATCATCTTGGGTGGTGAATCTGACAGAATTCGCATACATGTTATTACTCCAGTCTATGACGGTAAAAAAAGTGTAAACAGTGCATTTATTCCATGCAGCACCGATTCGTATGGAAATTTGGATATAGGTTCTACTTACCCTCTATGTAAAAATCTACCCTGTGCCGAGGGTTGCTTTTGTGGAGGAGGGCTAAAAACCACTCCTATTCGAGAAAAAAATCAAGATTTTGGATTGGAAGATGTAATGAACTGAAATCATATTTATATCAGTAAAATCAATCAATTGATAATTTTTAATATAATTTATGGTTCAGTAATCAGTGTCAGCCCTTAACACCCCCCCTTATGACAGAATATCATCAGAAAATAATAATTAACATGTTATTTGGCAGTTATTCAACTTATTCAGTACCTATTTGCATTTAATTTGAGATTTAGCTTCTATCTACCATCTACTTCAAAGTTGAGGTTGTGCCTGGGGTTGATTTTTATTCATCAGAGGTGAAAACTACCCCTATTCAAATAAAATTACAAAATACTAGTTTTGAGCGTGCAGTCATCTGTAAATACGTTGAATTAACCTTGATAGACAATTTCTGATCTATTAAACAGTTTCGACCCCTAAAAACCACCCTTATAATAGTTTTCATTAAAAAATTATATCAAAATTGTTATTGAGTAACCGGGAAACCCAACTGTATGAAAATTCAGATTGAGACTCTACTTTAATGTTACCTCTGTACTCGGGGTTGCTTTTGATTTTTTAAGGGTGAAAACTACCGCATTACAAAAAGGTTGAGTCTAGATTTGGATGTGTGATCGATTTAAATCATCTTCAAATGTATTTGAAATATTTTTCAACAACTTTTATATATATATATATATATATATATATATATATATATATATATATGCTCTCTGGAACTTCCGGTTGAACCGCGTCTGGAATTTTTCTTCTTTCGACGTTTCGGCTCCCACTTTGGAGCCATTCTCAAGACTGCTTGACTTGGTGGCGAGGCCTAAGTCTCCTTAACCCCCAGCACTCATCTTGGCAGGGGTCTGAATTACGTATATAATTTTTTCTCTTCAATCTCAATTTTTTCCAAAACTACGTACTTTCTATTGATGAAAAACTCAGAACTCTTTATAAGAACATGAATGAAGTGAATTATGGAGTAACAACAATTTTGTTCAAAGGGGGGGGGAAAGAGGATGAGTTATTCACAATTTTTTTTCAACGAAAAAATAGGATTCAACATTATTTCCTTCATACCTCGGTCAGTTTTCATGCTAGAAACTTTTATAACTAACAAAAATAAAGGATTTTTGAAGGACTTCAAAAAAGTTCCGATGAGTTTTTCCCGGAAAATGCATTGGTTTTGGTTATTGTACGTAGAAACTTTCCATTTTGGCGTTTGAAAATACCAATCAACTTTCAACAAGCAATTATTCAGTTTGTAGTAGGTTTGCATACATCACAAATAAAAGATTGCCTTTGTTTTTTCAAAAGCTTTAATTTTGCTCCCAGCAGGTTTTTCGATTAGATGCATATTTTTCCAGTTATTCGCGAAAAAGGATCTGAAAACGTGTTTTTTTCCTGAAAACCGACAATTTCACTCGTGAATAAATCGAAAAGTATTGCTTCTCAGAAAAAACTTCATTGAACAAAAATTACTTACAGTTAGTCAATCTATTGATTTCCGCACTTATTTCCAGAAAAAAATTTTTCACCCCCAAGAAGGGGTGGCATGCACCCCCAGGGAGAAGGCAACCTTCGGCACAGGGTAGATTTCGAAAAAGTGGGGATGAAGATCCTGATTCCAAATTTTCATGCGAATCGGTGCTGTATAGGATAAATACACGGGAAAATGGTCATAGACTGGACTATATGTCAGTTTCTTCTTCTTGAGCACCACTTGGGATCCAACCTAAGTATTATTTTTTGGTAAATTTGGACCTTAGACACTATACGGATTGTACATTCTACTATTATGCTATATTACCAAGAACCACCCTGCTGAAAATGTAAATAAACACAACAGCGTTTTTTTCCTTCTTCTGACATTTTGTGTTTGGTCGGTTGTCACTTTAATAATCTTTTGACTTTTCTTTCGCGTTGGAGATGTTAAATTCAATAGCTTTTCGAGTTTAAGAACGACTCTACCTCGGGAATATGTTATGATTGTAAGAAATACTTTCGGAATGACTCTTGATGCAGGAAAATTCATAAATAATCACGAAAATGCCAATCTCCAGGAAATTCCCAGCCGGTGGTACTGGTAAGGTATTCAGTTTTTCAATAGAAATGAATACATTTTACTGAAGCTCCTACTATCTGATTTCATCATTTTCTCATTTAAATTGAAGTCATTCCTACAAGGAGACGTTTGTTCAAGTATTTTTTAATATAAAGAATTTTTGTATTATAATAATCGATAAAACGATCATTTTCAATGAAATGTTCAGTTAATGCACACGAATTTTGTCTTCTTTTTCTACAATTACATTTGTGGAGATTTATCCGTGTTTTAAATCATTCTCGTTTGACCAATATATTTTTTCTTACAATCATTACAAGGAATTCCGTAGACTACATGAGATTTTTCAAAAAGTGGATCTCACCTTTCAATTTTGAATGTAATTCGATCGAAGGTTTTATTTTCCCTCATGAAATTTTTATAGTATTTTCTTATTTGAATACATTTATGATTTTGCTTGATAATTCTGCTATAAAAGGAATAGATAATTTATTATGTAGAATTTTCATTGTGATTGTTTTCTGTATAATCGATGATATTTCAAGATGTATTGTATAAGAGTTTTTCCAAATATTGTGGAGAGTAAGAACAGGTTAATAGCATATCGTATATCATTTTCAAATCAATGAGTGAGGGATGTAAAATCTCTTCAATTCTGTTTTTCAAAATGAGCACTATTTTGTTAATTTTCATTTTTCGTTTTAATTGGTCAATTCTAAGATGATTATGTTGTTTCAGTCCTTATTGAAAGAGTATTCAACAATGGTACTCTATTGTTTCTTTCTCGTACAGTGAATTGCATTGATGAATCATGCCTTCTCTCTTTCTCTCTGACTTTATCTCTTCCTTTTTCTCTCTCTCTCTCAATAGAAGTATCAGTATGTGTATAATTAATGAATTAATGAAATGATAGCGGCATTCAGACATATTAGAATAAAAAAAAAACTTCCTCAAGCGAGATTCGAACCCACGTCTTCTGTTCTTTAGGCGGATGCTTCAACCACTGAGCTATCGAGGACACTGAGTATCCTTCCCATCTAACTCCTCCGTCAGTCGATAACCGCCGATTGTTCTCGATTGAATAATAACAACTAACACTAGAATTTGAGAGAAATAACTTCCGAAATATTCGATAGAGAATTCAGTGTTCATTGATTTTTTTGTAATTATACAGGCACTAATACTTCGTTTCTATTTCCGGTTTGAAATTAACTGGTTGGTATCTATACCTCATACTCGCTGAAGTCGACAATATATCGAAGATGCATTGGTTGAAGGGTAGAATTTGGTACTGAAACCATTTGCTAATGAATGACTATCCTTCCCATCTAACTCCTCTGTCAGTCAAAAACCGCCGAAGGTTCTTGATTGAATAATAACAACTATCACTAGAGTTTGAGAGGAATGACTTCCGAAATGTGCGATTGAGAACTCAGTGTCCTTGATAGCTCAGTGGTTAGAGAATCCGCCTAGAGAATGGAAGATGTGGGTTCGAATCCCACTTGAGGAAATTTATTTTTCTTAAATTCTGATTTTTCTGAATGCCGCTATCATTCATATATAATTATGATTGATAGTCTCTGAAAAACGAAGATTTGAAAATTGAACCCTAAATTGCGGTATATCGAGGAAGTCCTTACGTGATGTTGGGCGGGTTGTTGCCGTACTCGTCCTTGACGCACTCCAGGTAGCTGAGCGTCCATCGCAGGTGGTCCGTCGATATGTCCTTGTGGCCGGCCGAAAGCAGCATGATGGTGGTGATGGCGATGGCCAGCATGTCGATGGTGTCCTGCAGCGGGTTGGGCGGCAGCGGCTCTTCCCCCTCCTCCTCTTCGTCGGTATCGAAGAGGATCCAGGGGACGGTGTTGAGAGCGTGCTGGATGCGGTGCTCGCGGGATGTGACGCCAGGCGTCGAGGTGAAGCTGAAAAAAAGATCGAATCACTAACTTTCGTATGATAAATGAAGGCGTGCCCCAAGGAAGTATTCTGGGTCCCCTCCTCTTTCCGGTTTACGCTGCCGATTTTCATTCATTTCGGAAATTCTCTAACATACATTAATATGCCGACACGCTAATTCACTTTATCACAGACATTGAGTCCAAAACTGAACTTCCATTTCTGGAAAGAGTCGGAGTGAAATAATAACAATCGTTGATGAGTGCAAAAGTCTGGGATTGTACGTGGATAGCAAATTGCGATTCGTTAATCATATTAAAAACTTATTCCAAAAAGTTTGATTCAAGGTTAAATTTTTTCACATGCATAAAGACATCTTAGATGAAAACTCGAAGCTATTTTCATTGATTCTTTCACACATGGCATACTTTGATATCGGGTATTGCCCAGCTTTGTTGAATAAAGACAAGAATAATAATAATAGAACAATAAATTCAAAACGACTGTGTACGATTTTTTTTATATGCAGGGAAAGGGAAGCCCTGTAATGTTCACCGCATGAATCAAGGGATAGGATATACGAATTAACATTCACTTTGAATTTCTGAAGTTTGTAAGCCTCAGGAAAAACCTCTTTTGGCAAGGAGTTCCAAAGCTCAGCTGTTCTATCGAAAAAAGATTTACCGTTTATTTTATTAACGTGAATGTTTCTTTCAATTTTTCTTTCTCGAGCTGGTATGGGGACTCTGGGAGAGAAACTGGTATGAAGAGTACTGTCGTCCGCAAAACTATGTATTGAACCAGAGTTTTCTCAAGCAAGTCATTGATATGAAACAGAAACAAAGTGGGAGCCAGAACTGGCTTAATTTGCAAGAAATATATTTATTCTGCATATGGCCTGCTTTGTATACAGACTGAATAAGGATGATGTCCCCGAATACGAGAGAATTAAGAAACGAGGTCAAGTTCAGCAATGCCCCATTTACAGTGTTCCTAGACACACCTTAACGTTATTTGAGGGATGTTTCACACACAACTCTGTGAAGTTTCTCAACTCCATACCTCCCGATATTAGTTTCAAATATATTTACTTTCCGCATACGAGTCGAAAGTTTTATTTCAGATAGCAAATAGTTCTCTGTATTTTCTTCAAATTATAGACTAGTTATTTCCTAATTGTTGAATTCAGTGTGCTTAATTTGTATGTATAACTTGTTGGCATCTGTTGGTTACATGGAAGAGCAGCGTGAGCTGAATGTTGCCAACCATCTCATACACTTTCTGTAAAATGTATCATTTTATAATCATTAAAGACATTTATTATTATTAATATTAAAAGCGAATACGTGGGGTTTGGCTATCAGCTACTAAGCCAGTCGCCAACCATTAAAAAGAGGGTAGCCTCGAAAAAATCCATTATAATATTTTTTTACATATACAGATTCACACGATAGGGAAGCCCTGTAATGTTCAAAGAACACCGAGTGAATCAAGGGAGAGGAGATACTAATTAACATTAACTTTGAATTTTTGAAGTTTGTAAGCCTCAAGGAAAACTTTCCTCGGTGAGGAATTCCAAAGTTCAGCTGTTCTATTGAAAAAAGATCCCTGAGCAAGAGAGGCTCAACAGGTTTCTAAGCTCACAACAAAGGGGTGGGATCATCGTGTTGATACTGCCAAGAGTGGAACGATTCTCGACAATTCAGGAGAGCACCGACCGTGAAAATATCTATTGAAGAGAAACAAGTCTCCGACCTTTCTACGATATTCCAACGAGGTGAGCTAGTCTGTGAGCAAAGAATCACTAACAAAACGGATTGCCTCTCTCTAAATAGATCCAAGAAGCTTCAATGAATGGTTTGGTACCGAGCTCCATACATGAGAACTATATTCCAAGACAGGCCGTATTGTAGATACATAGAAGCTGACGAAAAGTGAAGTATTCCTCCGCAAGAAATAGAAATCCAAGCATCTGGGATGCACCCTGAACCATCGATCTCAGATGGTTTTCCCATGATCGTAATTCCTAGCATCGAGATACTTGACTTTGCGGGAATAGTTACTGTTAACATCTGGATGTTAGATGAAAATGAATCGGCTTTCTTTGAGAAGAAACATGCCTGGGTTTTTTCAGCGTCAAATTCCACCAAGTTGATGTTGCCTAATTTTATTATTTCAACCAAGTCAACGTTAATACTAAGGACGCTAATGCCTCCCTGAATTTTCGTTTCTCGTGCAGATATGGGGAAGAAAAACTAGTATGGAGAGATGTTTTCTACAACAAATCTATAATATGAAGCAGAAAAAAGTGGGCATCAGAACTGAACCCTGTAGTACTCTTGCATTCATTGAGACAATATCAACTGATACTCCATCAACAACCACTAACAGAGACTTATCAAATAAGAAACTCTTCAACGAAGCAGACAATTGAGGAGGCAACCCATAAGACCGCAGTTTAAAAAGGATAGCTCGATGACAAACTCGATCAAACGCTTTTGAAATTTCGAGTGCAAGCTAACGTTTCTCCGAATTCTTCAATGGAATGCTGACAAATATGTGAATCATACGCCATTGGTTGATCTTTGATGGCGAAATCCGTATTGTCGATCATAAGAATCTTAAGAATTCGGCTTTGTGGACAATATTTCATATAGCAACGTATCTATATTGAATTCGATATAATGCTTTTATATTCCCCCTCTTCATCATAAATATACAAGAATGTAAACTAGCTACCATCCAGTCAGATGTATAAGAGTATACCACCAGATTTGTTGGCTTGATCGAAAGACCGAGATGCAGATTGACCAAATTCCAGGAAAATTCTCTCATTATCGAACTTTACCACTGTTCGTCAGCTAACCACACTCAATTCAAATTTGTCATCAAGAACTTTATTCACCACTGAGGTTTCAAAACGTGGCACTTTCCTTTCGTTCCGAAGTTTTTTCCCTCGAAGTTTGGAAAGGATTATATTTTACTCCTTTTTTGTATCAATAAACGATCGGTAAGTACTCGCTCTCACCAGTACTTTAAATTTACATCTTAATTTGAATCACCTGGCATTTGAATTTAAGTTACGTTTCAGTTAGAAAATCTGGTGAAAACGCCGGGCACATTACACTGAATTTTTTAAGAAAATTTTTTGGTTGAAGAATCGTCTTATCAAATTTCTAGTCATGAGTGTAGAAATAACCAATGAAACTAACATTACACTGAAAATTTTTTGCTCAAGTAAACATCCAATGAAATCAGTTAATTTGAAATCTGATCGAACACAACCAATTAGAACAAAATTATACTGAATATTTCCCTCATATATAAAACGTCCCATAAGAGCAATGCAATTATCGAAAACTCACAGCGGTAATTGCATTGTATCAAGTCACCATAACAACACATATGAAACCGTATCGCTAGACGTCAGTAAACAACACAAATAAATGTCAGATAGACTTCAAAAATAGAAAAACATTTTGCTTTTGGTGAGTGCTCCATACAACCTATAGAGGAAAGTATAAATGAACAAAAAATAACATTTCCTTAAGAATTTCTTCATTCGTGAAATATTCCAATGAATTACATTCGTGCATAAAAATGACAAGATAATTTTGCATTCAAGCGTGATATCTTATACGAATTGCATTCGGTTATTTTGTAAAAGAGCCCTCGTCCTCCGGACTCGGGCACTTTCGCCAAAATATGAAAATAAACTCTTGCAAGTTTTGGATATCACGCTTTCTTACAAAATTATCGGTAATTTTTATGCACTCGTGCAATTATAACCGAAAAGATCACAAGGGGCACTTCCACTTTATTATGTTATTGCCATGGATACATACAAATTTATTCATTTCGATTTTGACCTTTCAAATGTTTGACATTTCAAAATGTCACCATTTGGTTGTAATACTATCTGGAATATCAATGAAATTATAGAATCAAATATACCAAAAATTACAGTTTACACTCGAGAATTTGTATGGAAAGCAGTTATGAACTTTTGCAATGATAGAAAGTATCATTCAGATGGAAATTGGGAGGCGGAACAATTGGCGTCAATTTCAAAGGATTGCGCTTTGAACATGAGAACAACAGATGGTGGAGAGTTTACGGTCAAAACCATGTGGTTAGCAGGATGAATTGGCTTTTCTCTTAATTTTCATTAAAAATTATCAAAAAAATTTTTATCTGAACAATCCTCGAACATCAAAAATTTCTAAAATGTCACTGTCCGGTCAGAAAAAAAATTTCTCCTTGGAACATCGATGAAAAGCTCATAATTGTATCAAAACTTCCTCTCACTTTGGCGTCGGGTCGTTCTCAAATAACGTGCTTTCGAAAACTGTTGTTATTTCGCTAAATATCAACGCCCATGGGATATTACAGATTGATGTAAATGAGAATATTTGATCTGAAAAAAAAGTTGAATAAAAATGAGTACATTTTATGGGTTTACTATTCAACAAAAAAAGTGCAATTTCTGAACCTTCGAAGGGAAATAATTTCCGAAAGATTTCCGGAGTTCTCTTCGAATCTACTTCAGATTCTACCACCAAAAAGTGTATCAGATGGCTCTATGGTGGAGATAAGATCTGATCTGAATCAAGCGAACAATTATTTCCATATCATTTAGTGCATGTCGCGTCATCTATGCAGGGTAGTAGCTGTTTCAGACAGACTATTTTTTTGTGAAAGAACCAAACGTTCATGAATGATATACACTAACCATCAACAGAGTTTTTGCAAAATTATTATATTTTATAGTTTTGTATTTTTCTTTATCCGGTGAAGGAGCCAAAATAATTTCTCAAACTTCATTACCTCCACAAAAATACTCGAGTTCCTGTAATGAACGCCGTTACAAAAAATGTTAGGGGGGACACATTACAAAAAAATGTTAGTGAGGGGTACATTTTTTCAAATCAAATTTGAACAATACTTACGAGTGTGGTTTAGAAAAAATTGCAAAATCAAGTCGATATCGTGTCTCACGCGGTGTATGGACTAAAATATCTGAAATCCAGGGGAGGAGGGGGGGTGCCTGCCCCCCTGCCCTCGATAAACGGTGCCCTTGGTTCCTGTTTAATCAATGAATAGAATACTCAACTGGAAGATTGCCGGCTAAGGTTTTGAAACTGGTCCCCAGTGGCCAACTTGAATCCCGACCATGGTCTCGCCTGAGAATATTATTTTAATATTTTCACCCCACAGATGACGATAAAAAACAGTACAAACTGAACACCAGAACAAATCTACAGATTAACAGAAGGATAATCTTACAACTTGGCATCGAGAAAGCTTTTCGATCTTGACCGTGTTGACTTTGTCGACCTCAACGATCGGCTAGACTTGAGTGTCCCCTTCGATCCTTTCGGTCCGATTGGAATATCTGGCTCAGGAAGTTCTATATTCGCGATTCCTCCAGGTCTGGGGACGACGAAGAACACTTCGGGATTGGTTTCGTTCAAGTACGCCATTTTCGAAGTTATCCGGTAGGTATTTCACTGAGAATTTGTGTCAAAATAATTTCATGGACAACAATGACGTTTTACGGTTGTCAGAATTTGTCGTTGACACAAACCAAGAAAGAAATTGCGTATACAGGATGCTACTAATTGAGTGCTATCTATTCTCAAATCGTTGATGTGAAAGTTGGTGTTCCTAAAAGATCTGCACTGGGACCGCCAGAGTAGATAGGCTTTATGAATGACTTTCCTGAATATTTTCTGAATGCCTAAGTTATATTTTGACGATTGTGAGACATCATAGAAATATTTCTATTTCCCTAGTTCGAAGTTGGTACTTCCCGCGTTGATTTGGCAACGTGAAGGTCGTAAGGAAGGCAGCATGTCAGTTACTGAATAAAGTTGAATTTTAGAATATGAGTGATAAATCATTGCTGAATGAGAAATCATACTTCAACCTAATATTAAAACAAATACTTCAAACGATATTTCAGTTTTTTTGCGCGACCCCCTGGGAATTCCAGACAATGTCAACCGGATGTCATTATACCTACGTGAATTGGTGCAATAGTATCAAACAAAATGAAAACCTTGACAAAACCAATCACATCCACTTCAAATTTCGATAAAACACTCCTATCATACAAATCGAAGAAATTCAACATCATGGAAGCATGAAATGCCTGGGAGTTCAATTGGATCAGCACATTTCATGCGAAACTTGCATAGCACAGGCCTCGAAAAATTGTTTACGCAAATCGCTAGAAAATTTTGACATTCTAGACAAGAAAAAGGCAAGATTTCCTGAGGGAAATAAATGATATTTTTCTCCGATTGACAGCAAATATTAGTTTTGCAAACACATGTCAATCAGCAGAGTATGACCTTCCTGCCTATAGGCAGCAAAAGTATTACTTTTCTTATTGATATGTGTCTCGAGGACTAAGTACTTCTAAGTCGCTATTACTGTCCATTATGTTGTCAAACTATAATTTACTATGAACATATACATTTCCATAGCAACCAACCATTCCAACACTTGCGATATCTATCAAATTTTGTTTTTTTGATTATTTATCATTATATTTCAATAAGAAAATGTTGCCGTTCGTGCAATACATATTACATTAAAATTCGTGGTTGAAATCTTTATGTTTTTCACTATAAAGATGTTCGTATCAACGAACTAATTCTATTATGGAACACTTTCATTCATAATATTGCTGATTACCGATAATATAAACACAAAAATAAACATCACACAACCTGTCTTCAGTAAGAATCGTAGTGTAATGGAAATAAAGTTAAAAGTTGCCAACTTCTTGTGCGGCGAATGTAATTGTAACGCACTAACGTGTTGCATGAACGCTTCCACTACAGGATGGGTGTTCAACTTTTTTTAATGATAACGTAATGTTGATTTAATTGGTATTGGTATTGGTGAGTTGGATGGTGACAAATGCGCTGCGACCTGCTTAGATCTATTGTGCCCCATCTTCTTCTGGTATCTCAAGGTGTTCTCGTTTATAGCAGCCCCTCAAGCCTCAATTCCTTCAGGAATTTAAGGATTTTGAGGGGATCTATTTGTGGTATTTCTCCCACAGTCAGCTGGAATGGTCCCAGTATATTCGATCTTTTGTGATGTACAGCAAAACACTCCATTAGGATGTGATGGGGTGTTTCTGGATGTTCTCCGCAGAACCTGCAGGTGCTGTCCTCCTTGATTTAATTATAATGATCGTTGCATGAATCCACCTTAGTGTTCTGCATAATGATTGAAAACAGTTTCCATAGTAACCCAAGTAATTTCAATGCACCATTTGTTTGCGAATAAAATTGTTCGTGATTCTCTAAGAATTAATCAATCAAATTTCAAAAGATTTTCGACAAAATATTGTGTTTTTCCTTCGTAGAAAAAGCTATATCTCTGGACTCTGTTGATAAGTCGAGGCGCAAGCTTCGACTTAGCAATCTTCACAGTCGCCAGGAATGTTAGGCTTTACCTACCTGGTAAACAATATCCTGAATATGCTACTATACAATCTCACACCCTGTGAAAAATTTCCATTGAAAATCATGTATATGATCTACTCATTTATTGTGGTGCTAAGGCTCTTAGTGTACATTTCAGAGAAATATTCACCAGTGCAAAAAAAATATTATTATATTTATATACCTAGATACAAATCACTAATTTACAGTGTATGCAGCATGAACTCGAAAGTCTTTGGTTTCCCATAATTAGAAATGGTTTTCCTACACAGATGTCATACCTCCAAAAAGGCTGTACGAGCTTGCCCATGGTTGTTGAGAGATGTAGCATTCCTCCGAGAAACTTACAAATCATCGGGCCGAAGGTGCTCAGCTTTGCACGATCATTACACTCAGGGCATGAATATCTACTTAACACCAATGGTACATAAATGAAAATCAACCTACTAAAGACACACACACACACAGATACATGAAAAAGGCATTCAAATCTCAAACCCTGGTTGTACTTTCGTGATGAAATTTCCCATAGAAACTACTACACCCAACCACTTCATATACATTAGGAATCGTACGCTATCTTCAATCACACTCCAATAACTGTGCTGGCCCATGGCCTATCAATCATCAAAATATAATCGACAATATCCAAGTCACCTGATGTCAAATTGAATTGAATTTTGTCAAACATTTCGAATACTTCACGCATTTCCAAATTCCAGTAAAATGTCTCAAAAAATCGTCATTCCTAGAGGAACAGTTAACCCTAATGAAACCACAGTGGTCGATATACCAAATAGCCTAAGAGGATCGGCTGTGGTAGTAGCCAAAAAGAGACCTGGGAGCCCTTCTGACCCATGGAGTAGTACTATGCAATCGGGGGTAAGTGATATGGGCTAGATTTTTGTATCCGGTTGAAAGCGAGATGATTATTGGACTAGCTGTTCAAAACGTATTCGGGTTTAAATTACATTTTGATAAATGTCAGATTTTGCATGTCTTTGTCAGAGTCTTAAGCGTGGTCTTGATCCTAATTGATTTTGCCGGTCTAGAAATCCTCGAGTGTCAATAATGACAACTTTCATTGAAAATGGAGAAATTTTAGGCTCCTGAACATAAAATTCGAATGAAATTTTTGGCGCTTTCAACTAGTTTCGGAGATATGGCCCCCCAAAGACAGGAAAACCGGGGTTGACGCATGTTTTTTTTCAGTTTCCACTCGAAATTCCTCCTTTCTAACAGCACAATATACACAACTGATTCCACCTCTTCATCACTTTTCAATCAAATTAGAAGCATTTTTCCCTACAAGACTCTAAAAAATAAATCGTCATAGGAATTCGAGGTTAGCAAAACAGTAGAACGCGCATAGCATCGACTGTTTTGCCAACTTCGAATTCTTATGACGATTTATAGTCTCGTAGTAGTGAAAAATGCTTGTGATTCGATTGAAGAGTGATGAAGAAGGTGGTATAGAATGTGTATATTGGGCGGAATTAGATGAAAAGGTAAAATTCCGTTAATCGGGCTCCGCCTCAAAAATACAAAGTATTTGGTGGAACTTACGTATTTTGGCCTCCTGAACAAAAAATTCCTATGAAATTTTTGGGGCTCTCAACTAGTTTCGGAGATACGGCCCCCCAAAGACAGGAAATCGGGGTTTTACGCCTATGTTTGTTTCTCAGCCAATTCCGCTCGAAATTCCTCCTTTCTATCAGCACAATATACACATTCTATACAACCTTCTCCATCACTTTCCAACAGAATTCTAAGCATTTTTCACTGCGAAACTCTGAAATGTAAATCGTCAAAAGGATTAGAGGTTAGCAAAACAGTAGAACGCGCATCGCATCGAAATGGAAAAATGCAGTTTTGCTAACCTCGAATTCTTTTGACGATTTACATTTCAGAGTTTTGCAGTGAAAAATGCTTATAATTCTGTTGGAAAGTGATGAATAATGTTGTATAGAATGTGTATATTGTGCTGATAGAAAGGAGCGGAATTTCAAGCGGAATTGACTGAGAAACAAACATAGGCGTAAAACCCCGATTTCCTGTCTTTGGGGGGCCGTATCTCCGGAATTTCATCTGAATTCCTTGTTCAGGAGGCCAAAATACGTGAGTTCCACCAAATATTTTTATTTTTGAGGCGGAGCCCGATTAACGGAATGTTACCGATGAAAAATTAAATTATGCGTTAACCACGGTTTTCCTGTCTTTGGGGGTCCATATCTCCGAAACTAGTTAAGAGCGCCAAAAATTTCGTTGAAATTTTCTCTTCGGGAGGTCCACATACGTGAGTTCCACTGAAAATTTTTCATTTTCAAGGTGGAGCCAGATAACTATATATTTACCAAAGTTTTTTTTGAAATATTTTCAAAAACAAAAACTTTAAACCTTTTCACAAATTCTTTTATAGCTTTTCTGATTTTTGCTGGCCTCCTTCAAAGTTTACGGTCTTGGCTAACATGCTGTTGAAGGAAGGTAGCTCGTTAACTAGACTATACAAAAAACCTGGGGCCCGATTCTCGAGAACCTACGTTTGACGAAAGAATCGTTCAGAATAACGTAGAGCGATATGCGTATGCTGAATTGCGATAGAACATAACGAGCGTATACGTTCGGCTCTCGAGAATCGGGCCTCTAGCCTGTTGAACTGTGTTTCGTTTCCGTTACGATGTACCTACCAAGTGTAGGTGTCTGAAGTCTGGTTAGTAAACCGGTTTTTGTAAAACTCAATAATTTGTCAATATAGTGACCGATTAGAAATCAGTGGTTTGATTTTTCAGATCGAGAGGAATTGAATAAACAGAAACATATCAGTCAACACAACAAGGTCTTTATGTATCTTGTTTGTACGACACCATTGTCTGAACTGAGTGTGTCCTTTCTCGTACACAAGCTTCAATTTGCTTGGCAAAAGATTTGTCAATGCGGCGTTTGCTGCACCTTTTATTTCTTCACATCATTCATCCTACGACGAGGGTTGTACAGCCGCCCTCGATCTCCTTCTAAACCGCCAGTATTTTCCTTCCGATAGTACCGAGCCTTCATCCTGTCAATACGCTCTCCCATCTCTTGTTGTTTAGTGAATGGAACTCTTCTTGAATGCTGCCGAATCGGTTGGACTTGGCCAATATTGACTTTTATTTCGACCAAGTCAGCCCTTCCAGTCGTTTTCAACTCGGAAATGTCACTTTTACTTTCAATACGACACCTGGCGGTTCTCACAGGGATGGCTTGTTTTGTTTTCACCCGGGCTCGTGCGGAAACCGATGGCTGGACGCTGCATTCAGAGACTTTACTCACTGTAGCACGAACTACTTTCCTCGATAGTGCAGGAATTCGATAATTGCCGCTTCGCAGGCATCTTCCTCTGTCCTGGAGTTGAAGGGACAAAATCTTCGCCTCCAAACTTCATAATTTTCTTCTCGCTGTCGAATGAAAACCCATCCCGAGTATAAATTCATCTTCTATGTCCGCGACGTACGCTGTATCTGTGATGGTAAGTCGCCCAAGAATCAGTGTAATATCAGCCCTTCCTTGAATAGGTGCATTTTCACCAGTGACTGTTCGAAACATGGAGTTGAAAGAAACAGGCTTCACGCTTTCTGGCCGAAAGATGTCACTGCGTACCAAAGAAACTGCAGCACCGGTGTCTATGGTGCATATAACGTCCATTTCATTCAATTTTTTTTCCTGGTATGGTCAGACTATCGATTATTCTTCAGAGGGTCATCTGTGTTAACACAGATGACCCTCGGTGACCCTGACCTCGCAGGTGATTACGAACTTGGCGGTGTCCTGGCAGGTGAGTTGGACCTTGGTGGCATTCTCACCTTACAATCTTTCATAAAATGTCCCGATCTTCCACATCTATAACATGTCCTCTGTGGCATTCTCTCCTTGCAGTCTTTTATAAAATGCCCCGTTTCTCTTCATCTATAGCAAATCCTCTGCGGCATTTTCACCCAACAGTCTTTTATAAGATGTCCCAGTTTTTTACATCTATAGCAAGTCCTCTTCTTTTGGGTGTTCATTCCTCTTAGCATCAGTTCGATTTCTTCCAGAACCTTTTCGAATGAACCATTTGCTGCACCAGTTTGGGATCGTCCATTGTTACCGCTTGCACTTTTGGCCTCTCTACTTCTAGCGAACGTACCAAGGCATCGCTACTCCTTTTGAAACTTGTCAGTCGTAAAGTTTTTTGTATCTCTGGTTCTCTCAGTCCATTTATGAACATCTGCACTGCTAGCTGCACCTTGAAATCTCCGGGCGCTTCTGGATACGTCAGCTGGATTAGACGTCTAACATCTGCCTCAAATTCTTGCAAACTCTCACCTGATTTTTGTAGACGAGTCTTTATTTGGGCCCGGTACCGCTGTTCTCGGTGTTGATCGCCACACCTCAACTCTGATGCAGAAATCAGGTCCTCATATTTCTTCTGCTGTTCGATGGGTATCGTCTGCAGTATACCCAAAGCTGGCCCTCTCAGAGCTACTATGAGTGCCATAGCTCTTTCTTCTTCACCCCATCCATTATTCTCTGACGCAGCCTCAAATTATCTACGATATATGGACCAAGACGACTGTCCATCAAACGTTGTCGGTTTCACGGAAATTACTGATATGGGGACCCTGTCTTGGCAATCCTGGTTCTTTAAGAGAGCTATCTGCTTTCCTAGTCTTCTCAACCCTCCTTGTATTGTATGCACTTCTCTTTTGACCTCGTCGTCGATTTTCTTGACGTTTTCCGGCAGTTCTTTTAGAATTTCTTTTAGTTCATCCAGAGCATCTTTCAGTTCTTTCATTCGTTCTTCGATTTTATACAACACTTCTCCGAAAAACTTGTCTTGATGTTCTAGTCTGCTTTTCGTGTTTTTTCTATTCGTTTTAATTCATTCTTTTGTTTTTCTAGAATTTCCTGGAGTGTTTCATCTCGTTCTTGCTTTTCAAGTTCTCGTTTTTTCTCTTCATTTCGTTCTTTCTTTTCATTTTCGAGAATTTTCCGGAGTCCTTCTTCTCGTTCTTTCTTCACTTCTTCTCGTTCTTCTTTCCATCTTGCCCTCGCTTTTCTTGTAATTTTTTTCCTCCTGTCGTCGCTTTTCCTCTTCTTAATTTTCCTCCTGCCGACGCTTTTCTTGTAATTTTTCTCCCTCTTGCCGTCGCTTTTGCTCTTCTTGTTTTTCCTTCTGCCGTCGTTTTTCATCTTCCTGCCGTCGTCTTTCATAATCCGCAAATAAATTTTGGAAACGTTTCTTCATGTCCTCCATCGTATCGTATGACGTACTCATATTCACCATAAATAATTTCCTTCATCAGCAAAATTCCACTTCCGACACCACTGTTACGATATTTCCTTGGGTTCGTTGATTAAAACTCCAAACAACACTAAACTACTTTTATTCCAACTCTTTATCACAACACAATACAATACAATCACTTAAATTGCTCCGCTAACTTTCCAACGCTCGGTTCTAAAACTATCTGTAATCGGAATTCTTCACTTTGACTTCTGCACTTAGCAGTAACAACCCATTCTCCACTAAGATCCACTAAGCTAGAAACTTTGATTTACTATCTGCTGAACTCTCTCCACTAAGCTCTGAATAACTCTGCTAATAACTCTGCTTCGACTTCTACACTCATGGTGGATTCATGCAGCAATCGTAGCTCAGAAGTCGGTAATCGGAACTCGGAAATCGTAAGTCTCAATTCGTAACCAAATATACACCATTCGTGCAGTAATCTTAAGAACTGTCTAATCGTAATACAAGCTTTCCCCATTGGTCGATTTGACACAGTCGCTCTGACGTCTGGCGAGGTCATACTTTTGAACAACCAATCACGATTCACGACAGCTGACAATACAATACGAACTGAATAACACATGCGCAGTTCGAAAATCCGTAAGTCGTAACTCGTAAGAGTTGAAACTTGGTCAACTTTCCTTACAAATTCCGACTTACGAATCTTACGATACATGCGTGAACGCTCTCATTGAAAGTCATTAACTCAACTTCTTCCGACTTACTTCTTACGACTTGCGAATTCCGACTTCCGAGCTACGATTGCTGCATGAATCCACCATTAGAAATATCAAAGCTCTCTCCACTCTGAAGAACTATCTCTGCTGTCGCGATCAAGTGTGTCCCCTTTTATACTTGCGTACGCGTATGATGTGTATCGAATTCTCCAGGCGAATCAAGAGTTCCTGGAAAAATGACGTTCGCTCTTCGACCCCTGATATTATTTTGCGTTTACGACCGTCAGGGCCGGCGCTAGGAGATTCATTACAATATGGATATTGATCCACAGATGATCAATTTATACACAAAATGGCGAAAGTTGTATCCAACCCACTACTTTCCGAGTACAATTTTCAACGGTGGTCAAATTATATACACTGAAATGGAAAATGTATTCAGCGTGGAAGCTGTATAAGTATTTGAAAAGAATAAATATTAATGGAATATTTCGGAAGGGACACAATTTGTTTTATATTCGATATTATTCACGTAGAATTTTATTTGAAAAAAATCCGTGAATTTTTGTTTCGATTATATAACTTCTATTTTTTTTCTTTCAGGGTGGTCGAAGTACCAATGGTCCAAGACTACGAGCAGGAGGTGAGTATCAGGGAATCCTGAGTGAAAATTGTTAGTACTTACTCGCAGCAAACATTCCCCAAATATTCGGAAAATGTCACGTGTTTTGACCTGAAGAAAACAAAGTCGAAGTAAAAATGGGTTACTATTCCGTTCCGAAGTTATTTCTCTTGGAAGTTCTTTCTTCATCACCCAGATAGCACGACAATGTCCAGAGAACGTTCATATATTCATTATTTGAATGTCCTCAGGATAATCTCACAACATGCTGCAAATATTCTCCAAATGTGAATATTTGGCATGGAGACCAAACTTGTTCTTTTTCAAACGGATCACCCTATATATTTTCACTCGTCTGAAGTCCTTAAAAAAAGTACCTTCGAAAAATATATAAATATAGGTTCATACTGAGTGGATCGGAAGTTATGGTGGAATTTTTATCAAAAAAGAGGTACATTCAACACTGAATATTTTTTAACCAGTTATTAGTAATAACACAATATTTTTGACGAATATCCTCAATTATGGTTCATTTTCACTTCCTATTGATATCTTTACTGAATGATTCTTTTCACGGGCAGGAATGCTTTATTTTCACCGGAACTATAATCACTTTCAAAGAGAAAACTAATTTTTTGTTGGACAAAACACGCATAAAAAGTTAACTGAATTGAAGAAGAGTGATTTCCTTGAGCTATTAAAAATGAACCAAGATTACTTTGCACATATTATATAATCGTTGCCTTTCAAATTTTTATTGGAATTGATGACTAGTAATTTGAGCGAGTTCCTCCACGTTTCTGCAGTCAAACATCGATAACCGTTCTTATATGATCTGGATACTTGCTAATAATCACGCGTTAAAAGGTAAGACCTCATGAATCCTTGGCTTGCAAAAGATTGGACTTTTGTCTATTGTTTTTTCTGGTTAACCGAAAAAACCTATGTTGAAGACAGAAAAATAACTTCTCTGATTCTCATATTTGAGTTCAAGCACTGTTGGTTCCTCTTGGGAGACCTTCCATGTACACTATCCACAGGTATATAAATAGGACCGTGAAGTTTGGCGATCTTAGCTCATTGTAAAGATACATTTTGGGTTGCGTTTCTCAGAGGACGAAATTTCATTTCTTCAATTTGTTAGGGGGGTTTAGGGTAAGCTCAAACCCAATTTTGTGGGTCGCCACCCACGGCCCGCAGCCGCCATTTTGGAAGAAGGGTGCAAATAGTTTTTGCCCTTTAGTTGCCAAACTATTCATCCAACAGAAAATTCGCGCAGACATATTTTGTTGAAAATCGAATTCAATACAACTATATATTCATCACTATTCATTGTGAAATCAAAAATAACGAAGTTATGAACGAAAATAATTGAAATTTTTGGACCAAATTTTTTTTTCGGCGGAACAATTTTTTTCTAGGCATTTAACAATAAAATATGGCAGACATTTCAGAAAATAATTTCAACTGTAGATTTTTCAATTTCACAAAAACTCCTTAGAATGCATATAAAAATAAATACTCAGTCTTAGTTTTCTATTAACTTTTCATCATCTACCTGAATTTTCATAATTTTGTCAACATTGCTATTCAATTATTATCAGTCATCGAAGCTTTTCCCCAACATAAAATTTGTTTTATTTCATTGGTTTCCAAAATAATTTCATATTCGAGTGTACATTCACGAGAATCTCATACAGGTAGATAATTTAGTTTACAAATAAAAAAATAGTGTTTACATTTCCTGTGGGATAAATAGTTTAGCAGATAAAGCCCGAAACCCACGTGCTGCACCACTTTCTCCTAGATGGCGACCGCGGGACAAGGGTGGCGACCCACAAATTTGGATTTAAGCTCACCCTTACCCACCTCACACATCAAAAAAATAAAATTGCATCCTCTGAAAAACGCACGCTAAGGCCTAAAATATGAAACGTTTCAATGGCCTTTTTATTTCTGCCTGTCTAATATCAATCGGTACATCCCCCAACATATTTGGTGAATGTTTGTGTATTTCTCCATTCATCATGGCCCATCAAAGGAATATGAGCTAATCCTTCACCAAACATTTACCGTACTACTATTTTGTGTCCAGCGATCCAATTGTGAGTTTGTTTCTGGTGTTCGCAACAATGAGGCGCAATTGTAATACGTAGTATTATAATATTCTCCATTGCATTCAAAAGTCGGTATGGAAAAATTTAATTTTTTATAAATGTTTTAATTGGGAAATTATGACTCAAGTCCAAGTTTTACAATTTTTTCCGTTCCAACAAAAAAAAAGTGCAACTATTCGAAGCACCTTCGCTGATTCCCAAAGTAATCACCATTTGCATTTTGATAATGCCTCTTTTCTCACGTTAGTGGAAGAGAGCATTCACAAAAATATTCACGAGATGGTGAGAATATTCCTGGAACATTCCTGGAACAATCCTTCAGTTTAGAATATTCAGATATTAGTATATTTCAACATTGTTAGGATATGTATGTGCTTTCTGGGGCAAGAAACGATGGTAACATTTATTTGTAGTCATTAGGCCACTTCGAAAACTTTACTTTAATTTACTTAAAACAATTTTGATAATCGATATATTGAAACAAAGTCTTTGTTAGTGATAACTATTCTTGGTGAGTGAAGTATGGTGACAGTATATAGTTATTGAAAAAAGAACGTCGACTTTCATGTTGAAATATCAGTAACAAAACGTCAACATGTTTAACATTTGAAGAATACATTTTAATTTTCAAGATTTCTTAGTATTTTGTAACTGACTATACATCTAGTTTTTACAATTCATACGTCTCTGAGATATTTGGGAACTGATAAGAAATTTCGTCATTACACATTCAAACGGAAATTTATTGATTTTTTTTCTGTTACAGCACCTCAAGAACAGAGAACTTTGGTGAGTACATATGCTATGGTCAACTATAAACTTAACTTTTTGTGGTTCAGTTTGACATGATATTTGAATTCAGAGCAGATAGCAAAAATGATATGGAATTGTGGATTGGAAGTGTGGTTCAAATGCGTGATAACATAGAGAAAAATCACATGTATTTCGTGCATTCAAACTTGATTCGTAAAATTATTTTTATTCATTCTACCAATAAAAAAAATAATAATCAGAATTATAATAATTAGGTGAATTCGTTCAAAATTAGTATTCTTCATTTACGAAAAATATTTGAAAATTTTGTTCCTAAACCCTTATTTAGTACTTAGTCGACTAAAAACATCAGCCATCCCTTAATTTTTTCTTTCATATTTCAAATTACTGTATTATTTGAATTTATTTGATAAGTTTATCATGAAAAACTGAAAATCAACACAACACATTCATGAGGTAAAAATATTGTTCATCTACACCCGTACTCTAATTATACGTTTATATGCCCACAACCCGTTTTATAATTTTGCTTGAAAGTGGCTGACAATGTTCCTTGCTGAATGGTAATGGTTCGGACTTCTATTGTCTATATTTTTAACTCTATTGAAACCTGTTGCTAATCTTTCCGTTCTTAGCAACAGGTTTCAATAGAGTCAAAAATATAGACAATGGAAGTCCGAACCATTACCATTCACCGTTTTATAATGAAATCCATTACGATACAGATTTTTCATTACGATACAGATTCTCAACAAATAGAAACCCATTATTTTTCAATCAAGCATGATGTCCATGCTCTGCATTTGACGTTTGTCGAGTCAAAATCGGTATAGGTAATGAATTTTTGAAGAATATAGCCAAACTTCGATAATCATAACAAAATTTCTGATACCAGCGATATGGGAGAATCACCTGCCACACCTTCACCGGCAGAAATACAGTTAAAATGATTGGATTTTTCATTTGACAAATGCACGATTGATTTCTTTATTTTTTTTAATCAAATTTTGTGAGCTCTTTGTAGGCGAGCAGTCCAAGGCGCTGAGATTATATTAGCTAGTTGGACCAGTTGGAAGAGACATGGGTTCGATTCCGGCCTTGAGTAATCTTTTTTTATTTAATTTTTAATCTTCTCTTCATTTCTCATCGTTTTATTTCTCAAAGTAATACCATTAATTACAATTTTGTAGAATTCTTCAAAGAAATTCGTTTAATTAGTATTATTGTGTGCAATACAAATATAAATATAATATTTGTAGTTCTTCACTATTTATCAGGTGTAGATAAAATAGCGTATGCAACTCTCATGTAATGGTTATGAATACACTCGCATCAACCATTCGAAACTCACCTTCGGCTCATTTCGTATCCCGGTTGATGCTCGTGTATTAATAACCATCATTACATGATCGTTGCATAATTTACTATTTTCTACTCTCAGGGGCAGCCGCCTTTGAGCTATAATACACGTGTATTGTAAGTGAGCCATTACGTTACATTTGCCAAGATGTGGGGAGTAGAGAAAGTACAGTACGTGCTCCCATTAGCTATCGCACTCAGCTAACGCCGCGCGCTCATAATTTTTTACTTGTGAATAATTGGCACTAATCCCCCCTGTTAGGTGATATACTATTTTCTACTTCTGTACTGTATTAATACCAATATTGACCTGGGTAGAAGCCTTCAAAAATTACAAAAAGTGAAAGAAAATAATAGTAGGATGAAACACATTGAAAATGGAGGAGGATATAATGGAAATGAAAGGAAAAATAATTTATCGGCGATCTGATGTCGGAAAGTGTAAGGGGGTGAGTTTTTAAGGGTAAAAAATGGATTGTCTTAATTTCCAGCAAAACTACAAGTCCTATGGAAAGAGTTGTAGGTAATAAAAATATCTACAACTTTTGTATCTACACTTTTTTCACATAACCTCAAAATTAATGTGAAAAATTCGAAAAACCATGTTTTTGGTTTTTTATTATCTTTCACAAATTTTTTATAATAATAATATAATTTGGTGGAAATTCACTTTCTCATGTCGCTATCAAACAGAATTTTTTTGATTTCAAATATTTATTTTCTCATCTTATTTTGATTTAATATCGTAAAAGCACCCTAATTTTCAATCGAAAATTCTCCCATCAAAACATAGCTTATTTCCAAAAGTTTTTGTGCTCTTTGTTCGTTGAAATATTTACTTTCCGATGTAAAAAAAATACATTTCAAAAGTAAATGTTCTACAAAAATACAAAAATCGGAAAGAACTCGAATTCGACATTTTTTTTCTGTAAATTTGGGCATAACGCCATGTTGCTGTCAGTTCGTTACCCAACCAAGCTGATGATATGCCCTGTTAGAATCCTGTTCTGCTGCTCCTGTTTGTGGGAGGTTTGACAATATGAAAGATATTTTGATTTTTGCCAATTGATATTGTTAAAATTTCAATTTCATAAATAGATCTAATTGATTGTAATCCATTTTTTCGATATCTTCTTTTACTGTATTCTCAGGGGTAATATAATAAGTGGTATGATTATTACCGATAATTTTTTGGAATATTAATGAATTGCAATCCCAAAGCTGAAAATACAACGAGTCCGCAGGACGAGTTGTATTTTCTTGCATTGGGATTGCCAATGAATTGATATTCCAAAAAATTATAGGTTATTAATCATACCACGAATTATATTTAGGACGACAATATAACCCCTGTTTGAGCAAAAATTGTTGAATTGCCTGGTAATTGATTCTTTATTTCTGGCCGTATTCAAGGGAATACTCTTTTCCACTGCTTCATCTATGATACCAATCGCCATTTGTCCCCAACGATCGCTCATATTGATTAAGAAATATAATTAATCAAAACACATAGATTTGACGTTTATAATTTAAATCATTATTTTCACTTGACAGCTAGTAAAACAAAAACTAAGCAGGTTTATTACCGTGAAAATACAGCGACAAGCTATATTTTCACTGTAATTCGGATTCTATTGGCTGAATTTCAAAATTTGAAATAGACTGATTGGTTGTTAAGCAAGGAGATATATTGTCAATATTATAAAAAATATTGTCCAAAGTTAACAAATTTTTATTGTCTAATAATGAATTCACGATACTTTCATTTACTTTCCCGACAAATTCAGATGTTGTATCGCAACCAGAAGAACAATGCAGAAATGCAACAATATTTTTGAAGGATTCATATTTGAAACTATTTGACGTGAAAAATAGATCATTTACATTTCAAGAACCTGGTTTGAGAAAGTAGAAGTCATGATTATTTGAGTTCAATTGATTCAAAAGGACCAAAAGATCAATATTTTCGAACATTACAGGGCTTCCCTTTTGTGTGAAGCTGCATATGAAAAAAAAATAACAATAATAGTTCTATTAGTATCTCTGGCAATTTCTATTGAGGTCTTAATAAATATGTCGGCATTAGCACCTTCTACTTGTTTACAGGAGAATTCTTGTGTGACTGTAATCTTCTCATCCACGTTTTTCTCCTTTTGTCCTTGTTTTCCTCGTAAGATAATTTTTTTTATTTTATAAAAAACTCATTTGTAAAGGCCAATGAAAAACAAAAACATGTTTCTTCGATTTTTTCACATATATTTTGAGGTTATGTGAAAAAAAGTGAATACAAAAGTTGTAGATCTTTTTATTACCTACAACTTTGTTATTTGACTTCTTGCCAGAGGACTTGTAGTTTTGCCGGAAATCAAGACAGTCCATTTTTTACCCTCAAAAACTCACCCTTACACTTCCCGACCTCAGATCGCCCGTAAATTATTCTTCCTTTCATTTTTATCATATTCTCTCTACGTCTGATGAGTTTCATCCCACTCTTTTTTTGTTTCAAAAATCATCTACCCTGGTTTAATAATTTGTTCCATAATGCATTATGATACAGATGTCATTACGATGACATATGTTCAATCATTTCGTAATACAATCTAGTGCCGAAAGGCTATATTTGAACTGTCATATATGACAGATTTTTAGTTAATTGGAAATCCAATTCAGTGGCGGAAGGCGACATTGATATTTCGGTTCAGAATGAATTCAGCATTTCTAATACAATGTTGAACTATTGAGACTAACAATAATAAAATAAATGTAAATATTCCTCCCACTTCTAGATCAGTGGGACCCACAATACAAATATAAATATAATATTAATAGTTGTTCTTCATTATTTATCGGATATAGAAAGAAAAAATAAGCGAATACACCTCCCATGTACTGTTCATACACTCGCATAAAGTCACCTTCAGCTCGTTTCTTATCCTGGTAAATGCTCGTGTATAATAACCGTCATTACATGATCGTTGCAAAATATACTAATATAGCAGTCAATATTTTCAAGGATTGTATTTGATTAGTGAGTGATCAGTATACTCATAGTAGCGGCTCACGTTGTTTTTCCGTCGAATCTATGTGGGCTGCCATTTGTTCAGTTTTCAATATTGAATAATGTCTTGGTCAATCATATTTCAAACTTCCAAAGAAAAATTCATTTATAGACATCATAAACTTGCGAGATAGATTGGCAAGTATACTCCTTATGAAATGTATTCATTCATAGAACCCTGAGGATGAATTCGATAATGTTCGAAACGTCGAGAAAATGTAAATTGTTTCTCTAGGAGTATAGTGATCCCACACTCAACGAATAGTAGGAGAGCCCACGATGCTAAATCGGGATTTACTCGAGCGTCATAGAGATATTGGGTTGCGAATCTTAGATGAAATAAAAATGTTATAAAATGTATACCTTTTCATCGGTGGGGGGAGCGGCTATAGACTTTCAAAAATGTAAAAAAAACTGTTGCAAAAATTTACGTATGTTAATCTGATTGTTTCCATGGTGGGGATGGTCGTACGTGAGGGTTGAAAATAAATAAAAAAAATTCTCGAGCGCGTCAGATATTCTGAGGGGATGTTAAGTGAACCTAAAAAAGCTCTCATGTAATAATCTGACGGTTTGGATGTGACGCAGGCTCGCGGCCGTTATAAGAATGTGAAAAAAAATCATTCTGAAATACACAAGCGCGTCAGATTAAGATATATAATAATGAAAATATAAGTAATATTAGTTTATTCATGAATAGATAATAATAATTACAATTCGAAAATTTTATGAATATACATTTTTATGAATGAACTGAAAAACCAAACCTTGCGAAGAGAACTTGTTGTAAGGTTAACTGAAGGTAATAACAATTTACAATCAATACATATGAAGTTACATACCTAGATAATCATCAAGTTAAAGAAACCAATTTCATAAACTATTCAAAAATATGTCAAAATAAATTCGAGAGCTCTTGATAATCCATATTTTACTTTTTTGTTTAAATGATGATAATGATTTGATTTTTTTGATTTCATGTGGTATTTCGTCATAAAGATATGGTATCATAAACTTGTAGTTTCTTTGTGCAATTTTCTTTTTAATTTTTTTTTAGATGTAATTACAGTTTCATTTCGAGTTTCATATTTATGTTCATTATATTTAATATTTTTTTTGTGAATGTAAATCATCATTCTATTAATATATAATTAATTGATTTATATCCATTTTTTCACTTTCTTTGAATAATAATTCAGTTGAATATTTCCAGTCCTTATTGTAAATTATTTTCAGAAATCTTTTTTGTATTATTTCCAGTTTATGTTTATATATTTTAGACACCCCGCCCCAGCCTAATATTCCATAACTTATTTGGGATTGTATTAAGGCAAAATATAGAATTTCAAGTTGTGGTTTTGTTAAAAATCCTTTCAATTGTCGAAATTTGGGAAAAATTCGAAGTTTTTTTACTATAAAATATATTTGCTGATCCCATTTCAGATGTCTATCTATCATTATGTCAAGGTATTTGATACAGTCACTATCCATGATTTGTACAGTATTAGTAATTTTAATAGGGGCCCAATTTGGTAGTGAATTTTCGTATGAAGAAAAGGGGAGATATTTTGCTTTATCGAAATTTATTGTTAATTAATTGTTATCGAACCATTTTTTAACATTTTCAAAATCTTCTTGTACTATTTTTTTTAACTCTGTCCAACTTTTAGCAGTGTAAAATATAACAGTGTCATCCGCGAACGCATGAATCTTTCCTTTGGATTTGAGTAAAAAAAGATCGTTTAGATAAATATTGAATAACAAGGGACATAAAACTGTACCCTGTGGTACACCATTTTGAAAAATTTTTGGATCACTAAATGTGTCGTCAATATAAACTTGTTGTATTCTTTCGTTTAGGTAATTTGCAAATAAATCTTCGGTTATTCCGTGAAAACCAATATTCTGCAATTTTTCCAAAAGTAATTCATGACTGACTATATCAAATGCCTTTGCTAGGTCGAGAAAAATACAGATAGTTGGCAATTTATCATCGAGTGAATCATAAATATTACTTGTCATAGTTATTTATGTATCAAGGGAATTAGGAGGGCCTTAATTACCGATGGCAAAGTTTGCGTCCCGAGGGCCTCTGGCCCAAGGGACAGCAATTGCCTGAGGTTATTAAGGCTCATTAATTCCCGTGGTACATAGATAATTTTATTTCTGACCGATTTCAATAAAATTTTGTTCATTTTTGAAACGGAAAAATGTACCAATTCATTACCTTTCCCGGTATATTTGAATCAGGTACCGTTGATTATAGTAGAGTTTTCTTGTTGCTAGGTTGTTGCTATGTTACTTGTTCATAAACAGAACTTTGTTATCATGCTGTGTTTGCGGTAAAAAAGGTAGAGGGAATTATAAAATCTATAATGTCCCAAGGGAGTTATGACCCTCTTTATTGATAGCGTAACTATGACGATATAAGCTTATAATATCCCGGTCAGAAATAATAGTATATTATATACCAAGGGACTAAAGTGAATGTTTTAATCCCGCACGTGATGTTTATTGCCTGAGGGCTCGTAGAGCCCGAGGGCCAATAATCACGTAAGGGATAAAATATGTCTTTAGTCCTGAGGCATATAGGCTATTTTTTGCACATCCCAGTATTATAACTTTTAACTTTGATACAATTAATAATTTTGATGAGTTATATAAACACGGTACTTGGATTACTCAGTAGGTAACGTTATAGCAACAGTGTCAACAAAATTTTTCAATTCAGTGACATTTCAATTAATGCTGACATTT
The DNA here is from genome assembly GCA_032362365.1 of Zygogramma bicolorata. Taxonomy (NCBI): domain Eukaryota; kingdom Metazoa; phylum Arthropoda; class Insecta; order Coleoptera; family Chrysomelidae; genus Zygogramma; species Zygogramma bicolorata. Next base: position 4,737,228 of record JAVJAQ010006102.1, on the reverse strand, counting down.
AAAACGAATCGCAACTTAACTAACAGAATATCAAGAAAATGAATCAAGAAATGAATGAAACTACATATTTTGATATAGATAAGGCAGCTGACATGATAACGGAAGAATTAATACCCAAAAAATCAAGAAAAATTTATGAACAGCAATATGAAGGCTTTGTTAATTGGTGTAAGGAGAAAAAAGTGGAAAACTACAATGAAAACGCTTTGTTGGTTTATTTCAACGAAAAAGATTCATAATGGAATATTTCCTAATTTTTGTCCTAGTTATCAGTAGTGATGTAGCTGCGGTAAAGTATGATTCTTACTTTATGTCCCTAGGGATTTGAAATGCAACTTTATCTCCCTAGGGACTTAAAGATACAGTTTAGTCCCTGTTATACGGGACTAAAGTTGTCACTTTAGTCCCGGAAGTGCAAAAAATATGTAATAGCATTTTCTGTAGAAATATTTTTCCTGAATCCAAATTGGTTGGGAGATAAAATTTTCTGTTGCGTTGAATAGTTATCAATTCTAGATTTTAAAATTTTTTCAAAAATTTTTGCCAGAGTAGATATTAGTGTGATTGGTCGGTAATTTTTTAAATCACTTTTATCTCCGCATTTGAAAGCAGGTTTTATTATGCCAATTTTAAAAAGTTTTGGACATATTCCAGTGTGAAAAATACTGTTAATGAGATGTGTTAATGGTTTTATCACTATATCGGCTAAAGCTTTCATAACTTCAGAAGTAATTCCATGGTTCATCTTTACGCCCTAGACGTTGCAGTCCCATAATCTGACGATTATCTGGAAGGATTCGCCTATTCTGCCAATTTGAATTTTTTTTTATTTTTTCAAATCATTGAACTTAAGTAATCGAAAATATCAGGAAAAAGCATTCAAATAAAAAAAGTGTATGTTTTTTTAGTAGAATACTTGTATTTATAAGAAAATAATTATAAGCTATTAAATTTTCAAAATTTTCAAATGTTGGATATTCGTTGTAAACAATATCATGCCACCAACGAGTCTGTGTTATCAACTGGCATGGCATCATGGCAACAGAAACCAGAGTAGGGACGGAGTGAGAGAGCAATAGAAACGTGGAGAGGGGAATATAGATCACGTAGCTGCACGCATTAAATTTTATCGATGAATTTTTATTATTTCGGCTTGTGGAAATCGTCATTTTATATATTTTTTGCAATACTTGAATTATTTCCTTCGAAATAAAAATAAAATTAGCCACGCTCGAGAATGTCGAGATGACGTTTTTTTTACAACTTTGTAGCCCTCTTCCTTCTTTAGTTCACTCTCGAATTGTCAGATTAGTGGAATATACATGTTTCAGGATGTAACTAACTCACCCCAGACGCGTTCGAGAATTTCAGATGATTAATTTTTTTTTCCTAATCTGATCCTTTATCCTTGAAGGGCGGCCATATGTATAGGGCTCATATTTGGTGGAAGTACTTAACCGGGTACAAGGTATCCCCCTGTATATTAATCTGCCGCGCTTTAGTAAATCCCGAAATCCCCGCTTGGGCTCTCTTATCATATCACTTGTGATAGAAAAGTGTTATGGAATAAAGCTGTTACAATTGTTATTATTGTTTTCAATGAGGAATTCTTCTTTCAGTGTCCATCATATGGAGGCTCCTTTTCGCAGAGCCAGGCGTCTCGTACGCCGGAATCACAGATGCGTGACCTCGATCGCATAGATATCGTCGAACAGAATCAGCTCACGGACGATCTGAGGGATTTCCAGGAAATGAGGAGGAAACTGGTTCAGGACGTGTCCAATATCGCCGGAGCTAGCCCTACTGCGCATAGAGAGTTGCCAAGTGAGTAAATTGATCAGGCAATACTGGGATGAGTCTTCACAAATTATTTTTCATATCACATAAACGTTCTATTCGAAATGTCGCAAACGCAAATTCAAATATAAAAAAGTGACAATTGACGATTAAAATGAATTTCCATCTATTACGAAAAAACAACTTTTTATAAATGACAAGTGGAGAAAACTAATAAACTCCTTGAAATTCAAGAACACCAATAAAAAATAATGAGAATACTCCAACAAGTCTCTAAAATTTTTCAAAGTTTATTATAATGATTTTAATACAGGAAATAAAATTACTGACTGCTCTACTGAGTACTATGCGGATGTTTAAAAGAACCTAAAGAAAAAATAAAATCTCAGTAACTAAAAGAAAACTTCAGGAATGAATAAAATTCCAAATATCATCAATTCTTTTTTATCAAAAATAATAATAATAATAATAATCTTTAATAATCCCAAGAAACTACAAAGTTTATAACAGGGATAAAAATCAATCGTATTCAACTAAATTATTTGCTTACCAAGTAAAACAGTGTACAATACAAATAAACAATTACATTATGTTAGAATAACAATGAAAGTTGTATAAATAAAGAGAATAATTAAAAACCGCAATCAAAAATTTTCAATTATGTATGGAGATCAGAATTTCAACTAGAGAGCAAACATTTTTTCAATTCAGATTTGAATTTTGTTATTTTCCGAATCATTTTCAGTCTTTCTGGAAGATTATTGTAGATTTTAACACCAAAATAATATATTGATTTCTCTCCAAATTTAGAACGATAAGGTTCAACAATTAATTGTTTGGTTTGTCTCGTATTATGATCATGAATGGTACTAATTTCACTAAAGTTCAGAGTTGAATGTTTGATTTTTTTTCTAACTGAATGTATAAAACAACAAATTTTTAATTGAAAAGCAGATTGAATATTCAAAAGACCATGTGGTTTATATAAATTTGATGTTGGTTCAAGATATGGTAATTTGAATATACACTTTACAATTTTTAGTCTTTCGAGAGGATTCAATATCGATGTATTGTACCCCAAATTGAAATCAAATACTGGAGATTTGAATTTATCAAACTGAAATAAATACACCTCAGATATTTTTCAGGAAGGAACTGTCGGATTCTAAATAATATTCCTAGAAGTGGTCTGACTTTCTTTTTCAACATTTCTATATGAGTATTCCAACACAGTCTTTCGTCAATGTACAGCCCTAAGAATTTTGTTGTTTGGCAATATTTTATAATTTTGTTTTCAAAAGCCAGATTCTCTCTGTTTGTGGTTCTATTTTTTGTTATTAACATTACTGAGGATTTTTCAGAATTTAAACTCAATTTGTGATAATTCAGCCAAGAAGATAAAAATTTCAGGTCATTAATCATGTCATCATATATTTTTTGGGTGTTACTAGAAAAATAAAATAGTGTTGTATCATCCGCGTATAATTTGATATTTCCTTTCAATAATAATTTTGAAGCAGAATTAATATAGATCAAAAATAAAACAGGGCCAAAATAGAGCCTTGTGGAACTCCACAAGTGATAGTTTTTAGTGAGCTGGGGTTTTTGTCTAGGTGAACAAATTGTTTTCTATTAGACAGATAATTTTCGAACCATTTATGAATGATCCCTCGAATACCAATGCTTTTCAATTTTTTTAATAAAATTTTGTGGTCAACTGTGTCGAATGCCTTTCGCAAATCGAGAGATAATAGTCCACATTTCATGTCTCTATCCAGTTGTTGTTGAATATTAGAAATGACATCCATTACTGCAGACTCAGTATCACTCGATCTGCGAAAGCCATATTGACCTGAATACAAATATTTTGTTGATTCTAGATAATCTATTAATCTGTTGTTCATTACTTTTTCAATAATTTTGGAAAAGACGGGAAGAACCGAAATTGGTCTATAATTATTCATATCACCTGATTTGAAAATAGGGGAAACACGTGCAATTTTACAGTTATTAGGAAAGATACCAGATTCGAATGATTTGTTGATTATTTCTTTCATAATTGGGGCTAATTCTGATCTCACATATTTGACCGCATATACCGAAATTTTATCATATCCAGAAGCTTTATTAATGTCAAGGGTCGAAATTATGTCTTCAATTTCTTCTTCACTTGTAGGTTTCAGGAACATTGAGGAAAAAACATTTTCTTCAGGAAATTCGTCATTGATTGGAGGGATAGCATCAGCAAGTTCTTTTGAAATGTGGGTGAAATGATCACAAAACAGTTCCGATATCTGATCAGGATCTTCTACCGTTTGGTCATCTTTAGTGATGATTGGTCCCATGATTTTAGTCTTTTCCGATCTATTATGCAAAATTTTGTTGATGGATTTCCACATTGATTTCGGAGTTGCATTTTCAAACTCTTTGCTGTAAAATTTTGTTTTTGCGTCTTTAATAGATTTTTTTACCAACTTGTTGTAGTAGTTATACATTTCGATAAAATACTTATTTTGGGGACTCTTCTTCTTCTTATAGTGAAATTTATCTCTGGTTTTAATCATTCTACTAATTTCTTCTGTAAACCATGGTTTTGAATCCTCAAAAATTTTGATCTTTTTCAAGAAGGAACATTTCTCAAATATGCTTAAAAGATTGTTATAACATTCATCAACACAATCTGGAGACTGATGTATTGCTTCGGAAAAGCTATTCAGTTCAATTTTCAGCTTCTGGAAGTCAAATCTATGTACACTTTCAATTTTGTACTTCAACTTCTTTGTATATACAGAGACAGATTCAATGATTTGCAGATGGTGGTCGCTAATATTTGATTCAATTACTGAAATATTGATTTTTTGATTTGAATTTGTTATGACGTAATCTAGAAGCGTTTTTGTTTTATCAGTTTCTCTAGTTGGAATAGTGCTGTTACATACTGTAAAATTGTTTATGCTGCATATCTCATTGAGTTTTTCCGATCCAGAATTTCTCTTGAGGTAATCAATGTTGAAATCACCAAATACAAAAACATTTCTACTGCTGTTATTGAAATTTTGAAGTTCGTTTTCCATAAATGCCAGAAAGTCGTTAATTTTCGTATTTTCAGATCGATAAACTCCACAGATAATGATATTTTGTGATTTCAGTTTCACAGCCACGAATGATACATCTAAGTCAGAAGTTTTGACTACCTCATATTGAATGTTATCTTTGATGAATAATCCAACGCCGCCTCCACGTTGTTTTCGACAAGAAAATTCCGCAGAGAAACATGGAAAGTTGTAGTATTTCTTCTCTTCTTCTTTTACCCAGGTTTCAGTTATTATAACAATATCTGCCTTAATATCATCTATGATTACTTCTAACTGGTCAATTTTGTTTTTCATTGATCGAGCATTGAGGAATAATCAGTTTCTTACGTGAATCACTTTTGTAATCAGAGAGTGAATTATATTTAGAAACGTTCATGTTATGATGCATGAAATCAATTTTGGAAATTTATTTGTGTAATATTTATTTTTTCGAAATATTTATATGATTCACATATATCTTTATCTGTAGCCATATGGAAGATTGAATACTTTTTGTGGTATATTTCATTGGCTCTGTGGCAGTTATTGCACTTTTTGGTACTGTCAGTTCGGTTGCAATGTTCCAAGAGATGCTCCTCAGCACAAAACGGACACTTCATATTATTTTTACAATTTCGAAAGGAATGATTGAAACCAAAACATTTTCCGCACTGTGTTATGCGATTGTTGTCGAACACTCTACATGACTGCCAGTCAAAGAAAAGTTTCCCTCCATTTGAAATTTTTTTGAATAACCTTCCATTGACATTTGCGAAAATTGTGTACGTATTTTTTGTTTCTATTTTCTTAACGAAATCAATTTTGAAATGGTCATTTTCGGTGATTATTTCATTTTGGTTTCTGATTTTATGCTCTATATCTTCTTTTGTTAAAGGTTCTCTTAATATCACTCCAACTATTTTGACTTTTGGATTCCTCAATGATTTTTCTTCTATTTCATAATCTTGTCCCATCTGTTTCAATATTTCTCCTTTCAGTTTAATAGAGTCTTTTTCACTATCGCAATTAATTTTGACATGCCCGTTTTTCAAACCGTCCATTCTATTCACCTTCACTTTGAGTGATGCTGGATCAACTTTTCTCATCAGGTCGTGGATCGTTCGGTTTGTTTCCTGATTACATTTAGATTTTAATGAAATATGATGTCGTTGAGTGATAGTTGATAGGTGATCTTGTCCCACAGTGGATTTCAGGACATCAGAATAACTGGGTTTCAAAGAAGAAATTTGATTTTCTAAGTCAGATATTTTGTTCAGTATTTTATTCAGATTATTCTCAGTAGCAGGTTCACTAATGAAGTTACTGAACACATCTCTGCATTGTTCACACATCCAAATGATGATTCCTTTCAAGGAGATGATTTTCTTCTTGTGACTGGGCGAAATTTTGGCGCAGCTTATGTGAAAAGAGTTTTTACACTTTCCTTCACATTCAATGAAATGTTCGTCTTTATCTTGGTTGCATTTGGCACAAAAACTTACACATTGTGATGAGGCGCAACTTTTCTTATCTTGAGTAGACGGAGGCGAATAATTTTGCATGAAATTTTGAAATCTTTGGTCTTCTGGATATTTAGGCAGATTATAGGGACGACTTTCTTCATCAGAACTGTCGCTATTCCAATTCTTTGTACCTGCCTGCGATGGATGGTCCTTTATATAATTAATTCGAATCATTGAATTTGATTTCGAAAATGTTCACTGGATTAAATTTAAGATAATTGTCAGTTATGTCACTGTTGTTGTCAAATCAACTTGTATGTATTTCTTCTATAAAACGGCACAAACTCCGATAATTTCATATTCCAGATGAGCTCCAACTTCTTATGAACAGTATTATCTTCAACAGGTTTTATTTTAATTCTGATTTTCTCAATTTCAAGACTGTTTTCTTATTCGACTGACACTGACACTATTTCAATATGGTTATTGTTGATAATTTTAATATTTAAATACTGATCACGAATATAATAGTAAAAAAACAAATCACCTTATATGAATGGTATATCATCTGGAATATGGAAAACCATCTGTGTGTTAGTGTCGAAACATATAATGCACCAATTCAATAAAAAGAGTGAAATAAATGAATATTTGAGTGTATTTATTGCTGAACATTTGAATTTTTCAAAACATGCTGAATATGTAGCAAAGGAACTACGAATGAAAATCAATTTATTTGGAAGAATAAGCTTAATATTTCGAGCCGAATATAATTATTCGTCTATTTTATTTTCTCTTGACGAGACACAAATGCAAATTCTTCAAAAAAAAGTGCATTGAGAATAATTCTCACTAATTGTAATGGATATACACCCATCAAACAGATGCTAGAGAATACTCAAATTCTCAGTGTCAAACAGACTATAATGATGAATACAATGATAATAATTCAAAATTTTTAATAATTTACATTCAACTCATTTTTCAAACAGTATTTCTTTTGTTAATGATATTCACACCTATTTTACTGGAATTTGTGGAAACATTTATATAAAAACAGTTAGGACAAATTTTCAACAAAATAGTATTTTCCACAAAGGTTTGAAATTTATAATCTTCCAAGAGAAACGAAATATACTAAAATATAAATTTTTTCAACAGAAATCTTTACATGCCTAATTGAATTATATACTATGTTTTTTGCCTCAGTGATTGTGAATATAACAAATTTCGTTGTAAATGAATTGGATTTTTGGAAATTATTCATTCGGTTTATGTAAGTTTGAATAAGATAATCTGTAAATACACCGGATTGTTTCGTAAAGTTGATTTATTAAAGATTCACTTGCTGCCCCAAACAGACATAAAATATTATAGTTATAGTTTTTTTCACGACAATTTTTGTCAACATAGATTTCTGTATTGGAAAATTGTTTCCATGTGTGGAATTTGGCATCATAACATATATTTGTAGCTTCTGGATTCATCTCAAAAAAAGTAAAAGTCTTGTTGGTGGTAATTCATTCATACACTCGAATATTTTTCGAAAGCAACTACAAATCTATACTATGAAACTACTTCAATTTCGTTTGATATGCTTGAATCCAAATAACAGAGCCATCAATAACTTGTGATTGCTTTACTCTTAGAATTATAGCTCCTGTCAGTGCTCAAATAATTTTTTTTTTCAGAATCCGTATTCAACACGAAGCGCATAGAAAAAATGACGCAAAGACACCACTAGTAAAGATGAAGTCCATTCAGAGAGAAACACTTTCTCATCCTTAAAATGTTGGTAAGTTCAAAATGAATTTCATACAGGGTGTGACAAAACTATCTTTGGATATTCTCAGTAACTGTTTTCGAGGTCGAACTAAAATATGAGTATGGGGCCGAAAATCCCTCTGTTGAATTCATGACCCTTTTTTTCAGTGGACTCATCGTGAACTGCCCGTTTTCTTCTATCCGTTTTCACTTTAGTTTATAGGGTACATAATCAGAGGAAAGCAAGAATTTTCTGGGAATATGAATTATAAATATAAAATCCATAATATATAAACGCAATAATTTACAAATTTGTTTATTCGCCGTTCAAACTCAAAAGAGAGCAGTATGCAGAGAGTCGCTAAATTACAGAGCAATGTCATTATTATGCAAATAATGCACTTGTGAGAAAAATCGGAGAATACACTAATTTTATCTTTTACATCCCTTTTTTTTGGTATATACAGTGCTTTTCCTCAATGTACTTATATCCCTGTATTTTTTGAACGGGTTTACTCAAAAAACTGAAACTTGGGAGAATGAAATTGATGCATAAATACTCACTATATTTTTGAGTAAAATTGGCACATGACTGTATAATGCAGGTGTTGTAGACAAAATGTCAATAAAAACTGACCTTAAATCCAACAGAAATTGTTTTTGGTACACGGGTATTTTTTGAGGGTACTTCAAGAAAAAAATGTTCCGCACGCGGGCTCCTTTGAAAAATAGGAAAAATTCCCAGAAAAAATTTGAAAATCTGTATTGCATTAATAACTTGGAAGGGGTTGAAAATAGCGATAAAATGCATAGAAAAAAACTTATAGAGCTTGAAAATTCTCACAAAAAAAATGTGCACATGTTGCCTGCTATAAGAGATAATGAGCCCTTATTGTTATTTTCAGATTTCCGCGCGTTTAAGTCGGAATAACATTAGATTTACCCGGACGCTTGACTAAAATCTCTGTATCTCCCTTGTTTTTGGTCAAAAATTTGAAAACTGAACGGTTTTCTGATGAAAATTGCTCTAACAGTTCTCACCTATGGAACCAAGTCGACCCATATGTACGCGCCACGGTCTATTCGATCAGTTGAGGAATTGCCATTTGGAGTTTCAGAATGAAACAAGCCTGAGATTTACCACCAAAAAATAAAAGTCACTGCGAGGGAGCAGATTCTGAACTATATATTTTCACATTCATAAAGCAATAGACTATAGAATAAAGTTTCGAGACTTGTCAGAGAAATTTTGATAATTTAAACTTTGCTATCAGAGGTTTTAAAATACATATTCTGAAAGTAGAGTGTCTTAGCAATAAAACTAGAAATATGAATCTTCGGAAGGGCATATAATTCTAAGGACCGGTTTTTCAATGCATGATATCTATCAGATAAAAATAACCAACAGTTTCCATCCTAGTCACTGCCAAACTTTACTCACGAGCACCCTCTCATTTCTTTCATCTATCCGACAGATAACTTATTTATCCTTGTATTGAAAAACTGGCCCTAAGGTCCCTATTGTAAAATTAGGAAACAACTTGTTTTATGGATGAGCTTCCATATTTCAATGAATGATATACACGTACATATTTACAAAGAGGGTTCGTGAAAATTTTCGATTTTCAATCAAAATTCCACAATTCTATAACAATCTGGCTACAGTGTACTTCAAAATTTAACCACGCCCATGATGATGTGCAGCAGTTTTCAAATTGTATCAGCTATAGATAGGTGGTTGTCAGTCAAATATTTGACCACTGAAATAAAATATACATTTTAACTTCACCCTGTACAAATAAATCAAAATAATTGGGCTATAAATGAATTCGTTATTGAAAGACCTTTCATATGAAGTAACACAAAACATATTTTTTCATACAAAAATTAATCGATTGCGTCACCAACAGGAATTTTGAAATATGGGAATTTTCATTAATCCGATGTTTATAATATATGTAAATCTTACTTTGACCTCCAAAACACGCTACTGAATGTCTTTACGAATGGAAGGTCGTTGTCTCTCAGGCTACATAGCTTTGCGTTGTAATTAGAAAAAGAGTTATATTGATTTTTTTCCAGAAATTCCACCTATTCCATCGTCACAACGAAACATATAAGTGCATTATGTATTCTGTTCACCGATGCAATGCGGATCAGGAAAAGTAGGACAGAAAAGGATTCTCTGGAATAGCCTCATTATCGTCCATGAAGCCATTACAGTATGCAAATTGTGCCTGAAATCATAAATTACAAATAAAAATATTGGTTGCCTCTAGAACTTTTTCGTTTGCTGATCTTTTGGGTACTCATGAGTTTTGAGATGAAAGAACAAGATTCATTCAACTAGTTTAGTGATGTAGAGTTTTGATTTGAAAAAAAATTTTAGGTTGAAAGTGTCTATCAGATGCTCGTGTGTTTGCATTCAACCAACAGATGCTCGTGTGTTTGCATTCAATCAACATATGCTTGAAAAGTCCATTTACAGTCTCCTTGAGTTCAAAGAAAAATTACGTAAGATAAAAAACACCGATTGAATGTGTGTTCACTGTGTTGCAATTTATTCCTAGTGGGTGTTTTTTCATTCGTCGTGGTCTGCACTGCCAGTGTGCAACTGGAAAAGTAGCTGAGTTTGTGCCAAGATGGATTGGAAAAGTTGTATTTTGTTGATTAAAAAATGGCTACTGTCGCAATTTTCCTCACTTTTATTTTTCAGAAATTATCGTAAGACAACATATGTTAGGAATAGCCCAAGAAGTAACCCTATGAATTTTTCCCACATGTTAACTCAACAATCTGCATAAAGCTCGCCAGTATAAATGAGGTATCTTCGAGCAATTACAGATGTCCTGTATATTACGATGATTCATTGGTGGATTATTCTTCTATTGGGACAGTGTGCGACGACAGCGCCATCCACTTTTAGAACTTTTGTGGGACCTTGATGCATTGTTCATTATGGCGATTCTAGGAAAAACCAGAAATTACTCACCAGCAACTTCCAAAAATATGTCATTCTTTCGATAATCAAGGCCGATTCATGAACTCGACGTTCAGTTGACCGTTGTCGATGATCTTTGCGCTCGCCGTTCCGTTCGCACATCACCATACTGAAACGCGTAAGATCATTCATAAACGCTGTTGGTCGATGCCTTCCGTCGTTTAGCGTGCCGTTCGACAAACCAATTTTATCTTTTGCCTTTTGCCATCCGTAGCGTCATTCGTAGCAGTGCTATAAGAGACGAAAATTAAAAATCTTGAAAACTGAACATACGATAAAAATTTACTTTTGAATAAGGTTATTTTCGTTCGTGAATGGCGTGAATGTGAACTTAGGCGTGAATGGTGTCAATGGCAGTGAACGTCAGGTTTATGAAGGGTGACATTTTCTGTCTACGAACGGTGAACCGCCAACGTAAACCGCAAATGGCAACGGCAAACGGAACGTCAAGTTTATGAATCGGCCTCTATGGTAATTGCATTCTAATATCGGTCTCAATTGTTGTAAATGCCCTCAAATCCTTCTGGATATAGGAAAAAAGTGTATTTACACTGTATTGCATTAGACAGAGTCAAGTTAACTTGGTTTACAACTGATGTTCGAGGTTGAGAAGGTTGGAAGAGAGTATGATTTGTGTGCGTCGTTGCTACTACCTCTTATTAGAGGTCAATAGTCAATGATAGTTGTTTGTTTTACGAGGAAAAAAAACCTCATTATTATAAATATAATACACTCGCAGGACAAAGTACAATCAATAATGTATAAAAAACTTGATCTGTAATTGGTGAACGAATTCACATTGAACCTTGATCACCAATTATGCACGATTCTATATATTCAGCCTAACGTTGAATCAGTTTCAACTCAATTCTTGTAATTTATCTCTATCGTTTTGGGGAATGACTCTGCCCAGTTTTATGGTTGACAGGTCCGGGAATAACCATGCTGCTCCTGAGGTTTGGCATAAGGACTTGGTAACAAGTCTACTTGCTGAAGGACTTCGAAAGAAGTCGATGGCGTTTAACATATATAATACTATAAATCAAGGTTATTACTACTTATTAAACATAATGCACGTGCTGATAACTTTCGAAAGGCTAGTTCAATTGTCACAAATAATCTTGTGGGAAAAATTATCGAAAGACAATTTGAGACTTGAGTATTTTACGTAGAGAACTATCTTTGCCTTTTTCTTCTTTGTATCAAAATTTAAAATAATTAATAGAAAAATTCTATCAAAGAAGTTATATCAAAAATTTTTTACATTATCTGTTAATAGGTATCTGTATACCATTCATAGACTTTTAATATATTCACAAGGAACAGAGACTATCTAAAACAGCAGCAATCTCAGCCATTATTAGGCTCATTTTTTGATTCAAAGGTGGATAACTTTTTATTTCTCAATTCATTTTTTGATGGTTTGATGGCTCAATCACCCTCTCTGCATGATTTTTGAGTGGACTGTAACTAGGATCAAACACTGTCACGGAACTTATTACAGAATGTGGTGGTGAAATATATGGTCGATATTCATACAAAAACTTGGTGTTTCTTTTAATGTTATATGGTTGAATTTCCGGTATTTTTGTCGTTTCTACACAATGATTTTGACTAATTCGATATGTAGATATTCGATATTGATGGAATAAAAGATATATCAACATGTTCAAAAAATACTAGGCTTGATCAGCATCCAGCCCTAAACATATCCAAACCCAAGATAACAATTGCGATGTTCGAAACGTCAACGGATGATTTACGAGTACAATGATAATTATCTTTTTCGAAAGATGATATCAGAATATTTCAATTTCAATACCTGACAATACTACCGAAATTGCATATGGAAATGTTTCAACGAAGAGGAAAACTTACTAACAGCAATGTTTCTCGAAAAAAGGATACCACAATATTTCAACTCCGATAACAAAGTGCGACTTCTTCAGCTAATATTTCGGATGGGCACTAAGTTTGACTTGCAGCAATGTTTTGTGCTCAGTGGGTAAATATCATACAAACACAGTTTGTTTGACTTACATAATTCATAGAATTCATAGAGTTCTGTAGTTTGACCTTCAGTTTCACTAGAGCCTCCTGACTAGATCATGATCGAACATCGCTTCCATTGAAAAATGCTGACGCCCCCTCACGAACGTCAACTCCTAAGGGTATACTTGTCCAAGCAGTGGATTAGGGAAGCCCTATCTTTTAATGTGAGAATCCCAGCACGGTGGTTTCGAAGTGGGAACCCGGTCGTTCGTTTGACAGGCGGACGTACTTACCTTTAACTACCGTGATTAATAATTGAATTATACTCCGTTGTCAAGGCATATCTTTCATCAATGAAGTTTCCTCTCCTGAAGATGCTAACCTTGTTAGCGAAACGCGCGTCGAGTAGAAGTAATATCACTTTGGTCAAAGGTTAATTGATTTCTAGATTTTTTATGTCACTAGTGCCATAAAATGCTGCCATTGGTTTATCCTGATAACGAAAAATAATATATGTAAAATTAAATTATCAAAAAACCATTGTAACGACATAATCAATCCAAAGAATACTTTCGAAAATTGTCAATTGAATAAAATTGAAACAGTAGCAAATTAAATGAATTGCTGTATCGCACCCTAGTCGAAGATTGAATATAGATCTAATTACTATGAGATTATGGCATTTGTGAAATTAGTTTGGTTATATTATATTCTGACTTGGGAGTTTCATACTGCAAATTTGATTTAAATTTAGTTGTGCCAATCCACAGAAAGATATAGCTATCTACCAGGCGTCAAGTTATTATCACCAAATAGGAAACATTAATTTAATTGCTATGAGATGCCTAATTACTTACCTGATTGTGTAAAAGAGATCAGAGGATACTGCCTGGGAGAGGTTATTGATGACATGCTGGTTGGTGTAGTAGTTCACCTCATTTCTACGGTGATAGTTTGAATATGTTTGATGTGACACCTATCAGAGTTGCCAATTCGATAACGTAAATGAATAAGGGGTACGTATGATTCCAGGCTTTTTTGATAGATTGAAAGATATTATATTTCATATAGAGATTTTTCAGTTGCAAAAAATAACGTAACTTTGTTGGTTGTAAATTTCAATTGGTGAGGCTGGTTAAGGTGAGCTGACTCAGCTATCTAGGAAAATACGTTTCGCTCAATATCTCAAGAATAGGAGCTTTTGCTGATAGACTACGTTTATGTCACAACTTTTGATCCGCTCAAAATTGGTTCGACTTGATTGGATCCGATCCACCTAATCAATAAATATGGTTTTTGGATTGTATTGAACAACTCAAGTCAATTCCATGAAATATAAAATTTTGGATCCAAACGATGGCCTTGAATAGTGAAATTACGAAATAAACAGGTTTGAAATTGAGAAATGGCAAAAGTAACCAACGTCGGAATAATTGTTTATTGTTTCAATTGTCTGTCATAAGATAAGTTATCTTGCTTTTGATATTGAATTCAATTAAGTTTCTTTCCTTTCAGTTCTTCATCAATATCGAAAGAATACTCTACATCTGAACTTGATTATTTAATACTTGAAAGATAGTTCTGAAATATTTACCAAGTCGAAGAAAAAATCAACTGTACAACTAGAATGGATATTAGCAATATCGCCCTCGAACGTTTGAGCACTCGCCTACGACATCGTGCTCAAATTAAGGAGAGTTCAAACAGCAAATGAAATAAGATAAGAATAAAATAAGAAACTAATTAAGGTGAGTTTAAACAGCAAATGAAATAAAATAAGGAACAAAATAAAACAAAATAAGAAAGATAAACATATAGATCTCTATGAAAGCGTTCATACAAGAAATAATATAAAATAAGAAATAAGAATAACAACAAAAGATGCCATCTTTCACTATTTTATTTGGAAACTGATAATGCGCATGACCGAAATATTTTCTGTACTTAACGTTCCATGTTTGAAATTATTTTAACTTCTTTCCTTACAAAAACAACCTCAGAATATTATTTACTGGTAATCTTTGTTATATGTAATAGAATCAAAATTCATAATATCAACAATTAGGAGGTTAGTTACTGTAGCCACTGTCAAAACGAAATTGTGATATTCACAGAACACAAAAGTCACTGTCAAAAAAGCTGCAAATTGATTGGTTCATTCTTATTTCTTATTTTATTTTAGTCATCTGTATAAACACACGTTTTCTGTCCTTATTCTTAATTAATTTCTTATTTTATTCTTATCTTATTTTATTTGCTGTTTAAACTCTCCTTTAAGAATAAAGGAGAGTTTGAACAGCAAATAAAATAAGATAAGAATAAAATAAGAAACTAATTAAGAATAAGGACAGAAAACGTGTGTTTATACAGATGACTAAAATAAAATAAGAAATAAGAATGAACCAATCAAATTGCAGCTTTTTTGACAATGACGATCTCGTTTTGACAGTGGCTACAGTAACTAACCTCCTAATTGTTGATATTTTGAATTTTGATTCTATTACATATAGCAAAGATTACCAGTAAATAATATTATGAGGTTGTTATTGTAAGGAAAGAAGTTGAAATAATTTCAGACATGGAACATTAGTACAGAAAATATTTCGGTCATGCGCATTATCAGTTTCCAAATAAAATACTGAAAGATGGCATCTTTTGTTGTTATTCTTATTTCTTATTTTATATTATTTCTTGTATGAACGCTTTCATAAAGATCTATATGTTCATCTTTTTTATTTTGTTTTATTTTGTTCCTTATTTCATTTTATTTTCTGTTTAAACTCACCTTAAGGACAGAAAACGTGTGTTTATACAGATGACTGAAATAAAATAAGAAATAAGAATGAACCAATCAAATTGCAGCTTTTTTGACAATGACTTTTGTGTTCTGTGAATATCACAATTTTGTTTTGACAGTGGCTACAGTAACTAACTTCCTAATTGTTGATATTATGAATTTTGATTCTATTACATATAGCAAAGATTACCAGTAAATAATATTCTGAGGTTGTTTTTGTAGGGAAAGAAGTTAAAATAATTTCAAACATGAAACGTTAAGTAGGTACAGAAAATATTTCGGTCATGCTCATTATCAGTTTCCAAATAAAATAGTGAAAGATGGCATCTTTTGTTGTTATTCTCATTTCCTATTTTATATTATTTCTTGTATGAACGCTTTCATAAAGATCTATATGTTTATCTTTCTTATTTTGTTATATTTTGTTCCTTATTTTTTTTTATTTGCTGTTTAAACTCACCTTTTAGTCCTCGTGCGATATGGCATGGCCACCATATCGACTCTTGTACACTTGACTATTCACGTGGAAAATGTTGTGCGGCAGTCGTGTAAAGTGCTTTTTCCAATTCCAATACAGGAAGCGATAGATAAATGGAAAATCGGGTATAATGTAATACATGGAAGACAATTTCTAGGAAGAATCCATTACTATAGTAGAGTAACAAATCAGCATTCTGTCAGTTTAGACTGAGAAATTAAAAAAGTCGAATTTTGCGTATTTTTCATTCGAAAATTTTCATGACTTTTGCATTATATTAGTGGACATTCTGAATGAAAAAATTCTTCATATTTAATGTAGCATGCCTTCCAACCGCTTTACATGGAATTTTATCAATCAGGAGAGTGTATTTTGGGAATATTAAAAAAAAATTGAAACTGAATATTTCTTCGAAAAAGTTTTTTTATAATAGTTTTTCAATTGCCTATTTTAGTAGTGAACAGGAAATTCCAATAACTCAACTTTGGTATTATTTCAAAAAAATTATTAGTGTACAAAAAAAGTTAGAAAAAGTCGATTTGTATAAAAAAATAAAATTTAAACTTTTTTCAGAAGTGTATACGAAAAATTTTATGCGAATTCAAATACCGCAAATATTTTCCACGGAAATGAATACCATGCAGGCGCGTACACAGCATTGTTCCATGGGGGGTAATTCGTGCCGCGAAAGTGACAGAGAATAGGAAGGCGCCACAGGCGAATCTTTTATTTTTTTTAGGAAGGAATATATTAGATGATTAGATTTAGATAGCTACGCGGTAAATGAAATAAGATTAATTTTGTAAATCTTATTGTTAATTTTGATTGAAACACTGAATTTTCCTCGATCTTTTATTTTTTTTCTTCGATCGATCATTACCCCCCCTCCTTGTATACGCGCCTGAAACCATGTGTATTGATAGCAGCTTTGAACGTTTTTGACAGAAGGTTTCAGTGAATTCCTGAAGAGAATTGATTGAGTTTGAATTAGATTGGATAAGATTAGGTCAGGTAAGGTTAGGTAGTTACATTAAATGGACAGAACATAAAAACATGTGACGTTTTCCGCTGATATGATTGCGTGGTGAAAAATTCGCGGTGCATTTTCTACTATGGAGAATAGGATTCTATCCAAAACTACTTTGTTCAGAAGTTATCAGTATTTTTATATGAAAATAAAAATGCTTCACCTATTCAAGTGCCCGACAGGGCTTCAATCCTCCAGTCTGATCTAGCAGGATGTAGTTTTCGTGTTCTACAATAGTCATGGAATCCTCTTAGGTTTGAATCTTCCAAGTACCTTATACTTGATCTTTTATGCGGCTATTTCTTAGTCTTTATCGAGTCAAATCACATATACGAACCACTGGAAATTCTCAACAAATTAGGTAGTCGAAATAGTGCTTCATCTGACACTTCGACCCGAAGTTGTCAGGAGGCTTAATTACCACTAATCCTGCTTAGGTAGAAGTTTCCGATAAATCGTAGTGCTATATAGGAATAGAATAATAGTATATTACATAAGTGGCCTTATCCTCGAGTTGCGTATTGTACTTTTTCTACTCCCACAATGCTTGTGCGGTAATTTTTGATTTATCAAATTTATCAGGTGAAACGTAACAATGCCATCATTTTCAAGTAAATTTTCGAAAGCGGCCGCCATGAATTCAGATTCCACGTGTATTTTGAATGACCCGTTACCTGCGAGCGGTCAAATATGTAATGAACCAATTTAAAATAGTGGGAGCAGAAAAACATATTTGAATGATTTCACAATAATAATACCCTCATAATATAAAGGTTGTATTCGGGTTCACAACAAAAACAGTTCAGGAACGGTTCGAAATAGTTGGACTGTTGAGGTGTGAAGGGTTTGTCGCGAATATATCTACATTATCTGGGTGGGTGACTATTTTTGACTGTCCTAGAACAGTATTTATTGCGAACCCGAATACGGCTATAGAGTAGATATTTGAATCCAGTCACTTTTCAAGTGTTCTGATAATTATCGTAATCACACAAGTGCTTCAAAATTACCGATAATTTTCCATGAAAGCATGTTGTCTAAAAACTGCATGAGTTTATTTTCATATTTTGTCGAAAGAGCCCGACTCCGAAGGAAGAGGGCTCTTCTATCAAAATATGAAAATAACCGAATGCAGTTTTTTTACTGATAACATGCTTGAATGGAAAATTATCAGGTTTATTGTGATGCACGGGTATAATTCGGTAGAATATTTCCGGAGTTAAAACAACGACGTTTAAAATTCAGTATTTATTATTTACCAGTCCGAAAATGTCCCGCCGGGAATTTATCGGAGTTATTAGACAAGTGCCTCAAAATCATCGATAATTTTCCATGAAAGCATGCTGTCTAAAAACTGCATGAGTTTATTTTCATATTTTGTCGAAAGCGGGTATTTTTCGATACCTACCGGGTATTTACCAGCCCGAAAATGTTCCGCCGGGAATTCATCGCTGTAATTGATCGAAAATGTCCCGCTTCATATGGGATTTTTAACATACGATGGAAATATTCAGGTTTATTTTGATGCACGAGTGTAATTCGATAGAATATTTCCGGAGTTAGGAAAACGACGTTAAAAATTCAGTATTTATGCCTGTCAAGATGACAAATGTACATTTTAACAATCGTTACTATAGGTACACGGACCGAGCGGGTATTTTTCGATACCAATCGGGTATTTACCAGCCCGAAAATGTCCCGCCGGGAATTTATCGCTGTAATTGATCGAAAATGTCCCGCTTCATAGGGTTTTTTTAAAATAGGATGGAAATATTCGGGAGTAATTACACAAGTGCTTCAAAATTACCGATAATTTTCCATGAAAGCATGTTGTCTAAAAGCTGCATGAGTTTATTTTCATATTTTGTCGATAGAGCCCGACTCCGAAGGAGATGAAAGAAAATGAGGCAAGCTTTCCCAGAAAGTGCTTTCGAAATCATTTTACCATCCTTTCACATAATCGCGAGTTAGATTCAGATATAGCTAGCTTTCAGTAGATCTGATTTTATTATATTTAGATCTAGAGGTTATGATGAATGGGATCTTTCCTATCCCAATTTCAGGTTGGACAGTGACCAAACTGAATACTCAGAAGACGAAGTCTGCTGCAAAACACTCTGGGTTATTTGAATTTTCTCCATTTTTTCCATTTATTTGAAACTATCAGAAAATATTTTCTTGCAAATTTGTTCCCTGTCAAAATTGAATTATTTATCGCATAGAATCTATTTTATGGAAGATATTTCATCCTCAAAGGTTCTAAAACATGCTTTTTCCGTTATCTGGCTTCTGTCATTTTACGAAAGACACCCTCAAAGGCAAATATGGGAGAAAAGGGTTGAAGAGGGATATTACTCTTATATAAGGCATGCAACGGAAGATTTTTCAGTTTGGTAATCTAATTGGTAAGTAACTGATGCAAAACTCTGCTATTAGACATTCTGTGTTGTGGATAGTCGACAAATTCTCCAATAAGTCCAAGTTATCAAAATTTCAATAGATGCTTCGATACGAAAAATGCATTGCTAGCTAATTTCTTGTGTTCAAATAATTGACATTTTGATATTATTCAGAGAAGGGAATAAACAATGAATTTGAAACCTATATTTTTGAATGAGTTCTTTGAATTCATCAATACCTGTAATTCTGCTTCAACATTATCGACGGAGGTGGAAGTGAAATAAGTGGTGAAAATAAGTGGTCAATGTTGTGTAACGACTCTTCATTATTTTGAAACCAGAATACACAGATGCGGCCCCAGGATTTCGTTTAAGGGTCTTCAGCCTTCAAAAAGCAGTTGAAAGATGATACATTTTTTTCTGACAATCTCAATGTGCTACATATGGGTATCATAAAAAATAATGGAAAAAATATTTTGGGGGTATTCGGTATGTAATTGGGGTGTATTTCGTGGAATTTGGAAAGTTTGATGGCACCTTAGGTTTCAAACCGTTGAATAGTTTCGTATAGTTTTTGGACAGTGTAATCTTTGATATGTCCTCAATGTCATGAACTCGGTAACGAATTCTTCGAAATGCCCATTTGTAGTGAAAAACGTATAAGCGAGTACCGAATTTGCGAAACAATCTTTTACGATTGACTAGGGTAATAAATACTGAATAATCGGTCTGACCATGTTCATAACACAAATAATAATTGAAAATATCTGAAAAATGAAAATTGAAAATATGTAGCTAGTCGATTTGTTTTAACTAACACGCCTCTCCGATAGTTCCGCCTAGATGAAAGAGAAGGGATATATCTCAAGAACTACTATAGGCATCTTAAACTACTCCAATGGGGAGAACCAGTGGCGAATATGCGCTGATAGAAATAGGTTTGGGCATTATTTTGGAATTCAACGGATTGCATTTGATAACAATTTGGTAATATTTCATATACCTCTAGGGTAATGTAGCAAAACTGTTTTTTCAACAGGTTGAAGGTTATTTGCAACGGACACAATTGTTTTTCAATGATTTCTGGGTTCAATAATTTTTTTTTGGTTTATTGATTATAATAAGTATCATCATCCAAATGTCAAAATCAAACAAAGAGATCGTTACTTTCTTTTTGATTTTTATAATTCGTTCAGACAATTTTAAAGAGATCCCGACTTCTGGAGCGAAAGAATGATTCCTAAACTGGAGGCAGTTCATGTTGACTGTTCACTTCCCGAAAAAATAAACGAAAGAGCTCCTAGGGATATGAGAGTAAGAGACCCTGTTTACATACTAGACGCCCAAACAAACAAGGAAATAAAACGAAAGCGGAATCGAATGTCGAATGTTTTCGAAAACTTCATTTCATTTATATTTTCTCTTTCACACTTTTTTTGAGAGAGGTAATTCTATCACACCGAATACCGCATCTGGTCTGTTGTACTTTCTTCCATCTGTTTGGTTATTACTGGATAATTAACAAATCATAGGACATTATTTTATTGAAAATGTGAAGCATCAAAAGGTTTGTCAACAACCTTTCGATCAGACAGACGGTGCGATGATTTATTTCGTGGACAGCTATTTATGCAGACAGTCATCGATCCACTTGGCATAACCCGATAATTCATGGCATATGATAAACTATTCTCGGGCATAAGGTTGACCATCCTCAAGAGACAGTAAGTAGTCAAGCCATCCTTCCGTCCTTTCCGATTCTTCTCTAATGAAACCGCTCTATTGTTATTTTCAAATTCCGAGTGAACAATTAGAGTAATTCATATCATCTCTAGATCATTTTGATTCAATAATTACATATTTGGCTAATATATAATCTGATAGTTTCATTGGAATGGCATTTAGAATTTATTTATGAATAAAAAAATACCACCGAAATCAATCATTGAGACATTTTGAAGTAATTTCCATTTTCTAAGGAAAAACAATATTTTCTTCTCCTAAGTTTTGTGTTTTGCAATATCATAATTATAATATTATTGTTACGAAATCTTCTAGCGCCGCTCCTGTCGATCGTAAAATGTTAGATTGATATAAGGGGTCGTCGAAAGAAATGTTTAGAATATAGCAAACATTTTCAATTCCTGTAAAGAGGCGCGAATGGATACGTCTGGATTAATCTTCATATTCGAACAGACTATAAAAATAGGAAGGAAATTCATCAAAGCGGCAGTTTCTAGAAGATAGTTATTAGTATGAGTTTGGAAAACTTGAACTTAGTGAAGATGATTGCAGAAATCGAAGTTTTATAGTGTTTAGTAAATAGCGTTGAATTTCTCAAGCAGCTAAGTATTTTCGTAGTATTATTTTACTAAATGAACCCAGGAAATATCGAACAATATGTACCCCCAAAAAATATATCAGTCATCATGTTCATCAAAACTTTATTTCTCAAACATAAACATTGTATCTTGAATTATATTTTGATCACTTTCCTCTAAAGGCTGAATATAAGATCTGGAGCCTGTTTCATGAAAGTACAAGTCTTGTAGCTACAAGAGAAACACGATGCTAAATAATTTTTTTTTATTCGTTTTTTTCCTGTACCCACATTGTCTTCCTCTTGTAGCTACAAGACTTGTACTTTTATGAAAGAGGCCCCTGTCCTTCAAATTAATAGTTCTGTCACCACCTGATAAACAGATCAGTTCCTTAATTCAATGAAAAAAATGCCTTATAGTGGCGAAGTCAAATTG
The DNA here is from genome assembly GCA_032362365.1 of Zygogramma bicolorata. NCBI lineage: Eukaryota > Metazoa > Arthropoda > Insecta > Coleoptera > Chrysomelidae > Zygogramma > Zygogramma bicolorata. The sequence goes on along the minus strand of JAVJAQ010006102.1, from coordinate 4,714,680 downwards.
GCGAGCTATGAGAACTTATCTACCAGCTCAGGTTAGGTTCAAGACTTAAACCTAAAGGCCGGTCTAGACGCTACATTTTGCACAACGTTTTATTTGCACAGTTTAAGAGGAACGAAAACGTTGCAACTGTTGGAGCGTCCACATGGTGCGGAGTTATCTGTGGATTTCGCTCAGTTTTTTATTTTATAAACTGGGGACAGTACTGTCCGCGAAGTTATCTCCGTTGAAAAATCATCATTTGTTCTCAGCCTCCACGCTTTTTCTTCCTCAACTCTATTGAGGAAGGGGGTTAGGCTATTTTGCTTTATTTGTAGTATTTTTTTATAATCAGTGATAATCATGGAGGAGGTACTACTCTGGTCAATTTTGGCATGCTGTCTTGTGAAAAATGAAATATTGAAACGTCTCAGAAGTACCAGGCTTTCAAAGTCAAAATACCACAGAGCTGGCTTGTAGATTTTGTCTTCTCCAGCCCCAGATCGATTCGATTCATTGCATTTTGCTACTTCTTTACGGTAAACACTTCTCAACGAATAAATTTTTTCAACAACTGTTTCTCTGTTTGGAGTAGCATCAATTTCTTTAAATTTTTCGACTGAAATTTCATACGCCTGCGCCTTCTTATCCCTGTCACTATACTCCTTGGATTTGATACGCCAAAGGCATGGAAAACTTTCATATAATGCAATAATTTCTGTGAGAAACTCCCGAGAACATTGCCACAGGTCAGCCATTGTCGCTCACAAACAAACTATTGTCACTCACAAACAACGAAACTGAGGAACAAAACCAGTCGGAAAAAGGAGCGTCCGTCTACATGCACCGACTTGTCCGCGCAGTTCCAGGATATCTATGCTCCAAAGCTCAGCTCTTTGCGCCCGTTTCAAAACTTCACAGATTTCCAGTCCACACGCAACGTTTCATCTGCAACGTGCTGAACTGTGCAGACAAAACGTTGTACAAAACGGAGCGTCTGGACCGTCCTTAACGTGAGCTGGTAGATCAATCACTTAAACTTTAAGTGACCCTTCATTATTATGAAACCCAATATAATTATTTGATGCTTGATATCATCTCCTAGGAATGTTTAATTATTAATCAGGTAATCGTTATATTATTTGGAGATTCAATTTGAGTATCAAATATTATTTATTCATTATATCATAGAATATTAATTTATTAGGTAATTGATAACACCGACCGACCCTTTTCTACATAAAATTCCAAAAGGAAAAGACAGTTCAGTGGACCTTGTCTGTTTGTATCTTGTAACATATATAAATGAAAAAAATCAGAATTGGTAATGGAAAATACAGGTCCGTATTTGAACAAAAAAAAAATAGATGATGGTGGCCTTAGCAAACGGAACGTCGTTTTGAAGATATGATTAGTATATGTTGTAGCCCTAATGAAGTTCGATCAAACATCTCCTCACACTTTTTTTATATTTAGTATCATAAAGATACCAGAGCATAACAATCAAAGTCAATTACTTCAATTTTTTTCGAATAATTTAGGAACCGCCCTCGATAGCATGCATTTTTTGACATAAATTCATTGTATTACAGACAATACAACTTTTGTCCCATTCGCCTTTTCGTCATCCTGTTAATCATTCGCATAGATTTTGTTTTTCGAGATTGCATACTGTCAATGCTATACTTAAGCCATCATGGTATCGTGGGCCTATTATGTAGGCTGAAGTACTTCCTTAGGATCAATAAAGAATTGAATAAATTTATGCTTTTATCAATATGTGGCGTAGCAATTTCCTGAGAGCCATACCCTGTATACCAAGTACTGAATTTACACTCATGACTGTATCTTACGACAAAAGTAGCAGTGTTAAAATATATTTCATTGTTCCTTCCTGAATCCGTACTCAAAGACAGAGTAATTCAAAATTCAGAGCAGCATCAAACGCCACCATGGTTAATAAATGATGGGATATTCAAAAAATGCGATTCTGAAAAACGAGGTTTCAAAACTGTCGATCTAATATAAATATTTAAATGTTCCGGCTTATCCTGCTCACTATACACATGTTGAAAAAATTGAATTTCTGGGCCACATTTAATAAACGGTCCTTTCTTGAAAGTGTGTGGCTTTGAACACATCTTTTTCCCAGTACTCAGATCGTTATCTATCAAATACCAAAATTTCGAACAGATTCACGGAAAACATTTTTCCCAAAAGCGTTCGTGGTCTCTCAAAAAATTTACAAAATCCGATGGAGTATCAAATAGATTGAAATGATTTGCCTCTTTTGATTTCGTCCTATTCTGCTAATTTGAATAAGCCTTTTCCTAGAATTACCTAATTATGTTTGCAGTAATTATTAAGCTTTTGACAAAACTGGCACCAATTAGTACTAGGTTATATTGACGGACCATAGTATTCATGATGAAGAAGATATCAAATCAAAATAATTTACCAGTCCTGCTAAAGCGTATTTTTCAATACTTGTTGCAGTTTTGTAAACCTTCTAGAGGGAAGATCTTTACGAAGAACTGTATTATTACTTGACCTATTGGACCTCTTCTCGCTTCTATATCTACAGTAAGGTATGCGATCAATACACTTATATATTCAAATGTTTTTCAATGAACATCCTCTGAAAATGCAGTTTATTTCATAAATTCCCTGGACTATGCCCATGTTCAATCCAGTCACCATCCGTCAAAAATCAACACATTTTGTCAAACGTTTTTAAATTTCTAGTTCCTGTCACCTCTTTCCTAAACACATCCCAACTCAAAATTCTAGTGAAATTTCATCGACGAAGCAGATATGGCGCAAAAACTCGTCATCCCGAGGGGGATAATCGACCCCGAAGAAACCACAGTGATCAACATTCCGCACAACCTCCGTGGCTCTTCTGTGGTGATAGCGAAGAAATCCAGTCCCGGTACTCCCGGCTCTTCTGGTCCCCAGGGTAGTTTTTACACCCCACCACCGCGAGGATACGAACACCCTAGTTTGGACTACCCTGCCTTCATGGATAAGACTCCTGATCTACCCTCTTTCTATCGGATATTGCCACAAGGAGAGAACTGGAATCAATCGTGGAGCCAGATGCCAGAAAAGGTGAGTAAATGTTTATATTGGTTATAACTTATTTTGTGATCTTGTTCTGAAGTCGGAGTATAACTAGTACCTACTATTAATTAATGATTGAAGAAGCTTTTTTTCCAAACTTACAGCGAATACAAAACTAGAACGTTCGTGGAGCTAGTGTTTTCGGTTTTACCACCTCTCGTCAAGTGGTAGTCGACACATGACAATCAGTTGACATGGTTTGGCTTTTACAATATTTTGTTGACGACTTTGTACAATTGTCGTTCTGACCAGAGGACTGTGCTCTAGTCAAACTCAACAAACCGTAGTGAATTAGGAATAAAAAATAGCCACTCATTTTATTGAAAGATGACCGATGATATCGACTTTATATGGGGTGAGGAGTAAGATATTTGATTATTGTTGGGTGGCTGATGTTTGTCGGATTGGTAATTATCCGTTAAGTGGGCTTCATCGTGAAATTAAAAAAATTTTGGTGGAACTCACGTATTTCGGCCTCCTGAACAAAAAAGTCTAATAAAGTTTTTGGGGCTCGCAACTAGTTTCGGAGATACGGCTCCCCAAAGACAGGAAATCGAGGTTTTCACGGTTTACATTTATGTTTGTTTATTCAGCCAATTCCGCTCGAAATTCATCCTTCTTTCTATCAGCACAATATACACATTTTATACCACCTTCTTCATCACTTTCCAATAGAATTATACGCATTTTCACAACAAAACTCTAAAAGGTAAATCGTCATAGAAATTCGAGGTTAGCAAAACAATAGAACGCGCGATGCGCGTTCTATTGTTTTGCTAACCTCGAATTTCTATGGCGATTTAACTTTTAGAGTTTTGTTGTGAAAAATGGAAAAATGCTTATAATTCTGTTGGAAAGTGATGAAGAAGGATATATAGAATGAGTATATTGTGCTGATAGAAAGAAGGAGGAATTTGGAGCGGAATTGGCTGAGAAACAAACACAGGCGTAAAAACCCGATTTCCTGTCTTTGGGGGGCCGTATCTCCGAAACTAGTTGCGAGCCCCAAAAACTTTATTAGACTTTTTTGTTCAGGAGGTCGAAATACGTAAGTTCCACCAAAAATTTTTTAATTTCACGATGGAGCCCGCTTAACGGATAATTACCGACGGATGATTGTGAAACTTCATTTAAGAATGAAGACTTTCACGATGGCAGTTTTTTTTTGATGATATCAGGGCTTCATTTTTTATGTCCGTAGCTTCGTCCGCAGTTTTATCAAGAACCACGGCCATCAAGCCTAGATATCACCGGAAATAGGTGAAAATTCATTTCAAGTCGACGTCAACTAGTAGTTTGAGGAATCATATTTTGGAGTTCTTCTCCGAATGTAGAAATTACATTTTATTTGAAAGAAGTAGAATAAAATAAATACAAATACTCTCTGCTGACAGGTATATCATTCAAAGACTTTTGATTCATTCACAAAGAGCTATTTTGCTATATGTAGATATTTCCTATGAATGCTATTCATTTTATTCAATTCTCATATGCTTGGTATACAAATCGAGCAAGAAAAGGTTATTTCGATGTAACCCAGTGCCTGCCGTGCCATATAGGCATGGGAGTAGCTGTTTTAGATGGATTTTTCCTTCCTTGAATGATATACATGTAACTTTCAACAGAGAGTGGGTGGTGTTTGGTATTTTTTTTATTTTACTTCTTTCATAGAAGTTGGAAATTTCTCTGTTTTTATTCTGAGAATAAAAAAGCCGAACGGTAATTCGTCAAACGTCTTTCTCTCCATAAAAATATCGAAGGTCCTAAATGGATGGGAAATTAGTTATTTCACGATTCGAGTGAAGTTGAAATATATAGAAATTTGGGGTTATATTCACTGTAGGTGGAAACGGGATTACTACTATAATTATTTCGAGTGCTCATTCTTGAACTAGATTTACCAGATGTCAAATTCGAAAATACCTGGTGCCAGGCGGCGGGCGGTAGCCTTACATTGGTACCAACTTACTAGACCGAGCAACCAAAACAAATTTTTCGGACCAATTTTTTTTCACTGTGCCTTTGAGAGAGGAAATAATCGAAGCTTGAACGAGTCGTATCGTGCAAAAAATGTACGCGCTGCGTAATACTTCATGTAGAAACCAGGATTTTAGTTTGTTGAGTTTGAGAATAATTTTGGACAGCTTTTTACAGGTTGTCTTGAATTCGTTACAGATAAAAACATTGTGAAAATTACAAAAATGATAAAGGTATACTGTTTGAAATGTTACAAGGTGAGTAAAACTCGACTAAAACAAAAAATTAAATAAGAGCCCAATGAAATCTAATATGCCACCAGATTCTATTTCAAGAATTCGATTGTCGAATAGCTCAGACTGTGACTGTAGCATGCGCTGTACCGAAAATTACGCATATTCTAAACAATTCAATAATCGAATTCGTGAAATAGAATCTGGGCTCTGATTTCATCGTGGGATTGAGGAAAAGTTTTGAGGCATACTGTATGGTGGTATACAGTAGGTTCTATTTGACAATCATTTTGCAAATTTTTTGATAATGTTGAACAAATTTTCACAGTCTGCCTTTCAGATATTCAGTTATTAATCATAAGCACGCGTTCAATTATTGGCATACTCATTATCCAGATATAATTGCCAGGCATACTCTATTGAAGTTGCAAGAAACGAAAACAATTTTGGACAATTTTTTACAGTTTGGTTCTTATGAAGTTGAGTCAATTTATAATAGAAATATTGCTGAGGCAGCCGATTTGAAGGAACAAATGAGGAATTTTGACTAATCACATAAAAAAAGTTCTACTAATGTCATGAAAAATGGCCTCCGGTGAAATTTCCTCAGTTCCTGCTACCTATTTTGTAGTTCAGGTCATCCTTATCAAAAGACACCATTGGCACAACGTTTCCCTTTGAGCGGTTTGGAATGTACAGGGCGTCAAAGATGAAAACTTTGCCGATTTAGCATACTTCATTACGAGTGTATCCGCTTAAATTCCTAATATGTTCTAGTTCATGGTACGTTCTCGAAACTATTTCCGGTACAAAACTTCCTGATCAATATTGACGGATTCACAAGGGATTTAAATAAGCTTTTTCGAAATAATTTGATACATATAGTGCAAGCGCTGCGAAACATTCCGTTTGAAAAAACCGATGACCTCATTCTGATTGATGATTTGAGTTGAGGAAGACTTGATGAATAATATTTCGGAGGTTGCCGGACGGAATTATGGTCCAATTTTTTTTTTCGGCCCTATAATAGGCTCCGATTCCATCGCTGTAGCTGCGAAACAAAATTGTTATTGACTATTGACACCTGGTTCAGGTGAGGTATGGAAAAACGGCATGATCTGATTCAATACAAATTTAATGAAAAAAGTGGTTTACCTATTAATAAATAGTGAAAAATTCATTCAGGTAAGTTTTGACAATAATTTCCGATGCATTTGCAAAGGGATATACAATTGATATCGCTTATTCTACAAGTGCAAAACATTATCAGGCATTCAGCATTATATTTGCAAAGCCTAAGCCCAATCAAAGAATGTGGCATATGTGGTTTTGAAATTTGCAACGGGTACAACTTTCCATCTCGTCTTTCATAACCGAATAGGAGTTAGTTCGGAGGCCCATGTATTGCAGCCCTTAAGCAATGTAATTACAAAACATCAAAAGTTCTTATAATTTCAGACACATTTGAATTGAATCCCAGCTTGAAAGTGTATTTTTGTCCGATCCTTCAAACCAAGTCCCTCAACAACTACTATTCGATAGCTTATGACAAAAGTGGATGTTGAGTACGAAAACTGCACAATTTATAAAAACTTGTTCAATTCCTCCACGAACAGCAACAAAAATATGGCTGAAAATCCTTCAATCTGCTTCTAGGTGATTGGACTTCAAGTCTAGCAATTTAGAAGACTTATTACCTTGGAGCTTGAAGATTTTTTGGAGTCTTCATATCCACCGGTAATAAAAAGTTCTGTTTCAGCATTGATTTTTGAAAAGTTGGAGAATACTTGCAGAGGTATTAAACAAGCTGCAGTTCATTCTTCAAACAAGAAAAAAAACCTTTTGCAGCCAGCTGGGATTTTGGTTGAACGACTTGATATAAATATTTTCAGTCCTTTTCAGTTAGTTTCGGTTTAACAGTGTGTGAGGTGTTCTTTTTTTAAATGATTTATTCAACGTAGGCCTGTTTCTCCTACCAAGGGCAATCATCGACGCCGTCACCACATATCCCCCAACCGGAAATTTTGCGAACACTCTCTGGTATTCCAATCAGAGGTAGGGATCCTTCACGAGTTCAACAACCATGGACTCAGGACCGCCGGCTTTACGTCTCCTCCGAAGGACAGCATATCTCCAATATATCTTGTGTTCATTGATATATTGCCTGCGAGCTATGATATAATACTTTGCTGCAGTTTTATGAGCTTTCGACGCGGTCTTTCCCTGCTGCTTAGCTCGAGATATCGAATGACTAGTCAACCTGAAGAGCTATGCCATGCCCGTGAGGTATTCTTTTCATCATTCTAGTGTTGATTAACTACCATGATTGTAACGTGCATAGAATCTTCACCACTTAATGTTCCCTTGAAAGTCATTGTCACAGTGTCTAAGATTGTTCAACAGTGTACTATATGTTTCGATTTAGTTAGCTAGGTGGTGAATGAATTCGGCTAGAGCTGTATGTTGCGGTGTCTTTCTGTTCATTACACTGATACATATCACTAAACACCGCCAATGCTTCATGGAGTGTATTGCGTGATAATTTTAGATTCCAACTGCTGAATGAGGCTTGTATGAAAGTCTTCCATTTCGGCGTAAATGGGCATATCTTCGCGGCATCTTCTATAAGAATTTCATCACACAACTTGTCCTTTGGTGTAAGTTCAGTAGTGGATAGTTCTTTCCGTAATTCTTTAGCACACATGACGATTCTGCTACATCTAGCCGACGTACACATTCAGCTATTTCCTTGATGAACTTCCTGCTATGAAAACCAAAGAAGATTGCTTCCTCTCAGTAAGATATGAGAATAAAACCTTGTCACCAAATTTATCGATCAGCATCACTGTGAGATCACCATTAGAACTACATCCCCTACTTCAGGGAGTACAGTCATGCGTTGAGCAAAGTATGTCAATTCAAAAGCGGTCGTCAAAACACCGTCGTCTTTTATATCCGCCATTAATTTGTCAAAAGCAGCCAGTAACTGTTTTTGTGATATTTGTTGTTGGTCGAACTCTTTCATTACTAGAAGATTTTGGTTATGAAACGAAATTTCTGTAACACGATGTATGATATTGGAAGTTTCTGCAAACAAATCTTCCGGTGTTTCGTATAACAAATTTTTGTGAAAATTTCATAGTATTTTCGACGCGAAGTATTAAAAAACAGCAAAGCTGCTGAAATTTCAGTTGAAAGATTACTTTTTTTGTTTTGGTTTTTGTCGTATTACCACAAATGGAACAGCATGAGTCACTCGACGAATCACTGTTGTTTCTTTTTGATTTGCGGGTCAGTTGATGGGCCAGCTACGCCCTGTGTTGATGATGAAGCTCTTTCTTCCAGCACTCTTATGCAGTGACTACAAGGAATTTTTTCTTCGCCGATCTAGCTGGCCATGCAACTTTTATACCACGAGAAGTGTTCTTCATCAGCATTCGGATCAAACAACTTCTCTTTGTCTGAAATTTCGTCTTTGCGTCGACTTGCTGCATTTGAATAGTTTTTTTTTTGGTTCATTCACCAGTTTACCATAATTTTTCGTTCGCCTTTTTTTTAATTTTTTAATTATAACGATATTTATTCACTTTTAAAAAAGTTATCACAAAATTTGAAGCACTGCTATTTTATAATTATGGAAAATGTATCTGTTATAATAATGGATGAAGTTCAGCTATGACTGAAGTCACAAAAACTGTTGAGAAAAGCGCGGCCCGCTCCAAAACTCGAGAGAAGGTAAGTGACGCTGGGAAGGAGATTTACAATAAAACTGACAACGGGCTATTTTGGCAACTTTCAGTTCCAGGTTTAAAGGATATTGCAAAATCATTCCAGTCGAGAAATAGCGGTCAATGGTTTTTGCATTCTATACAACATATTTTTTCACAACTACAGCGATGGAATCGAAAACTCCTATTGAAGGTCCGAAAAAAAAAATTGGACCATAATTCTGTCCGGCAACCTCCATAATATTATTCATCAAGTCTTCCACAACTCAAATCATCAATCAGAATGAGGTCATCGGTTTTTTCAAACGGAATGTTTCGCAGCGCCCGCTCTAATATGTAAACAGAATATTCAGTCATTTATGAAAATACCTGATAATCGAGATATGGTTAGGGTGTCGATAATCACTAATTCTGCCCATTTGGACCTTGAATCCATATTTACTGATTTTCGAAAAATGCTGAAATCAAATGGAAAATCTTGGTTCGGATCCATTTCATTTTTCTGTGATAAAAGAGTGCTTCAGTATATTCTGTCGATTTTCTGGAATTAAGCAAATTACGACTATGTCAGCTTAGCTTCATTTCGGTTATGTCGTGATCGGTGAGTTATTCATCTACTGGGATTCAAAAAATTGAAAAAATTGAAGTTTAATGTTGTTGGAGTAGATTCAGTGATAGAATATATCGAACATGAAAGGTTTTAAAGGAAGCAAAACATTGGATCAGCAGTGTGGTGGAGAGTTGTCACATAAAACATATCGGTTTTCTCTATAGGTAAACTTTCAAGGCACCTTGTATATTGTTTATCAGTAACTGGAGTTTCCGTCACAAGAATGGAATCATTTTCAGTAAAACCTGAAGGAAGTACAAAAGGTATGAAAGGACCATCAAGTGATGAATCGTGCACTGTTTGCAGTAAATGGATGAATGCCACCATCTTGGACTCTGTACTAGCAAAAGAGTTCAAATTGAACACTTTCACTAAAATAATTTATAGTTTTTGATAAGGGTCAAGTCTTTCACAAAATATCCACCCCATAGCCATGAATTTATAGGATTTCATTTTATTTCTCGATGCTTAGTAGAAAAATTATATGAATAATTGGCAGAATATGGCCGAAATAGCATAGACGTGAGTTTCTTGATTTCTAAAAATCGACTCAATTCATTGTAGAATTCGAAAGAGCCAAAAATAATTGACCCAAACCAAATTTTTCTATTTGATCTCTCTGTATCACGAAAATCGGTGATTATGTTAAGCAGGTCCAAATGGGGATAATGCTATCTGGTATTCTAATCATTTCTCGATTATCAGGTCTGTTAAAAAATGACTCAATATTTTGTTTCGAAAATTTTGAAAATATTCCAAAAAAATGTTTTTCAATCCACTGTGAATTCGTTATCGTTAACTTCAGGAAGTTTTTCAAGTACGTACCATCAACTACAACATAACGATAGTAAATCGAATATTTTTGCGAAATATGCAAATTCTGTCTTTGACGTCCCCTGGATCCGAAACAGTTCAGTAATGAGGGTTGTGCCGATAGAGACATTCGATCAGCATAACCTGAAATACAAAATATCATAAACTCTGGAGTTTTGACCGGAAATCATTCACCTTCAATTCAGAGCGGGGTTCTTTACGCCACCTAAGTTAATGTAATTAATGGATCAATTTTTCACAATCTGTTATCTCATTTCAGTTGATACGTAATTTAATTATAAGAAGAAGACATTTCGTTTGAGCATATTCGAATATAGTTTTATGATACCTTTAACAGTTTTTTTTGATTTTCATGTAAAGCTTCAGTTCCAAAAGGAAGATATTTGAAACATGCGAATGTGACAATACCAATGACCTCAAAGTTTATTTTCATGATAATTATAAAATATAATCGATTTATCACCTTTCCGATAAAATTAATTATGAATTATCGAAGGCTTCTAGAAACTCTTAGTCTTGCCTCCTGTAGGGGTCCGAGAAAATAATACCATCGGGTCGGTTGGTCGGATATTTAGACCTCAATAGTTGAAGTTGAGTTCTAGTGCAGAGTTGTACAAATTCACTACTTTCGTGAATTGATTCACAAGTCACAATTCACGCAAAAAAAATGAATTGGATTCATGAATTGGAAATTCATCAGAGAAAAATGAATTGAAGCCACAAGCTAGCTTGTGAATTGTTACTCTTATCAATTCACAATTCATTTTGCTCACAACTCACAACTTTTCACCTTTTGATGAAAAAGTGAAACAATTCAGAATGTAGTTAATTTGAATCCTATTTTTTTCTGCAAGGAAAAACCTTAAAAATTTTGCTGCCTTCAAAGATTCCTCAGATAATTCGTTTTCATTTCTCATTACTCCCCAATCAATGAAAGAGTAATGGTAATATCTATAGAATATCAGGTTTTTGGGGATTAAAAGAAAGTTTACTTCTACTAGAGGTCAAGATAAGTTTTTGTTTGACTTGGATGGTTAATATTAGGTACCCAACAACTTGAAAAAATTCGTCTGCTTCCAGATGAGAAAAAATATTGAATATATAATTTTTTTTAATAGTAAGATGTATGAAACCACTGAATAGTACCTACTACAAATATAACTTATTGAATGAATGGTTAAGTGATAGTCATGAGATAATAAAGATTACACTCTAAATAAAAAAATACTGTTTTTTATTGAAACAGGAAATAAAATATTCATTCAGTAGTCAACATGAAATACAAAAATAAATATAATTGAAATGAAATCACAAAATTCTGGTAGCTCTAACAAATCCCAACATAGTTCAAATGTCTACATAAAACCCTTCATTGATTTCGATATCACCAATTTCTTGAAAATTTCGTCGGATATATTACTCCTTTTGGGTGTATTTATCATCGTTGCATACAAGAAAAGCCGTTCTACTGGCGCGTATGATGGTATGCACGTGTTGGGGTGTACAAAAAAAAGCACATGCTCTTTAGGGAATGGCTTGTGACTTGTGAATCTGAATTGTGGCTTCAATTCATTTCCGTGAATTGAAATCACGAAAATCAATTCATAAATCACAATTCACCGAAATAAAAATTGCAACTCACAATTCACAATTCACTTTTTTCAAAATGAATTGAAGCCAATGAATTGAATTCACTAAAAATGAATTCAATTCATTTCAAATGAGTTGAATTCACAATTCTGTCCAACTCTGAGTTCTAGACAGCAAATATTTACCAGAGTTAGCAATTCAATTGTCTGCCTTGGCCAGGAAGAAAAACAGCTGTAATAGACCGGGCGACAGCGACAGATTTTTGGACCATAATTTGCGTTCGTTAAGTTCAACAAGAATTTGGATGGAAAATTTTACAGACTATTTTACATTCGCTACACATAAAAACATCGATTAAAGTACAAAAATCATAAAGATATACTGTTTCAAATGATACAGGGTGATTTACAAACTGCCCGATTGTAATGCGAAAAAATTCACTGGAAACCAACTTTTTCCACTAAGCCTTTCACAACAGAAACTAGTCTCATCATGAGAATGACGAAAAATTATGAAGCATACTCTTTGGAAGTATACAGTGTGTTCCATCAAGAACAAATTTTGGTTTGCCATGAAGTACCACGCAGCGCGTAATTATTTTTCTGCAGACTATGATTCTTGTCAGATTCAAGTATTTCCTATTCCAAAGGCAGACTGCAAAAAATTGGTCCGAAATATCTGTCACTGCCGCCCGGTCTATAAGGACCGTATGAACCAACTAAAATGCAAACTTAGCGCTGGCGTACGGTCAATCAATCGCCCATCAATTTCCCATATTGACATTTTTACAATTGGAAATCGAATGTCTTTATATTTGAGTATATTCCATTCGAATTCAACCAGAAACTACTGTCATATTGTGGGGAAGTTGTTCAATATAATTGAATGAGCTGTAATAAAAAAAATAATGTGTGAATATTGATATTTGTATACATTCAAATAGTCTGACTTCACATATTCATGGCAGGAGTTCTGTAAACAAAATGGCATACTGCTATTGACTGCTCAGTCAGTAAGAGCTGTCACTGACTGAATTCCGTTTTCAATAAGACACTTATTATTATTATATTTTTCGTCTAAAAAACCCAGTCGGGTCCGTACTTCCAACTGCTCCGACCCAGTATCATTAACCAATGACCACTCCCCGCACCGCGGGGTGAGTGATCACTTGCTCCGGGAATCGTGAGCCCTGAGTAGACGAACCGAGATTAACGGCCTTCTGCATGCGGCCGGCCAAGATTTCTGCCGCATTACGGCATGCCGGTATGATCTTGAGCTCCGAGAGTAGCGTTGGTCTGGAACCACCGAGAACACCTATAATCAGAACCACTAGTTTGATAGAATAGTCCGGGAGCCAGCGAAGTTCGTAAAATAAATCCTGATCCATTTTTCCTCCTTTTTTCGGACGATATTCGTTTCGGCAGGGGCCGAAAACTCAATAACGAATATCATCTTACTTCGGTGGCTTATTGGCTTGTATTTGCCTGAGGGTGGGGAATGAAAAGTTACAAAATATTCGACACCTTTCATTCTCTACAACGGACCCAAAATCCCCTAGAGCATAAGGCAGTACCGGTGTCCTGTCTATTCCATACGAGTGCCGAAGAAAATAGTATAGCACTCGTAAGGCCGCGTTATGGCGATGGATATAGGCCGAGACCGCATAAACTGCACAAGATGACAGCAAATGCATCAAAGTCTCGGGCGCCTGTCGGCAGGCCCTGCATCTAGTATCAGGGACCTCTATACCGATCACGCGGCTCTGATAGACAAGGGTATTGAAGATATCGTCTTGGCACGCCAAGACCTGACTTGAGGAAAGCAAATGTCAGCTTTACAGACAAGCCATGGTCCTCGATGTTCTTGAAGAAGACTCCATACATGGGCTTGTCTGTATGCAGCTGCAGCATTTTAGCATTCTCTGCAGCCTTGATGTGAGCTTTTCTCCGTGCGGGCTCCAACTCGGTGACAGAGAGTTGGTTTACCCGCTCGGTGTCGAAGACTATATCAAGTTGATCAGCAGCGCGCCTTGCTGCCATGACTAAAAAGGCTCCGACTCCTGCATGTTCATGGTCTCGGACCATGCGGTGTAGGGAATCCGAACTCCTGTTGACTCTTCAGGCTCTATCCAGTACCATTCTGTTGTGAGGACACTCCAAAGTCAAAAGTCCACGGCCCCCTATTATTATTATTATTGTCAAAAAATGGTACACATCGATATTTTCTTTACATGCTCATTAGTAATTTGGTGACAGCGGTATATTTGGATTAGTATGCCTCGTTCATTAAAGGGCATTTTGGGCTATAAATCAAATATAAAATGCAAATCTAGTCTGGAAAAATTTGGTCAACATTATCAAAAAAATTGTCAAATAGAACCTGCTGTTCTAAAAAAAAAATTGTTCTATAATTGTTCGTTTTCGTAAACCAGCTGTAAGACGCCAAACAGTATGCCTCAGAAATTCTCGTTAATTTCACGATAAAATCAGTTGAGATATCACTGGGCATACTGTAAAACGTTGGTTTTTATTGAATTTTTTCATAACACTTTTAGTCGAGTTTCGACTAATCTTATAACATTCGAAACAATATGCTTTCATCATTTTTGTAATTTTCACAATTTTTTATGTGTAATGAATGCAAGGCAGCCTAGCCTATGAAACGTTGTCCAAAATTCGCTTAAAATTCAACATTTTTTGCACGATACGTATTGTTTAAGCTTCGAAAATTCTCATTCCTGAAGGCATACTGTAAAAAATTGGTCCAAAAAATCTGCCTCCGCCGCTCGGTCTATACGTAACAAGTCAAAAAACTGCGCTAGGTAGGTAGGGCGTGAAATTTTCTCACTGAATACCACACGTACTTGAATTATCTTGCTCATGAATATTTCAATTTTCAGAATATTAGAAAAAATTATTCAATCACTAGTTATCAGATATGAATGTTGCATATATTATATAGCTGTCCATTTATAGTTGCAAAATGTCATTTTTCGAAATACCACGTGTTCTTTCATTACAATTCAACCATCAGAAATCTACCCACACAAATGCAGCTTTGAAATGAAGATGGAATCCAAAACCCATATTTTTTCATGTGAATCGAGTGTGACCAGTGAACATTTGTGTACCGAAAATAATTATATCAATGGAATAAGGTTAAGACCAACTTATGAAATGGTAGTTATTCTTAGAATCGTCAATATTACTTATTTGTACAATTTAAAAAATGATGCATAAATGCTACAATGAACTTTGTTGGAATTTTGAACTGATGCAAATATGATACATATCACTTATGTGTGATTTTTTTCATTTCAAAGAGCCATGGATAAAAAACTTTTATTTTTCAATGAAAATAGAAATTGTTTCTATGTTTTTCATAAAAATTCAAATAATAACTGAACAATAACTTTTTTTTTGAATACTCGCATCTACAAGCTCTCTTTGAGTTGTTTCCCCCTGAAAAATTGTGGTAATATGTGCTTCGTAGCATATATGCAACGGGAAATAAATCCAACAAAAGTATCCCACCAAAAATTTCGATTTTTTTCAATATCTTTCCCTTTTCATGTGAGGGAAAATATACCCGGTTTTGGTTTTGTGTCAAAAAGAAAAAAAAATTGCATTGGAGGGTTTCAGTGCATTGATGGTTCAGGCGCCATCTCTTTCGCTTATTTTTCTTTCGAATTCAACAAAATCAAAAATCAACTAAAATATATATGGTCTGTAGAGTTTGTTTCATCCACCGAATTGACAGAACTTACAGGGTTCTGTGTTTTGCCCCCCAATTCATTCGTTGCCGCCTGACGGGAGTAAAATCGGATATCGCTGCCATTTTCCTATTTTGCGGATACTCGATGGAAAAGTTGAACGCTTGACTGCTTTTACAGATTTTTACACCGATCTATTGCACTAGACCGGTTCAACCGATTAAGGGTGGATACTTTACGACCTGTTGAAATAATCGGTGCTGAGAATGGACACCACATCCTGTCATTTGCTAAAGTGAGAGCACAGGCTAAGCACCGATTATTTTACCCGACTGTTGATCAGGTCGTGAAGTATCCGCCCTAATCTGATCAAAATAAACGTGGTTTTTGTCTCACTTTGAGGTACTGTATTGTTCGATTTTGAAGTTTTCTAAGTTTACATTTTTTCTGTAAATAATCTCAACATACATCATTCCTATACCGAGCTTAATCAAGCAAAATCGGTGCATTTCCATCATTTTCAAAATTTTACTTTTAAGCAAATGCTTTCTTCTATAATAATCAAATCTGAAATCCCTCGGCCTGCGGTCTCGGTGATTCTTTTAAATTATCATACACTCAAGTGATTAGCTGAGCGAAATTTATGAAATCATGGATATGCAGCACACATTTTAGCCGATAAAACTTGCTTCACTCGGCATATAAACCGTAAAAAAGTTGACTTGAAATTCTATGACAGACATTTTGGTGTCCTCTGCCCGGCGCTGCCACCAAATTTTCTAACTAGAACGTCGCAGACATTCGAGTTTTGTCATGAAAAATAATAATCATTGCCTTGGTGGAAAAAATGTTGAGATTATATGCAAGACTAGTTCATTCCGATCGTTTGATGATGCAAAAAGGTAGACTATGCTGTTTTTCTGGAATATGAAGAGTCTTAACTCCTGAACGATAGGGGAGCGCCACGTTTGGACTCCAAAATATCTACGTACCGTCGAAAATTGTTAATATTTTCAGTGAACTATTTGAAAAGTTTGAAATGAAGTTTCAAGTAAATTGTAGCCATCACGTTTCGAATGTCATCAATCGGCAGTACCAAGTGTTCTCTTCATATTATCGGGGAATATTTTCAAAAAGGATATGCAATATTTTATTGAAAATTGTTTACGTTAAATGACAATTCTCATATCTGCAACTTGTTCATGAAAAACAGTACTTCCTTTACCATTATATCATCCTCAGTTGGTAATCAATCTTGGGTGGCCTTTGTTTTTCCTTTCATTTGATTGATTTGATTTTTGTTGTTGCAGAGGCCAAAAAGTCCCGGACCAGTACCATTGAGACCAGAGGGAGGTGAGTTGTCCTTTTTTATATTATATGACTGAATTATTGATTGCAGTTACAATTTCCATAGAGCTTGAATTATTCACGTTTTTTTTTTCGAGTTTGAAAAAAAACCCCGATATTCCAATTGAAGTTCGCGAGAGATTTTTGCTGGGGTGCGTTGCGTTCTACCCACATTTCATAACACCCACAGTCTCCGAACATACCCGAATGATGCCTGTTGCGAAATTCACCGATTATTTTTCTATTTTTTATTAACCCAACCTAACCCATCCTAACTAACCTAACACATTCATTGTGAGCCTTTCGGTAAGAAGGATGTATTCTGCCAAAGTTTAATTATTCTGGTGTGTTCGGAGACGGTGGGTGTTACAAAATGTGGGTGCAACGACATGCTCCCTTTTGCTGAAATTCTTCGAAAATAGCATAATGTTGGTGAAGCAGCACTATGGACATTTATAATCAGTAACCGAATGCAATTCTTCGTCGAAATTACCTATTTTCTTCAAGATAGTCAACGGCCGGTTGTATATACTCCAGTTAACTGGTTCGAGTGAATCGTTTGCTGCTTGACAGCTCACTGATCTATGTTCACTTCATCCTCTGTTCACTGAAGTTTCCGCTACTGGCCATGATGTTACGAAAGATATGGTCCGAAGGTAACCGAAGTAAAATGTCATAACTTTTTAGGAATATGATTGCAGCTGTTAGTTTTGGACTGCATATTGAAGAGTTTGGGTACTTTCAGACCGTACCTCATGAAATGTCATAGTTGAAACATTATGTCGGAATAAATAGAATGTATAATGACAGCGCAACGAAGTGATAACAGACCATAGGATCTGATTTCAGTATAATGTTGTTCTGATTGGCTATTTTCAATCATAGGACTTTCAATCTACTGATTCCATTGAGCTTCCACGTGAGCAAAAATTGTTCATAGAAATGTTATTGTGATGAATCCTTGTGAAAAAAAGAAACTGAAAGCGACAAAAAAAACAAATGTTTTTCACCAATATATTCAACAATATTTTTGTTCTCGGTAGTAGTTTCGTGTCGGAACCACCGTGCTGGGAATCACACGTCGAAAGGTGGGGCCTCGTTAACCCGTTGCTTGCACAAGTTTCGATATCCGACAGTTGACGTTCTTAAGAGGAAGAAATCCATTTGAAACTCATTTTAATATAATAAATGTTATAATGAAACAGTTTGTCATAGAAACTAATCCGATGGGTTTTTATATTTGGATGAATGTCAATCATATAAAAGACCGGAGGAAGGGACTTTGAATAAATATGACAATAACATTTTCATTTTCGAAAATGAGTAATTGGATTCTTTGAAATAATTCATCACATAAAAAATCCGATCTTTGAAGTTACTTTCTATTGTTGCTCGAGATCTGATTCTTCTATTCCTGAAACATAATCTTTGTAGTCTTTTCAATTCGGTCAATTGCTGATATTGGGAAAGGCCATAAAGAGAGTTATCTAGTTTTTTTTGAGAAGAGAATGCAATAAAAATGTGAACTAGAAGCAAAAATTCAAATGAAAATCTAAAATTTATTACTCGGAAGCATTTTACAAATGTTTTCATATCGAACATAGAAACAATAATATTGGGTGATGTTTTTTCCTTATAATTGCAGCACCTGATTTACCAGTTGACTATTGGTCACCCACGAAGAGGTCAACACCGTGTTACAAGCCAGGATTCAACACTCAGGATTTGAAGGCTGTGAGTATTTTTCGAGAATATTTTGCACATGAACATCAGTACACTACCACGAAAACCAAAGAAGATAGGGTATTTTCTTTCTTATACAGTGTGGTCCACTAAGTCTGCAACAAATGGGAAACTTTTTTATAATCGATTTATCAGAAAATTTTATTCTTGACAAAAGTTGGTGCATGTTCCAAAACTATACCAAGTGTACCTGAAATGGCTTTATGACAATCACCATACAGGATAGGCCAAAAAATATAAATTTCGTTCAAGAGTAAAGTACCCTTATTTCAGAAAATATAGAGATATGTTGCGGAGAAAAGTTGCTTAGAATTAAAAGTTATGTTCAGATACGAAGTCATGGCCTGCTATTCGAATTTTTTTTTTTGGAAAATTTTGAATTACCCCCGTATGATACATATTTTTACTATTTTGATTCAATATGTATTTGAAGTAGCTACAATCAAATTGGTTTGGAGTATTTCTTATCAAATTAAAGTGAATTTGTATAATTTACATGGATTTGTATTTTTTTAGGTGACCGTCAACTTCTTGTTTGTTGCAACGATATTTAACAGAACTCTAAAATAACACAAATACTTTTTTTAACGAGGCAAATACTTTACTAACTACATAAAAATATTTTTACGAACCTCTCTTGTTAATAAGTACAGCTTATCCGCAACTGGAAAAGTAGCTGGGTTTGTGCCAAGATGGATTGGATAAGCTGTACGACTATATCTTTCATTGAAATATGGAAGATCATTCATGAAAAATTTCTTTCGCTCATAGTTTTCCAATGGGGAACTTTTTGTTTTTCCCTACCGAAAGCCTAAATCATATACTTTGAACAGCTACATCCAAACTATTTTATAGAGAGTTTTCCATACTTATGAAGTGCAAATACTCACTGCGTTGCTACATAGTATAAATATTGTTACGCATAACACCTATATCCAGTACTTAGTATTTGTAAGCCTATCGGTGGTTTGTCAGCTTTGTTATCTTTAATCCTTTGAGAAATCGCACTGACAATATACATACTTCACTTCAAATCTGCTGCAACACGATAAAAATGAATATCTGACTGTAGTTAATGAATATAATTCCCTACGTTGTATTCAATTTAGCTCTCTAACAGTCGTTAAGGAAGCGAAACTATGTTATTATCTCGCTCTCTTTCGAAATAAATAATCGAAGATGTCACCAACTCATTGCAGCGATAGTTTTCAAATCTGGCATTTTTACGAAGTAAAAGTATTATAGGGTTTATATATATAATATAAGCATATATATATATATATATATATATATATATATATATATATATATATATATATATATATGCTTATATTATATATATATAGGTACCCTATAATACTTTTACTTCGTAAAAATGCCAGATTTGAAAACTATCGCTGCAATGAGTTGGTGACATCTTCGATTATTTATTTCGAAAGAGAGCGAGATAATAACATAGTTTCGCTTCCTTAACGACTGTTAGAGAGCTAAATTATATATATATATATATATATATATATATATATATATATATATGCTTATATTATATATATATATATGCTTTATGCACCAGATATATTATATTATTGACTACTAATACACAATGTAAGTATTATACTTTTATTGTTTCTGCAATATAATTCCATACATTATCCCTTTAGGGAATAATGGCCAGGGATTAATCCCCTCTTGTAGTCCTATTACAAAATTCCTCGAATTGAATATTACCATGAGAACGATAAAACCAAACTTCAAAGTGTCACTGTCAAACTCGTAGGTAGTGTTTGTATATTTGTATTGAGATGAATGAAACTGAAGAATAATTTATTTATGATGAATAGATTAGTCATGAATAAAGTAGAGTATACTACTCGCAATAACGACTATTATTCTCTCTTAATATTAGGTACTCCCTCGCCGCTGACGCAGCTCCGTTTGTAAGAATTCCTCGAGTATAATAGTTAACATTATTGACTCATGGTATAATCTACTATTATGAAACGATCATGTAATGATGCTCATTGATACACGAGCATTAACTGAGATACGAAACGAGCCGAAGGTGAGTTTCGTATGGTTTATGCGACGAGAGTTGCGACACTATGTTTTCTACACCCGATAAATGATGGAGAAATAGAAATATTATACTTATGTTTGTATGGTGGGTTTCACTGATTTGGAAGAGGGATACATATTAATATTTATTTCATTATTGCTAGTCTCAGAAGATTTCAGTATTGTATTGGAAATGCTGCTTTTTTTCTGAACTGAATTTTTAATGTAGCCTTCCGCCACTGAATTGTTTATTGAGTAACTGATTCCAAGAAGTTTATGCTTATACAGGAATAAGTATACATATAGGAAAATATCAACAAAATACAAAAAAATTTAAACAAACGAAACCGTTAGATCATTACATCAAAATTCCGATAAGACAATTTCATTTAATTGTGAAAATATATTTTATTATCACTGCCACAAGAATTATTTTTTTGATTTTGATTAAAAATATGTATCTTAATAAAAAATCATAATGAGTTCATTATGATACAGATTTTCAATCCGTTTCATAACGGATCTAATTATGAAACATCGATCTAACTTTATCGTGGATAACACATATACAAAATCTTAGGAAGAGAATATCTCCAATCATTGGAGTTTTATATAGAATACGGTCTTTTCTGTCAATTACATATCTAAAAATGAGCTACTTCAGTCTTATTTATTCAAAATTACATTATTTGATATTTGTTTTGGGAACTGCATCAAAGTATGTATTGAAATCATTAAAATGTTTACAAAAGAAAACCCTTTAATGTATTTATAAATTACCATTTCTAGAGCCAACAAGTAAACTATACAAACCGAGGAATCTATTGAATATATATATTCTTTGTTCAACTAAGAGTGAATATAAATATTCAAATCTTTCCTACATCATATGTTCTGATAGCCATAATCACCTAACCAGACAGTTAAATAATATGAAAACCATACAAAAAAAATTGATTATGGATAAAAGTCGTTGTACTTTTCTGGAATAAAAATTTATAAGAGTCTACCTGCACACATAAAAAAATAACAATTCTGTTGCGAAATTCAAAATAGAGATCAAAAGATTTTTCACAGCTATGAATAATAATTAAGTACTAATTATCCACAAAATATTTTTATAATATATCGATAATGCTTGATTCAACTGATTCATTTATACTATTTTATACCCATCACTCCTTTCATTTATATTTGTATATGCAATTGACATAATACTTCATTTCATTTGTTTCTCAATTTGTTCATATATATATATACAGTGTGTCCCTAGACTAGTGGGACAGTTGAATATCTCTTGAACCAATAGGAATTTTCAAAATATGATAAGTTCACATTATATCGCATTGTGAGAGCTAACTTCAGGAATTACTATTTTTTATACGAGGGGCGCAAGAAAGGCTCACATAATCGAACATCAATTTTTTCAAATGGAACACCCCATATATTTCTATATATCTGAACTCTCATTCCTTTGGGCAGATTATTGGTTTTTTATTTTTGAAAATCCGACAAGGCGTTGCCAAGTTATACCAGTGGTTCATGAAATGCAGACATTTTTTTAGACAAACCCATTATTCATCCTACGAAGAATTCCTGGAATCATTCAAGACTGTTGGTAGTCGGTAGCATATTCTATAATATGGAGTACTCATCTTCTTCGAGAGTTATACAGGGTGGTCAGAAATATTATATGATTTTCACGAAATTCAAACTTTCTTCACATCAATTTTTCAAATAGTACACCCTACAATATGAATTATTTTATAGCCCATTGGTGATTATAGGGGCGGTTTCAGACATCTACTGGAGATTATCGTGCCTAGATATTCGTAAAGGAGGTAGTTTCTTGTAGGGACTCTTATGTAGTTAATTACACTAGTACGTAGTTTGATGATTTTTTTTGCAATTTCTGATGATGAAATTCATAATGGGCTATAAAATCATTCATATTGTTGGGTGCACTATTTGAAAAATTGATGTGAAGAAAGTTTAAATTTCGTGAAAATCATATAATATTTCTGACCACCCTGTATAACTCTCGAAGAAGATGAGTATTCCATATTATAGAATATGCTACCGACTACCAATAGTCTTGAATGATTCCAGGAATTCTTCGTGGGATGAATAATGGGTTTGTCTAAAAAAATGTCTGCATTTCATGAACCACTGGTATAACTTGGCAACGCCTTGTCGGATTTTCAAAAATAAAAAACCAATAATTTGCCCAAAGGAATGAGAGTTCAGATATATAGAAATATATGGGGTGTTCCATTTGAAAAAATTGATGTTCGATTTTGTGAGCCTTTCTTGCGCCCCTCGTATAAAAAATAGTAATTCCTGAAGTTAGCTCCCATAATGCGATATAATGTGAACTTATAATATTTTGAAAATTCCTATTGGTTCAAGAGATAATCAACTGTCCCACTGGTCTAGGGACACACTGTATATATATATATATATATATATATTTTTTTTTTAACTCCCTGTATAAACATGTATGTTTCTTGGGATTATTGAAGTTATCATTATTATTATTAATAGGCATATGTCTAGTATTAAAGTACGGGTGTAGAGAAATAAATTGAAAAATTCAATTCCGAAGTGGACTTGAAGAAATATTTATTGCAATAGGTGTATGTCATTTTTTTTTCTGTAACGAGTCTGATTTTATCATTTTACTTCATTATCAGCTTTTCTGACACTTGTTTTCAATATATTGTATTTACAAAACTTGTAAGTTTCCTCGGAAATAAACCTAAAAAAAATTATGAATTATTTGATACTGATCATTGAAACGTGAAATCGTCATTTTCAGCCGCGCCGGCGACTATTCGGCGATGACTTCCCCCCCGGTAGCCCGATAGAGTCTAGAGCGCATACTCTCGCGTCTACGATTCAGCCAAAAACTCGCGAATTCCCGAGCGTCATCTACGACCGGTCCGAGTTGAGGGCTCTGGAGGGTACGCAAGATCAGACGGACTCGGCCGAAGAGAATATCGAAGAAGAAGAAGAGGACGCCGAAGAAGAAGAGGCAGAAAGGTTGCACGCACTCGATCAGCTCGAGTTCTGCGAAAACGATACGCTGGTGCAGGATCTGTTGGCGCTGCAGAGGGAGAGGAGGAAGGTCGTCTACGATTTGGCGAATATGGAACCCACGCGAAAATCTTCTTTGAAAAGTAACGTTTACATTTTTTTAATCATAACCATACAAATTTTGATTCATCGACTGTAATGGCTGTAGAAACGGCCTAGAGTCGTTACAGTTATTTACGTGACTAGTGCGGAAACTAGTACACTTCCGCATGCGTACCGCAGTGCGACCATTTTCACAATATTTTTCCAAGGAGTGTGGAAATATAATTCACTTGAAAAGTGGAAAATATTCATTAGTTTTTCAAACTCCTCACTTACTTCTCACTTTGAAAATCTAGAGAAAAATATTAGAGTATTAACTCTTCCATATGTGCAGCATTAGTCACTGATAGCCATAACTGTTCCAATATTTGTCGATATTTTTCAAGATTGATTTTAATATTCCATTGTCAATTTCAAAATTTCTTATATATTCTTCAATCTTTCCGTTTCTGAAGTTGGCATTATTTATTCAAGTTCTTCATTATTTATTTATATTATTCATAATTTCATTTCAAAGTGTTTTCAATTGGAATTTTCAAGTCTTTGGGTTTTTTACTTTTTTCCATTTTATTTGATGGTAGGTATTTTCTCCAATCTTTATAATTTTTTTATTTTCTTATATTTTTACATATTTCATAACATTTTCATGCTGCTACCTACCGAGATAGTTTGAAGGCTTTCATTCAATGTAGTAGGAGAGCCCACGATGCTAAATCGGGGTTTACTCGAGCGTCATAAAGACCTATTGGGTTGCCAAGCTTAGATGAAAAGAAAAGAATGTTATATATATATATATATATATATATATATATATATATATATATATATATATATATATATAATACCTTTATATATATAATACCTTTTCATCGGTGGGGGGAGCGGCTATAGACTTTCAAAAATGTAAAAAAAACTGTTGCATGAACATACTCGAGCGCGTCAGATTTTCTGAGGGGATGTTAAGTGAACCTAAAAAAAGCTCCTATATAATAATCTGACGGTTTGGATGTGACGCACACTCGCGGCCGTTATTAGAATGTGAAAAAAAAATCGTCATTTTGAAATACACAAGCGCATCAGATTAGGATATATATGGTTCATCTTTACGCCCGAGTCGTTTCAGTCTCATATT
The DNA here is from genome assembly GCA_032362365.1 of Zygogramma bicolorata. Lineage (NCBI taxonomy): Eukaryota > Metazoa > Arthropoda > Insecta > Coleoptera > Chrysomelidae > Zygogramma > Zygogramma bicolorata. The sequence continues at coordinate 4,689,482 of JAVJAQ010006102.1, read as the reverse complement.
CTGACGATTATCAATATATTATTATCGATATTCAAATCATTGAACTTAATTGAAAATCTCAGAAAAAAGCATGCAAATAAAAAAAGTGTATGCTTTTTTTAGTAAAATACATGTATTTATAGGAGAATAATTATAAGCAATTGAATTTTTAAAATTTTAAAACGTTTGATATTCGTTGTAAACAATATCATGCCACCAACAAGTCTTTGGATCAACTGTCATGGCATCATGGCAACAGAAACCAGAGTGGGGACGGAGTGAGAGAGCAATAGATAGAGAGAGAAATCGAAACGTGGAGATGGGAATACAGGCATCACGTAGCTGCACGCATAAAACTTTATCTTTAACTTTATTTTTTGCAATTCTTGAATCATTTCCTTCAAAATAAAAATGAAATTAGCCACGCTCGAGAATGTCGAGATGACGTTTTTTTACAACTTTGCAGCCCTCCACCTTCTTTAGGTCACTCTCGAATTGTCAGATTAGTGGAATATACACGTTTCAGGATGTAAGTAACTCACCCTAATCGAGAATTTCAGATGATCATTTTTTTTTACTAATCTGATCCTTTATTTTTGAAGGGCGGCCATATATATATATATATATATATATATATATATATATATATATATATGTATATATATATATATATTATATATATATATATATATATATATATATATATATATATATATATATATATATATATATTATATATATATATGATCGGCTAGGCTTCCGCGGTTAGAAATGTGCTGGCTGGAACTTCCGGTTGATCCGCGTCTGGAATGATTTACTTGTCTACGTTTCGGCTCCCATTTCGGAGCCATTTTCAAGACTTAGTTACCTTGCGTCTAGGTCTGAGTTTTCTTACTAGCTGGCTATCATCATCCTCGATCTCCAGTGATGATAGCCAGCTAGTAAGAAAACTCAGACCTAGACGCAAGGTAACTAAGTCTTGAAAATGGCTCCGAAATGGGAGCCGAAACGTAGACAAGTAAATCATTCCAGACGCGGATCAACCGGAAGTTCCAGCCAGCATATATATATATATATATATATATGTATATATATATATATATTATATATATATATATATATATATATATATATATATATATATATATATATATATATATATATATATATATATATATATATATATATATATATATATATATATGTATATATTATATATATATCCCGAAATCCCCGCTTGGGCTCCCCTATGGAAGTTCAAACTATTTCATTCCAACCCGAAATGTCAGTACGTTCAAACAAACGAGTACAGAGAACTGCAAATACTTATGATAGCTGTGATCAAAACATGGATGAAATCACCTTTAGGTTCTGGTGTATGTGTATACATTGACAGATCCAGGACGGAGATATAAATATTTCTAAGTTCCTATGCGACCGTTGTTCAGTTGAGAATCAACGCTATCGATTCATTTGTGGGAAATACAAGGAAATCATACTCACAGAAAACCATAAATATATTCTTGGATTGCCAACCGACTCTGGAAGCACTTGGCTAGCACAGAACAAAGTCCAAGTTGTTATCAAGTCTTGAATGAAACTCTTCATAATAGCAATCTGAATTCTGGCCAAACTGCCTGGAAGGCATGTCATTGGCATTGCTTCTCTATGTCAAACAATCACTGAATCCATATTTTTGAGAAAATTTCATTGTGCGATTATTATACTCATATTGTCAATTCTCCCATGTCATATGAACTGCATAAAGAGTCTTGGACTCATAGAAATCAATTTCATGCCTTATACCTTACACGAATTTATACATCATTCGAAGAATGCCACCAAACAACTACTGTAGTACTACAGCAGGGATGGCATATGTAGTCGTACAGACCTACAGTGTAACGAACGGTAGGGTTTGTAATTGTTGTTTTACTTTAATTGCTCTTCTAGGTACCCACAATAATCCCTCAATATTTTCTTTCTAACACTGTACCTCTATTTCAGCCTATCTGTATCAGTTTATGTTTACAGAATAGACAACTTTACAATTTACATTCCCACCGCTCTGTTACTAGTGTGGTAATTGCTGAAAGAGTATTATTTTTGTATTATTTCAACATTATCACTTGCTTATCAAAACTTCTCAACTAGTTCACACTTTAGCAAAAATAATCCCAACGCTAGATCACCACATGTAACGGCTGCGAGAGTTTTGTGATTCTGTATGAACTTCCTTATATTGTCCTTCGCCTTACATGAACCTCGTGTCCACAAAAACGAATCAAAACAGATAACAATCCCTCCGCACGTCACTTGTAAAATGGCAAAAGGTTATTATTTTCGTTAATGGCAGCTGCTGTCACTAGACGTAGATTTCTCCACGTCAAATTTTGGATGTTAAAGCAATTTCCGAAAGGAGCATGAATTTGGCCCTTTGCACTAGGAAAGGGTCTTTAGTGAGAAACTTAGGGTTTTTCTTCTTTCTAACTCTGTACTCTGAAATAAAGCGGCTTGTTGGAAAATAAAATTCTCTATAATTTTGAGCAGTATATTAGCAACAAATGAAAAATCGGAACTGAACAAAATAGATTAGAAAACAAATTATATAACAAAAGAAATATGCAGTGAAAACAATTTGTAACAAAAAGAAAATGACATTTACCGTACTATTTAGTTTAATCAAAATATTGAAAAATGTACTGAGACCGGCAATGGTCTTCTTTATGCATAAGAATGCAGAAAAATGTGTACTCAGAACACAAAAATCCGATGTACTTATATCTATAAATGCCTCTAAATTTGCCCTACTGGCTAAATGTATATTATAGGCCGCCCTATGGCCCATCTACTACTCGATGTCAGAGAGAGTCAGATTTCTCATCTTGTGATTCAAAACAACAGATATAAAATTAATGATGGCTTCTCTTCCTAAAAGTGAATAAAATGGATATCTACGTTAACACACATCAATCTCAATCTTCATCTTTCATGGCTGTTTACATTCCATAGATTTCTTGGTATTCCAAGATATGGCACTTTGCTCACGAATCTATTTGACATTATATATTTTCACGATTTTTCCGACCGTAATTAGATTCTCGTAATGAAACGCGCCCCCATAATTTTGGCAGGGGACAAACCTTGAAAGGCCGTCCCCTCGCCTTCTCCAATTTTTTTTCCCTTCGAACTTTTTCTTGTTCGACTCCTAACCGTGTCTCCGGATCAACTACCTAAGAGCGACCTTCTCGTCCACTCTCAATTCAAGCCAACGCCCATCATTTTTGCAGATTATGCAAAAATTGCATTTCTTTTCATGCGAGCTCGCCCACGCTGGATGAATGGAACCATTCGTCGGGCTGATTCTGAGAGAATGTTTGTTTAGTCTACCGATTATCTTATTTCTTCGCCTGGACATAGCAATATTGTTTATTCCTGAATATTTCGTGAGAGAAAAATCTCGAATGGAATTTCCATACGTTTGAATGAAGCTCGCTTACAGGGTGCGAATACTAACATGAATTTCAATTCCAATCCGCAGCTTTACAACAAGATCACTGTCGTCTGCATAATCTTATGCCTTGAAATGGAAGATGAACTCAGGTTTCCAAATAAATCAACCGTTAAATAAATCAATCGGTTTCTTTGTGAAGCTGGATTTATTTGGGGGAGTTCGACTTGGAGTGAGTTTCATTTGATCCCCGCAATTTGCAGAGGAGGGTAGAATAAAGCAACTCAACTCGAACCTGACTTATTCTATACTTTCTGATCAGACCGGGCGGCAGTAACAGATTCGTTGGATTAAATTTTCACAGTCTGCTTTTGGAAAGGGAAGTAATTGAAAATAAAACAAATGGTAATCCGCAAACAAATTTACGCGCTGCGTGGTACTTCATGTAGAACCCATAATTCGCGTTCGTTAAGTTCAACAAGAATTTAGATGGAAGCATTTTTACAGACTGCTTTATATTTGTTACACATGAAGACATCGATCAAAGAAAAAAACATGAAGATATACTGTTTCAAATGATAAAGGGTGATTCAGAAATTCCCCGAAAGTATTGCGAAAAAATTTAATGGAAACCAAAATTTTTCGTACGTCAGTTACAACTGAAATAATTCTCCTAGTGAGAATGATGGTAATTTATAGTATTCTTTGGAAGCATACAGTGTGTTTGTTCCATCAAGAACAAATTCTGTGTTAGCCATGAAGTACCACGCAGAGTGTAATTTTTCTGTGGATTATGATTTGTTTCAGATTCAAGTATTTTCTAATCCAAAGTCAGAGTGAAAAAGAATTGGTCCAAAAAATCTGTTACTGCCGCCCGCTCTAGATGACCATGTTCCTTCCACGCCACTCACATATAATTTTTCCTGGCCTTTTTTTTTGACTGTCCCAGCTATCATATTTTTCTTGCCTATATAAGTTTATTGAACGTTTTTTGATATATTTAATTAAGCATTTTTCTCTCCCAAATATACAGATTATCTACCATTTTGTTGTTAAAAGATATGTAATCCTGGCTCAGTCTTCAAGTTGCTATTTGTTTCATCATTTTATTCAAATCTGTTGAAAGGACATAAACTTCCTCATGTCCTCTAATCCCTACATCAAAGTAACTCGATTTCTTCGTTCTTGTTGTCTTAGGGATCATTTCAGTCCTAAGTCAGCTTGGACTTGCAAGTGTTTTCTTTGATGGCCTTCAGTGCTGCTTGCCTATCTATCACTACAGTGCCTCGGATAAGGCACTCCAAAGCAGTGCTATCTCTGACAATTCTGCCTGAAAGATGGTGAGGGTGTTTACAAGTGGTTCCGAAGGTCTGATTAAGGCCATGTTACTCCTTTTCCTTCATCTGATAGTGTATCTTACTGATGCGTTCCCACACAACTGTGGCTCTGAATGGATTCTGAAGGCACTTTATTGTAAAGGCTGAATCAACAACATCACCTTCAGAGCTGCTGTGGGTTAGATAGCCTCTGTGATTTCCGGAAAAGCGACGCTTTGCACTTTATGCAATTCAATTTCCAGTTCTGTTTAGGAAAATCTAAGAATTAGATAGGAAAATGCATCCGCACTCCCCAACAAAAATCATACATTATTTGCATGTAATATTTCAACAAATGGGAATGGTTCAGACTTCCATTTTCTATATTGATAACTTTATTGAAACCTGTTGCTAAGAATGAAAGGATAAAAATACTGTAATTTCAAAACCAGTTTTCATAATGGAATTAATATTCACAATTCAATTCCAAAAAACTTGAAGAAAATAAAAAGCAAAATCTTATTCAAGAAGCACTTGAAGAGATATTGATTGAATTTGATTTAAAAAATAAAAAGGTGATATTCCTGATTCAATCATTTGTTGATGATACTAGTTAAATTTGTATTTATTAAAACTCAACTTATTTTTTTAAGTTTAGTTTTTAATTAAGATATGTTTGTTGTATCCCTGTTATAAACTGTAAGGTTTCTTGGGATAATAAAGTGTTAATAATAAATCCAAACAAAATGTTGAAATGGATTTTTTTAGCCAATAATGAATATAAGGTTTGAATGATAAAAAAATGATGCTGTTACAAAAAAAACGAGATATCCAATATGAAATATTTGCTAGTCATCAGCCGAAGACGATTGCGGATACCAGCAATCGAAATGTCGTGAGTACACTCAACTTGAAACATGGTTTCAACATTTATTCGTACTATTCCATTTATTTCTCAACTAAATTTTTTTGACTAATATTTCATATTCGATATCAAGATTTTATGTAACAACATTATTTTCTTTGATGAATCAAACCTTAATTTTATTATTGACCAAAACATCCATTTCAACATTTTGTTTGGATTTGATTTCCTAACTTGATTTGTATTTCAATCCTTTCGTTCTCAGCAACAGGTTTCAATAGAGTTAATAACTAAGATGTCTAGAAGGATGGTGCTGTTACCGATGCGATATTGTTTAGAATTTTATGGCGACACTTTTCTGTCATTAGTGTCATTTTTATGTATCGTGGTGTGTTTCTCAATTTCATCGCTAGTTGACGCTAATTGGAAGTGCATAGTCAACCGATCGATCGACAAACTATATTCTTTGATTCGAGCAGTCAACAAAATGAGCAAAATCTAATGTCATACTCATAAAAAACAAAATCAAATGAAAGGAACACAATTATAGGGAATTTGGCCAGTATTCTAAACAAATAATATATGTTGTTGATCAGTCAGCGTCCAAAAGTAAAAGTATAGCCAGCCGTCAGGTCGGCTGTTTATACATTTTCCTAGGAAATTTGTAACTCTCTTCGTTGCACACGCCATCTGAACTGATTTGATGTCAAGGGGTTATGATGCTTATTATCATAGTAGGCATGTGTCGCCACTTAGACCCCAAACTTTCCCAGGTATAAATTCCTACACCAGGGTTTCTTGACATCTTATTAATAACATAGACAATGGAAGTCCGAACCATTTTCATTCAGCAAGGAACATTGTCAACCACATTACAAGCAATCATTTCAACAAATATCTCATCCTGTTCCTCATTTCCAGAACTACTCGCCCCACTGAAGGCCCTGAAAAAACTAAAGAAGAAGATGTTGAAGAAAAAGAAGAGCAAAAAACCCCAGTAACTTTTTGGACATCAAGGTGAGACAGCTTTTGAAACAGGCATAAAGTTGAAAAGCATGGTCAAGACAACTCATTGCAAGTGGAGTAGTACTTGATTAGACTGGTAAAAATACTAATAAATTATGGAACTGAATACGCCTGCTTATTCTTATATGAAACGCATCACAAATAGAAGCTTCGTATGAACTGAGTGTCGTCATTCTCAAACAATGATTCACCTTCTGAATCAGAATGAGTTAATAGTCGGAATTACAAACGATTCGCAAGTCACAAGAAACTACCAGTCCTTTTAGAAATACGACGATTCTTGGAAATAAATAAATAAATATCAGCACACACTGCTTTGGGATACGGAAATTTTTCCTGCGTAATCATTGAAAGGCGGGGAAGTGGTTTGTGTTTCTAGTAAAAAATTTGTTCAAATCTCTAAATACTGGAATAATACCAGTGATAGTAGCTTTCATTGACAGGAATAATGAATCAAAACCTATCAAGAGACGTAAACCATAGTTTGGAGTCTTCTCTTACTTTTATTGAATTTTCAAATATTCGCAAGTTTTGATTTCTGTTTCAGTTTTTCACTATGAAATGTTTCCCTGCGAAAGTTTTTATTTTACCTGTTTTATTATGAAGTTATGGTCACTTATTGCATTGCCTCTGATAGAAATATCACATTCATTTTTAGAATAAGTCAATGCATGATCTATTAAACATATAATGTTATGGAAGTTACGAGTAGGAATTTTTTCATTGCAAATTTTATTATAATTAGATAGACATATTTCACCAAAAATAAAACAGTCCAATTTAGAGTCTTTATAGTTATTAGGTCTCTCAGTCTGAAACTCCAAGACTGTTTTGATATTGTTCTTTGGAGAATGGTAGATTCCACACAATACAATATTTGCCTGGATTAGTTTGATAGCAACATATGGCTTTTCGGTACATTTATTTATAATGCCGAATTCCAAATTCTTCTCCGATACCGCCTTCGCGTTTGACAATCGATGAATATAAAGAGTCAAAATTCTTGAAATTGTAAAAGCTTCCTTCTGAACTCTATTAATAATAATTGATACCAGTACACTCACATTTCTGTTGAAGCTAACCTTCAGGTGCTCTCCGTAATCGTACAGGGCGTTCGAAAATACCTGATCCAGAATCTACTACAAATGTATCATCCTGAAGGCTTGAGAATATCAGTACTTCACTTTCATCATTAACACCTTGATTCTTTTTATTTTCGATGAGACCATGCTCGTTTGGCTCCCTACTTAAATCGAATATTTCCCTCATATATAAAATGTCCCATAAGTGCAATGCAATTATCGAAAACATACAGCGGTAATTGCATTGTATCAAGTCACCATAACAACACATTTGAAACCGTATCGCTAGACGTCAGTAAACAACACAAATAAATGTCAGATAGACTTCAAAAATAGAAAAACATTTCGCGTTTTGGTGAGTGCTCCATACAATCTACAGAGGAAAGTATAAATGAACAAAAAATAACATTTCCTTGAGAATTTCTTTATTCGTGAAATATTCCAATGAATTACATTCGTGCATAAAAATGACCAAATAATTTTGCATTCGTGATATCTTATACAAATTGCATTCGGTTATTTTCATATTTTGTAAAAGAGCCAAAATATGAAAATAAACTTGCAATTTTTAGATATCACGCTTTCTTGCAAAATTAACGGTAATTTTTTATGCACTCGTGCAATTATAACCGAAAATATCATCGGACTGGTTTTCAGCAATAGTTACTAGTCGGAATTATAATTGTTATGTATGTTAATGGCTTAACTAAGTGAACACATGATATTTCAACAATTTGTACCTTCCACCACGATAGATTATCATTTCTATAATGCCAATTGATAGAAAAATGTATATTTCTTCTCCCCTAATAATATTTTTGTTTTATAAGATTGCGTAATTCATCTTTCATTTTTAATTTTTTCTATTGTTCTACATGTTTTCCAAGTTATGCGGTTTAATCAAATCTAAACGTTTTCTTAGTGAACTCATTAATGATACCTGAGTAGGAGATTTACGAGAAGAACAATGAACAGTACTTATATGCGTTGAAAGGAATTTAGACAATGATGAGTTTGAACATTTCTTATTGAGTTCCTTAATAAAAAAGTTTTTAACAGTTCCAACACAGTTTTCAGCTGCTTCATGACAGTGAGCAGATTATTGGGGATTAGTAATGTGGTGGATTTCATTAGACATGTTGAAATTCTGAAAGTCGTGTGAAATTAACTCTGGACCATTATCACTCACCAGCAATCAATGTAATAATTCACTGTGCCTAAGAAGACTTAAGTTGCATAACGTGGTTCGGTTATGGTATTTTTTAATTGAATTCACCTTCTCAAGACACCTTTGCAGTCCTATTTCATCAATGATGAAACCCAAATAAGACACTGAGTTTACAGAAAACTTACTTCATTACTTCTTCAGAGTGAATCAACGGTCAACACATACTCCTGAAAAATTTGTGAACAACTGTTCCATAATTCTTTGAAACTGAGATGGATCAGATACTATTATACCATTTGTGAGAAGATTGGAAATAAACAACCCGTTGTGTGTTGAGATTTTAGTTAACATGCGTGAAGATTTCTCTAGAATAATAGTCTGTTGTCCGCCGAGTAATTTTGCAAAAAAATCATCCATGCTAGGCAGGGGAAATTTATCAGCAAATATGAATGGGTTCATGGTTATTTCATAATCACAGCAAACTCTTATGCCACCATATATTTAAAAAAGCAAGATAGGTGTTCCCCACTCGGTAAGTTTTATCGGGGAGATGATACCACCTTTAATGGTAATGGTTCGGATTTTAAAGATGGCCAAAGAAAATAATATTGTGAGAGAAAAACTGAGATATCGAATATGAAATATTAGTCAAAAAAATGCAAATAAAGAAATAAATGGAATAATATTGTGGCAAGAACATTGAGATATCGAATGTGAAATATTAAACAAAAAATCCAAATGAAGAAATGAATGAAATAGAATGAATTGAAATGAATTAATTTCGAAACCAAGTTTCACGACGTTTCGATTGCCGGTACCCGCAATCATCTTTGGGTGATGACTGACAATATTTCGAGGTATGGTCTGTTATAAAAACACTATTTTCCTATGGTGGGGGAAGGGGCAGGCATTAATAAATGATGAGGCGCACGGGTTCTATTAGAAGTGCGCTGATCGGTTGGCAGCGGGAAAAGGATGTATTGGCGCGAGATTCTCTTTCATCGAGCCGAAGGCGATCCATGCCTTGTAAAAGCGGCCTCCACACATTTTTTATTTATTTATTTATTTATTACCCAAACAGGCTATTTCAGCCTAATTACTTGGATAAATAATGTGAGTTACAATAGTGTACATAACATATTGTCTATATTATACCTACTACCTATTTCTAAATACCCAGATGTGTAGGAGATGATCTGAGTCCAAAGTTGTGGAGATGTAAAATATCAGCTTCAAATACTTGTATTCAATATGCAGTCTAAAACATTCTTACGATAAAGCGCTGGGGGTAAGGTCCAGTCTAAATCAATCATAGTGCTGAAATTATTAGCTAATTTGAGAATGGAGGCCAGTGGTGCCCTTGCTGTATTCCCTATTCTTGATATATTGAACATGCTTGTAGTACGTGTACGACGAGGAGGAACGTTGAATGGAATCGCATTAAGAATTTCTGAAGAGTTAATTTTATTATTTATTATTTTGTGCAGAAATATCATGCAGTTCAAGCTCCTTCGTTGTTCCAAAGATAGTATTTTAAATTCCGATCTCAACTGATATGTTCTTATGGTGTTATAATCAAGCCAAACATGATGTTGTTTCAAGTATAAATGCCTTAGTAATTTATTCTGGACCTTTTCCAATTCGTATATATATTTTTGATACTCCTCGGACCAAATAATAGAAGCAAATTCTAGTTTAGGCCTTACTAAAGAATAATATAGTAGCTTAATCGTATGTATACTGGAAAAGCATGATGCCCGCCTGATCACAAAACCCAGAATTCTGTTAGCAGATTTTACATTTTTTTGGATATGACTAGAAAATGAGAATTGTGAATTATAAGTTACTCCAAGATCTTTCACTTCTGTTTTTTTTTCTAGGACATCTCCATTCATTTGATACGCAAAACTAATTTGTTCCTTCAGACGAGTTATTGATAGCACTGAACATTTTTTCAAATTGAAGTATAATTTATTCTTCTGACTCCATTCCATAATAGAATCAATATCCTTTTGGAGCCCTATACAATCTCGAACTGTTTTTACTTGTTTGAATAGCTTCAAATCGTCAGCAAATAGTAAGCAATCTGAAAATTGAATATAAGAGGGTGAATAGTTTATGAAAAGTATGAATAGAAGAGGTCCTAAATTCGAACCTTGTGGAACACCCGAATTGGCCGAAAATTTCCCAGACGCATTTCCATCATATCTGACAATGAATTGTAGATCTTGTAAATAATTCTTTATCAATTATAAGAAATTTCTTGACAAACCATATCTGCTTATTTTTTCCAAGAGTACATCGTGATGAACCTGATCAAATGCTTTGTGGAAATCTGTGAACACAGTGTCCAATTGCGATTTATTTTCTATAGTGTTGTATGATTCATTACTGAATAGTAATAAATTTGTGTTAATTGATCTTTGGCTCATGAAGCCATGCTGTTGAGGTACTATATATTTGCAGGTGAAACTGCGGAGTTTACTGAAAATAATGTGTTCAAATAATTTTGATGGTGAACACATGATGGCAATAGCCCTATAGTTTTCAACATCCATTTTATTACCAGATTTATGCAGAGGTATTGTTATCGACGTATTCCACAAAGGCGGAAATGTATTAGATTTGATAATTAAATTGAAAATGTGTATCAATGGGGCTTTCAACCATTCACCGCACCCTTTTAGAATATATGGGGGTATACCATCTGTACCTTCTGATTTTTTAGGTTTCAATTTTCTCAGGGCTTCATTGAAATCAGTTTCGTTTATTGACTGTAAAGTGAATGTTTCATTACATAATACTGTATCATCATTATAATTGAAATTCAAGTTGTATGTCGCTGGTTGTGAACAAAAAACTGACGAGAAAAAATTTGCAAAAGCATTAGCTGTTTCTTCTTCATCAACAGGTTTGTTATTATAAACAAAACTGTTCAATTTTGTATTAGTTTTCTTTTTTGTAGTTACAAAATTCCAAAACTCATTTATATTATTATTTATATTTTCCTCAATTTTCTTGTGATACATTTTTTCATCTTTTCTGATTTGACTTTTCATTTTTCTCCTCAATTCCATAAACTTGTTATTATAAAAACTCGACAGCGATTTCAATTTCCGATATCTTTTTTTTTTCTTTCAGTAAACTTTTTGTTTCTTTGGTGAACCAGATTGGATATGAGTTAAAGTTTCTATTGACAGTAAATTTAGGAACACACTTGTTCACAACACCTTCCCATATCTTATAGAAGTTACCTAAAGCTGTGTTCACATCATGCTCATTCAATACCGAATACCAATCAGCATCCCTAATAGTGCGACTCAGCTCCAGAAAATCGGCTTTTTTATAATTATACCTGAGAACTTCTTTGAAGTTAGTAAATTCTTTCGTTTCACCCAGAGAGGAAATGGTGATACAGAGAGCAGGATGGTAAGCATCCTCATTTACGAACGGTAGATCCATTTTATTTACCTTGCAGCAGTCAGAGTTGTTTTCAGAACTAAGAATTAAATCTAATGTACGACCCTGGTGATTTACTATATCATTGTATTGCTTGAATGCATTGAAATCAAGGAAATCAGATAACAGATTGATTTTTTCACTGTAACTATTTGAATTTAAAGTTGTACCTGTTATTCCTTGAATGTTGAAATCTCCAACAATGTACGTTTTATCAAAATCTTTAATATTATCTTGTAAGAAATTAAAAGCAGATTCATAAACATTATTCAGGCTATTAGAAGGAATATAAATTACACCGAACGAGTAAGTTTCCTTACTTATTCTCAGTTGAACAATTACAGCTTCAAATGATGATGCGTGCTTCACAATATTGAGAATTTTGAATTTATTTTTAATTGCTATCAGAACCCCACCTCCAGTGCTTTTATTAGTGAAATGCAAATTTCTGTCAGATCTTACCATATTGAAATTTTTCATATATATTATTTCTCCATCTCCATTTCGGATCTCCACGCAGGGGTGAGTGAACGTCGTTGTTGAGAATGTAGGCGACTTCCTTGAATTTTCTATTCAACCACTGCTCCTCCTTGTTTATGACCTCGGCTTCAGACCGTTCAATGCTGTGATGGTTAGTCCAAACAATTTTCCGGTCACAACATTATTTTCTTTGATTATCAAACCTTTAATTTTCATTTATGACAAAAAAATACATTTCAACCTTTTGTTTGCTTTTGATTAACTCATTTGAATTGTATTTTTATCCATTCGTTTTTAACAACAGTTTTCAATAGAGTTAATCATATAGACGAAACATTACCATTCAGCAAGGAACATTGTCAACTATATTCAAGAGAACATTTAACTTATATACTGGATCGTGCTCTACCTTTTCCGTCATAGCAAAAGACAATGGTCTCGGCTTAAAAACTTTGGAATCACTTCCGGTTACAGTTAGAGAAATATTACATTTATTTATTTTTTATTTCATTTCATTCCATTACATTTCAAATCATACAATAAGTAATATAATATATTCGGTAGTATTTCATTGGTATAGCATGAACAATCAAACAGTATTTTTGTACTGGTATGAGATTGCTCACAAATCATCACAAACTTTTTTTTTCAATGTAATAAATAAATGAAAGAAAAAAATATACAAATCAACGCAAAAAAATTATTTTATGAGGAAAAGGATAAGTGAAAGAATTGTCAAATAGATAAACACTGATTCAATTTGAAATTCTTTTGAGGAGAATGAATTTTTTCAATCGAAATTTGAATTGATTTATATTACTAATATTTTTGAAATCCTCGGGTAATTTATTGTACTTAGATAATGATTCATAAACAAATCTTTTTTGTCCAACTACAGAGCTAGCAGTATCAAGATGAAACAAGTTATGTTGCCTAGTATGATAGTTATGAATTTCTGAATTCCTGGTTAATATAAAGTTTAACTTTATTAATTTATTAACAATGGAATGAGAAATTTTCAAACTATCAAGAAATGTTCCTCCAAAGAAAATGTGCCCGCTATTGAATATAGTTCATTTGTTGGAGTATCATATGGTAGTACTTTCAAAGATTTTCTATATAAAGCAGATATTTTTTTGAAGTTGTTCTTTGAACATGAACCCCATATATTTATGAGATATTTGATCCGACTGAGAATATGTGAGTAAAGAAACATATTGGCTATATTATAATTTAATTTGGGACATCTTCGTAATGCTCCAATAATAGGAGAAATTTTTTCAACGAGGGAGTCAATATGTTTATCCCATTTCAATCTATCATCAATCCAAATGTCAAGATACTTCATTTCAGTTTTTTGTTCAAGTCGTTCATTCTTTATTTCGATATTTAACTTAATATTTTGTTTATTTTCTTGATGCTACTTTTTGATCAGGAACCACCTTCGAGAATTTCTTACCAATTTATTAACATAATTTGAGCTGGTATGATTAATCTCAACAAATTCCGTGTTATAATAGCTTCTAAAACAATTACGACCTGAAAGCAATAGTACTGTACCGTTCTCGACAAAGAATTCGGAATTTCTGATTTTTTCCCGAATTCCATCATTAGGGAAACCTTTCCCAGGGGGTGGATTTCATGCTCGGAAAATTAATTAACGACATATATAATTTTGCCAGAGAATGATTTGGAAAATAACTATCAAAACACACCGGATGGCATGTATCGCCCGAAATAAAGGTGACTGAATAACATTCATCATCAACTACATAATGGTCCCTTTTGAATTTTTTCACAGGAAATTTTAATTGAGTCATATTTCCGTTATTTTTTTCAATCCTTAGTTAGTTTATTGTACCTCGCAAGTGATTCATAAATAAAAATCTTTTACGAAAAAGTCTAGAGCTTTCAAGGTGCAAAGCAACTATTTTGAATCTGGTTTGCAAGTTTTTCGAGAGGCTATTTGTATTTTCAGATTGTTCTTGAGAATCGTAAACAACCCTTTTTCAGAAAAAAATGTACCACCGTTCGACGAATACTGTTTTTGCGATTGACCATTTCGACCAGTTCGATCAACATCATTTTCTATTGCTCATAGGCTTCCTGTGGTGTGCTGATGAAATACAAAATGAATCAAAAGCCTATGATGTTATACACACAGCTCATCCAATACATCTTGGCATAGAACTAATAACGTGTATGCAATCTCTGTGAAGTATACTAAAATGAAAAATATGTGTTCATTGTGTTGAAATTTATTCTTAGAAGGTGTTTTTCTTTTCGTCATGGACTCCACTACCATTATGCAACTGGAAAAGTATCTGAGTTTGTGCCAAGATGGATTAAATAAGCTGTATATCACAGAATATTTGTGAATTTTTTTGGGTTTCACTTCTATTTTTGTATTTCATTATTTCTGATTCGGAGAAGAGAAAGCCAAGAATAGTTTCCCAAAGTCCACTATCCTCCAAAAAATACTCAAGTTTCTGAATGTGCTGTCGAATTTGAGAGAGCGATTTTGTTGTAAAAGTAAAAGTCTTTATAGATAATGATAATGAATCCAATTTATTCAAAAACAATTTACAATAATGAATGATTAGCAAATTGTTACCCAGGGCAAAAAGCTGTTTAGGCACTTTGAATGACATATATAAATGTATTAAAAAAAGTGAGAAATATCAATAGAAATTATTGAATATGAAATCTTCAAGTTTGGACTTGAATTGATTCTTCTTGAGATCTTGAGGAAGTTTATCTTGAAGATGTTCATCAAATAAAATTGAACTTTGTCCCATGGATGTATTTGCCGAAGTTGTCCTCATGTGGTTCACGATTCTTGTTTTGTAATCAGGGATGTTTCTGTTATGAGCCGATTGGGACCTTGAATGAATATGAATAATATTCGAATATTTGCAGCCATGAATGAAAGAACGAACTTGAAAAATGTTGAAAGACTCCATTCACGTTAAGGGTAAGGTTAGGAAAGTGGAGGGCAATTGTTGGATGACGGACTGGAAATTCAAATATCTTCCTGGTAGTTCTATTCTGCAGACACGTCAATTCCGTTGTGGTTGAAGTTGTACTACTTTTTCCTAAAACCATACTGATTCTGATAAAATAAATCGAATATTAATGCATATTTTCGAACTCTTAGATATCACAAATAAAATTGATATAAGCATGAAGTTATTGACTTCGTGAATATCACCATCCTTATAGACAAACTACTTTTTTTAATTTCAGAAAATCTGGAATATAACCAGAACGGTGAGAGTGCTAGATTGGACAAACTTTCCACAGTCTGCCTTTGAAAGAAATACTTGAAGCTGAAGCAAATGTGCACGGGATATTTCATGCAAAACCCAGTTGGTAAATTTGTTGAACTCACTGTCTAGTTCCAAACAGAATGCAAATTGTTTTCCTCTTTCAAAGGCAAACTATAATAAATTGATCCAAAAATATGTCTTTTCCACATGACCTATTATATTTATCCGTTTCCAAGGAACTGCAAATTATGGTTGCAGTAACAACCTATCACATAGAAACTGGTTGGATGAAGTTGAGTTAGTCTGAGTCATCACCAATTTCGTTTTGGTACTATACTCATGAGTGAAAATAGTGAAACTTATTAAAACCGTATTTAGTATTTTTTATATAGTAGGTTCTTTCTTTGAGTAATTGGAGATTATGGAATATTTCCATCCAAAATAATTCTTTTAATCTCCATAGTATTTGAAAATGAAGCAAGGTGTGCGAATCAACTGCAAAATATTTACAATAATAATTTTATTGCTTTTACGTCGACCTCTACAAAAAATTATTCTATACATATTAATCTCCGAACGTAAAATTGTCCATTTTTGAAGGCAAGTATTTTTCGTCCGCAGACACTTTTGGGCCGCAAACTTTTTTGTTCGTTGTGGTAACTATTATACAGCACGGTGTGTTAATTGAAAAATAGGAACCTGTGATTATAAATGTAATATGCTGTTCTCAAAAGCAAACGGGAGTCATTATCAATAATTGCATAACCTGAAGGATTAATATTCATCTTCGAGATGGATTTCATTTTGTAGTATAATTAAAATGAATAGTCATTACCCTTCAAATCAGAATACATCTTTTTCAAATTTAATGGTAGAGTTCGCAGTTCGAACAGATGGACGAAGTCGAGGCCAGTGAACAGGTGGGTAAGTGCTTACTTTAAGTAAGGAATGTAGAGGTCGACAAAAAAATTCAATATGCACCTCGGCGAAAAACTGTCTATCGTATCGCTTGTTTGGTGATTTTCATGCTCGATTATTATAGACTGGTTTTGTTCCTTGGTAGATGAAAATCTATTTTTGCACAACAGTGATACATCATTGACAAAACAGGAGGTTTGAATGGTCCGAAACTCCCCAAAATTCTAGCTGGGTAATACAATACTGGCAGCTTCTGATACATTCATCACGAACTCGAAACAAGTTTTGATGTGTGAAAGAATGGAACCACTAAATTCCTGGATTTTCAGGCAACTGCCGTCAAAACGCTCGGTTAAAAATTAGTTACTGTGAGACCATACCGTCAAAATTCAGATTTGAGTATTAGCAAGATTCAAATTATTGCATTCGCATGTGCCCCTGACTATATTTATGGGGGAAAGACGATAGCTCTTTTTTATTCTTCTTTCCATTTTTCTATTCATTAAGTTCAGTCCTAGTCACGAGTGGGAGAGCAGTTTCTGTTACATCTAGTAGCCCAACACCCCTCGAAGGTCAGACATTCGATATTTTATAAAAGCTGCGACTATGGAGTTTGGAATTTGCTTACTTGGGTAGTAAACAGGCAGCAAAGATATGTTTCCAAATCATGCATCTTCTCTCTGTATAAATTCTGTATAAATAACTTCTATTGTCGACACTGCTTCGGAGCTTCATTAGCTTTCTGCCAACATTTCAGTTAAACTGACAAATAGATATCTGCACCTATTTCAACCATCAGAGAAGATAACTTCGTCGTACATTGTCGAGTGAACAGAAATATCGACATTATAGGGTAGATGACTTCACAAAAATGCTTCGAATGCTTTTCCAAAAATTTGTGGCAGATCAACGGTTTTCGAATAATTCAGGAAAAATTGGACCCCTTTATTTTGATAGTTCAATTTGTTAATAACTATCGAATTAGTTCACTGGTGGATGAAACCTTCTCTCCATTTGACAGCAAATATTAATTGTGTAGACATATCAATCAGCAAAGTATCACTTTTTCTCCCTGGGCAGCAAAGTAGGGGCTTTCCTCCTAGGCAGCAAAAGTAATACTTTGCTGATTGATATGTGTCTGGAGGAGTAAGCACTTCAAAGTCGCTATCACTGTCAAACTATAATTACTATGAACACATACATTTCCATAGCAAACAACCATTCCAACACTTGCGCTACGCTAGGCTATGAACTATCAGTCGCGGCAATTGATCTACCACTTTGCTGCCCAGTAAAAAACTACTATGCACATTCTTCTAGGCATTATTCCGAAGCGAATGGGCCCTCTATCATATTTTAAGGTCCACTATCAAGAGATTTCTTGATTTTCAACTTTTGAAGCTAGTCCATTTATAATTTTTTGGGTTGTTAACTCACCACAATCTGGAACAAATAAATAGTCTATGAGAGTACAGATGTAGAAGGGTAGGCTTCTAGTCTTTCCCAAAAAGTTTTTTCGTTAATAAAAACAGTTCCTTTTGATGAACAACGTTCTATTGGTCAGCAAACCAGTCCTCCGTTACTATTGTCGCTAATAAAATACTGTCAAATTTATTGACAAAATGCAGCAAAGTTTTGAGTTTTTATGGCTTTCAAAGTGCGCATGATAGCACAATGATGAAACTGGAACTGAAAATGATCATAAGATCCTTTTGTCATATTGCCAAAAGACTCGTTCGAGTACGTCTAGATAAGGCATAGTTTCGTTTTAACAAGGGGCGGTGAGTGCTGTTATATACCCAAGCACCAAATAATTGATCATTCATAGGTATATTTCCAAAATTCACTACAGTCAAAATAATCGGTGAAAATTGCAAGAGCCAGTGACAACAAGACCTTCGTTATTTTATAAAAGCTGAAAGTATCTCTGCACATGTCCCCAACACAGTTGAGAACGATCATATAGTGTTTGGAAGATTGTTATCTGTGTAGATAACAAGGAGTATGAAATAGTACAGCTTATCCAATTCAACTTGGTACGGTAATTGGTTCCACATCCGGTTGCACACTAAGCTTACAATAGATTTCAAATGGCTCCTCCTCCCGCACTGAGCAATACGTCATCATTTCCGTGCCAAGATGAAATGGACAAGATGCACATCAAATCTGTTCGAGTAAGAAGCTCAGTTTTTCATATGATATCATCCACTGCCGGACAATTACTACAGTAACGAACTCCTGCCAGACACTTCCAAGGTTTAATAATTTATAATTACCTTCACATCAAAAAGCATTCGAAGTCTCTATGTGGCGCCATAGACCCTATAATGTCGATATTTCCGTTTAATTCACCATGTAAAACGACGTTATCCTCTCTGAAAAGTAAAGTAGGTGCAGATATCTATTTGTTGTGGAATATTGACAGAAAGCTAATGAAGCGTTGAAGCAGTGTCGACAATATAAGTTATTTGTACAGAAAATGATACTTCAAGCTTCAAACTACCCATAAATATATGAATGACTTTTGATAGTCATGAAATATTCCAATTATGTTCCCGAATTGGTTGACATATCTTGACATCATGCATAGATAATCAAGATTATGTGTGATTGAAGCTATAACACCTGAAAGAAATATCTGAGAGAAGGTATGAGTTGGAAACGAATCTTTGCTGCCTGTTTACTGTCCAAGTAACCAAGATCCAAACTCGATAGTCGCAGCTTTTATAAAATAGCGAAGGTCTGCCGTCGCGGGCTGTTGGGCTAGTAGGTGTAACATAAACTGCTCTTCCACTACTTGAGACTACGACTGAACTTACTGAATAGAAAAATGAAAAGAAAAGTAAGGAACTACAAAGCAATCTATAGACAGCGTGGTTAACCATCCGATAAATAATTTATTCCACTGAGGGCCGGTTTTTCAATGCAAGATAACTGTCAGATTGAAATAACCATCAGTTTTTTTCCTTGTCACTGCCAAATATTATCCACGCGCACCTCCTCTCTCCTTCCATCTATCTGACAGATAACTCATTTATCGTTGTATTGAAAAACTTGCCCTAAGGGTCAGTTTTTCAATACAAGGATAAATAAGTTATCTGTTAGATAGTTATAGGGAAAGAGAGGGTGCGCGTAAGTAATAATTGGCAGTGATAAGGACGAAAACTGTTGGATATTTTTATCTGACAGATATATTGCATTGAAAAACCGGCCTTTAGTCATTCACAAGAGAAGAGTGAAGGATAAAGGGAATAAATCACAAGCAAGAGTCGTCCTCTCCCATCAATATAGTCAGGGGCACCTACTTTGACCATGGACATTACAATTTATGGACTGACAGTTTTCCACACTTCCCAATGCGAAATACATTAGCGAAAGAATGTGCATAAAAATATCATAGTTTCCTGTACGATTCTCACTGACAACAATGGTGGGCGCTTTCGTAAACCCATTGACAGTAAGAATTGAACAGGAAACTGTGATATTTTTGTAAATACGGATTTTCTTCAAGTATCAGCCAGTTCAATTGAATTTCTGAGGAATATGCACCTTCAAGAGATATTGTGAAGGACAGACTGATAATTTTACATTCAGATTACTCTATCATTCACAATCTCTCTCCATCATTACATTGAGAAAGGAATGCATTTACTTGATACTTGAAGTATTCTATATTGCTTATCCTGGAGTTTGCTTTCTCTAAGTGCCAGCCCATCAGTTGTGATGCCAATGATTTTTTCCTAGAATTTGGATTTCGACTCGGCCGTCGCATATGTATGTGTACACTGAAACTAATTCAATGCCCACCTAATGTCTACCTCGACCGGATGTGATAGACCGGGCAGCAGTAACAGATATTTTCTGCCCCAATTTTATAGTTTCTTCTTTGAAAAAAGAAATACTTATGACGCGCTACGTGATACTTCATGTCAAACATAAGATTTTTTTTCATAGAACACACTGTATACTTCCAAAGAGTATGCCCCATAATTTTTTGTCAAACGATGAAACTAGTAATTGTAACGGACACAAGTCTACACAAAGAGGTTCTTTATTTCGAATTGATCTTAACATTATTCAATTTGCAATTTTTAAATTCTTCATTATACTCAATTCGGAAATAAGTTAACACTCCAACAACTTTTTCAGAAATAGAAAAAATACCTACCATGTTATTATTTTACAATATATGTAAATGTACAATGGAAAAACATTTCACACTACCTACCCAACCAAAATTTATGAGACCTTGTATATTAACTGAATTTCATAAAAAGTGTATCAAGATGTGTCTGCTGCTTCAATAAACTCGATATTGTTTCTCCTGCGCCATATCTATTCAAATCGAAAAGTTAAGAAAATGTTCATTTCAATCGGTGTCCTCAGCTCACTCTTTATTCTGATGAACATCATTTCGATGCACGAAATTGCTTGATTAAGGTATATGGAAATATTTGTCTCTTTCATTCTTTTATTCATGATATTGTCCTGGGGGTTTCAAACACACTGTTGATCCCCAAATGTTATAGAACTCATTTGTTTCAGGTTTGACATCCCTCCAGCCATGGACTGACAGAATCGAACGTTTGACAAGTACAAGCGACATATTTCTTCGTTGATAAGTTTATCAAAATTTTCGTGATTGTGAATCAAATCAATGGCAAATTCAAGTCAAGGGGATCAGAATGCCAACAGAACCATCATAATCCCCAAAGGAATTTTGAATCCCGACCAAATAAACGTCATCAATATTCCCCGCAGACTGAATACATCGGCTCCGTTGTTGGTGACTCCGAGAAGAGACGGAGGACTTAAATCTCAGACACTGCCGGTATGGAAAGACGAGCTTTCCGGCCCAGGAGAACACGGACCCAATCTGGAAGCGAAAAGAAAAGCCTGCTCTGCGATAAAAGACGGAGATGACACTCCTTATTCGAGCCTATACGATTCTTCTGCAGAAATATTTGCAGACGCAAACGATTTCATTCAAGACGTTGCTATCGGACAGTACAATATCATCAAACCGATGACTCCTTCTCCACAAAGACCGTGGCCGAAACTACCTGAGCACAGAGGAGGCCGAGGCTTCATGCCACATCACACCAGTTCACCCCAAAGGGGCGGAGGACAGGATCTATTGACCGATAGCTCTTTCCCAAGCACAATGTACTCGCAAGACTTCATCGACCCCGATTTAGGTGTTCAAGAGCTTTCTGCTTCTTCCGCGTCCAGTGGTACGGAATCGGATTGCCCTTGTCCTTCTGAAGAAGGGGCAAACGCCACCTACAATGTACCACAATATCAAAACGCAACTTTCCAACGACCCCAAAATCCGAACGCAACGTTTAACCAACCCCGTTTATACTCGACGTTCATCCAGCCTCAAAACCCCAATGCTACCTTCACTAGGCCTCAAAATCCCAACGCCACCTTTACTAGGCCTCAAAATCCCAATGCGACCTTTACTAGGCCTCAGAATCCCAACGCCACTTTCCAGCGATCTCAACAGATGAATCAGATGGGTTATTCTGGTACTTTTACAGACACCAACCAGGGGGATGCAGATTGTTTTTGTGGCAATGCGACCTTCACTAGGCCTCAAAATCCCAATGCTACCTTTACTAGGCCTCAAAATCCCAACGCCACTTTCCAGCGATCCAAACAGATGAATCAGACGGGTTATTCTGGTACTTTTACAGACCCCAACCAGGGGGATGCAGATTGTCTCTGTGACGACGGTTCGGAAGCCGATCAAAACCAAATGATGGGTGAAACATTCAGTCGACCTCAGAACATCAACCAAACCTACACTCAGTACGGCGGAGGACAGCCAAGTGCCTACGAGGACCCTAACTGTATGTGCCCTTCCGATAATGCCGACGAAGGATATGATCAGCAGCAGATGGGACAAACATTCAGTCGACCTCAGAACATCAACCAAACCTACACTCAGTACGGCGGAGGACAGCCAAGTGCCTACGAGGACCCTAACTATATGTGCCCTGCCGATAATGCCGACGAAGGATATGATCAGCAGCAGATGGGACAAACGTTCACTCAGTCTCAGAGCCTCAATCAAACCTACACTCAGTACGGTGCAGGACAATCGAGTGCCTACGAGGACCCTAACTGTATGTGCCCTGCCGATAATGCCGACGAAGGATATGATCAGCAGCAGATGGGACAAACGTTCACTCAGTCTCAGAGCCTCAATCAAACCTACACTCAGTACGGTGCAGGACAATCGAGTGCCTACGAGGACCCTAACTGTATGTGCCCTGCGGATAATGCCGACGGAGGATATGAACAGCAGCGGATGGGACAAACGTTTACTCAGCCCCAGAACCTCAACCAAACCTATACTCAGTACGGTGCAGGACAACCGAGTGCCTACGAGGACCCTAACTGTATGTGCCCTGCGGATAATGCCGACGAAGGATATGAGCAGCAGCAGATGGGACAAACGTTCACTCAGTCTCCGAATCAAACCTACACTCAGTACGGTAGGGAACAACCAAGTGCCTATGAAGAACCCAACTGCGCTTGTCCTACTGATACCACCTCCAACGCACCGTATGGCCAACACTACCAGCCCTACACCTCTCCTGCGCCTCAACAAAACGTTTCGGCTTACTACACAAGTGGTGGCCCCTCTCAGACGATGTATCGAGCCCCGAATGCTGATGCGACTTTTCGTACAACTATGAGAACACCTGGGAGAGCCAATGCCGTGCCAGGAAGGTCGTCGTGGATGCCACCTAGATCTCAGAACGTATTATCGGACATAACCTACCGTTCACCTCGGGGGGCTCCAGGATCTGATGAAACGCAGGGAAGTGTAAAGTATCAGTCTTGTAGCAATATGGACGAGGATTCTTACGGTCCGAGGATAGTGCACATGAGCACCAGAACGTTTTCCCAGGTCAATGATGAGCCTCCAGAATCGCAGTCGGTTTCTGTTGATGCGCCCGGGGGAATCGACGAGCCTTCGTTGAGGTACGCCACGCAGATGGCCACTTTCGGGGACAGCACGAGGGATGAAAGCTACTTCGCAGATCAGTCGTACAACTCGCCTTCGCCGCAAAGGAGTAAGCGGCCTTTGCAGTCCTCGCGCATGGGTGCTTCTGGATATGGGAGCTATGCGGATCAGTCTGGGTGCGACGGGAACTGCCCAGGTGTTTGATCCGACAGAACAAGATGAAAGTGGGGATCTTTATTATTGTTTGTCTAACTGAAACTGTCTGGTTATTATTCAATAAATGAAAATTATTGGGGAAAATTAGTTTCATTGAAAATTTATTCATAGTTTGCTAAGGGTTAGGGAAAATTGTTGAATGTTCCATTTTTTGAAACAAAAGAAGCAAGATGAAAGTTAAGTTAACTTCCATTGTCTGAATTATTCAACACATTTGAAACATGTGTTGAACAATTCGCTAGCAAGGTTAGCATCTTGGGGAGAGGAAAATTGATACTCAGTTGACTGAGTATCAGTTTTCTTGTTAATGAAATGCTCGTCGAGTGCTAGGGTAATGTGTCAGGGTAATTGATATCTGCAAAAAGTTTTTTTACACCAAAGGTTCCAATCCCATCGTTCATAAGATAGGGTCGTTACAATTACTTTTCACGATATATAGGATTTCTGTTACTACTGAATAATTTCTGTGATTGAAAAGCGGGCTCGTCGCCATTCATGCTATTTTTACATTTTGCTATTCCTAGACTCTCACATGCATCGAGTAGCCTTGTGTTATGGACATGCCTAATCAGTTTTAGATTGCTTTCATCAATTTTGTGATCACGGTTTAAAGTATGCTGGGCGACACTGGATTTTTCTACCCTTCCGTATCTCTTGTGTGTAAAATTCTCTCAGAAACGGGTTTTAATAGCTCGTCGGCTCTGGCCGATGTGTTAGTTGTTGCAATCTTGACAACTGATTTTATAAGTTCCTGAGTTGTCAGTATTTTCTAATTTATCTTTTGGATTACCAAGAAACTGTTGTAAATTATGAAAAGTGTGATATGCAACTTCCACATTTAATTTATCGAATATCTGTTGCAGTTTACTATACTATAAACTTATAATTACTCTTATGTTTTTGAAAAGTCGAAGAGTTACGAAGTTTCAACTTCTACACCAAAGGATCCAATCTCTAGTTTCTTAGTATATTCAAATCTTGAAAATACCTTAACTCCTTTACTGATTTCTACCAATTCGCAAAAGACAGGGTATTTTATGGATGAAAGGTAAAATCGAAAAATAATGATAGAATAAAGTTTATGTCGTCAATGCCGTATGACTTATTTCATTGAATCGAAATTTCTACCTTTCTTTTCTAGGAACGATGAGTACGAATTTGATCCCTACATTCAATGAGGCCAGGAAATGTATACTTTGCATGGAGGTAGGCGTAAAAATTCTTGGTATTCTATCTATCCTTTTTCATTTTTTCTGGGGCACATTCAACGAACTGAAGACCCGAGTTGACAGTAGACATTCATCATTGAAGAAAATGGAACACCAGAATTTTGATTTCATAAGAAATGTTGTGATTCAGAATAAATAGAATTATTTTCATCATCACCCTAAACGATTGAGCAAGCCAAGTTACAAAAATATTTCTTTCAGTACATTTTGAGGAATCCGAAAAACTAACATCTAATTCAATGCACGTGTATACATCAAAGCAGTTACAGAAAACGAGCTCGCCTAGTCATTAGATTGAACTGGTCGATACTTTATGAAAACCTTTATCTACAAAAATATCACAGATTCCTGCACTGACAATGGGTTTACAAAAGCGCAACACGTGTTTCGCTATGCAATAATTTCCTCAAGAAGGATAAATGAACTACCATTATATAATACTCCATTTAAATCCTTCGTAGGTCGAACGTCCTATGTAATAAAAGGTCCGACATTCTCTGTAACAAAGGTCCGATATTCAACCCGTAATTAATTGTTCCTAGTAATGTTTGGAACACCAATTACTGTTCAATTACATTGGGTGATTATTTCTAGGAATGGGCGAGATCATTTGGTCGGGATAATATAGGATAGTAATTCATTTGTTGTTTTAGGAAGCTATTGTATAGCAAAAAACCTGTCGCGGTTTTGTAAACCCATTATCAGTGAGAATCGTAAAGGAAACTGTGATATTTTTCTTGATATTAGAGTTAAGGGTCAACTGCACCGCTTCTTCTTAATGAAGGTTCAACTGAGCTAGGCTTAATCGCTAGGAAACAATGAAACGGGAAATCCATTGCAACAAAACCTAGCTTAGATAAACCATAATTAAATCAAACGGTGCATTTGGTCCTGAGAATCTCAGCCGTTTTAGAAAACTAGTAATAGTTATTGAGAAGTTTTTTCATGGAAAACTCAAAATACTCAGTTCATCCATAAAAAACATTCCCAGTAATTCATACCCTACTTTTGAAAAACGGCACGTTACCGTTTGATTAGGAGTTTTATGTAGTACAGGATTTAACGCAGTCACTCAGGGTCAGTCCATTATTATTGTAGAAAATGCCGTTTTTACTTCAGTAGGTAATCCAAACTTGCAACACTCCACATGAAACATAACGGAAATTTATAAGATGTGATTTGCCAAACGCATTTTTTATTTAAAGTAGCTAAATTGTGAAACATTTCAAATGCCAACTTAAAACACACGATGTACTGAAATTGTTTCTGCAAACATTCACTCATTGTTCACTTCATGAACTTATTTTAGATTATTGTAAATAATTGTATATTATTCAACGAGCGTATAATGATGGCTATTATTCACGAGAATAAGTTTACTGACACGAGTGGCCTAAATCACAATGACTTTATTTACTAGTGACTAATGGGTATCATTAAGGTAGAGTAAACAGACGTATAATAAGTACAGTATACAGTAGTCGTGAATAAAATAGTATATAGGTAAACCTCTGCACAAGATATAGTCTCTCTCTCGGGCAACAGCTCACCTTAGCTTTGAGCTTAGGTAAACCACATTTTTGTATAACAAAAAACCTGTCGCGGTTTTGTAAACCCATTATCAGTGAGAATCGTAAAGGAAACTGTGATATTTTTCTTGATATTAGAGTTATTACACATTAAGGGTCAACTGCACCGCTTCTTCTTAATGAAGGTTCAACTGAGCTAGGCTTAATCGCTAGGAAACAATGAAACGGGAAATCCATTGCAACAAAACCTAGCTTAGATAAACCATAATTAAATCAAACGGTGCATTTGGTCCTGAGAATCTCAGCCGTTTTAGAAAACTAGTAATAGTTATTGAGAAGTTTTTTCATGGAAAACTCAAAATACTCAGTTCATCCATAAAAAACATTCCCAGTAATTCATACCCTACTTTTGAAAAACGGCACGTTACCGTTTGATTAGGAGTTTTATGTAGTACAGGATTTAACGCAGTCACTCAGGGTCAGTCCATTATTATTGTAGAAAATGCCGTTTTTACTTCAGTAGGTAATCCAAACTTGCAACACTCCACATGAAACATAACGGAAATTTATAAGATGTGATTTGCCAAACGCATTTTTTATTTAAAGTAGCTAAATTGTGAAACATTTCAAATGCCAACTTAAAACACACGATGTACTGAAATTGTTTCTGCAAACATTCACTCATTGTTCACTTCATGAACTTATTTTAGATTATTGTAAATAATTGTATATTATTCAACGAGCGTATAATGATGGCTATTATTCACGAGAATAAGTTTACTGACACGAGTGGCCTAAATCACAATGACTTTATTTACTAGTGACTAATGGGTATCATTAAGGTAGAGTAAACAGACGTATAATAAGTACAGTATACAGTAGTCGTGAATAAAATAGTATATAGGTAAACCTCTGCACAAGATATAGTCTCTCTCTCGGGCAACAGCTCACCTTAGCTTTGAGCTTAGGTAAACCACATTTTTGTATAACAAAAAACCTGTCGCGGTTTTGTAAACCCATTATCAGTGAGAATCGTAAAGGAAACTGTGATATTTTTCTTGATATTAGAGTTATTACACATTAAGGGTCAACTGCACCGCTTCTTCTTAATGAAGGTTCAACTGAGCTAGGCTTAATCGCTAGGAAACAATGAAACGGGAAATCCATTGCAACAAAACCTAGCTTAGATAAACCACAATTAAATCAAACGGTGCATTTGGTCCTGAGAATCTCAGCCGTTTTAGAAAACTAGTAATAGTTATTGAGAAGTTTTTTCATGGAAAACTCAAAATACTCAGTTCATCCATAAAAAACATTCCCAGTAATTCATACCCTACTTTTGAAAAACGGCACGTTACCGTTTTATTAGGAGTTTTATGTAGTACAGGATTTAACGCAGTCACTCAGGGTCTGTCCATTATTCTTGTAGAAAATGCCGTTTTTACTTCAGTAGGTAATCCAAACATTACTATTTGCAACAATCCACATGAAACATAATAGACCGGGAGGTCATGACAGGTGACGTTCCACCATTTTTTCGTGCATGCCTTTTTAAGGCTTGATAACTAACCCTAAAATATCAAAGATAGTCGGGGTTTTAGCCCCCCCGCGCGTCCTCTTCATAAGGAAAAACGCTTTTTTTTCTGTACAGAATTTTCCGGAAATTTTTCACCGTTGGTCCTACGAGGGGTGCATGCCAATTCTTTCATAGTGTTTTTATTACAAAAACTTCAATTCTTCACATCGGCATGTAATTTGAAAACACGAAATTTTCCTTAATTTTTTTTCAGGTTTTCATAACCCTTGGGCCGCTGCGGGGTGCATGCCATCAATTATTAGAGCTTCAATTCTTCCGTATATTACAATGGCATGCAGTAAAATATCACGGAAAAACACGAAAACTCGCTACAGAAAGAAAAGCGTTTTTCCTTATGAAGAGGACGCGCGGGGGGGCTAAAACCCCGACTATCTTTGATATTTTAGGGTTAGCTATCAAGCCTTAAAAAGGCATGCACGAAAAAATGGTGGAACGTCACCTGTCATGACCTCCCGGTCTATAACGGAAATTTATAAGATATGATTTGCCAAATGCATTTTTTATTAAAAGAAGCTAAATTGTGAAACATTTCAGATGCCAACTTAAAACACACGATGTACTGAAATTGTTTCTGCAAACATTCACTCATTGTTCACTTCATGAACTTATTTTAGATGATTGTAAATAATTGTATATTATTCAACGAGCGTATAGTGATGGCTACAGTGTTCACAGTATTCATGGTGTCTTGTTTGTGTTTTGCTGAAATTCACTTGGAAAATCAACGAATTAATTACTTCTGGATTGAAATTCATCACTGTTGAAGGTCAGTTGCCCTTCTGAATATTCTATTAGAAGTTGTTTTCCTTTATTTTTGTTCGAAATTCTTGGACTTCTTAAGTTTCTACACGGAGGTTTTCCAGCAACGTTGCCAAATCAATTTGGATTAACTTGAACTGAGGAAGTTAATTTCGAAGATGCCAACGACTAACCAATTTTCTTGTGCCTGCTGTGGCGAAATCAATGATGAGAAAAAGTTTGTCCAGTGCAGTGTATGCAAGAAAAACTTTTATTATTCTTGTGTAGATTTGTCACTGAGTGATGTGAAAGTCATCAAGAATAAAGCGAATGTTCAGTACAATTGCGGAAATTGCAGTGGGATAGGTGAAACTATAGCAGAGCTAAGGGCACTTGTTATTTCACTAAAGGAGGAAGTGGAAAAATTCAAATCTACCAAGGATGTCCCAACCTCTGTTTCTGCTGATTATGAAGAAATCATTCATGAAATCAATGGGAGAAATTCTAGAAAAAAGAATTTGATCATCTATGGAGTTTCGGAGAGTTCTAATCTGTCTACCGATCAGAAGAGAGCATACGACACTGATCGGACAAAAGAGATTTTGAGTGTTGTCGCCGATGAAGTCAATATTATAAACATTAAACCTTTTCGACTAGGAAAAACTAATGACGGCGGAAAACCAAGGCCTATTAAAATTAGACTCGAAGATGAAAATGATGTTCGTTCTTGTATTAAGGGAGCCAGTAAACTTAAAACTCATAATACCTTATCGAGAATCAATATTTCATATGATCGTACCCCTCGACAAATAGAGTATTACAAAAAGCTAAAACAGGAACTCGAGAACAGAACTGCTCATGGTGAAACAGGTTTGAAAATCAGGCATATCCGTGGTGTACCCAAAATCATTTCGGAAAACTGATTGAACCCAACAGAAATATCGCCATAAATGTTTACTTCCAAAATGTGCGCGGACTCAATACTAAAATGAATGAACTATACACTTCAATCTTGGCATCAGATTACAACTTCATATGTTTTGTTGAGACCTGGTTGTCTGAAAACGTTCTTAGCTCGGAAATGTTTCCACCTGAATATATTGTTAGACGATGCGATCGCAATTTTATAAGGACGAACACTACATGTGGAGGTGGAGTACTATTGGCATATCATGATTGTAACTTTTCGGTTGAAACAGTAGATCTTGATCATCTTCATAATGAGATCTATACCATTGATATTATTGGAGTAAAGTGTACAATAAATTTCAATACAATATTTATTTTTGTCATATACATACCTCCACATGTTACATCTGAGGATTTTGAATTATTTTTTGATTTATTCGGAAATATTGTAAATGGCCAGTCTAACATTCTTGTCCTTGGAGACTTTAACATCACTAACTATGTGAATGATGATCTCACAGATAAAAACTCTCGCTTATTGCATAACTTTTTGCAATTTACCGATCTTACACAATCAAATACCATTTTGAATTCCAGTGGAAGAATGTTAGACTTAGTAATAACTGATTTGAAATGTGCAATATCGCGAGATTTTTCACCGCTGCTTCGCGAGGACAAATATCACCCTTCCCTAAGCATTGAATTTGAAGTCAATGCTGGTAAAGATATTAATTTTGAAAGTAATTCACTGAATACATCGTATAATTTCAAAAAGGCCAATTTCTTGGGACTCTATAATGCCTTGACATATATAGATTGGTCATTCCTTGACAATTTGGCGAGTGTAAATGCTATGTGTGAATCACTGTACCAAAAGTTATTTTTTCTTTTTGATTTATACGTACCCAAGTTTATTAAGCGCAAACGTAAGTATCCCAAATGGTACACTGCCGAAATTATACGTAACATAAAATTGAAACATAGTTTACATCGAAGTTATCAACGTCAGAAGGAACCGCATATCTATGAAGAATTCTCACGAGTACGTAAGTTAGTGAAACAACAGATATCTGATTCTTACAAGCAATATTTACTGTCGGTGGAAAATGATTTACTTTCTTGCCCTAATAATTTTTGGTCTTTTGTTCATACAAAGAAAGGAGTGACAAGGGTACCAGGCCGATTGATTCATAATGGTGAAATATTCGATAAACCGAACACAATTGTCAATGAATTTGCTAATTACTTCCGAAGTGTATACACTGATGATCCCCCATATAACTTGAATATGGAGTATTCGGATTGTTCTTATGTAGATATAATGGAGTTTAGCGAGAGTGATATATTGACTTCACTAAGAAAACTGTCAAATAAGTTTACTGCTGGTGAGGATATGATTCCTAGTTTCCTAATTCGAGATGCAGCTCATGTATTTGTACAGCCTCTAAAAAAAATATTCAATTGTGAATTGTGTTAAATACAGGTGAATTTCCGGATAGATGGAAAACTGCAAGAGTCTGTCCTATTTTGAAAAATGGTGATCCGACTTTCATAGAGAATTATCGTGGAATATCTATTCTTGACAATTTTGCGAAGGTTTTCGAGATGTCGATATATGCCTCCATTTATACTCAAACTAGTAATCTTATATCTCATTCACAACATGGATTCATGCGAAGTCGTTCAACGGTGTCTAATCTAGTTGCGATAACTCAAGAAATATCAGAGGTTCTAGACAGTAAGGGGCAGATGGATGTAGTTTATACTGACTTCTCGAAGGCCTTCGATAAGATAAGTCATCCGATAATTTTGAAAAAACTTGACCAGTTTGGATTCAGTTACAGACTGAAAAATTTGCTTTCGTCATATCTGAACAACAGACGTCAATATGTTGCATATAACGGTTTTGCATCTGCATATTACCAAGCAACATCTGGTGTACCCCAAGGTTCCAACCTGGGACCCTTGTTATTTCTCTATTTCATTAATGATCTGGCTACTTCAATAACTTGTGCACGCTTGTTTTTCGCTGACGATTTGAAGATTTATTTCAAAATTAATTCCACACAAGATTGTCTCACATTACAACAAAATCTTAACATCCTCATCAGGTGGTGCGAATCGAATAAATTGCATTTGAACGTATCCAAATGTAAGATTTGTACTTTCACCCGGAAAGTCAATTACATCACGTTCGACTACAAGCTGGGCGATACCAGTTTAGCTAGATGTACGGAAGTAAAAGACTTGGGAGTGCTTTTTGATGCGAAATTAGAATTTACCAGCCACATAAACAATATAGTGTCGTCTGCAATGAAAAATTTAGGTTTTCTCATTAGGAATTGTAAATCATTTTCCAACCAAGATGTCCTTAAGACACTTTATTTTTCGCTCGTCCGATCCAAATTGGAATACGCAGTAATTATATGGAACCCTTTTTATCAAAGTCATATTCGTGCTATTGAAAATGTACAGCGTCGTTTTCTCAAGTATTTGTCCTTTAGAGTAACTAATATATATCCTAATCGAGGAATTGACCAATCTATACTGCTCGAACGATTCGAAATGCAGTGTCTACAGATCAGAAGAATCAATAAAGGGTTATCGTTTCTATTTGGTCTACTACACGGCAAGATAGACTCACCATATTTATTGGATAAAATTAACTTTCATGTGCCAAAACTGAATTCACGCAGACATCTCACATTTCATTGCAGTGTGCCAAGAACCAATGCTTTACTGAAATCACCTGTGTATACTATGTGTTCAAATTTTAATCTCATTTCAGAGGATTGTGATATCTTTCATGATAGTATTTCTGTAATTCTAGATAAGTTCAATGTTATGTTCAAATCCACGACATAACTAACTTGATATTTAAAAGGTTTGTATTATGTTTCAGAACAATAGTAGTGATGACTGTTGATAGTACTTTCTTGTTCGATTATGTACCTACATATAGAGCTTTTTGAAATTGTTATTCTAGTACATTGTCCTGTAATTGGAATTTCTGTTGGGCAATAAATAAATAAATAAATAAATAAATAAATAAATTATTCACGAGAGTAAGTTTACTGACACGAGTGGCAGGCGAGTGGCCTAAATCACAATGACTTTATTCACTAGTGACTAATGGGTATTATTAAGGTAGAGTAAACAGACGTATAATAAGTACAGTATACAGTAGTCGTGAATAAAATAGTATATAGGTAAACCTCTGCACAAGATATAGTCTCTCTTTCGGGCAACAGCTCACCTTAGCTTTGAGCTTAGGTAAACCACATTTTTCTCTCTCCTCAAAAATTATTCACTTTCCCCCCGGTATATAATATACTATTGTAGAATTTTGATGTATTGGTAATACTGATAGAATGCTTGAGAAACGGGGTGTTGTTTTTTTTTGAGCCACCTTCAATTTTAATCTTAAATCGGACCGCTATTCTTCTTCCATTTTGGTAAATATTAAATATGTCGAGTATTGAAACGTAGTTTTTTCGAGGAATTCTTCATTGTCATACATTTATATCATCGTATTGAAAGAGAATCGGTAATGATTCATATCAATATGGTTGGAGAGATATGGCCTATCATATCTTCAGAACTTTCAGAATATCCAATGCCAATCTATGATGAGTTCACTGTTCTAGAAACAAATGGAAATGTCGACAGGTATTGTATATGGTCTTAATGTTTCGAATTAAAAAAACAATTTGTGGTTGATTTCTTTTGAGGATACTATTCGTATATGTGTTCTATTCGCATGCTTTATCAACAAGATTTCGTCTTCAGACAATGTAGAATATTTATTATAATTCAAATTTTGGTGGCCCAAGGTGAAAGCCATTTTCAAAAGTTTCCAATTGCCCATGAAATGTTGCAATGGAGTGCTTTTTGTATCCCATTGAACCAGATATAAATGAAGAAATAATAATGAATTTTCCACTTCATCGTTTGTGTCTCCCAAAGAGACTAAGCTCATAATATCCATATTACGCAACTTTGCCTATATTCAACCTTTTGTGTAATTCTTACCATTTTCAAGATCATCTTGCATCGATCAACCACACTGTGATAATTTTTCTAATCAATAATTGAGTATGAAGTTCGCAAGATGAGCCACAGGCGAATGCTGCATATCATACGACTGGGAAATTAGCTTCCCATGCGAGTTATACACTATACTTTTTCTAAGACCATAACAGATGATAGGGAAATGATTTGACCAATATGAACTTCAATATAATGTCATTCAAAATTTCCATTCAGGTACATTTGAATAAGTAAATAGAGCTGTCATTGCTTGGAATTACAACTGTAATTCAATGAAGTAATTGTGTTATCAGGCGAGGAAATGAAATTGAAGACATACAACGTGCATCATTGCTCTATTAGGAACAGTTGAGATGAAGCAGTTTTGTGTTATAGCTGTGAAAAAATATTTTGGTGATATTTGATGATGGGGCAAATCAATATCAATCATCGATTTCTTCAGATGATTTGTGATTCATGAATGAAACACAACAATGACGTGGTATTTTATCTTTTATTGCATATCACATTGAAGGTAAAATGGTCATTACCATAATCTTGGTTCAAACAATCTATCGAATTTAAACAAAAAAATGGACAGATATTATATACGCGTTCTTTCTCAAACTCTCGGTTTCAATTCGATGTATGGTTTGAATCGAGATTATAATGAAAACCTCAAAAGTTGGAAACGTATGTCTATCTCAAGAGATAGATAGAGAATTGTGATTGAATCTCATCAAAAGTTGTATTTTGAAATGTCGTTAGAATCCAGAGGTGATATTTTCAAGACGTATGCCCATTCACTTCTAACTGTAGATTTGTCCGGGAATCTAATCCTCACTTCGTCATGATCTAAAGTCCACTGAAAAGGGAAATTTGATTAGTATCAAAATATTGGACCGTCAACAAATGAGAAAATATACAGAAATCTTTATTTCAGGGAACCATATACATGTTTGTACGATCCTTACATCGTTTTCCTCTGATTCAAATAAATGAATATCCCCTTGATAACTGAAAAGTCAAAAGTGATATTCATATATTCGTGCTACCATTTTACGCTGTCCAAGTGCATTTATTAGCAAAAATCTAAATGTATCAGATATCACAGAAAAACTGCTAAACTTTTTTTGTGAATGCAAATATAAATGAATTTCCTGAATTCAATAAATTTTCTCGACCTAATTAAGACTGAGGTACCAAGTACTAACCTTGAGATTTCCATCGTTCTCATTTCCGAGCAAAACGACTTCGGTCTCAACATTGTTGAAAATGTCAACAGGAGCAGCAAGAGACAATATATTTTTGCTCGGCCAGGATAAAGCTATAGCATACAAGGCATCGTCCTTCCTGGTGTACCAAACTCCATTGGAAGCGGTGTCATTCTGAGTTTTCCAGGGCTTGGTTCCATAAATTGCCTCGCCGTTAATGGACAACCATTGGCCCATCTGCAAGAGCCGCTCTTGGAATATGGGTGCTATGGTTCCTTCTTTGGTTGGGCCGATGTTCATGAGAAGATTACCTGAAGAAATGCAGACCTTGACCGAAGATTTCAAAATGTGCTGCTGCTCGAATCAATTGTTCATATTTAGTTTTCATAAATCTGAAGATACACAATCCACCTGAGTATAACGTTTTCTCACAGGTATTCTTATCAAAGAAATCTGTAGGGTATATTTAAATAGCCAGGACAGTACCACATATTGATTTTTGTTAAGATTTGGCATATTTCAAATATTCAAAATCACAACATTTTTTTTCCTCATACATGGGATGAGCATCGATTGTAGGAGGAAGAGGAATCCAATTCTAGTTATCAGAACAAGAAAATGATAATCCTTTTGCTCCAAAGAAAATAATAGCCCATTTTCTTCACATTCTTTGTTGTGAAACTTCTTACAGTGAACTCGCACTGATGTCCATCTATGTAGCAGAAATGATGGAATAAACCAAAAAGCGATGAGCTTACCAAAGTAGTAGTTTGAAATATGTATAGAGCTGAATCTTAACTAATAATTGAAGAATGAACCGTAAAGAGGATGTCACGTAAAGGCACAAACTTTTTTGCCTTTGAAAGTTTGCTTCCAAAGGGGACACATTTCACACATATTTTTTAACCCCTGCTTTCAAACCCTTAGCGAGAGGGTGTCGCAACCCTGCAATTTTAAATGGAAAGCGGGGTCGAGTGGACTTCCATTTCTTGCGAAGAAATACTTCACTTCTTGTTAGCTTCAAATAATCTAAAAGGCACAGATACGGCCTCCTGTCTTGAATTATAGTTTTCATATGTGGGGCTTGGCACCAAAACATTCATTGGAACTTTTCGATTCTATTCAGATGAAAGCAATCCGACTTGTTGGTGATTCTTTGATCACTTCGTTGGAACATCGTAGAAGGGTCAGAGACTTGTCCCCCAACGAGAAATTTCATTTTATATTCATATTTTATAATAGTTGCTAAAATTTTTCGGGGGAACAAATTATAAAACTACATTATTCTCAGAAAGGTTTTCAATGTGTTTATAAAACAGTCATTAGTAGGAAATTGGCACTGTTTTGTAAATCATTATAGTCTTCATCAATATTTTGTAAGGACTTTTACAACCACTACAAAACAGTTTTATAAACATTTCGGCAATTCCTATAAAATCTTTCAAACACTCTTAAAAAGTAGTTTTGATATAGATTTTACTGCACTTTTGCAAAATATTCAAGCGATTAAATATTTAAAACACAAAAAACTGTTGAACATTTAGTAATGGAAACTAGGGAAATATAATATATATGTCACCATCTATCTTTGAACACTAACAAATAGAAAGATTGAAGCCATTTAAATAATTCAACTCATGTACTTATGAAACTGTTGAACACATTACTTGTGCTTCAAAGATTTATGTTTTTACGACGAATAAAATTTTATTGACAAATATATAGAATCTTATTAGCAAAATTTGAGCGTGCCACCCAATCATTAATGTTTTAGAAGAAAATATTTATTATAGAAAAATTG
Organism: Zygogramma bicolorata; assembly: GCA_032362365.1. NCBI lineage: Eukaryota > Metazoa > Arthropoda > Insecta > Coleoptera > Chrysomelidae > Zygogramma > Zygogramma bicolorata. Next base: position 4,652,228 of record JAVJAQ010006102.1, on the reverse strand, counting down.
TCGAATTATTAATGTTTGTAGTCTCAAACTTAACTCAGTTTGTAAATAATATAATCTTACAATATCTATGTACTTCTCAGCTGTGAATATTACTATGGGTGCGGTATTTCATATTTTCAACTCATCCAATGTCAGTATTCCGGATTGCTATCATTTTAAAATGGCGTCGTTCTATAAAATAATTTGGTATCAATAGCAAGCATTTCAACGTATTTCCGCTACTATATTACCCCTATAAAGCTGTTCAGAAACACTACTATATATCGGTATCTTTTAACTAAGAAACTTCCATCGATTATAAAGGGTGAATTTCGGAAAAGTTTTGAACTACTGGTTTGAGGGTATATATTTTCTTAATTCTATCAAGAACAAAATGAAAGCTCTAGGTCACGTGAGAGAGTATTTTACTTTTTTTCAATGACCAATATTACACGACATTATTAGGTATACAGTTTTTGGGACGCTAGTCAAATGAAACAGACAATTATACTATTACAAGACATCAAAAATCAATATCATCTGGTTCTTCTTAAATGCTGCATTTTATTCTTGGAGAAAGCAAATATATATTCGCGAAGTCAATTTGATTTTATAACAGTTATTTTATTGTTTAGGAATTGTAGTAAATATACCATGATATAAAATAGTTAGGAAATTATCATGAAGGCGATATGGTGATAAAAAGAAAAAAGTGTCTGGAAACATTTCAGTGAAATAATTTCATGAAAGCTACAGGAAGCAGTTATAAAATAAGTTTAAAATAGTTTCATAAAGATAATAAATACCTCACAGAAAAGTGCTATAAAACTACTATGAAATAATTTTCATTTTGAATGAAAATATGTTTTATAAGTTGGTTGTGAAAATGTTTCTGTGATGATTTCGTGATTATTTCAAAAGGCGTTTTCAATTTTATTTCATGAATGTTTCAATAACAAATTAATAAAATACTCTCATTGCCTACAACTGTATTGTGTTAACGGCACGTCTAATATAATCAATTAGCATATTTGATATACTGTTAGAGCACCATAAAATTATAAAACAATTTTGTTGGTTGTGGCCTTCTTCTATAGATGTTTCCACGCTCGGTCCACTTCTGAATTGTCGTAAATCGTTCCAACACAGGTGACCTGACTTTGCCATAAAACATGATTCATTCCATTCCAGAACGAGTTGAAATTGAACTCTCATTTTCAAATAAATTGTTTTGCTAAACTAACTGCTAGATTGTTTGAGAACATTCATCCCGATAAAGTGATTCGTATGTTTCCAAGTTAGTTAAGGAGTTTGTCGATACCTGATTTGTCTGTATGTAATATGAACTACCAACCGCAAAACCCTATCAGGACAAAATTCGAGAAATTAATTTCAACAAAATCCATAATTTTGTATGGAAGCAGATGGATCAGATTTCCAACACTTGTTGAAGTAACGTTTCAATAAATCAATTCAACAATTTGTTCTTTTTTTTAAAGCACCGTTACAAATATCAAACTTATAATGAATGTTTCGATTCCTAATACCCAAAACTCATTTGTTTTTTTCATGAACACCAAAATTACTGGATTATTGTTCTTAACGACGATTTCGCATAAATCCTTCGATTACATTTCAATAAATGATTGAAACATAATTTCGTGCCTTCACTAATGATGGGGGTTGAATGCATGTTGAAGAGTATGTTCAAAATATGCCCCCCTCATCGAAGTCTACGTTTCCGAGCATTTTTTTTTTTGAGTTACAAAGAAAAGAAGCTAGGTAGATGCTTTTCGTTGGACTACTCTGTATATCTTCGAGGAAGAGCAAATATTTTTCAGTGATCACATCCTTCCAGACCATTTTTTTTTAAGAAAATGTATTTTCCAGTATTGTTCGTCTGAAGACATAACTACTGAAACCAAAAATGCATAAATATGGTGAAACATGGTAAAACTAGAACACGTTCTAACTTAACGTCAACTATTGAAAAATAATGGAAATACAGCGTACGCTTATATTGAAGGAAATTCCCTCGAGTGCATGCATTGTTTGTAAACTGAATATCACAAAAAAATTTTCGACTATTGTTTACTGTTTGAAATCTGATAGTTGCTAATATATTCTCTCCATAGGTACACGAAACTCAATTACTTGGAGATGTAATAACGATAAAATTCTACATACCTCCACAACTGACTGTGGATACTAGCTGGGAAAGTAGTTCCAATATAGTGAAATAGTCTGATAATGGAGCGTTTCTCCTAAAGCCCCACGATTCTTTATCGATTGTCATTGCATTCTCCCATTTATGCTCCTGAAGTACTCCTAGAACAGGATGAAAGAAACATCATTTTGAATGCAGAAACCAATATCAGAGCATAAAAATCAGCTTCGTTTCATTCTACTCATTTTTGGGTTCCTTACATACCAGTCGAACTAGTTAAAAAACTGTAGTCTCTGGTTATTTCCGGTGTCGTGAATTTTTTCCAGAAATTGCAAAATGTTCATAAGAAAAAAAATGAAAGTTGCCCTTTATTTCGATTAAGTTTTTCATTTTACTCGGGAAACTCCAGTATTGAGACTACAACAAATTTGTACGGGTTGAAATTTGCCATCAAATTTCGTAGTTCAGAATTGAAGTTCGAAATTGCAGAATTTAAAAATCAACGAAATAAAAAAGGTAAAAATCAGCTGTATTTCTACGTTTGTAAATCAGATTGGGAATCAAAAGTGGTCCTATCAATAACTATTTCTCGAAATATCTCCAAAATGGTATGTCATTTTGTTGCTGGATGATTGCGCTTTTTTTATGAATAATGATAAATATTTCTATCCAAAACATGATAGTTATGACTGTCCTTATTAATGTCATTTTAGACAAGTACGCTTTCAAATAACACACTAGTGTATTATAATCCATAACTCACTAGTGTTGGATAAAACATTGTATGCCACTCGTTATGTTTCCTGAGTCACTTGAGAATTTTATAAATCTTTCTCGAGTGACTTATTTTCAACATAACGCACTAGTACCATAAATAATTATTTTATACACCTGTCAATTATTTGAAAAATGAAATTACGGTTACTAAAAATATGTGTTCAACCTACCTGAATTTCAGTTTGGTATGGAAAAATAAGTAGTAAATAGTAGATTCATTGTTCATCAATATATGATTACACGAAATCAAAAAAAAACTATTGCGTTATATAAAATCATAAATTGATATAGCATATTAAATATTACGAGTATCCAACAAAAAAATCGTATAGCAATATCGGGTGTTCACAATTCACTTTATGAAAACCAATTATTAAAGAACCCTTTTCTCTATTTTTTTGTTTGCTAGGCCCTGTAGCATCAGAAATTTTGAAGTACATTTATTTATCATAACTTGATTTCTGTATATTTCCACAGTTATAATGATATTTTCTGGGAAGAATGAGAAAATCATAGGGAAAGGGCCGATATTCATTTTTTTTCTATGATTCAATGTTGCAAATATCGAAAAAAGGCAATGACGCTGAGTTGGTATTCGCTATGATATATCTGAACGACTCCAACAAAAATTACTACTAGGCTATACACTTTAGAAAACAACTCGACTGGACTATTATTCAACTTTAGTCTTCCTGAAGAAAAAAAAATTCTCAAATCAAATGGGTACACTAAAATTGTTATAGTGTAAATCGGGTTTGATTGAATTTGACTTAAAAATAATGCATGGTTGACATTGACAAGCCTCAGTATCACTACTTTTATTCGGGTTTGAAGGCCGTCGTTTTTTGGAATTTCTTCCTCCGATGACTCCATCATCGGAGTGAATTTCAAGATGAATGAGCCTCTGAAGAAGCTAGCCACTCGAGCCAGCGAAACGTCAGGAAGAAATTCCAAAAAACGACGGCCTTCAAACCCGAATAAAAGTAGTGATACTGAAAACCTTGGCCGCGAAAGCCTTAACTATTTTGTCATTGACAAGCCTGTCAGTGCCAAAACGTTTCAAAATGCCTCGTCATTTAACTGAAATTGAAAAAGCTCAAATAATAGCCAGAATCGTAGATGGGTGGTCAATACGTGCATTAGCAGATTTTACCATTCTGGAAGATATAATGCTCCCATCTGTTGGACAAATATATCCAAATAAGTCATTCGTCTTTCAGCAGGATAACTGCCCGGTCCATACCGCAAATGCTGTAAGGGAATGGTTTCAACATAATAATATTGAAGTCTTGCCATGGCCCGCTTTCAGTCCCGATATTAATCCCATGGAGAATGTTTGGGGTATAATTGTAAAACAAATATATGAAAGAAATTTTAGACCAAACAATTCTAATGAATTATGGGAAGTTATCCACGAGTGCTGGGAAGAGCTGGATGCAAATGTTATAGGGAATTTAATTAACTCAATTCCAGGCAGATTGGTTCAAATAGTCGAAAAAAATGGTCATGTGACCAAATATTGAATTTTTATAATTTAATTATAAATTATATATTACGATATAATTAAACATTATTTATACATAGTTTTCTGTTTTTATTATTGTTATTGGTTACGTTGTGTTCAAAACTTTGCGTTGTAGAAATATTCTAATATATTAAAATCATTAATCACATTTTATATGTTTTTGTTTTGTCTATCGCCGTCGATAAGAAAAGCCTGATTTACGCAAATATGGCAAAATCTAGTCATAAGACTTGTACCCATTTTCAGTGAATACAACTGTAATATTCTTCAATGTCATAGATTTTCACTCACCTGGATTGAACCTATCTGCACAGCTATAAAAATCCCCGTGCTTGCAGGGTATATCTATCCCCCACCTGTCGTTGACCACTACGTAATCTTTCACAGGGCTCTCATTGTACAGCCAAGCCAAAAATCCGGTGGAGTCCCAGTAGCTATCGGGGGCTTCCCAGTCACCATCAGACCACAAGACTGCTGGTTTGTAGTTCTCGATGAGCTCTTTCATCTCGGGAAGGATCTTGTCGGTGACGAATTCCCTCTTGGTGAAGTTGGAGGCCTTGTCAGCGAGATACAGTGGATGGAACCATTCATAGAGGGAGTGGTAGAGGCCATATACGAGGTTTTTCCTCCTCACTGCTTTTCCCAGTTCACCTTTGACAGAAGCATAAAGAATTATCACCGCATATGATGAACTGAATGTACTCTTATTGGGGATTATTTATAAATTCTTAGCACTTGTTTGGGGGATTGAATAACCCAACCTGAATCATGGCCAAATTGATGCCGCTTCGTTTTCTGGAATAACAACTTGGGATTTCGAATTGAACTCAGCGCCATTTTGGCCAAAATTCGAACTAATTCAGACCTCTTCGACATACTATACCGAATCAAGGTTAGGACTTTGACACAGTGTGAAAATTCAAAACCGTATTCGATAGTAAGCGATAATTATCGTTTCTAATTTCTTTCGATAATTTATGTGAATCTATTAGTCATGAATTTCAGTTTCAATTTTAATCATATTCGGATATTTCACCATAACACCGTAGCGCCACTTTGACGACATTGATTCAAAGTTTTAACTAGAAGTAGTATCACTTATTCCGAAATTCTAATACTGATAGTTCCTAGCGGTACAATCGACTATAATATAAAGAAGGAAAATTAATTTCTCACCCGGAAGTGTTTTTTTACAACTCTCTTCTAGATGAAGTATTATGAGGAACTAATCTTGTGTTGTACAAAAATTGTAGTACCAGAAGTTATGAAATTTCTTTTTTCGTTTCGGTACTTTTTTGGAACAGGTTGTTCCTGCTAATTTGATTATAATCTATGATCATAAAGTCTCACAAGAATATGAGGTTGTACCTTCCAATCTTCGTGTGGAAAATTAAGTTTTCGCTAGAAGTCATTGTTTCATATAATAGCATTCTGAATAGGATTTATTTAGGACCCCTTCAAATGTGTTATGTGCTTGTAGTTCATTATTATGCAGTGAATCCAATATTATGTTTCGGTACATATCCAAAGAACTTTGCGTTGTATCACAGCTCTGAAGGTTCTCTGTAGTCTACATCAATCTGACGGAAGGACATCAACTGAAAAAATCGTTCATCACATGCAAATAGTACGAATCAATTCGTTCAATATACATTTGCAGGAAAGGTGATAACCTATTGGTTTGTTTGTTCCCTTTTTTTTAGATGAAGTAGCCATTAGTGAATATATAACAATAATCATTATTATTTAATTATCTTTTGTAGATTGAAAGGTGTTAGAAAACGTTCTTATGAAAAATGAATGATTTCTCCGACTGATCTTTTTGAGGAATATACCCCCAGAGAAAAGATACTTTGTCTCTTTTTATGGTCGAACCCAATCTTTGCATTGGTAAATTTATGAATTTGGAATGATTTCAATGCTTTCCTCTTTCTTTGAAAAAAGTTTCAGTTTCTTCCACCCAGGGTCGAAAAGTCCATACACCAAAAGGTTAAAATTAAAATTTTAACTGATATTCGAATATTATTGTTACTTCTGGGATTCGACCACTTTTGCAGCATCTCCAGTTTGAGGATGTGCATCTTTGGAATTAGTCCGAAATTGGCAAATTGAATTTTTTGCTGAGAAACGATAATGAGCACGGAAAACAGGTGTAAACATCATATTTCAAGATACCCATTTTCAATGTATTGTAATTCAAATCATCCAATTTCACAATGAATTCGGACTCAAAAATTTCAAGGTGGTTGATACCAAAGAAAATTTGATGTGGGTTGAACAATTACAACAATAAAAATTGCACAGAACTAAATTTTATGAAATTTGGGTGACTATAATTTTCGTTCAGAAGACTCATAATCACGGAAATAACAGTAATTTCAAAGTGATTCTTTCGAATGTAGAAAATTATATCAAACGTCAAATATAAATTAAAAAGATTCGCATCGCATAGTCGCACCTAACAATGGTAAAATAACCCTGGCATGGAAAGTCGTGTTTTTACGTTGTTTCCTGGTTTAAACTTTCTTTTATACCTGCTTCAACCATATTCTATAATGAAATAAAAGAAATTTTTTTACTTCCAATAACTTTTAGTGCGATTTCGGGAAGTTCAAGTATCGCAAGAGTCCTGAGGGAGGATCAATCTCAAATCTTACAAAATATCATAGATGAACATTAGTATAATATTCGATTTAATTCAGGAAGCTCTCATTACTGGTGAATATCACTAGCAGAACTATTAAGTAACTGAGTCAGTAAAGTTTCATGCATTGGTTTCTTATGTTTTATGAAAAGCAATGCATCAAGGTGGCACTGAAAGACCTTTATGCAATAAGACCTTATCTGAACAACCCTAAGTTATGCAAATTTTTTGCAACACTCCCATATGAACCTTTCGATTGTGGAATACATGTAAGATATGTGACTTGTGAATACTGATATCTAGTATCAAATCGTCATACCCCAACATAAAGAACATAAACATTATTGGTCGAGTGGGATAATGATTACAGCGTGTTCCAAATGTTTTTTCAGACAATCAAAGTTTCATTTCTTACCCACAAGGTCCCTTCCTGGACCAACATCCTTTGCATTCCAGCTGTACGCGTATTTTGACGGCCATAATGTATATCCTTCATGGTGCTTGCTAGTAAGAACGATGTATCTGTGAATAGAATAGTTATTTGTTTAACTAGTACAAAAAATGCATGTTTCTCGGACAAGTTAAAGAGTTGCCAGGAGATGCGAAAACGCATTTTTTGTTGAAGTTGAAAGTTATCATTGAAATTAGTTGGAAAATTAATTTGACATTGAAAACAGCAGGGTTGGACAAATTCACTACTTTCGTAAATTGAATTCTTCTGGAAATTCTCCTTGAAAAAAGAGAACTGAAGCCACAAGCTGGCTTGTGGTATTTTGCTAATTTCAAAGCGAAACATCAAACGGTTTCCGTGCCAGAGTTCAAAAAAGATTTCAAAATGGGTTTTTCGGTTAACTAGCTAGCGCTGACGTTAACCGTGAAAAATCTACACTTGTACGAGCAATGGATTAACGAGGCCTTAACGTGTGAATCTCAGCACGGTGGTTCCGTGTCGGTGAATTGAACTCCGGCATGACAGACGGTGCTAGCCTTCAATGTTTCGAGTAAATTTTTTTCATGAGGAATAGTGTTTGATAAGATACATCTCATTTTCGATATATACAACTTTTATCTGTTCATGAAAGAATACAAAGTAATATATTCACGCGATGTTCTTTGAACATTACAGAGCTTCCCTTTCGTGTGAATCTGCATTTAAAATAAATTGTGCTGCGAGGATTTGATCAGATGTGGTTGAGATGATGAGTTTGTATTTACTGGACCAAGAATCTGACCTTCAATTATCCCTAATTCATTTCTCGGAATCGTCTCCTCTCTCATTGGAAGAGTCCGTGTATTTTGAATTGTTCTTTGAATCTGGTGATATATTAACGTTAGTATGACAAAATTCATTACTTTTCTTTGACACGGATAACAAGAATAACAAACAAATTTAAGATCCTGAAGTTCCTGTTTATATGCAGACTGGAGCTTGATGATATCTGTGAACAACAACATGATAACTACGATGTCATCGGTGTGTTTAGGATGCACAAAGAGAACGAGAAGCAATTGCACTTCAGGAAATGACTCGTGAATTTTGAATCTGAATTGTGTTTTCAAACTATTTTCGTGAATTGAACTCACGAGAAACAATTCAGAAGTCAGAATTCACTGAAAAAGAGATGGTAACTTACAATTCACTTTTTTCAAAATGAATGGAATCCAGTGAATCGAATTCACTGATAATGAATTCAATTCATTTTGTTCATTTATTCATTTCAAATGAAACACACTCCTATCCAACTCTGAAAAACGGTCGAATTAGAATTGACTTTTAGGAAAGAGTCATAACAACTACCGAAAATTTCCGGCGAGCAGATTTTTTTCTTCAGTGGTGGAATAGTCATTTCATTTTTTGTACTAGGTCGAATTTTCCACATTTCGGTACGATAACCATGGCAACCAAGCAACATCCTAAAATGGCATACTTTTTTACAAAATATGTAAATTTAAGAAGGTGATATTCAGGCGGTTGGAGAAAAAATATTTTCTTTGTACCTGAATTGGTACCTATATTTTCTGGGGACTGGGTGTCTTTTACAGTTCAACAGAGCCAGATTAGTTGTCGAAATGGGCTTTTCCGTTAACCGCTGTCGTTTCCCTATGAACATCAACTCAATACTTGTGCAAGCTAAGGAAGAAGGGGGTCTTATTTTTAAACGTGTGATTTTCAGCAAGGCAAGAACAAGGACGGGAGTCTGATCACCCATACTCTGAGAGTTAAACTGAATCGTAATTTACATTGAAATTTACGCGCTGCTTAATACTTGGCATGAAAACCAAAATTTGCCTTCGTTAAGTTCAATGACGATTTTGATGGACAATTTTTTGTAGGCTGCCATGCATTTGTTACACAAAACATCTCCCAAGTTATAAACATCATGAGGACATACTGTTTAGAATGGTACGAGGTACCTAAAACTTGAATGTGTTGAAAAAAAATGTAATATATAACAACCTGTTACAATATGTCCATTACACTTCGAATAACTTTATCGGGAGATTGAGTTTCTTGAAGTGCACAGTAGGTTCCAACAAACGCAAATGCTGGTTTTTACATGAGTAACTTCAATATCATTTAACGGTCTGTTTAAGGTTTGAGTATTTTATCTGTCAAAGGTGGCATGTCAAAATTAGGTCCGAAAAATCCGTTACTATCGGCCTAAAAGTAAATTGCTGATAGTGCCCCAATTATTGCAGGTGTTGTATCAATATTATTTGCGTTTATGGTTTTCGTGATATGTTACCATCTAGTGAGATGAACCAGAAGCCTCTTCGTCACAGAAGAAAGAGGAAAACCTCTTTAAAAACATTCTTGGTCATGACCATCCTAATCACTCATAATTATATATGTAGGGTGCACAAATCAAAGTGTATTTTTTATTGGAATAATGAGGCACGGCACGGTGATCTGGCTGGGAAAAGAAACCCGTTCTTCCGCTTGATAAGCGGACGTGTTTTTACCTTTAAACTACCGAAAAGTGATGGAAAATAACATACATTTCGACAAAGATAAAACGAAATAATTCCAAGAAGAATTTTTTCGCTTATTTTAGATCAAAACACAAACACATACCAATTTTGGTAATGCTACATAATAAGTGGTAATGTTATTTGAGGTGGCCTACAGATAACGTTTTTCATTTTCAATATTCTATCATACTATGAAGCACATGTGATAAGGTGATATCGGTCTTGATCCAAGATAATGAATTAATGACTATTATTCATATTGGGTTTCTGTACCGCTTATATTTCTCGTGCCCCCCATGATCAATATTGATTATTTTCTCTATCTGTGTATTGATCGTTAATGGCTGAAATAATACTATTGAACGATATGATATGGTAGATAAAATAAATATTTGAAGTGATAACAAGTACATTCGCCTTGTGATAGATGATTCTTGTCAGTGATCCGCATTTTCTGCAAATAACGTCTAAGTTCACAAGGCTGAAAAACAATTTTATTATTGCGAATATTTCCATCGTATGTTAAATATCCCATATGAAGCGGGACATTTTCGATCAATTACAGCGATAAATTCCCGGAACATTTTTGGGCTGGTAAATACCCGGTAGGTATTGAAAAATACCCGCTCGGTCCGTGTATCTATAGTAACGATTGTTAAAATGTACATTTGTCATCTTGACAGGCATAAATACTGAATTTTAAACGTCGTTGTTTTAACTCCGGAAATATTCTACCGAATTACACTCGTGCATCAAAATAAACCTGATAATTTTCCATTCAAGCATGTTGTTAGTAAAAAAACTGCATTCGGTTATTTTCATATTTTGCTAAAAGAGCCCTCCTCCTTCGGAGTCGGGCTCTTTCGACAGTTTTTAGACAACATGCTTTCATGGAAAATTATCGGTAATTTTGAAGCACTTTTGTAATTACTCCCGATAATCACTCTATCGATATTTTCCGAACCTCAATCTTCATTTTCCACCTTGAGGTAAAATGCACCTCGATTGTTTTCTCATCAACTCACAGCTTCAGTTGTTTATCAAATTCATATATTTCGTTAGAGAAGAAATAATCGACGAAATTCAAAATTGAAGAATGAACAGTAATGAAGATGTTTACTCATGTTGAATTTGCTGAATCATACAACAAATTATAAAACAAGAGTTATAGCAAAAATTGAACTGGAAATCGGTTGGAAGCTCTAGGAGCTATTACCATCTGCACCTCTCTGATGAAACGAAATTCTCTCAGGACAGTATAAGGCACTTTGTTTGAATTTGGAACTTTCATCTTCTGCTTATTTCTGAAGTTATCCCAAATCTGATTCCACTATCGTTCTTCTCCAGTGAATATGATTTGAGTTATACAATAGAAAAAAATTGCCAACATCATTATTCGAAAAACAGTATATTTTGTGATTAAAAGGAATGATGTTTGTGTGGTGAGCCGAAGAGGTTGACGGACGACCCGTAGAGGAGTTCCCCAACTATTGGAAGAACACAAAACAAAAAAATTATCAAATATATTCATTTAAAATATGGTTCTTTCTGCAATCTTATACTAAAGTCGTTTGTTGTATTTGTCAGTCGCTGTTCGATTAAGTTGTAGTTTGTACGTAAAAATGAAATACATATTTGTTGCAACTAGTGTTTATCACACGTAAAATGAAACTGAAATTATGGAATATGGTACACCTTTTTATAAATCAAAGTGCAGGTTTCGCCAACCATGTCGAAGTTTCCCTCCTAATATTTCTGTCAAAACATAACTCAGTTTCACTTACTTCGCTCCAGATTTAGAAAATAGTTCAGCCCACTCAGTAGCATTGAAGAATTCAGCTTTGAAATCTTTAGCGAACTCTTGGTATGTGAACGTTGGTGCATAATTGTTCTTCATGAAGTTCACAAATGGTTCTTCTTTACCTGGAACAAGTATTATTTATATTGGAGGCGGTTGACAGCATATACTCAATATCAAGTTGAAATAAAATTTCTGCTGGACAAGATCCAGTTATTGGTGGGTTATAGTTATTATCTTAGAAGATAATCTTATGAACAAATTCCTCAACCAAAAACCAATGATATGAAAGGACAGAAAGCAAGCGAGATTCCATTGCCATAATCAAAGGTACTATTAATTCACAAACGCGGACAATTCTCAATATTTTACTTCGCGTTACAGATATCAAAGAATGAAGGGGACAAAGTTGATCTAGTACTAATTTAATGATATACATACCAAGTTTTCGCAGTTTTGATACATATTTTCAAAAATTTGGTATCTTATGACCAATGAACGTGTATATCTGTTCAAAAATAAACGGATCTTACGGATTGCGAAGATCTAGGAGTGTCTTCATATCAAGTGCGACACTAAATAATACACATTGTGTAATCCAAGTAATTTGGTGAGAAATATATGGTAATGAGATCTCAATTTGATAACCAGATTGAATAATTTTGACATTTTTTTTCATAAATACCAAAATAACATCAATAATTTGATATGATTAGCTTCAGATTGAGTTTTTCAAAAATGATCCGAATTATATAATTTATCCATATGCCTACTGAGGAATTCAGGAAAAATATTTCTCTGAATGAAACAAGCATGTCTGGGATTTTGAGAATGAATTGTTATCAGAGTTTTCCATTGATTATGTAGAAATACTTCACACATATTATCTATGTTATTTGAGTTTCGTGTCCTTGAGCAAAAAGAGAGACTTCTATGTAATCAGCGCCCGTACGCCTATAGACAGGGGGTAGCTGTTTCAAATAGACTTTTTTTTTGAGAAAAGTCTATGGATGATATAGGTACCTATATCAGATTAAGGCAGTGTTCATTCACTTTTTGTTGAAATTTGTTTCATTTTCAATTTCATTTACTGATTTTGATTTGAAAAAGAAAAAGCAATGAAATTGTTTCCCAAAAAGGTCAATATACTAGTAGTTGAAAAAAAGTTGCTCCATCTTGTTGGAATAATAATATCCAAATCGAATTCATTAGGATTCACTTCGACAATTTAGGGGATTAGAGGATCAACAGTAGTTTCCAGCATGTTCAAATACACTTCCCCTGTTGAATTTTATTCAATCGACCATTTTGAAGTTTACGTTTCGAAAATTAAATGAGAATATTTGAACTCAACATTGATGTTCTTTATTGTATTGAAGTTTTGCTTTTTCATGAACAAAAAATAACCTATCAAACCTTATCGGATTGTTGGTATTGCCATATGGCAGAGAAAAACGAATATTTCTAGAAATATCGATATTAATGTGTTTTCATTCAGGTAATCATTAAATGTTCCGCCATTTTGTAGTAGGTGAAGATATTGACTTCATATTCTTGGGTTTTAAAGTATTCTTCAGGAGCTTCCAAATGATGTGTCACAAGACCCCCCTTCCCATTTATTTTTTTCAGATGGCGCCTAGTCGGCAAGGGCCTTATTGTAATCTAATAGGAATTTAGTTGGGAGAGTCTATACATGCGCGATCGCTCACCATCAGCCGTGGCGTGAACTGTAGCTTAACGAGATAGCAGGTTATAATGAAATTATATAAATTACAAGAAAAATGTTATTTCAAGTATCTTACGAAAAATTAATAATGTCCAGGAATAAATTTTTGGTGTCGGTGCTATAGCTTCTGAACTTATATTCATAATTCTTTTAAATAAGTAAGGCAACGTTGCACATTGAACTGATGTCGATATCTACATGATATGTTCGCTTGATATTACGCATTCAGTAAACAAATCTTTCATTTGCTAATCAGAATTCACACACACACAGAGCTTAACAGGCATACTTCACATTTTTCAATGATTATAATGTTAATATTGATGATCATTGTAGTAGAATCGTTGCTGCGTTGCCATCTAAATGACTCCTAATGTAGCGTTCTTGTGAAAGTCTGCAAACTAGTGATTTTCAAAGACCCTCAAGGGATAAAAATTCATGTAAAGTTGACTGAGATATTGTTGAATATGCATATACTTTATCTGGCTTGGATGTTTTGCCAATTATTAGAAAGAGTATAATGGTCATCCTAGAATGTTAAATATTTTTTCCGGATCATTCATGAAATTTCACTCACAAGTGCTCGGAATAGGCACAGATAAAAATTCGGGAGGCTATTAGTGAATATTCCGTCATAATACGCTTCCAATGAAAAATACTTATGGGGAAGTGCAAATTTTTTTCTCATCGCGATATAAAACATCATTTCCGAGATGATTTGAAGTATATTGAATACATTTTCGAGTCATAATGTGATTGCTTCATCTGCAAGATTGTGTTGCTCGGTGGGACTGGCAATTATTTCCATGTTTTTTATCAATAGTGGAGTGTGTTCCATACCAAAGATCTATATGGTTTTCCTGAATGTTGTTGACAATGTTCCATGCCGAGTGGTATTGATTTTTCCATCTTGTAAGTTTTTATAACAGGTTAAAATATAGACAATGGAAATCTGAAGCAATACCACTCAATCCATGTGTTGTTGCTATTTGCCCATTGCTCATAATTTGGCGGTCTTTGGATGAATCACAGATAGTTACTTTTGACGGATATTTGGCACAATAATTCGTTCAATGCAGGAAAATGTACCACCATCATGATGGGGTTGGAAGCAAGGTAATTTCTGCTGCTAATAAAGCAAGAAAGAGCTATTGACCTTTTGCTAGGATACCAAAGTGATGAAAAATTATCTTCAATTTGATGCTTCGATAGTGTTAAATACTTGTGACAGTTAGTTTTCAGCATTTTGTTATTTTCCTGTAAATTTCGTTATATGTCACCAATCACATGAAAATAAGTGTAGGGGTTTGGCTAATCGGCTAATCATCATATTCGTAAACCAGTTCGACTGTCTATTCCATAATACAGTGGAATGTTTGCAACCTTCATGGGGAGAGACAAGCGAATTTTGTTTAATCGATTCTGGTTAATCCAGGATGGGATGTTTAAGATGAGTATTCTTCCACGTGGATGTTACTTTCTGACTATATATTCTGCTGCCTCTTTTTTGGGAAACTCAACGTCATTGTTCATCCTCTGGTTGTATAATATCATACTCTTCACAATTCGAATTAAAAATCTAAAAAGGTTATCAAGGAAAATTATACGTCAAAAATCCGTTAAATCGATAATCCCATCAAACTATGTGCAATCAAATTTATTATTTGCCAAACAGGAACACTCGTTACAGCCTCAGTAATTTTGGGGGTGAAACATATGTCTTCATTGATAGGGGCATAGAAATAATAGAAAATAATACCTGAATTACACAATAGAATTTATCGCTGAAAATTCCTTGTGACAAGTCACTGCGAGAAGCGAGAAGTGTGATCAATCTATCACAATATGCATTTGAAGAATTTTCCTGCATTGTTAACATCGTCAAAAAGCAGATTTAGCAGAATGAGCACATTTATTTTCAACGCTTTCAATTGCAACAAATCCACTTTATTACTTCTTGAAAAAATCAAAACATACGAAATTAACACTTTTTAAAATGTTGACACCACATATTTAAAGTTTGCAGCAACAAATTTAATACATGCTAAGGAAGTTCAATACATAGTTTTGCGGACGACAGTACTCTTCATACCAGTTTCTCTTCAAGAGTCCCTATACCATCTCGAGAAACAAAAATTCAAAGAAACATTCACGTCAATGAAATTATCGACGACTTGGCAAAAATAATACCCACCCAGGCATGTCTCTTCTCAAGAAAAGCTGATCTATCATCATCAAATATTCAGATGTCAGGAGTAACTATTCCTACAAGATCAAGTATCTCGATGCTAGGAATTACGATCAGTGATAATCTCTCATGGGAAAACCATGTGAGATCGATCGCTAAAAGTGCTTCCCAGAAACTTGGATTTCTATTTCGTGCGAAGAAATACTTCACTTCTCGTCAGCTTCTAATGATCTACAAGGCTCAGATACGACCTGTCATGTAATACAGTTGTCATGTGTGGAGTTCGGCACCAAAACATTCATTGAGGCTTCTCGATTCTATTCAGAGAAAGGCAATTCGTCTTGTTGGTGATTCTTCGGTTACAGACTCGCTCACTCATTGGAACATCGTAGAAGGGTCGGAGACTTGTCTCTCTTTTATAGATACTTTCACGGTCGATGGTCTTCCGAATTGTAATCAATCGTTCCCCCCTTGACCATATCTACACGGATGACTCGACGAGTACAGAGTTCCCACCCCTTTGTTGTGAATTTGGAAACCTATCGAACCTCTCTTGCTCAGGGATCTTTTTTCAATAGAACAGCTGAGCTTTGGGATTCCTTGCTGAAAGAGGTCTTTCCTGAGGCTCACAAACTTCAGAAATTCAAAGTAAATGTTAATTCGTATCTCCTGTTCCTTGATTCACGCGGTGTTCTTTGAACATTATAGGGTTTCCCTTTCATGTGAATCTGCGTATAAAAAAAAGAAGTCGCTGCAGCTTATCGCACCAAAATAGAACATCCCCTATTTATTAAAACTCAAGAAAAATATATGGATACATTTTTTCAGTTTCAGCGATAAATTCAGGTCCTTTAATTCGGGCGTAATCGAATCTGTCGATAGTACTGAGGGCTCGAAGTCACAATGCCAATTTGAACAAAAAAATATAGTTAGGTATACAAAACAAGCAAACCAATCAATCATACACTACTCCTTCATTAGTAATAACCACACACTAGTTTCCAGATATGAAATGTCACTGGTGGTATCTGCCATCTCAGAACTGGCATCTTAATATTCCACTTGAGTCAGTTTATTTTCATTGCTGAAAATGTCTCCAATATTTCGAAAAGTTATCCTCACAATGCTTATTCGTAGCTATTTTTGTGAAACAGGTAAGTTCTATGGTGATAATAATCACAAATAATGACAAAGAAGACCTTGATGTAGTTCGTCTATTTGCAATACCTACAACAAAATAGTTATCTTGTTCATTCCACGATATTTCCTCGAATGATAGTGAAAACTGTTCATTAACCTCGGCCAAAGTTGACATTTCTCTCTCGATAAATTGGTCACGGACTCGGTAAACAATATCTGGTGCAAAATAATCCAATTTTCTTCATTGTGTAATATATTGGTGCTTATCGTGATTGTTATCATCAATTGGCGAAACACCCAAACCGATAGACACGTATGTGGATATTCAACGATTTCATGACAACTTTTCTTAATTTTTCATCCGTAATAGGAATCATCCACCTAAAGTTCACTAGCTCTCAGACATCAAGACGGATTCATACATACTTTTCCATTGCTTCCAGAACCACTCTGAGCCAAAACTGGGAACGGAAAAGACGCCCCAGTGTATGAAGATTCCGACTTTTGCTTCATCGTACCAAGACGGTAAAGGTCTGGTGTCCAAACTATCCCAGTTCGGTTCGAATTTCGCGGCAAAACTCGGTATCAAAACAACGAGCGAAAACAATACTGATAATATCATCATGATCTTCTCAGCACGAGACAAACACATGGACTGATGAGATAAGTGGTTATACGGTGCATTTTAAAACCTGTTGACCAGTAGCGGCGCCAAGCATATATAAACGGATTATTTCCATTAGTTGAGTGTCAATAATTTTTTCAATTTCTTCCTGGACTTTTTTTTTGGTAATAAAGTTCACATGAAAGTGAAAACCCTCTAACTTCCAAAACAGAATTATCTGAATCAAGGGAGATGAGACACCAATAGTTCAGAACTTGATTATCTAAAGGTTGTGTTACCGGAAACGAGAAATAGAATGGGTGAATTTGTATTTTACATATCGAGATGAGCTGACGGCAACTGAAGAATTTTCCGGTATGAAATAGAAATCCGAGTGTTTTAGAACTGATGACACACGGTTGTCCCACGAGAGAGTACTGCTGATTATGATTTCGAGCATCAGCATGGATTTCTTCAGAACGGTCACTTTCGACATCACAATACAGCATGCGATATGTGTTGTATTAGCAAGTAAAGTTTCCCATTTAACAGTGCCGTTGTATTGAGTCCACCCCTCAACTTGAGGAACGTGATATCAAAGCCAGTCAAACTTTATATCAAAATGCATCATCAGTAGAACTCTCTAGTGAGAAAACATTTTCGCATCACCTATCTTGTGTGAAATATTTCCATTCTATGGAACATGTTTATTTTTGTGTGAGAAGGAAGTTCTGGCTCTTTCATCTCTGAGTCAATGCAAAAAGAATCAAAAACTAGTGACATCAAATATTTGGCTCTTTTAGAAAGACTTTCTCTTTTTTTGGGGAATGACCCGAACGTCCATAAATGATTTACTCATTTCAACAAAAAGTGTTTGCTGAATATTCGATGTTACTTCTCTTCTTTTATAGTTTTTTTCATCACTTCGTGGAAGCCGAATGAGTGTTTGCTGTGTGTTTGTCATATCTTTCTGGATCCATAATTGGTTTTCCATTCAATGTTGCCTTTTGTGATCCAGAGCCTCACATTAGCAAAAGTACGTGTCCAGCTATCTCGGACCCTTTGTTGCTGTAGCTGTAGGTTTCAAGTTTCAGAAAACACTATTATTTTTCATTAATCTTTTTCGAAGGCTAATTTTGCTTCATGTTGATGAGTACATATATTTTAATATAAAGTGCACATTTCTTCAATTATATGTTTCATTGAAGAAAACTTCTAAAAGCTGCTAATTTTGAGTTTCTCAATTCATATAAATTCATCTTTCACCGATCATCTCTTCTGTCTACACAGCTGCGATCTAGGAAACAGAACTTGGGAATCCTTCAGCGGTCAGTTATCACTCTTATCATATTCGATGACGCTTTCATACCACTTAGCCTGAGCGTTTACTGAAATCCTCATCCAGCTAAACGAAAAGGAGACAACACCCCTTACCTCGATGTTTAAAGTGAACGTTAGCTGTGTAACGAAACAAAATTACTCAGTAAACGTCAAATTCGACACGTCAAAAACATTCAAAATTTCCAGTTGGTTTATCAATCTTACACCATTCATTAACTAAATTTCCAGTGTGAAAACATGTCTTTCCAACAATCAAGCTGTTACTGTCCACCAGGTTAGTTCTCAAACATTTTCGTGTATTCATATACTCTTGGTTTATTTCTGGTTCGCAATTTTGAGAGTGTGTGGTGCTATTCATATAGTTTGACGTAGAAGGGTCTCAGCTACTGCAGTAGATATCCTGCACTCATAAATTTATCGAATCCTTCGGAAATTGTTGAGTTATAGCGAGTGAGGTTCCTTCAGAGGTAAAGTGATATGACTCTCATGTTGACTTTTTGGGAAAAGTTCGTTTATGGGGCAGCACCTAGTTTCCTAAACAAGTTGATACTTGTTATAGCTTCGAAACGAAAGGAGAGAGCCGCGTCTCAACTTCGGATTGGGATTCAGCGTCTCTCTTGGTACCAATTTTTCTTTTAAACTAGGTGCTGCTTGATAGACGAACCTTTACTGATTCTTCTTTCGAAAACTCGTGACTCCCATGTCAAACCGAAAGCATCAGCCGACCTGATTGCGACGGTTGAAAAAAAAGCTTCTGAATTTGTTAATCGTATATTTTGATGGCTAGAACAAGGATCTGAAGTCAAAGCGCTAAGCTCTCCCTCTATTCGGAAGTTATTATTCTCAAAGGACCTAGGGCGTAAAATATTTTGTGAATATTCTGTATCTCATCTATTCCAGTCCATTTCCTGTGTGTGGGGGGAATATCATATGAATGCATTTGTATATAAAATTTGATATAGGTTGTTACATGTGACTGCTCTATTTCATTAGCAAACATCTAGCTCATGTACAATGGCAGCAATATCCGATTTCATTCCCGTCAGAAAGCGTTAGTGGAGTTTGGACCGCTGAACATGTTAGTTCTATCATTGCTCTGGATCAAACAAACTTTCAAAACCGAAACAAACTGTGCATGATATTTAGGTATTGTTCATTTTGGTAGATTTGAAAGAGAAATAATGGAAATAGATGGTGGCTGAACCTTCGAAGCATTGATAAATGTATTCGAATTCACAAAGCTCAATACTTTAGTGTCAAATCATTGAATAATTAGCCAAATAACGACCCCTTTATCCTTTCTAGCGCCATCTGCCCCGACCGTTCCAGAATAAATGCCATTGGCTTTCATCGAGCAATTATTGTAAATTGTGATAAGTATAGTCCAGAAAATGAAGCTGAAAAAATGATAAAAACTCGCAATTTTTTCGTCCACCGATTTGTACAAAAATTTGGAATTAGGCTTATTTCACCCTCTATTTCATTTTCTATATTGTGCCGATGTACGCTTTTTGTTTTTTAGGGGTGAAAACTACCCCTTATTGTCGAAAAATTATAAAATAACATTTAAAAGCTAAATATGAGTAAAAATAGTTGAATAATGATTGTTTCATGCTTTAGGATGAAATTTCATAATTTTTCAACCTACCCTTGTTTTAAACTACCCTTGAAAACATTGAAATTTTTATAATATGTCTTCGAACTTTAGAATACACTGGTGAGAAATCAACGAAATATATACTCACACACGCGAGCAGATTTTTCCTATTCTCTGTCTTCCAAAATGAATGGAAAAAGTGGAACATATAACGTATAACAGCCGAATATACCGGTTATGATTACTACGCTCCGAAACGGGTAATTCGAATTTTTCAAAAAAAAATTGATTGGGGTTTTTGCATAGCTCCTTCATTTAAGGTGATAAAAAAAATTTTTCGGAAACGATTTTGTAGGGCTTTTCAAGAGCTATAAGACTATGTGAATCAAATAATAAACAAGAAATAAAAATTAACATGATAATGGATCTTCCGACAATATTATCCTGGTTGAATAGTCACAAATCAACATTGAACTTCAAAAAGTCATCTTTTATGTATATTTGTGAAAAATCAAATTCATTCCTATCAGAAGATCCCATTCAATTAAAAAATGGAATTATTGAATATCCCTCTGCTGTCAAATATTTAGGACTACATGTGGATGAAAATTTAAAGTGGACCAAACATATAGGAATGTTGAGAAATCAAATATCTCCAATGATTGGTGAACTTTTCAAATTGAGAAATTTTATACCTATGAAATATCTGAAACTCATTTATTTTTCTATAGTATATTCCATACTCCAGTATTCAATTTCAGTTTGGGGAGCGGCAACAAAAACACTAGTAAAACCTGTGAAAACCGTACCAAATAAATTGATTAAATGTATATATAAACTTGATTATCGGGAACCAACAAAAAATTTATATAAACCTAATAATCTTTTGGATATATCATCATAATATACACTCAATTTTTGTACCTTCATACATTTGGTTAAAAACAAACTAAAACATTCAAATCTCATCTTCAAAATTAATAGTGATCAGCACAGTCATTCAACCAGATCTTCTAAAAATTTATCAACGATGAAATTCAAATCTAATATAGGACGACAGTCAATTTATCACACAGGAATCATTTTTTATAATAGATTGCCAGATGCAATGAAGAAATATGGAAAACTCCGTTTCAAATCCAACTTAAAAAAACAATTAATGAAGTAGATAATTGGCAATTTTTTATTTATTTTTTTATTGCCATATTTTTTCATTTTCTTCAATTAAACAGTCTGATTTTGTTGCCTATTTTGCCTTTAATGTATAATATTCTTAGAGTTAATATTTTTCCCTTCTATAAACTTTGTAGTTTCTTGGGAAATAAAAGTTATCATAATATTACTCAAGAATCTTTGAATGAGGAGAGTTTAAAGCGCTTGAATAAGGTGATGTTCGATCGTAAATGTAGGTGTTAAACGGCTATATCTTGCCGAATATTTACTGTACAAAAAATCTGCACACAAGAAAATTTTTATCATTAATAAAGCTAGAATTTAGTTTCATATCGTTTGTTTCGTATCTTCAGTATTTTGGGGATATTTTTGTGAAAAAAGGTTAAAAAACACGAAATTGAAAAAATCGTTTTCTCTTTGAACTCAAATTTTTCTAAAATTTGTCATTTTAGATCGGTCAAACTTCGTGGGTGTATTAATAGTACATACATGAAGAGAATCACAAAAGGGTGGCGATCAATTTAAATTAGGGGGTACTTTGGAGGTTGTTTTCACGGATTTTTTGCGTAGAAAAAAGCGGGTACCGATCTCATTTTGATCATAAGTCGTTCAATTTTCACGCTAGAGAAATTTTTGTTTGTTTGTTTGAAAGCTCTAATTAAACACTTCATGAGCTTTTTTCGAAAAATGCAATTTTTTTTTGTTATTTCGCTTTAAATCTTCCAATTTATACATGTGACGAAAAAAGCTAATCTTTAATTTGCTGTAGTTCACTTCGAATTCGTCGTAGGAAAATTTTAAAAAAAGCAGTGTTTTTGTTTTTCCAACAGCTACAATTTGGTTTTCCACTTGTTTTGATGAAATGCATATTTTTAGGGTAATTCGCAAATAACCATTAAAAAAAGTCGATTTTTTCGTCAAAAAACTGTTACTTTCAACTTCAAATAACTCAAAAAATAGTAGTGTTACGAAAAAAAGTATGAAATATTTTCTTCTTAGAATTACTTTTTTCGTCGATTCCTACAGTTAAAATGTAATAAAAAATTTCCACTCCCGAGATGGGGTGGCAACCATCCCCAAGGCTCTAGCGTATAGCGGCATGATATAGAAAATCCATGGCGGACGAAAAGATTGCGAGCTAAAATGCTTCATTCTCTGGACTAATATCAGGAATGCCAATAAAAATTGAGGTTAATGTAGTTAGGATTGTTCAAATAATCCCAATTGTTTGTCCTTTCCTCCGGTTTTCGACGACATTAGGATCGGAACACACACGTTTTCATCTGTCAGATAAAAGGGCGAATATTTGAATCCATCATTGAATGAACCAATTTTTTCGAATGATTCATCCGTTTGAGAAGTATTCTGATGTATCTTAGAACTTGTCCAAAAACGAAGGATAGTGTGCAACAACCATACGAGTCAAAATGGTTAAGGCTTTCGCGGCCGAGGTTATTAGTATAACTACTTTCCTTCGGGCTTGAAAGCCGTCGTTCTTCCTGGAAGAAATTCCAAAGAACGACGGCCTTCAAGCCCGAAGATAAGTAGTTATACTAACCATACGAGTATTTCAAATTCAACTCTCATCATTGGGATCTCGAAGACTATAGGAGATACGAGAACGGTTGAGTTGGGGGAAAATAGCACCTCCATGTGACCAACAAAATGCCGTTTAGAAAGAAATTCCTAGTATTTCCAGAGTTATTGAAAAAAACGGAATTTTGGAAAATGGTTTTTATTTTTTCAGAATTTATTTTTTCTTCGAATAGTCCAGAAAAAGTTACACATTTTCATTGTCACTCTTTCTTCGCTACTTGATGGTTCTCTCAGATATTCGAATCGACGTTTCGCCTTCCGACTACTATCTTCAAGTAAAATTAAATTAATTTTTAATCTCTCGAGATTTTAATTGATGAAGCGTCGAACTATTTTCTGTCGCCGCAGCAAATTTTCGCTACAAAGAACAGCTGGATACAGTTTTACAGTTGAGGTGCACGCAAAAATTTGATCAAAAACGATTTTTCTCTGATATAAGGAATTTTTTACTCCATCTCATCATGTATTTTGTTGATTGTCATAGTGACGCACGTAATCGAGTGCATACATTCGTTTCTGCGAAGTATGTATAGTTCTAGATTGTTGGATTCTCATCACTGAAAAATACGATTATTAATCATAAGTGAAAAATTTATCTTTGCGGACCACTGAAGAATAATAATAACATTTATTCATCCCAAGAAACATTTACAGTTTATAAATAGGGATACTGAATATATGATTTTGTAGCAGAAATATATGGAAAAAATACTGTTAAAATGATCAATATTGTTGAATCCTAAAATATATCATTTTGATGATAAAATATATTTTTTTTGAGATTTTGTTTGAACTTATTGATATTTTTAATAGTTTCAATTGAATTTGGTAGCTTATTGTAGAGGTTTGTTCCCTCATGAAAAACTGATTTTACTTGAATCTGGTATGTATGGAATGTACAAGTTGTTGAGCCTGTCTAGTGCCATGAGAATGTGTAATATTGATTTCATTGAAAAGAATTGCAGAGTGTTTCATCTTATGTTTCACACAGTGAATAAAAGTACATATTTTCAAGTGGTATATAGAATTAATGTCAGGAAGATTATGTGGTTTATAAAGATTCACAGTAGACTCCCTGTAAGGCAATTTATAAATACATTTAATGATTTTATTATGTAAATATTTCAGCGGATTCAATATTGAAGCGGTTGCCGTTGCCCATATAGATGTGAGATATTGTAGATTAGAATATACCGTACAGAAATATATTAATCTCAAATATTTGAATGAAATTTCGTTTCTTATTCTAAGTAGGACTCCAAGTGAAGGTGAATTTTTTTTTGCGTAATTTTTCAATGTGATTGCCCATGAAAGATTTTGATCTTGTGAAGTCCCACAAGTTTGGTAGTTTTAGAAAATTTTATCGATTTTTTTTTGATTCATGTAATATGTGAAACATGTAAGTCGATTTTTCATAATTGAGACTCAATTCGTGATACCAGGATGATATTTGTTCCAAGTCATGTGTCATAGATAATTGTATTGATTTTGTATTTTTTCAATTGTAAATTGAAGTTGTATAGTCAGCAAAGATTTTGATGGAGCCCAAAAGATTCAGTTTTGGAATTGAATTGGTATAGATAAGAAATAAGATTGATCCTAGCACAGAGCCCTGTGGATCTCCAAAATTAATGTTTCTCAAAGAACTTTTTTTAACTCCTAGACAAACATACTGCTGTCTATTAGTAAGATAGGATTTGAACCACAAGAGGACATTACCTCTGATACCAATAGTTTCAAGTTTTTTCAAAAGAATTTCGTGATTGACTGTATCGAAAGCTTCACGTAAATCAAGTGATAGCAGTCCACATATATTTTTTGTATCTAGTTGGAGCTGAATATAAGAAATTGTATCCAGAATTGCTGCCTCTGTATCACCAGATTTACGAAAACCATATTGTCCACCAAATAAATATTTGAAAGAATCCAAATATTTCATTAATTTAATATTCATTACTTTCTCAATAATTTTTGCAAGCACTGGCAAAACTGAAATTGGACGGTAATTACTCATTTCATCTCTCTTTCCATTTTTGAAAATTGGAGACACTGGCAATTTTGCACTCATTGGGAAATATACCAGATTCAAAGGATTTATCAATTATCAT
This sequence comes from Zygogramma bicolorata, assembly GCA_032362365.1. Taxonomy (NCBI): domain Eukaryota; kingdom Metazoa; phylum Arthropoda; class Insecta; order Coleoptera; family Chrysomelidae; genus Zygogramma; species Zygogramma bicolorata. The sequence continues at coordinate 4,626,892 of JAVJAQ010006102.1, read as the reverse complement.
TTTCAAAATGGAGACTGATTCTGATTTCAGGGATTTTCTGATTTTAACTGATATACAGTCATGACCAGGAGATTTTCTTGGGTCTAATGATGAAATGATTTCTTCGATGTCTTCTTCTGTTGAAGGTTCCAGAAACATGGATGCTGTATCTTCTGGGTATTCGATAGTGCCTGATTGAATATGTGTAGCCAATTCTTCTACAATACTTGTGAAATATGTGTTGAACGCCTCACATATTTCTTGTTCATTTTCAGTTATTTCGTGATTGATTTTGACAGAGTTGATTGTCTGTTTATTTACTGTGATTTAATTACGCAAAATTCCATTCAAGATATTCCACATAGATTTCGGAATAGCATTTTCAAATTGATTCTTGTAAAATTCCTTCTTCGCATTCAAGACAGATTTCTTTACTTCTTTGTTGAAATAATCATATAACTTCAAGAATCTGTCACTATTTGGGTTTTGTTTCTTTTTGTAAAAATATTCATCTCTGGATTCGATCAAATTAGCGATATGATCAGTAAACTATGGTTTCGATTGATATATACGATACTTTTTAGTGAAGGAGCAGCTTTCAAAAATGTTGAATAAACTATTATACAAAACATTGATTTCAACATTTTTTATCTAGATAATCAATGAAATTCGATAATTTTTCTTTCAATTTTTCGATATCAAATAGACGAATCATTTCATATTCATGTCTTTTGTTTTTTTTGGAGACTTGGAACACTGATATCAATAATATGGAGATGATGATCTGTAATCTAAGAATTGATGATGGATACTTGGAAATTTACTGTTGGAGTTTATTGAAATATGGTCAATAAGAGAGAATGACCCATTTACTTCTCTTGTTGGGATATCGTCATTACAAACAGTATAGTTAGTGGAGGAATAAACTTCGGAAAGTCGTTTAGAGTTAGGATTCGGATTCAATATATTCACATTCATGTCTCCAAATAAATAAGTATCTTTTTTCAGGTCACTCAAATTATAAAGTTCCCTATCAAGAAGATGAACAAGTTCCTTCATCTTTGATGCAGGTGGCCTGTAAATACAACAAAGAATCAGATCAAGTTTTCTCGATTTCACAGCAATGAATAAAATATCTTTTTCAATATTCCTTAAAACTTTATATTGAATTCCATTGGAGATGAAAAAACCTAAACCACCTCCTCGTTTTTGCCTGCAGGAGTATATGGAATTAAAATTTTGAAAGTTAAAATATGATTCTTCTTCTTTCATTATCCATGTTTCAGATATTACGATTATATCAGGTGATACTTCAGAAGCTATTATTTCCAACTGGCCCATTTTATTCTTCATAGATCTAGCATTCAGATACAAAATTTTCAGATTACTTCCTATTACATTTGTAATCAGTAATACTGGTGAATTCAAAAGTGTTTTTCACACTATGCGTAGTCAATCTGAAAAAAAAAACTGGTTCTGATAGTATTGGAAATTTGAACAATTTGTATCTGTTTCGTGCAATGGGTACTTTTGAATTTATGATTTTGATATCCACAGCGGGCACATTTGATTGTATTAGTGTTTTCGCAAGAATTTAGGTCATGTGACCCAGCACAACGTGGACATACTCTATCATTCCTGTATTTATGTTCACTGTGTTTATATCGTAAACATATATTGCACTGAGTGAGAATATTATTTTCATAAACTAAGATTTTGCCATCCCACAAATAATTTAAGGTTTACGCTATTCAGTTGCTGTGTGAATTTTTCAGTTTGCTCATTACAAAAATCATACATTTTTTCCTACAACTCAGAAAAAACTCAGTCGAACAAATAAATAACTATGATATACAAAAAATTCAGGCATTTTCACGGACCCGATCGTCATATATTCAGTCAATATATTCAGCACTCGGTGTGAAAATATTTCACAGAAACCATTCAAATTTAATACTTATTGTTTTCTTTCTTAGGACAAGCGCCGGGATCGCCACCACAAAGTGAGTATATATCACTTAATTGAATTATTTTCACAATGCATTTTAAAAATCGGACCAAAAATTTTGGTGATATACGAAATACTAGTTGCAATCTTCGTCCTGAGAAGGATAGAACCCATAGTTCATATAAAGTACTTGGAATGACTGTCGCGTGACTTTTCAATTCAAAATGCATGCAGATTGAAATGGGGGATAGATTCTTGGTTGACAAATGACGTCATTAATACGCCCATTCCCATGGGGACCGTGAAAAAGAATCGTTCAGACCTCTATTTACATCTAGAGATTCGAAATGAGTACGTAACACTAGGAAAGAGAACAAATCCATTAGTCAAAGCTGAAAATACCGAAACTGGAAATCATCAACACATCAACTCATCAAATGAAACGTAACCGGTATATTAGTCATATTGCCAATCAAGTCATGGTATCTGATTTCAATCTGCAAATCGATTCTTTCTCTCTCTTAGGAGAGAGACTATTTTATAGGGTTTATGAAATATCAGTGCGTGAGATCACAAAGAAATAAATCTAATTATATTAGCATTTTCTCTGTATGATGTGTTCCACAGAGATCTATTTTGGGTCCACTTTTATTTTCCTGTAAGCATATAGATGATCTCAAATATTATATTTTTCCAATAAACCACTTTCATCTGCTGAAGCAACGAATCAAACAATTTATCAGCTTCTTTGAAATCAACTGTAGGTTCATACGCTATAAGGTAGACACGATTAAATTTCCACAAAATTTATTGAATTTTTTAATTTATTGAATAAATAAATTAAAAAATTCAAATTGTTTGCTAAATGATCAATTGGATCTCAATAGTTCCCCTTTGTTGAACTTATTCAATTAATAAGTAACTATGGTCCGATATCATAACATTATCAGTGTAATTCTAGGAATCAGTATCAGTTATTAGCATCAGGTAATAAGTTTAGGAATCATCATCAGTCAAGTTGTATTATTCTAGGAATCAGATACAATTAGAGTAGACCCTAATGTATTTAAGGAGCTTCTAACAAAGAATAATTTAGTGTTTAGAAACATTCGCTTGATAAAGATACAGTGTATCGAAACATGTCGCGAAGACAATAAATTTTGTGGAAATTTAATCGTGTCTACCTTATAGCGTAATAACTATGGATTTCCATCAAGTAAAGGCCAACTCAATCCAAAAAATGTAGATTCATACTTAATCGGTCCTACAATTATCCTAATTCGTCGAAAATCCTCTTGTCATTCATCGGATAGTCTAAAAATAGCTGAAAGTAGTAATACCATGAATAGTGACAGAGGACCAATTCCATTCAGTCCGATATTTTGATCTATTGATTGATTTTTTCACATTGAAATAACGTATAGACAAACTTCAAATTTTTCGCTTTCTTTGTCTCATGATGTTGTTTTCAATAGAACACTAATTTAGTTCATTGTAGTGTCATCATTCAGTGTGCGATCCCAAATACACCGAGGCTCAATGCTTTTGTGTACCATGAATAATAGCAGACATTTCCTATAAAACCTACGGAACATTGTTTTTTCATTGGTACTTACTCAAAGTTTTCGTATAGTTTTCAACAATATGCAACGAATTGAAATTATCAATGCAAATTCATTTAAAATGAAATTTATTCAATTATTTCTATTTTACAGATCGATCAGCAAGATCTCAAGCACCCAGTAAGTGATTTATGAGAATAATATATTGAAATAGTTCCATACCGATGGCATCGTCCATAGATATACTAATATCTAAGGACGATGCCAAGGGTATTAAGTAGATGTTTATGCCCTGAGAGTCTTCCAAGCAGCGTTGCCAGACGACCCGATTTTTCAATCCCCGAGTGGTACAGGCTTTCGGGGATAACTCGAATGTCATTGAAAATATTTTGTACTCTGAACCAGAGGAAACAAAAACTCAAGCCTACTAACAATGTGTTCATGATGTCACGAGTGCTTTTGTTACATTGATGAAAGTGTCTCAAAAATATGATATTGCCATAACATAAATGCATGGGTCATTATGCCTCTTCCGATCAAGGTTGGCTCAAAGGCTAAAGGATGGATTTTTGGCTTACAGATAAAACGATTTTGAATAAATCTGTTGATTCTAAACGAAACGAAGCCATCGAAAATTTCAACAATTTTTACACGAATTGCCAAAAATATTTGGACAAACGTTATAATTTTTCAGAACAAAATATTTTTTCTTGACTTGAGTTCATGAACCTGGAAAGTGAGGATAGCTTTGACATGATTGAAAATGCTGTACCTATGATAAAATTGACAAAAGATATTTCAGTAGGTAACTCATATGAAGAATTTAAATTGTTGAAGTCGTCTTTGGACTAATAGTGGGAAATTGTTTCCAAAAAAAAGATACTAGGAATATGTCTAAACTAGTCTCTTTCATATCAAGTACACCAACATCAAACTGCATTCCTGAACGTTTTTTTCCAGTCGAATTGCCTTGGAAGATCCAAGGTATATACATTCATTAATAATCGTGGTGCATACAAACTTTCATGTCATACTAGTTCGTTATTCCATCTTTTATCCGAAAGAACACAAATAATCATAGTAGGAACATTTTGAGAAAAATATTGTGATACAACATTGAACAGAAATATAAATTGACAGATAAATCAGTTCGAACAATTTAAACAAAGCTACTCATTGAATAAAATTCAATTTGAATTTCCAAGAGCTCCATTGTAGAAGCTGAGGACAAAAAAGACATATTGAATCACAAAAAATATCACACTTCACTAACAGGTAGAATCGTACTGGTAACTGTGATTTTTATTGTCAAATATTTATTCTCATCTTCACCTTTTCCAATTGTAATTCAGATAATATAAGATGTTATTCAGAAGTTATCAATTGTAATTCAGATTAGTCAAATGTAATTCGGAAGATATCAATTGTAATTCAGAATAATCAACTGTAATTCAGAAAATATCAATTGTATGTCAGATTGATCAAATGTGATTCAGAAGATATCAATTGTAATTCAGAAGATATCAATTGTAATTAAGCAAAGGAACGATATGCAAACGTATACGTTTGATCAAGGACACAAAAGGCATTCAGTACTGGCACGACAATTCTGAGAACACTGCGAACACACCAATAGGGAAAAAATTGATATTTACTATTTTCCCACACCAGTCCTTCTGCATATTTCAGAGAAAAAGTGATTCTTAAACTATATAACGTATGGTTTGAGTGTCACACATGACCATATTACTTATGCATGAGAAAGCTGCTAAATATTATAGAAATGTTTATATTATATGCAGTGTTATCATTAACTTGTTAATAATGATATCTTCATTCGGTTATCATTTCTACTTAGGTATATTATAGCTTCAATAAGTTTGAATACGTAATATTTGGGTATTTTTTGCTACTATTCGATTTAATAATATAAATTAATGATATTTATTCATACAACACAGAGAATATACAGAGAATTCACAATTATAATGGGCATATATGTAGAGAAAATAAATAACTGATACACTGCGGCTGCCCCAAGCAAGAACACAGTAATTGTATTTCAGTGAACATGTGGGAAAATGGGCGCCGAACTCATTTCCATTCTGTTTCGGAAAATCGATTTTTTCATATGTTTTCCCCTTGAGTCACGCGTAAATTTCCCTTCATTATACTTAGAATCGATGTCTTTTTCAACCCTATTCGAGGCTTGTATGCGAAAATGGGGCACCAAAATCTGTCGCTATCTAACGGTCTGATTGTCTCCATTGAATATATAATCTGAATTACATTTGATATTTTCTGAATTACAATTAACAAATTCTGAATTACAATTGACAAGATCTGAATTACAGTTGACTATTCTGAATTACAATTAATATCTTCTGAATTACAGTTGACTATTCTGAATTACAACTGATATCTTCTGAATTACAATTGACTAATCTGAATAACAATTGATATTTTCTGAATTACAATTGGAAAAGTAGTAGGTAGTATCAGCCAGTTCAATTCAATATTGGATGTCATTGTTAAGCTAAGAAGCTTGGCTATCTGAGTATATGACAATGTTTTTTCCTGAAAAATCATGCCTTATTAGCTCTTGTGCACAATGGTGTATTGCAACGATTTCCGCTTGAAATATGCGACGATATTTCAAGCGGAAATCGTTGCAATACACCATTGTGCACAAGAGCTAATAAGGCATGATTTTTCAGGAAAAAACATTGTCATATACTCAGATAGCCAAGCTGCAATAAAAGCAGTCAACTCAATGCAAGTTACCTCAAAACTTGTTTGGGACTGCATAGACGCCCTAAAAGAGCTGGGCAGTAAGAACAGACTGACCTTAGCCTAGGTACCAGCACATACAGGTTATAGAGGCAATGAAGAGGCCGATACACTAGCCCGAGAAGGAGCAAGTAAGGCCCTGAATGGCCCAGAACCATATTGCGGTATAGCAAAAGCTGTACTAAAAACAAACACTAAATCATGGATTCAGCAGAAGTCTCAAGATTGGTGGAACAATGCACCAGGAATGAGACAGGCCAAAGAGTTTATCAAACAACCGCTGCCAACATTCACAGACTATCTATCTACTAGGCCAGAAGAGGAACACTACTAGAATAGTAGTAGGACTTCTCACAGGGCACTGTAGGTTCAATAAACATATGAGTACAATAGGCCTGGCAGAAGAAATGCTATGCAGGTTCTGTCAGGAAGAAGAGGAAACATCAGTACACATACTATGCCACTGCGAGGGCTTGTCAAGACAAAGGTTTCTAACGCTGGGAGAAGAAAAACCAAGAGCTCCCAAATTCATGGGAGTTCTAAGAACTAGCCTGTGGAGTCTCGTAAAGAAGACAGGGTTAGACAAAGAACTCTAAACGATCTCGAGGACAAACACAATAGATCTGTAAAGGTCGCGGTGTAAAGGCTCGTAGCACGAAAGTCCCTAACATATAATCTATAATCTATAAGCTAAGAAAAAAACTTAATGGGGTATCGTTTGAAATGGACTGTATCTCTCACTTTTCTCAAATGAGGACAGGACATATATCGTTTCAGATTTGAACACCATTATTAGGAAACGATTTTTTCGCAAATTTTGTTTTGACGATCAAATCAAGTTCACCAGTTTGTCTAGTATCATACTTATGAATATCAGAATTAAATATTGATTTCATATTAGAGTGTTTGATATTCTTTATGGCAAAATGGACGAATAGGCATATCTCTATCCTGAATTTTATCGAGATTCAATATTTTCCTGCTTATGAATACTGAAAAAACGACAATTCGATATGATTTCATACCAGTGGATACTATCGAGCATTTCATGTACCTAAGTAAATACTATCATTGCTATGGAAACACTCTCAAACTCCAAACAATAAATGCAGAAATGAAAACCTCATGCCCCAGGGAAATAAAATATGCAAATATGTAGTTGGTAACTAAACGATTAAAAACACAATAAAGAACTAGTACGACATGAAATAATTGAGATTAAATCTCTAGTACCAAAAATATTACACTGTGCAAAAAAATCAAATTACTAATGCATTAAAAATATGGCTTTGCCAGAACACAATACCTGTTAGCATGTGCTGTATTATAAACTATTTCTATTGTTACAGATCGATCAGCCAGATCCCCAGGACCCAGTAAGTGATTAATCAGGAAAACAAGATTCAGAAAAAGAATTGATTATCTGTTTACTACCTCATTGAACAACTTCAATTCTTCAAACCATTTTAATTTCAAGATTAACCTTCTTACAGTTGCGTATATGCAAAAAAACTTGCAGAAAAATATTTATCCTGCAAGATTATGCTATAATCTGAATGTTTAAAAAATATTATTGTTTCTCAGACATACCAAATACTCGGAACTAATGTTATCTCAAAACAAGCTATTTTATACATTTTAATTTTTTTGAAAAATACCTTTCCAAAATATTTACTTTTAGCAGTTGAAAAAATCTTGCAATAACAGTTATTCAAGCAAAAACTGATTGTTTCTGACGCGATTTCTACAGAATCAGCTCTAATAAAGACACAATTCATGTACTGTTATCCTAGAGAACAGTAGTTGATTATGTACCAAGGGTATATAAAGGTAATGTTTATGCCTTTAGGGTGACGACCTTACAAAGCTGAGGGCCTATGGCCCGAGGACTTGTGAGTCTTCCAAGGGCATATTCAATCATTTATAACGGTGGTGTACACAACTTTTATATTATACCACTTTCTTATGACAATTTTGAAAAAATCCGAAAATTCAATTTGATTTTTGACAACATTTTCATTTTATGGAAGTTGTCAAACTTATAACACTAAAGGCTTTTTGTCGCGATATACCAGGTATTTCACGGTACGTACCGAAGCGGTATATGACTATCTCTCTCTTATCTCATTCTGTTTCCTTTCATACCAGACGGTCGCGAAAATGGAAATGGTATCTCACTCTGACAGCTTGTCGAGTTTTTTGAGATTGAGGTTATGTTACGGAGCTTTGCTCTAGTTGTTTTCATTATTATCGTTGAATGAATGAATGAGACAACACGCCCTAGTTTGAGTTTGATTGATCGGATTTTATTATTGCTTTTAAATTTCCCAAGATCATCAACAACAATTCAAAATAAATTTTGACGTTAAATGTCAAAGTACCAGACAGTTGATACCGAGCTGCTACCACGGTATCTAATTTTACGTACCGTTGATGTACACTCTGCGACAAAAATGTTCATAGCGATAGTCGCGAAAACGCGTCGGTAGGCAATTGGTACGTACCATTACATACCTGGTATCTCGCGAAAAAAAGCCTTAAAATGCCGCGCGGGTCATTAGGCCAGTGGATATAGACAATCAATTCACAATAATTCCAAAGTTTCCAAATATTACCAGTATGTTAGTGCGTGAGTGAAAACAAACTATAAAATTTTGCATAAGTCTGCGATGAACGGAACATTGTTCGAATGGCAAAAAGGTTTTAATGCTTTATTTTCGCACAGAAAATTGCAAAAGTTCTGCAAACTAGGAATACCGCTAGTAATATTGTTTTACAACATGCATTAAGTTTGCAACTTTGTTACAGTTACGGAACCTTCTGTTTGTCTCATTTGTTGTAGTTTTGCATAGCAATTTGTTTAAAAAAATTACTAAAGTTCTGTGAAATTCATAAGTGAATGAAAAAAATGTTCATCTTAGTTATTTACATTTGCAACCATTTCTGAAAAACGAAATATGTATTTATCAAAGTTGTTCCCTCAACGCCGCCATGTCCAGTACACACAAGTATTGAAATAATTACAAAAGTGTTTTTACGTGGTTGCAAATTTATTTATTTATTTATTTATTTATTTATTTATTTATTTATTTATACAGAAGGAATACAAACGGGACTGACCCAAAACAGTATTCACAGATATGTTATTTCACAATATTATAATCTATATCTATGTATGATTTGTAACAATGTTACGAAATTGAGTGCATGGACTGAAAACAAACAAAAAAAAAAAATTGAAAATGCATCTATGGAATAATTACACACATACATACATGCATGCATACACAAATTATGAGTATACACACAAATACCAATCAAATCTGAGTAGCAAGAAAATGTTTTTTCAAGGTGTAGGAAAACTTCGAGAATGAGAAAGAGAAAATATCAATAGAGATGGAATTTGACAGCGTATTGTATGATATGTTGCACCTATGCATAGGAGAGTTCAAAAAATAGTATGTTTGTGATTGTTCATAACGGAATGGATGCTGATGCCTAGTAATATACATAGAAGTATTAAGGTAAATGTTACTAAGGATAGCAGGCGAATCAACTAAATTATTTATGACTTTAAAGAGGAACTTCACATCTGTAATTTCCCTTCTATTCGCTAGTGTTAATATGTTTAGTTTATTTCGAACGTAGATACGGTTATTGGGGTGCAGTGAAAAACATTTTTTATTGATATAGTCTATGAAGATATTCTGTACCTTCTCAAGTTGGTTTATATAAATGTCGTACCTAGGGTTCCATATTACCGAACCATAACTCAAAATACTATTGACATATGACATATAGAGAGTACGGAGAGTCTGTACGTTCTTAAACTCCCGACAAGTTCTCATTATGAAACCTAACATTTTATGAGCCTTTTTAGAAACGTAGAATATATGTTTATCGAAAAGCATTTTAGAATCAAATATTATACCTAAGTCCTTTATTTCTGTGACAGTTTGTAAGGGATGAGAAGATATTTGATATGAGTGATTTAGACCGCTTTTCCCGCGTCCAAACAAGATGTGGTAACACTTTTCGAAGTTCAGATACAGACTATTCATCTCACAGTAATCATGAAAGGTATTGATATCCTGCTGTATTAGAGTAATGTCGTTAACACCAGAAATAGAATGGTATATTTTTAGATCATCTGCATACATTAGAAAATTGGCGAATCGAAAGCATTGGGATATATCATTGATATAAATATTAAATAAGAGTGGCCCTAGATGAGATCCTTGAGGCACTCCGGAGGTAATCAACCGATATTCCGATCTGTGGTTACCGACTGTTACAGCTTGACAACGATCAGTCACATAAGATTCAAGCCAGTTCAGCAGATTGCCATTCACCCCGACTCCAGCGAGCTTCTGCAGCAAAACTGAATGATCGATCTTGTCAAAAGCCTTGCTGAAGTCGGTGTAAATAGCGTCAACTTGGTGTTTGTCATTGAGGCTGTGAAGATTATACTCAGTGTAGGAGAATAAGTTTGAGTCAACTGATCGTTTCTTTATGAAGCCATGTTGTTCAATATTAATTATGTTTTTGACGTCGAAGAACAGGTTATCAAATATAATGGATTCGAAAGTTTTTGCTATGATTGACAATTTTGAAATTGGTCTATAGTTTTTAACAAGTTGTTTGTTGCCCGATTTTAGGATTGGGATTATATGAGCTTTTTTCCATACTGAAGGGAATACGCCCTCTTTCAGAGATTTATTAAAAATTATGTAAAGTGGTAATGCAATAAATTCAGCACTGTTCTTGAGGAATGTTGTTGGAAGTTCATCAGGTCCTGCACCTTTATTTGGGAGATTTTGAAGTTTTTGAAGAATAGATTGAAAGGGGATGTTATAGGAAGAAATGTTGATATGTGATTCTTGATGTGTTGCGTTATGAGCTGGAATAATTCTCGGATTGAAAACCGAGAAGAAATAGTCTGAGAAAGTTTTGCAAATTTCATTAGGGCTTGTAATTATCCTATCATCAACTCTTAGAGTATTTATTGAGGCGGTAATGTTTTTTTTAGATTTCACAAATTGCCATAGATGTTTTGGGTTCGAGTTAATACTGGATTCACAATCTTTGATGTAGTTTTTGTAATCTTCTGCAATTAAGAATTTTGAACGACCACGCAGTAGTTTAAATGTCAAGTAGTCAATTGGATTATTGTGTCTTTTCCATAATCCATGAAATTTTCTCTTTTCTTTGATGACTTTGATTGTACTATATGAATACCATGAAGGGTATCGCTTGTGAAAATTTGGTTTTCTTGGCACAACAGATTCGATTATTGAGTAGACGATTTCATAAAACACAACAGTTGATTCTTCACTATTCAGTTTATGTAACAAATTATTCCAATTGACTTTAGATAATTCTAAATTTAATAGTTGATAATCAACTTTGCAAAAATTGTACAGGTTATGTTTGTTGTTGTTATAGGCTAATGAATTTTTCTGGATATTAACAGAAAATTCTAAAGAGTTATGGTTTTTGTCTTCTGGAACCAAGGGTGAGGTGCTCAAGTGCACTTCTTGTATACTAAATGTATTATTGAGTATCAGATCAATTGTGTTGCCAGAAGAATTGGTGAAGTAATTGTATTGCGATAGCTCGTTGAAAGAGACAGTGTCTATCAGTAAGTTCGAAAATTGATCAAAAAAGTTATGAGGCTTACAGATATTATTGATACGGTCTTGCAACCATTTTATGTTTGGAGAATTGAAATTCCCGCAGATCACAAAATTGTCATCGGGATTAGATAGAATTATGTCACACAGTTTCTTGCAAAAACATTCGAGATGTAAGTAGTCACCTGGGGGTATGTAAACACACCCTATGTGCGTTTTGTAGTTGTTGTTTGACGTAATGGTCACCCATAGGTCTTCAGCATCCGAGTTCCAGGAGTCTTGAACGTAGCTATTGAAGATTTTGTTGACGGCTATCAGAACTCCACCGCCGTCGGATTTAGAAGATGAAGTTGTTTCGCGATCCCTCCGGTAAACGTTGAAGGAATGACAAATTATTTCCGAACTGAATATAGAGTTATTCAACCACGTTTCGGTTAAACACATTACACTTTGATCACAGGTAAGCGAGTTTTTGTAGATAGTATTTGTTTTTGATCTGAGACCGCGAACATTTTGATATAATATTGATAATTCCATCGAAAAATAGGGATTCGTGTAACTTTGGTTGTGGAGGGAATGTCAATTCAGGACATTTTTTGGACGTCACTATCCGTAATGATTCTCAAAACTCTCGACCGGTCGTTTTTTCGAGCGAAAACGCTACCGTTTCGCACCCAAACGTATTTATAGTTGTTGGTTTTGGCCATATCTTTAGCTTTTTTTAAAAGAAGTATGTTGTTTGTTGTCAGATGCTCATTTATAAAGAGGCCTCTTGATATGCTGTCAATGACGAGACCCGGTTGACTCTTGTCAGGGTAGCTCAGTCTTTTTGTTTTGGCCGCTGCTAAGATTTCATCCCTCTTTACCTTCGATTGGAATTTAACGATGATTGGTTTGGGTTTATCAGATTGGGTAGATTGAGCTACCCTGTGAGCTGAGTTGACATCGGAAGGCGAAATCGCACATTGGATGTGTTGTCCAATATGATCAAGTATTTGGAGGATATTTTCATTTGATTTCTCAGGTACACCCTGTATTTCAATATTATTTAGGCGTGCTTGTTGTTCAATAGTTTCGATTCTGGTTGTCAATTGTCCGACCGTCACCTTCAGATCTGCATTCTCCTTCGACAGCTTCTCTATAATAGTCATTCTCGTGCTTAATTCACTCAACATTTTTTCAAACGTAGTTATCTGATTACTACAAAACTGAACTGATTCTAAAATGTTGTCATATTTAGTATTGAACGTCTTCATCTCTGATTGAATTTGTTTGAGAATGTTCATCGAACTGACAGAACTTTCATCTTCCGGTTCATTTTCGGTAGGTAAGAGAGAAGCCCGTTTCTGGCTTACGTGCCTGCAGTCAGCACAGTTCCAGAAAGCGCCAGGCATAATGAGTCGTCCAACGTCCTGCTTACTCAGGCCGACACATTTTCCGTGGAAGTACTTCTCGCAAGAACCACTGCACGGCAAACCCGGGGTCTTGCTGGTTATCGCTGATAAACACGTTGAGCAGATTGGCATCGTTCAGTTTTATCAGGTAGACCGCAGACTAGCAAAAAACCAACGTTTTTGCCCCTCAATGGGTCTGCTGTTTTTTACTGTTGTATCGGGTATTGATAAATTGCACTGTAAATCAACAAATTCACTTTTCACACTGAACTGTGTGAGACTAATGATAAATGCACTACAGAATTCAATTGATGATGAATAAACTTCGAATTGCGAGAAAAAACGGACTTTTTACGCGAAGATTTACCCACGAGATGCAGGAAAAACCGAGGAGCTAAACAGGGAACGTGTTTACCTCTCGAATCTTCGAACTGAATTATGAAGATAAAATCGGTTTCAGTGGATATGAAACTGTGCAACCTCGAACTTAAAACGGAATCTGAATTATTTAAGAAATACTAGTCGCATTTTCACAACCCCAGAAAGGGACTGACATCACAGTTATCCAGCTGAATAATTGATTATCATTCGGGGTATGCCTATACATATTGTACTGGTTTATTGGATCTGAATTCCTCTGTTAGTAGGTACCGGTGTTTGATATTGTTAAGTTGTGTTTGGTATACTTTATTGACTACTAGTTTTCAACACTTCATTAGTTTGCAGAACTTTTGTTTTTTTTTTTGAAAAGGTACAAATACAAAATTATCTTTCTTTTGTTTTTACCCTTATTTCCGTGTTACGCACATGGATGCAAATCAACAAAAACGTTCGACGGGAGGACTTCTCCACTTTCAACTTTTGTAAAAATGTCGTCGCTTGTTTCAATCAAAACGAACAATTTATTGCGCAAATATATTTCCTGTTTGACGCAAGGGGTTGCAAATTGAAGTACTCGTCAAGAACATTATTTCGGTTATTTATGCAAGTTTGCAGATATTTTGGATTTTTTTTGGAAAAATTAGGATTATTACCATTTTTTTTGATAAAACGAAACTTTCCGTTTTGTTCGAATGGTTGCGAATTTACCAGAACATGTAAACTGCTATTTCGCAATACTTCGAAAATTTGCAGAACTTTTGCAAATATCTCCGTACAAATAATGCGAATATTCACAAAATCCTGATTTTCAACATTTTCCGTTCACAAAAAAGGGTTGCAAATTCAGAGTCAATGTCATTTGAACGTACTTTTCATTCTACTGAAGTTTCGAAACTTTTGTAATTATAGTTAAATTTTGGAAAAATCATGTCTATATCTACTGGCCTACATTATGTGAGCATCATGCCCGCAAGGGCATGAAGAACACTATTATAAAGTCGTTGCATGCACTGCCGAAATTACATAAACTGAAGTTAATCACCAACTTTTTCTACAGATGCGTCCCGAGGTCAACGATCAGGAGGGGATCCGAATGCGAGTGATTTGCAAGACGAAATACACGATTTAGAATCCTTGGGTGAGTCAAATTATAGAGCGTATAAACTGGTTGTTCTCGAAAAGTGTCTGATTTACTATAAAAGCAAGAAGATATTTCATTTCAGAGTGAAATAATGTGCGAGAAATCACCACAACAGCATTCTCTTCTTCATCGCAGATCTTAACTGGTTTCACGTGAAAAAATGAATTTCATTCAATCGAAAAATCATGATTAAAAAAATTCGAAGTCACAAACTAGCTTCTGAAATGTTACAATAATATCATACTGGAATTCATAGAAAAAATTACGGAATAATTTTTGGGATTTTTCGTTGACTTGGATAATAAAAAGTAGATACCCAACTACCCAAGAACCTGAAAATATACGTCTACTTTCAGATCTAAAAAAAATAGAATTCATTCTCTCTTTGCCCTATCAAAGGAGGGTATGCGTTTCTGGGCCATCTGCTACCGGCCATTAGATTCTGCACAACTTTAGGTCACTAAAAAAAGGAACATTTTCCCAAAATTTCGAAAACGATGCATTTATTTGTTATCAACAACACTAATAAGAAAAAGTCAGTTCTGACAATTATTCATTCAAATAATCATCGAAAAACAATCTTGCCACTTCGAATTTTCTGAAAATAATTGATAAGAAGTTACCATTTTTTCTATACATAAGATAAATTATTCTAGATTGAAAAAAATAAATAAAAGTACTACTACATGACTCATTTATAAGCATTCGAAAGCGTTTAAAAATGTTTTCAGAAAAGGCCCAAATTTTCCTATCTGAAACATACCTCCTTTATATGAATAAACGCCGACTGAAGCAAGAGGGTATCTGAGAACGACGAAGTGATATGATATTATCGGGAGTAATTACACAAGTGCTTCAAAATTACCGATAATTTTCCATGAAAGCATGTTGTCTAAAAACTGCATGAGTTTATTTTCATATTTTGTCGAAAGAGACCGACTCCGAAGGAAGAGGGCTCTTTTAGCAAAATATGAAAATAACCGAATGCAGTTTTTTTACTGACAACGTGTTTGAATGCAAAATTATCAGGTTTATTTTGATGCACGAGTGTAATTCGGTAGCATATTTCCGGAGTTAAAACAACGACGTTTAAAATTCAGTATTTATGCCTGTCAAGATGACAAATGTACATTTTAACAATCGTTACTATAGATACACGGACCGAGCGGGTATTTCTCGATACCTACCGGGTATTTACCAGCCCGAAAATGTCCCGCTGGGAATTTATCGGGAGTATTTACACAAGTGCTTCAAAATTACCGATAATTTTTCATGAAAGCATGTTGTCTAAAAACTGCATGAGTTTATTTTCATATTTTGTCGAAAGAGCCCGACTCCGAAGGAGGAGGGCTATTTTAGCAAAATATGAAAATATCCGAATGCAGTTTTTTTACTGACAACATGCTTGAATGGAAAATTATCAGTTTTATTTTGATGCACGAGTGTAATTCGATTCAGTATTTATGCCTGTCAAGATGACAAATGTACATTTTAACAATCGTTACTTTAGATACACGGACCGAGCGGGTATTTCTCGATACCTACCGGGTATTTACCAGCCCGAAAATGTCTCGCCGGGAATTTATCGCTGTAATTGATCGAAAATGTCCCACTTCATATGGGTTTTTTAACATACGATGGAAATATTCGCTGTAATTGATCGAAAATGTTCCGCTTCATATGGGATTTTCAACATAAGATGGAAATATTCAGTGCATTCAGTTTGTTTATAGAGAACGAGAAGTACCTGCGCTCCAGGAATGCGCTTGTGACTTGTGTGAATCTGATTTGTGACTTGAATTCATTTTCGTTAATTGAATTCACTGAACACAAATCGAAAGTCACAATTCATAATTCATTTTTTTATAATTTATAACTGAAGTCAGTGAATTGAAATCACTGAAAATGTCCTAAACTGATAATATAACATAGAGTTTTCAATAACATTTGATGTTTATTTGTAAAGTTCAACTAGTACCATTGTATTTCTGGAAATTTCCAGAACTTGTTTTTGAGATTGAAATAATATTTTTTTCATAGAAACATTTTGAATGATGTTTATTTCCCAAGAAACTTACTAGTTCATAAAAGGGAAAATAAGAAACAAATGAATAATGAATCAAATAAATAGAGAAAAAAAAATAAAATAAAGTAAGATAATGAAATCAGACTTTTCACAGAAATGAAAAATTAATAATTATGGAAATAAAATAAAATTGTCCTTCACCTATCGCAATAAATGTTTTTTCAAGTTAACTTTGATATTAAATTTTCCAATTTTTTTTATTGCATCAGGTAATCCAGTATATAACACTTTTCCGTTGTAATGAATTGATTGTTGTCCTATGTTTGATCTGAATTTCATTGTTGATAAATTATTGACATGACGTCAAAAATAAATTTCCTTCGGAATATGATAATTCGAATTGACCAAAAATTTATTCCGATGAATTTGGTGAGTAGAAGTAATTAGGGTCACCGTTTCCAAAAAAAAAACAAGGGTAAAAACCGCCGGATGAAGAAAACGGTAAGACTATGTGGGATATTTTTGAAAAATCACAAACAAAGCAATAATCTTGAAACTTTTTCGAGAAACAACTCATATTTTCACTGACAAATATTGAAACCCTCCTCTCATATACAATGGAGGAATAACTAACAGGACTGAAAAAAATGCCTGAGAAATATAATAATATAGATTTTATAAATAGGAAAAGCAATATAACCAAATATGAGCTCCTATACAATTACGCCAAGCAATAGAGCCACAAATGATTGCTTTTTGGACAAAAATATTACCTGGGACCGCCTGTGCCATCCCGTCTGCAGAGTTTATTCCCACCATGTCCTCCACTCGGCAAAGCCATTTTTTTATTTGTTATAAACAATAAACAACAAAGAATCGCGTTTTTTTAGTTTTTCATTGTGAAATGGAAACTATTGAAGTAGTCTTAACGGTGCAAAGGGATGAACTGTAGAAAATTGAATTCCGGAGAGAATGACGGGTCAAACGATCCGAGATCGGATAATTAGAACCGGAGAAAAACAGGAAAAACCGAAAAATTGTGTTTTTTTTTAAATTCATAACTCTGCCATTTTTTAATATTAAGAGCTGAAACTTTGAACGGTAGTAGCTATTGACGTGCACTTCATGTGTGCAAAACCTGGAGTCGTCGGAATAATAGTTTTCGCACAATCCTCAGTTTATTTTCTCTTTGGTTTATATTTTCGCGTTTGAGGTTGTCCGATATTAAAAAAATAGATTTGGAAAGTAGACGTGAACAGTAACAAAACGTATATTCTGATTTTTCGATAAAACGCGTTTAAGTGTGTTAAAAACTAGTGAGAACATGAGAGAAAACGGCCGACCGCACGTGAGCGGTCGAGTGGTGGGATCGAGGAGAAACGTATTCGCTGCAGACGCCAACGGTTCTCACTAACCGCCGAGAGCTCGTAGCTTTCTCCTCGAATCGCACACCATAGTTTACTTCAACCATCTTGAAAGTTTGCCACCGTTAACATGGAACATACGCACCAATAATAAACGATACTCAATTTGCTCATTTTGTTGTTTCAGGAGTTCTGCGCAGATCCCAATTGGATATAACCGCGCATTCGTCATTTGGTGAACACGCAGTAGATGATTTGGACTTGAGTCACTCCCCCGTTCTCGACGTCTATGCCCATGAAGATGATGAGTCGATGGGCGTCATGGATCAAGGGAAAATGAGAAACAGTATGCTCGGAGCGGGAGGCGGTGAGTTGGGCGTGAATGGGAGAGTGGAAACAATGCGCTGACCGGGGTTGAAGTGTTTAATAGGA
Source organism: Zygogramma bicolorata (assembly GCA_032362365.1). Taxonomy (NCBI): domain Eukaryota; kingdom Metazoa; phylum Arthropoda; class Insecta; order Coleoptera; family Chrysomelidae; genus Zygogramma; species Zygogramma bicolorata. The sequence continues at coordinate 4,608,242 of JAVJAQ010006102.1, read as the reverse complement.
AATATGTATAAAATTTCAATTCGACCCGTATATTTTTTCTCGAATCTTTATTGTCGTCACGTTGTCATTAAAATATCGTTTTTTTATTATTTATTCCTTCAACCCATTGAATATTATATAGAAATGAAGAATCAGGAAAGGAAATTAAAACTCACAAAACGCGTCATCATCAGTCGAAACGAAATGTGACGTCAGACGATCCAACATTTATTGATTTATTTTCGTCGATATTCACTGTGTGAAGATTTCTGTGCTTTCACGTCAAAGATAGAGTGCTCGTAAACAAATACACTTGATGGGTATTTATATATTTATTTTATTGAATTCATCCACGAAATCCACAATTTCAGATCGAATTCTTTGCCTTTTCGGCACTTACGCCTATATGACTGGCTACTTTCGAAAGAATATGATCTAAAAAACTTCCAGGATTTTCATGCACTTCATCTTTATATATATATTGAGATCATATTCGGTTATAATTGCACGAGTGCATAAAAATTACCGATAATTTTGCAAGAAAGCCTGATATCCAAAAATTGCAAGAGTTTATTTTCATATTTTGGCGAAAGTGCCCGAGTCCGAAGGACGAGGGCTCTTTTACAAAATATGAAAATAACCGAATGCAATTTGTGTAAGATATCACGCTTGAATGCAAAATTTTCTGGTCATTTTTATGCACGAATGTAATTCATTGGAATATTTCACGAATAAAGAAATTCTCAAGGAAATGTTATTTTTTGGTCATTTATATTTTCCTCTATAGATTGTATGGAGCACTCACCAAAACGCGAAATGTTTTTTTTTTGAAGTCTATCTGACATTTATTTGTGTTGTTTACTCACGTCTCGCGATACGGTTTCAAATGTGTTGTTATGGTGACTTGATACGATGCAATTACCGCTCTAAGTTTTCGATAATTGCATTGCTCTTATGGGACATTTTATATATGAGGGAAATATTCGGTTATAATTGCACGAGTGCATAAAAATTACCAATAATTTTGCAAGAAAGCCTGATATCTAAAAATCGCAAGAGTTTATTTTCATATTTTGGCAAAAGTGCCCGAGTCCGAAGGACGAGGGCTCTTCTACAAAATATGAAAATAACCGAATGCAATTTGTATAAGATATCACGCTTGAATGCAAAATTATCTGGTCATTTTTATGCACGAATGTAATTCATTGAAATATTTCACGAATAAAGAAATTCTCAAGGAAATGTTATTTTTTGTTCATTAATACTTTCCTCTATAGATTGAATGGAGCACTCACCTAAACGCGAAATGTTTTTCTATTTTTGAAGTCTATCTGACATTTATTTGTGTTGTTTACTGACGTCTAGCGATACGGTTTCAAATGTGTTTTTATGGTGACTTGATACAATGCCATTACCGCTGTGAGTTTTCGATAATTGCATTGCTCTTATGGGACATTTTATATATGAGGGAAATATTCTCCTAGATACTTCTTCTCAAATGCTTTATCTTTATTGTTTTCAGAGAACTATTAGCATTTCGATACAACATTCTTATCAAATCTATCCATATCTGTACTGGACACATTGACTAAAGTAACACATGCACTGCTAAATATAAGTATTAATAATGTTCATTAGTAGACTGTGATAGCCCAATACAACTCTGTGCGTTCTTCAATATCACAGCCAGTCAATCGAAATGCGCTGATCACGCTAGATGCATTGTTTACTCGCACTCTATCTTTAACGTGAATAGACTACAATGAATCTGGATTTGTCGTGAATCTAGAACGATGACTGAAACTGATTTTGTCCGAGCACAATCAAACAATCCACCGAAAATAGATACATTTATGATGACAGCATATTTTGCATCAAATCTCGATTCAACATACGAGTGACAGCTGCTAAATAATTATCATTTATATGATGTATTTGAGTCAAGGATATAGATTGGTATTCATAAATGCCCACACCAGAGATGTATACTGGGTGACACAAACTTATGATACACCCCCTTTTTTCTCATTTATTCAGCTATGATTATGAAATTCGGAATATTGAATTTGCTCATAATAAGGCACTTGTTGACATAATGGGATATTTTTATAAACTTCCGGTTTACTTGATAGGAAATGACATATACGTTTGATTTTCAAATGAAACTCCCTGTATGTTATTGTATTTTGTAAATCTACATAATTTTCTGAATACAATGGTAGTCCATAGTTGATATTTGAATATCGGATTGGAACACATGATTCTTTCAGATGACCTTCAAGATTACCCGACTCAACCCTCTAGAGGTATTCTTGGTCCTCGCAGGTTGTCGGGGAAGTTGTAATTAGGCAAAAAACATCTTTCGGCGTTTCGATAAACTCTTATTGTTCGTAACTAACTGAATATATTTTTGGATATCTTATTGATAACAGATATAAATTGAAATTGCGACAATTTTATAAATGGAACGAAAAAAGGAAAATACAGCTAATTTCTAGGAAATGTCGGCAAATCGCAGTGACAGATCACCGGTTGTATTCGGAACGATATTACTCACGATAATGTCGGCTAGAAATTACTTCAAGCGTTTGGAAGAGCATTTCCAGACTTATGGTATGGTTATTTCTTCATTTCTTCAGCTATTTTTTCGAAATTATAAACAATGAATGAGCTCATAAAGAGTCTTGTTTATACCTATAAGGGGGTTTTCACAACTTTGCGAAATGGAAACAACGTTTGATTTCCAAATAAAACCAAGGGGGTGTTATCATATTGTTGAAATGTAGTACATAATTCTCTGAATCGAATGATATGCCATATTTGAATAATGGATTGGAGTACATAATTCTGACAAATGGCCTGCAAGAACACCCAGCTCAAACCCTTCAAACATCGAAATATCCTTCAAAATATAGATGAAACAACACAATACGATACATACGAAACTTGGACAAAACTTGTAGCATTTACAGAATATCTGAACACAAGAAAGAGTAGTTCGCAAAATGAGTCACTCTTTAGAATAATATTTTATTCTCAGACAAGAGAAAACTATTCAGTTTCCCCATTAGTGGGCTTATATCAGTGGGAGTATATCACCCCTTTTTCTTTCAGAATTTGATTACAGTGGTCCAGATGATCTTGGACCCTATCCTGTTAACGTCATGAACGAAATGTCGTCTCGAATGAATTCCACTCCAGGTAAGATTCTCAGAATGCCCGATTTCGATTCTCTGCATGAAAATGAACCGTTATTGCCATTTCACTATACCGAATGAAATTGAAAACAGCGATGTGTATCTCACCAACAACTCACTCAAAACTGGTATGGTGGAGTGTAATAACTATTCAATCAATTACGCCATTGGTATTTTTTGCAAAAAAACCGATAGATCACCATCTGCCCCACCAGATAAGTCTAGAGCTTCCGAATGCGAATGAAGACGATTGGTTTTTTTGGTGGGAGATTTTTACATCACATGTATTATTAAGATGCAGATAGCAGTGATCTCTCAGTCGACCTCTTAGAGTGCATATTCTGCACTCTATAAATGGTTTGGTGTCATTATTCGAAGGATGTATGTTTACCATGACAGAAGTGTGAAACTCTTTTTGCAGTGTAGGTAGTCAATCATTGTTTGACATACTTCATAATAATGGCGATGACGCTTTCAAGTTCAATGAAATCATTCTCATGACCCTTCCTTGCATAAAGTCAGAAGCCTGAATAAAACGTTCTTTTCCGGTTTGTTCCACCCCAAAATTATTCAAAAATTTTCTCAGCTCGTAATTGACCCAACCATGCCATAGGATTTCTGAATGCAATCATTTTGAACATCGAAATTCTTATATCTGTCGGTGGTTTTAGAGTGAAGACAAGATGCATATATTCCTGGTGAAATGACTTCTATACCAGTACAACGATAATGTTTTCGTCAAAACGCTAGACCTGCGGCTCACTTGATATTGACATCCAGGAAAATTCACATTCCTGAAATTCATATGAATTCTTTCTATTCGTTGCTGAAAGTTTTCAGATAGTTTGATGAGATTCTTCGAAATATCGATATCGACGTGAGAGTTAGCGGAGTTGGACCACAGAGATGGAAAAAATAGTATATCAATATAGCGTTTAGTAAACATTATAGTGCTTGATTCGAAATCAATTGGACCGTCCATAGTCCAGATCAACCTGAGTAATTTCTATTCATTAGGAAGGGTGCTGTAATGCAGGCTATTATGGCGAAATAACTTTTATCTACACCCATACTCTAATAATACACTTATATGCCCACAACCCGTTTTATAATGAAATCTATTACGATACAGATTTTCAACCGATAGAAACTCATTATTTTTCAATCAAGCATGATGTGCAAGCTTTGCATTTTGACGTTTGTCAAGTTAAAATCAGTAGGTATTGAATTTTTGAAGAATTCAGTCAATTTTCGATCATCGTATGTCTTATAGCAGTGATATAGAAGAATTACCAGCGACTCCTCCACAGATGTATTAGACAAGAAAAAAATACAATCGAAAGTATTATATTTATCATTTGACAAATGCAAAATATATGTTTTTATTTTCAACCAAACCATCTAAGGTGTCATGGCCGAGTGGTCAGTGGCACCGACAGTTATCAGGAACGTCCGTGTTCAAATCCTGACCTCGGCAGAGAATTTTTTTTCATTTTTTTTCTCTTCATTTCTCATTGTTGTATTTTCCGTGGTTATACCATTAATTATAATTTTGTAGAATTTTTCAAAGAAATACGATTGATTACCCACTATTATTGTGTTCAATATGAATACCTAATAACATAATATTTATAGTTCTTCATTATTTATTGGGTGTAGATGAAATAGCGTATGCGACTCTCATGTAATGGTTATTAATACACTCGCATAAACCATACGAAACTCACCTTCGGCTCGTTTCGTATCCCAGTTTATGCTCATGTATTAATAACCATCATTATACGATCGTTGCATAATACACTATTATTCCATGACTTTGAATTTTTACCATTGCATCATTCTGCTAGGCATGTAACAAAAAATTGACACTAAGGCTGGAACTTGGAATAAATAATTTGAACTGGGAAATTCTAAAAAACAATTAGCAAATAACACAAATGAAAATTATACTAAAGTAAACACTAAGCAAGATGAAGTTTGTTTATATCAGCGCCAGAATAATCTCGCGTTATATTGACCAGCTGAACTTGAATACATATATTGAATGTTCTGTGCTAACCATAAGAACTTGATATAGAGATTGAATATTTTGGCCACAAATAATACAACAGCGTTTGATATCCCTTATGAAACACTATTCAAAACAACACTTAAATTAAAAACTAAACAAAAGGAAAACGATCAACGAATAATATTTAAAACAATACTCAATTACTGAACAAAAGTAACAACAAATAATTAGGAAAACTTTGCTAGAGGATTTGACTGCAAACGACAAATAACTGGTTGAATATAACAATTGGAATGCAAATGTCAAAAGATGAGAGAATTCGATTCTTGCACCATCTACTGGAAAACGCGATCAATTGCCTGGTTACGATTGATCTTGTCTAGAGTTTATGACGAAACAATATCGAATCGGAGATCGCACCAGGAATATTTGCATCTTGCCGAATACTATTCTCTTTCGCGGAGAGGCATCTGTTACTGCTGTACGATGTACTCTATGTATGAGGAGTTTGAGTATTTGGTCATCCAGTAGATGTCGTTCTACCTCTGAGGTTCTCACTATCTACACTAGATCCACCATACCAGTTTATTCATCATTCAATCGAATGATATAAGGAGGCTCATTCACTACAATAAACATTGACAGTTGTACATCTGCCACAAAATCAATGAACCAACTAAAAGACTATTGATTGAAACGTCTTCCAGCTGAATGGATTCGATTGTTTGTCGTTTACTCACCAAGTACTTGCGAAAAAATAAGGAGTCAGCCATTTCGAAATTTTTGGCTATATTGTGATTTTCCAAATGAACATAACGCCCACTTTCAGGTTGCGAGTAGAAAGGCAAAGATAAGAAAGGCAAGATAATCACAGGCAGCTCCAGATAGTCACAGAATACTCCTTATTTCATTCTTACTATACTTTGTTCAACCATCCTTTGCCGTTACGTCATACGTTGTCCAACTTTATCTCTCATTCATGAAATGGATGAGACGGAATTATGACGTCATTAACGTATGTCTCATTATTTAATGTCGATGTGAATTTTATTTGTCATTTTTGACAGTTCAGTTGTCATAGTTTGATTTGTTCAGTATTTTTGGTCATTTTCGCCTTTTTCAGTTAATTTTTCATTGTCAAAATGCCTTTCCGGTATAATGAGAAAAAGCAAAGCTTAATTTTGAAGTTGATTGACTACTTTTCAAGAGAAAGAGATGCTGGAGTGCCGCTTTTACCGTTAAATACAGTCTACAACGTATGTATCTACCTATGTTATGCAAAATGTAAGTTTTTATTGGATTGATTTTATTGAATTCTATAGCGTGTTGCTGATGCTCTAGAAATATCTATTGAAACTGTTCAAAAACTAGCTACTAGTGGAATGGAAACAGATAAAGACTACAAAATCAAAGCTCATGTCGGACATGTTTCTGCTCGAGGATCATCGATTTATATCATACATCAACATGCAATAAGAACACGAGTGTATGCGATGTATTCTGCAGGTAGGTACATACTAATAATAATTTTGAGGTTGAGTGTAAAATAACATTCAACTAATATAAGACAAACGTAAAACAGCAGAATACGTCACCGATTGTGACGTAACGGCAAAGGATGGTTGAACAAAGTATATCATTGAAAGACCATATGTCTCAGATATCCAGGAAATATTCACCCACTTTTTTTTCATATTCTTGGAATATTCTTCAATAAATATTTCCGTGATATTCTAAAAATAATATAAATAAAATTATATTGCTTTGTGAAATATCTAGTGCTATCTGAGATATGCTCAATCGATGCAAATATCATATTATTTTTGAATATGGAGGATGTTTTCATTATTTATATTGCTCCATGGAAATGAGTTCTTGGTTTGAGATCCAATGTCCTCGCAAAACAAAAAACAAAACTAATTCAACACATTACACAAGTCTTCTTTTGAACAATTCGTTCATGCCAGCCTCAAACTACCTACAGAGTAGGTTTTGGCTGGCACCTGTCAGAAAACAACTACTCCCCTGGCTAATGACACGAAGGGCATTCGCACAGCGGAGGTTTCTTCACAGAAGAAAATCCTGCATTTGCTTTTGGCGATATGAATGAAGGAATCGATTTTCAATTATTGGGACGGACACACTTGCAAATCGGTTTCGGGCTATTTGGCCACTTGTCAGATCGTTACGATAAAATTAAAGATGATATGAAAAGTGATCTGGATAAAATTCTCGGCTTCATCAACATAAATTAACTTTAGATTTCGATAAATCTTCATATATGTATATTGATCAATCAACATTCCTACTAATCCCATAGTATTCAATAATAAATTGATAAAATACACAGAAACAACTGAATTTGTAGGTTTATATATCGCTGAGAGATTGTCATGGCATAAACATATTGAAAGAATCAAAATGAAAATATCTTCTCTCATTGAAATTTTTTACAAAATCAGAAACTACATGTCTCTCAAATTATTGAAAAATATATACTTCAGTGTAATCTATTCACAATTGCATTATCTCATCCCCATTAGGGGGACGCCAAGTAAATATATTATCAAATAAGTGTATTAGGTCTAATAATTTTTTTTTAACTCGAAGTTTCCTATACATGTATTTCATGTTTTCTGGAAATAAATTTATTCTTTTCTTTGAAAACTTTACAAAACAAAACAATTAAATGTATTCATTAATTATCTTATCTAGAATCAACAATGAAACCGCACAATTTATTGGACTTGCATTCTCTCCATGAACTCAAAATTAGCTGTTTCATCCATTCTATTAAAAATAATAGTAAGAAGTCAGATATTATTTTCACTCAAATTGCTGATATCCATAATAATATGTAATGTTTCTTGGAATAATAGAATTGAATTGAACATAAAGTCGATGAATTCCCATAATTAAAAATAAAAAACTTTCATAGTATCAAGCTCCGACCAACGCTGATGCGAACAACACGGTGTCATTGCCCCATTTACCGGTCGGATATAATGCAATGCCCTTCGTAGTATTAGCCAGGGGAGTAGTCGTTTTCTGACAGGTTCCAGCCAAAACCTACTGTATAGGTAGATTTGAGACTGACCTGAACAATTTGTTCAAAATATGATTTGGTTTAACGCCAGTTTTCAAGTATGCTCATCGACTATCTCGAATGTTTTCACATTACACAAGCTTCCATGCTTATTCAATGTCGACTCTGTTCACAGCTTCCTATGGGCAGTCGAGATCACAATCCCCTCAGAGATCACTTCCATGGTCTCCCCAAATGCCGTCTGCTAGAGGATCTCCAAGACCCGTGGCAGCATCTACACCGAAAATTAGTGAGTATAGTAGAAAAATTACTGATTTTCTGGATTCCAAACTATTGTATTGTCTATTTGACATTTACAGATTCATTTCCGAATAGTTGAACGATTTTATTAGCAAATATTGATCCATCAAATATTCCGAAATATTTTGATAGAATGTACGTGGTGTATTATGTAGTGAACATGGGGTGAACAAATGTTCCAAGTTTAAGAAAAAATGCTTTTGTGAATTGTATAGTTATTTATGATATAATTGTTAAAAGTACATTTTTAAGGCACGCATGTGAAGGTTTGCAGAATGAGCGAAGCGAATTCTGCAATTCACATGAGTGCCTTAAAAGGTACTTTTAACACGTATATCATACAATATTTTTTCTACAAACGTTCAACTAAAGTAATTATACAGTTTGAATTAGATTTTAAAAACCTGTATTAATACATCCAAAGGAGATAATTCTAAATTGCATCGTATATTACGGACCTTAGCAACCATTGTTGATTTAATTTGTTTGTTAATGTTTTGATGCATCTGTCAGACGTTTGTTGGTTTTATTTAAAACGCAGTTAAGGTTGTAGATTTTTCTTAAAATGGAAGAAAGTAATGAAAATGATCCATTTGAAGACATAGAGGCGGCGGCCAATAGAGCAACCCACGATTTGTTGCCGAGAAAATCCAGGGTTCAATACGATATAGCCTATAATAAGTTTCAGAAATGGTGTGAAGCGAAAGGCGTTTCTGGAGAATATACTGAAAATGTATTTCTGGACTATTTTGAGGAGAAAGCAAAGGTATGGAAGGCATCATCTCTGTGGTCAAATTATTCGAAGATCAAATCTATGCTACGTATAAATAGCGACGTAGATATCGGCAAATATTTAAAGCTTATCGCGTATTTAAAGCGTCAAGCAGAAGGTTACCGGCCAAAGAAATCAAAAATCTTGACTAGAGTCCAAATTGACCAGTTTTTGAAGTCTGCATTAGACGATGAGTATCTTCTGATGAAAGTAGTTGTGATTGTGGGAATATTTGGTGCTTGCCGCAGGGAGGAGCTTTGTCAATTGACTGTTGACGATGTGGAAGATATGGGTACTTCATTAATTATTGAAATACCAGATACTTAAACCAATGTTTCACGAAGTTTTACTATTATTGAAAAAATTTATTTGGATCTTTATCGAAAATATGTGGCTCTTCGACCAGCAAATGTCGGACACAGGCGATTTTTCTTGGAATACGTGAAAGGTAAATGTACCAGAAATCCGGTTGGAATTAATTCGTTTGGAAAAATTCCTGCTGCTATAGCAAGATTTCTGGAACTTCCAAATCCGAAACTTTATACGGGACACTGTTTTCGCCGGTCTTCAGCGACCTTACTTGCCGATGCTGGCGCAAATTTGACGACAATTAAGCGTTATGGGGGGTGGAGATCTTCTACCGTTGCTGAGGGGTACATCGAGGATTCTTTGGAAAATAAGAATTTGATTGCCCAAAAACTGCTGACGGTGCAGCGAACATTACCAACAACATCAATCCAAGAACAAACATCCGAGGAAATTGTGGCCTCAACTTCGACTGGAAATTCAATTATTTCTACGCATCATTCTTCCTTTGCCATGGAAAATGGTAAAACAGCAGTGCAAGAAATTAATTTGTCAAATTGCACAAATTGTACTATTAATATTAATGTTAATAAATAAAATCTAAATATTTTGACATTTGCTTTCAAAATCTGACAATTCACTTTTGACAGCAGTGCCATAAACATTTTAAGGCACTCAGTGCCTTAAGGTGACATTTTTAAGGCTTCTATGGAGTGTTAAAAATGGCATTTTCAACACGTTTGTAGAAAAAAAATATTATTGTGTGTGGTTCACATCCCTGTGATCTCAATAACGGGGAGCAAGATGCATGAAAAGCATGATGCCATGACTTGTACCTGAAAAATCGTGAACCCAAGTTCTTTATATCTCGCATTCTTGATTTTGACAAACTTCAAGAAATCCGTACGAGAGTTTGCCAGCACAGGCGCATTTGATGAATCTGGTGACGACATACTTTCGGCGCGCCTGACGCGACGGTATCTTTTTCGGTTAGGTTATATCCTTAAATAGTAGGTCATGTAATATTTCAAAATTTTTAAATACTGTTACTTAATTCCTGAATCAAGTGCTATTAGACCGGGCGGCTGTGACATATTTTTTGGAACAATTTTTCACAGTCTGCCTTTGGAATAGGTAATACTTGAATCTGCATCAAATCATAATCTGCAAAAGAATTACGCGCTGCGTGGTACTTCATGGCTAACCCAGAATTTGTTCTTGATGGAACACACTTCCAATGAGTATGCCTCATAAATTTCCGTTATTCTCACGGTTAGACTGGTTTCGATTGTGAAAGGCTTACTGGAAAAAGTTGGTTTTCATTAAATGTTCCCGCAATACATTCGGGCAATTTGTAAATCACCCTGTATCATTTAAAACGGTATATCTTCATGATTTATGTACTTTGATCGATGTTTTTATGTGTGAAAAATGTAAAGCAGTCTGTAAAAAGGCTTCCATCCAAATTCTTGTTGAACCCAACTAACGCAGATTATGGGATTTACATGAAGTACCACGCTGCGCGTATTTTTTTGCGGATTACGATTTGTTTTATCTTCAATTAATTTCCGAAGGCAGACTGTAAAAAATTGGTCCGAAAAATCTGTCACTGCTGCCCGGTCTATATAGCTTGAATCCTGACTAAATTGTTTATTTTCATACTATGAATTCAGAACATTCCTGCTCAATATTAGAAAGAACCTGTTATTGATTGTGTTTGTGATGCGAATGTAGTTAGCTGAGTTTCTTTGAGTGTGGACTGTATATTTGAACTTAGAAAAACTCTTGAATGGTTGAGAGATGAAATAACCTTTCGTAGAACGAATACAATGACTTTTTTATTGTAGGAAATTACATTTTTACATTCAGTGTTAATCTGACATTTCTCCCTTCTATCAACAAACTAACAATTGAACACAAGAGATGCAGAGCACTTGAGGAAATGGCAAGAAACCTATACAGAATGATAACAAATATTTTCTGATTCCAACAAATTGATATCAGTTTTGGTTCCCGGATCTCTGAAATCATCTTCTATTCTTGAAATATGTTTTGAAAAGATTATACAGGGTGTTATGTAATAAGTGTGCGATATATTACAGGACGATTCCTCAGTTATTTAAACGCAAGCCCTTCATTTTCAAGATACAGGGTGTTGAAAATTCATTTTTATAATGATTTTTCGTTAATGTCACTCTAATAACAAATGAAACTATTCAACTATGCGTCAAGATATCACTTTTGACATGACAGCACAAAAAACAAATTTTGAAATAAACTTACTAGCCTACTTGACTTTTATTTTCACAGAGATAGCGCGAATGGATGAATCGATATAAAAATAAATAATAAGCTAATCAAAGAAGTTCAAAATCATAAATATTTAGGTCTGATAATCGATAATAAATTGAATTTCGAAAAACATAAATAAAATTGTTGTTCCGTTTCTAGGAGCAATCAAAAAACTGCCTTACTTGAATAAACATGCGCAAATTCTATAATATAACTCTTATATTCTTCCATGTATAAGGTACCTAATCACAGTTTGGTCTTCATGCAATCTGAAACAAAAAAATATAGTTTATCGTTTAATGAACGAAGCAATCGAAGTAATTTATGAAAAACCATGGGACACTCCATCGTCAGAATTATACAAAATGACTAATAACATGACGTTGAACTATTCGATAAAACTCGAAAAAGCCAAATATATATACAAATCAACGAAAAAACTTCAGAAAAGTAATATTTTGTTCTTCAAAAATTCTACTGTACACAATTATATTACTAGAACTCTCAATAATTATCATCTAAACGTTATCCACACCAATAAGGGTAGAAACAATCCTATTTCAAGCTCAATGGAAGTATTCAATAAATTACCAGAAATAAAACCTTCCAAATCCATACAATTTTTTTCGAAAAAACGGAAAAACAAACTACTAGAATAATGATGTTCATCAAAGTACAAGCAACAATTGTTAATGTATTATTAGGTTATATAATTATCATTGTTATTTGTTAGAATAACTTTTTTTTGAAAAATTATTTTATTTTCGAGTAATAAACAATTCTGATTGAGCTTTTTAATAAATGTATCATATAAATATTCCCTATATATAAACTGTAATTTCTTGGGAATAAATAACTGTTATTATATTGTTAGTATTTCAACTTCCTTATACCAGAACCCCACTCTGTTTGGAAGCTGTCAGTTGAAATAAAAATAAAAAAATTAAAAAAAAAATGAAAATATCTCGAAAACAGCTGCTTGTAGCGTATTTTGACAAGCATAACTTTTTCACGCAATAATAACAGAAGAATCGATTTTTCCTTTGGAGAATGTGATAGATACATGCAAGACAAAGTTGTGACTCCCCAAAGGAGACCAAGACCTGTAGGTGGCCCTTACAATTGAGTGCCAAACTGAAACCAAATTTGGATTTCTCATATTGAAAAGTCCCCTTACCAGTTTTTGCCCAAATATGTCATTTTCAAATTTATCCACGAAAAAACAAAATTAAAATAAATTTTCAACACCCTGTATCTCAAAAAATAAGGCCTTGCGGATACAAGCTTATATGATCTTTTTGCCCCATTAACTGAGGAATGGTCCTGTAAAATATCACACTCATTATATATATGTAGGAGTATATATTCAAAGAGTAGAAATAATTTACCTGCAGTGGCTGTAGCAGCTACATTATATATTATGGAGATGAATACTAGATTATGTAGTATAACACCACATACACTGCAAAAATTTTTCATTGTTAAAGTGACTAGATATGAAAAGATGGCTCAACAATAGCAACGGTAACAACAAAAAAGTGGAGAAAAAGTAAGAGATAAAACCAATAAAACTGAATAGAATATTTACAATATTGAATGGACTATTGGTACTTCCAAACGGATATAATATGAATTTTGGAAACGGCTTCAATGATTTTCATGAGAAGTGTGCAGAAGGTTTAGGGGGCGATGAATCGATCTAGCTAGGCTTCCATTTTCAGAAATCGCCACACTCGAAATTTCTTATTTGAAAAACCAGTTCATATATGTTTATTATTATGACGGTAAGATCAAAAAATATTATTTGTATTTCACTAGTATGTAATTAGTATCACAATTTCCCAAAAACACGATGTATCAAAAAAATTATTGAGCGAAGCTTGCTCATCCAGGTTCTAATTTATCTCTTCATAAATTGAAAATATGCTGTTCTATTCACTCTCTCATAATGAAAACATCAAATAATATGATTATCCCTGAAATAGGTCACACTGATTACCATTCGACGAGGCAAATACAATTATTATGTGTGGAAAATGTTTATTCTAATTTCAAATAAAAATCAATTCATCATGGAGTTATTTATATTTACAATTCCACCCTTCCAGAAATCAAACAGAAAAAATCAAGTTTTGATTAAAAAAATGAATTATTTGAAAATTCTATTACAACTTTGATTTTTTTTTCACTGCTTGATTTTGCCCCCCTCTTTTCTAATAATACTTTGCCATAACAATATATTGCATGATTCATTTTAATACATTTAAAAATTCCCTGTACACAAATCAAGAGGTTCCCTATTATAAATACATGTTATTTCTTGGGTGCAATAAACGTTATAAATAAATATTATGTTTCTTGGGACAATAAATGTACTACTACTACTACTACAATAGGTCCAACCTTAGATCTGCGGCGTGTCCTCATTCAATTAAATTCGTCTCGGTTTATTCATAAAAAAATAGATGATCAGAATGTTGTTGAGGGACAAAGTGATGCTTTGTGTGGCGAACTTGAAGATTGACGGACGAACGTGTAGAGTCCGTTATATTATATGCAAGCCAACTGAAACATTTTTTCTCTGAACAGAATTTTTCCTCCATTCGCAATTTATTCCATACTGTTCCAAACAGATTCGAATGATTTTATTGACGAATTGTTTTGTATCGATATTTAAGACATATTTTTTTTCAGGAGTTGACGAATCTTGTGTCTGTCCACCAGCAAGGCCGCCACAAAGACGACCTCCAGGTAAACGATTTTATTTCGAAATATTAGTTGTCCACAGTACGTGACCAGCGAAAAAATGATTACCACATTTTTGAAACTCCCTAAGTGGCTTCACTTCGACAAGTCTACCTCATTTTTCCTCTACGAAAATTCTTGAAACTGCTGCTCTTTCGAATTATCAACTTCTCAAAGTGTCGATTATACGATGTTATGGGTGTTTCCTAAGTACGGTACGAAACTTCAAAGGGTGATTCGTTAGGTCGTTTTAATGAAAAAAGTTCCTAGGAACATATGTCCGGAGTTGCTTCGTTTCTGAGATACAGGGCGTTGCAGTTAAAAAAAAAGGTTTTTATAAAATATCATAAATATCCTTACACCGATTGGGTTGAAATTTGCAACAGCTATTTAAAGTAATAAGGCGCTTATTTAGCCTTAACTAGATCGAAATTATTAGATCCAGTGGTGTCTCAGTGAGCACAGCTAACAATATTGGGAAAAAAGTATGAATTGACACTAATATAAGCAACATATGACGGAAACAATTTTTCAATTTGTTTTGTATTTGGTGTAAAGGTCATGCACATTACCAAACAAGGTACAGTTGGGTCAGGGAACGTTTGCATGTGAGTGATGAGATGAAACCCATTTTTTCGTTTCGCATCTGATTTTTCCACAATTGAAAATGAGAGATGAAAGAGTTAACATCTGAGTTCGAGAAAAATACTATAGTTTCCTGTAGGACTCTCACTAACAACGGCTTTACAAAACCGCGTCGTTGTTTTGTGAATCCACCGTTAGTGAAAATGCCACAGGAAACTGTGATGTTTTTTGTTGATTATGAATTGTTATCAAGTATCGGCCAGTTCAATTCAATTTGAGACCGTGCTTGATTTGAGAATCAATGGCATTTCACAATTCATAGTCAGTACAAAATATATGCCATTATTACTCTAAACAACAAGAAATTACAACCACTGTACTGACTAATAATTCACTTTTTCAAAACTCTTAGAAGTTAGACTACTCAACTGACTTCAACTGCCTGAAACATCCGACACATTTTTAGAACCTCCTCTTACGATGAGATTCGTCCTTCGTATACCTACATCGTTTGAACAGATATCTCTCTAGATCTCGTCATATTCTAGTATCGAAGGTCCAAAACGTACGGAGAGTTCTCAAAAACATTTCTATTCTCTCGTCAAATAGGCCGGCCCGATTGTCATGCGGATGAGCCTGCGTTTCATTTACGAGCGATACTCAGCTGCGGCGCTAGAGGGTTTCCAAACAATATGCACCGATTTAACTTAAACAATTAATTATCCCAAGAAACCTCACAGTTCATAAAAGGGATACAACAAACATATCTCAATAAAACTGAACTTAACAAAGATAAGTTATAATAAAAACGAATTTAACTTGTCACATCAACAAATGACTCACACCTAAGGATCATTTGACCCAAATGTATTTAATGTCACGGTTTTCTTCACATTCATTTATTTATTCATTTCGAAGAAACATATATTATGATTATAATAAAAATGCAATAATCTAAATTATACTGATATAATTTGTTGTTTTTTCTTAGCAAGGGCTCGCCGTCAAGGTGGTGGCAACGATTCGTTGGGCCTTATGGATCGAACAGAAATGGAAAGAAGCATGTTGGGTGCTGGCAATGGTGAGTATAAATCATCTCCAGACCTTAAAACCCAATCAAGTTGTTTTTTAAACAGACAGTAGGCTGAGAAATCTAATTTTTTTCAATCCAGTCACGTTGAATCATAGGCGCCGTTAAAAAAATATCAAAGTATTGCATTTAATTGAATTGAAATCCTTTTGAACAATACTTTCGAGCGCGGTTTAGAAAAAACTGCAAAATAAAGTCGATATCGTGTATTACGCGGTGTATGGATTGAAAAATCTAAAATCCCTCAAGAAACGGCGTCCTTGCGTTGATATATATATATTGAGTACATTTATACAGGAATAGTTGGAACATACAAAATGAGAAGGATTTAATTGCATCAATCATAATTGTCAACAAAACTTTGAATAATCTTTCAAAAAAGTAGAAAATAATTCTAATATACTATTGAACACAGACATTATATACCTGAATATTCAAAGTCTTCTTAAAAACAAAGATCAATTACAGGAAAGTCTAGTCTGCTACAACCCAAAAATTATATTACTAAGTGAATCCAGAATAACCAATGATATCGAAGAAACTGAACTGAGAATTCCCAATTATAATATAGTACGCTGTGACTCCAAAAGTCGACATACAGGTGGTGTCTCAATGTACATTAAAAGTGACATTGAGAACTCTGTCTATAAAACATATATATTAGAAGGAAATTATTGGTGTAAAATTTTAAAGATTAAACTCAAACTCCCTATTTTAGTCGGATGTCTTTATCATTCACCCTCAGGATCTGATGCAAAATTCTTAGAGGACTTTGAAGATATCTGTGATAGCTTATGTTCGACAAAACTTGGTTGTATTTTGGTGGCCGACTTCAATCTGAACTACTCTGATGATAGTTTTTATGTTTCTAGATTGAAAAATCTACTCAACACGTATGGCATCTCGCAAATAATAAAAGAACCAACTAGAGTTACTAACCACAGCGAAACGCTAATAGATTATGTCTTAACAAACGAAAAAGGATATCAAGCTTCGGTGCACTTATATCCAATAATAACAACAATCACGGTGAATTTTACTAATATTTACAATAAGGGAAATCAAAAGATGAAAAAAATATAGAAATTTCAGTGAACGGACTTTGGACATCATAAAAATGAACTTGATATCATGTGAATGGTCACTAAATTCTAGTGACGTAGAACTTATTTATCAAGACATAGTGAATAATTGCGAAGCAGTTATTGATGATTTTCCTCCAATTCAAAATTATACTCATAACAGTCATTTGCCATGGTTTGATAACGAAGTTCACTGTAAAATTAAGAATCGTGACCGGGCATGCTGAGTCTTCAGGAACTGTTCAAATGCAGAAAAACAAAATAACTGGAAAACATTCAAAAAATTGAGAAATGATGTTGTCAATACATTGAAAAGAAAAAAAACCAATATTATTTTGAAAAAATTGATCGGTATAGAAACAAGAAATGTGGAAAACTCTCAAAAAACTAATTGAAGGGGATGACATTGACTTTCAAAATTGTATACAGTTCAAAAAAACTAGTGAACTCATATTACTAAGAGATGATTTTGAAATAGCAGATAACTTCAACAGTTATTTTGTCGAAAGCATAAATGAAATAGTGGAGAGTACAAAACTCTCTCAGAGTTCAGATTGCTGTCGTTAACTGACCTACTTTCCTTGGATGATAAGTGGAGTGTACATGAAATCCTCAGCTCTAAAATACTGAAACAAGTTTTTGAGACTATTGGACACATTATACTACACCTTATCAATACCTCTCTTGGAACTGGTCAAATACCTGAAAGATTGAAAAGTAGTACTATTGTTCCGATACCCAAAATTCCTCCCACTATTAAAGCTGATGAATTCAGACCAATCAACACTTTATCTCCGATTGGGAAGGTACTAGAAACAGCAATATATAATCAACTAATAGAATATGTTGAAGAAAACAACATTTTAATCAACAACCAATCAGGATTTCGCCAAATGCACTCGTGTGAGTCATCAGTGCAACTATCTCTGAATAAATTCAAAACTGAACTGGATGAAAACAAGTTTGTTGTAGCTGTGTTCCTTGACCTCAAAAGAGCATTTGAGACCATCGATAGGTCTATACTTCTAGCCAAATTGAATATATATGGGATAGAGGGCACAGTGCACAATTGGGTATCTAATTATCTGACCAATAGAAAACAACGGGTAAGAGTGAAAAATATATTGTATTGGGAAATTGAAAATGATGTTGGAGTTCCCCAGGGTAGTGTTTCGGGCCCCCTTCTATTTATACTATATTTAAATGACATGCCATTGTTTGTTGATTGTGAATTTATGAACTTTTTTGCTGATGACACTCTATTAGCATGCAGCGATGAGAACCTCGAAATGGCAAAAAATTAATAATACTCTAGCTAGTGTTAACAAGTATTTGAAAATGAATAGACCCAAGCTGAATGTATTGAAAACAAAAGCGATGATAATCACCACCAAATTCAAATACAGCCAAATAAATCAAATAATATTAACCTCAGAATTGATGATGAGAGAATCGAAGTAGTGAATTCAACAAAATATCTGGGATTCCAGATTGATAACACTCTATCGTTTGATAAACATTTTGAGTTTATTCATAAAAAAATTTCAAAGAAATTATTCTTTTTTAGTAGAATTGCCAATAATCTTTCAACCGAGTCAAAAATCACAGTATACAAGTCAATTGTTCAGCCACATTTTGACTACTGTTCCTCTATCCTATATCTATTCAATCAAAATAAATTGTCCCAACTCCAGAAGCTTCAAAATCGTGGTATGAGGATCATTTTGAAGTGCCGTAGAGACACCCCTATTACTACTATGCTTAATGTTTCAAATTGGCAATCTATTTCCCAAAGACTGTTATATTTCACTATGATTTTCGTATACAAAATATTGAATAATTTAGGACCATCTTATTTTGAACATTACATTGTCTTTCATCATGATATTCACCACCACTTCACCCGAAATAATAATGATTTATATATAAACAGAACGAATCACACAAACACCATGAATTCTTTGTTTTTCAAGGGTTTTGATCGGTTTAACAAGTTACCAAATGTAATTAAAAATAGCCCATCTCTGAACATGTTCAAAAACTAACTGAAAAAATTTGTTTTCAATATACAAATATGATATGTATTATGTGTTTGTTACCTGTAGCTACAATTTTCTGTCTTGATATATTGTTATGTTAATCGTATTGATCAACTTTGTAATGTGTATTCTTCTATTGTTTGTCATATATTTCAAATGATTCCAATATGTACCACATACCTTTCTTATAATTTATACTTTTAGCTTATATGTATATTAGGATATCCTATTTCAATAAAGATCTATCTATCTAATAATCCGAGAACATAATTTTTTGATTGACACCACCTCAATAACATATTTTTCACTCTTATAAAAGGTGTTTCAGAATATCTCATGTTTTGACAAGTTCATAACATTCTACTGGAAATAATTGTTTGTTGGAATATTATAAACTTTAGAGATCAGATAAATATTATTATACTTTTTTTTTGACTTTTTGTAGCTGAGTGATGAAACGTAATCCGTTTTTAGAGGTTTTTTGGGTATTCAACCTACCACAATCTAAAAAATTGGGAATTAATATTGGATTCTATTTGAGGTAGAAGTATACATTTCAATATCAATTCTAAATTACTACTGAGCAAGTATTCATCCACCACAAAGTAATGTCTTTTGAACATCCAAGTATTTACATATCAAGTTGTCTGCTGCTGTTCAATACAATCATACGACTTGAAGAAACTGCGTTATAATTGTTTGGAAACTAAATACAAAAAGTTAAGAACTTTTATTAAGATAATAAGTTGGAATTACGACTATATAAGTATATTATTTGAGGAAATATTCACATATTTCAATATCAATTGACAACACATCAAATTTGACACCATGTGAAGTAAAGAAAAATAGTCTAGTGACTATCGAAAATTCTGATGAAGAAGACGGAAATTTACCCTCGAAATATCCTACTGCTGGATCATCAACCCAAGATAAAATGAAGAATTTTTTCGTCTCAACCCAAGATCAACGTAACGCCAGCTCTTCTGATATATTTGTATGTGGTAATTGTAATTCTAATTTGAAATCTAATTAATCTGATATTGAATGCAAGTGATTATGCTGCAAGTGGTTTCATCAAATGTTCAAATTTACAATTCCAAGATTTTGATATGTACTCGAAGGAACTCAACCAAATGGAAAAAGATGGATATGCTCCAGTTGCAGTAATAGAGTTTTGGTAAAAAAAGATTACAACATAATAGAAGATTTATTAAGACAGTGATGTTATTACAGAAATAAATGAATTTCATGGCTGATAAATATAATGAGGTAAAAGATGAGAATAAAGAAATATTAAGAATTTTAAAATAAATCAGAAAGGAACAATCTGAATTAATAGCTGAGGAGAAAATATCGAAATAAGATATTATAAGCACCAAAAAAGAAGGTAATTCTCTGAAATACTACCTGAATAATGAAGAACAAATGAAAATCAGATATAATATTGAAGGAAAAGGAATTCCTATGCAAGATACTATCGAAGATAAGAAACTCATTGAAAGTGCTCTAGATGCAATTGGTGTGACCCTCAACATCACTGAAATAAAAATACAAAGGAAAGGAGATGCTGTCAAGGAAAAACCAAGAAACATAATCAAAAGCAACTTGAAAGATGAAGAAACAAAAATTATCATTATTACAGCAGCCAAGAATTATTATAAAACTAAAGGTTCTCTCACAACTAAGAATCTTGAAATTAATGGGGAGGCATCAGTAATATATTTTAATGAAGAACTGACGAATCGCAATAAATACCTACTAGGAAAAGCCAAAGAAGTGAGAAAAAATGGATATAAATATGTCTGGTTCCAAAATGGAAAAATTCTTATAAGAAAAAATGAAAATATGGCACCAATTACTTTTTACGATGGAGAAGATATTCATAAAATTCTCAGTGATAAATAGATAGGACAAAGAAAAAAATATATATATATATTTTTTCCATCTTATGGATAGATTTATCAACGAGTTAGATGTTCAAAATGTCAACAACTACATAATAATTTGTTCCATATAAATAAATATAACCCACTTTATAATGAAGGTACTATTAACCAAAATAATAGAGTCATTATATTTATCAAAAATAGTCTCACCTACAATAATTATAATATAGAACAAATTGGTACCCTCAAAGTCCTTTCAGTATCAGTATTCATGAATAAAACAGATCAGATAAATATTTTGGCCATATATAGGCCTCCTTCAACATGTCCATTTCTTTTCAATCCTCATCTCAGAGACTATTTTGAAAAAAATAAAAGCAGGAATCAACAAACAACTATTGTGATCGGAGATATCAATATAAATCTTTTTTCGGATTCAATTCACACACATGAATATTGCAATATTATGAGCGAATTCGGGTTTCTATTAAACAGTCGAAGCTACATAAATTCCGATTAAGCTGATAATCAGTAAGGTTGTTAAGAATATGATTGAAAATAAAATTTGAAAGTTCCCTATCTTTCCCCTGTATGGAAAAAATTTTATTCAAGGTCAAAAGTCAAAAAAATGAGTTTATCACGATTTTCAGCGAAACGTTAAGTTTTATCATAAAAATATTTCTGACAATATATATATATATATATATATATATATATATATATATATATATATATATATATATATATATATATATATATATATATATATATATATATATATATATATATATATATATATATATATATATATATATGGGTGATTATCTGAAATTTGGTTAACTTGGTGTTAGCATAAATTTTCATAGTTTTAGAATTTTTTTTTCCAACAATTGAAACTGCTAAGCGATGTTATAAAGTCTATTTAGTTCGGTCACTCATTTTGATATGTATCATAATATTCTTTATTTCCAAAAATTGACATTTCTTACTCCAAATATCAGGCCCTAGCCATGTAAGATCTCCCGAATTTAGTATTCATTTCACTGTAATTAAATTTCTATAAGCATAATTTAATCAAACTCTATTTATATTCTTTTACTATTAAATTACTAACATTGTCATTACGATTTAATTGATTATAACAATATGTGTTATCACATTATTTCAAGTCAAAAAGTGTAAGCGATAAAAAATATCAGACCTTAGTCATTTACGAAATTCAAAAATACGCGGCAACCAAGCATATGGTTTCTTCATAACTCACTCAATACGATAGCACTGGTGTGAAGTTAGTTGCAAACACGACCCAAGCCGCGGCAACCATTTGGTTATTAGTGCCATCGCCGACTTTGCTGCGGAAACACGTGCTGTGCAAGTCAAACTTTCAGGCCCTAGGTAAGTCGTTTTGAAGATAGTTAATCACTAATTGATCTCGTTACTTATTGTCAATATGAAGTTTGGTCTGTCTTGTTATTTTGACCACCTAATGGTTTTGATGTTGATTTTAAATGATAGGTTTTATTTGATTTTGTTTCGTTTCGTCAGTCCCTAGACCGTCAGGCCCTAGTCCTAATAGTGACTAGGGCCTGACGCCACATCTAGGGACTGATGATCATAGTGTATGATGCATGGTTTTGAACATAATACCAATGTATTTCTTGTAGAATATGGCGCCTAGAAAGAAAACAACATTGCCTAAAGAGGAAATTGCAAAAAAAAGTCTGAACAGGCAAAGAGGCGATTGGAAAAAATTAGAAATGACCCTGTTTTGCTAGCAGAGTACAAAGAAAAGGAATGACTAAAATATCCAAAGAAAAAGGAAAAAGGACAACGGAAATATGTAAGAGACATGACTCCGCGTGAGCACAGAAGAGCAAAAAAAAACTGGGAAGTCTATTCATCTGATTAAAGAAAAAATCAAAAGATTCGTGAAAATGCAGATAAATACGTTGACCAAAATACGCCGCCATCATCGGAGGATGAAATTATTGCTGGGGTTCCTGTATCAAATAATGAAAGAGAAGCTGAAGCTAGAAGGAGAAGTATAGTTCAACGGAAAAAAAAGAAATAGTATATTGAAGAGGAAGGACTTACTCATTGAAAATTTAAAGAAAAAACAGATCTCTGTTATCGAAGATGTTGACATAGAAAAAGTTAACAAAATGATCAAGGAACATGAGAATGAGCAGAAACAGTTTAAAGGAATTCTCTTAGTGCATCAAGTCTCTGGTCATATTTATAACCCTAACAAACTTGTCTTGAAGTCACTAAGTTGCTTCTGTAATAATGTTGGTTGTAATCATTATAATTTGGGGACTATAACGTATCAAACCAATACACAGCGGCTTCGAGTTTCAGATATTTTCAGAGATTCTGAAGATGATATGCCGTTAGCAAGTATGAGCCACATTGCGCAAGAAAAGCTTAAAACAGGCTATGGCAGTGAAGATTATGTTCTAGTTACGTTCATAATGTGGGGAAAAGAATACCAATACGCCGAAATATGCTCAAAATATGATGATGAAGCTGGAGAACTGACAGTTACATTCCTTAAGGTTTGCAATGAAGATGGCACAGAATTTAAAATAAATGATAATGATATCGCTGACGTGCCATACGAAGACGTTATAGAAAAACTGACAGTTCCTAATCTAATCGTCAAGAGTATTTTCCAAATTTAAAAAACCCGTTAATGTTTACAAGAAGTGAAACAAATAGCGATAAAAATAAATACGAGGTACTAGGTACTTTAAATTTTAAATATTTGTGATCTTATATGAGTTTGAATAATGTGTTAAAATTTTAATTTGGTTACTTAAAACTTTAGAAGGCTGATTATTTAAAATAATTGTTAATTATTTGAAGACTATTAGTTTGTAAGTATTAAACTCAAAGTACAATCTGATTGTTAAGAAATATTGAAACATAATTTTCATGTGCATAACTAAGATAAATCCTGTGAATGGAATGTTCATAGAATTCGTGAACTTAAGAGATAATTTGTTTTTACAGTTGATTTTGTTGATAAAATTGTGATTTGATATAATAATAATAACTTTGATGATCCCAAGAAACATACATGTTTATACAGGGAGTTAAAAAAAAAGGCGAAAAAATACATATATATGAACAAATTAGGAAACAAATGAAATAAAGTATTATGTCAGTTGCATATACATATATAAACGAAAGGATGGGTATAAAATAGTATAAATGAATCATTTGAATCAGGCATTATCGATACATTATAAAAATAATTTTGTGGATAATTAGTCATTAGTATTGATGGCTGTGAAATATCTTTTGATCTCTATTTTGAACTTCGCAACAGAATTGATATTTTTTATGTGTGTATGTAGACTGTTATAAATTTTTATTCCAGAAAAGTATAACGACTTTTTTCCAAAATCGCTTTTTATTTGTATGGTTTTCAAATTATTTAACTGTCTAGTTAGATGATTATGGCTATCAGAACATATTATGTAGGAAAGATTTGAATATTTATATTTACTCTTAGTTGAATGGATAAAAATACAAATTCTTGACTTGAACAAAGAATCTATATTTGATAGGTTCCTTGGTTTGTATAGTTTACTTGTTGGCTCTAGAAATGGTAATTTATATATACATTTAAGGGTTTTATTTTGTAAAGATTTTAATGGTTTCAAAACATATTTTGATGCAGTACCCCAAACACATATCAAATAATGTAATTTTGAATGAATAAGACTGAAGTAAATCATTTTCAGATATTTAATTGGCGTCAGTCCCTATCACGTCTCGTCAGTCCCTAGAACACTGATTTTGAAAAATCATAAATATCTCTAGAAATATCAAGTAAAGTGTCTGGCCCTTTCAGATGCAGTAAAGCAGTTGTTATACCCACAGCATAGAATATAAACTGTTCTGATTTTCAACTAAAAATAACACTTTCAAAATTACGTCAGAAGTTAACCAAATTTCAGGTAACCACCCAGGTAGAGATTTGAATCGACTGAACAGATTATTAGGTATATGAGAGATTGTGTCGGGTTTCGCAGTCTGAGGAATAAGTGTACTCTTTATTTCAGTTCGAGCTTTCGAGTCTATTTGGCTCTTCTTCAGGAACGCTATACAATCAAAAATCAATTCTTAAATATCTAAAATACAGTATAAGGGAATTAACTTACGAAATGTGAGATTAAAATAAGAAGCTGCAAATTCTATGTTTATCCATCACACTTGTATATCTTGTAATATTGTATAAAACTAGTAAAATATATATATAAAATTGGGTAAAAGGGGTTTAGAGTTCTCAATCGTTAAAATATACTGATAAAAGTGACATTGGCATTGATTGATAGGATCGGGACAATGACATAAAACTACTGGTTTTTGAATAATCTATATGAAAACGAAGTTGAAAATAGTATATGAACCTTGCTGAATTTTATATACATATATATATATATATATATATATATATATATATATATATATATATATATATCACGCTAACATTATTGCGTCCTTTCCTTGAAATCTTGTATTTAGGGAGAGTTTTATAGCGAATACAATAGAAACAATGATATTCACGCCCTTACTGCGTCCCCTCAAAAGTGGGCCTTTACTGCGTCCATCGAATATACGTTTTTATGTTGAGTACTATCTTGCGTCCTGAAAATATATTATTGTACACAATCAGAATGATGCTGCGTCCTGCAGTGTTGCCAGATTCATTTCTGCTCACAACCTATATGCGAAATGCTTTCATTTTATGTGTTGTTGAAAATTGACTTCACAAAAGACGACTAATTTGTGAAAAAAAATTCTCGATCAGAATCACGCGAAAAAATATATTCCTATCAAATTGATTTCATATTTCTTAATTTTTTATCAAGGCTGTAGATATTTCGAACTTATACATAATTGTTATCACAATAGTATATTGTTCCATGATCAAGGAATGATAATACATTCTTCACGAGAATGAAGTTTGCAGTTTGAGCAGTAGGCGAGTGCTGTATATCATACGAGTGAGCAATTACCATTCAATGCGAGTTATTCATTATACTTCTTCCACGGTTACAACAGATTAAAGCGAAATGATTCAACAGATAACATGAACTTCAAATTTGATATTATTCGGAATTTTCATTTAGGTACGATTGCATAAGCAAGTATAGAGCTTTTATTGCTCAAAATTTGATATTCCATGAAAGACCTGATTAAATGTGTAGTGACAACTATATTTCTAAAACAATGAATTCTTCGTTTCATCCGGTGAAGAAATTAATTTGAAGATATACCACAACTGTAACAAAATGAAATTATTGGGTTATCAGGTGTGGAAATGGAATTGAAGACATACAATAAACATCATTGTTTTATCAAAAACAGTTTAGATAGAGCAGTTTCGTGTTCCACCCTCAATAGTAGATTATACCACGAGTCAATAATGACAACTATTATTCTAGAGGAATGTTTATGAACCGAGCCGCGTTAGCGGCGAGGATGTAAAATATTCCGAGAGGATAATAGCTATTATTGCGAGTGTTATACTCTACTTTATTTACGATTGATTTATACAATTTCTGGAGGTGTACGGGTAAATGATTCTTCAGTTTCTTCATTTCTATACAAATACACAAACACTACCAATGCGTTTGACACTGACACTTTGGAGATTGGTTATATCGTTTCTATGGTGATATTAATTTCAAGAACTTTTGTGATTGGACTAGAAGAGGAAATAAAGACTATAAATCCCTGCCATAAATCCCTAAGAGAATCATGTATGGCATTATACTGAGGAAACCATACGTATATTACTTAGATTATGTAATAGTCGTAAACAAAATTCCTTATTCGATAGTTTAGTGTATTTGAAATAAGTGGTACAAAAATATGTTATTTTCCCAATGAGAATTCTACCCATCACGTATCAAACGGATCTTGATAAAAATTTAGCACAATTTATTGTTGAATTGATTTCAGGCGACATAAAAGAGTATACAATTCAATTGTTGATATAAAAAAATATCTGAATATATTTTATTTTTCAATGTCCAAGGTTTTTTTTGTTAACCAGAATGAAAGTCATCAATCAGAACAATGTTGTTGAAACTTTTCCTAGAGATCAATTAGCCTAACACCAAACTGATATAAATTTTTGTCTCATGAAGATGATAACATTGTTAGCGAAATGCGCGTCATATCACTTTGGTGTTGGTGGAGTAATTGATCTCTAGAAAATGTTTTAACTTTCACACCAGAAGTTTCAATCACATCGCTTGATGTTGCTGAGGAAAATTGTTCATTAAAATTCAATGAATGTTACCATTCAGAATAATGAAATGAGAACAACCAGATATTTCTGAAAACTTTATTTCAATTCGAAGAAAACGACAAAATACTGAGGTAATGATATCTATGAATTGTAGGAAACCAAAAGGAACTAAAGATGAATTGAAAAAGCAAAAATAAACCATTGATCATATAGAGAAAACATTCTTGAATTATTCACAATAATTTTTCGTATATTTATTCTGTATAAATACTTTGATTTTCATCCAATCTTTATTTTCGAACACTTTGGGAAACTTAGTTCTCATTTCTTCACATTCTTGTCGTTTTGGTGGATTTTTATTCTTTATATGAAAACGAAAATATTCTGTAGCAATTTTTTTTGTTCTTCGGTCCATTTCACCAAAATTCTTTTTTTATTTTTGTACAAGTAATATACGTACTTAGTGCTAATTTTAACGGCTTCGTCTTCGCTTAAATTAAGGATATCTCCTATTTCAGTTAAGTGATTAATATTTTGTATTAACACATCAAAAGCAGTTTTCTTTTCTATTTTGTAAAATGCGCTTGTGGTATCACATCCTGTCAGACAATGAGCTGCTAGGAGATTTTTACAAATGGAGAGTCCAAGTTTTTCCACTATATCATGTATGGCATTTTAACGTTCATTTTTACTATGTCCTAATTGAATAAATAATTGGCAAATCAATAATTCTTGAGCGGTGCTATAATAATGTAGAAATGAAAGAAGAGCATCTGTATCTACCAATTTTACAAGAATAGAATCGCCATGCGCTCCACCTCGGCTAAAACGTGACGGATAATTCGCGGATCTGCTTCTTCTTGATTGCTATTTAGTGAATATATTTGGATCATCATTTTTAGCTATAAGAAACACGTATTTTGGGTTCTCAAATCCTCCCGCTATAATCAGGAACTCATTATCTCCCAATGAACTTGGCCCATTCTGTACAAAATAATTCGTTTAAAAATTAGCAGCGGTCTTTTGTTTGAGGAAGATTTGAAAACATTTTTTGAGACAGATCTGAAAACATTTTTTTGGGACAGATCTGAAACTCAATTACATTTGAATCACTTCGTTTAGACCTTTCCGCATTCTTAGGCGAATTATTATTGTAGGTATCCACTTCTATTGTAGATTAGACGCATGCTTTTTATGTTGAATGAGCTGATGTTATTTCTAGTTGTTCAAGAAGAAATTTCTTGCTGTGGATTTTGCGTTCCAAAATTTTTAGGCCAACAGTATTTTTTTTTCTCTGCGGTACCAACTTCAGTTTGTAGACCCCGTTTTGTAAGGTTTTGCACAACCAATTTGTCCTGAGTTTCAACAGATTCTCCACATATAATGCTCTCTATTTTATACCTAGTAAAAATTTTTGAAAAAATTTTCCAAAAATGCATATGATAATGTAATTGATGATTAGACTAGCACAATTAAATACAGATAGGTAAAACCTCATGTTGCTTTTGCTCACTGTCGTTGAGCGCGCACAGGTCTTCCGGGCAAAGTGCATGCGGGAGACACGCGTGATTCCAATATCGGCGCGGTTATTACGTGTCCTATCGATCTCAACCTATAACATTTTTTTTTTAAACTTCTGTGATTTTTTTGCTTCAATTCACTAGCAGAAAGTATGTGAAAATTCCTGGAGATGAAAAAGTTTTTTGATTGCTCAAGAAATCAATGCACAAAAAATAAATACGAGTATTTCTTATTTTTTTCTGAGAAAAAGAAGTGAGTTTCCAAAAATGCGGCCGCATTGACACCAGCGCCAAGATTTCTACTTTCGAATAAAAAAAATTTCTTTGATATCTCTAATAGTTTTGGAGTTATCACGAGTTATATATAAAAAAATACGTTTTTTGGATTTTCCATTTTTTCACACATTTTTTGCTATAGAAAGAGTCAGCCCCAGCTGGCGGTGTCGTAAATATCGATTTGTAATAGCCAATAACATTCCCAATAACAATACACCACTCGTTTTGTTCTACCTCAATTTGGTTTTTTTTCGTGATAGAAGCGTCTTTCGAGCGCGTTTTTACTCCACTATAAGAGGGAAGCAATATCAGTGGATGATCGACTAGCTGTAACGTTAATCTACGAGGATTTGAAGTTTTCGGCAATTATATCACCTCAAGCATTGAGCAATATAATACCAGAAACATGCTAGTAAACTTTTGAAGTTCTTAGTGAAGAATAC
The DNA here is from genome assembly GCA_032362365.1 of Zygogramma bicolorata. Lineage (NCBI taxonomy): Eukaryota > Metazoa > Arthropoda > Insecta > Coleoptera > Chrysomelidae > Zygogramma > Zygogramma bicolorata. Next base: position 4,578,402 of record JAVJAQ010006102.1, on the reverse strand, counting down.
ATGAAGGAAAGTACGTAAGAAATGGTTATTTCAACAGGAGAAATCTGTATATTTTTTAATTCCCAGTCACTACGCAAGAATGGTTGAATATTGAAAAATATCCTGAAGCGGTGGTGTGAAAGGGCAATAAATTTTCCTTCGAAGTGCGCAGGTCGGTTCGAAATATCCAAACTAGCTGAAATATCGCGGATCTCTCCACTCGTGCCTTGTTGCCAAATTTATGGACGCCCTAAAGTACATTAGGTGCAACGGGTATTTTGTAAAAGTATACGCTTTCACGATTGACAGCGCCCCCCAAACAGATTTTTGTTGAACTAAAGATATATTTCGACTTTCATTGGACACATGATGGTGCATCCACTTATTATTTTTTCAAAACCAGATAACATTTTTGAGTGACGTCAGAAATGGATGTATCTGATATCTGCCGATAGGTCTCGGTATGTAGGACCTTCCAAAAAATCGGCATGGACCTCCCACATAGTTGTACGGATTTATAATGGTAAAACTTTACTGCGTCCGAAATACGGACGCACTATTGTAGAGGACGCAGCAATGAATGGTACAAACCCAATGTATGGACGTAATAAAGTATGCTGGATAAATATATATATATATATATATATATTTACATATATATATACATATATATATATATATATATATATATATATATATATATATATATATATATATATATATATATATTTATCCAGCATACTTTATTACGTCCATACATTGGGTTTGTACCATTCATTGCTGCGTCCTCTACAATAGTGCGTCCGTATTTCGGACGCAGTAAAGTTTTACCATTATAAATCCGTACAACTATGTGGGAGGTCCATGCCGATTTTTTGGAAGGTTCTACATACCGAGACCTATCGGCAGATATCAGATACATCCATTTCTGACGTCACTCAAAAATGTTATCTGGTTTTGAAAAAATAATAAGTGGATGCACCATCATGTGTCCAATGAAAGTCGAAATATATCTTTAGTTCAACAAAAATCTGTTTGGGGGGCGCTGTCAATCGTGAAAGCGTATACTTTTACAAAATACCCGTTGCACCTAATGTACTTTAGGGCGTCCATAAATTTGGCAACAAGGCACGAGTGGAGAGATCCGCGATATTTCAGCTAGTTTGGATATTTCGGACCGACCTGCGCACTTCGAAGGAAAATTTATTGCCCTTTCACACCACCGCTTCAGGATATTTTTCAATATTCAACCATTCTTGCGTAGTGACTGGGAATTAAAAAATATACAGATTTCTCCTGTTGAAATAACCATTTCTTACGTACTTTCCTTCATGTATTCTTCACTAAGAACTTCAAAAGTTTACTAGCATGTTTCTGGTATTATATTGCTCAATGCTTGAGGTGATATAATTGCCGAAAACTTCAAATCCTCGTAGATTAACGTTACAGCTAGTCGATCATCCACTGATATTGCTTCCCTCTTATAGTGGAGTAAAAACGCGCTCGAAAGACGCTTCTATCACGAAAAAAAACCAAATTGAGGTAGAACAAAACGAGTGGTGTATTGTTATTGGGAATGTTATTGGCTATTACAAATCGATATTTACGACACCGCCAGCTGGGGCTGACTCTTTCTATAGCAAAAAATGTGTGAAAAAATGAAAAATCCAAAAAACGTATTTGCGGCCGCATTTTTGGAAACTCACTTCTTTTTCTCAGATAAAAATAAGAAATACTCGTATTTATTTTTTGTGCATTGATTTCTTGAGCAATCAAAAAACTTTTTCATCTCCAGGAATTTTCACATACTTTCTGCTAGTGAATTGAAGCAAAAAAATCAATGAAGTTTTAAAAAAAAATGTAATAGGTTGAGATCGATAGGACACGTAATAACCGCGCCGATATTGGAATCACGCGTGTCTCCCGCATGCACTTTGCCCGGAAGACCTGTGCGCGCTCAACGACAGTGAGCAAAAGCAACATGAGGTTTTACCTATCTGTATTTAATTGTGCTAGTCTAATCATTAATTACATTATCATATGCATTTTTGGAAAATTATTTCAAAAACTTTCACTAGGTATAAAATAGAGAGCATTATATGTGGAGAATCTGTTAAAACTCAGGACAAATTGGTTGTGCAAAACCTTACAAAACGGGGTCTACAAACTGAAGTTGGTACCGCAGAGAAAAAAAATACTGTTGGCCTAAAAATTTTGGAACGCAAAATCCACAGCAAGAAATTTCTTCTTGAACAACTAGAAATAACATCAGCTCATTCAACATAAAAAGCATGCGTCTAATCTACAATAGAAGTGGATACCTACAATAATAATTCGCCTAAGAATGCGGAAAGGTCTAAACGAAGTGATTCAAATGTAACTGAGTTTCAGATCTGACCCAAAAAAATGTTTTCAGATCTGTCTCAAAAAATGTTTTCAAATCTTCCTCAAACAAAAGACCGCTGCTAATTTTTAAACGAATTATTTTGTACACAATGGGCCAAGTTCATTGGGAGATAATATGAGTTCCTGATTATAGCGGGAGGATTTGAGAACCCAAAATACGTGTTTCTTATAGCTGAAAATGATGATCCAAATATATTCACTAAATAGCAATCAAGAAGAAGCAGATCCGCGAATTATCCGTCACGTTTTAGCCGAGGTGGAGCGCATGGCGATTCTATTCTTGTAAAATTGGTAGATACAGATGCTTTTCTTTCATTTCTACATTATTATAGCACCGCTCAAGAATTATTGATTTGCCAATTATTTATTCAATTAGGACATAGTAAAAATGAACGTTAAAATGCCATACATGATATAGTGGAAAAACTTGGACTCTCCATTTGTAAAAATCTCCTAGCAGCTCATTGTCTGACAGGATGTGATACCACAAGCGCATTTTACAAAATAGAAAAGAAAACTGCTTTTGATGTGTTAATACAAAATATTTATCACTTAACTGAAATAGGAGATATCCTCAATTTAAGCGAAGACGAAGCCGTTAAAATTAGCACTAAGTACGTATATTACTTGTACAAAAATAAAAAAAGAATTTTGGTGAAATGGACCGAAGAACAAAAAAAATTGCTACAGAATATTTTCGTTTTCATATAAAGAATAAAAATCCACCAAAACGACAAGAATGTGAAGAAATGAGAACTAAGTTTCCCAAAGTGTTCGAAAATAAAGATTGGATGAAAATCAAAGTATTTATACAGAATAAATATACGAAAAATTATTGTGAATAATTCAAGAATGTTTTCTCTATATGATCAATGGTTTATTTTTGCTTTTTCAATTCATCTTTAGTTCCTTTTGGTTTCCTACAATTCATGGATATCATTACCTCAGTATTTTGTCGTTTTCTTCGAATTGAAATAAAGGTATCAGAAATATCTGGTTGTTCTCATTTCATTATTCTGAATGGTAACATTCATTGAATTTTAATGAACAATTTTCCTCAGCAACATCAAACGATGTGATTGAAACTTCTGGTGTGAAAGTTGAAACATTTTCTAGAGATCAATTACTCCATCAACACCAAAGTGATATGACGCGCATTTCGCTAACAATGTTATCATCTTCATGAGACAAAAATTTATATCAGTTTGGTGTTAGGCTAATTGATCTCTAGAAAAAGTTTCAACAACATTGTTCTGATTGATGACTTTCATTCTGGTTAACAAAAAAAACCTTGGATCAACAATTGAATTGTATACTCTTTTATGTCGCCTGAAATCAATTCAACAATAAATTGTGCTAAATTTTTATCAAGATCCGTTTGATACGTGATGGGTAGAATTCTCATTGGGAAAATAACATATTTTTGTACCACTTATTTCAAATACACTAAACTATCGAATAAGGAATTTTGTTTACGACTATTACATAATATAAGTAATATACGTATGGTTTCCTCAGTATAATGCATACATGATTCTTTTGGACTGATGTGGCCTTTACTTGATGGAAATCCATAGTTATTACGCTATAAGGTAGACACGATTAAATTTCCACAAAATTTATTGTCTTCGCGACATGTTTCGGTACACTGTACCTTTATCAAGCGAATGTATTTAAACACTAAATTATTCTTCGCTAAAAGCTCCTTAAATATATCAGGGCCTACTCTTATTACCTATGATTCCTAGAATAAAACCACTGACAATGATGATGATTCCTAACTGATGCTGATAACTGATACTGATTCCTAATAATGATTATGATATCGGACCATAGTTACTACTTATTGATTGAATAAGTTCAACAAAGGGGAACTATTGAGATCCAATTGATCATTTAGCAAACAATTTGAATTTTTTAATTTATTGATTTCCAAAAATTCTAAATAATTAAGTCTAATGCCCTTATTTTCAACATGCAGAATTTCGAAATTTTTATCGAAGTCATGGCCTTCCTCCAAAATATGATTGACATATGATGAATGAGTTGTTATGAATTATGAAAAGAAAACAACTCATTCATCATATGCCAATCATATTTTGGAGGAAGGCCATGACTTCGATAAAAATTTCGAAATTCTGCATGTTGAAAATAAGGGCATTAGACTTAATTATTTAGAATTTTTGGAAATCAATAAATTAAAAAATTCAAATTGTTTGCTAAATGATCAATTGGATCTCAATAGTTCCCCTTTGTTGAACTTATTCAATCAATAAGTAGTAACTATGGTCCGATATCATAATCATTATTAGGAATCAGTATCAGTTATCAGCATCAGTTAGGAATCATCATCATTGTCAGTGGTATTATTCTAGGAATCATAGGTAATAAGAGTAGGCCCTGATATATTTAAGGAGCTTTTAGCGAAGAATAATTTAGTGTTTAAATACATTCGCTTGATAAAGGTACAGTGTACCGAAACATGTCGCGAAGACAATAAATTTTGTGGAAATTTAATCGTGTCTACCTTATAGCGTAATATACATGATTCTCTTAGGGATTTATGGCAGGGATTTATAGTCTTTATTTCCTCTTCTAGTCCAATCACAAAAGTTCTTGAAATTAATATCACCATAGAAACGATATAACCAATCTCCAAAGTGTCAGTGTCAAACGCATTGGTAGTGTTTGTGTATTTGTATAGAAATGAAGAAACTGAAGAATCATTTACCTGTACACCTCCAGAAATTGTATAAATCAATCGTAAATAAAGTAGAGTATAACACTCGCATACTCGCAATAATGGCTATTATCCTCTCGGAATATTTTACATCCTCGCCGCTAACGCGGCTCGGTTCATAAACATTCCTCTAGAATAATAGTTGTCATTATTGACTCGTGGTATAATCTACTATTAAGGGTGGAACACGAAACTGCTCTATCTAAACTGTTTTTGATAAAACAATGATGTTTATTGTATGTCTTCAATTCCATTTCCACACCTGATAACCCAATAATTTCATTTTGTTACAGTTGTGGTATAGCTTCAAATTAATTTCTTCACCGGATGAAACGAAGAATTCATTGTTTTAGAAATATAGTTGTCACTACACATTTAATCAGGTCTTTCATGGAATATCAAATTTTGAGCAATAAAAGCTCTATACTTGCTTATGCAATCGTACCTAAATGAAAATTCCGAATAATATCAAATTTGAAGTTCATGTTATCTGTTGAATCATTTCGCTTTAATCTGTTGTAACCGTGGAAGAAGTATAATGAATAACTCGCATTGAATGGTAATTGCTCACTCGTATGATATACAGCACTCGCCTACTGCTCAAACTGCAAACTTCATTCTCGTGAAGAATGTATTATCATTCCTTGATCATGGAACAATATACTATTGTGATAACAATTATGTATAAGTTCGAAATATCTACAGCCTTGATAAAAAATTAAGAAATATGAAATCAATTTGATAGGAATATATTTTTTCGCGTGATTCTGATCACAAATTAGTCGTCTTTTGTGAAGTCAATTTTCAACAACACATAAAATGAAAGCATTTCGCATATAGGTTGTGAGCAGAAATGAATCTGGCAACACTGCAGGACGCAGCATCATTCTGATTGTGTACAATAATATATTTTCAGGACGCAAGATAGTACTCAACATAAAAACGTATATTTGATGGACGCAGTAAAGGCCCACTTTTGAGGGGACGCAGTAAGGGCGTGAATATCATTGTTTCTATTTTTGATGGTAATGGAAATCTGAAAATAGATACGGAATGCATTTAATGAGGAGAAAAAGTATTCGCTATAAAACTCTTCCTAAATACAAGATTTCAAGGGGACGCAGTAGTGTCGTTTTGTGAAAGGACGCAATAATGTTAGCGTGATGTATATATATATATACATATATATAATCTTTTAATGAATATTTGTATCATACTCATTATTGGTTTTTCCTTTCCTGCCCCCCCTCAACAAAATCCTGGCTACGCACTTGCCTATAAAAATACATTCACATCTCTAATTCATCAGGCCAAAATGAAATATTGCCAATCTGGAATTGAAAAAAACTGTCGATCATCCAAAGATCTCTGGTTTCGTTTAAAAAATTATGTAATGATAAAAATGATTCTGATGAAATGAATTTTATTAAAGTAAACAATAATATATCTCATGATAAAAAATTCATAGCAGATAACTTCATAAATTATTTCGGTAATGAAGGAAATAATCGAGCAAAACACATTTCGAAACACAATAAAACAGATCAAGAATCCCCCAAAACATATTTAAATTAATTTTTCATTGAAAAAACAAGCGAGAGTGAAGTTCTCAGTTGTATCAATTCACTCAAACTTAAAAAGTTACCGGGAAAGGATGGAATCACTTCTGAAGTTATGAAAGCTTTAGCTGATATAGTTGTAGCGGTTCATTTTTATTTAATTATCACTTTGTAGATAGTTTTTGAATGTTGTTGTAAATGTGACATGGAATTGATAATTAAAAAGGTTGATATTTCCTTTACCTCAATTTGGTTGTTATTACAAATAAAAACTACATTGGTGACCCCGAATTCAAATCAGCAACAAAAATGATTAAGAAGTACATTGGAGACCTATGAGATGATGAAATTTCAATGGCCCTCAGTAAGCTGAAATTAGACATGACCGGTAGCCCGCAAGATAGATTCTCCAGATTGCAGAACACTATTGAAGAGAAATAAGGTGATTCCAATATTTTTGACTGTTCCCAATTGCTTGAGGACCAGGAAAAAGACTTCACAAGTTTATCTTCGAACGTATATGTAATTTTGAATCATATATTACATCAAATTAATACGAATCAAGAGCGAATCGAATTAAAATTTTAACACATTCATAAGCAAGTGGATTCCCAACAAAACGAAATTGATGAATTTCGAAATATCCCCGAAGAAAAATTTTGTTGTGAAAATACTGAGAATCAGCCACAAACTAAGAAATCCGATGAAATACAAAAACTTGAGGAACAGTTACAGCAACTAAAATCGTATCAAAATTCCCCAATTTCGCCATCTGAAGATCCGATCCAACTTAAGAACAAATTTTTCGATTTTAACTCTACCCACTTTCTGGAGGCACGAATCTGAGATATGGTTTATAAATGCCTAAGAAAGATTTCAAGATGCAGGTATCACATCTGAAAGAATAAAATATCACAAAGTCATTGACGCTTTAGACAGTTCAACCATCAGCCAAATTTCAAACGTCATGAGAAACACAAATTTCCAAGGAAAATATATTAAACTAAAAACCCAGTTAATTGATATTTTCAAAACTAGCGAAGAAGCCAAAATTGATAATTTACTCAAAGGCTGTCAATTAGGCGATAAAAAAACCTAGTGCGCTTTTTAGAGAAATGCAAGAAGCAGCAAGTGGAAAAATTGATGATAATGTGTTAATACAAATTTGGTTGGAGAAACTACCATTGGAAACCGAACGACATCAGGATTGAGAAAAGTGGTGCAAATAGGTCAGCTTCCTAGTATCGCCGATGGTATGTTGGAATGTTCAACAAAACAAATACATGCAACAACCTCCCAAAATAATGATATTGTAGAGAAACTACAAACATTTATGAAAAAAATGAGCAAAGATTTTTCTCCTAAACCTTGTGAATGTAGATCACGAATAAACTTCAGATCTAGATCTAGATCACCAAGTAATATTTGCTGGTACCATAGAAAATACAGAGAAAATGCAACAAAATGTGTTCAACCTTGCAATTTTAAAGTAAAATCATCCACATCTAATTATCAGGAAAACTAGAGAGCCAGTCATTATTAGCGGCGAATGGCACTGGCAAAATCAATTGTCGCTTATTTATATATGATCCATCAACTAAAATGAAGTTTTTGATTGACACTGGCGCTGATATATCTGTCATCCCCAGAACAACAGAAAAAAATGTTACTTCCAGACTCCTCAATGCTGCAAATAACACAAAAATAGAAACTTTTGGTGAAAAACTATTGACTGTGAGTTTGGGTTTAAGAAGAAGTTTCATGTGGCAATTTGTTGTTGCTGATGTTGACAAACCCATAATTGGAGCGGACTAGATGGGTAGAATTGGCGACTAATTGTTTGTTTGATATGTCTACCATTATTTGATGATTTTGTAGAGTTACCGGTCAATTTGCTGAAATGAATATACCTACCATCAAATCCATTGATTCTAATTCAAAATATAGTGATATTCTTCAACAATTCCCAATAATATTGAGACCCTTCTCCTGCGAAACTAAGATTCAAACGAGGGTGAGTCATCAGATAATCACCAAAAGTGTCCCCGTTCATTGTAAAGAAGATTGAACAAAGAGAAGTTAGATGCTGCTAAAAAAGAATTTCATTTCATGATGGAGCATGGTATTATAAGGCCATCCTAGAGTCCTTGGGCCAGCCCACTACACCTAGTCAGAAAATCAAATGGAGATTGGCGTCCGTGTGGAGATTTTCGACAAATGAATGCTGTCACCATACCAGATCGCTATCTGATTCCGAATATTAGAGATTTCACTTCTAATTTAGCTGGCAAGAATATTTTCTCCAAAATTGATTTAGTTCGTGCTTTCCATCAGATACCAATGAGCGAAGAGGATATTGAAAAAACAACTATTATTACACCATTTGGATTGTTTAGATTCCTGAAGATGCCGTTCGGACTCTGTAACGCAGCACAGACCTGTCAGAGGGTCGTCCACGAAGTTGTAGGAAATTTAGATTATTAATAATAATAATAATAGTTTATTGGTTCTTTAGATTATGTCTAGCATAATATAGAACAAGTCAAAATAGTACGGTTATAAAAATGGTTATGACATGAATAATTACAAAACATTTTGCACAAATTGTGGTCAGAATAGTTTTTTCGTTAATATAAATAAAACTTATGTTACAAACAGCTTACATGTAACGAGTCATACATAAAAAAATCTGAAAAAAAAGTACAAAACAAAGCAAGTAGTTTAACAAAAGATAAAAAATATGAGATATGCGTGCTTGCGTAAAATATACAAATATCATTTAAAATCTGTGTCTTCCATATACTCACTTATAGAGTAGTACGCTTTCTTTAGTAATATATTTTTGACTACTATTTTGAATTTATTCAAAGTAAGATCTTTGTAGCAGTTTGGCAGATGATTAAAAAGGCTTATTGCCATGTATTTTGGGCAACGTTCTGTTTTTTGGAGACGGTGATTCGGTACTTCAAGGATTGCTGAGGTTTCTTGTGTGGTATCTACTGTTTCCCAGCGCTCTGAATGAGGCCAGCTCTGTTTTGGCATATGTCAGTATATGCATGATATACAAAGAGTGGAAAGTCAGGATTTTCAGCTGTACAAATATATTCTTACAACTCACTCTCCTGGCCACTCCAGCGATATTTCTCACGGCTCTTTTCTGGAGTTTGAGAACCCTATCGGCCTCATTGGAAACTCCCCATACTATGATCCCATATGTCATTACTGACTGAAAGTATGCAAAATATATTATCATCAATACAGATTTTTCGACGATTTTTCTGAGTTGGTACAGGAGATAACACTTTGGAGCGAGTTTTTTGCATACTTCATTTATATGGGTAGTCCATGTACAGTTTTCATTCACATGCAGCCCAAGAAACTTCATAGAAGGTGCTTGAGTGATAGATCTGCTGTTAGATTTTAGCAACAAGCTGTGGTCGATTCTGTTATTTGAATGACTAAATCTAATGAACTTTGTCTTCCCCATGTTCAAAACTAGTTTATTCGAAGAGAACCATTCTTCAGATCTTTTGATTTCATCATTGGCCATCAAGACTGTTTGCTCTATGTTGCTCCCTGTGGTTATGAGGGAGGTGTCGTCAGCGTACATTATACAACTTCCATTACAGATATCATTAACGTATATCAGATATATATATTGTTTTCCCTACATCGATGATTCTCTCATCAGTTCAAGAAATGAAAAGGAGCATCGGGAACATTTGAAAGGAATTTGCACTAGACTCCAAAATGCTGGCATTGTTATAAACCCTGATAAATGTGATTTTGGAAAATCTGAAATTGAATTTTTGGGTTATATTGTATCTTCTTCAGGCATAAAACCTTCAACGAAAAAGGTGAGTGCTATCTTAGAATATGAAAATCCTAAAGACTTAACAGAACTTAGAAGATTTCTTGGCATGGTCAATTATTATAGATCCAGTTTACTGCATTTAGCTGATCTTCAAGCGCCCCTGAACGATTTTCAGGAAGGAAATCCCAGTGGTAAAACCAAGTTGGTATGGACAACAGAAGCTTTGGAGGCTTTCGATAAAATCAAACACTCACTTGCAGATGTAACATTGTTAGCTCACCCTTCGAGTGTTTCTCCTCTTTCAATAATGGTCGATGCATCTGATTTTTCGATTGGAGCTTCAGTACAACAACTGCAGGATAACATATGGCAGCCCCTTAGATTTTTCTGGAAAACATTGAATGCATGTCAAAAGAAATATAGTACTTACGATAGAGAGCTTTTGGCAATATACGATGCAATCAAGCATTTCAGGTACATAGTAGAAGGCAGAGAATTTGTCATATATACTGACCATAAGCCTTTGATTTACTCTTTTAGAAGTAAATTTGATAAATCAACACCTCGTCAATTTCTCTATCTTGATTATATGGGCCAATTTTCAACTGACATCCGACACATCGCAGGTGAAGATAATGCAGTGGCTGATGCCCTGTCCCGATTGGAAATTAATCATATCGAAATTCCATCAAAAATTGAATACGATCAATTGGAGTTGAAACAAAGACTTGATGAAGAGTTATCAAATTCATTATCGGATCAAAAGGTGTCGTTGCAGTTAACTAAAATAAAAATCCCTGTATCAGATGAAGAGATCTATTGTAATTTACACAATAATAAAATTAGGCCATATATTCCAAAGAAATTCAGGAAAATAGTTTTTGAACAATTGCATGCATTATCTCACCCTGGGATGAAGGCAAGTATCAAACTCTTCAAAGAGCGATATATTTGGCCTAGTATTGAGAAGGATATTAAGAAATGGGTACGTGATTGTATACCGTGTCAAAAATCGAAGATTCACAGACACTGTAAAACACCTGTCGGACATTTTGAGATTCCGAATTTACGATTCGAACATATAAACATGGATATTGTCGGACCATTGCCTCCCTCAAATGGTTTTACATATTGTTTAACTTGTATTGACAGATTCACTAGATGGCCTGAAGTATTTCCTATTGAAGATATTAAAGCTGATACAGTTGCTAGAGTATTTTATGCTGGATGGATATGTCGTTTTGGAGTTCCCTCGAAAATTACTACCGATCAAGGTCGTCAGTTTGAATCGTCTCTTTTCAATAAACTCTCAGAATTTCTCGGCATTGAACATATACATACCAGAGCTTCCACCCTGCAGCAAACGGTATGGTAGAAAGAATGCATCGCCAAATGATATCTGCTATCAAATGTTATGGAACTGAGAAATGGACCAAAGTATTACCAACTATTCTATTGGGTATGAGAACTGCAGTAAAAGAAGAGCATCAAGCATCTCGTGCTGAATTGGTGTATGGAAGCAAACTCAGAATCCCAGGGGAATTCATTATGATGAATGAAAACAAAAATAATTACAACTCGCATGAATTTTTGGTTCAGCTCAGAGACAACATGTTTTCTCTTAGGCCTGTCCTAAGGTTCCAAGCATGGCAAGAATAAAACATTTATATTCAATGATCTGTTCAAGTCTTCTCATGTTTTCGTACGAGTGGATGCTCTGAGGAAACCATTGCAGCCCCCATATTCTGGTCCCTTCCAGGTTTTAGAAAGAAATGATAAAGTCTTCAAGGTTTCAATGAATGAAAGAGAGAAATTTATATCAGTGGACAGACTCAAACCGGCATATTTGGAAAATGAAGATCTGAATGAATATGAAACTTGTGTTTCAAAATAGGAATCATGAGTGTAGAAATAATCGTAGGGTTTCTTTCGATATCGCTGTCACTAGGGGGGGAGTAATGTAGTGGTTCATCTTTATTTAATCATCACTCTGTAGATAGTTCTTGAATGTTGTTGTCAATGTGACATGGAATTGATAATTAAAAAGGTTGATATTTCCTTTACCTCAATTTGGTAGTTATTACAAATAAAAACTACATGGTGATAAATCCATCAACACATCCCATTTACAGTATTTTTCACATTGGAATATGCCCAAAACTTTTAAAAATTGGTATAATCAAACCTATTTTCGAAGGCGGAGATAAAAGTGATATAAAAAATTACCGATTAATCACACTAAAATCTACACTGGCAAAAATTTTTGAAAAAACTTTAAAATCTAGAATTGACAACTATCTAACAACAGAAAATTTTATCTCCCAACCAATTTGGATTCTGGAAACATATTTCTAAAGAAAATGCTATTACTTATTTGACAAGTAATATTTATGATTCACTCGATGATAGATTGTCAACTATCTGTGTTTTTCTTGACCTAGCAAAGTCATTTGATACAGTCAATAGAGAATTAGTTTTGAAAACATTGCAGAATATTGGTTTTCGCGGAATGACCCAAGATTTATCTGCAAATTACCTAAACGAAAGAATACAACATGTTTAGTGATCCAAAAATTTTCAAATATGGTGTACAGGGTACAGTTTTAGGTCCCTTGTTATTCAATATTTATTCAAACGATCTTTTTTCACTCAAATCCAAAGAAAAAATGCATGCGTTCGCTGATGACACTGTTATATTTTACACTGCCAAGAGTTGGACAGAGTTAAAAAAACAGTACAAGAAGATTTTAAAAATGTTAAAAAATGGTTCGATACAATTTATTAACAATAAATTTTGATAAAACAAAACATCTTCCCTTTTCTTCTTACAAAAATTCACTACCAAATTGGGGTCCTATTGAAATTACTAATACTGTACAAATCACTGATAGTGACTGTATCAAAATGGGATCACCAAATATATTTTGTAATAAAAAAACTTTGAATTCTTCTTCCCAAATTTCGACAATTGAAAGGATTTTCAACAATACCACAACTTGAAATTCTATATTTTGCCTTACTCCCAAATAAGATATGGAATATTAGGCGGGGTATAAAAAATATATAAACATAAACTGGATATAATATAAAAAAGATTTCTGGAAATAATTCACAATAAGGACTGGAAATATTCCACTGAATTATTATTCAAAGAAAGTGAAAAAATGGATATAAATCAATTATATATTTATAGAATGATGGTTTACATTCATAAAAATAAAAAAAAATTTTTTATTCATTTATTCTTTTTATTGTTATAATTTTTATTTTTACTTGTGATTTTATATTATGCATCGAGAGATGATTAAATTGTGATAAAATAAAAAATATAAATTATAATGAACATAAATATGAAACTCGAAATGAAACTGTAATTACATCTAAAAAGAAAATTATAAAGAAAATTGCAGAAACTACAGGTTTATGATACCATATCTTTATGACAAGATACCACATGAAATCAAAAAATTAAATCATTATCATCAATCGAACAAAAAAGTTAAATATGAATCATCAAGACCTCTCGAATTTATTTTGACACATTTTCGAATAGTTTATGAAATTGGTTTCTTATTACCATCATTATCTTATTGATTGTAAATTGTTATTACGTTCAGTTAACCTTACAACAAGTTCGTTCGTAAGGTTTGTTTTTCAGTTTATTCATAAATAAATAATAAAAATATTATTTTCGTTAAAACAAATCTAGTTGGGTCCGTACTCCCCACTGTTCCGACCCAGTGGGCGAACGCGCCAGTATAATTAACCAATGACCACTCCCTGCACCGCGGGGTGAGTGGTCACTGGCTCCGAGAATCGTGAGTCCTGAGCAGACGCAACGAACAGAGAATAACGGCCTTCTGCATGCGGCCGGCCAAGATCTCTGCCGCATTACGGCATTCCGGTATGATCTTGAGCTCCGAGAGTAGCGTTGGTATGGAACCACCGAGAACACCTATAATCAGAACCACTGACTTGACAGAATAGTCCTGGTGGAGCCTGCGGAGTTCGTAAAGTAAATCCTGGTACTTTGTCCGTTTTTCCTCCTCTTTTCGGACGATATTCGTTTCGGCAGGGGCCGAAAACTCAATAACGAATATCGTCTTACTTCGGTGGTCGAAGAGGACTATATCAGGCTTATTAGCTTGTATTTGCCTGAGGGTGGGGAATGAAAAGTTCCAAAAAGTTCGACACCTTTCATTCTCCACTACGGACTCAATATCCCCTGTCTATTTCATACGAGTGCCGAAGAAAATAGTACAGCACTCGTAAGGCCGCGTTATGGCGATGGATATAGGCCGAGACCGCATAAACTGCACAAGATGACAGCAAAAGCATCAAAGTCTCGGGCGCCTGTCGGCAGGCCCTGCATCTAGTATCAGGGACCTCTATACCCATCACGCGGCTCCGGTAGACTAGGGTGTTGAAGACACCGTCTTGGCACGCCATGATGAAACCTTCAGTCTCCGACTTCAGCTCACCTGACCTGAGGAAGGCAAACGTCAGCTTAACAGACAAGCCATGGTTCTCGATGTTTTTAAAGAAGACTCCATGCATGGGCTTGTCTGTATGCAGCTGCAGCATTTTAGCATTCTCTGCAGCCTTGATGTGAGCTTTTCTCCGTGCGGGCTCCAACTCGGTGACAGAGAGTTGGTTTACCCGCTCGGTGTCGAAAACTATACCAAGTTCATCAGCAGCGCGCCTTGCTGCCCTGAATAAAAAGGCTCCTACTCCCGCATGTTCATGATCTCGGACCATGCAGTGTAGGGGATCCGAATTCCTGATGACTCTACAGGCTCCATCCAGTACCATTCTGTTGTGAAGACACTCCAAACTCAAAAGTCCACGGCCCCCTTTTTGTCGAAGGAGATATAACCGTGGAACGGACGATTTGGGATGCATGCTTCTGTGCATATGCATCATTTTGCGAGTCTTCACGTCAAGTTGCCGCAACTCTTCCTGAGTCCATTTGACTACTCCGAAGGAGTAGAGTAGAATCGGAATGGCAAGCATGTTGGTGGCAGAAACTTTGTTCTTGCCCGACAGCTCTGAGGACCAGACCTGCCGTAGTTTCTGCCTATACTTGCCACGGAGAACATTTTTCACCGAGTCTACCTCCACCATTATTATTATTATTCATTAGATAGCTGATTAAATTGTATAGTAGGGCGTTTTGACATTTCCATCAATTTTGAGAAGTTTCAGTTTATATGTGGAGATTGGAAAAAAGTAGTCTTGAACTGAATTCGATCTAATGAATCGTGTTTCGATTCATTTTTTCAAATAATTAGAACTCATCGATAATATGAAGTCAATTGCCAACTCACGATTCTTAAAAATCATGTTTATTATTTCCAGTATTTGACTTCAGTGGCCCAGATGACAATTATCCTCATCCAATGCAAGTTTTGCATCAGCTTACAACAAGTGGACAAGATCGTTCGATGGGTAAGTGAGAAAAAATTGAAACTTTTTATGAACTTAATCACAATATATTCTACCTGTAGTCACCATCTATAGCTGCCTTATTTTTTTCTGATTCCTCATTCACCAGTTCTGGTAGCTATCTCATTTTGATTGCTTGTTAAGCATTTAACATTGTTGAATGTGTTATGTATTTTTTCTTTTCTTATTCTTTTGATAATTCAATTAATTATATAGTTAGTCTTTAATAGTATATTGTGCAGGTGAGAAAAACGACATATTTCTCACGAGCGCAGAAGTTTGTTGCAAATCAAGCGAGTGAGAAATATGTAATTTTCTCACTCAGTGTACTTTTCTACGGTTGCGTTGTGTTCAAGTATTGAAAATTAAAATACATATATAATAATACTTGTAATTCTTCAACTCATTTTAATATTTTATTTAAAATAGTAATTGACAGTTATAAATAATTTTAATAAAATATCCGCTCCATACAGGAAAGCTCTGAGAGTACTGTATCGAGTACTGTATCATCTACCACTTGACACTCCAACAAATCAACTTTATTCGATTACAAACACATTTTCTTTGAAGGGGCATTATGAAATGGATACTCTGAAAGCATCATACCTTATTATTAATAATATGATAAAATCTAATTTCATATTAATCAGAAATTCAGAAACTCATAATCACCTTACAATACAACATAACTTGTTCCACCTTGATTCCGCAAACTCTGTAATTGGACCGAAAAGGTTCACTCATGAAGCACTTTCAAAATTCAATGAAATACCAGAAGATATAAAAGATAGTAGAAATATCACTGAATTTAAAATCGAAATAAAAAAATATTTTCTCCAAATGAGAAAATAAAATTCGATGGATTCTTTCTTTGTTTCAATATTTTGTTTTATATTTTTTTTTCGTTGTTTATGAATCTGAAAAAAATGTATTCAATGAAATATGTAATCAACAAAGTTCATGATCAGTCTCATACCAGTTTGAAACTGTTTGACTGTTCATGATATTCTTTTATAGGAATTTAGTAATAATTTGAACATACCCTATTATGATTTCATATTGTTATTAAAAAAAAAGTAACATTAATACCTAGAAATATTATTTATTTAAGTTATATTTGAACAATTTTTTAAAGTAATTTCTGGTAGGTTGTTTTGTTTCAACATGTTCTCGGTACCTTATTGAAATTAGCTGCGGTCGAAGTTGAAGTTGATGGGGAAACGTACCGAGCTTCCACAGCAGTGTTGTGTTCAGGTTCTAATGGCGCTGGAGGCTGAATGGATTCTACTATACTTTTAGTGATTTTCATTTTGTTAGCTATGGAGTTGTCGATATAAGATTCAGCAACATTGCTGCATTTCCGATCCCCATGGCGTTTTAAAGTTAAAAGATCTGCCCCCCTGCATTAACCCTTAACTGGTAACGTGAAATTTTGAAACACAACTGGTAACGTGCAGTCTGTGGGACTGGCACACTGCACGTTTTGGAAGCAAAAAAAAATCTTCAATAATATTTTTTTCAAAATATATATTACGAATACTTAGGTACACATTCTTTTGAAATATTTCTGCATAAAATAACGAACAAAACTTGATCAAAATAATTTCGCAATAATCTTTTTGAAATCGGTAGTGATTTCGGAAAGATCCACAAAAAAAAATAAAAATCATTCGAACGAAATTAATTTCATGCATAGTACGATTGATAATGAACAAAACAGTATCTGTGAAGAAAAACTAACAAAAGGTGTTTATTGGAAGGTCCTAACAAGTCATGAATTTAAGGTTTTTTTGAACAATTGTTGCATTTCGTCGTATGACTGTCATGTTCGAAAATTTCATATTCATCCTCCGAAACATTATCTATTTCACTGCAGTCGCTATTTGTCTCGTTATACCAACTCAAAAGAGGGGCATCATAATCTTCATCCCCATAACGTATCCGTTTCGACGGACCCGCCATTACTTTGAGTCGCGAGAAATGCTTACGTAAACTGAAAGGTGCCGTCTCACGGACTGTGCTCAACTAAATACTAAATATTACTCAGGCATCACCCAAATTTACTCCCAGTTGAATGATAGTTGAAGTACCAATAGCTAATAGATTAGGTGGCGTGATTCGCAGAAAAGCGATACCGTTTTAGAAATACCTCGAAAAAAAAATTGCTGCAGTCTCACAGACCGCACGTTACCAGTTAAGGGTTAACTAAAATAGTCGCAGATGACCTTCGGAAACAGTGGCCAGTATATAATTCAGGGTTCGGTGATTGCAAAAATTTCGCTATTTATTTCGCCATGGTGCCAAATTTATTTATCCCCACAGGCTGTTTCGTACATTTGCTATTTTGTAATTAAAAAAAAAACGTGTTTCATTTGTGCATGGTCGAAGCTTCACATATTCTAACTGAAACTCAGGTCAATTCATATACCAATAATGTACACATGGCTTTGTCCAGGTTACGGCTATTCTCGCTTTCGTTTAAAGGTGGAGTTTGTCTATACTCTGGGAATGATTTATCGTGCCAACGGGACCGAAAGATTTTGACGTGATGTGGTTTAAGTTTCTCAATCTTCAACAAACTGAATTTGTCTGTTGTTTTTATTTATCACCTTACAATGACTCTCTTGGCAGACTATTCGAATTTCTATCGAAAAAAATCGACTTCATACACTGGACTTGTTCCTTACTACTCATCCTGATATTTATCAGATCAAAATTCACTCAATTCTGATCACACTTTGATTTCCACAACTTGTTCGTATTTGCTGCGGCTCCAATGAGTGGTAAGTTACCTGCACGTCGTGTCTGGCATTACAAATCAGCAGACTGAGACGGTAATCGAATGTTTTTTTTTATTTTCCTTGGAGAAGGATCTGTTTTTCATCTGGTGATCCCACTATATGTGTCCAAAAAATCTCTGATTCCATTATTCTGGGAATGGAAACAAGTAGTACAAAGAGACCACAGTCTGAGAAACCATGGTTACATAAAAGCTGCTCCAAGGCTGTCGCATCCAAACAAACGGCATTCAATCGCTGGGGCCAAGACCCCAGTTTGGAGACGAGATCTGAGTATGTTACCGAAAGAAATAGGTGTAGTGCAACAATTGAAGGTGCTAAAGAAGCACATGATCAGAAAATTCGTTCAGAACTTGCTGAATGTCCAAACGGTTCTCGTTCGTTTTGGTCATTTGCTAAAGCTGTCGCCAAAAATTTCACTTTTAGTTAATTTCCAACGAAGATGGATCACAAGCTACCACTGCCCAACAAAAAGCAAATATATTTGCAAATATGTTTGCTGGAAATTCTACTCTGGACTCATCGGGCAAAGATCCCCCGAATATCACGCCTATCGACAGTCATATGCCTGAGATAAATTTTCACCAAGTTTCAACAAAATATAAAAAATATTCTAATGGACCTGAAGACGAATAAGGCTTGCTGATCTGATGGAATCCCAACAATTGTTCTGAAAGCATGTGCCCCCGAATTGACACCAGTACTTTGCGAATTATTCAACCTTTCATATAACTTGTTTTTTTTTCCTAAGTTCTGGAGGACAGCAAGAGTTGAGCCACTTCCTAAAAAGGGGAAGAAAACTTCACCTTGTAATTATAGACCAATTGCATTGCTTTCTATCATTTCCAAAGTCATGGAAAAAGCAATCAATATGAAGCTCATCAAATATCTAGAGAAATCAGGAATAATTAATGACCGACAATACGGATTTCGCCATCAAAGATCAACCAGTGACTTATTGGCTTATGTTTCTCATATTTGGCAGCATTCAATAGAGAAATTCGCAGAAACGATAGCTGTTACACACGATGTTTCAAAAGCGTTCGATCGAGTTTGGCAACGGGGTCTCTTTTCAAAACTGCCATCTTATGGTTTGCCTCCTCAGTTGTATGCTTTGTTGAAGAGTTGTGTGATCGTTTTCTGTATGTGGTTGTTGCTGGAGTATCATCTGCAGCGGGATTCTCATCTCTCGAATCGACAGCTGTCGTATCGACAAAATGAAATTTGCGATTTTCATGTTTTATATCGAGAAGTGAGTATCGACTACAAATGTCATTTTTACTCGTCATCTGATGAGCTGTCGAGAAGTCAATTTTGCGAGGTTTTGACTAGGTATTTGTGGTAGTTTTTGAAAAATGTCGTCATTTCGACCAAAAGAAGAACACATGCAAACGGAAAATGAAATCTTTCCATGAAAGCTTCCTTGAGTTCATTTTTTCCCTTCTTGTTCTTGGAAATCTTATTTTATTGGGGCAGATAGATATGCTCTTCAATTGCATTAGTAATTTCATGTATATATCTAAAACACAAACATTATTTTTTGAGTTAATAAGTATAGACGAAAAGACAGCCCTACTGATGTACACTTATCTGGCTTACTCCCAGGTTGAAATCTTCACCAACTGCCCTTTGATAGCTACCAGTCGCATAAAAGCGAATTTTTTGTTCTAGACTGACATATCGGATTCTTTACCTAGTTTCTAGAATATACCGCGCCAAAAGATTGCACAAAACTGCAAACAAATCTCTGTTTATTCTGAATAGTTCGTGAAAACGGACCTCTGGAATTTTGACGACACTGAATTCTCGCCAAATTCGTCGTCGACGATTTTCAAATAGTAAAATTTCATGTCGACGTGTAATTTCGTTGAAAATTGGCAACATCTAAAAAAAAATTGTTCTAAACTTGTTCGTTTTCGTTAACCAGCTGACGAACGTCAACCCTCAGAAGTCGAAACTTGTGCGAGCAATGGATCAACGAGGCCTTACCTTTTAACGTGCGATTACCCAGCACGGTGGCCTGGCGAGGATTCGAACCCCGGCCTTCCGCTTGATAGGCAGATATGCTAACCACTACACTACCGAGATTATCTTTTTTATTATTTCCTTAATATATTAATATTTTTCATTCAGGGCTCAATTGAAACACTCTCAAATGATACGTTGAAATAACATGATTGGCATAACAAATGTTTCATTATGGGAATTAGGAAGATGTCGTCTGCTAAGACATACGTAACTCTCGACTAGTGATTCGACATTTGATGAGAATCATTCCACTCTCTATGTCGGGAAGACTGTCGAAAAGTGACAACCGGTCGATACATATCGAGTCGAGAGATAAGAATCCCGCTGCTGATATTCTCCCAATAAATGCAGGTGTTCCACAGGGTTCAGTTCTGGCGCCCATTTTGTTTCTGCTTCATATCAATGATTTGCTCGAGAAAACATCTTATTCAATATATAGTTTTGCGGACAACATTACTCTTCATACCAGTTTCTTTTCCAGAGTCCCCATACCAGCTCGAGAAACAAAATTCAAAGAAACATTCACGTCAATAAAATTAACGACTACTAGGTAAAAATAACAGAATGGGGTAACATGGACTTCGTGGTATCAATGCTACGAAAACCCAGACATGTCTCTTCTCAAGATAAGTCAATCTATCATCATCTAGTATTCAGATGTCAGGAGTAACTGTTCCTACAAAATCAAATATCTCGATGCTAGGAATTACGATCAGAGATAACTCTCATGAGAGAACCATGTGAGATCGATCTCTAAAAGTGCTTTCCAGAAACTTGGATTTCTATTTCGTGCGAAGAAATACTTCACTTCTCGTCAGCTTCTAATGATCTACAAGGCTCAGTTCGGCACCAAAACTTTCATTGAGGCTTCTCGATTCTATTCAGAGAAAGGCAATTCGTCTTGTTTGTGATTCTTCGCTCACAGACTCGCTTACCTCAAAGGAACCTCGACGAAGGGTCGGAGACTTGTCTCTTTTCTATAGATACTTTCACGATCGATGCTCTTCCGAATTGTTATCAATCGTTCCCCCTTTGGAAATATCTAGACTGATGACTCGACGAGTACAGAATTCACACCACTTTGTTGTGAATTCGGAAACCTGTCGATCCTCTCTCGCTCAGGGATCTTTTTTCAATAGAACAGCTGAGCTTTGGAACTCCTTGCCAAAAGAGGTTTCTCCTGAGGCTCACAAACTTCAGAAATTCAAGGTGAATGTTAATTCGTATCTCCTGTCCCTTGATTCACCTGGTGTTCTTCGAACATTACAGGGCTCCTCTTTCGTGTGAATCTGCATATAAAAAAATGGTAGAATTGTCCTGTGACTGTGAAATTTCTAGGAACCTTGGTTTTGGTATCGGGTAATTTTATTAAAAGGCCGATTTAGATCTTCCATGTCATAAATTTTTAATTTTCGAAGTTCATCACAACGGCATGTCCTTGTAAGGCCAATAACTAAAGCAGCCTGAAATCAAAACCAAACATTCATTTTTCGATAACAATTTAAAAATATTCAATTGATACCTTTATCAGCAAATACTTTTCATCAGGTGTATCTTTCAAAATTGTTGCATTCTTTCAGAAGTTAATGTTTTTGACTGTTTTGGAGCATGATTTTTAGATTTGCGTTTCAAAAATGCACGTAGTTTTACGGGTTTTGATATATCAATACAGTTTTCAATAATTAAGGTAGTCCTCAGACAGACCATAATGTTGATGATTTCAATCTTCTTGATGACTCTTCAAAATAAACTAACAAGGTATTTTCGGAACAAGAATTTACCTTGGCTTTCATTTTCCAGTCCATGAAGTTTCTGTAAGCGATTTCATATTTTTCTCTTGATGTCCTTCGTAGCAAATTATTGAAAACATCTATTGCTTTCTGAACAATTTCTGGAGGTGTATTTTCCAACTCTAAATCTTCGTATTCCATTAAATTCAATACTTAATAAATTTGAACTGTTTATACTATAACAATCAATAATAAAACTATTTTCGTTGGGTAAGTTGACAGCAATTATTATGCAGTGCCTCGTTTTTTTGTTATGGAAAGGCCAGCAATGGGCTACTTGGATATCGCACGCGAATCGTCGGCGTAGCTTTGTCAACATGGAGAACATGTCATGTCAATCTGACATGTAACAATTCATGACTGACTTAGGTTTTCGTGATAATAGTGAGAAATTATTTCTCACTGTTATGGCGGATATTTCTCACTACGTGAGAAATCTTTAGTTTCAAACTTATGAAAGCGATGAGAGAAGTGGCACATTGTATAGCATCCGTAGAAAAAAGTATATTTCATCATCGAAATGATTTCCTTGTTCCTTTTCTATGTGAACATCAGTTCAATTTGTAACCCTCCAAATTTCAAAAGTGTAAAGGGAAAGATTCAAAATTCAAAATATGGAAGTTACGCTCAGATTGTTACGGTGAGGGTGTAAGTTCTAACAAATGACTGGTAATAGTCGAAAGCAAATTTAGATTAATTAACACCGATTTTTCATAAGTTGACTTGACTGGCTCAGTTAATGGGCGCCAGGTAGTAAAAGAATTAATTAAATGAGTAAAAGTGAACAAAAATAAATGACAGATAAATTACTACCAAGGAAATTCTCTAGCTTGGGTGAGGAGGCAGAATAAATAGCAGGAACGATTAACAACTTTAATTAACAACAAAACAACAAGCTGAAGGCTATAATACATTTTAAGCTGAAGGCTTATTAATTTATGTACTATATCAATTAAAATTTCAAAAGCTGAAGGCTATATTACTAACAAAAGGCTATGTAAACGACAAAAAAAAAATATCAGCTGAAGGCTTCAAAAATTCAGAATATTTACAAATCTGTCAATCTGATTCAATGAAGATGGTCCTGGTTGGATAGTACCTGGGTGGGTGGTTTGAACGAAGTTGGTCCTAGCGAAGTGTTGTTGGGATGGAGTCTACTGGGCTAACAGTTACTTGTTATCGTTCCTAACTTGACCACGATGATGACTCTATGGTCTCTATGAAGCAGGACGATTGTTTGTAGTGGTTAACTGAGCCTCTTCGATAGTAGTTAACTGAGCCTCTTCGATCAGAATTCGTCAACGATGGGACCTCCTGGTAATACCAATCCTCTACCCAGTATTTGGCTTCCTCAATGTTATGCGAAACAAACGGAATGAATCAGAATTGATAAAAACAATATTTCAGGGAACGAAGGATATCCTTAGAACCTTAGGGTATATTCTGAATTTTACTCACCAAAGTTTTACTTTTGAAACCAAGTGAAGGTTAATAAAAAATTGGAACAAAATAAATTAAAAAAATGAAACTAGAGACTAGGGAAGCCAGTGCTCTCTTGAGAAAATGGAGAATATTAAATTCGACAACAAGTGGCAGAAAAAAATTATAATTAAATCAATTCCAATTTTATTGAAAATCTATCCAATAGTTGTTCAATTAATATGGAAGTGGCAGGTGAAGTATTGAGAAAAATAATCTCTGATAATTGTAAAGATATCGTAATAATACTATCAAGGTATTTACTGTGATATTATAAATAATATAAAATACGGCTGTATGAGCCAGATGAATCTGAATCAAAAAACAAATATTTTGGCCCAAGGAGCTACCCTTGACGCTGACAAGGGTGGCAGGCACGAATGGTAAAAGCCAAAGATACTACCTGGTAGACTGACCTATAAATAGTACAGACCAGCAATTGAAAGTTCCCCAGAGGAAAATCTCAACGCCGACCACTGCACAACTCAGAAGGACAGAGAACAAATTCTCTCAGATTCGCATTTATTTCTCACAGAGAGATCATTTACCATGAACAAATTAAAAATAGAAAATAAATGCTCACCTGAGAAATTTCCCTGTTGGTTCCTTGTCCGGCAGTGCTAGCAGTCAACACCGTATTTCTCCTCCAGTTATACTTCCAATGATCAGTCCCCGGAATAATACTATTTTAATATCTGAAAGGTTTACAAAGTAGACACTGTTTAGACAGGCGTGAATGGTTGAATTCGTGATCGCACGATACTGTGCTAGCAAGTTCCTATCCCCGAAGGAACATGAGGTTATTTTCAAAGTGATCAAATTTCAATGAATACCGAAAATATGTTATTGATCCTCTCCCAAGGGATCTCCGTAACAAGTATTTGACACTGAAATTCAATTCTATTCAACGATGATCAAAATAAAGGAAAATTTTGATTTTCAACCTCAACCCTGGTGATCTCGGAAAATCCGAAAATCGTTCTCTAGAAATTAATAGGACTACTCAATTAGTTATCTATGCATTCAATATACGTTCTGCACCATTCACTAAAATTTAGATAAGATAAAATAGGTCTTTTACCAGAAAATGCCTTTACACCACGTCTCTGCACAAACCTGTCGATTCATCAACGGCCGCTACTCAAGTCTGTCTCCCGAGGAAATTTGGAAAGGGTCTCCTCGGTTAAGATGGTCGAAATGCCCTTAATCACGAAATTTCGATTTGACCCTCGAATGATGTCACCCAGGTCTGAAAAACATTCACCATATTTTCTTTTCCTCCTCCCCCTATCTACCCCCCTCTGAGGGTGAAAAAATGGCATTTCTCATGTTTTATTTTTTTTCTCTCACTCCAGGACTCGAAAAATATTGAAAAAATTCAAGTATATAAAAGACAGTCTGTTCTTCGAAATAAAATTTTTTGGGCCCCCGGGCCCCCCATGAAGGCCTTCAAAAAAAATTTTAAAATTTTAAATTGGAAAAAAATGGCAGAAAACCCAGGTGTCCCGGGTGATATTATTTCATCATTTCAATGGGGCTGATATGTACTATAACAACTAGTATCGTTCATTTCGTTATCAGTGGTGGAACTTGAGAAAAAGGCATTTTATGGTAATTTTTTATGAAAAATTGGCTGTAACTTTTTTGTCATTAAATAATTTCAAGGGACAAAAAATGTTTAAAATGCAATTTTACATAGGGTCACTCGAATTCAATTGACTTATTCTGAAATGTTGAGCTAATATACAAGTTGAAAGATTTTCACTTGGAGATTTTTCACATTAAATATAGCCAATAACTGTTTTTTATCAATTTTCACAGAAATCTGATACACACACGAAAGCGTACCTTTTATTGCCATTTCTTATTTTTTCGCCCCCCTTGTGAGAATGAAAATTTTGTATTTTTTACGATTTATTATTTTTTCTCATAATCTATAATCTTGAAAAAAATAATATCGATGGAAAATAGTATGATCTCCAAAATAAAATTTTCAGGCTATCTGGACCACTATTCAATTCACTTATTCTAAAATGTTGAGCCATTATACAAGTTGAAAGATTTTCACTCAGAGATTTTTCTCATTAAATATAGCCTATAACTGTTCTTTATAAATTTTCACAGATACCCAATACACACACACACACACACACACACACACACACACACACACACACGAAAGCGTACTGCGTGTTTGTTACTTTTTCTTTTCTTTTTCTCCCCCCTCTTTCCCCTTCTGAGAATTGAAATTTAGTATTTTTTACGTTTTATCATTTCACATACACATTCGACATAGTCGGTGGGTGAACGAATTGTTCAAGAGATGATTTCTTTTATTATTTTTCTCATGATCTATTATATTGAAAAAAATAATATGTATGGAAAATAGTATGGTGTTCAATATGAAATTCTCAGGACCCTCCGGGCCACCCATTGAGGCATTTGAAAAAAGTTATTGAATTTTCATTCGAGAAAAATGGCATGGAATGTCCCGGGCGATAACCATTCCATTATTAGTTATGAAGGATTTTCGTAATCCTCTATATCTGCTCAAACGGAGCAAAATTGATAATATTGAAAAACTACCAATGGAAAATCGAATGATTACCAATCGAGGAAAGGTTATGAGCAAGAGAATTGACAAAACAATCATTTTTTGTGTTCAACCAAAAATTATTATGATGATATTATTGATTGTGTTTTTGTACAACATATCTTATTCAACCTCGTAACCGACGACATTTAAAATTTCCTTTCAACAAATCTTACGTGTCTATCAGTTTCCTATAAAAAAGGGATTGGTTATATTCAATGTGTGAAACGCTTTAAACGTCGCTCAACTTTTCATAGTGTATCATTTATTTTTTTGAATATTTTTGTTAAAATGAATGATAAAAAAGTAACCTATAATTTTTAATTGAGAATTCTCGAAAACTACCCTTTTGCCAATTATCACCACTGAAAATGACGAACGTTACTTATTGTGATAACGCATATCAGTCTTATCGAAATGTTGGAATGATTATCGCCCGGGACATTCCATGCCATTTTTCTCGAATGAAAATTCAATAATTTTTTTCAAATGCCTCTAGGGGTGACCCGGAGGATGCTGAGAATTTCATATTGAACACCATACTATTTTCCATACATATGATTTTTTTCAATATAATAGATTATGAGAAAAATAATAAAAGAAATCATCTCTTGAACAATTCGTTCACCCACCGACTATGTCGAATGTGTGTGTGAAATGATAAAACGTAAAGAATACTAAATTTTAACTCTCAGAAGGGGAAAGAGGGGGGAGAAGAAGAAAAGAAAAAGTAACAAACACGCGGTACGCTTTCGTGTGTGTGTGTGTGTGTGTGTGTGTGTGTGTATATTGGGTATCTGTGAAAATTGATAAAGAACAGTTATAGGCTATATTTAATGTGAAAAATCTCTGAGTGAAAATCTTTCAACTTGTATAATAGCTCAACATTTTAGAATAAGTGAATTGAATAGTGGTCCAGATAGCCTGAAAATTTTATTTTGGAGATCATACTATTTTCCATTGATATTATTTTTTTCAAGATTATAGATTATGAGAAAAAATAATAAATCGTAAAAAATACAAAATTTTCATTCTCACAAGGGGGGCGAAAAAATAAGAAATGACAATAAAAGGTACGCTTTCGTGTGTGTGTATCAGATTTCTGTGGAAATTGATAAAAAACAGTTATTGGCTATATTTAATGTGAAAAATCTCCAAGTGAAAATCTTTCAACTTGTATAATACCTCAACATTTCAGAATGAGTCAATTTAATTCGAGTGTACCCTATGTAAAATTGCATTTCAAACATTTTTTGTCCCTTGAAATTCTTTAATGACAAAAAAGTTACAGCCAATTTTTCATAAAAAATTCACAAAAAATGCCTTTTTCTCAAGTGCCACCACTGATAACGAAATGAACGATACTAGTTGTTATAGTACATATCAGCCCCATTGAAATGATGAAATAATATCACCCGGGACACCTGGGTTCTCTGCTATTCTTTTCCAATTTAAAATTTTAAAATTTTTTTTGAAGGCCTTCATGGGGGGTCCGGGGGCCCAAAAAATTTTATTTCGAAGAACAGACTGTCTTTTATATACTTGAATTTTTTCAATATTTTTCGAGTCCTGGAGTGAGAGAAAAAAAATAAAACATGAAAAATGCCATTTTTTCACCCTCAGAGGGGGGAAGATAGGGGGAGGAGGAAAAAAAAATATGGTGAATGTTTTTCAGACCTGGGTAACATCATTCGAGGGTCAAATCGAAATTTCGTGATTAAGGGCATTTCGACCATCTTAACCGAGGAGACCCTTTCTCGATGTTCACGATTTCACGATATGCGATCGATATCCGATCTTTTTCGCGCAAGCGGTCTTCACCCCAGTTGAAAAGAGGAAGTGACTACTGTTCCGGCATTACTTCGATGCAAAATGTTAAAACTTTAGTAATTGAACGAAATTTTCGTTACAAATTATCTTAAAAAACATATGTTTATAAAAAGGAAAGAAATATGAGAACAATATTTTGAATAGAAAAACAAAGGAAGTGAGAAAAAAGGAAAAACGTGTATAAACGAACATACTAATGAGCAATCAAAAATGAAATTGCTGTCAGTGAAGGTCGATTGAAAAAATGCAAGCGTATTTAAATGAAGGTTCGAATTCATATATGCTATTCTCACTTATGTAACTGTAAATGTTCTCGGGATGAATAACAGTATAATACACTCTCGATGAGATGTCCCTCTGATCTCCTCTAAATTCATAAGCTCGATATCATTGATTTTGTCACTGTTATAGACGCCGTTGCATGGAGGATACTTTCGGTATTTTGCACTAATGTCATTACTGTCAGTTCTTTATTGAGGTTCTACCCCAGAAAATTTGAAAATTCCATTGATTATGGTTTTCCCCATTTATAGAATAACTGTAGCTTCCTAATTATGTTGTATTCCTATACTTGAATTAGTTCCTTTGTGAGTATGAAATAACATCCTCCATTTTGTTCCCATTTCGAACAATTATTTTTTCATTTTATTTTTTGTTCTTTTGTGACAGAAGATGGAAATTTCAATTCTTGTATTAAATATCGAAATTCAAACAGAAGATAGGTATTAAGTGTTGTTTGAATGTCATTATTTTGTTGAGGGTGGATTTTTATCAAGTATTGGCCAGTTGAATTCAATCTTTAAAAACTGACAACTTTCCGCTATAATATACTCGAAGATGATCTCGAATGTTTTTTGTAAGTAGAGCAGATCGAAATAAATGAAAATTTGAATTTCAGGAAGAGGTGGTCCAAACGAATCAATGGGTATAATGGATCAAAGCCATATGGACAGAAGCATGTTAGGTACTGGTAAGTCATTCAGTTCATTTTCATTATTTGAGAATTCTTTTATTATTTCATTTAGTTCAAGAAAAATATACCTACATACATCTAATGGACATATAAGTTTCATAATGAAATTAATACATATGTATTACATCAATAAATAAAAAAGTATTTAAATGATATGAAAAAGAGAAAAAGCTCTTTTGTCGTTTGCTTGATAAAAGCATTGATTAGCTTTGTATATCAGGTTTCAATAGTATCAATACCACCGGAAGTTTTGACAGCGGTTGGGCTAAAAAACAGAAATCAGAATTTCCTGGTTTTATTCAGGAAACCTGATCCGGATATCACTTATCGTTCATGAATATTACAGCAGCGGTTAGTTTTACAACACTCAATCAAACAAGATTTTCGATAGTTTCGACCATAACCGTAATTAGGCAATCTAGAGACCTGCCGAATCAAAAAACCAATATGGCGGCTGTTGGCACTCATTGGATTTTCTCATAAACTACAATTGTGATGAAATTGTTTCGTTTCGTTATTTCCTGTAAATATTCAATTGATAGTGCTTCAGCTGAAGAAATATGCCTCTCACGTGCCTTTTACAAGTATACAGTTTATTCGTAATTCAATTCAATGCTTCATAGGTACAAAATGTATATATACCCTTTTCCTAAATAATATTTTCAGGTAATAATGTTATAACAATTATGAAATCATAATAGGATATGTTTAAATTATTACTAAGTTTCTATAAAGGAATATCATGAACAGTCAAACAGTTTCAAATTGGTATGAGACTGATCATGAACTTTATATTGATTACATATTTCATGGAATAATTTTTTTCCAGAATAACAAAGAAACAACAAAAAGAAAAATAAAACAAAATATTGAAACAAAAAAAGAATCCATCGAATTCTATTTTCTCATTTGGAGAAAATATTTTGATACTTTCATAGTATCCATTACATAATGCTCCTCCAAAGAAAATGTGTTCGTAATGGAATAAAGTTGATGTGTTGGAGTGTCAAATGGTAGACGACACAATACTTCCAGAGCTTTCCTGTATAGAGTGGATATTTTATTAAAATTATTTTTAGAACAAGATTCCCATATATCAATTAAATATTGAGATTATCTACTGAGAATATGTGAATATAAAAATATATATGCTATTTTGGGATTCAATTTTGGACATCTTCTTAGGAAACCAATGACAGGAATGTATTTAACATTTTTGAATGTGTTATGTATTTTTCTTTTTCTTATACTTTTGATAATTCGATGAATTATATAGTTAGTCTTTGAAAGCATATTTCATCATCGAAATAATTTCCTTGTTTCTTTTCTATGTGAACATCAGCTTAATTATTTTAACAAACATCACGTGTTTATGAAAAGAAAAGAAATATGAGAACAACATTATGATTAGAAAAACATCGAAAGTGAAAAGAAATAGGAAAAACGTGTATAAACGAAGATACGAATGAGCATTAATATTAATAACGTTCATTTCCCAAGAAACTTACAAAGTTCATAGAAGGAAAAAAAAATTAACTGTGAGAAGATTATACATCGAAGGACAAAAAAGCCAATGAAATCAGACTTTTTCATTGTAGAAAATGAAAAAAATTATGGTAATAAAGAAATAAATAAAAAAATTGCCAATTATCTATTTCATTAAATGTTTTTTTAAGTTGGCTTTGAAATGGAGGTTTCTGTATTTCTTTACTGCATTTGGTAAACCATCATACAAAATGATTCCCATGTGATAAAATGACTGTCGTCCTATGTTAGATTTGAATTTCATCGTTGATAAATTTTTGGAGATCTGGTTGAATGATTGTGCTGATCACTATTAATTTTGAAGATGAGATTTGAATGTTTTGATTTGTTTCTAACCAAATGTATGAATGTACAGAGTTTAAGTGTATATAATGATGATATAACCAAAAGATTATTACGTCTATTTAAATTTTTTGTTGGTTCCCGTTATTCAAGTTTATGTATACATTCATTCAATTCAAACCACCAAAACCTGAAAAATAAAAATTAATATTGGATTATAAGCCAGTTGTAAAAGGGAAGATTTTTAATCTACCGTGATGAGTTGCTGCGATGATTCAAAATTATTTCCAGGTGAATATCTTCGTATTTGCCTATCAATAACATACAAGAACTAATATTTATTAACATACTTACCGTTGGCGTTTCGGAAACCAAATCTGCTTCCGTTTTTAGAACTTTCATGAATACTCTTTTTTAGGTTCGTTATTTTGAATGTCAAAAAATTTGAGATTCGACATTCGTCAAACCTCAAATTTCATATATTTACATTTTTTTTTCTGACATTCACAAAAAAACGAGCATAGAAGTGAATGAGTTTTGAAAACAGAAGCGGCTATATATATATATATATATATATATATATATATATATATATATATATAGAGAGAGAGAGAGAAGAGAAGAGAGAAAAAGAGAGAGAGAGAGAGACAAACCAACGGATAAACTCCCAGATAACCAATTTCGCATATATATATATATATATATATATATATATATATATATATATATATATATATATATATGTATATATATGGTCTCGGACTCTCCGTTACTTTTATCCGCTGTATGTATGAAAAATATTTTATTTGTTTCAGATTCTTCTTGTTTCTGCGAACCTCAAGGATCTCCAGGTAAAAACCTTTCAATCATAAAAATGTTATTTCCACTTCTCTATATGTATATTTTTCGAGGTTCTGTACAAATGATGAAAAAAAGTCCAAAACGAAAATTAATGATGTTGGAAAATTGTCATGAATTGCAGTGCTCTGAAATCATCGGGCAAATATAACAGGGAGAAAACTTGGTTTGATATGTCAAATATCTTGGCAAGAACCGGCTAAATATCTTGGGTGCAGAAGTGCACATATGAATTGTAAAAAACTTCAAAATTGTTCAGTTTCAAAGTCAAACTTTAATATGAAAAAAGGTTGATACTTCGATAACAGACATTTGAAATGGAATTTCCAAATTGATTATCTAGAAAAATTACTCCCTCTTATTACCAAAATTTAAATTTATTCAGAATATTCCCGGAAAAAACATAAGGATATAATTTTTTTTATTTCATTCTCAAAAAATTATGGCATAGGGCCATGGTGGGGAAGTTCATCAGAATTATTAGAAAAATTCGAAGGAACAAAAAACAAAATTACTGCTAAAAATCAAATTTCCAAAGTCAAGTCACAAAAAACTTCTTATATTCAGTATCATTTATTCAGGATAGATTGCCGAATTTGATTGAAGCACCAAAATCAAAATATTCTTATGAAAATCTGGTGAAAAATGGACCCTCCTCATTCCCAGCCAATTTTATCAGAACCCTATAGAATTAACTTTTCTATGTGACTGCCGGTGTGCTGATTGTACTGTCATTTTCATTTATTGTTCGAATGTTATTATACATTCAGATCATTTATTTTCAAGTCTTCAATAATGATTCAATAATATATCTAGTCCTTAGAACAAGTGCAATAACTACGTGAGGTTTGGATATTTATTCACTTATTATTTCTTGTGAAATTTCAATATTGAGATTAACTGTGAATATTGAAATTATTATTATATTTTTACAATATCTGGTGAAAAAAACATGACTTTGGCTCAAACATTCAACTCATCACTTGATAATCCCCTCGTTTAAACTTCGTAAACTATGAAATATTTATTTTTGTAGGGTAAGGGAAAATATTGAAAAACTTTTTTTTTCCACCAACCAGGTGCAAGGAATTCATTCCATGGTCAAAAGACCGCAACATAAAAACTAATCATAATCATATTCATCTACACCCTTACTATAATAATATACTTATATGCCCACAACCCGTTTTATAATGAAATCCATTACGATACAGATTTTTATTATGATACAGATTTTCAGCCAATAGAAACCCATCATTTTTCAATCAAGCATGATGTGCAAGCTTTGCATTTTAACGTTTGTCAAGTCAAGATCAGTAGGTATTGAATTTTTTAAGAATTTAATCAATTTTCGATAATCGTATGGAAATGTCTTACAGCAGTAATATAGAAGAATTACCAGCGATTCCTCCACAGATATCTTAGACAAGAAGAAAATACAATCGAAGGGATTATATTTTTCATTCGACAAATGCAACACATATGTTTTTATTTTCAACCAAGTTATTTGAGCTCTCATGTCCGAGTGGTCAATGGCGCGGGCAGTGATCGATCGCGTCCGGGTTCAATTCCTGACCTCGGCAGATTTTTTTTATCTTTTCATTTCTCATTGTTGTATTTTTCGTGGTTATACCATTGATTATAATTTTGTTGAATTTTTCAGAGAAATACGATTGATTACCTACTATTATTGTGTTCAATATAAATATTTAATAATATAATATTTTCAGTTCATTATTTATTGGGTGTAGATAAAATAGCGTATGCAACTCTCATGTAATGGTTATAAAACACTCGCATAAACCATACGAAACTCACCTTCGGCTCGTTTCGTATCCCGGTTTATGCTCATGTATTAATAACCATCATTACAGGATCGTTGCATAATATACTATTATGTACACGCCCTACTCTATTATGCAAAAGTATCCTGATAGATGATTCATGAGTCTGAAATATCAATGGGTTCACTATCTAGATTTTAAAATTTGCAAAAACTGGATAATGAAAAAAATCTCATTTTTTCATGATTTCTATTCATGTGTGTTTGAGATTTTCTTCTTCTATCTGAATGGAATAGCAGTAAAAGTCTGCGAATTCAAAAAAACTATTTTCCGACGTGTTATATTTATAGAAAAAAATCAATTCTTGTATCGAATATTGAAATTCAAACAGAAGATTGTTTAAATGTCATTATTTTGTTGGGGGTGGATTTTCATCAAGTATCGGCCAGTTCAATTCAATCGTTAAAGATTGACAATTTTCCACTATAAAATACTCGAAGGTGATTTCTAATGTTTTTTTGGAAGTAGAGCAGATCGAAATAAATGAAAATTTGAATTTCAGGAAGAGGTGGTCCAAACGACTCAATGGGTTTAATGGATCGAAGCCGTATGGACAGAAGCATGTTAGGTGCTAGTAAGTCATTCAGTCCATTTTCATTTTTCTGAAATCTATTATTTTTTCATACAGTTTAACTAAAATAGAACTACAGATATCTAAATGAACATATTTGTGTTTAGTTTCATAATGAAATGAATACATATGTATTACATCAATAAATAAAAAAGTAGGTAAATAATATGAAAATCGTTTGCTTGAGAACAGCATTGATTAAGCTCTGTATATTAGGTTTCAAAAGTATCAACCTCACCGAAGTTTTGCCATCGTTTGGGCTAAAAAGCAGAAATCAGAATTTTGTGGTTTTATCCAAGAAAGATTCGAATATCACTTATCGTTCATGAATGTTACAGCAGCGTACAACACTCAGGGCCTGTTTCACCACTGATTGATATGATAAAGTTTCAGATTACAATCTGGTATATAAAATATCTACTAGATAAAAGTGTCTGATATAAGGTTTTCTGTTTCACCACCCAAGTTACTGTTATAATATTTCAGAGATAGATATCTAACACCTCATTAGTTGAAATCAGTGGCAACGTTGCCTATTTCATAGTTCTGTGGGTTCTGTTCTGATAGTTGACAGCTGTTGTGACTGAATTGTGGTGTATTGTGTATATGAATAGAGAATAAAAAAAGCAATGCCATTACTTGGAATGAAAAACAGAAATATTGAAGGCTGACTTACAAAGAGCAAAAAAGTAGATTTTCTCGATATCTTTAGTTACTGACATAACATGGCAATTGATTTCGAAATAGAGATGTGGAATTTTTTATCAATGTCATAGTTCATTCAAATTTTGAAGATCATTTTGATGTCTATACTGTTACTTCCTGTATGAACTTCTATCGTCAACCCTATTTCGAAGCTTCATTATCGTTCTTTCAACGTTTCATCTTTCCATAAAGATCAATTACCCTAACACCAAACTGATATTTTTTGCACTCGAGCGCGTTTCGCTAACA
This sequence comes from Zygogramma bicolorata, assembly GCA_032362365.1. Lineage (NCBI taxonomy): Eukaryota > Metazoa > Arthropoda > Insecta > Coleoptera > Chrysomelidae > Zygogramma > Zygogramma bicolorata. The sequence continues at coordinate 4,542,911 of JAVJAQ010006102.1, read as the reverse complement.
AGGTTATCAATTTGGTGTTAGGGTAATTGATCTCTAGAAAAAATTTCAACTTTTACACCAAAGGTTCCAATCTCATCTTTTATAGAGAGGCCTGTATCGCCACTTTTACCCCAAACTCTTATAGATATAAGTCCCAACACCAGGGTTGGTGTGAACTGTAGGTAATAATAATCTTTATTAATCCCAAGAAACTAGAAAGTTCATAACAGGGATAACAATCAATCGTAATTAATTACATTATTTGGTTAGTAAGTGAAAAGTGTACAACACATAACTACATCAAATGAGAATAAAAATGAAAGTTGTGTAAACAAAGAGCTCCCGGAACCGTCGTTCTCATTCACATTCTGTGTTATTAACTTGTAACCTGAAAAACTGATTGCTTATAATAACTTTCAATAACTAATATATTTTCATAACGTTGAAAGCTCAATTTTTATTTCATTGTTGAAGTATTACTATTTTTTATATAAATCAATCAATCAATCAATCTTTATTGACCCCAAGAAACATGAATGTTTATGAAGAAGGGATCTTAAAACTAAAACACTATTACAATTCATGCATTAAAAAGAAGATTTCGATCATGCCAGATGGAAAAAGAGAAGTGTTACCGGATCAAATACTTTGTCAAGTTTCTTTTGAAGCGTTTGACAAAAAAATCTTCCGTTTCTTTGGTAGTTTGTTATATATTAACACTCCATTGTATAAAATTGATTTTTTCCGTAGTTTGTTTTGATTCTACTGATAGTACTCAGATTTTTGGACTGCCTAGTTTCATATTTATGGATTGTTTCAATTGTGTTGAAGGTTTAATTCTTCGGATGATGAAGTGTTGATAATCAACTGTTGAACTTCGTTTTCAGACATGAGTGCCATCCCAGGACCCAGCAACAATGGAGGAATAGCCCCTGATGAAATAGCCCGCGCCCTGGAAACGGAGAGCAAAGTGACGGTTTTCGACGCGGAGGATTTCAACACGACGATGGCGCCAAGGACGAGCAACATCGAGGTCAGGCGGGAGGTGCTCTTCAGCACGTTCTGCCGTGAGATCGACGAAACGGAAGAGGAGGAACACGACGTCGTCCAAGAGACCCTCGAGGACTTCCAGATGAGGAGGCGCAACGAGGCGTCCAAGATGTCGGAAGAATGAACCTTATCGTTTTATATTTCATATGAGATTATTTTTTAATTAAATTCCATTGGCGGTGTTGATTTCACTGGTGTTCTTGTGTTGGGGGTTGGTGTAACTTGATGTGAACCACCTATTCCTTTATTCATAGACTAGTCAATAACACCGTTTTGGAGGTCGAATGACTTAGCATGAATCTTTTTCAGGACGATGCTGTTGTTATACTACATCTTTATTTATAGACTAGTCCATAACACCGTTTTGGAGGTAGAATGACTCAGCATGAATCTTTTTTAGGGCGATGCTGTTATATGAAACAATTACTTTCAGCACTATGTACCGTCAAATGAGGTGACTTTGGACTGGTGGGGTGTCTTCGGACAATGGGTCTTTATCCCCTCCATTCGTATTTTCCCCGGAAATTGTTCATCCACATGATTTACTGTCCAACGCAGGATTATTTTTGTTGGTTCGGCGGTGGTTTGAGTTTTTACGCTGCTCTAGTGCGTTTTAGTGAATTCATTACGTTTTCATGTCTTTTTCAAAATGTGCCCTAGTTACGTTATCTTAGATTTCTATGCAATTGAAAATTTGTATCAAAGAATTAGTTTTCAGATAAAAATGTGTTCATAGGTTAATAAAATATATGATTACTTTTATGAATAATATGAAAAATTTGATGTTGTACAATCATTTGTTTACAGAATGATGATTAACGCTTTCAAGAATAGAAAAGTATAAATTTCAACAATTATTTATGATACAAGAAAAAAAATCCTTCGGAAAAAAATTGGTTCAAAACAATATACATATCTTATTAAAAAGTTATTTGATATACTAAATCACTATACTCTCATGAATTTTAAATAAAAAATTGTTTATTCGAACAAGATCGACATATTATCCGTAATTTATTGAATATATAAAGTTCTACTTTTGTAAAAATTACCGAAGATATAGTATTACTTAATAATATTTCTTGTTGAAATTGTTATTGTCTCACAACAAGTTTTACTTTTCGTGAGTTTTTTTATGTTTAGTCGAACAACTCTATATCATTCTTCATTATACGATGTAACTTATTATTATTATTCTTGAATAAACTTCATTATTATTATTATATATTTTCGAATTCCTAGTTCGATACCCAGTTTCAACGTCATATTTAGGACCATTATCGAAGTTACCCATTGAAATAATCTCATTTTCGTGTGGATTCGTATGTTATTTACCAAAAATTATCTTGGAGCTTAGTATCGGCTATATTTCTGTTAATGAAGAATATTTTTCTGTTTTCAAGTGGTTTATTACATCATGTACACTTCAGTCTATTAGGAAATACTTTTTAAAATCATACCTTTTTCCGAAGTGATCTATATACGCGACTTTCATTCTAGACGGGTTTAAATGCATTTCCGAATTCACCCCTATGCTGGAACAGACTCATCACGAAAAAAATGTACCCGACAAAAACTCCGAATAGAATTGAAAGAGCAACATGCGTGGGGTATTTTGAAGTTCTTTCAGCGAAAAATTCAATTCGACTTGTCAACTGTTTGAAAAGTTATTGCAAAAAATCATCGAAATTTGTTCGAAGTCACCTCATTTGACATTAACATTCACTCATTTTCCTAAAAACTCAATTATATGGGAACCATATAATTATCAAAACAACCTTCGCATTAAACAATTTGAAGACTTGGGGCTGAGTGCTGGTTTTATCTAGGCATCCAATAAAAATTAAAATCGATGCGGTTTCACTTGAAGTAGCCATAGGTTACTCTCAAAACCTTTTTAAATCAGATCTCAGTGGATATTTCACATGGCCTTGAGGTGATTTATCAACTGACATTAACTCGGTGCTAATTAATTTTGTATCGCATCATTTGCGATTGTCATTTTCATCCATTTCAAAGAAATTGCTAGTTGAAAAATGAAGCCATTAGTTCAGCTTAGAACCTTGGCTGAAACTCATAAAAATTGCATTTTGTTTCGTTCGAAAGCTGCTTGTAAAAAGTTCGCGTTATATTAATTTTATATACAAAAACAAATCCGAAATCTGACATCTTTGTCAACCGCCAATGCTTTCGTCGCCAGACTTCTAGCAAACTGATGATTCAGTGTTTTGCCTTACCAATAGATTCTCCCTAGGTATAAATTTTCCACGTATCCTACACTCGCTTTACTATGTATCATGTATCCCTATTTCTTGTTTTCTTAAAATGATTTCTGCTGAAGAAGTGTAAGTGGGTGTCATTTCACATATTCGACCACTGGGGTCTGGTGATCTCCATTTTTGTTATTAATAAAAAAATATGTTTTCCTGCAAGGTGGATTCGTAGTCGCAGACCTATAGAATGGACACCCAGATTTATGAAGGCAGACCGCAAAATTGAGAGCAGTTGGAAAATCGTATCAAGGTCGTATCAAGGTCGAAAACCTATCTGATCGAGTATCACAAGACCTACATTTCAATTTGGAAAAAAATTCGGATCATGTCACTACCTCGAAACCAGTGACGTGATCTCTTCAGAATATACAATTGAAAATTCAGAATTCAATAAGGGAAATCGACCTATTTCAAGGATTTTGGAAAACTTACATTGCTTGCGAAATACTTGACAAATTTAACTATAATAGCCCAGGAGGTATCAACAGAAACTTCCTGGTGACTTCCGCAAGCTTGATTCCTTTGTATAAAATATGTGTGTAATATATAATAGTTTGACGTCTGCTAGCACACCCCTGCGACAGAGGGTAATAAATGCAGAAAAAAATTATAGCCGCATACATGTACGTATCAGTTGAGAAGCACGAAAAATTCCGTCTGCCATTGCAGTGAAAAATGCAAAAATGCTTATAATTCTGTGGGAAAGTGATGAAGAAGGATATATAGAGTGAGTATATTGTGCTTATAGAAAGAAGGAGGAATTTCGAGCTGAATTGGCTGGGAAACAAACATAGGCGTAAAACCCCGATTTCCTGTCTTTGGGGGGCCGTATCTCCGAAACTAGTTGCGAGTCCCAAAAACTTTATAAGAATTTTTTGTTCAGGAGGCCGAAATACTTTAGTTCCACCAAAAATTTTTTAATTTCACGATGGAGCCCGCTTAACGGATAATTACCAAATAATTTAAGATTGAAATGAAATATTACTGTTTCACAAAGACCTTCGGGTATATTTTGATTTCATTCTGAACAAAAATCTGAATTTCAAATTAATTATATTGAAAAAATGTATTATATGAAAAAACAACTTCATTGTAGTCGTTCAACAATTTATAACAATCGTCTCTCAGGCTGCTGAAGATGCAGCGTCTAAGGCTGGATTCAGACAGATCCGAAATCCGATCGTACGACGATCAGATAGGTTTCTGATTGGTCTAAATTTAAACCTAGACCAATGTAGACCAATCAGAAAGCTATCTGATCGTCGTACGATCGGATTTCGGTTCTGTCTGAATCCAGCCTGAGCCGCTGTCTTGGCCGCGGTGCTCACGCCCAACTTCATAACCTTAGCAGATGACCTTCGTGATATCTCATTAGTGGTAGACTATTATTGTTGGGTTTGCTATGAAGAGAAGCAACTCAATTTCATCCTTGCCGACATAAATTTTTTTCAATCTTTTTTGTGCTACATATAGAGCTTGCAGTATTATACATTTCACATTTTTTACAACTTTGGTCACACTGTTTTAACTAATACATAATACATACAATCAGTTTCGCGTATGCAGCTATTTTAATTGTTGATTTTTTGCTGCAATTGTAACCCTCTGTCGCGAGGGTGTGCCGGCAGACGTTCAGATGACTATTATACATTACACGCACATTACACATCACACACAAAATAGTTATTCAAGATATAAGTGTTAAAAGTACATTTTTAAGGCACGCATGTGAAGGTTTGCAGAATGAGCGAAGCGAATTCTGCAATTCACATGAGTGCCTTAAAAGGTACTTTTAACACGTATATCATACATTATTTTTTCTACAAACGTTCAAATAAAGTAATTATACAGTTTGAATTAAATTTTAAAAACCTATATTAATACATTATTTACGAATGATTTGATCTGTCAGACGTTTGTTAGTTTTATTTAAAACGCAGTTGAGGTTGTAGATTTTTCTTGAAATGGAAGAGAGTAATGAAAATGATCCATTTGAAGACATAGAGGCGGCGGCCAATAGAGCAACCCTCGATTTGTTGCCGAGAAAATCCAGGGTTCATTACGATATAGCCTATAATAAGTTTCAGAAATGGAGTGAAGCGAAAGGCGTTTCTGGAAAATATACTGAAAATGTATTTCTGGCCTATTTTGAGGAGAAAGCAAAGGTATGGAAGGCATCATCTCTGTGGTCAAATTATTCGATGATCAAATCTATGCTACGTATAAATAGCGACGTAGATATCAGCAAATATTTTGAGCTTATCGCGTATTTAAAGCGTCAAGCAGAAGGTTACCGGCCAAAGAAATCAAAAATCTTGACTAGAGTCCAAATTGACCAGTTTTTGAAGTCTGCATTAGACGATGAGTATCTTCTAATGAAAGTAGTTGTGATTGTGGGAATATTTGGTGCTTGCCGCAGGGAGGAGCTTTGTCAATTGAATGTTGACGATGTGGAAGATATGGGTACTTCATTAATTATTAAACTACCAGATACTAAAACCAATGTTTCACGAAATTTTTCTATTATTGAAAAAATTTATTTGGATCTTTATCGAGAATATGTGGCTCTTCGACCAGCAAATGTCGGACACAGGCGATTTTTCTTGAAATACGTGAAAGGTAAATGTACCAGGAATCCGGTTGGAATTAATCCGTTTGGAAAAATTCCTGCTGCTATAGCAAGATTTCTGGAACTTCCAAATCCGAAACTCTATACGGGACACTGTTTTCGCCGGTCTTCAGCGACCTTAATTAAGCGTCATGGGGGGGGGGGGATCTTCTACCGTTGCTGAGGGGTACATCGAGGATTCTTTGGAAAATAAGAATTTGATTGCCCAAAAACTGCTGACGGTGCAGCGAACATTACCAACAACATCAATCCAACAACAAACATCCGAAGAAATTGTGGCCTCAACTTCGACTGGAAATTCAATTATTTCTACGCATTCTTCCTTAGCCATGGAAAATGGTAAAACAGCAGTGCAAGAAATTAATTCGTCAAATTGCACAAATTGTACTATTAATATTAATATTGATAAATAAAATCTGAATATTTTGACGTTTGCTTTCAAAATCTGACAATTCACTTTTGACAGCAGTGCCATAAACATTTAAAGGCACTCAGTGCCTCAAAGTGACATTTTTAAGGCTTCTATGGAGTGCTAAAAATGGCATTTTCAACACGTTTGTAGAAAAAATAGGTTTGCGAACGTAGTGCATTGAAATCTGTCGTTATCTCCTGTGATTTGAAAATATACATTGTTTATAGAGATATAGTTGGCCAACCTTATGGAAATATCATTCGAAGGTATGGATACTACGGGTAGATGGCACTAGTGTTTTCGTTTCCAAGTCGTCTTTTTTTACTTTTTTTACGGACGTCAAGCATTTTCTTGACTACTTATACATAATACCGAAAGATGGCAATCAATTCAGAAAAAGATGTGGAATTTTCTGTTAATATCGTAGATCATTCGTGTTTCGGAAATTGAATTGATGCCTAAACTTTCTTATCGTCAACTCTATTTTGAATCTTCTTTATCTTTCTTCCAACATTTTAGTCAAACTGACAAAAAGAACTCTGCACCTATTTTTCTCATCACAGAAGGAATCTTTGTCGTACGTCATATAGGGTAGATGGCTTAGCAAAAGCTTTTTGAACAGGCATTGACCATCTATATCTCTATTAACAATGCTGCTATATTTCTATAAACAATGCTATAAGGAGGAAACTTTCCGTAATTTATACTCTATCTGGAGTTACTGACTAGAGGACGCCACAATCGGTTTAAGGGGATAAAAACGAAAATGCCCATTAACGGGGTGAGAAAGCTTTGAATGCTTTTCATAATTATCATTCTCAATCCGCTCAGAAGGTGGTTTGTTGGAAAATTGATATACCTAGCATGAATTTTTCTTCAAATTCCTATCATACTCAAATCTGTATGACACTGCAACAGTGACAACAGTACTTTCACAAAAATGTCATCAAGTCACTCCTAATATGTAATTCATACTACACATTTCAAAATTCATAATGGTAAAAGATGCACATAAAGGCAAAACACAAAAAGTTATCATACCGAAAGGCACAATAGATTCAGCAGACACCACAATCTTAGAAATTCCAGTCAAACTCCAAAATCAACCCGTTGTCGTTGCTAAAAGAAAGCATTCGGAAAAATCTTTCAATTTCGATGGAAATGACTTCACTTTCGAGGCAAGGAGCAAGGATGGATCCTTTATGCCCCAACAGCGAAGTGTACTAAGTCCAGAGAGTTTTGCCGACTTCAATGCGAGAGCAGGCTTTCATTCTTCGATGTGAGTACCTACTGGAAATATTCCTTCTACGTTTTTGTGAGAAACGATCAACTCACGTATTTTGAGTTGGAGAAAACAAATCTGAAGTCAAAGCGCGGTGCTCTCTCTTCGCTTGGAATTGATGGCCTTCAAAATTCGTAAGTAGAACATATTCTACCTTATTTTTTGTATCAGAAAAACGATCGCACAACAAGTGAGGTTCTCAACTATCTCCACCTCCTTCAATACACATTTTTCGGAATTATAACAATTTTATTTGATTGAACCCTACATGAAATTCTAGTGAATGTATGGTGGTTAAAATGAACAAATGGACGGGCACCGAATGAAGGGAGAGCGCCGCGTTTTAACTTCAAATTCGTGATCAGGCCTGGTTTCACCAACGACTTCAATCTGGATCTTCTTGCTAACTGGAATTCCTGAGCGCATAAAGCGGCTCAGAAAACGTGAGTTAGTCTGATTATTTTTTTCAGCACCACGTGAATGATTCCTAACCGTGACGAATAACTGTAAGAGTTTTGAGATTCAAACAGCACCTACTTCGACATTAAATATAGTTTTCCTACGTTTATCCAACGAACAAAACTTCATCGAAATAATCGATCCCTATTTTTTTATATAAGAACGTGCAAACTTAACGTATCAAAAACCACGCTAATAATTTTCACAATGAGCAATTTTCAGGAAAATTTTGTAATACCGTAAAACGGGGTTACTTTGCCAAACCTCGGCTAACTTTGCACCATGCGTGTAAAAGTGTATTATTATCCAATCACAGGATACATTGCTGAATTTCTAGAACTCACTAGTTCCATCCCATAGAGGGAGTTACAAAAGTCACCGGAGCGGAATTATACGCTCCGGCCGCCGCGTCAAATGCAGTCAGTTAGATTTCAAAAGCTAACCTTGAAGTCTGTGTTATTTGTTGGGTGGAAAAATCTTTGTGGTGAAAGGCTCCCAATCGACGACAAATGTAAGTAAAATCTCATTTGCAATCATTGAACATTGTTTCAACTACGTACGAAATGTAAGAGAGCAATTTGAATTCGAACAATGATTTTTTTCTTGTTTTTGTTATACATGCACATTCCTTGGTTGAATGGGAAAACTTTGCACCAGAGTTATGGTGCAAAGTATCCCCTACAGAAGTGGTGCAAAGTATCCCTGTGAATTCTCTTTATCTACTTTTATTGTTTATAGAGGATGCCAAGGGTGTATAAGAGGGCCCTAGGCTCTAGGAGGTATGGCTACTATACGCAAGAAAGTCTAAAAACATGTTTGGAAGCAATCAGAAATGGAATGAGTACCAGAGTAGCCGCAGAAACTTATAATATACCACGGAGAACCATTATGAACAAATTAAAGAATCTACACACTAACAAACCAGGTTACCCTGCTACTTTTACAAAGGAAGAAGAAAGAGCTTTTGTTTCTTGCATTCATCAAATGAGCGAATTCGGGTTCCCAGTGACTGAGATGGAGCTTCGTCAAATATCCAGGATATTTTTAAATGAGAAAAATTCAAGGATTAGGTCTAAAAGAAATTTAGAAAGTTGTAGGCGAATATGTTTTAGTCTCATATGATGGCAATCCTTATCCTGGAGTGATAACCGAAATTGAGGGTGAAATGGTGAAGATCAACGCAATGGTGAAGTCACTGAAATCTTGGAAATGGCCCGAAAAGACCGATGAAATTTGGTATAGCTGGGACGAAATACTTGGCGCGATAAATGCTCCTAAGCAAATAACCAAACGTGGTTTATATTCTGTACCTGAGTGCCATCGATTTGGGTGGAATTGAGATTTGTGATTATATCAAATTCATTTTAGGTTAACTGTTATGCCTGAATAAACTTCAATTTCCTGTATTTTTTTCAGATAATAGACTATTAAAATTTCAAGTTGGGTTGATTTTATGCCTAAATCCCTCAAAATTCAAAATTCCTATACCAAAAAAACCGCACGCTTTCAAACTAAATAACGGTGTGGGGTTTCTTTGCCTCTCCTGAATTTTACTATAGAAAAACAAGTCTTGAATGAAATGGTGCAAAGTAAACCCATCGTAAAACCTACTTTGCACCAGATTTCAAATTTATATATTTCAAACCTTGGCCTATATATCATGTTGAAATTAGGTAGGCACTTATTTCAACACTTCTGATATTGATCTAAACAGTCGCAAAATTTTCAGTATCCTTCATAAGGTCTGTATTACAAACTATAAAAAATAACGTAAAAATATGGAGCAAAGTAACCCCGTTTTACGGTATATAAAAACCAAGATCAACAAATTGAATCTTGTGCAACCACCAAGATGTTAGTTCTGACTTTGGATTATAAGCCCACTTGGACTCCTCACATAGATCCTCTTTGGAGTAAACTGATAAAACACTGTTATGCTCTCAGTTTTTCGGCAAATTTCTGTGGTTACAAAGTTTTATTGAGTGTTCTACGCAGTTACTATAAGCTGTCATTCAAGATAAAGAATCCTGCTGCATAAGTGTTCATTCTTCAAAGAGAGACGTCAGAATTATAGCTGGAGTAGGGTGGAGGATTCATTCTCAATTTTTTTCAATAAGTTGAATGACTCGGATGAAAGCCTACCTACGCTGAAAAGTTCATGTATAGATTAAAAAAAATATACTCGAAAAGAATTGCTACCCAGTTGATGATTTTTAACCATTTTTTGTATATATAATGTAATGTTCCAATGTTGAAAAATTATCTTTATTGACCAACAATTGATATATGTATTACGCTATAAGGTAGACACGATTAAATTTCCACAAAATTTATTGTCTTCGCGACATGTTTCGATACACTGTATCTTTATCAAGCGATGTCTTCAAACACTAAATTATTCTACGTTAAAAGCTCCTTAAATACATCAAGGTCTACTCTAATTATCTCTGTTCCTAGAATGGTACAACTGACACTGATGATGATTCCTAAACTTATTAACTGATGCTAATGACTGATACTGATTCCTAGAATTACACTGATAATGATTATGATATCGGACCATAGTTACTTATTAATTGAATAAGTTCACGTATGCGGCTTTTGAATGGTCTACCTGTCTGGCCAATATATACTTTGGAGCAAGATCCACAATTCAATCTATAAACTCCTGATTTTTCATCATTTATTGTTTTATCTTTGTTATTCTTGATGAACCTTCCCATGTTTTATATGCTACTTTTAAATTTTGTTTATGCAAAAATGAAGCAACTTTTTCCGTAGCAGGTCCTGAATAAGTTAAGATTCTATAATTATGGTCCTGGGTCCTCAAAGTGTGTTACACTTCTTGGATAGCTTTTCTATGTAGTTTTTTAGCAAGAATATTCTCTATTAATTCTCTATTAATTTGACTTGATATCCATTGTCCAGAGATAATTAGAGTAGACCTTGATGTATTTGAGGAGCTTTTAACGTAGAATAATTTAGTGTTTGAAGACATCGCTTGATAAAGATACAGTGTATCGAAACATGTCGCGAAGACAATAAATTTTGTGGAAATTTAATCGTGTCTACCTTATAGCGTAATAACTATGGATTTCCATCAAGTAAAGGCCACCTCAATAAAAAAAAAAGATAAATGTATTGTTTAACTTTTTAATGTTTAGTGTGCACTAGAAGGGAGTCTGCACCTTTTTGGTGTGTTACTTCTTCTTCTTTCAAGGTATTTCTTATATGTATGAAAATATGGTGAAAAACAGTTTTATACTTTCAAAGAGGTAAAAATAAATACTACTACTACTGCATGAAAATGCTGTTTTCCAAATGTTTTTATGCAGTTCAGCGTAATGGCGATTTAAAGGCCAATACCCAAATCATGATGGAGTCTAAGGTGTTTAAACGATAAGATTTAAACCTTTGGTGTAAAAGTTGAAACTTTTTCTAGAGATCAATTACTCTAACACCAAACTGATATTTTTGCACTCGACGCGCGTTTCGCTAACAAGGTTAGCATCTTCAGATGCTAACCTTGTTAGCGAAACGCGCGTCGAGTGCAAAAATATCAGTTTGGTGTAAGGGTAATTGATCTCTAGGAAAAGTTTCTGATGTGTTTACTGATATGATTTTTTTTTCAAAATATTCTGGGGAAAGGATCGAGGATAAGAGGACAATGGGTACTTCGATGCAGAGGCCGGATTACATAGAAGACGATTTCTACAGGCGACCAGTTCTCAGGTAGGTGAAAAATTCTCTATAACTAATTGAGGGGCAACGTTCAATGGACTATCATCACAAATTAACGGTCTTCTCATAAATTACTTGAGTGAATTATACTGGTCTGGTTTGTGAAGTAGTGGTACTAGCGTTCGCATATTCGATTAACATACCTCAATGCCGGTCTTCTTCCGGGTTCGATCCCGGTCACAGCAACATTTTTTTATATGCGATAGATAACTTTTGGTTGCCTAGATACTAAGTAAGAGCCCGCTACGGCCAGACCTTAGTTATCTTATGAGAGCTAAAATTTTCTCGGTGCATGTCCCCAACATAGGTGAGAACGATCAGTAACTATGGAGTTTGGATGATGGTTACTTTGGCAGGTAATAGGTAGCAAAGTTATATAAAATAGTACCTCAAATTCTATGGATTATAAAGCTCAGTTTCTTCGCTACCGAAAATTCAGTAACAGCTGGAGCGTATTTCATCGAAGTACAAGTCTTGTAGCTATAAGAGATACACAATGCTAGACGATTGGTTTTACCTGTACCTTCATTAGGTTTCTCTTGTAGCTACAATACGTGTACTTCAATGAATGTCCTGAATTCCTTGGTAAGCTGCATCGACGGAGTTGTTTTTGAGGTAAATTTGTGGCCGAAAACTTCAGGTATGCGGTGGCACGATTGTAATGAATGTTAATTCTAAGAATTTCAATTATATTTTCGAACTGGGAGTATGTAGAAATGTGATAAAGTGAATCTATTTCTATATCAAATATCAACGATGAATGACATAAACATGTTAGTTGTGATAATGTATGTGTTCATCTTGATAGCAATTCATTATAGGCCAAGCAATAGAGATAATAACTATAACTTTTTTTATTTCCCAAGAAACTACAAAGTTTATATGTCCTTGAAAAAAATACTACCTGGAAGCCGCCTGTGCCATCCCGTGCAGGAGTGTTCGAAGTTTATTCCCACCATTTCCTCTACTCGAATATGCCATTTTTCAATTTGTTTGAACAATAAACAAAAAATCGCCTTTTTAGTTTTTTTTATCGTAAAATTTAAACTATTGAAGAATTTTCAACGGTGCAAGGGGATTAACTATAGAGAATTGAATTCCGAAGAGAATGACGGGTCAAACGATCAGATTGGATGATTAGAACCTGAAAAAACTAAAACTTCGGTCGGTGTGGCCAAGCGTTTTGAGGCGCGATCCTTGTTTTCAATTAGGCTTTTTCGCTGCTGGTTCAGAACGCGGTCGGGCAGAATTTTTCTGACTGGATTGGTGATGAAGGCAATTGTAAGTTGCCTAAATACCAATCATGATAGGTCGGATATCTGGATTGTTTACACCAACCGACCCGGTAGCACTGTAGGTTTTTCTGGGTTTTCCTACAGTTGAAATAGCAAATGCGCCCACATAAAAAAAAGTAGAAGTCAGTAAGACGCCCCAGGGCGCTTCGGCACCTAAGATAATAAGCCGACCCTTACCCTCACAAGGCTCCGTCTTCTGGGCACACTCGAAAGAGTGTTCTAGAAAGGGAGTGTATGAAAAATCACAATTTCAAATCAATAGAAGCTGTCAAGTTACGTCACTCATTATTAAACCGATGACTCGAATCGATGAATAACAGAATAAGCGTGTATAATGTCGTTCATCTGCCATTTATTTTATAATTTCATACCGTGTGTATTATCACTACTGACATTGTTTTTTTTCCTGGAAAAGAAGCAGTGATCGATTTCCACCACCACCACCACAACCACTGCCACCAGCACCCACAAGATCAACAGCTCATTTTTCTGGAGACGTCCACCAACAGCCTGTTTTGGGGTGAGTAAAATGCATACGCTTTATGAAAATAGAAGAATAGATATAATCTTTTCAGTATAAGCTTCATCGCCGTATGAAAATTGTTTAGTTTGTACATTCGTAGAACTATACTGAATGTTTTATAACCTGCATTCCGTTTGAGAAAAGGAGCTAATCAACACTTTTCCCTTTTCCCTTGATGCGCCAACTCGTTAGGTGGTGCAACAATATGAAATTTATTCTGTGGGGATATATTCTGTTATTACGCTATAAGGTAGACACGATTAAATTTCCACAAAATTTATTGTCTTCGCCAATAGACAATAAATTTTGTGGAAATTTAATCGTGTCTACCTTATAGCGTAATTAACTATGGATTTCCATCAAGTAAAGGCCACCTCAGTCCAAAATATATTCTGTGTCAAAAATTTGCGTCCTTTCCTTCCAACTGTTCTAACGCTACCGCCGCATTCAATTCTATAAATAATTTTATTATCTATGTCATTGATAATCATTTCTTCGACTTTCTGACCAGAGGATGGATACTGCTTGAAATAGTGTCTGGAATAACTGCTGCTGAGCGAGGTCCCACAAGTTTTTACAAATATCAGTTTGCATCTTCCATCTTTTTAACTCCTGCTCATCATTTTCTTTGGATTCACGAACATACATGAATATCTCTGTTCCAACGATTCAAATCGAATTCTGCCTTTTGTTAGTTTTTTGGGTGAGTGTACTATAAAATATTTTCTACTTCACGAAATGACTCCACTCAGTCCTACCACTGAAATCAATTATTATTATCAAATAGCTCTCAGAAACGTGAAATGTGTCTAGGTATGACAGGAGAACATTTCCAAACGATTATATGCCATATGGACCCCAACCTACCGATCACACCGACGTCGATGAAATCGAAGAAGCCGAGACACAACTCATTTTAGACGAACTGAAAAAGTACCACCAGGCTAGACGAAGATTTTTGGAAGATGCATCTGCGATCGCCACCAGGTCGAATATGCGAGTGCCCAGCCAATCCGGAAGGGCAGAATCGTATTTCCCTGGATCCAAAAATAACGAAAGACCTCAAAGAGATGTAGATGGTATATGCGGGTGAGTTTGAACTACTTCAACTATCAATCTTGTGTAAGTTCTCGATATTTCCCATACTTATTTTCAATACCACCAATTCTGGTGCTGGGATATTTTTGATTTTTGATGTGTTGAGAAAGTTTAAATTTTCTAACAATAAGGAAATATTCACCTGAGGTAGCTTCTGTTATGGATATTAGATTTTACAGTATCAACACAACATATGATGTGAATATGTTTCATCATTGAAGTAACTAGAGGTAGAAAATCGAACTCAACAGCAGCTTTTCTTTATAAGGTAAGAGGCAACAGTAATAATAAAAACGTGGAAAGGAACAGAAACAAGAACAACATGAATTGGACAAAGAACTAAACCCTATAGAATATTTGGAGTATCGAATTGAATTTATAGAAACTTCCAAATGCACTCAAATTTCAAATCGAAGTCTCGAACTTGTCTGATAGGGGGTCTCCCTCTCTTCCTCTTGATGTTATTCCTCTCATAGAAGTTTGGTTTTTCCTTTTTTTTTCATTCAGAGAGAAAAACCCAAAAAAATCTCAAACTTCGTTCTTTCCACAAAATTTTTATGTTTCTGAATAAAGTAACTTGTAGTACTATGCCCTGATTTTCTGCGGTAACATTGAGTATATACAGGAGAAAACTAAATTTTCCACCTCAAGATGGAAAGTTGCGATCTGATATCCATGTAGAGCTTTCTTGAAGATGACAGATCCTGGATAACGAATTTCGAAGTACCTGATTCCGTATAAAATCAATGGTAATGGAAGCCACGAAACTGTTTTGATTTTCCGAAGGAAGTCAAAGGAAGTTTAATAAGTAACAGGAACCCCTTGGACCCCCCCGGCCATGACTGGAAGTTCATGATAAATATGTGAAATTCTGTTATCAAACTTGAAGGGGATTATTTTCTGACGAATATAGGAAACAGAAACATCCGAAAGAAACATAGTTTTTTTGATGGTGTTTTTCTTCAAACGTCAAAAATATGTGACGTTTTGTGACTGATAGAGATCAATTATTACCATACACCAAACTGGTATTAATTGAGCTCGACGCACGTTTCTCTATAAGGTTCAAGATCTTCAGGAGTAAAAAATTGACACGTTAATTCATAAATATTTTAATTCAGTTTTTATTATCCCAAGGAACATTACATGTTTATGAATAGGGACTGAAACACAAGTACATAATCAATAAATGAAATTTTCAAAAGTATAAAAGGAAAAAAAATTCATTCATTCAACTAAATTAATTAGTTGTAAGCAGTCAAAATGAAATGGCTTTCAAAACTGATGAATACCTATGAAGGTAAAAAAAACATATAACTCTTGACTACATGCAGAATATATTCTACATTAGCTGATTAAAAATTGTTTGAGTTTTTGGTTAAATTTCATTGTTGAGCGAAATGCTTTGGTTGTTTCTGGAATTGAGTTATATATTATGATGCCATCATGGTAAATTGACTTTTTTCCGAAAATCTGATTGTGTTTTATTTGTTGCTAGTAATTTTGTTTGTCTTGTGGACTAATTATGGATATCAGCAATTCGAGTGAATATAATATCTGACTTCTAACTATTATTTTTAATAGAATGGATGAAACAGCTAATTTTGAGTTTATGGAGAGAATCCAAGTCCAATAAATTGTGTGGTTTGTTATAAATACATTTGATTGTTTTGTTTTGTAAAGTTTTCAAAGGTTTGATAATAGATTTACTTGCTGTTCCCGAAATGGAGATGAGATATTGCAATTGTGAATAGTATAGGCTGAAGTATATATTTTTCAATAATTTGAGGGATATGTAGTTTCTGATTTTGTAGAAAATTCCAATGAGAGCAGATATTTTCATTCTAATTCTTCCAATATGTTTTTGCCATGACAATCTCTCATCGATATATAAACCTAAAAATTTAGTTGTTTCTGTGTATTCTATCAATTTATTATTGAATATTATGGGATTAGTAGGAATGTTGATTGATCGTTTGTAAATATACATTTATGAAGATTTATCAATATTTAGAGTTAATTTATGTTGATGAAGCCATATAAGAATTTTATCCAGATTACTTTTCATATCATCTTTCATTTTATCGTAACTATCTGAGAAGTATATAAGAGTGGTATCATCAGCAAATGATTTGATCATTCCATTCAATGTTGAATTTGGTAAGGAGTTGATATAGATATAAAAAGTATTGGACCACGAATAGACCCTTGAGGTACACCACAAGTTATATTTTGAAGAGAACTTTTCTCATTGTCAATTTGAATATATTGGGTAGAATGAATAAAGATTGATTGCGAGCATTTGCTCAATTTCTTTGAGACAAACCTATACGGGTTGATGAAGTATGATAAAGACGGATCTATGGTTTGAACTCATGCTCACTTTTATTCACTCCACCCATTGTTTTCTATTGGACAAGTGATTTTTAAACCATTTCAGGAGTTTACCTCTGATTCCAACATTAAATAATTTTTTTGTCAATATCTTATGGTCAACCGTATCGAAGGCTTTACACAAATCCGAAGACAGGACACAACATTTTCTGCTCCTATCAGTTTCTAATTGAATGTTTGAAACAACATCCATAGCTGCTGACTCTGTGTCCCTGGACCTTCGAAAACCATATTGACTTTTGTATAAAAGATCATTGTTTTCAAGATAATTCATAAGCCTGATATGTACCAATTTCTCCAGAATTTTGGCAAAAACTGGGAGCACTGAAATTGGACGGTAATTATTTGAATCATTTTTTTTGCCACTTTTGAATATAGGTGAAACCTTTGCAATTTTCATTTTATCAGGTATTATACCAGTTTCGAAAGATTTCGAGATTATGAGAAACGAAATGGGAGAAACTTCAATTTTGACTGCTTTTACAATTCGTACACTAATTTCATCAAAACCAGAGGCTTTTTTCGAATTCAATTGATCAATAATTTCTTCTATCTCAGATACACAAGTAGGTTAAAAATAATAGAGGAAACACTTGAAGGACATCAGATATTTCAAGAAGTATTAGGAATTGCATTTGATAATTTATCTCCTATACTAACAAAATGTTTATTAACTGCCTCACATATATCAACTGGATAATAAATTTTGTTGTTATCTATATTATTTTATATTATTGGTGAATGAATTATTCAATAAAGGTTTTATACCTTTCCACATCAATTTGGGCGTTGTGTTGCTGAATTGTTCTTGGTAATACTTATACTTTTTTGCCGGATGTTTTTTTTTACTAAATCATTGAAAAATTTATACTTTTCGGAACAGGGAAATTTCTTTTTTTATCGAAGTATTTGTTTCGCTCTTTTATTGAATTAGCTAATTGATTATCAAACCATGGCTTCGAATTCTTTAGACGTGAATATATGTTCAAAGAAGAACACAAATTGAAAGTTTCTATCAGTTTTTTATAAGCACTATTAGGGTTTTATTTCGTAACGATTTCAGTGATTGCCATTCTTATTTTGATACAGCACCCCGAAAGATATCAAACATTTCAACATGAAACTTTCAGACGTCAATCGGAACCGTCGTATAAACCGAGTTGCCCGCACTGCACGCCAGAACCAAAAATTTCAAATCGCTCGTGCAGGGACATACCGAAATATTCCAACGCCTGCCAAACGGAGACGCCCGTGAGGAGAGTATGTTCGCCGACGCCCACCGTCTACTACAAAATGCCGCAAAGAGAAAGCTCCCAGGGTTCAGTTCACAGTTCGTCTTCGGCGGAGTGCAGGGTTTGCTGCAACCTGACTGAGAAGTCATCAGACGATGAAAGGTAGAGTACCACAGAACACAGATATAACTGTAAAAATGTAACAGCCACCTTTCCGCGTAAAATTTGGAAGCTTAAGGTTAAGATGCCTGAAAACCCTGGTGTGTTTACTTATACCTGTAGAAGTTTGGGATAATGGTACATTATATACCGCGGGACTGAAGTAGTACATTTAATCCTGAAGGTAAAGTTTATGGCCCGACCGCAGGGAGGGCCATAATTTACCTGAAGGATTAAATGTACTTCAGTCGCAAGGTATATACGATACTTTTCGTACTTCCGGTATGATTTTATTAATTATTTCAATAATTTCAATCAGTTTTTTCTCTCTTCAACTCATTTAATAAACTGTCTTTAAAATAAGTTACCATAGTAACATTGCGTTGTGACAGTTATAATTTAGAAACATTGTCATTACTAGTGTCATTGTAAAGAACCATTGTTATTGATAATTATTGGTATCATGAGTGAAGAAGGTGTATCTGATATTGATAAAAGAGCAGCCGAAGTAGGTGAAGAATTATTGTTACCACCGAAATCTAGAAAACTATACGAGCAGCAGTACGATGCTTTTAAAAAGTGGTGTCGCTTAAAAAATGTGAGACAACCTACTGAAAATGCGCTGTTAGTCTACTTCGATGATAAATCAAAAGCGGTTTGTGCCTCAACTCTCTGGGCACATTACTCAATGCTGAAATCGGTTATTAACATTAGAGAAGATATTGATATAAGTAAATTTCCAAAATTATTAGCTTTTTTGAAGAGAAGAAATGAAATTACCATTCTAATTAATTATATTTTTCAATAAAATATCCCTTAAATTCGTTTGATTGTGATTTAATCGTTCCGGGAGTTTCGTCAATATTTAATCCCGGAGGGATTAAATGTGACACTTTAGTACCTGTCACAAGGGAGTGAAGTTGTCACTTTAGGCCCGGAAGTACGAAAAAGTGGTTTCCGTACAATATGTACAGATGTTGCCAACACGCTCTTGTCAGTCTTGTCTGAAGCTAAATTTGCACTAAGTAAAAATGTGCAGTCGAGTTTTTCCACTTTTATTTGATTAACTAGTGAGAAGAGATCGCAACCTAAAGGATAATGGGTGGGCAATGAGATACTAGTTACAACGTTTCGATATTCAAAAGCAATGAAATCAACAAATAAACACGATAAAAACATCGTACGCATCAAAATTTCAAAGTGACATGACAATATGACAGTTAACCTGACACTTGTCATCAAATTTGAAAAATGGGAACATAGCGCCCTCTACCGAAAAAATAGGGGAAACCTTCAAAAGCGTCGATTGTTTTTTTCGCCACAAAAATCTAAACAAAATCTAATAGGTTGAATCACCAAGATTTCTAGGCATCTTACTTGAGGTCAACAACCACCGATAGCGCTGATGGCGGTTATTTTGTTCCAGTTGGGAGTGAATATACTAAATCGCAGACTTTTATGATGGTGTCAATTGACATTGATGTCTATCTGACATGCAATGCAATTGTGAAACTTTGAATGATGTGAATCATAAAATTTGAATTTATTTCGACAAAATGGTGCTCTGTGAGTTATGAGAGAAGTAGAAGAGGACCAAATGTTTCCACTAACATCGAAATCATCGTTTTTAAACATTCGACATAGTCCATGGGTATACTTGAAGACTAGCGTTATTTCAAATCATCTTTCGAACAACTCGTTCAGGCCAGTCTCAAATCTACCTACACAGTAGGTTTTGGTTGGTACCTGTCAGAAAATAACTACTTCCCTGGCTAATACCACGAAGGGCATTGAATTATATCCGATCGATGAACGAATTGTTCGAAAGATGGTTTGATTTAACGCCAGTCTTCAAGCATGCCCATGGACTATGTCGAATGTTTTTACATTCTCCTCGTAGGAGAAATGAGCGAATTCGGTTTGGTTTATGGAATACCTCGTCCATGGGTAGTGACGCAATGACTTTGTGTTGTTCGCGTCAGCATTGGTCGGGGCTTGATACTATGAAAGTTTTTGATTTTTATTTATGGGAAGTCGTCGAGTTTATGTCGATGATGGCACTGTCTTTTACTGACGAGTAGCCAAATAGCCCGAAACCGGTTTGCAAGTGTGTCCGTCCCTATAATTGAAAATCAATTCCTTCATTTGTATCGCCAAAAGCAAATGCAAATGATTTTCTTCTGTGAAGGAACCCGC
This sequence comes from Zygogramma bicolorata, assembly GCA_032362365.1. Lineage (NCBI taxonomy): Eukaryota > Metazoa > Arthropoda > Insecta > Coleoptera > Chrysomelidae > Zygogramma > Zygogramma bicolorata. The sequence continues at coordinate 4,522,189 of JAVJAQ010006102.1, read as the reverse complement.
ACTGGCACCGGTCGGATATAGTTCAATTTCCTTCATGGTATTAACCAGGCGAGTAGTTATTTTCTGACAGGTGCCAGCCAAAACTTACTGTGTAGGTAAATCTGAGAGTGGCCTGAACGAATTGTTTGAAGGATGATTTGATCATCGTTTTTTCCAAAATAACTGAGATATTTTAAATACTTGGACTAACTGAATCTAACGAGTAAACTATAAAAATCCCTCTCGGAACTGAATTATCAACTCAACATTTTGTGCGCAAAAGGTATTTTTTTGGATTTCACAATGCCACATACTGAAAGAGAACTCACATAACGCTCTTATTTTGGTTATAATTACAGGTAACTCAAAAAAATGGCGAACACTTTTGAACTGCATCATATAATATGAGTCGTCTTAGGGTATGTGACGCCTTATTTTCCAAAGAAAATGCTTATCGCACATGGTATGTGTTGTAAATTAGGTGGTGAGATAGATTATCATGTCTTGTCGAGAATACAGATTTCTGCATTTTTGTTTATGTGCAGTTTATTGTGAGACATTCGATTTTCTTGTATAGTTGCGGTCAACGACCGCTACATGAAAGTGGCGCAATAGGTTTTGGTTTATACAACTATGTCGTTGCCTATCCAAACTTGTTTCTTTAATATGTGGTAGAGTACCACAACAAACCACAAGCAGAGTTTGAAGAAGCGAAGAGTCTAGTCCTCAGTAAAGAACGTTGTTTGTTTGAATGTGGTTCACATTGTTCCCTGCTGAGTGCTATTGATCAGGACTTCCATTGTCTATAAAGGTCCTTTTTTTAGCTGATCCCAACTATCTTGGAAATGGTGAGATCTACAAGGTCGGTTGAATTGGACAAAAACTAGAATTGTCGAATTTTGTTCTTTAGCTCTACCGCCTCTCTTTCGAATGATATTAACAAAGTCAAAGGAAGTTTCAATTCTGTTCATGTTTGTTATAATCTGATATTAATCTATTTTTAACGAGACGTTTCATTCATTGAATATTATCATCAATTTCTTTTTATATGGACTTGTGTTTTTTTATCGACTCTCACAAATCTGCATGGGTATGCTTTGAAGACTGGCTTTAAATTAAATATTCTAAATGAACAATTCTCTACCTGTAGGTTGACGGACTAACACCTTTTGTGACATTCTTCATTTGCTTGTACTAGAAATTGGGACATAATAATAATAACTTCAATGATCCCAAGAAACATACATGTTTATACAGGCAGTTAAAAAAAAAGGCAAAAAATATATATATATATATGAACAAATTAGGAAACAAATGAAATAAAGTATTATGTCAGTTGCATATACATATATAAACGAAAGGATGGGTATGGAATAGTATAAATGAATCATTTGAATCAGGCATTATCGATACATTATAAAAATAATTTTGTGTCATTAGTCATTATTATTGATAGCTGTGAAATATCTTTTGATCTCTATTTTGAATGTCGCAACAGAATTGATATTTTTTATGTGTGTAGGTAGACTGTTATAAATGTTCATTCCAGAAAAGTATAACGACTTATTTCCAAAATCGCTTTTTATTTGTATGGTTTTCAAATTATTTAACTGTCTAGTTAGATGCTTATGGCTATCAGAACATATTATGTGGGAAAGATTTGAATATTTATATTTACTCTTAGTTGAATGGATAAAAATACAAATTCTTGACTTGAACAAAGAATCTATATTCAATAGGTTCCTCGGTTTGTATAGTTTACTGGTTGGCCATAGAAATGGTAATTTATAAATACATTTAAGGGTTTTATTTTGTAAAGATTTCAATTGTTTCAATACATATTTTGATGCAGTTTCCCAAACAGATATCAAATAATATAATTTTGAATAAATAAGACTGAAGTAAATCATTTTCAGATATTTAATTGACAGAAAAGACCGTATTCTAGATTAAACTCCAATGATTGGAGATATTTTCTTCCTAAGATTTTGCATATGTGTAGTCCACGATAAAGTTGGATGCCACATGGAACATTCCTTAGTCCAGATCTAGATTTCCCCATGTACACAAATTGCTTTCTTCCAGCTAAATAGTTGCAAAACCAATTATAAGTTGTACCTCTGATGCCAATTAGATATAGTTTGTTGAGTAATATTCCATGATTAACTGTGTCAAATGCTTTGCACAGATCCAATGATAAGAGACCACATTATTTATAATTGGGATCCAATTTCAGCTGAATGGTAGTGATAAGATCTACAGCTGCTGACTCAGTATCAGTGGACCTGCGAAAGCCATATTGACCATTATAAAAAAAGTTATTTTTTTCTAATTATTCTGAAAGTCTTTTGTGCATAATTTTCTCTAGAATTTTTGATAGAATCGGAAGTAATGAAATAGGCCTATAGCTGGTCATCAGATATTTTTTGCCACTTTTGAAAACAGGTAATACTTTTGCAATTTTGCATTTTTCTGGGATGATTCCGGATTCAAATGATAAATTTATCAGAGTACTGAGAGCAGGAGCTAAATATGATTTGACTGTTCTAACAACTTGAACAGATATTCCGTCAAACCCTGGAGATTTTTTATTATCCAGGTCATTGATAATTTCTTCAACTTCTTGGGTAGTGGATGGTTCTATGAACATTAAATTTAGATAGGAATTTTTTGAAACATTCACACTGCTTGAACCAGTGTCTGGAATAACTGCTGCTAAACGAGGCCCCACAGTAACAAAGTATTCATTGAATTTTTCGCAAATTTCCGTTGCATCCGCTATCTTTTTATCCTCTTCATATAAATAATTAATTAAATTCTCTTTCTTGTCCGAATTATTATATAGTAGGTGATTTATTGTTTTCCACATGGATTTTGGAGTAGTATCCGAAAATTGATTCTTATAGTATTCCTCTTTGGCTTTTCGTATCGATTGTTTAACCATTTTGTTATATAGGTTGTATGTTTCTACAAAAAATATTTCAGTAGGATACTTCTTCTTATAGAAGTATTTATCTCTTAATTCCATGAGATGAGACATTCTTCCGTTGAACCATGGTTTAGTATCTTCTTTGGTTTTTATAAAATGTTTTGATGTGCTATCCTCAAAAATTCCCGAAATATCATTATACATTTCATCTGGATCTTTATATTGATAGATACAATTGTTCAGTATATTCAGCTTTTCTTTTATTAGTTCTATATATCAAATTTGATGATGGTTTGGTGTTTACACTGCTTTCTTGTCTTTGCTGATTTCAAATCTACATCAGTAATGATCAATTTGTGATCACTAATAGCACTGTCAATTAGAAATATATTTGTCTCTGGATTGAAATTCGAAACAATGTGGCATAATAGTGTTTGTGAGTTATTCATCACTCTGGTTGGATATATTTCGTTACACAAATAAAAATTATTTGAAGAATAAATATCTCGCAATAAATTGGAGTCATTGGTTGTCGATAGCATGTTTATATTGAAATCTCCATACAAAAAACAACGGTCGTTGCTTTTGGAAAAATCCTGAAGTTCCTTATCCAGCAGCGTAAAAAATGTTTTTGGGTTTTGATTTGGAGGTCGATATACAGCAGAAAATATAATATTGAGTTTCTTCAGATTGACAGCAATATATGATGTATCTGTTTCAATAATTTTGATTGTATCAAATTCAATTCCATTCTTCAAAAAGATAGCTACTCCTCCACCACGTTTTTCTCTGCTTGCATACACAAACTCAAAATTTTCAAAATTGTAGTAGATTCCTTCCTCTTTTTTTATCCAAGTTTCCGAAATGATTATAATATCTGCACTGATCTCTTTTATAATAATTTCCAATTGTTTGAATTTGTTTTTGATAGATCTAGCATTCATGTACATAATTTTCAAATTATTTTCTGATGGTATAAATTTGTAATTCATTAGAGATTCACATTCTTGAATTTTTATATTAGTTTTCGAATTCATAATTTATTTGTGATTGATATTTTTTTTCATGAAATGGATATATTGGACAACTTTCATAGTCAAAAGCTAAATGATTTATTGAATGATTTGTTTTGAATCTCTTATTTAAAAATTTGCAATTTCCACAATGGTTCTCCTTCAATTCATTGGGGCAAGTTTCTGAATTGTGTCCATCTCCGATATGCTCTTGGTTAGAACCTAGTCTACGGACAGAAGGCGCAGCAACGGCTACTTTGCTTGTTGTTTGTATCAGACTAGGTCTAGGGAAGATACTCTGATCGAATTTGATTTTTAATTTTGGAAAGTCATCGACTCATGTTGATGCCTTTCACTGATGAGAGGCTAAAAAGCCCGAAACCGGTCTGCAAGTGTGTCCCGCCCCAATAACTGAAAATTAATTTTGGCTCATTTAGAATATTTTTATCGACTTCTGCAGCCACTGTCCTCATGAACTCAGATATGGAAAACAATTATTTTCAAAGTGAAAGAATCCCACCAATGTGGTGGTCTCGGTAGTGTAGTGGTTAGCATATCTGCCTATCAAGCGGAAGGCCGGGGTTCGAATCCTCGCCGGGCCACCGTGCTGGGTAATCGCACGTTGAAAGGTAAGGCCTCGTTGATCCATTGCTCGCACAAGTTTCGACTTTTGAGGGTTGACGTTCGTCACCTGGTTAACGAAAACGAACAATTTTAGAACAATTTTAGAACAATGGAACTTCAGATGAGTTATTATTTCAAAGGAAGTAGTTTAGTGTGGATTATTAGATATCGATTCAGTTCACAAAAATGAATGCTTGAATCATTATAACTGATACTCAGAACTCCAACATTTCTGAGGAATTCATACTGTCTCCAGATCGAAAGAAATGATCATTAGTGCCTGTTCACATCTCTTCCATATTTCAAACTTCCTGTTTCAATCCTCATCTATTAATATTGTATTATCTTGTACCGAATCATAAATATCCCATAATTTCTACATAATCTCAGTTTACAGAAGACAAACAACACGAACTCTTTTGTTTCAAGGAGACGGCCGTTTACATTTTCCGCTCAAGATCTATGCGAGATCGCAACGCAATTCCGTGAAGCTAAAAAAAAATTAGACAAAGTTATCGCTCAGGCATCACAACCGATGGAATCTACATCTGGTCTCAACTTAGCGCCGTGTCTGAAACCGTATCGAGCCCATTCGTCCGAATCTAGACCCTGCAGTAATGTTCAGAAACAAAGTAAGCCACGTCAATTAGATCCGTTATTGGTTTCCAGGCACCTGCAGGCAGAGACAAGAGAGAGACCGGTAGAGACAAAGAAGCCTGCTCCAAGAGAAGAAGCGAGACACGGTAAAGAAGAAAAGGCTATAGGAACAACAAGGTGAGCAAGTATTTCATAAGTGAATTAAGGCGCGTAAATATATCACTACATTTAAAATTCATCAAATCTCAGAAGTCAGATATAATCTTCTGTTCTATAAGAGGTTTGCTTTTTTAAAGTAATCGCGAATGCCATTTGGACTAGCTAATGCTCCCTCCACGTGAAAAGACTATGAGAATTATAATGTATGTCAACTACATTCAAACTCAATCAAATCTCAAAAGACAAAAATATAATCTTCAGTTCGAAAAGGGGTCAGCTTTTTGAAATAGTTACGAATGAAATTCGAAGTAGCTCGTGCTCCTTCCTCGTTAAAGGACGGTGATAATTATGAATAGGATTTCACACGTTCAGTTGAATAGTTAATATCTGAACAGGTAGAAAGGTTAGATTACGAATAGTCACCAAAATGTATGTAGTACGAACAAAGCAATATTTCGCAAAATGATGTCGCTATTTACAGTGGGATTTTAAGAAAAAGTGAGTAACGTTTCAATTCCGGAGACTCTAAATTGATTTATTCGACTTTTATTTATATTCGTCAAATTCGATCCAAGCTATGCCTCACTGACTGAGATTGAAATCCTATCGATAACATAGCGTTGTAACTAATCATGAGAATAATCATACAAAATTTAAAAAAGCACGTTGATATATATTCCTTTTTTATAGTATTCATATAACCAAAAAAAGTGAGGATCTGCATGTATTACATTCCGTCTCAATCAGTTGAAATCATTATAATAAACCTATAATGTTATTAATGAGGTCTCATACATAAAATTATTTGAACTCCCTTTCTTGAAGTTTCCTGGTAATCAAGATATCACAAAAAAGAACTTGTCTCCTTCAGATGAGAGTGAACAAAAACGACGCCTCGAGTGGCTTTCAGACAAATGATTTCATCTCACAGTACTTCATATATAGGATATGTTTGTGTATCTAATCGGTATGTTGTGTATGCTGCAGAAATTGGATGAAGGTTGTGCTTATATCAGGCGTTTTTTTTTAATCTGATCATTTGTTTGTGTGGAAAAAATTCACAATGATCACTTGATTTTTAGTGGAATTTGGTCCTAAGTATTTTTTTAAGATTGCATAAAATTTTCGAGATAAATAGTTTATTATTCTAGTGCATTGTCCATAGGTTCGCAATTCAATAGCAGAATGTTCACTATCATTTCAGGTCAAAAAAAAGCGAATGGAACTCAACAAGCTCAGGATTAGTGCGTCCTCGTTCATCATCTAACACTCCGAGATCCTCAAAAAATATCAAAACCACTGAATTACCATCCGACAATAAATATTCTCCACAATCAAAGTGGGATGGTCGATCATCATCGGTCGATAAAGAATTCTCAACTTTCATGGAAAGTTCCAGCAAAGATTTCATCCCACCATTCTCAGATTCTTCATCGGACCATAACAAAGATATTAGATTATCTCTCTATGAAGAAGATCCAGTCATCCAGAATCCGAAAGACACGAGAGACTCTTATACCAGATCATCGAAAGGTAATTTAGCTAATACAGGTAGTAAATTATTTGTAGTTTCAAAATGGACAGCCCTTAGGTGCTCAGTTACGAAAATTTTTATTTAGAGTAACGAGCCACAATTTCTGAGATTCTTTCAGGGCAGTTATGTGTAAGTTACATCTGAATTTTGAAAAATTCTGCTAAATAATCATATCGAAAGGAAATCTCAATAACGATATTTCCTCAACAACAATTTGATGAAATATGAATAAAAAACAATGTTTTCAGAACTCCAACGGAATAATATTCATCATGGATATCACATATTGATCACCTGAGGAAAAAAATTACAGGTCTTATTGGTTTATTGTATACAATACTACAAATTATTCTACTGAAAGTCTTATTTTCTAGTATATCGAAATCTCCAATATTCAACTTCAAAATAGTCAACAGTTGATTCTTCTTATTTGAATCATCAACAATGACCAAAGAACAAATTATCAAATGCATGTACGAATTACACCCAAAGGAAACTGGTGTTAGTTAATACAAAAATGCCTAAAGTCCTGGTGCATTCACTGATTCAATCTTGTTTATGCGGATAACAATCGATGATTATGATAACTTCCAAAATATCTTATAGGGGATTATATCAATTAGAAGTCTCAGAAATATATCAAATGTGGGTTTCAGTGCGACGTGATCTTGATGTTATTTTCGACAATTTTTGTCTTGAATTTTTGTTGATATCTATTCAGACCTATCCAAAATTGTTATTTTTGCACAGTATTCAATTAGTGTCAAAGACTATGAGTTGTAGGATTTCAATAGATACTTTTCACGAATCGTAGAATTTGTATTTTGTGTGGACAGTCGAAATCTGAAGATCAAGGTATTCGTTCTCATTCAATGTCCAAGGAAAATACAAAATGAAACGGTCCGAAGAATAGCACTAATGTAATATCGCGGCTGGTTTCATTTGTATGTTACATATTTCAGTATTCGGTAATTTTTCGAACATGCATTTCAGTTTAAAAATTCACAAAGAAGAATACAATATATAGTGTAGCCGCTGAAAAGATAGAATGATCACGTGAACGACACGCACTCTATGAATGTTCCTCTCCCCAATGTTACAAGTCCGATTTACACCACTCAACAAAAACGTCGCCTCAGCAGTGAATTCAACAGCATTTCCCTGTTCTGCCATAAACTCTTGGGATGCTTTTTTATAAGTGTTCATTATCATACCTTTTTCCCCTACAGTTAAATGTCTTTTTTTTATTTTTTTCTTGGAGGTGAAAGAATGTTTCCATCCATATTATTTAATTAATGTAACACACGTAGATACAAAGCACAAATGAGTACAGTACAGTGTAAACAGTTCTTCATTTATTTCAGTTTAGACGGCGTGGCTATGCCGCGCAGGCTGTACATACATGCAGGCATTCACTGTTCACGCGTCCTTGAATTCTTTTGAACGGCCCGACTATAGCAGTTGATGGGTTGGTAACGCTAGATTGCATACGCAATCTCTGAAACTGGTTGTCAGGCCGGTCAAGTTTTGAATAGCCAGATAATATACAGTAGTAGATTCGCTTGCACATTTCTATCGTAAAAATTGAGCTTTATATAATATATGATGGAGCGTCATCTATAATAGCATTCTGAAGTAGTGAGTATCTCAGAAAATAGGCAATCGGATTTTGCCAAGTTTATCACGAAATATTCACAGCTATAAGTGTATACACCAGAGTTTCTGGGCATTTTGATTTATATAAAACCAGAACTATGCTTGATAATGATGGAGTCTATCAATTCAAAATTTGCACCGTCATTGAAATGTTGAAAATGAAAGCAAACATGTAGTTCCAAGTTTTCTTAAAATAAATCGGTCAGGATAAACGACAAACAAATAACTCAGTTGTTCAAATTCACAAAAGTAGGATTGACCACAAAAGCAATTTTCACACCGGAGTCCCCTTTATATGGTGAAATTCCAAGGCGTAACAGATAGGCAAAAAAATTTGAAATAAGGTAACTCATTACATTTTTTTCATTCATATATTAACTTTATTTAAATCGTTATTCTATTTTTTGTGTCCTATAAAAGTTACGTTATCACTCTTATGGACATATCATTTTTCTTGGGATAAATTGAGCTATTTTCAATAATACAGATCACGCAGAGTAGCACTAGTTACACAAAATTATACATTCATTCTAATAAAAGATGTTTCCCGCCTACTTCTATCCAAAGTATACATTGTCTGTCCTCATTGTAGGGAGCAAAGTCCTACTTTTTCTCCCTAGGGTCGAAAAGTAAAAGTGAGTTTATGGTACGTCATCAATGAAATAACTTATACGGCATTTACGATCTAAACTATAATCTATTATACAGGTATTAATTACACCGTTCATCTATAGAACACCCTGTATCTTGCTAAAGAGTGGGAATCAGTGAAGAAGGTAGGATATTTTCAACAAGTAGAAGTCTAGCAATAAACTTCAACCTCGGGAGGAAAAGTGGCACTTTCTTTCCTTATTATGCAAATAGTTATTTTATAATAATAGATTATACCGATTTCGGAGGGCAGTTTCCTTCATAAAGTGTTATGCTTCCATCCGTACCTCAAAGCCCTATCGGAAAAAGTTTTATACATCTACCCAACCTATCATATATTTTAGGCCGAACTCTCTGAATTTCTCTGGTTTTGCTTTTTTTTTTCGCCTGGACGATTACTCCTGGAGTTCGCTAGCACCAGATACTCGTGAACAAAGTGAACTGGGGTGTATTTCTGGTCTTTTCAGATCAAGTACAATCAAGGAATATGATAACTCTCTCAGATTTCTGCACAGAACACATAAAACAGATTTTGAAAAAATTAAAAATTGGTTTGATCATAACCTACTCACAGTAAATTTTGAGAAAACAAAATATCTCCCATTCTCATTTTATAATATTTCCCTACCGGATTTAGGACCACTGATACTTCATGATAATACTAGCATTGAACAAACTGATAGTATCAAGTACTTGGGAGTTATAATTGATAAACATCTGAAATGGGACAAACACATAGCGTTCCTTTTGAAGAAATTACGAAGTTTATTATCAAAATTCAAGAATCTCAAAATATTTATGAGCGTAAAAACCCTTAACATTCTTTATTTTTCATTAATACAGTCCCAATTGAATTATGGGATTCTGGCATGGGGAGGGGTCATGAAATCCCACATTAGAAATCTTGAAGTTCTTCAGAAACGGTTGTGGAAAATAATATATAATAAGTCTTATTTGTATCCAAGTGAAAATATGTACATAGAAACACATAAAATGGACATAAGACAATTATTCGGATATAACATCATGATTTATATCCATAAACGCAAATTGAATATAAATTTCAATAATCATATTTATAATACAAGGAATAAAAATGATGTCACATTGAAAAATAGAGTTGAAACAACAATGTCTCAGAAAATTTTTAAATATTTATCGCAATTCTACTATGATTTGATTCCAAATCATATAAAAATGATCAAGTCATTAGTATCTTTCAAACTACAGATTGAAAAATGGATTCAAGAATCACGTCGAAATTTATTTCATGAAATCTCTCACTTCAGTTGAAAAAATTAGTTAATTTTTCAATATTATTTAGTTGACTTCTAGAAATTCATCAAATATATTATACATGAATGTAATTCGTATCTCTCGCAACAAGTTTTTAACTTCGCGGGTATAATTGAACTGTTTATTCACCTTTTTACAAATTGATGTATATGCTCTTTTTTTATGAATTTTGAATAAAATTTATTATTATTATTATAAATTCTGAAGAGTGTGAAGCAAAAATTTTTAATTCATTTCGACAAAATGGTTATCTGTGAGTTATGAGCTGTATTTTATTAAGTAAGTGGATGAGGGCCATATAATATGTCGTTTTTGGTTACGTGACGCCATATTTTCAGAAGAAAACTGGTTCTCGCACCTAAGATGTGTTGTAAGTTATGTGATGTGATATATTTCTATCATTTGTTGGTTTCTATCGATCGACTCAAGTATAGAAAATCTGCCTCTACTTGGTAGATAATACAGAATTCTGAACTTTCATTCTGTACAGTTATCTGTGATACATTCAATTTTGTTGTATAGTTTGGGTCAACAACCGCTACATGATTGGGGCGCAATAGTTTTTGGTTTATACCTATGGTTTATTCAAGTATGTCGTTGCCTATCCGAACTTGTTCCTGTAGTCTGCGGATTGCTGTGTATTCCAACCAGCTTCAATATTTTTCCTTTCCATTCCTTGGCTGTATGCCAGGTTGCCGTACGCAAGTTTTCCGCTGATAAATATTCTTTCGTTATTTCTGGTGTGGCAGTCCTACAGGCCTGATAATAGGGCCTTGTATGAGGCCCTCTTGTTTGGCAAGTGCATCCGCTCTAGCGTTGCCCTTCCACCTGAAGTAACTGGGTATCCGAGTTAGATTGAGGATATGAATTTCTCTCAGATCCGCCAGTATAGTACTGATGATGTTCTTCCCCACCAATTTTGAGGTGGTGCAGATGTTTCTTTAGGTTTTCAGGGCCACCAGGTTGTTGGAATAGGTATGTCCAAAGAGTGACACCGTGTCTTGGCATTTTCAATAAGTAATCACCGTATGAATTTATTACCATCAATTTTGTATTAAGAACACAAATGTGGCCTTCCGACCGAAGTCACTAGCTGTCCTGGTGTCTGTGCTCCCAGAACCTAGCCCTTTTTTTGTCTTGAACTCGTCGGTGAAGGAAATCTGAGTCTAGATATCGATGATGAAGTGTAGATTCCACAGAAGTTCCACGAATCGGGTATGATCATCTCGCAGCTTGTCTACAACTGTGTTATGCCTGACCTGCTTCCAGTGACCGTTGAGTTCAACAGTTTTTTATGTAATAAGTGCAAAAAGTTAGGTTAGCATTTTTTGGATTGCTTTTAAAAAATCATAACAACAATAAAGAACGACTCTGGAGTTTTAATAACTGATAAAAAACAAATAACTGATGAATTCAATAAAGTTTATACACAAATCGGGAAAAAAATGGCCAATAATATTAAAAAAAACCAATTTACTTTCCCCCAAGAAACACCTCAATAAATTCATTCGTACTCCTACCAACTGACGCGGAGGAAATTGCAAGTCTCATTGGCAATAATTTTGATTTTAGAATTTCTGAATTATGTGTTAAAAACATTGCATATTTTCCAATAATAGAAATAATTTCCCTGCTATATTTCATATTGGGAAAATAAAAGCTAGATTCTACACTTTTAACACCACGAACAATGCAAAAATACTAAATGTGAGGCATTCACTTCAAGAATAGTAACAGTAACGATTGAAATGTGAAAAGAATATAAAAAACGTGTAATTGAACAAGTAAAAAGCTAAGTAGAATATCGAACTGTGTTTATGAGAACTCCCAAACTGATTCAAATTTCAAATACTTCAATTCGAAGAATCAAACTTGTATGTAAGGAGCTTTCTATAAGGGGATCTTGTCTACGTAATTTTTGTGTACTAATGATTTTACTGGTGAACGAAACCTCCCTCCTGAGGATATCCAATACGACCATAGGTCGAAATTCACTCTTAAGCTGCCGCCTGGATTGGCATTGTAGCTTAGGAAAATCGCATTTGTATCACCACCTACCGTCAAAAAATATAAGCTCCTACTTTGATTCCTCAAATCTAGAAGATTTGACCAAACCAAAGAATATCAGCTAACTCGGTAGGGCTTTTGTGCATCTCGAAATTTCCAGTCCCAAGTCCCGCTTGGGACAGCATAAAAACTTAAATTAATTTCACAGTCGGCGTATCTTTGAAGAATAACTGGCGGCGGTTCATTTCCGATCCTCTAAGCGGGTATAGGGTTTTGTGCTGATGCAACTGAGTTCGTAGAGACTATATCTTGTGAGTATGCGCTGAGCCATTCTTGAAAGCAGGTCTCTGTAGAATGCATTTCCAAAAGAAAGATTATTTACTATATTCATTAGATCATTATTCGCTAACGAATAATATTTTTTTCAGTAACGGAACCGAAAGAGGTGCCGGGGAAAACTTCCAAATCAACAGAGTTTGAAAACTATTGGCTGAACGCTGAAATTTATGATAGTGAAACAAGAGATACGCCCGAATCACCACCAATCACAGATTCCAGAAGTAAGACCAGAACCTCTTCAACTCCTCAACCACAGAAAACCGCTTGCACTACTTGCCGTGCTTCGGATAGTGCCACTAATGTCGAGTAAGTAATAATTCTCCTATCGCTACATTTTCACGAAAACACACGAAAAGAGAACTAGTCAAAATTTCCAAAGTAAAACCTATAGGTGATTTACTTTGAATAAAAAAATTACGGAAAGGGAAAGAAAAGCCGAAACATGGATTGCAGAGCATTTCTACCTCTTTGAAAAACATTCAAACAACAGTTGTACTTACAATTCGAAATTTTGACTAGTTAGGGATCTGTAGACGTGTACACTTATCCGCAGTTCAAAACAGGTTTTGGTTAACAATGTAACTAAATCTGCCTTCTAGCTTTTCTGGATTCTCAACCTACCACAACCCGAAAAAATAGGAATTAATATTGGAATCTATACAAGTGTAGAAGGGCAGATTTTCAATCTACCCCGAGAAGTTACTGCGAATATTTCCCTCATATATAAAATGTTTCATAAGAGCAATGCAATTATCGAAAACTTACAGCGGTAATTGCATTGTATCAAGTCACCATAACAACACATTTGAAACCGTATCGCTAGACGTCAGTTAACAACACAAATAAATGTCAGATAGACTTCAAAAATAGAAAAACATTTCGCGTTTTGGTGAGTGCTCCATACAATCTATAGAGAAAAGTATAAATGAACAAAAAATAGCATTTCCTTGAGAATTTCCTTATTCGTGAAATATTTCAATGAATTACATTCGTGCATAAAAATGACCGGATAATTTTGCAAGAAAGCGTGATATCTTATACAAGTTGCATTCGGTTATTTTCATATTTTGTAAAAGAGCCCTCGTCCTTCGGACTCGGGCACTTTCGCCAAAATATGAAAATAAACTCTTGCAATTTTCAGATATCACGCTTTCTTGCACAATTATCGCTAATTTTTATGCACTCGTGCAATTATAACCGATAATTCAAAAATACTTCCTTCTGAATGGAACATGTTCAATTAGTCAGTAACTCTTCGTATATCTCAAATCTGATTATCAAAAAATGCAAGAACTAGTATTTATCAAAATACTTATCAATGACGTTTCGCAAACTAAATCCGCTGCCGTTTTCAAAACATTCACAAATATTCTAGTTAAGTTTTTATGTTCGCTTTCTCGTAAATGTCAGAAATTTAAGTTTTTTTCCTGACCTTTACAAAAAAGCAAACACAAAACTAAACTAGATGAGAATATTTATGAAAGTTTCGAAAACGGACCCAGGTTTGGTTTCCAAAACGGCAACGATAATTATTTAGATAAATAATATTAGTTCTAATATTTTTTTGATAGGCAAATTTTAGATATAGGAAAAGTTGTTGACTGATTGAACGTGTTCCATCCAGAAGAACTGTTTCTCGGGGTAGATTGAAAATCTGCCCTTCTACTTGTATAGATTCCAATATTAATTCCTATTTTTTCAGATTATGGTAGGTTAAGAACCCAGAAATGCTAGGAGAAAGAATCCATCCTCCACAAAATAATGACATTCAACCAGTGCTAACTAAATTTCTATAAACAATGCTAAAAGACATTATGATAATGTTGCTGACTAATAGATCGTGTTCCATTCAGAAGGAACTGTTTTTCAATTAACGCAGAAACTTCTTGGAGTAGATTAAAAATATGCCCTTCCACACTTGTATAAATTCGAATATGAATTCTTATTTTTCCAAATTGTGGTAGCAACCCAAAAATACTACAGAGAAACAATCCATCCACCACGGAACGGCGGCATTTTAACAGTACCGATAAAGCTGTCACTTCCAAATTACAGTAAACATAAAAATTAATATCAAATAATTCGTGGTAACATTAAATTCATTGCCAACCTAATACCATCGAATAGCCTACTACTATAAGCTCAGATGTTTAGACCTTTAGAGTATCAGATTTCAATTTTCGAAAAGATATTTGGAATTGGTTTCATAATTTTCGCACAATCTTATTAATGAATTTTCAGTGATTATAAAAAACAATAATTTTTCAATGAATATCTCTATAAATCGATTTTTACAAGTGAAAAAAACTAGAAGTATCATAATGAAGTTCAAAAAACTATACTTCATTTATGAAAAACCTATCAATTTGGTCGATTTAGTATGTAAAATATTGATCGTCGAAGATGGCTAGTGTTTGCGAGATATTCATCAATGAATGAAATGCCATACCCTAGGTTTTTCCATGTAGATAGATAGATAGATAGGTTTATTCATTAAAATTTTCAAGAATTTCACAATCGTCAGATGTATAATTGGTAGGTAGGTAATTCACTGAATATAATGATACAGTAGGTAACTTCAGAGGGTGATGCGTTAGGTCGTTTTAAGAAAAACAGTTTTTATGAACATATGTTCGGCGTCGCTTGGTTTCGGAGATACAGAACGTTAAGAAAAAACGGTATTTATAAAATGTCATCAATATCCTTACACCGATTTTGTTGAATTTTGCTACAGTTATTCGAAGTAATAAGGCGCTTATTCAGCCCTAACAAGATTGAAATTATTAGGTCCAGTGGAGTCTCAGTGGGCACCACAGTCAACAATATTGGGAAAAAGAGTAAAAAAAATGCAGTTGGTGGAAGACGAGAAACTATAACAACGTTTGAACTAAAAGAACCTATATTTGATGCGATGGAAAAATATCCTTCAAATAGTACCAGGAAGATTGCACTGCAGCTGAAAGTCATTCCAAAAACCATATGGACAGTTTCAAAAAGATACCTCCTCCTACCCAAATCACCTACAGCGGGTCCAAGTTCTACTGCCTCGAAATTCTTACCAAACATCAATGTTTTGCAGGTGGTTGATTCGTACAATGGCACACAATAATAATTTTTCATCAAATATTTTATTTACGGACGAAGTAAATTTTTCACCAGATGTTATTACGAATTTTCACAATGACCATTTCTGAGCCAACGAAAATCCCCACCTTACAAGAGAGAATCATTTTCAGCAACAATCTTCGCTGAACTTCTGGGTAGGAATGATTCGTGACTACCTACTCGGCCCACTTTTTCTACCAACAAGCTTAACAGGTGAATTCCACAGAAGAAGTGCCGGCACTCGTAAGAGGCAACAAGTGGTTTTTGCACCACGGGGCTCCAGGTCATTTTAGTGTTCTTACTCGTTAGCATATCGACATCACCTACCCAAATCGCTGGATTGGACGTGCAGGACCTCAAAATTGGCCAGCTCGCAGTCCTGATATGAAACCTCTAGGTTCCTTTTTATAGGGTCATCTGAAGGCTCTTGTTCATAAAAGTCCTGTACTAGATGTGAATGACTCGACGAATCGAATACTTAACAATTGCAATGTCATAAGGAATACTCCAGGTATTTTTGAAGGTGTCAGAGAATCAATGACGAATCGATTTCAGTAGTATATTTTGTCAGATAATCAGATTTTAAGGTCGAAACTGTTCATTTTTTACTTTTCAGAAGTGATTTTTTTTTTCAAAAACGAAGCCTGATATGAAGAAAATACAAGCGACGAAAACGTTGTACTTTCAGTTGCTCAATCTAAAGAAATTAAAAACTACAAAGAATTAGGAGGCGTTTTTTTCTCAATATTGTTGTCTGTGGTACCAACTGGGAGGCCACTGGTCCTAATAATTTCATACTAGTTAGGTCTATATAGTGCCTTATCAATTGAAATAACTATAGCAAATTCTAACCAAATCGGTGTAACGATATGTATAATGATATTTTATATATACCGTATTTTTTTACCTTCAACGCCTTGTAGTTCAAAACGAAACAACTACGGACATACGTTCATTACAACTTTTTTTCGTGAAACGACCTAAGGGATCACCCTCTAAGTTTCGTACCGTAGACAGGCAACCCCCAAAAACTTTGTCACGTCACAGTTTCACCAATTTGTAGTGCATATTAACGATATTGGCAGACTATTTTGGTTACGAGTCTCTCTCTCACAATGACAATAATGCCATTGATTATAGAAATACAGCATGGTTTATAGAGGTATGGGATATTTAGTGGATGGTACTAGTGGTCTCGTTTCCAAGGGAAGTAATTTCGTTCATTTTTTTCACGGAAGTCGAAGCTTAAATCACAAATTTTCTTGATTACTTGTAGCCAAAAGATGACAATCAATTCAGAAAAAGAAGTATTTGTTTGTTGTTACTCGAGAAAACATTTATTGTGATAGGTGAATGATAATTTTACTTTCTATAATGAGTCTGATTTCATAATATTACTTTCTTACAATTTTTTCTGATCTTTGTGATATCAATGTATTTGAATCATTATTCATTTGTTCCTCTTTTTCCATCTTATGAACTGATTGGTTTCAAGGAAAATCAATAATCACTAAAAAAATAAGAAGAAAAGGTATTGATATGATTAAGAGCAATACATTTTATCACTTACTCGAACAAATCGACTACAAATCGACTAAAAGAGCCCTCGTCCTTCGGACTCGGGCACTTTCGCCAAAATATGAAAATAAACTCTTGCAATTTTCAGATATCACGCTTTCTTGCACAATTATCGCTAATTTTTATGCACTCGTGCAATTATAACCGATAATTCAAAAATACTTCCTTCTGAATGGAACATGTTCAATTAGTCAGTAACTCTTCGTATATCTCAAATCTGATTATCAAAAAATGCAAGAACTAGTATTTATCAAAATACTTATCAATGACGTTTCGCAAACTAAATCCGCTGCCGTTTTCAAAACATTCACAAATATTCTAGTTAAGTTTTTATGTTCGCTTTCTCGTAAATGTCAGAAATTTAAGTTTTTTTCCTGACCTTTACAAAAAAGCAAACACAAAACTAAACTAGATGAGAATATTTATGAAAGTTTCGAAAACGGACCCAGGTTTGGTTTCCAAAACGGCAACGATAATTATTTAGATAAATAATATTAGTTCTAATATTTTTTTGATAGGCAAATTTTAGATATAGGAAAAGTTGTTGACTGATTGAACGTGTTCCATCCAGAAGAACTGTTTCTCGGGGTAGATTGAAAATCTGCCCTTCTACTTGTATAGATTCCAATATTAATTCCTATTTTTTCAGATTATGGTAGGTTAAGAACCCAGAAATGCTAGGAGAAAGAATCCATCCTCCACAAAATAATGACATTCAACCAGTGCTAACTAAATTTCTATAAACAATGCTAAAAGACATTATGATAATGTTGCTGACTAATAGATCGTGTTCCATTCAGAAGGAACTGTTTTTCAATTAACGCAGAAACTTCTTGGAGTAGATTAAAAATATGCCCTTCCACACTTGTATAAATTCGAATATGAATTCTTATTTTTCCAAATTGTGGTAGCAACCCAAAAATACTACAGAGAAACAATCCATCCACCACGGAACGGCGGCATTTTAACAGTACCGATAAAGCTGTCACTTCCAAATTACAGTAAACATAAAAATTAATATCAAATAATTCGTGGTAACATTAAATTCATTGCCAACCTAATACCATCGAATAGCCTACTACTATAAGCTCAGATGTTTAGACCTTTAGAGTATCAGATTTCAATTTTCGAAAAGATATTTGGAATTGGTTTCATAATTTTCGCACAATCTTATTAATGAATTTTCAGTGATTATAAAAAACAATAATTTTTCAATGAATATCTCTATAAATCGATTTTTACAAGTGAAAAAAACTAGAAGTATCATAATGAAGTTCAAAAAACTATACTTCATTTATGAAAAACCTATCAATTTGGTCGATTTAGTATGTAAAATATTGATCGTCGAAGATGGCTAGTGTTTGCGAGATATTCATCAATGAATGAAATGCCATACCCTAGGTTTTTCCATGTAGATAGATAGATAGATAGGTTTATTCATTAAAATTTTCAAGAATTTCACAATCGTCAGATGTATAATTGGTAGGTAGGTAATTCACTGAATATAATGATACAGTAGGTAACTTCAGAGGGTGATGCGTTAGGTCGTTTTAAGAAAAACAGTTTTTATGAACATATGTTCGGCGTCGCTTGGTTTCGGAGATACAGAACGTTAAGAAAAAACGGTATTTATAAAATGTCATCAATATCCTTACACCGATTTTGTTGAATTTTGCTACAGTTATTCGAAGTAATAAGGCGCTTATTCAGCCCTAACAAGATTGAAATTATTAGGTCCAGTGGAGTCTCAGTGGGCACCACAGTCAACAATATTGGGAAAAAGAGTAAAAAAAATGCAGTTGGTGGAAGACGAGAAACTATAACAACGTTTGAACTAAAAGAACCTATATTTGATGCGATGGAAAAATATCCTTCAAATAGTACCAGGAAGATTGCACTGCAGCTGAAAGTCATTCCAAAAACCATATGGACAGTTTCAAAAAGATACCTCCTCCTACCCAAATCACCTACAGCGGGTCCAAGTTCTACTGCCTCGAAATTCTTACCAAACATCAATGTTTTGCAGGTGGTTGATTCGTACAATGGCACACAATAATAATTTTTCATCAAATATTTTATTTACGGACGAAGTAAATTTTTCACCAGATGTTATTACGAATTTTCACAATGACCATTTCTGAGCCAACGAAAATCCCCACCTTACAAGAGAGAATCATTTTCAGCAACAATCTTCGCTGAACTTCTGGGTAGGAATGATTCGTGACTACCTACTCGGCCCACTTTTTCTACCAACAAGCTTAACAGGTGAATTCCACAGAAGAAGTGCCGGCACTCGTAAGAGGCAACAAGTGGTTTTTGCACCACGGGGCTCCAGGTCATTTTAGTGTTCTTACTCGTTAGCATATCGACATCACCTACCCAAATCGCTGGATTGGACGTGCAGGACCTCAAAATTGGCCAGCTCGCAGTCCTGATATGAAACCTCTAGGTTCCTTTTTATAGGGTCATCTGAAGGCTCTTGTTCATAAAAGTCCTGTACTAGATGTGAATGACTCGACGAATCGAATACTTAACAATTGCAATGTCATAAGGAATACTCCAGGTATTTTTGAAGGTGTCAGAGAATCAATGACGAATCGATTTCAGTAGTATATTTTGTCAGATAATCAGATTTTAAGGTCGAAACTGTTCATTTTTTACTTTTCAGAAGTGATTTTTTTTTTCAAAAACGAAGCCTGATATGAAGAAAATACAAGCGACGAAAACGTTGTACTTTCAGTTGCTCAATCTAAAGAAATTAAAAACTACAAAGAATTAGGAGGCGTTTTTTTCTCAATATTGTTGTCTGTGGTACCAACTGGGAGGCCACTGGTCCTAATAATTTCATACTAGTTAGGTCTATATAGTGCCTTATCAATTGAAATAACTATAGCAAATTCTAACCAAATCGGTGTAACGATATGTATAATGATATTTTATATATACCGTATTTTTTTACCTTCAACGCCTTGTAGTTCAAAACGAAACAACTACGGACATACGTTCATTACAACTTTTTTTCGTGAAACGACCTAAGGGATCACCCTCTAAGTTTCGTACCGTAGACAGGCAACCCCCAAAAACTTTGTCACGTCACAGTTTCACCAATTTGTAGTGCATATTAACGATATTGGCAGACTATTTTGGTTACGAGTCTCTCTCTCACAATGACAATAATGCCATTGATTATAGAAATACAGCATGGTTTATAGAGGTATGGGATATTTAGTGGATGGTACTAGTGGTCTCGTTTCCAAGGGAAGTAATTTCGTTCATTTTTTTCACGGAAGTCGAAGCTTAAATCACAAATTTTCTTGATTACTTGTAGCCAAAAGATGACAATCAATTCAGAAAAAGAAGTATTTGTTTGTTGTTACTCGAGAAAACATTTATTGTGATAGGTGAATGATAATTTTACTTTCTATAATGAGTCTGATTTCATAATATTACTTTCTTACAATTTTTTCTGATCTTTGTGATATCAATGTATTTGAATCATTATTCATTTGTTCCTCTTTTTCCATCTTATGAACTGATTGGTTTCAAGGAAAATCAATAATCACTAAAAAAATAAGAAGAAAAGGTATTGATATGATTAAGAGCAATACATTTTATCACTTACTCGAACAAATCAAGTTTTTGATTACCATTATCATTCCCACGTGGCTTATTCAGGTTCAAAATTGATATGATTGCACACAACTACAGATTATCAGCTGTAAAGTTTAAATATAGCTTGACAACAACAAAATAACATAAGCCCTCGCACGCATACCTTCTTCATTCCAGTATTCGTTTCTGAATAATATTTTATTTCCTATAAAGAACTTTTGAAGATTTTCAAATCATGCCGCAAGTGGTCTTTCATTTAATTAATAATAATGTTGAATTTTTTCATCCTTCTGAAAACCTGAAATTCCAAGAAAATGTATCAGTAATGAATCTGGTGAGAAATGGTTTCATGTTATCTCAAGCCTCAAGCTGATTATAATTTCAAAGAGATCAATACGGGGATTATTTTGTTTATGTAAAGTGCATATTTCTCGGAAATGTAATATTAGTTGTTGTTACTACTCATATCTCATTTCTGTAACGACGTGTGTAAATACCCAATGAGGTCAAAGCAAACACTAATTATCTTGCTGCATCCAATTTCTGAAAGAACATGGGTAGTTTCTAGTCTATTAATATTTTTGTGGATATCGCTACACTCATGCAAATTGTCAGTTTTTTTGTGGCCCCCCTCAAAAATTTATCGAATAGAATCAAAAATTATTTAATCATACACCTAGCAATATTATGTGAAATTTTCAATATGTATGTTAACGGAAAAAAATAGGATTTTGCACATAGTAATAATGAAATAGTATATTACATTCATATGAATTATTATTTCAATTATTATTATTGAGAATATTATTTGTTGCCATCTGATGGATACCGTGAATACCCTCAGAAAGCTTACTAGAAAAGGAAAAGAACATTCCCGTATTTCAATTCAATACTTTATTCGATATACATTATAATGAAAATAATTCGATATATTTTGAGAAATAAATAAATGAAATAACCGCAAATCAAATGAGTTGAAAACGAAAAATATTTTTCTATTATCAAATCGAATGTTTTTTAATTGATATCAGAAACCACTGATCTCAACGTGATTTTACTAATATGATTTCACTCGAGAATTCTACATTTTTTTTCTGATACTTTCTTTTCTTTTCAAGATCTGTACCGAGTATCATGACATCCGAAGAACTGAAAAAAATCCGGGAACAGTTCAAAGAAGCTACTAGAAGACTTCAAATAGCTTTTTCAGCGCTATCTTCTTCTGGAATTTGTGGGTCGGAATCTGGAACATTTCCTTGTCAGAAAAAATAGATAGGTAATTGCAATATCTGGTATTTCATAGAATAGGTTTGGTTGAATCAGATGGCAACATAGTCAACTTAATAATAACTTAATGTGTGCTTCACATTGTTGACCGGGATATATGGATTATGATAATTGGATACACAATAAAATGCTCTCCATATTTGACATTGTTTGAACTCGATTTTTCAATTATCCATTTGAACATACAGCTTTCAGTCAGAACTTAATTATAATATAAATGAACAATTTATTATTAGATCATCTTCATATAAACAGAGTTTGTTTTTGTTTTCTCAAGAAAATATTTGAGGATCTAGAGGATCTTATTTCCACTGTCAATTTGTTGAATATTTCAATTGAGCTTGCAATGTGGTCCTTTTTTCTTCATTGTGTGATCATTGTTCAGATGGAAATTATTGAAATTATTGAAAATTCGTTATTGAATAATTATAGAGCTCTTCATTTCTTTATTATTTTTTCGGAATAATATTACAAATCACATCATCGATTGCAGGACACTTACTACAGTTACAACACAACCCTGCCAGACACCCCAAAACTTTAATGAAATATTATTATACGTACGTTATATCATAAAAGGCTGCATTTTATATGTGTCACTCATCTATTAAAAGTTGTTTCCTCTGCAGCCAGAGATTTTTGATACATTTTATATTTTGCCACATTCAAAGTCTGGTTGTAGCGATTCTATTTTACGACAGCAGAGGAGTAATA
Source organism: Zygogramma bicolorata (assembly GCA_032362365.1). Lineage (NCBI taxonomy): Eukaryota > Metazoa > Arthropoda > Insecta > Coleoptera > Chrysomelidae > Zygogramma > Zygogramma bicolorata. The sequence continues at coordinate 4,499,109 of JAVJAQ010006102.1, read as the reverse complement.
GGCTATGTATGACGTCATTGTTCACAGCCCAAAGAGGTACTATTTTTGTTGTTACTTCGATTTGCTCAACTAAACCAGTTCACAGCTCCTAAAGCCGTATAGCCATTTTATATGGAGGAATGGGATAGTTAGTCAAAGCCCTTGTAAACAGAATCATCCTTGATATTAATGGAATATTTCACTTCTGTCACTGAATTGATTGCCATTTTTTGGCATTATCTATGAGTAATAAAAAAAGGTAATTGAAGCCGACATCCGTAAAAACAATATAAGGAGACACCTAACTTGGAAACGAACCTTTGCCACCTGTTTCTTGCCGAAGTGACCAAGATCCAAACTCCCCAGTCGCTAATTGTTTTCACATTTGTTTTGGACATGCGCAGAGATACTTCTAGCTTTCATAAAATAACGATGGTCTGGTCGTCGTGAGCTCTTTGGCTATTTCATGACCATGTGAACTTTAATTTTCCAGGAATGGAATACTAGTTTCTTAGATATTTGTTGTTAATTCTTAGATGAGTACAGCTTATTCGAATTTGGCAATTCAAAGTCGTATTTCTGGTAATTTTTTATAACTCTGTAGATGAAAGTGACTCAAGGTTCTTTGAATATTACCTTCATTGTTTTATTCATGAAACAAACAAAATTGTTGACGAAGAGAGAATCATGGACAGTTTTAACGAAATTAATGACAAAATCAGTAATTTAGAGTCGAGCTCGAAGTCTACTATTATAAAACATCAGAAACTATGTATTGTTTGAAGGTCATTTTTTTGTGGTGGATCAATATTTGTTCCGTAGTTTTTTGGGTTTGTAACCTACCACAATCTGAAGAATTGATATTGAAATCTATACAAGTGTAGAAGGGCAGATTTTCAATCTACCCCGAAAAGTTGCTGCGTCTATTGAAAAACAGTTCTTTCTGGATAGAACGATTCCAATTAGTCAGCAACTTCTCGTATAACTCAAATTTTGCCTATCAAAAAAATAATAAGAACTGATATATATGATTATATGAAAATACTTATCTGTTAACGTTTCGGAAACTAAAGCTGTTTCCGTTCTCAAAACTCATAGGCAAATTTCTTTTCATGTGCAAATACCTGGTAAAGATAGTTTTCGTGATTGACATTTGTCAAATTATTTCAAATTTGACATAACATTTTGTCCTTCAAGTGGGGCAGCCATCCGCGATCCATATCAAGCGAACTCATAGATATGCATTCTTCACCAGACAGCATGACGAAAGCAGATTCCTTTAATTTTCGTTTCTTGCCATTGCTTTCTTTCGTTATAATTTTAGTGTCGTTCCATTCTACTGTGTGGTCTCCATCGGCAGTAAGAATGTGTTCTGATAATTTAGAACCACCTATCTGTCTGTTTCTGATGTACATCTTGTGTTCACTCTTTCGCACTTCCAATGGTCGAGACGTTTCACCGATATATTTTTGACCGCACGAACAAGGAATTTGATAAATACAATTTTTTGTGTTTTCTGTTGGGTTATTCGGTTTGGTATGTGTGAGTATTGATCTTAAAGTATTCGTTGTTTTGAATGTTGTTCTAATATTATACCTGTTGCCGATCCGTTTTATCTTTTCAGACAAACGAGGGACATAAGGTATAATGTTTGATACAGGTTGTGTATTTTGTGTGAGATTGTGGACTGTGTTCGGATTTTCAATTTCTGTCAAAGTTTTTTCTATGAATTTATCTGGATATCCATTTTCTTTCAATACTGATTTTATGAAGTTTATCTCATCATTGATTTTTTCTTGTGAGTTACATACAATTTTTGTTCTAGCATAAAGACATTTTACTATACTTTTCTTGACACTTGTGTGGTGGTTTGAGGTGTAGTGAAGATATCTGTTGGTATGTGTTTTCTTTCGATATACACTTGTATCTACATGGTGCGTCGATTTCTTTGTTATTTTCTGTTTCTTATGTGAATTTTATTGTTGGTTCTTGTTTGTGAATATGTTCCGAAACTGTGTCAAGAAATATGTTGAGACTGAATCAGAGGATAATGAAGCATTTCAAGGTGTTTGAGAGAAAAATTTTTTTTCGAATGGTATGATTTGGGTAATAGGCATCTCAGTTTTTTTGATATATGATAAATTTGAAATTCCTTTCTAAAATACCTATCATTCATGATACCTAAATATTTATCATATTCAGTTTCAAGAATTTGAAAGTCAATGTTTATTTTGAGTGGACCCATTTGGTGATAGATTTCTGTAACAAGTGAATGGAAAATAAAACGTTTTTTTTCAATTTATCGTTTATAGGTTTTATCAAACCATTTTTAACTTTTTTTTATTTTCTCCGAATCTAGGGTAACTCTATGTCTATCAGTTCATTCCAACTAGCTGCAGTAGTATAACAGGGTAATAAGCAGAACTATGTAATCGACCAATATGAGGTAGATTGTATAAATCAATTATATCCATAACAAAATGTGTCAGACTGACTTATTGTGTCATCAGTTTCAAAAATACTGATTTCTATTTGTTATGTAACGTTTAATTAATTCATATGCAGTTCCTCGAATACTGATGAGTTCTAGTTTCTCGAGAAGTGAAACATTATTTACAGAGTTGAATGTTTTGGAAAGATCAAGGAACACACTAAGATTTGGAGTGCTATTATCTGAAGGGTGATAAATTTGTGTGATGAGGTAACATATGGCATGCTCTATGGAAATATTTTTCTGGAAACCATGCTAATTATTGAAAAAGAAAGTGATATAATTAAATATTTTTCAATTCTGAACATCAGTATTCTTTCGGAAATTTTTGCTACACTTGATATCAATGTAATCGGTCCGTAATTTTTTATTCCATGTTTATTGCCGTTTTAATACATTGATATGATCATTCCAATTTTGAATGAACTAGGACATTTTCCAGATTGCAAAATATTATTTATTGAATACGCCGTAGGTTCTGAAATTGAATCTATATGTGACCGTAATATTTCAGTTGTTATTCCAGTAAATTGTGTATTTACCTAATATGATGAAATTTATCAAATTATCATTATTATTATGTGTAATATAGTAGTATTGTATAGCCGTGTACAACATTCACTTTTGTCTTTACAAATGGCGCATTCGGAAATAATTCAAGCTCCCAGTTGTTCAGGTCGATTATGACCAAGAGCCAAGGGATGAAGATGGTTAAAACATGATAAACATCGGAAAAATGGAATTGGATAGCAATCGCCACCAGCAGAATGCCAGAACCAATGAAAATTTGTGATTTCTCAGGAGAAAACGAAGATCCTAACACTTGGATGAGTTCTTATGAATCTGCTTGCTTCACGATCAAATTGAGTTCAGATTGTGAGAACTCATTTACATGGTATTGTCGTGAAATGGTATGAAGATAGATACAGTCGAGAGTCTAATAATGGGAGAACTACTTGGGCAGAGTGGAAATTCAATTTTCTACAGATATTTGATGACAATTGAATGGGAAAAAACGGATATACTACTGGCAGAATACCAGAATATTATTATAAAAGAAACGATTACTTCATTGGGCAGATGAGAAATTATCTGAGAAGTCAAATTTTGCTCTTATTATTCTGGGTTCACCGTATCATAACCAGAATCAACTGCGAGATATAATAATGAATAATTATGAAAATATGATACAATTATTGAAGAATTTGAATTTACGTTTGAAGTATCCCCAATCGAGAGGAAAACAAAATCAATAAAATGTAGTTAAGAGGCAAAGTGGAGCAGATGACGTTCAACGCGATCCTAAACAAAAAAATAGGCATAGTGGAAGTTCTTGGTACAATCATTATGATAATGATGATCGACTTAATGATTCTGAAAATTATACATGTTATTCTATTTCACCAAATAGATTTGAAGAAAATTGTGAAACAGTTCATTTGAATCATGTTGATGTTGAATCTTCATTTAATACTGGATCAAACATAAATCTGATGAACGAGGACCTGATGAATAGAATAAATTGGCACAAAATAAGTAATAACTCATCCATCACAAGTGTGGGAGGAATCATGAAATGTACGTCAAACTTAATTCTGTAAATTTCACATGCAATCGCTAAAAATTTACCATTTGATTTGATCGTTGAACATTTCAATTCATTTTCCAAGAAATTCTAGGTTTTCGTTGGTGATATTATGTGTAGAGGATATTCATACAAAGAATGTGCAAAATTAACAAAACTCCTTTTGGAAATACTTCACAGAAACAACATGCAAGTCAACTTGGGAAAATGGTAAGTTTGTGCTGAAAAAATTAAATTTTTGGGAAGAGAAATAGACAGAAATTTGAGAAAATGAAACCACTGAAAAGGTTGAAAATATGCTGAGACCCAATAACCTCAAATCAGTGCAATATTTCACTGATTCGACAAATCACTTCAGAAATTTCATAAGAAATTAAAGCAAGATAATTCGTCCATTAGATGAATAAAAAGGCCAGAACAAACCTTTTATATGGGCAGATGACTATGAGAAGGCCTTCCAAACTCTGAAGGATTTGATAACATCTCAACCTACTGTTCTTCGAATACCAGATCGAAGACTGAAATATGAATTATCTACCTACTCATCTGATTATGGCCGTGGAGCAATATTATATCAAAGAAAACCTGCCAATCCAAAAAACCGTCAAGTACGAGTCATCAGATACTACTCGTACACGTTTTCCAAAAGTGAAATCAATTATTCCGTTACAGAAAAAGAGTGTTTAGCAGTTGTGAAAGCAGTTAAACATTTCAGAACATATTTAGAGAGAAAAAAATTTAAAATTCATACCGATCACAGGGCCTTGACACAACTATTGACCTCAGGCCATTTAAGAGATCGTTTAGCCAGATGACAACTATTTTTGAGGGCCTTCGATATGGAAATGAATCATAAATCTACTAAAGAATTGGAAGACGCAGATGGTATTTCGAAATTATGTATAGACGTTCCTGAAGATGTACCAATCAATGTATTTTGGTGTAACTTCAATATGCAAGATTTAGAGAAAATGAGATATGAAAGTTACTTAGTGAACAGTAGAGACATGATAGGAAAGATTTTATCATTATACCATGATGATCCCGAATCTGGAGGGCATGATGGTTATTATAAAACGTACTTTGAGATCAGAAAAAGATTTTTCTGGGAGTAAAGATATCAACGATTACATTAAAACATTCGAAATTTGTCAACACGTTGATATGAAATATCTACAGAAGTCAAACTATATTCATTTGTCAAGAAATTCCGAAATCAGTTAAGGAACAGTGCATATAGAATTTGCAGAATTGAGGAAAAAAATCAGATACCATTAGAACAACAAAATCATTCATTATTTCAATCGATGAGGCAACGAGATATGTCCTCGGTAAAGCTTTGGAACAGAGAGCTGCAGCTCTGAAGAAATATTTCATGAACTTGCATTTCAAAAAAGGTGGATAATATTGTTTCAGACTGTGTTGTTCATCATTCACTTCTGGTGCTTTCTATGAAAGGGCTCAAGCTGAAGGAATAAAATAAATTCAAACGACCCCTTATCATCTTGGTGAAAACAGTCTAACAGAGAGAACTATACGAGATATCAAAATCTATTTAATTTCATCTGAATTATGAAGGTGGTTGGAAGAGTAATTTTGAAGCTACAATTCGTCATCATAACTATTCTCACTATGAATTCCTGGGATGTTCACCTAACTAAAAACTCTTTGACAAAGAAATAGAGTTACAAGCTGAAAGGTTATTGGATTGATAGAGATATTCGAGACTCCAAAATCATGTGAAGAACAACTGGAATACAAGAGGAAAGTACAGGATCAAGCCAATAGGAATAAAAATTTGAAGCCGCCAGATTTTGAAGTTAGAGATTGGATTTAAACAAGACACCAACGTATTGGAAAGGAATTTGTGACAAAGGGGTCATTTCAAATCACGAAAATTAGGCATATTGATGGAGTACTAGCTAACGTCCACTTCGATTCTGATTTCAAATCAGGAACCGCCCATATATCAAATATTCGAAAATTCCATCACAGGAGTGATGGTTTCTTGAGATGAGAGGATTTGTAATCTAGTAGTATTGTATTGCCCTGTATTTTGTATTTTGTATTTAGAATATCAAACACTTGTACAATCAGAAGGAATATAAAAATAAAATTGAAAATTATATAAGAATATAAAAAAAAAATTAATAAATGATGTAAAAATAAAATCTCATCTTTATATCTATAAATAAAAAAAAATAAAAAAATAAAAATAAATTAAAATTGTAAAAGTGGATGTGTTAAGCCTTGCGTAGATCCAATACTTCCAGAGGTGCATTCTTTTCAATTCGAATGTGATCAGCCACTCTGAATAATGGTTGTCCAGTTGAATGTAGATGAAATCCACTCTTTCGGCAATTTGCAATGATTTTTAAAGCATGAGGAGTTGAAATGAAAAATCCAGTTTCATTATATTTTGGTGAGCATTCTATCGCAATTGCTTCCGGTATCAGTAATTGGTAAGGATAATGGGTATGAAGATCAACACTTGAAAGGAATGCAGTTTGAGTGGGGTGAGTGTGAATCCATCCTATTGTTATCAAATTATGTTGATCTTGATAATCAAAAATCTCCTCTTCATTCATTGCCATGCAATAATCTGAGGTTCCTTTTTGTTTTGGAAAAATCATGTGAGTTATAATTAGCTCATTACTTTCGAGTCTGCCTGTTAGAATGCCACATGTCTCAATATTTTCAGAAGTATTACTTTGTGACATAGCTTGGAATATAGTCACCACTTCAATTGGTACCACTATAAGTCTATGTATGTCATACTCCTCTTGGTCACTGATTTTTGAGGGCTTTCTGTTGTGGTCTACTGTCGGAAGGTCATGAAGACATGTAATTGTTGGAAAATCGCTTGAATTATTCAATGATTTCGAACCATATGTTCCAGTTGTAATTTTATAATTTTTTTTTTTATAATTTTTCTATATGTTTATTCCACATCGAATGTTTGTCTATGTGGAGTTCAAGGAATTTTATGACAGTAATAATACAATACAATAATGTTTATTTTCGGAAGAGAGATTCACAAGAATATTGAAGCTCAGAGAGCATGTGCGTGATATTCGTAAAACACAGGGTGAGGCATGTAGAAATATATATATATATATATATATATATATATATATATATATATATATATATATATATATATATATATATATATATCAATGTATAATCCTAAATATTTTGTTACTCCCAAATATTCTATATTTTGCTCATTAAAAATAATGTTATTCTTAGTATGATTCGGTATGCCTTACAATGACATGTACGCATGACCAATAATAAACAAAATTTGTTCAGTAATAACGTCGTATATACATTTAGCGCTGAGGTATAACGTACACGGTACACATTCTGCAAGTTTGCAATAACTCTCCATTATTTCGCTAAAAGAATTGAAGATATTAACATTGATGCATTTCGTCAGAAATGAATCAAAGCAGTGGAAATAAAATTTGAAGTAAAGGGTGTTTAACATAATCATTCAGATAGGTATTCTATCAAAATTTATCCGTGATGGAAATAAAAACTAATATGGGGCAACAATTCATTTACTTCGTAGGAATTCATATATACAACTAAATGTCTTGAAGAATTACATACTCAAAATGAATTAAAAGAAATACTTGTTACGATAGGCACTGCAATTTTATCATTCAATATTTTGTTTATTCCTATTTCATGACCATGAAATTTTACTCTTTTTTTCCATTTTTATATATCCGTACAAACATGTATGTTCCTTGGGAAATAAACCATTTATTACTAAAAAAATATTGATTTTTACGCAATGAAATATTCACTCCACGATATTTTTTCCAGCAAATATAAGAAGCTGCTCGAATCCAAAGATCTATTTCTGAGAAAAGCAGAAAAACTTCGACAAACACTCCTTCAACGTGCAAGAGAAGAGGGTTGGCCAATAGACGAGCATATGCCTAATAGGGATTTGCCAACAGCATGCGAGAAAAAACCGTTCCAGAAAAGATCTGTTGATTTTCGAATACATCCTTGTGATATGGAGAATCCGATAGAGATGGGTGCTTATCTAAAATTGTCTGCCCAATTTCGTGAGAAGGATATACCTGAAACACACATGAATCCGGGAAAAACAGAAAGAACTAGTTTACAAGGAAAGGAGAACGATGGGCCAATAGATGAGGGTGGGCCAAATAATGAGGGTTCGCCAAATAATGAGAGTAGGCCAATTAATAAGGAATTGCCTATGGATGAGTATTTGCCAATAAATGAGGAATTGCCAATAAAAATGGGATCATCAATGAATGACGGTTTGCCGATAGATAACGGTTCGCCACTAGATAACGGTTTGCCATTGAATGACGGTTTGCCAATAGATGACGGTTTGCCAATTAATGACGGTTTGCCGATAAATGAGGGTTTGTTAATAAATGAGAGTTCTTCAATAAATAAGGGGTCGTCAATTAATAAAGGTTCGTCGATTAATGAGGGTCTGCCGATAAATGAGGGTTTGTCATTAGTTAAGAGTTCGTCAATGAATAAGGGTTCGTCAATCAATAAGGATTCGTCAATTAATAGGGGTTTGTCAATCGATAAGGATTCTTCAAGAAATGAGGGGACATCAATAGATGAGACTACGTCCATAAATAAGAGCTTTTCACTTAGTAAGCGTCTATCAACAAAAAAGGGTTCCTTGATTAATAAGGCTTCGTCAATAAATGAGGAATTGCCAATAAATATGGGATCATCAATGAATGACGGTTCGCCAATTAATGACGGTTCGCCAATGAATAAGAATTTGTCAATAGAAGAGGAGATCCCAATCCAAAGAAGATCTGATGACTTGCGGCTACCTTCATCGGGAATCATGTCTCCAATAGAAAGGGGTGCTTCCTTGAAAAAGTCTTCGCCGACCCGAACACCATATAATAGTGTTACTTATGATACCGCCCCCCTGGAAAACAATGAGAATGATGCAGAAACAGAAAAGGAACCGGAAAAAGAAATAAGGTCCAGTATACAACAAAACGAGATTGAATAAAGATTATTTGTTCTGTGTGTTAACAATCCGTGGAGATGGTTTGATCGATAGAAATTGTGAAATACAGATCTGAAAAAAATTCTGAGGCGTTTTATTTCTCTAAACAAACAAGGAAGTTTTTTCTTCGTAGTTTCCTGGGTTTCAAACCTGAAACAAAAAAAAAATAATACTGAAATTCTTTTTATACGATCCATCTTTGTAGATTATTTACGGTATCCGTTGTCAAAACGATAAGTATTCTTTACCGGTTATCAGATCTAAGGCATCACTTAGTAAGTCATTTACCGACACATAATTCACCTAACGATGTCTTCATAATATGTTAAATTCAACAGATGGTTATTTCCATCAATAAAACTGAATGGTGCCATGGAGAAGTCTCTGAGAGTCACAAATGGTGGCACGAATACCTACCCAAATATCTTTTTTCTGTGGAACATGTTCAAGTGAGTTTTTATCAACTCAAGAGAGTGGACTGAGTTGCACTATATCCACCAGTCCACCAGGATACATTGAGCACTCATTTGTTCAAGTTTTCATTAAGCCACAATTTATATAGTAAAACACTGATCTGTAATTTTTTTTATGGGACACTCAATCACATTCTAGGGTAAAAAATTCAACCAAAACTCTTTTGCAATCCTATTTATGCTTTTAACTGTTTAGAAAAATTTTTATATGACAATTTACATTGCCGAAAACTACGAGAGCGTAGAAGTGCCACTGGAGAAAATAAAAATCCACTTCGACTTTAAAGTCGAAGTGAATCATCTTTCGACTTTAATGTCGAAATTTCGACTTTAAAGTCGAAGTGAATCATCTTTCCACTTTAATGTCGAAATTTCAAGTTTAAAGTCGAAATTTCGAGAAAAAAGTCGAAGTGGATTTTTATTTTCCCTAGTGGCACTTCTACGCTTCCGTAGAAAACACCACTGGCTCCATCGTTTTTTTTTCACTTCTCTCCAGGTATCGAAAACCTTATATTCTCTCTCATAAGTTACTTTCGACTTTTTGGGCAGTTACTTTGATATTGCCCCAGCTACTTCCATTTCTTGCTCGCACAACACGAACAACGTTTCGTACAGCCTTTTTTGGTGCGAGAATGTTAAATTTGATGAACAAATCCCATAGCAGATCGTATTATTGAAACGATTCAGAAGTTTACAGAGTATAACTTAATTTTCAGTTTTTCACAAAACGTGTGCTTTAGAAAAAGTATTTTGTCATTTTCCAATCATTAGGTGGAAATGAATTCATTTGATCCAAAGGAACGAATGCTTTAAAATTCAGCGATATAAACGTTACAAATTATTCCTTCCCTTTGAAGTATTTACTCGAAGAAAAAATTAACTAACTTATTTTGTCAGGGATTATCATTTTCTTGGTGAATATTTGTGTTGACATGGTTGAAGAAACATCAACCTATGACTCACCGATATATTTTCAGTTATTTGTTAAGATAAGCGAGAAAAACTCAAGGAAGAACTCACATAAATTGGATCACCTAAAAATTAACAAAATCTTGAACCTGAATGAATCGTAATATATCATTCACCCTATCCGAGGAATCTATTGTATAGCGAAACACGAGGTTTTTTGAACCCATTATTAATGTGAATCGAAAAGGAAACTGATATTTTTTGTTTGGTATGGGAAAAATTCTTCTTGAGAATGAAGAATCCTGCTTTATTAATTAGTGAATGTTGTCATTCCTTGGTGTTTTTGGGTTGACATAGTTGAAAAAACATTGAGCAGAGAAACCCAGGTGAATTCAAAAGTGTCACCTATGGCTCACCTACTGAACATCATTTCCATTGTTTTGTTACCATTGGCAGAGCTGATGAAAAGTTCAAGGAAAAAATTGGATTCGTAAAAGTCAACAAAACCATATAAGTATATAAATAGAAGAAATAGACAATAATGCGTTGAATAGATTTAGGTATGGTAGGTATATGATTGCGGAATCCTGCTCGACAATTTCGGGATTTATAACCACAATATTTTTTTCGGTTCAAATATCAACTTGAAAAAAATCAACCTTCGCTCACTTATTTTGTTTAGGATTATTATTATCCCGTTGAAGATTTGTGTTGGCTTGGTTGAAGAAATATTGAGCAGAAGAACCCAGTTGATTTCAAAAATGCCACCTTTGGTTCACCTACTTAATATCTTTTCAATTGTTTTATCATGATTGGCGAGAAGCCAAAAAAACATGGAAGAACTCAAAAATTGGTGAAAATACACACGTGAAGTAAAAAAATAGTGGATATAGACAATAACGCGTTGTATGGGTTCAGACTTGGGGTAACTTTTTCTCATGGTTGAAAAATCATGCTGTACAATATACTGATGTATGCCTTGGAATTTTCTCTCATCTCTCCGGTTCACCTGAGGGTCGAAATAAAATTCGCTCACCTATTTGTTCCTTTGAGGATTATTATTTATTTTGGTGAAGTTTTTGTGTCGGTATAGTTGAAGAAACATCAAGCAGTAGTACCAAGGTGTTTAAAAGTGTCACCTTTGGCTCATCTACTTGACATTCATTCAATTGTTTTGTTGAAAGAAGCTGAAAAATAAAAAAAACTCACAAAAATTCGAGCACCAAACAATTGCCAGATTCATATATCTGGAAAATATAATGTCACAATGCGTTTTATAGATTCAGTTATAGATAATATTAATCCTGCCTGGGGAAACTATTGTGAAGCGAAGAACGTGTTGTGGTTTGGTGAACCTATTATATATTAATGACAATCTTACAGGAAACTGCGATATTTTTGTTAGATATGGGAAAATGTTTTGTTGACAATAAAGAATCCTCCTCTTCAAATCTGTAAAAATCATCATTTTCTCGGTGAAGTTTTTGTGTTGACACGGATTGAAAAAATGGAATGGTCACTTACGTATCGTAAAAAAAAACTCGGGTAGACGAAAAATAGATAAGTCGAAACCAGCGTAACACGAATGATTAAATGGTATAATATCAATCTCTCTATGACTGAGATTGGAATTCAAATACTGTATTTTGCTAAACGGAAAAGAGGAGATTCACTTGTCCTTTGATCATAATTCAATTCTGGATGCCTTTTCATCCCAAGAAGCACAAATGTTTATATTGGGGACATTCTATGATGTAAAGATAGATAATTTCAAATAGTTCCAAACACTTTTGATAATTGAAGAAAATTAATAATATGCTGTGTCAAAAACTTCTGGTAGAAATATTGACTGATTTGAGATAAAAAGTCCTAAGTTTTTCCTACAATACGTCGTTTTTTAGTGAAAAACTAAAAATTCCGAGAGGAAGTAATGCACATTTTTACAGTACTGAATTAATTCAACAGTGGCATGTCTTCGGCCGGATATTTTGCGTACCATTCTGTTCTTAAAACTTTAACACCCCCTAATTTCATAAGAATACATTTTCAACCACAGTTTATATAACAACCTATTATTGATTATCAATGCTGATTCACATGCTTGAAGGAACACATTAAGTAAGAATCTATATTTCTTCAGGTACCATCTATGATGAAAAAATCACTCTCAACCGGTAAACAGATTAGTGGAGATCGAGCTAAGGCTACTTGCACACACACCGATTTTGGACGGCCGGTATAAAATCGGCCGATATTTTATCGGTAGCGGGTGCTTGCAGACTCACCGGATATTTACCGGTCGAACAATCAGTTGCTTTGTTGTCGTGACACGAGGTTATTGAAAAATAATGTATAATTGCCGGTAAACAATCGGTGGGTGTGCAAGCGTGTATTCAGTTACGTACGCCACTACTTCCCGGTAATGCCGGCCATGCAGTGGCAGTGGACGGCTGCTAACCGATATTTTACCGGCACCGATCAGCGGTCGACGTGTGTGCCAGGTCCCGTTCCCACATGTGGTTCACTATTGGAATTTGGACGACAGGCATAAAATCGGCCGTCCAAGATCGGTGTGTGTGCAAGTAGCCTTCTTCTTCTGTGCCGGTAAAATATCGGTTAGCAGCCGTCCACTGCCACTGCATGGCCGGTATTACCAGGAAGTAGTGGCGTACGTAACTTAATACACGCTTGCACACTCACCGATTGTTTACCGACCATTATACATTATTTTTCAATTATCTCGTGTCACGACAACAAAGCAACTGATTGTTTGACCGGTAAAAATCCGGTGAGTGTGCAAGCCCCCGCTACCGATAAAATATCGGCCGATTTTATACCGGCCGTCCAAAATCGGTGTGTGTGCAAGTAGCCTAAGTTGCGATCTTGTAACGATAATTAGGAAGTTAGGTATTTGATGAATTATATTTTGGCTTTCTTCTCCGAATTGAAAAATATAAATCACAGTCTATGAAAGGAGTAAAATAAAACAAAAATTACAAACACTCTCTTTTGATAGGCACGTGTATAAGCATGTGAAAATTGAATCAAATAGATAGCAAACATAGGAATATCTACACAAAGCAAAATAGAGAGCTATTTGTAGGGAAAAATCTCACCAGTAATTTATCCATTTTCGCACTGGAGAGCTCAGGAAATATTTTTTTCTGAGCGAAACGAGATCTTGTATGGGTTGAAATTGAGTATCATCCTTGTGAGTGGGACTTTTTCTACAAATAGCTCTCTATTTCACTTTGTGTAGTTATTCCTAAGTTTGTTATCTATTCGATTCAATTTTCATATGCTGGGTATTCAAATTGAGCAAGGAAAAGAGATTTCTATGTAACCCAGTGATGATGGACTCTTTATTTTTTTTTGTGAGTGAATCAAACGTCTTTGAATGATATACACATACCTATCAAAAGAAAGTGTTTGTAATAGTATACTATTTTTTCTTCAAACGTAGCAATTTTCAACCATAAATAGTACAATTCGTACGCTATTTTTACTCGAAATTAACTGTGACAACTATCAAAGTCGTCTAGATGTTAGAAATTAAAATAATTAAGTCGTCGGTGGGATTTGCGTCTCCCTGGTTACAGTTGTTTGACAGTTATTTTATGTTATCAAAGACAGCTTATTGTTGTTGCAACCGCAAGCGCAAATTTAGTGCGAAAATGGAAAACCTAAACGAAATTGAGTCCGCGGCTAATGATGCAGTAGCACGTTTGGGGCCCTCCAAGTCCGGAATAAAGTATCGGTTAGCGTACAAGCACTTCCAAGAGTGGTGCGATACAAGAGGAGTACGGCAAGTTACCGAAGACGTGTTACTGGCATATTTTAATATAATGGAAAATGAAAATGAATGGGAATCTTCTACAATGTGGTCACGATTCACTGTGATTAAATCCATGTTAGTTAGTAGAAAAAATGTGGATATAAGCAAACTTTTAAAGTTACGTGCCTTTCTGAAAAAGACAAGCGAAGGATATACTGCAAAGAAGTCTAGTTTTCACTAAAGACGAGTTTGATAAATTTTTGTTTGAAGCGCCAGATAAGTTGTATTTAGGATTGAAGGTAAAGAAAAATTATATTGCAAAGCATGTAGTATACTCTACTGAATTATAAAAATATTTCAGATTGTTTTGTTAATTGGGGTTACCGGCGCCTGTCGATGCGACGGATTGGTAAAAATGAAGACTGTGGACATTGAGGATAAAGAAAATGTAATGATTATCAATATCCCAGACAGTTAAACACGACAAATTAGATCTTTTACGATAATTGGTCAAAACTACATTAAACTGTATAAAAAATATGCATCACTGCGGCCTGAAAATTTCACAGAAAACCGATTTTTTATAAAGTACCAAAATGAAAAGTGTTACCGAAGCGTCATGGGAATACATTCGATCAGCGCAGTAGCCCAAAAAGTAGCTAGTTATTTAAATTTAAACGATGCAAGCGCATACACGGGTCACTGTTTACGACGAACTTCAGCAACACTTTTAATTGATGGAGGCGGAAATCTAGAATGCCTCAAACGACATGGGGGCTGGAAATCAAGCACGGTTGCCGAAGGATATATAGAGGATTCAATGAGAAATAAGAACGATAATGCTCAAAAAAATTTAAACCCTCATGATTCGCCAACATCGGGAATGATTGCTGAAAGTTGTGCTCGACCATCAGTATCATCAACAATTACCAATGCGTATCAAGAGTCGGGAACATTTTTGCACGGTTTCAATTTTGAAAATGCTTCATTAACTAATTGTACTTTTAATATTACTATAAATAAAAATGATGTTTAATTGTTGTTAATGACATTTGTATTGTTGCTTTGTGACATGTTTCATATTGTTGCCATGACAACATTTTTCCCTCCGCCGTGAAGAAATGGGAAAAAAAAAAACTACCCGGCGGAGACATCAAACTTTGACAGGATCAAGTTGGATAAGTAATGTCACCATTATTTGACGTTTGAAAAAAAAATTTTTTTATTGATTCCACTTCAGTGATAGGTGTAATTTCTATTTGGGATCTTGAACTATACGTTTTTTCATTGATTTCAAGAGAGTACGTTACATAGATTATGAAGGTTCGAAACAATACCACTCAACATTGTGTCTCATGTTCCGAGTCAACACAGGAATATTTTTTTTCGAAAGTATCCTCCGTGTAATAAAAATTCCATGCTATTAAAGTCTACATTGTGCTTTCCGTTCGTTTCGTTATATTCAGTGTACTCACTGAATTTAATTTTCTTAACCATCATGAACTCTGCATGTACGGAATGTCAACAACGCCACAATGGAAACTTTTTAGTAAAGTTCCATGCGATTTTTTTAATGATTTTTTAATGATTATGGTGAGAAAATGATCGATTATTCTCAATTCGAAAAAATATCGATCCCACAAATTCAATTTTAGAATTCTGTTAAAAATCTCCATTACAAACATACAGTTGGCAATTACAGTAAGAAATATAAATTTGGTAAACAGGCATCAGATTGAGAAAATCAATGCTGCAGTATTTGAATTGTGGCTAGTACAAGGTGGATCAGACTACCGAAGCAATATTTCAAAAGGAGTTAGTTCAAAGATTGAAGAAAAATGGCTTAGAGGCCATTACTTTGGATTCAAGCAGAATCTGCTTGAGAAATATTTTCTAATCTACGACTACTGTCTCCATTAGGAGCGACAGTAAATTTGGAAACAATATTCATGAATGACATTTTCTCAATTTCGGATCAGAAATTCAGAGATCCATGTTACAATCTGAAACATCCTGTATAGTTAGTTGAAAGGTTTGATATGGACTTTGACGTTCCAAAATATTTGTTCTGGTCAATTCGAACATAATTAGTTATCTCACTTATTGATTCCATATCCAAATATCTATTTGTCCACTCCCAATTATTTTGATAACTATTTGTGTACCTTTCATTATCGACCCCTGTATATAAAGCCACAGATATATCTTCGAACTTCAGTTTCAAGTGGGCAAGAGTAGAAGTTTCCAGCTGTTAAGTAGTTGCGCCTTAGGAGTTAGTTTTTGATCTTCTGGGTGAAACTGCTTTGCATCTGGATATTTTCTTCGACAGTGTATACAAAATCGAATAGCAGATTCTTGGTTTCAATGTAAGAAACTGTGTACATGCAGTGAATTAGTGAGATCAGGTAATCTATGTTTCTCCTCCGGAATTTCCAGAATCTTTACTGACTTCCCTTCATCTCAAGATCATAGTTATTTCTATTAGTTTATTCAAACGTACAACTTCCAAACAGAGCGGGGTTCTAACATAGATGGTCAAAATCTCAAGTTCGTTAAACAATATTCAATATAATATAAATTAACGAATCACTATTCATGATTTGGTAAATATCAGAATGCAGCATTTTCTTTCAAACTGATGTTAATTGATTGACACAGGGGCGCATGGGTTGGTGACTGAACGGTTCTAAGTTTGATCCTCCAATGAGGCAGAGACTTGAATTGATTTGCAGAATTTTATTTCTTCTGACAGTTTCTGAATGTCTCTCATTGAATTGAATGAGGATCATTCTTACCTTATTGATTTCAATAATGTTCAAATCGAAATCGTTGTAAATATCAGTGTTGTTATAACTCCAACAGAACTTTTCATAAATGAAGAATTATTTTCTCTTATTTCCTGAAAATGTGTGAATTAAATCGTCTACTCAATAATTTTTTTGTTCATTTTGTAGGAACAAAGTTTAGTATATCTCACGGTTTTTGAAATATTGATATTACTACTTCGTCATCTGACGATACACCAAATTTTTGTTTTCATTTGCGAGAATTCAAAATTGATTTTAGGTATCTGATGGCAGAAAGAACTTAAATAATCTATGAATATTCATTAAACATTTTTCCTCATTCTATCACTGTTCTTCCGAATTAGATTTTTTTACTGATGAATACTAAATATTTATGACATTCAACTTAGCTATCTTTTCAATAACCGATATATCTCGTGTCAACAAAATTCTGCGACACCTGGTATATATCTGTTAAATAGGCTCAACCAAAAATATGTGTTCAACATTACACTTTTCGAATTATATTTAATTTAGTTTTTCGATACGGAATTCTAAAAGTTGTGACTCAATTGTGAGTCAATTAAACTGAGTTCTCATTATAAAGGAAGCTCAAAGAACTCCTTTGTTTTTCGTAAATAAGTATAGAATTCATCATTTTTATCATCGATTATAGAGATGGATAAGTTAGGAAATAGAGCTGGATCTCGTATTGAGTTCGAATGAAATTTTATTGAAAATAAAGTATTATTGTGTTACGTACAACTTCAGTTCTGATTTAAAAAAAACAGTCGAATTCTCAACATACCATGAAAAAGTACATTTTCAAATATATTTTCTTATATTTTGATAAATTTTCGTGTCCTCTCATCCGACCAAATTCATTGGTGAAAAAGTTATAAAAACAATTTCCATAGCTAATCTCTTATATCTCCTCCAGTATAACCCACCTTTGAATTTGTAAGCACACCATCTGTCCCTTAGTCGAATTTTGTTTTCAGTTGCTGCAAAAACAATGTGTCATACTATCAAGCATTATTTTTCCCCCAGAATTCCCTTATATTCACAGTATCAAACCTTACTTGAATGATACCTTCTTTAACAGATCTCAATTTTCAACTAACACAAAACTAAAAGCACCTGCCCTCAACGCGTGATCTGCCAAAAAAAGTTTTCCTTTTCGTGAAAATTATTGGGTATGGAACATCAACGAGAGAAGTGTTGAACATACAATGTTCCCCTGAAAACGCCAAATATTAGTGCTTCAGATTCCTCGAACGAAAACAGTTATTTTAAATATTTTTTATATGTCACCTTCTCATTCCAACAGCAGGGTGCAATTTATGATGATTGAAACTATTTTTGAAGCAATGGTCCTGCTCGGATATCAAGAATCGGGTGAATGTTAAGTAGGCGAGTCATAGGTGAAATTTTTGAAATCCCCTGTGTTCTTCTGCTTAACATTTTTTCGATGACTGCAAATCAAAAATCGCAACAAGCACATCCAGATGTTATGTTTAAATATACTAACCAGGTGAGCAATTGTATTTATTCCGAATGATTTTTTTTGCAAACAATAAATACACTTTATTTCCTCAATATATGAACATTTTATGTTTTTTCGAGCAAAATAGTTATGAGATATAAACGGTTGTTTTTCGAGCAAAAGCGATGAATTCCGTGAATA
The DNA here is from genome assembly GCA_032362365.1 of Zygogramma bicolorata. NCBI lineage: Eukaryota > Metazoa > Arthropoda > Insecta > Coleoptera > Chrysomelidae > Zygogramma > Zygogramma bicolorata. The sequence continues at coordinate 4,480,392 of JAVJAQ010006102.1, read as the reverse complement.
TTTTGATACAGATATATCAAACGATACCATCTGATGAAATTATTTTCATGTATCTTCATGTTGAATCGATAATCTTGCTAGACTAATAAGTATGGTGAGCCAAGATTTTTTTTTTGCAAACGATACCATAAGCAGTTTTTCATTTTTTTTTCAGGTTTTATCTAGGTGCTACAAAGAGGAACTTATGTTTCATTTGATTGAAATGAAATAATTGAATGAATAATAAGTAGGTGAACCAGAGGTGATACTTTTGAAATTACCTCGGTTCATCTGCTTAATGTTTCTTCAACCATGTCTACCCAAAAACTCCACTAGAAAATGACAATCCTCAACAAAATGGGTGAGCGAAGATAAAAACTTTTTTCGAATTCGACTAAGAAGACAGGATTTTTCTCACAACGAAAAATATCCCCATTCTATTCTATTCGAAGCATCATTGTCCATTTCTACTCTCTATTCCACGTATGCAATTTAGTCAATTTTTTGCAAAACCAGTTCTTATCTTTCAGCTTCTTTCAACAAAAAAATTGAATGAATGTCAAGTAGATGAGCCAAAGGTGACACTTTTGAACACCTTGGTACTTCTGCTTGATGTTTCTTCAACTATACCAACACAAAAACTTCACCAATCCTCAACAGAATGAATAGGTGAGCGAATCTTTTTTTGCTCCTCAGGTGAACCGGAAAGATGAGAGAATATTCCAAGGCATACTTCAGTTTATAGGGCTTTTCATAATGAGCGTTAATAAGCCGTTTCTGGCAAACTATTCAACGGATCAACCTGAAAATTTGACAGTATGCATAAATCAATATGACCTATACGCCTAAAATATTTTAGACGATACGGCGTTGTCGCTTCTACTATAAAGTAGCGGCTTCTTTGATTTTTCAAAGGGAACACCCCTTATATAATATCATATTATGATTCATTATCACTCTGTCAACAAATTCATATACTATTTCCCTATACCTATCTATTACCGTTTAGAAGATATAAATTAATTTCGATTTTTTTTTTACCAAACATGAACTTTTATAAATGCTGATAATCTTGAACTCTCTTCCATTAAAACGATCAAATTTGAAATGGAGTGGAATGATACTATGAGGATCTTCACTCCGAGTCATATTTTCATTTGCCTCATACAGGGTCTTCAAAAAATGCACATACTTTGATCTCATGAAAAAATGAGCGGAACACTCTGTATATTTCAACATTTTTGAGCTCTACATTCAATTTTAGATTGACATTGTTCAGATAATACTATTTAGATTTCGAACCGTTTTCGAGATAAACTATTTCTAACGGAAATTGACATGGTTTCCTTGTTCATCACTCATGTTTTTAAAACAGATTTCGTTTGATGTTTCTCAATTAGTCACAGATAAAACAATGAAAAGATAATTATTGAAATACTCTTCAACCATCGAATGAAACTTCTCATCAAACAATAGTTTTATTAACGCTGAAACACGAACTGAAAATAATGAACCCAAAAATTAATGAGTTAATTTAATCGTCAGTGTATTTCAGAGTAGATAGATAGATAGATTCTTTATTGACCACGTTACATACATAATGTACATTTGTAGCACGTCCTAATGACAATGTAGAATCCAGGAAAACATTACAATATGTTCAAACACATCTCCACATCTACTTAAACAAACATGTAATCTCTTCAAAAAATTGTCATGTGTAGCGCTTCTGATCAAGTCTGGAGTCAAACTATTGAAAGCAGTTGTAACTCTCGATTTCATATCTTCCATTGTTGTTATTGGAGTAGAGTTAACCATATTTTTGATGAAACCCCACACGAAATAATCTAATGGATTGCCATCTGGTGTTCTAGGAGGCCAACGAAAAGGTCCATTATTACCAATCCATCTGTCTTCGAAGATTTCAGTTAAAGCTTCGCTGACTGAATGAGAATTATGGGGTGGAGCACCATCCATTTGGACCATTTGGTACCATACATGTTCTCTTTCTGGTCCATTATTTGAAATCATTTGAATTCCATTCCTCAGTAAATATTCATATTTTGATGCATTCAAACTATCATCATAAAACTCGATATAAAAAATTGACCCATTCTTTATGGCACAAAATACATTGAATTGCCATCTTTCTTGAAAACCCCTTTGGCGGACAACATGGGGATTTTCTGGCGACCAATAATAACTATTGAGACCCTGTATAAGGCAAATGAAAATATGACTCAGAGTGAAGATCCTCATAGTATCACTCCACTCCACTTCAAATTTGATCGTTTCAGTGCCAGAGAGTTCAAGATTATCAGCATTTATGAAAGTTCATGTTTGGTAAAGAAAATATCGAAATTAATTTATATCTTCTAAACGGTATTAGATAGGTATAAGAAAATAGTATATGAATTTGTTGACAAAGTGATAATGAAATCATCTTTCGAAAAATCTGTTCAGGCCAGTCTCAAATTACCTACACAGTAGGTTTCGGCTGGCACCTGTCAGAAAACAACTACTCCCCTGGCTAATACCACGAAGGGCATTGAATTATATCCGACCGGTGCCAGTGCAGGTTTCTTCACAGAAGTAAATCCTGCATTTGCTTTCGTCGAAACAAATGAAGGAATTGATATGAATGATTGATTGAATGAAGTGATAATGAATCATAATATGATATTATACACGGGGTGTTCCATTTGAGAAATCAGAGAAGCCGCTACTTTATACTAGGAGGGACAACGCCGCATCGTCTAAAATTTTAGGCGTGTAGGTCATATTGATTTATGCATACTGTGAAGTTTTCAGGTTGATCTGATAAATAGTTTGTCAGAAACGGCTAATTAACGCTCATGATGAAAAGCCCTGTATTGTACAGCATGATTTTTCTACCATGAGAAAAAGTTACCCCATGTCTGACCTCATAAAACGCCTTATCGTCTATATCCACTATTTTTATACTTCACGTGTAGATTTTTGCCAATCAATGAGTTCTTCCATGATTTTTTTTCAGCTTCTTGCCAATCATGACAAAACAATTGAAAAGATATTATGTAGGTGAACCATAGGTGGCACTTTTGAAATCACCTGAGTTCTTCTGCTCAATATTTCTTCAACTATGCCAACACAAAAACTTCAACGAGATGATAATAATCCTCCACAAAATAAGTGAGCGAAGATTGATTCTCCATTCAAGTTAATATTTGAAGCGAAAACAATATTGTAGTTATGAATCGCGAATTTGTCGAGCAGGATTCTGCAATCATATGCCATACCTGAATCTATTCAACACATTATTGTCTATTTCTCCTATTTATATACTTATACGATTTCGTTGACTTTTTTCCAATTTTTTGTAAGTTTTTCCTTGAACTTTTCATCAGATCTGCCAATGGTAACAAAACAATGGAAATGATGTTTAGTAGGTGAGCCATGGATGACACTTTTGAATTAAGTTTCTCTGCTCACTGTTTTTTCAACTATGTCAACCCAAAAACACCAAGAAAATAATAACATTCACTAATGAGTAACGCAGGATTCTTCATTCTCAAGAAGAATTTTTTCCATATCTAACAAAATATATTAGATCATCTTTCGAACAATCTGTTCAGGCCAGTCTCAAGTTACCTACACAGTAGGTTTCGGCTGGCACCCGTCAGAAAACAACTACTCCCCTGGCTAATACCACGAAGGGCATTGAATTATATCCGACCAGGTGCCAGTGCAGGTTTCTTCACAGAAGTAAATCCTGCATTTGCTTTCGTCGATACAAATGAAGGAATTGATTTTCAATCATAGGGACGGACACACTTGCAGACCGGTTTCGGGCTATTTGGCCACTCGTCAGTGCAAGGCAGTGCCATCATCAACATAAAGTCGATGATTTCCCATAATTAAAAATCAAACTCCTACACGAGTATCAAGCCCCGGCCAAAGCTGATGCGAACAACGAAGTTATTACGCCATCTACCAATGGACGAGGTATTCCAAAAGCAAACCGAATTTGCCCATTCCTCCTGCGAGGAAAATGTAAAAACACTTGACATAGTCAGTGGGCATACTTGAAGACTGGCGTTAAATCAAATCATCTTTCGAACAATCTGTTCAGGCCAGTCTCAAATTACCTGCCACGGGTGCCAGCCGAAACCTACTGTGTAGGTAATTTGAGACTGGCCTGAACAGATTTTTCGAAAGATGATTTGATTTAACGCCAGTCTTCAAGTATGCCCACTGACTATGTCAAGTGTTTTTAAAATATATTAGTTTCCAAAAATCTCATGGTTCGCTATTCAATAGATTCCTCAAGTGAATGATATATTACTATCTAGATCTATTCACAATATTATTTTTGATTTCTGATATTTTTTCAATTCGAGTATAAGATTCTGTAAATTTTTAAGTGTTCCAATTTATGTGAGTCCCTCCTTGAGTTTTTTCCGCTTATCTTAACAAAACAACTGAAAATATGTCGGTGAGTCATAGGTTGATGTTTCTTCAACAATCCTTAACAATATAAGTGAGTTAATTTTCTCTTCGAGTAAATACTTCAACGGGAATAAATAATTGGTAACGTTTATATCGCTAAATTCAACGATTCCTTAATGATGAGTAAAATATCCCTCTTGATCATATAATTTTCTGAAAAGTTTTTACCCACTTGGATATTAATTAGTTTAGCCATAGATGATACTTCTGAAATCCCCTGGATTCTTCTGCTTACTGTTTTTTCGAGCATGTCAGGGCAAACATTTCACCAAGCACCTCCGGAAAATAATATCTACCCCTCGAGGATATCCCCACATTGAAGGACAAGTCTCGGATCATCGTGAATTGGATGAGTATATATCAGAAAAATTATCACCCATATTCATATTAAAATAAGCGGATTGTTCTGCTCTTCTGCTTTCATTACCAACCAATATATCCAAACAGTTTCAGTTCGAGTTTTATACCTCGCAGTAACCATGGAGATACTTATCATCTTGTTTGGAAAGCGATATTTTTTTCACTGATTTTTTCATGGTCAAATGGTGATCCCGAGTGAAAGCATCAACACAGAACATCAACGACGCTCCAGATTTCACTTCTGAACCATAACGGTTCGCAAATTTCTAATCAAATCAATGATTCTTCGCCCACAGGCTGGCTTACTCATTTGGAGCAGCGCAGATGTGTCGGAGACTTTTCTCTCTTCTATAGATATTTTCACGGCCGGTGCTCTTCTGAATTGTCGTCAATCGTCAGGATTCCCACCCCTTGTGAGCTTGAAGATCTATCGGAGCTCTCTTGCTCAGAACTTTACCAATAGAACAGGTGAACTGTGGAACTCCTTACCCAGAGAGATTTTCCTGAGGCTCAGAAAATTCAAAAATTTGAAGTGAATGTTGATTATTCGTATCTCCTGTCTCTTGATCAACACGGTGTTCTTTGAACGTTACGAGGCTTCCCTTTTGGGCTGAATCTTCCTATATATATATAAAAATAAATAAAATTATCTATTATTAATTGAGCTGTTTTTTAATAAAAAATAGGTATATATTTGTGTGTGTGCTTATATGTATGAATTATACAGTTATACCATTTACCCTTTTTATGTAAGTCTCAAACTTGAATCATCTGTATTTTTCAACTGTTATTGCCTGTATGGAGTTGCTGTTCTAACTATTCCCCTATATTCCTAAGAATGACTGTCAATGAGAATTATATTCTTCCGACATTAAGGAGGTTCGATACCCACAGACATATGCACAGAACCGAATGATACTTGTTATACAAGTTACCCAATGAATAAAGATTATTGTACTATTTTTTTTATATTTCTCACCGAATGATTTTTCGAGTAAATGGTTGTTGGAATCCGGTATTTTAACATGGGCTCTTATGGGAGAAGTCCAATTTCTCATACATTTTTCGTGACTGCAGATTGAAAAATGCAGGGAACAAAATGAATTTAGCATGAGTGGATAGCCCAACAATCAACGATCATTTTCCACCCAATTTGATTTTACCTTACCGATCATTTTAAAGAATAATTAATGAAATTATGAGAAAAGTGTAGGTGATTCGAAAGTGTTGGCAACAGCGCTACGCTCAAACCGAACAGCTGCTCGGCGGCGCGAATAGCCAGGGCCGGCGCTAGGGGTCAGGTAGATGAGTTGGTCGCCTCAGGGGCGGCATTTTGAGCCCAAAGCAAAAGAGAAGAGGAAAATGGAGAAACACCAATATGTAAAATATATTATTATACTTCATATGATGGTGGGAATAATAATGATGAATCGGGACATCCGAAATGTTTTTCAGTTTTTATTGAATAACAAAGCGAGCCGCCTCTATTAGAACACCCTGCACCTATTTCATTGCATCACTGCCGATTTTTGTTATCATCAACCTTAACGTTCGAGTTCAAGATGCGCTGTAGTCTTTCAAAATTCAGAAACCACACATAGAGCACAAAGAGTTTGGATTAATCCAAATGCGCTATCACCTTTACAATAGGATTATGGCAAATATTCAATGGAGAACCATTACTTCCAGAGATAATACCCTTACGGTCATTTACTTACAACTGATGAATATTCAGAATATCTGTTCAAAGTTTCTACAGACCTCAATTTGCAAATTCTTTGACCTTGACATTTGAGACAGAGAAATTACCTGTATACTGGTTTTGGGGTCTTTGACCATCTTCAGTACAGGATAGATTCTCACAGACGATGATAATCGTCTGTGTTCTACTGAAAATAATAATAAAACCAATAAGAGACAATGGGCATGCAATGGGCGAGGCCCATTACACAGTGCCATCTTATAACCAAATGCACACTCATCAGTTGTATTTCAATTGCCGTCGGGGTATCATCTCGGAAAGTAGTTGTTTTCTGTTGAATATTCGCTAATCTGCCATAATCATATTTTATTGCTGTTCTTTCGGAATTCTTTCAGTTTATTTTGTGTTTTCAAGGTCCACAACCATTTATTTTTTGTCAATAATTTGTTTTCGTAACGCAATGCTAATTTTTCTTCTGCGAATAACATAACCTTTCTGTGAGTTCTCTTCTGACTTGAGACGCAGCGTTGTAAATAGAAATTGTCGACATCAATCAACATTAATGAGATGTGAATATTTTTTAGAAAGAAGAAAATGTAATTGAAACAAGTGATAGGTTCAAACTTTTTATTGATTAATACTTTGTAACAGATTTTTTATTCTTCTCCACTTTTCACTGTTGTCACTTTCAGGCATTTTTGACAGCGAAGGCAGAAAATAGATTCTAGACCATGATGAGTTTCTCCTTCGATAATTTGTAATAATAAAAATTATTTGCAATGTAGGCATTGCATTTGCTGGGCCATGTATTTCAGCGAGACAATCCTGTACCTCTTACATTTGACATGGGATCATCTGTCATTTCTCTACATCTACTTTTACCATTCATGACACGTTGTTGCATTGCGCGGTGCACTTTTTCTTTAACAAATTTGCCTTTCCAGCGAAAACTATTTTAATTATTCTCAGACATATTCACTTACTACGCGATACGCGAATAATCGTTTTTGTATTGTAACACTGACGCTACAAAAAAAGCCGCATCTGGTCTCAGACCGGGCGCAGGACAGCGTTGCCAGATATTTTCTCGCCAGCTCGCGCTCTGTTACTCTGTCCTTCTTTTTCACCCCCCACCAAGTCCCGACTATCGAACCTCCTTGAAGCTTACTCTGATTCTGATTTTTTTCCTGGGGCTTTCGGTGAAGTATGAAAACATTCGAGTATTAGTTGAAAATAAATACAAAATTTTGATGCTTCACCAGAACAACGTGATGAGTTGTTCAGGGCATGGTGAGTGAGCGATATAGTATAGTTTTTTTTTGTTGCAAGAAGTAGAGGCTAGTAACACAACAAGGACGTGACTACCATTTTGGTCTTATCGAACATGGCTTCCCGTATAATCAATATTGAATTTCCATACAGGTAAGTCATTCAAACTGTAATATATTTTGTCTATATATTAATTGGTTGACCCTTCTCATGACGTTATTTCCACATTTTAAACTCTGCCATCGATTATTCAACTACGTAGATAGATGATGTAGAAGTGAAATTGGTCGAGTTGTGAATTTCATTCCATACATAAAATACAAATCAATTATAATAGTCACTATTGAGATTTCATACTCGACGAAATTCGGAAATACAAAAAGTCATTGGAATATACGGCAAAATATTTCGAAAAAAAGTTTGGCCCATGAGGGGATCGAACCCGCGACCTTCGCGTTATTAGCACGACGCTCTAACCAACTGAGCTAATGGGCCAGTGATTATATATGTTCTTGGCAATTGTGGTGTTCAATGAGAATCATAATTCTTGGCATATCATCATAATAATATTTGATTCTAACATGTTCAATATATGATCCTCAGAGGAAAATACAGCAGGATGAATTCCAAAAATTGAGTTTTAGATGCGGGGGATGATATAATTTTATGAAACATAATAATATGTGTAGTTCAGACAACAATTTTCAATTTTTTTCTATTTGTGCTATTCTTAAGCGTTTTATTAAAAAAAACAAATTCAAGTGTTCACGATGGTAGGTTATACCACGAGTCAATAGTGATAGCTATTATTCTCAAGGAATTTTTACGATCCGAGCCGCGTAAGAGGATAAGGAGTAATATTCCGAGAAAACAATAGTCATTATTGTTAGTATACTAAAGGCGGATTCATGCAACAATCATTATAATTACATTAACATTACATTATCATTAGGAAAAGTTGAACACCCATTTTATAGTGGAAGCGTTCATGCAACACATTAGTTCATTACATTTACATTAGTCGCACTAAGAAGTTGGCAACTTTTAACTTTATTTTCATTACACTATGAATCTTAGTGAAAACAGCAATTGCGCATGTGCAATAACGTGTCATTTGACGGTTTTAGGTTATGTTATGTTTATTTTTGGGTTTATATTATTAGTATTCAGCAATATAACGGATCAAGGTGCTTTAAGAGAGTTAGTTCGTCAATATGAACATCCTTAAAATGAAAAACATAGATATTTCAACAACAAATATATAATGTAATGAGTGTTGCATGAACGGCAACACTTTCTTAGTGAAAATGTAATGATAATGTAATGTTAATGTAATTATAATGATCGTTGCATGAATCCGCCTTTACTCAACTTCATCTACGACTAATTCATTTATCATAAATAAATGATTCTTCAGTTTCATTCGTCTCAATACAAACACACAAACACTACCTACGCGTCTGACAATTTCCCACACAACACAAGGACATCCAGTGGATATCTAATGGATATCCATTAAGGATATTTTGGACATCCAATGGACATCCAGTTTTTATCCAAATAAATAATAGTTTAAAAAACTAAAAAAACACGCTTCTATAGCTAACCGAACTAAAAAATAGAAAAAAATTTTTAATTACAAAGAGTTTACCTTACGGTAGTAGAAGGCTAAACAATCATTCATAGTCAATCAGCTCAAAATGAAATTATAATAAAATTTGAGTAATTAACAGAATAAAGTAATTCAGAGTAAAATCCTGGGGTGCTTGATATATTATATATTACAATCATTCTATCGGTAATTATCTTTGAGAGGAGACTTATGAAATATAGTAAAATGCACCCCACGGTTTTTACTCTGAATTACTTTATTCTGTTAATTACTTAAATTTTATTTTGAGCTGATTGACTATGAATGATTGTTTAGCATTCTACTACCGTAATATAAACTTTTTGTAATTAAAAATTATTTTCTATTTTTTAGTTCGGTTAGATATAAAAGCGTGTTTTTTAGTTTTTTGAACTATTATTTATTTTTCATTTTTTAGTTCAATTTATCAATTAGTTTCTAGTGGAAATGTGATAATTCTTACGAATCATTCCGCAATCTCATCATTTCATTTAAAGCTTCACTATTGCATGGGGTACTTCCTGTTAACTTAGAGCAATCAAGTTCATCAATCCGAATATCGTCTAAAGATCTTACACGACTAAGTGTGGGTACTTTACGACCTAATTGAGAGTCCGTTAAAGTAATCAGTGCTGAGAATGGACACCACATCCTGTCATTTGTTAGAGTGAGAGCACAGCCTAAGCACCGATTATTTTAACTGACTGTTAATCAGATCGTAAAGTACCCGCCCTAAGTGCTACACAGGCTTGTCCAGCGGCAAACAATCGCGAGCCTAGATAAATTACTGCATGATCAACTGTACAACCTTGCATCTTGTTAACGGTCGAAGCCCAACCCAGGATTATTGGCAACATTCGTCTTTCAGCAGTTCCGTGGCTGTATTTCGCTGGGAACTATATTATATGTTACATAAATATCATATACAGTAATTTGCATGTATCAGACTCATGTACACCTATGCATGTAAGATACGGAATGAACATTGTGAGAACGCAACTACCCTGAAAACGTTTCTGCCTCCGTTGTGCTGTGCCGAGTGCCCGAACGAAAGAACGAAAGAGTAAGTCCGAAACTGCAGGCATGCGCAGAACGCGCGCTAGCTCTATCTTTTTTACTCCACTACAGAGGATCTATAAAAGAATTTATCAATCCTGGTGGTCCTTATAAGGATAATAAGACAAAGCTCTTTTAGTGAATATATCGAGTATGTATTTCTTGAAACCAATACGAGCAAATTTGTTATTTTTATTTCATTGTAGCTAGTTTTTTATAGTGTTTAAAACAATGTTTTTTGTTTTTTCTCATTTTCTTTTTGTATTCCGACGTCATTTTCAGTTATTGTATATTGTGTGTAATTTTCAACTGGAAAATAAAGATTATTATTATTATTATTATAATGAAAAACTATGATCAAATTATTGCATTGTCATCGGTCCTTGATACGTATGCAAAGTTTCAAATTAATCAGACTTCTGGAAATGGTGAAAATTATGCTCAAAGATTTCGTTACATACATAGTTACAACCCAAACTAATAAAAGCGTGTTAAAAAAATATCTTATGGACGTCCAACGGACATTCTTAGGCCACCAACCTGTTCGTCCATAAGATATCCTTCATGGACATCCATAAAATATCTTTCATGGACATCCATAATACATCCTTCATGGACATTCACAAGAAATCCTTTATGGAAATCCATATGACATCTGTCATGAGCATCCATCATAAATATGCACTATTTTTCGTTTCTCTATGCACACAACGCTTCAAGTCATAACATAATTATTTTAAACTTTAAAAGCGACCCAAGACCCAAACGACTCTCAAAATTACGACATTCGACAGACGCCATAGATGGTTGCACGACAGAAAACCGAGTTGAGGTGTGTATTCACAATGCAGCGATTTTGCTTTTCGCGTCACGTCTTCTGTTGACGCTGGTTTCAAATATTATTTGGAAGGATATGGTTGAAATATTTCAACTTTCTTGCGTTGCTGCTAGCAGGAATGTCCATGTGAATGGCAGTTGGTAGGGTGCCATTATTTATACAAAAAATGTACGAATAATGGATGTCCATAAGATATCCTTCATGGATATCCGAAAGAATATCCCTTTTATATTTCCAGTGGATATTTCTTTTTGGGAATACTTTGGATATCCAAAAATTGGATATCCTATGGATATCCAAAATTGGGCCAAGGATATTCCGACATGAACTGAACATGATTTGGACGTCCATAGGATATCGTGTGCTGTATGGGTTGGAGTTTGGTCATATCGTTTCCATGGTAATATTTAATTCGAGAAATTTTGTGATAGGACTACACGAAGGAGTTAAGACTATTACCATTATTTCCTCGCCACTATTCCCTAAGGGAATAATATGTGGCATTATACTGCAGAAACCCTAAGTATACTACTTACGTTATGTATTAGTCGTAAATGAAACATTTTATCATCTAATCATTATAATTTGCACTTTTTCTTGGCATGGCCAGTATTACATTGGAGTTAATGAAATGTATGTTCTTATAGATTATTAGAAAATGACAGACAAATTATCCAATTCAAATATTCGGGAGGAAAAGTGTGAGAGAAAGGTGGATAGAAATAATGAAATAGTTATGGGTGAAAGTTACAAGTGTTTCCTCTCGCCAAGTCAATACAGAATCTTCAGGAGGTGGGGCATGATAATTTTTATGTCTTGGGAAAATGCCCCGCATTGGGCGCCATTTTTGTGAGCCTAAAAATAACGAAGAAAATGATATTTATATATTGAGAAAGTTTGAGTTCTGAGAATTTTTTTTTTTAACTGACTGAAACTAAATTTGTTACATTTGGTATCTTTAAATATCAGGCCCAAAAGATAAATGACGTATAGAATATATTCTCATTGTTTCCGTTGATAGAATTTTGAGTTCGATGGAGTCCATTCCCATGAAGTAAAAAAGTTTTAGGAAATTTTTCTGATGCGAATGAGCTATTCTTGGTCTCTTCTTATGATAGTTATTTATTTTACTAGGCAGCAAAGTAGTAGATTGACTAGGACTTCAGCTAAGGCAGTCAATCTACTATGCTGCCGAGTTGAACATATAATTTTGTTTCTGATTGTTTAGAATGGTATAGTGTAGGATGCTGTATTCGCAAATTATTACAATTCTCACAAGCTTTTTATTTTTTCTGTAGTGATTAATCGAAACAAAATTTGATTGAAATCGCAAGTATTGGAATGGTTGTTTGCTATGGAAATGTATATGTTCATAGTAAGTACAGTTTGACAACTTTATGGACTGTGATAGCAACTTAGAAGTACTTACTCCTCCAGACACATATCAATCAAAGTGTTAATTCTACTGCCTAGGCAGGAAAGCTCTCACTTTGCTGCCTAGACAGGAGAAGTAATACTCTGCTGATTGATATGTGCCTGCAATATTGATATTTGCTGTCAGTTGGAGAAAGAAAAAATTGATTACTTGAAACGATTTGATTATTTTTCAGTAGACAGTACTTTGTGTTTGATGGATACTTCTTTTATAGTTTTCTGGGTTTTAAACCTAAACATAATTGTGGTGGAATAGAAACTACAAAGAAACGATCTGATTATCTTCCATGAAAATACTTTTATGTTTTGAACTAGTGTTTCGCATTTTATAATTTCCCTTTGATTTGATGCATATACTTTCACTCTTCTCCTTTTACAGAAAGTGAAATATTTTGCCATGATATATATCACCGGAAAAAGTTTTTTGCTCCTTTCTTTATAATATTATGATGAATATTCGATGAATATATCGAAATTACTAGAGTCCACCATAGAGTCATAGAATACATAGACATTATATCTAATGGACTGGTCTTTATGACAGTTTTTTATATAACACGATGCAGAATACAACAGAGAGAGAAAGGATATGCACATTGAAGTGATATTGTGAAGGACAGAATTATCTTAAACTTGAGTTACTCTATCCTTCTTAACCTCTCTTCATCTGCTACATTGAGGAAGGAATTCGCTTAATGGTTATTCTTGATTTCGTGCACTCCTGTTAGAAGAGAAATATTTCACATCCACATATTTTGATTATATAAACCAAGGTTACACCAATGTACTAGTGTGATCTATGCATATGTCACAGATGTGCTTGAAGTAGAATGATCTTGCTAGAACGTGCTTAGCATATACGTTGAGGAATATTCAAAAAGAATATGCTTAATATATACCTCAAGCAATATTCTTGTAGTTTAATGTTTCACACCCTACAATTCGAAACTGTCTCTGTCTATTTTTCACCCACGACATATGAAACGACCCTACTGTTACCTTATCTCCGTAAAAAACTATCTATCATTTTTATGTCCAATATATGTGCTCAGCATTTCCTGGACTATATGCATCTAGTATATACCTGAGGAAAACTACTCCTATATGAATAGCATATGCTTTAAATGTGTGCCTAAAATAAATAAAACTAAATGAAATTCCATTGAGCGATCAAGAAAATAGATTAGGAAAGAAAAGAATTTTTTCTGAAATATAAAAATACTTCTAAACCTATACTAGATACCTACTTTAACAAAAAAGTACGAAAAGCCTGTTCTGATAAGGAGGTAAGAAAAGTTTCTGAAAACTTCGATACTATTTCCAAGAAAATAATACATGATTGCCAAGTTTGCCACTGAACAATTGAAAATCTTTTGCGACAAATAAAAGAAATAAGTTTCAGGGTCAACAACCACCAAAGGCGCTGATGGCAGTAATTTTGTTCCAAGTGTGAGTGAAGTTAGTGTAACTTGATACTACTATGGTGATGTCAATACTGTCAATTGAATTTGTCGATCTGATATACAATGCAATTTTAACAATTTGAATGAGGTGGATCATAAGTTTTGAATGTTTTTCGACGGAATCATTTTCTGTGAGAAGCGGAAAAGTCATTTTTTCCCAAGAAAAATCCAGTGATTTTTCATACTTGAATCGAGTTAATTAAACCACCAACCAATAAAAATCTCCTTCGGCTTTTTAAGCTTCCTTCGTATCTTTATGAGCAGAACACGGATTTGAAAAACGCGGCGATCACCTTTCGTTCAAAAGTTATGGCCCTTCAAAAGCCGGAAGAAGGGCATATTCCACCTTCTTTTTTAGACTACAGAACCACACGTTTTTATTCGTCAGATGATATTCACATCACAACTAACATAATATCATCTTCTCCACGACACGACTTCCGACCAAGTTCCAAGCATTTTTCATAAAAAATTTGAAAAACAATATTTTTAACCTCGAAATCGATCTTGAGTATGTTTTTCGAGTTTGCGAAAAATGCTTGAAATTCGGTTGAAAGTAATGAAGAAGGTGGAATTAGTTTTAAATGACATCCGACGAATAAAAACGTGTTGTTCTATCGTTTTTTTATGCAAATATAGAGGTGAATATCCACTTTTTTGGATTTTTTTAAGCTTCCTTCGTATCTTCATGAGCAGAACACGGATTTGAAAAACGCGGCGATCACCTTTCATTCAAAAGTTATGGCCCTTCAAAAGCCGGAAGAAGGGCATATTCCATCTTCTTTTTTAGACTACAGAACCACACGTTTTTATTCGTCAGATGATCACATCACAACTAACATAATATCATCGTCTCCACGACACGACTTCCGACCAAGTTCCAAGCAATTTTCATAAAAAAATTGAAAAACAATATTTTTAACCTCGAAATCGATCTTGAGTATGTTTTTCGAGTTTGTGAAAAATGCTTGAAATTCGGTTGAAAGTAATGAAGAAGGTGGAATTAGTTTTAAATGACATCCGACGAATAAAAACGTGTTGTTCTATCGTTTTTCTGAGCAAATATAGAGGTGAATATCCACTTTTTTGTATTTGTTTAAGCTTCCTTCGTATCTTTATGAGCAGAACACGGATTTGAAAAACGCGGCGATCACCTTTCGTTCAAAAGTTATGGCCCTTCAAAAGCCGGAAGAAGGGCATATTCCACCTTCTTTTTTAGACTACAGAACCACACGTTTTTATTCGTCAGATGATCACATCACAACTAACATAATATCATCTTCTCCACGACACGACTTCCGACCGAGTTCCAAGCATTTTTCATAAAAAATTTGAAAAACAATATTTTTAACCTCGAAATCGATCTTGAGTATGTTTTTCGAGTTTGTGAAAAATGCTTGAAATTCGGTTGAAAGTAATGAAGAAGGTGGAATTAGTTTTAAATGACATCCGACGAATAAAAACGTGTTGTTCTATCGTTTTTTTATGCAAATATAGAGGTGAATATCCACTTTTTTCACTTCTTTCAACCAAGTAACAAGAATTTTTCATAAAAAATTCGAAGAACATAATATTTTCAACCTCGAAATCGATCTTAAGTATGTATTTCGAATTTTTTTTAAATGCCTAAAATCCGATTGAATGTAATGAATAAGGTGGAATAAGTTTTAAATACCATCTGACGAATAAAAACGTGTGGTTCTATAGTTTTTTATGCAAATATAAAGCTGAATATACCCTTTTTCCGATTCTTGAAGGGCCATAACTTTTGAACGAAGGGAGAGCGCTGCGTTTTGACTTCTACGCATGAAAATACGTGAGCATCAATAATTTTTTTTCCAAAATGCTGGGGTATGGGGATAACAGACTTTTACCCGAAGACTTCGCACATATGTGTTGAAGTTTTGGTGGTAAGATATTTATATTTTATTGTTCATTGGTTTGTATGAATCGATCCAAGTATCAAAACTCTGTCGATAATACAAAATTCTTCATGCAAGTTTGTAAAGTTTTCATTGATCTATGCAATTTATTTGTAGGGTTGTTTATACAAGTGAGCTGTTTCCTATCCAAACTTGTTTCTGTAATCTGTAATGAAGATCTTCCCAGGCGAAACAGTGCAAGAAATCAGTTTTCCGCAAATTGCTAGAAAATTTTGACATTCCAAATAAAATTTCTTGAAGTGAATGTGAGATTTCCTTACCTACTGTAGGTGAGTAGTTAGTTTTCTACATAAATGATTGAAAACAGTTTCCAAAGTAACTAAAGTAAATTAATTACGAATTTCAAAGCTCCATTTATCTGTGAATGAAATTATTCGCGATTTTTTCAAAATCTAATAATATCTGTCAAATTTCAAACGATTTGCGCATATCTGAACTCCGTGCAAGAAATCTTCACAGTCATACAGGAATGTTAAGCTTTTCCTACCTGGTAAACAATATATTATTTTTGTGTCTCTTGTAAAAATTATTGTGTACCATACAAGGTTTTCACACTGAGCCATCGATATAATTCATGCTGGGTAATTTAACCTCTTCACAGCTATGGTCTTTTTGTCTACTTTGAGGACAAATTCTGCACGAGTATCACCCTATATAGCGGAGCACGTCGGAAAATGCACCTAGCCGGAGAATGCGTAGGGTGTCAGATTTAATTTTTTAAATGCAACTTCCTCATTTACTGAGTTTCCTGTCCATTAAAGATCCCGCATTTTCGGGCGTTGTTCTTTTTTACGATTTGAGAACGGTGTTACAATAATTCAATGTACCAATTGACCCGCCTGACATGAATGAACCTAACGACAGAAATCAAGTACAATGTGGCCGTCAGTTAACCAATTTATCCATTCCGGTCGATACGTGAACTGTTCTGATTGTTTGGGATATTTTTGGACATTCGATATCACTGAATAAATAATTCTCAAACGAGAAATGATGAAACCATCACTAAGTAACTTCTGTAAATATACTGCTCTTATTGTTGGTCCTTGAGAATACGAAGGAACAAAATGCAAGATTCAATCACTACATTGTTTTTACGAATATGTAAATAAATAATAAATAAAACAAATTGCTTTATAATTGCAATCACAATATTTCTTGAAATAACAACAAAGGGGTGGGAATTCTGCACTCGTCGAGTCATCCGTGTAGATTTTGCCAAGGGTAGAACGATTGATAACAATTCAGAAGAGCACCGACCGCAAAAATATCTATAGAAGAGAGACAAGTTTCCGACCCTTCTACGATGTTCCAATGAAGTGAGCGAGTCTGTGAGCGAAGAATAACCAACAAGACGGATTGCCTTTCTCTGGATAGAATCGAGAAGCCTCAATAAATGTTTTAGTACCGAACTCCACACATGAGAACCATATTCCAAGATCTGAGTAAGATCTGAGCCTTGTAGATCAGTAGAAGCTGACAAGAAGTGAAGTATTTCTTCGCACATGGTTATCCCATGAAAGATTATCACTGATCGTAATTAGAGATACTTGACTTTGTTGGAATAGTTACTCCTGACATCTGAATACTAGATGATGATAGATCGGCTCTCCTTGAGAAGAGACATGCCTGCGTTTTCCTAGCATTAGTTTCCACCAAGTTCATGTTACCCCATTCTATTATTTTTACCAAGTCATCGTTAACTATATTGACGTGAATGTTTCTTTGAATTTTTGTTTCTCGGGCTGGTATTGGGAAGAGAGAAACTAGTATGGAGAGTACTGGCATCCGCAAAACTATGAAATGAACAAGATGTTTTCCCGAGCAAATCGTTGATATGAAGCAGAAACAAAGTGAGCGCCAGAACTGAACCCTGTGGAACACCTGCATTTATTGGGGGAATATCAGATGATACTCCATCAACAATCACATACAGTGATTAGCTAAAGAAGGTATGAAAGTGACAAAGGATGAGTGCCAGATATGGATATTGGTAAACACGTAAATACATGGGAATGAGAGGTAACACTTTGAAAAAATCAAATGAATGATACCAAAAAACTTAATTATCGAGTAAAGTAGTCAGTAGTGTTATTTGGTCTTAATTCATATTTTGTGGCATAATAATTTATTACGTAAGGAGGAAGATAATTGAGAAGTACGCACAAGCGAAAATTGGCGAGCGAACATACAGCTCATCCAATCCATCTTGGCACGAAACTAGTGACGTATATGCCCAGCAATCTCTGTGATGTATAGTAAGATAAAAAACACCTCGTTTGCTTGAAAGTGGTTGACAATGTTCCTTGCTGAAAGGTAATGGTTCGGACTTCCATTGTCTATATTTATAACACAATACGCAGCCAGCTCACAAAAATTCGACCACCGAATAAAAACAGCGACACCAACAACTGCGTTTACCGGATAACATGCGAGTGCTGCAAATCCTACATTGGAGAAACCAAAAGAGCATTGGAAGTAAGAACAGGCGAACACAAGAAAAACACTCAACGAGAAGAAACAACGAAATCGGGAATAGCTGAGCATGTTTGGACAAACCATCACAGCATCAAATGGTCTGAAGCCGAGGTCATACACAAGGAAGAGCACTGGTTCAAGAGGAAATTCAAGGAAGCCGCCTACATCCTCAACAACGGAGCATTCAGTCATGCCAGCGTGGAGATCCGGAATGTGTGGAGGCCGCTTATACAAGCCATGAACCAGCTGCGGCTCGATGAGGGAGAATCTCGCGCCAATACATCCATTTCCCGTTGAAGATCGATCGACACACTTCTAGTAGTAGCACCCGCTCGCCTCCTTGGTAGTAACACCCTTTCCCCCACCATAGGGAAATCGGGGGCTTTATAACTGACCATACGTCGAAATTTTGTTAGCCATCATCTGAAGACGATTGCGGATGCCAGCAGTCGAGACGTCGTGAATACACTCAACTTGAAACTTGGTTTCAATATTTTTTCATAATATTTCATTCAATTTCTTTATTTACATTTTTTGACCAGTATTTCATATTCGATACCTCAATTTTCTTGTCACAATATTATTTCATTCATTTCGTTATTTAAAAATTCGTTTTGACTCATATTTCATATTCGAAATCTTGTTTTTTTTGCAACAACAGTATTTTTTTGATCAATCAACCTCTAATTTCATTATTGACCAAATATTTGATTTTGAATTATTTTTTTTTCTCACCTGATTTGCATTTTGATCCTTCCGCTCTTAGCAACAGGTTTCAATAGAGTTAAAAAATATAGGCAATGGAAGTCCGAACTATTACCATAAAAAACACCTATTATATGTGTTCACTGTGTTGAAATGTATTCCTAGTAGGTGTTCTCTCTTTCGTCATGATCTACCAGTGTGCATCTGAAAAAGTAACTGAGTTTGTGCCATGATGGATTGGATAAGCTGTAATCCCCGAATAGCGTGGTGTATTTTTTCCACTCCTACCAACCTGACAGTTGTTACGTAATGGCCCACTTAAAATACACGTGTATTGTGAATTGTTTTGAATGGAATGGAACCAAAATCGTTCCAGTATCTTATGAAGCCCACTGTAACCGAATCATCCGGCATTTTACACCCAATAACGCTGAATGTTTATAACACGTTAAACGATGCCATTCGAAGTGTCTGGAACACTTTAAATTCACTCAGCAAACCACTAACAAACGGCCAAGTTAAGCCTCCAATTTATCCATTAGTATTTTTGCTCGAGTTATATAAGCGAGGTGATTTCTTATATTATAGTTAGAGCATTATTGGTGTAGCGGTGTTGTGTGCTATAAATGCCCGCTTCAATAGAATAATAACGTGCACAAAGGAAATAATCTCTTAATTCAACTTAAATTGAGTCGGGGATGTGGGCCTCACATATAAGCCCAATTGCGGCTCATTAACCGACAGTTGTGGCCGTACTTTTGACGGGTGTGACGTTCAACGGTTTTCAGTTCGATCGGTGCCAAATTTTCCATTTTCGGACGAGTTCCTACATCTAGCGATCGGAAAAAATCCGGAGGTGAGTTGGAAAAAATTCCCTACAAATCACCATCATTTACAAAAAAATCGCCAAAGGAATAACTCAACTAAGTAATGCCAGTAAATCATTCAATGTCACACTCTCATTAAACCTTCCGTTAGTCGCATGTATCTCTCAGATACAGAAAAGATTTTTTTATGCACAAAATCGTAGTTCAGGCCCAGTATACCACAACCATACAGTAAGGACACTCGAATGTCAATTTAACAGTTCGGGGTGTATAATGTCATGTTTTGGCGGTAAATTCAATTTCACGGGATAGTGAACAGTAATCATTATGTCATTTGGCATGTTGAAAAAAATATTTTTTATACAATAAGGTTGGAAATAAATGTGAAATTTCTCAAGTACCTATAATAATGCCAAACACACACATAATTTATTTAAAAACACAGGATAAGAAATAATTGAGTTATTACATCAATCAATTTTATTTTATCATGGGCTTGTGAACAAATAACGTGAATGTTTGGCATCATTATAGGTACCTACTTTAGGAATTTCATATATATTTAAAACCTTATTGTATACAAAATATTATTTTTAACATACAAAATGACATAATGAGTACTGTGCACTATCCCGTAAATTTGAATTTATCGCCAAAACATGGCATTATATACCCCAAACTGTCAAATTGACATTCGAGTATCCTTACTATGCTATGGTATAGTTCAGGTGTCGCTTCTGTTGACTATTTCAGTACCTTCAGCACATAGCACATACAGAGAGTGACACAGTAGTTTACTTGCTTGCCACAAGGACGCACGGAGATTTGAAAAATTGCGAGTTTTGTTTCTCATAGATTCATGCGACTATTGATCTAACAGTGAATAATGGAAAATGAACCTAAAAAGGGGACGATATCCTCGCTGTGCTATACCCAAACTAAAAAGTACCGTTTCACCGAATATTCTTGCCGAAAATCTATAAAATATTCAAGCAATGAAAATTGTGAATATATTTGTGAAGAACGTGCTTGACTTTATATAATTTTCGCTTATCCTCGAAAAAGGAAGAGGTGTAATTAATGTTCTACACAAAATAAAAAGTACCGTTTCACGAAATATTTTTGCCAAAAATATAAAAAATATTTATGCATTTAAAATTGTGAATATATTTGTGAAGAACATGCTTGACTGTATATAATTTTCGCTTATCCTCGAAAAAGGAAGAGGTGTAATTAATGTTCTACACAAAATAAAAAGTACCGTTTCACGAAATATTTTTGCCAAAAATATAAAAAATATATATGCATTTTAAATTGTGAATATATTTGTGAAGAACATGCTTGACTGTATATAATATTTTCGCTTATTCTCAAAAAAGGAAAAGTTGTAATAAATGTTATACACAAACTATAAGGTACCGTTTCACCAAATATTCTTGCCAAAAATATAAAATATATTTATGCATTGAAAATTGTGAATATTTGTGAAGAACGTGCGTGACTTTATATAATTTTCACTTATCCTCAAAAAAAGGAAGAGGTGTAATAAATGTAATTAATACATAAACTAAAAAGTACCGTTTCACCAAATATTTTTGCCAAAAATATAAAAAATATTTATGCATTTAAAATTGTGAATATATTTGTGAAGAACGTGCTTGACTTTATATAATCGCTTGAATTGACTATTATTCTGGAAACATGATTTCTGTTTTGATATTAAATGTGGAAATGATGTAATTTTTGAGTTTAGGTCAATTTTTCAGCCAAAATTCAGTAATGTATTTATCAGATACATGCGTGATCTATCATGAAAGTTCTGAGGCGCGACTAACGGAAGGTGTATATAATTTAATGTGAAATTGATGTAAAAAAGTCAATGGTTGTTTCTTCCTGTACTTGTTTTATGAAGTGGAAATGATCATGCGACACAGGGGATTTAAAAGCATCGTCAATCATGTAATCGTCGCATTTGCTTACCGGTATAGTATTTGTACTATTGCATCTATCAAAAATCGTAGCATATCATCGGTTAGTAGGGAGTTGAAGTTATAAATACAAATTGCTGTTCTGATATCGCCAATAAATCACCAGAACGTTTAGACCGAGAGCTCTCATCATAATGAATGATTGCATGCAGTTTGAATTGAATAGGAAAGGAACACGATAATGTCGAGGTCGACCAATGAGACACTGAGACAGAAATGGATAGCAAATATATAATTTTCACAATGAATTGAAACTGATAAATATGAACATTGATAATTACCTCGAGAAACATTATCATTGTAAAGCTGATTTGTTCATTTCGTTTTTGGTTACTTGATATTTATTTTTGTGGAATAATGTGAATCTGTCAATTGTTGATGAATTTTTTGAAATTTTCTACGAATTCAGTTGGAACTGAAGGTGGCAGTTAGTCTGATAATAATTTTATTATTTAGTATATATGAACTATGTGTGTGTGATTTTTTTTATTCTATACATGTTTTACAAATGGTGCATTCTAAGCATATGAGCCATTGGCATGCAGTTCGGGTAACCAAAATTTGAAAAAGAAAAAAAAATCTGTACTTGGATCACTGGTTTAATGAATAGATTGAAGGAAGAGCATGCCACTGGATAATGGTAATACTTTATTCCTATTTTTAGGAATTCTGATAAAAAACAAGCTTAGCTTTCCGTTTCAACTGTAGCACATCCTGTCTATGTTCTTTGACAATTGGATTGATGATATAATCGAATTGTGCAACTTCATGCTGTATGTTTTTCATGACAGCCTAATTCGTAGAGAAACTGTTGAGGAATATTTGGAAATAGATATGTCGATTTTCAGTTCCATTTCCTCAAAATATAAACTGTACCAACGACCACTAATAAGGTATTTCAAATTTTGATTTCACCATTGGGATCTCGAGCACTATAGCTAATGGAAATACATAAATGTTATAATATGTATTCATATATCCAAAAAATATCTGATATATTTAGAGATATTCATGAAGAAAATTCTGAAAAATTATTTTTAACATTTCTTGGATCCATTTCTACTTTCTCCAAACTAGATAATGGCGATTTTTATTCCGACGTTTCGTCTTACGGCCACGATCATCAACTTTTCTTTCTTATTAGTGCCCTATTGAATTTGAAACAATTTCTTCTCACTTTTTTTTCTGATGATGTGACACAAGTAACCTTTGCCAGTCTCAAATCTTGGATTATCAAAGAATTGTTTTCTCCTTTGATTTTTTTGGTCACATAAATGCGCAACTTTGTTCCAATTCAACCGACTTTGTTTTTCTTATATTTTCCGAATATCAAATACCCGGCCCGGTATTTTTCAGGAAATAAAAACTCTACCATGAGTGTCATGAATGTAAATTCATAGAGCGTCAAAATTTCTAGCTGGATGCCACTTTCTCTCATCTTCAGATTAACAAAAAAAAATCATTTATATTGTTATGACTTTTCTTTATTGCTAATCAGGACATCCCTGTTTTGAATGAGTTACAAACAAGTTCAATCTCCAATCTCAAAATACATTATTCACCGATAATACTCCTTGTAATTATGAGAAACTTTCACAAGGGCCCTAAGTAAATATTGACTGTTGAATTTATGACAATAGATATAAACACCACTGACAACCAACCGATTATATTTGATGACTAATTTGAAGTTTCAGAACCATGAATAACAGTATGCATGTGGTTTATAGCATTGTATCGATAGTTACTGCAGGTTTTCTTATCTTTCAGAGTAGAAAAAGCAGTAAGTCGCCTCAGAGGACTATCGCACTCAAGAACATTAGTTCACAAGGCTAGGAAGTCGAAAATTATCATTCTTCAATCGCGATACTATTTAAAAATACTTTGTGTGATTTCTACCAGACAGTTTACAAAACCGCCACACGTGTTTCACTATACAATAACTTCCTGCAACGATCCGACCCCGTTGTTATATATAAATATTTTCACGATTCATCCTTGCCAAAATCTCACTTCTGACACCACTGTTACGATTTATCTCTGGGTTCGTTGATTAAAACTCCAAACAACACAAAACTTCTTTTATTACAATTTTCTATCACAACACAATACAATACAATCATTTAAACTGCTACGCTAACTTCTCAACGCTCTATACTAAACACTCTGATAAACTCTCTCTAATACAAACTCTCTGTTATACAAATTCTGCTTCGCGAATAAACTGTGCTTCACTTATCTCTCGATAACTCTCGCCACTTAGCTCTGAATAAAAACTGTCTCTGCTAATAACTAACTGGGCTCTGAATGAAAACTGTCTCCGCTGCGATGCCCCGCTGCCTATATACGTGCGTACACCTATGGAGAATCTTCGCGAAGGGCCTTGATGATGTCTATCGAATTCTCCACAACAATCCACAGTTCCTGGAAAATGACTTTCGCTACGACGCGACCCCTCATCTGCGTTTACGATCTTGTCAGGGCCGGCGCTAGGACATTCGTAACAATATATATCTTGATTACCATACCGAGAAACCCTAATTACACAAACTGTCTTGGATCTCACCTGCTGAACTGACCTTAATTACTCATATTTCTTAAGTCTAAATGGTCAATTGGTAACTATCCCGACTTCTTCACTCTTTTCATTCCAAGAGATTGAGTTTCAGACTTTTTCTCCAATGTGTCATAGTCATCGATGAACTCATGTCTTCCAGGTAGAAGAAGATTTACAAATATTGAAGATGCATTTGCATTCGAAAACTACAGCTATTCTTCTCCATTCTTTGGTGAAATATCTCAGTATTTGTTAATATACATTTTTGGGAAAGGACCACACGATAACTTGTTAACTCCTCATCTTTTTGACGATGTTGTTTTATCCTTATTGTTTGGAATGGATTGCCTCAGCCTATTATCCGCTCTGTAGTCTTATTTTTAATTCTTTGGTGAAATATCTCACTATTTGTTCATATACAGTTTTGGGAAAGGACCACATGTTAACTTGTGAGCTCCTAATCTTTTTGACGATGTTGTTTTATCCTTATTGTTTGGAATGGATTGCCTCAGCCTATTATCCGCTCTGTAGTCTTATTTTTAATTCTTTGGTGAAATATCTCACTATTTGTTCATATACAGTTTTGGGAAAGGACCACATGTTAACTTGTGAGCTCCTAATCTTTTTGACGATGTTGTTTTATCCTTATTGTTTGTAATGAATTGCCTCAGACTATTATCCGTTCCGTAGTCTTATTGTTTATTCAGCAAAATACGAGTAATGTTATAGGTAGATCAATATCTTATGACTTTTAATATCATATCTTGTAATTGGATAGACCTGATTTTAGTCTTTTTTATATATTTCCTATTTCCTTATGAAGATATGAGTAATCAGGATCAGTGAAACACCGCTGGCGGTCTATAAACTTTCCAGTGAAGATCACACATTAAAGTGTTTTTCGATTACGATATCATGGAATTTCATCAAGCAGGTATTCGCCAATTCTATCATATACCCAATAGTAATTTCCAACCTCCTATTCGAGTTTAATGGAAGCATCATTTTCCAAAAGCTTTCAATTTTCCACTAAATAATCAGTTTCAACCGTATCTGCATGAGTTTTTTTCTTTCTCTGTTGTCGACAGAGTTCCATCTTCAAATGAGTCTAACATTGCTAATTCGGAATAACCATCGAGAATTGCATGCTTCGCAAAGCGAACTTCAATTTCAACCAATTCCAAAATGAATAATTTTCTGCCAATGAACCACCAGAGTCTTATAGCTACAAGAGAAACACAAAGAAAGTCGATGATAAATAATTGTTTTTTAATCGTTTTTTACCTGTATCTGCATTGTCTTTCTCTTGTAGCTACAAGACTCAATAAATGTTTGCGAAGAGATAGCTTCAGCCACTTCTCATCCACACAATGTTCTAAAATGAAAATTAAAGAATTAGGACGTATGTTTCATGCGAATTCATATGAATAGATGAATGAAATGTTTATTGCAGTTAACGATATTCATCAAACAAAAGGATGCTGGAAACTCAAAGACACTTTCAATTGTAGTATTTATTACATTCATTTCACCATGGAGTAACAAGACAGACAAAGATACACTTACAAGAGCGCTGTCATTAATTTGATTATTATATATATGTGGGTTCAGAGTGGGTTTTGATAACAACCAGCTCACATGCTCCCACCTAGTTCAGCTCTGGAGTCGAAATTTATGCAAGCTTAGGATTAACGATATTCTTTTCTTTCTTTGTGTGTAATACTCTTCAGTTAACTAGAAAAGGAAGACAACTCGATGAGTATTTTCATTCCATGTATGAAGGTCTTCTTCGGTTTACTTCGCAGGAGTGTGTCAAGAATCTCTGTTTCGGGTATCATAAGTCAATATACATATTTATCGTTATTTGT
This sequence comes from Zygogramma bicolorata, assembly GCA_032362365.1. NCBI lineage: Eukaryota > Metazoa > Arthropoda > Insecta > Coleoptera > Chrysomelidae > Zygogramma > Zygogramma bicolorata. The sequence continues at coordinate 4,453,807 of JAVJAQ010006102.1, read as the reverse complement.
GAATACCTACAGGTTCGAAAAATGGTTCATACATCATTCAACCGTGTCCAGAAAGTACACCTAGCACACGAAACCTGTATACCAATAGAGAAAGAAAAAGATAGATCCTTTCTTGTTTCATAGGACTTTTGTATTCCTTCTCTTTCGGATTCGTAGAAGCAGTTCCTCACTCTTCATCCTTTTCACACAATACCCTATTTCCCAAATATCATTCAAGTTTCCTCTGTAGTTCGAAAAGCGCTTGGACCATTTCCAACAAGATATCTTATTATTGGGAAATAATCGTTAGTTACAACTCATCCAATCCATCTTGGCACAGAACTAATAACGCATATGCCTAGCAATATCTGTGAAGCTTACTAAGATAAAAAACACCTTTTATGTGTGTTCACTGTGTTGAATTTTATTCCTAGTAGGTGTTTTTTCCTTCGTTATGGTTTAGACTACCACTGTGCAACTGGAAAAGTATCTAAGTGTGTGCCAAGGTGGATTGGATGAATTTACATAAATTGTACAAATCTATTAGTACTGCGTTCAACAAATTTATAATTTTTCCAGTCGTATCATAAATTTTGAAAGTTTCGAGTATGTGCGTAACACACTAGTATATTGATGACCTATTATAGCCATAATTTTCATGGAGCACATATGTTATTTGAATAGCTCATAAAAATTATTTAATTAGGAGAATTTGGAAGAGCTTGCAACACGAAGTGGCGTTTAAAGTAGTTCCGGGTAATGAAACTTCGCATACGAGGGCGTAGAATCAATTTCTCAAGGTTTCAAGTCGTCGGCGAAGAGTAACCACATAGAGGGTAATAAGTTTGATTTGTGGGATACTTCCCAGAATAGAGGTTACGGAATCCGGTTAGTACTGATTTTATAACACAACCAAATAATAGAGTTCAGGAACATGGGTTATTTTGTGAGGAGAATAAAGTTTGATATTTTGTCTTTTTTTTCTCCGCACCTAAATAAAGGAATTACTTTGTTACTCAATACCCTTCGTACCATATAAGCAGCATTTAAGATTGACTTTTTCTCCTTTTTGTGAATGAATCGAACGTTTTTGAATGATATACACGTACATATCAACAGCGAACGTTTGCTAAATTTTATTCGATTTCACCTCTTTCATGTGAGGTAGTGAAATATACATGAGAGAGATCACGCCCAGACTTGCCAGACTTTCATCCTTCGAAAAATATCGAAATCGCAAACAAAGCCATACTTACGAATCGATCGATATTCTCCAAAGTAAAAAAACAAAGTTCCACGTACTTCAGCTTCCGACATAATTTATACCGTTCTTTGTCATGATTGTGACAAAAAATATATTGGTCAAACCTCAAGAACACTCTCTGGTCGGATCAGCTCTTACGAGAGTGATTGCAGATACCAATCAGAAAGATGTCACTTGAAGACCATGGAAACAAATTTGACCACCACATGGACTATGAATCAGTGAGGGTGTTAGCTAGGGAGTCACACCTGACAAAAAGAATCTTTCCTGAAATGGCTCTCATTTACCAAGAAACAAACTGTATGCACAAAAAAAACAGACATCAACCATTTAAGTGAGATTCATTCCTATTTGTTGACGCTAGACAATGTTCCAGTGAATATAATTGAACAAACTAATAACTAATGAATAATTTTCAAAATTAGTTCAACTTTCAAAATTTCATAACTCACTGTGAATGAACCTTTAGTAATCATTCATACATATCAACAGTGGCACCATCCATCGGTTGGCACCATTGAGACTTTTAACCTGACAAATGACAGTGTCATCTCTCCAGATTCTTTCAATGTTCTGAACCTACCAGTTGAAGTCCGACCACCTGTTCGAAGAACTAGATTTTAGTCAATTTAACAAATATTTTTCAATGTGTACGTTTTTATTATAGTGACTACTCAACCATTCTCATGTCATAAAATAAACGTCTTCTTCGGTTTACCTCACAGGTTGGCGTCGAGAATCTTTGTTTCGGGTATCATAACTGTGGACATCTGAACATTTGATGAAATTGTGTTTCTATTTGAAGACAGATATGTCTACTTTGTGAATATACATTTTTCTCGTTATTTGTGAAGATTTTAAATGATTAGTGACCACTTAACGATTTTGAAACATCATCATTAATAAATTCAGACATCTAATTTTTGGTAATTCGAAACAAAATGAATCAAAAAATGATCGAAGTATCTACAAACAGCGCTCATTTAAATATATGTTCTCATGACAAAATAATAATTAAACTTCCTGTTTTTATACTTATATAAGTTGTAAACACTAATTATTAAATTTTTGTTATTTATTATCGCAAACAGGTGTCCATTATATAGATCAAGAGCTCTTCAATTTCGGTGTCAATAATGATTTCGATCAAGAGCTCTTTGATTTTGGTGTAAATAATGATTTCGATTTAAGAATAGCCCCTTTTCCACCTTATCTTTCGAACATAAAAATATTCAATAATTTCTGGAAAAAAATAACTGCCCTTTCTCAATTTCATTGCCAGATGATTCCGATTGTCAGACCTCACGAACAATGTCATATGATTTTTTCCCGAAAGATGGGTTCCAGTTCCAACTGAATTTCAGTAATATTTATTCATCGTAGTTTCGAGTAGTTTCGTTATTTAGCGCTCGAATTTGTTGAGCTGAATCTTGTCCGATAGTAAAACTATTGTGACTTGTATTAACTGGCCGATTCTTGATGAAAATCCATATTCATCAAAAAATATCACAGTTTCTTGTAAGATTCTGCATTTGTAGTTTCTACAGTTTTCTCCAATCCATTCAATTTTGTTGAATAGTTGGTGCCAACCGCATTATTTTCGCTTTTAACAAGTATGCTGTTGCCTATCTGAACTTGTTTCTGTAATCTGTGTGTAGCAGTATTGGCAGATTTTTTGTCAAGTCGAAAAACTTTTTGAGCGAAAAAAGCGGTATTCTTTCGTCCAAAGCGGGACATAGTAGAAAACTTATACAATCAGAATTTTTATATAGTAATATGCTTGTTTGAGTTTAAAATTACGTTTACTCGACAACATATAGCAAAACTAATTATAGAAATTTATTTTAATAAAAATATGATATTTTCAATCAGACATACCCTATCGTCAGGAAGTTGAGTCTTCTAGTCTTTTGAACAAGAAAAAATCAAAAACGAACTGAATTGCGTTCTTCAAAAAATCAATAACTCGCAAACTATCGCTTCACTATTTGCTCTACCACATTTACCATTTTCAGCTATCTTAGAATCGGCGTACATGAAAGGCAATAATTTTTGAACTGCTTTCCAAAATTCGATCAATCACATTTCACAGTGATTGCTTTAATTTGGGAGTCAAAATGCTCTTGCGTTTGCGAAATACTCACCCGACCGCGCACCATCAAGTTATTCCCAAGAATCGGGACACTTAATTCGGATTGAAAAATCGGGACGCCTGGCAACGCTGAAGTATAGGCAGGGAGAGTGAAACCTGTTATCCTGGAAGGCATGTGTCGCTAATTTTACCGCACTTTCACGTGGCGTGCAACACGTTGATGTACGTCAACGCATATATTTAATTTTTTTTGCGATTGCTTGGTTGACCTCCCACCTAGTATGGTACGTCAAATGACCTACGTTAAGATGCGGGACGTCGACGCATGTTTTGGTTTGGGCATTAGTCCCAGTATACCATAGCCATACAGTAGAGACACTTATATGTCAATCCTTTGTTCTCAAAGGTCAAATTTCTGTGACCTTCATTTTGTGTTCGGGGTGTGTAATTTCATTTTGTGGCGGTACATTTGAATGTATGAGATACTAAGTATCAAATCAGCATGTTATTTCACATCACGAAATTAATATTTTGTCTAGGATAACGTTTGAAATAAATGTGAATAATCTGAAATTCTCAAGTACCTACAATAGCTATTCCACTTTTCTGTTGCTTCTTTCCTCCAGTCCATGTTTGTTTGGAAAGGTATATTCGATGACCAGAAATAAAAAGCTTTCAAGAGGATGTTTTTTTCGCAGGAGCTTCAAATATGTACAATAAATATATTCAGACATTAACGATCTAATAAAGACTATAAATGACTTGAATTTTTTTTTTCTTCGATTTATTAATATCGCTTTTTTCCAATTTCCTATTTGCAAATTTCAATGTGTAGAAAATTCTAGAACATTTCTTTCTCAAAGTGAAATTCACACAAGCGATAATTGTTATAGAGAGCTTCGGGAGATTTTTCAAGTAAATCCTCTCGGCTACATGCCTTCAACCATGCCACACACCTGAAAGAGTTTTTTGATATCAAGGTACATTTCAGTTTTTGCACATAATCTGGAGTATACGGTATGCCTTACAATGACATGTACGCAAGCGCCTTAGTAAAGAAAATTTGTTATAACGTCGTATGTACATCGATATATAGCGCTAAGGTAGGTAAAGTTTCAGAATGCTGGATTGCCTCGGATTTCGATAAAATTGTTAGGGGAGCTTCAGAATATCTATAAATTAATAAAAAGTACAAAAATTCTGCGCGGAAACCACAGCAAGTTCCTTTTCAAAAGGAAAAAGGGTGAAATTTCAGGTTATGTAACGAAAAAATCACTTTTGATTTGTCAATTTACTTACCATTTTCTGTAAGAAAACATATCTAACTATATTTTTCTGCAAGAAATATCACCCGAATGTTCATTTATAACGTTCATTCTTTGCAGATATCCAATTAAAATTTCATTAGAAATGACAACTAGCTATATTAATTTCGGCTTCGATTGAATTGGAGCGACGTTGTCAGATTGTGAATTATATTCAACAATTTCATATTTGAATGATTCGTACAGTTTATTTATTGATCTTTCGTGGTGTTGGTTCTAAATTCCAATCAATGGAATCTACCTCTTTATGGTTAGTATAGATTTCATGAATTTTTTTTTAATTTTAAACAATTTTCCGAGAAAGTTTTTGTAGCCGTGTACTTATTCATAAATCAAAAAAGGATTATACGACTGATTTTAAATCTAGAATATCGAGAATCGGGAATTCATTCATTGAAAATATTATTATACGTCCATAAAAACATTGAAAACATCCAGAAAAACTCGGATGTTCACAGTAATTCGACAAAAAATACAATAACATACACTTGAAAATTTTTCGAAATCTATCTTACAAGCGGTCGCCAGAATAGGCTGGAAGTTTCTATTAGAACTTGCTGCCGAGGAATTTAAGAGACTCTTCTATCAACAAATTTCAAAAAAGTGTGGAAACGTTATTGACCAATGATCCTATTTAGGCAATTGATGAATATCTGGATAATCTGGATAAGGTTGAGGTTAGGTTGTTTCAGATGGGAGCATCTCGTTCTACCCACAGTCTCCGAACATACCCGAATGATTCAACTTTTACAAAATTCATCCTTCTTGTCGATAAGTCCACGATGAATGTGTTAGGTTGGGTCAGGTTAGTTAGGTTTGGTTGGGAGCATGTCGTTGCACCCACATTTCGTTCTACCCACAGTCTCCGAACATACCCGAATGATTCAACTTTTGCAAAATCCATCCTTCTTTTTAATAGGTCCACAATGAATGTGTTAGGTTCAGTCAGGTTAATTAGGTTTGGTTGAGATCGATTTAATAAAAACATTTGTTTTTCGCAAAGTTAGTTAGGTTTGGTTGGGATAGATTTAATAAAAGTAGGTACTACGTTTTACGCGAGTTTAGTAGTTTTGGCTACATTAGATATACCCACACAACACAAGGACATCCAGTGGATATCCAATAGATATCCACTAAGGATATTTTGGACATCCAGTTTTCATCCAAACAATATCTTATGGACGTCCAATGGACATTCTTAGGCCACCAACCTGTACGTCCATAAGATATCCTTCATGGACATCCATAAAATATCTTTCATGGACATCCATAATACATCCTTCATGGACATTCACAAGATATCCTTCATGGAAATCCATAAGACATCTGTTATGAGCATCCATCATAAATATACACTATTCTTCGTTTCTCTATGCACACAACGCTTCAAGCCATAACACAATTATTTTAAAACTTTCAAAGCGACCCAACATTCCAAGACTGGACATGACGCAAAGAGTAAGAAGACGCCAAGCCAAGACCCAAACGACTCTCAAAATTACGACATTCGACAGACGCCATAAATAGTTGCACGACAGAAAACCGAGTTGAGGTGTGTATTCACAATGCAGCGATTTTGCTTTTCGCGTCACGTCTTCTGTTGACGCTGGTTTCAAATATTATTTGGAAGGATATGGTTGAATTATTTCAACTTTCTTGCGTTGCTGCTAGCAGGAATGTTCATGTGAATGGCAGTTGGTAAAGTGCCATTATTTATACAAAAAATGTACGAAATGGATGTCCATAAGATATCCTTCATGGATATCCGAAAGAATATCCCTTTTGTATATCCAGTGGATATTTCTTTTTGGAAATACTTTGGATATCCAAAAATTGGATATCCTATGGATATCAAAAATTGAGCCAGGGATATTCCGACATGAACTGGATATGATTTGGACGTCCATAGGATATCGTGTGCTGTATGGGTAAGTACTTGATTTTTCAATTTGGCAACGTTGTTCGAGATTCGAAACAGTCTAGAGCTGTCAAAATGACGTTACAAACTATAAACTATATTGCTTTGTCTGTTTCTCACCACCTTAGAATAAAATAAAAATCTTCACTTGGAGGATATATGGGCACATTTTCTCAATAAATTCAAAGAGTGGTGTATGTGAATAATGTTCTATCGGAAAATCGGGTATGTACACTGACAAAATAACAGTTCAGAGTAGAATTTTGGAATCTGGATTGAGTGCTTATTAACATTTTCTTTTCGAAAAAATGACTTTTTCATGGTTTCCGCGCCAAATTTTCTATTTTTTTATTCATCTTGAGCCTTTTTAAACGTTCTCCAAAATTTTTGTGGAAATTGGACGCAATCCAGGATTCTGAAACTTTTCCCTAAGGTATAACGTATACGGTATACATTCTGCAAGTTTGCAATAACTCTAATATTTCGACGCAAATTAGCTTCTATTCAAAGTTCTGCAATTTGTGAAAAATATATGAAAAATTCAAAGAGCTACTATTCTACAGAACACAAATAGCTATTACCTTTTGACATCCTTCGGAAATCTCAAGAGAGAAGATAATTTGTGTCTAGCCTTCGACAAACATTCGCGATAAGCACATACTTTTCCACCTTGGTTGTTGTTAGCTATAATAACTCAGAATATAACATTTTAGCACACATTGACGCTTATCAATAAAGTTGATTGATAACATCTCGACATGTCAAACTGCTAAAGTTGGTGTTCTGTGGCGAGTGTCTCTACTGTATGGTTTTGGTATACTGGGCATCAGTTGAATCCGATTCGCCGTGGTGTTTTGGAGAAAAAAATGAAGGAATTGTTGAATATCGAAGTGGAAAAGCGGTCCGTTTTATACGATAAAAGTCTCACTGCCTACAAAAGCTCAAAAACACGCGGAGATGCGTGGAAAGAGGTGTCACATGAATCAAATTTAGATAAGTATTGAATACACATTGAATAATTATTCAATGTTCAAATTATTCAATTATTGATTTTCGATAAATTCAGGGTCAAAAATACAAGAGAATGATATACATTATATTATAAAAGTATAAAGAGTAATTTGTCAAATCAATTCGTACTGCCAGGGTAGTTCTCCTGCTCTTTCTCTTGCACCAATATATTTTCGAAAGATGCAATTTTGCTCTGGAATTACGTTTTCTAATTGCGAAAGTAGAATCTCAAACTGGGATTTTGTCAATCAAAAATATTAGGAAAATGGTTTCGGGTAATTTTCAAGCTCACTACATATCCGATGATATTCTCCGCACTCAATTGTTTACTGATTTATAGCATGAGTCCAGTATCTTGCAGACCTCTTTCAGCGTTTTTTGATGAATATATTGCTAGGGCACGCTTTGATTCTCTTGAAAAGTACACCATATTGTGCAACTAAACGTGACGTTCTTGGTGGAAAGTCATATGTTGTTCGACGTATACCGTCGCCTTGCCGTATTTGACGTACGTCGTCGGATTCGTTGGAATATGGCCTTACTATCCAACACCACGGTTTTTCAGTCGTCTTAGTTTACTCGTACATAAAAGTGCCTCCCATTGTAAAACAAAGTTGCCTTTTTTTTGTAATTTTTTCAGTCTCGATAATAACTGATTTACTCAGGGGGGCACGTTTCAACCGGAATGCCCTGTATATGCCTCCTTCGACAGAATCTCCTCTGCTTTGTTCCTAGTTCTGAGTCGAAACAGTTGGAATATATTGGTCGTTAATATAAACATCTCAATGAAAACGTTATCTTTGACCCTTGGCTGGAGATACGATGACCTCCGTCTTCGTTCTCTCTAGAAGTATTCTGGTTCAACTCAGTGATTGTGATTCGTGCTCCAAGAAAAAAATGGTCGATCTGCTATTGTTAAGTGTTATGAGCTTCAGTACTGGGATCAGCCTTTCCTGAAGTGAGTGAAAGATCAGATTCAAAGTTCAGTGGCAGCTTTAGAATCAGGGGTTCGAAAATAGTAGCGGTTTGTTAGAAATAGGTTTGAATGATAGTTCAACTTGACCTCATTTATTCTTCATGTGGAATTCTGGTAAGCAGAACAGAATCGAATATTTTTCATTAAATGTTGGGTGAGAATATACTAACATTTTGGAACTTGGGTATTTTTGTCTGAAGAATGAAGTTTGAGACTATTTTATATCTTTATTCTTCTCCGGATGGTGAAAAAAGTAATTACAACTTCTATGAATAAAGTAAAATCAAATAAAATAACACTCAACGCTCACAAACTGGAATGATTGTGGAACATTTTTACTAGTACACCCAACATTTCTGAAAAATTCAACTTTAACTATTCTGTCACCAATAAATAAACATTTCGGTGATATTCATTGTAGTGGATAACCAAACCAGCCATCGTTATAATGATATTCAGGAATTCGAGTTTTTTCGTAAAAAAAATGAATTTTGGGGAACTAATTTTCGACTTTCTTCTCAAAATTCAAAGGGAAAATACAAAAATTTATTGCTGTTTCGTATGCTTGGTATACAACTTGAGCATGAAAAAGTGTTTAATGTGTTCAACTTGTGTTCTGATTGTGTGAGTATTGGGACTTCTACGTGAATCAACATCTGATCAGCGTATAAACAGGAATTTTAAAAATTAAATACTGTCAGTAGATTCTTCCTTCATTTTCATGATCTCAATCAACCGTATATTAATGGTATGCGTCTCGGTGATATTTGTTTTCACTTCTTTTAGCGAAGTTGTGTTCTATTTTTATATTCAACTGGATGAGAAAGTGTTACATCAACACTGAATGAAGGAGATTGAATGCCAATCAAAACATCGGTTTGCATCTACCTGGAGTTTTCCGGATTTCCTGGAGGAAGATGGTCTTCTATCCTCTCCTCGAGACTCTATGTTTTGGTTAGGGTGACACAGTAGCAGAGATTTCAGAGTGATTAGGGTAGAGTTTTCGATTTTTTGGAATCACACGCGACCTCTTTCGTTAGTTGGTATATTATATCCTACCACTACTCGATTCTTCACGATAGGCGCTATCCCGAAATCTGATTGGCTATACGCAGAGAGTATATACAGAAAAAAATTGTATTACTTTGAATAGAGTGTTTATTCTCAATAGAATAATTTGTAAAATAAACACAAATTATAAATAACTGAATGCTAATTCAAACTCTTCATAAAAATGATAATTTTTCTGTAGAATAAAATGAACAGTAGTAGTTAACGTTATTCCTGGGATTTTCATACCATACGCTACTGACTTCGATCAGCAAATGGGGCAGCATGGTTATTCGCGGACCCAACAACTATGAAACGTATCAGATTCATTTCCCAATACGAAAAAGAACACAGAACCATAGCGCTAGTTCCCCCGAGAATATAGATTTTTGTGTAAAATAAGTTCAAAAGAGAATTTGGGTGTAGTTTTCATAGTTTGGGATTGTTAACCGTCTTCTTGGCGATTCTTCCCTCACGGACATGCTTACTTCGTTGGAGCATCGTGAAAGGGTCGGGGACTTGTCTCTCTTTCATAGATATTTTCACGGTCGATGGTCTCCTGAATTGTCCTCAATCGTTCCACCCTCGGCAATATCAACACAGATGGCTCGACGAGTGCTGAAATCCCACCTCTTTGTTGTGAGCTCGGAGACCTGTCGAGCCTCTCTTGCTGAGAGATCTTTTTTTTTAACACGCTTTTATTAGCTTGGGTTGTAACTATGTTATGTCTTTGAGCATAATTTTCACCAATTTCCGGAAGTCTGATTAATTTGAAACTTTGCATACGTATCAAGGACCGATGACAATGCAATAATTTGATGACAGTTTTCCATTATTGATTATTATTAATTGTTAATTATTAATTAATTAATTATTATTAATTAATTGATTATTTTGCAGTAATTTATCTAGGCTCGCGATTGTTTGCTGCTGGACAAGCCTATGTAGCACTTAGTCGTGTAAGATCTTTAGACGGTATTCGGATTGAAGAACTTGATTACCCTAAGTTAACAGGAAGTACCCTATGCAATAGTGAAGCTTTAAATGAAATGATGAGATTGCGGAATGGTCATGAGAAATATCACATTTCCACTAGAAACTAATTGATAAATTGAACTAAAAAATGAAAAATAAGTAATAGTTTAAAAAACTAAAAAAACACTAACACTAAAAAATGAAAAATAAGTAATAGTTTAAAAAACTAAAAAAACACGCTTTTATAGCTAACCGAACTAAAAAATAGAAAATAATTTTTAATTAAGAAGAGTTTATATTACGGTAGTAGAAGGCTAAACAATCATTCATAGTCAATCAGCTCAAAATAAAATTATAATAGAATTCAAGTAAATAACAGAATGAAGTTATTCAGAGTAAAAAGCGTGGGTGCATTTTACTACATTTCATAGGTCTCCTCTCAAAGATAATTACCTATAGAATGATTGTAATATATAATATATCAAGCACTTCACGATTTTACTCTGAATTACTTTAATCTCTTAATTACTTAAATTTTATTATAATATTATTTTGAGCTGATTGGCTATGAACGATTGTTTAGCCTTCTACTACCGTAATATAAACTCTTTGTAATTAAAAATTATTTTCTATTTTTAAGTTCGGTTAGCTTTAAAAGCGTGTTTTTTTAGTTTTTAAAACTATTATTTATTAATTTTATCGATAGACAACCTCACATACGCCTGACACCTATTCAGTAACAGTGAATTAATTCTCCGATATTTTTTTTTTCACAATCATTCCAAAGAGGTGCCTAATTCTAGCATAATTTCAGGTTGAAAAGTGACAAATTGTTCACTCGGAGGAAGGCGAAGTCGGCATAACTCTTACCCGACCTCTCTCCCGACTCCGTCTTCTTCTTTCATTCGAAACGTCATTCATGAAGTGCTCAAAAAACGAGCTATCCTTGGCATGATATCACAGTTATCACGCATAAGCTCAGTACCACACGGACACAAAATATATAGGTTCCCAGTTTATCATTTGAAAACCAAAAATTTCTCCAATAGCTAATATACTCATTAGCCATTTTCGCAATTCAACTGATTCAGCGCTCTCGATACTCAACGCCAATTAGACTTCATTGACGAAAATGCCGCTGATACAAAAAATTACAATATTGACATTTGTGGAAGCTTCATATTCTTTAACGTGCCATGTCAATTTGACACACAAAGTGTACTTATATCAATCTAGCAAATAATAATTTCTTTATCAAACTATTTTTTCGATAGATTTTGAATTAAATAGTTTTCACTAAAACAATGTAAGTATTATTCTTATTATTAATAATAGTCTTCATTACCTCTTGTAGTCCTATCACAAAATTTCTCGAGTTGAATATCACCGTGGAAACGATATAACCAAACTCCAGAGTGTCAATGTCAATGCGTAGGTAGTTTTGTGTATTTGTATTGAGATGAAACTGAAAAATTATTTATTTATGATAAATGAATTAGTCGTAAATAAAGGAAAGTATACTACTCGCAATAATGACTATTATTGACTGGTGGTATAATCTACTCCCAAATAGCACACGACGTCCTGAAGACGAACCATTTATGTCCCAGTTACGTCGATACGTCCCGGGACGTATAGGAGACATTCGAAGAACGTACATTACCGGATGTACCATGTATGTACTGGTTAGACGTCCCATGTAGGTACATACTTGGTCCCGTTCCAATCGGAATGTAATAAAAACGTACATGCTTGGAAGTACTATGTACGTACTTTATTGAGTGTCCCTGATACGTTTACATTAACTCCTCTTCAGGTACGTACTTTTCGGAATGAATTAGGGACATACCAATGACGTGTTTTTTTGTGAATCCCATGTACGTACTGCTCAGACGTATCACTTACGTACATGTTTGGAAGAACTATGTTCGTACTATTTGGACCTTCCAGGTGCGTACATATTGAGTCCCTTTCAGATACGTATCTTTCGAAACGTTTGCGGGACATAGTAATGACGTACATTTTTGGAAATCGTATGTACATACTATCTGGACGTCTCGTTGACGTACTTTTTTGTACATACTGTTTGGACCTCCCGAGTACGTACGTATTGGGTCCCTTTCGGTTCAAGGGGTATTGGGATTTTGAGAGTGATCACTTAGTGTATTCAAACATATATCAATATTGGTAATGCAATATTCATAATGAATTATTTCTAAAAAGATTTGGAAAAATTGAAACATCGACATGTGGTGAATTTAAATACCAGAAAATAACACACAGAATTTTTTGCACAGCAAGTTTGATATTCCAAAACCGCCATCACATGAGACAGTGATCCTTTAGTGTTTTTTCGAATATATTTTCATTGTTACTGAACTTTCTAAAATTTTAATATTATCTCGAACAAAACTAACTTGAAGTCATCACATCTATAGCACCCAACTCCTTCTTAAAAACAAGTATCTCCGTGCCGTAGAGCGTAACAGTGGTCGACAATAATATCTCCATAGAAAAGGTCGAGAGTTCAAGCCCCGCAGCAGCCAGGTCTTTTTCCAGGTAAGTATTCGGTTAGATGGTTAGTACACGTGAATGAGTAAAATTTCCAACTTGACTATTTGGTAAAAAAGAAATGAATAATCCCGAATATGAAAACTTAGATTCATTAAGTGATATCAAATGATATATCCTTACGTTGTTTTCGAATATTGATCTAATATCGCCGAATGTTCACATTTTTTTGTGGCCACTATTGATATCATCTTCAATATAAGGTTAATATTCCCGTAATATTGAACCAATATTGGTCAAATATGTTTGTTCTACTTGGGATAGCGCATATAGAATGGAAAATGTACGTTTTCGGAATGTCCCAAACAGTTCCCCTTTCTGTACATTTCAGGTCCTGTGTGGACTAGAAAAGTACGTACCTGGGATTACCGACTATGCGGAAACGGTAAGTCGCAGGGAGGTCTTATGTACGTCTGTCGGAGACAAAAGTACGTCCTAAATACGTACAATGCATCCTCACCGTACATATGCAGTACGTCCATTGGACGTACTTGTGCTATTTGGGCTATTACAGTACACAAGATCTATGTAGTTTCACATGATATGTATTTCGACTTCAATCCAGTAACGGTTCATTCTGCTGATATCCAATTTTTACCAAAAATCTCCTTCAAAATTACCGCCCATTACCTACTACTCCGCATATTCACCAATCCACCCTGTACAAAATCAAACGGTCTTGAATTGGTTGAGCTATGATGCTGAGAACTAATAGACTTGGAACGCAAATTGAAGGAAGTCCGTTATTAGCTATTTTAAACGCCCCCATAGTGTGTGAAATCTAGCATCACCAGGGGGGTGCATTACATCAAGAATGATGCTTTGCCCGTATCATACCATGTGTCATCACCACACATTAACTACCTACGAGGGGGTCAGTTTGCTTTAGATATTGAGACTGTGTGAATAAGTGCTGGAACATAAACTAAGATTCGTATCATCTGAATTATACGAGGTGTGTCAAGTAACCGAGGATTACAGGTTCCTGAACTGTAATAGAATTTTTGAAAATAGTAGTTGATATTAATGAAATACTTTCTAGCTGAAATTTCTTTTGAATTTGTTCGCAATAGACGACGTTTTGTTTGAAACTCGAAAAATATCTTTCAATAATCGAAAAAGACTTCAATTTCAGGAAATGTAACTAGTCCAAGGAGAGAGACAAATAGGAATGTTCAATGCATTTCCTTTGCCCATGAAAATTGATTGAAGATTGGTGACGGGATTTTTGTGAACCATATAAGGCTTTGTATGTATCTTTTCAAATCAAATACCATTGCTTCACTTCTGTTTAACTTATTGGGCTCGTCCTCTAGAATGAACAGAGTTTTCATGGTATAAGGATTTTATCGTGAGAGAACAAAGTTGGCAGTCAATTGAGGGTTGTGAGATATATTCACCTATAACTAGAATTGAAATTCTCATTTCAAAATAGGAAATTGAACGCTATTTCAGTACTTTAGAACTACACAACTATGGTCCAGTGCCTCAACCATAGTCCAAATACCTTCCAAACAAAGAAGCATTGCGATGTTTAGTTCGTTCGGAATCTGTGCCCGGCACTTGGTTTTCATGAGACCCATGAGGTCTAGTTCGCTATTTGGTACTATTTTTTCAATCGACATTCGAGGCTGCATCATTGTTTGGAATCATTTAATTTCATATGAACTCCATAAACTTCCATATGGAAATATTAGAAGTGACAAAAACGCTTTTGAGTTGGATAATTGTGTAAGGTGAATAAAATAGTACCAAACAACGGACTAGGTATCACAATAAGTATCAACCATTGCGTTTTGTTTAGAAAGATTCCAATATTTTTTTTTCGAAAATGGATTTTCATCAGGTTTAGAACAGTCCAATTGGAAAATGAAAGCGATTCAAAACGTCACAAGCATATTCAAACAAGATGGTTTCCTTGAAGGCTGATAATCTTACAACAATCTCTTGATTTGCATCAGTTATCTCGAATTCACATCGTATAGATGCTTTCAAAAAAATTACATTCAAAGTAAAGTCGGGTACTGATTGACAACCTCTCTTTTGAGTTATAGGTTTGCTACATGAACATTAAATTAAAATTGAACTAAGTAAACCGATTAATTATTGCTATAATTATTAAGTTCATTATTTCACAACCAATTGAACGCCTACTAGGTATCTTAGAGTAAGTTGGATTTCCTTCATTCCTATTCGTTTAATGCTCATAACTGCAGGTTTTGCTCGACTGCAATGGCTGTCATGACATCCTAATCCAGAAACGAAAACCATGGTTGTGTATATTTTCTGAACCGTAGCACAACCAAATTTGAGAAAAATATTTATTTGGCTATCATTTGTTGCCCTTACATATCAATATGTTGGATGACCCGACGAGTTTTTCTGATTTCACGTGGATTTATTGATGATCCTCATACATAATTGAAGGGTCCAGGGGAAAAACGGCATCAGTGCATTTTTGGGCAAAAGTGAGCTTACAGTTGATTTTCATGGAATATTGTAGTACCTATCAGATAATGAAATCTTCAAATGGTAAAAGTAGCTTAGGTCCACAAAAAAACAGAAACAAGATTGCCTATACCTGGGAAGAGTGGCATTAGTCCGCGACCGTGTATGGAAAAACGGCATCAGTCCTTGCGGAGAGGATGACTACGCGCCTTCAAGTCGCATCGCGTCCTACAGGAATGTTTGTTATTGTATCAGACATTAGTTTAGGCTTGTGTACTTGTAGCCACGTGCATGTGCTGTTGTATTATACGAACATGCATTTTGGTAAAACTATAAGCTACACCAGTTGAGTTATTGTTATGGTCTTATACAGCAAGTACAATGGATAGTGATTATACAGAATCGAGTGAAAATGAGGCCGGCCCATCAAGCAGAGAAACAAAAAACGTTAATGTTATGAAAACTTTGCGTGCCACTACACATGAACTGGGTCCTGACTGTTCTTGTAAACGTTTTCGCTGTTTCACTGTTGTTCCAGAACCTGAACGCCATAGAATCCTTCGAGAATTCAACAAACTGGGCGATACTAACAAACAAAACTCGTACCTCAGTGGCCTCATCACACTTCTTCCTGTCATGCGTAGGCGTCCTCGGAAAAATGAAGCAGAATCAAGACTCAATAATGCCTCATTCAGCTATCGTGTTCGACTTATTGAGGATGGAGTTACTCGTGATGTTCCAGTTTGTATCAAGGCTTTTTTGTCATTACATGGAATCACACGTCGTCGAGCTAGATACGTCAGGGAGTCTTTGCTGTTAACTGGAAAATCATCAATTGACATGCGTGGAAAACATAATACACGACCTAACAAACTTTCAGATGATACAAAACAGAAAGTGATCGAGTTCATTAAGAGTTTTAAAGGGCGCAAATCACATTATTCTTCGAAAGACTCGAAAAAAAGGTATCTGTCTGAAGACCTGAATATCGTCAAACTGCACAAAATGTATTCTGATCGTAACGCTGATAATAACCTTTCCAACGAAAGTTTCCGAGGAATTTTTGAACGTAACTTCAATATTTCGTTTGGGTATCCACGCAAAGATACGTACAGCACTTGTGATTCCTTCTAAGCCGACATATCTGCACTTACTTCAACATTGAATTCTACTTCGGATGATAACACCGGGAAAACGGCAAGCGATGATTTGGAGAAAAAAATTAGTGAAAAAGAGCTACATCTGAGAAAAAGTGAGCAATTTTACAGTCGTAAGAGGAATCACCGCAAACGTGCCGCAAAGTCGATCAGTAAGAAAAGTATCGCCATGGATTTTCAAAAAAATTTACCAAGCCCAAACATTACTACCAATGATGTTTACTATAAACGTCAACTGACTTTCATCAGTTTCAACGTTCTTATTCTGTCAAATTCAAGATCTGTATTTTACACGTATGATAAAACTGTTGCTAAAAAAGATGCTGACGACGTTTGTTCTATGCTCTATCACTTCTTTTATAATATTCTGTCCATGGAAGTGAAAGAACTGCCAATTTTCTGTGATTCCTGCGCAGGACAAAATAAAAACTTCACTGTAATTCGGTTTCTGCATTACTTGGTTACCAAAAAAACCGTTTTGATACTGTAAAAGTGAGATTTCCGATCAGGGGGCATTCCTACCTCGAATGTCATCGGGACATGAGCCTCGTAAATCAAAAAGCATACACTGAGGTTAAACCTACACCATTCGAAGTAATTGACTGTGGCAAATATTTTGTTTTTCAGAATTGGAGTTCATTTTTATCGCCGCTTTATCCAAAGAAGTGCCCCTTCCCGACTCGGCCTATCAGGATGCTAAAGTTTTGTAATGAAAATTCCCGCTTGGTGTTCCACAAAACCACATATTTCGGTCTTTATGCTAGTTCTAAATTCGAGCAAAAATCACTTACGAAGAACCAAAGAAAGAAAGAGAATCGGATAAATGAAGAGGAAGTGTTGACAAAACTTTATCAGTGCCCAATTCCTGTCAAAAAGCTCAAATGGAAAGATTTGCAAGATCTGACTGTATTCCTTGGGAAAGCAGAAGCCAGAGTGTTTTATCAGCAATTAACATTTGCCGAAAAACCTGAAGAGAGCGATACCGGGGAAAAGTGGCATGTGTCCATGTCTCAAAATGATTATTTTTTTGTTACGTCATAAGTTATGAATGAATGTTGATTTTGTTTATATTTTTGAATAAAAAACATGTTATTTACATGAAAATTTTATTTTTGACTCATTTTCTTTCAATTTCAGTTTGCAACGAGTAATTGAACTTATATTTTCCATTTTCTTGAATTCCGTCCGGATGGACTATTGTCGTTCTTCCCCTGTACCCTTCAATTTATATTTTGAACAGCACTAATATCAACTGTTGGTGTAGACCTCTTCCCTACTATCTGAAAATATGTGATTATATGGAATAGGAAGATCTAGATTTCAGGAATATGATCATTTTTGTAGGGGTAAGAAAGTTTTGAGAAGAGGCTTCTTGGCTTTCTCATTTTAAAGCTGATGGAGAAAAAATGCAAATGATTGGCAAACACCCTTCGTTGGCAGTGGGAAATTTCTCACTAGGTCTAGTGGGAAAGTTCTTTGATTGGTCCATATGTCCACTGATAAGCTCGAAAGATAGCTTTCCCTGAGCAAAATAGGCAGATGTGAGAATGAAATGAGATGTGTTGGTTTGGACTCCCATTTTCTATATCATTAACTCTATTGAAATCTGTTGCTGAGTAAAATATGAAAAGGAAAACAAACTCATGAAATCACGAATCGAATAATAAAGCAATCACATCCAAAAAAAGGTTGAAATGGATTTTTGGTAGAACAATAAAATTAAAGGTATTAAAACTGGGATATAAAATGTAATATAGCAGAATCGAAGATGTTCGAATGAGGAAATATGAAGCAATATAAACAAATGTTGAGTGAACTCACGACGTTTCGATCGCTGGTAACCGCAATCGTCTTTGGGTGATAACAGACAATGGAATACCACTCAGCAAAAAACGTTGTCAACCATATTCAAGTGAGAATGGAATGTTACACTGATAAATAAAACTTTTGCATACCACTCCTAATTCGTGTCGAAACATTCTATCAATATTATTTGCGGCTAATTGGTTTATTCCAAAGCCAAAAAAAACAATCACACACAATATTATTTGTTTCATTCAAGGTTCGTGTGCTTGGACTGAACATTGAGCGGTAAAAAATAACTTCTATGTGACTTAGCCCCCGTCGCGATCTTCAAGCAGGAGAGTATCTGTTTTAGATTTTTTTGTGATTGAATATAACGTCTGAAAATGGTATACATATATCAACAGAGAGAGTATGCTGATTATTTCAATGTACTTCAGGTTTTGTGTGTTTCTCGCATTGATTTGGAGAAGAATAAGCCAAATATTTCTACATATGTCAATCAAATCTCATGAGGGTGAAGTTGTTACCCTTTCTTTGTTCTAGTAGGATACCATGAGGCAGCAAAATAAATTGTGTACTGTTATCAAACATGCACTATACTAAGTTTTTATTTACTCGTTCTCGCATATTGAGGTTTTAATTTTTCATGTACTGTAACTTCAAAAGTGCACCTCCGATGTCACCCATTGGATTCTTATTTATCACAGAGACTTGAACAACAGTTCATTTTTTCAATTCATCATTAGACCAAGTTCTCGATCTGGAAATGTTTGGAGTGTGAGCCAGACCCAGAACACTAAGGCCTCATTAGGCACATTATGCTTCCTCCACATAAGCTAGCGACCAAGTTCAAAATTATTTCTTTCAGTTTTATGATAAGAATGTTGGAAAAAATATTGTGAACTTCACTGCTTGAGTTCAGTGTTTCCATAAAATGTCAAGATATGTGCCTACTGAGCAAATCTACTAGTTCTTCAAATCACCCTGTCAATTCCAAGACTCATTATCAACCGGATGGGTCAGCATTTTAAGACATTTTCTGGCATTAGTGAACTCCAACGTTTGTCAATTATAAACCGTCAGACGTTCAATTTACAAAGGGTCGAATCACTTAACCTCTCAACAAACTCGCACTGAATGAGAAATATGTGTATTACTGAGTCGTCGACAACGCTATGCGACCTAACCAAACTTTGGTTACGTGATCGTTTTTCATTACCTATGCCTCTTCATGGATTCTTGTTTGCCGTCGTTAATTGATTCAATACGGCGGTCAAAGGTGTCGAATGAAAAAATTAAGGGAGGTGAAAAGTGCAAGTGACTTCGGGAATTTGAGAAACGGTGACGCTAGTGAGGTGCGACTAGGGTGAGTTGAGGTTGTTTTATAACATGGGGACATGGCAATAGTAAAGTTGTTGAAAATGGACTTTTTCTTCAAATTTTGGAAGGATTAATGATTTTGTGAAAAGTACATACGGTTTGGTGAGTTTTTTGCGTTTTCGTTCTCAAATCGGTGAAAAACAACCACAACTTTGGAAAATCAAATTCGAATATATACAGTGAAGACTGTAGAATTCTCCCCTTCTTAACTTATTAACAGGACAAGATATAAAGGTAGGACAAAGTTCACTTGAAAGGCGTTCAATTCTAATAGATTTTGGCGGAAAAATCATGAGTATGATGTCACTTGCCACCGAGAGAGCTCTGTTGATTTTATCTCAAACAGAAAAGGGAGTCTTGTGACATCGTTTCATCGTCTAAAGGATCAGGTCTTTGTCGAACTTGGAAAAACTTCCATAGGTGAGAAAAATATAGGTAGTAGCTGTCACAAATTAGATTGTGAGATATATCATAGTATATTACGTAACGAGGATTATAAATAGCCTATTACGCACAAGCGAAAAATTGTGAGCCCCAGGGGTTAGCCGAGTGCGGTAATTCACGAGTGCACATAATTGGCCTTATCCTCGAGTTGCGTACTGTATTTTTCTACTGCCACCATGCTTGTGTGGTAATTTCCACTGACACTGAATGATAAAGTATGTGAAACAATTGCTCGTCGATTCATGGATGTATCTATGATTCAGTACCAATACACAAACTATTGAACAATGAATTTGGAACAAAAATTCACTGATTTTAGTTTTTGGACAATTGAATGTATTCATGAGAGCGAATTTATCAGGTTGAATCTTAGGTACACATCCCATCATTAGAAAAACAAAATCCGGAGAAACACGTGTATTCTCAATGAGCCATAACCTAACAGCTGTCAAATACGTAATGAACGGTTTAAAATAGTGGGAGGAGAAGAATGAACCTAGCCTTCAGAATTAAAATCAATTTTCGGTTATAATTGCACGAGTGCATAAAAATCACCGATAATTTTGCAAGAAAGCGCTATATCCAAAAATTGTAAGAGTTTATTTTAATATTTTGTGGCGAGTCCGAAGGACGAAGGAAAATAACCGAATGCAATTTGTATAAGATATCACGCTTGAATGCAAAATTATCTGGTCATTTTTATGCACGAATGTAATTCACTGGAATATTTTACGAATAAAGAAATTCTCAAGGAAATGTTATTTTTTGTTCATTTATACTTTCCTCTATAGATTGTATGGAGCACTCACCAAAACGCGAAATGTTTTTACATTTTTGAAGTCTATCTGACATTTATTTGTGTTGTTTACTGACGTCTAGCGATATGGTTTCAAATGTGTTGTTATGGTAATTTGATACAATGCAATTACCGCTGTAAGTTTTCGATAATTGCATTGCTCTTATGGGACATTTTATATATGAAGGAAATATTCTTTCTATAACGTTGTTAGAGGAATACGCTTTGGGTGCAAGATCAGTTTCGTTTTATTGAAATGTAAAAAAACAATCTTGATGATTATAATAGTTGAAGCCTTCAATTGGAATTCTTCTTTCTTCTTGAACGAACTAGAATCAACAATGGTTATGAAGTGATCCTATACATTCTTCATTCCCGAAAACACGTACGTCAACCCCGTTAGAAAATCATACCTGATTTCAAGAACCGCGGATAGATATAGTAGAATTCTAATAAATTTGCATATAGAATAAATGAATGAACTTCACGTATAGGTTAAAAAAATGAGTTTTTTCTTTAAATAGCTCTCGCCTCCTTACAAACATCAATCCTTAGAAGTCTAAACTTGTGCGAACAATGAAGTAATGAGGCGTTACCTTTCAACGTGTGAATTCCAACACGATTGTGGAAACATAAAGAATAAATGTTTGCTGTCAGTCATATAGTCTTGTAGATCATTCCAAATGTTTTAAATGGGTAAAACTGAGAGAGAAAAAAGTTTCCATAATTGAAAAATAATTTCACGTATGAGACTCACCTCTTGGAAAAGAGGAAATTGAAGTATCAGTCAAAGTTTCGTTCATCGGACGCACCTCTACTTCTGAGAAAATTTTTGGACGTAGTTAGGTATAAGTAGAACACAAACATGAATTCCAAGAGCGGCGCCTCATTTTTCATATAGAATTTTTAGCCTTCAAAGTTCGGGAAAAAGCATTATTCTCCTTTATTGTGTGTTCCAATCATAATATTCTGCAGAAAAGGCGGATAATGCTGCCTTTGGAATTTGGATTCGGTTTCATCAGCTGAGTAGAATCGAAAAAATCGTAACTAGGTGCTGTCCGATGAACGAACCTTCACCCAAAATGTATATCCCTTTGCCCTGAGTGGAAATGTTAATCCACCATTTCGTTGGATACTCAGCTTGGTTATGCTGACGTATTGAATTACTGAAAATAATTTTACCTGAAATACTGATATGTATTGTGGAGTGGGTAACTGTACCTTAACTTCCCCCTCGCACAGTATACACCAGCTTCCGTTTCCGTCTTATATCAATCTGTAAGCCAGGTGCTCCAGGGGGATCGTCTTTTTGCCAATCTTCATTATCTCTTGTCACTAATGAGGAGTTCGTGTTGACTATGAATTTGGGTGCAAGGTTGTCCGAATTCATGTTCAAAACATATTCCTCTACATTCGGTGATATCTGTTTTTCCCAAACTTTTGTCACCCAGTGCATTTGAACGACCCATTCTTGCCTTGGAGGAAGATTCAAGAGCTTCTCCATTGCTGCTGTCGGTGTTTTTTCAATTGCATCTGTCATTCCCAAACAGACGAGTCTCTACCCTGCTGAGTTTGTTCACATCAGATTTTTTTCTGTCATGCTGGCCAAGTTAGTATCTTCAGAAGGAAAAATTAATACAGAGCCTGAAAACCTACGTTGGTGACATTTATTACAGCAGTTCCCCAATCTTCTTTGGAAAAATTCTGGAGGTAGTCTGTAATAATCAGTAACCATCCCGTTTTTGAGGTTCAATATCAATATACTGCGTAAATAGTTCATTGATTTGACATTATTGTGACCAATGATTTAAATAGGAGTTATTCAATGTTTTTGTATAGCAGAACAAGTGTAATAGTTTTGTGAAGTTTGGTGGGTTGAATTCTCACGAGTAAATATATCAGGATTTTTTCAATACTTATTTTGGAAGAGGAAAAAGGTCGGTAGTTTTATAGGAAGAGATATCAAACTGAAGTTTGTGGTTGTTAATACTGTTATATTATCTGGGAGATATGACCATTTGTTTCTCCCATCTGTTAACGGGTTGAAGTATTGCTAACTGGTAAAATAGCCCTTCAAGTCATTGATTTCGATATATCAAAGATCATGTTTTTCATCAAGTATAGATATACAAAAATTATTATGTATGCGCTAAATGCTAAAATTAAGTGGTTATTATACACAACATGGAATTGTCAAATAAGTCAGTCAGGTGAAGGGAAATGTTCACTTTTATCCTTGTTTCATGGAAAAATCAGAACTGTGATGAATGAACTAAAAATTGTATTGCCCTTGTCGTACTGAATTTTTTTTCCTTGAACGTGAAAAAAATTCATTTCAATGAACTGCATTCATTGATTTGAAATTGGAGAAGTGTATGTGGAAACTAACAATACACAAATGGCCCAATCATCCGCAATTGAAAGATTTAGAATGAAATAGTAACTTTTGTCTCTTCTGTTTCAGGTGTCTTGCAGTACATTGAATATATTCTGCCCTGTTACTAAGTACTAGTGCCGCAGGAGTACATTTGACCTCCTGCTGCTCAAGTGCTTATCAATGGGAACAGATGAATTCACATCGAATGGATTTTGGTCTACAGCAAATACCTATATAATTTATCAACTAGAAGAAAAAATGGGGACAAAAAGGAGATTCAAAAAAAAATTAAGACGAAACTGGTTGTGAAAGACGTAATCAAATTTGGAGAACTGGGGAAGGTAGATGGAGACAAATCGACCAATCAAGACCATTATGAATGAACGTCGAATGTCTCCTATAAAACCAGGTATGGATAGGAGTGTGATCCGAATTTAGTCCATTTTTAGTACTATCAGTTAATTTTCGGTTATTTCAGTTTTTGCTTGAATGTGGTTAACAATGTTCTTTGCTGAATGGTAATGGTTCGGACTTCTAAGTCTACATTATTAACTCCATTGAAACCTGTTGCTGAGAACGAAAGGATAAAAATACAAATCAAAAAAGGTATTCGATTAGTATTTTATCCTTCCGTTCTAAGAAACAGGTTTCAATAGAAGTAATATAATAATATATAGACAATGGAAGTCCGAACAATTACCATTATTCCAGTTTATTGTCATTTTTGCCGAATGAAAATCATAAACTGTGGGTGGGGGGAATTTTCCCAAAACTCAAGCAAAAAAGTATTTCGGAAAAGGGGTAAAATTTGAATGAGAAAGTAGTTTTGTCAGTAATTATGCAATATTTCATCTCGCTTGAATACGCTCAATATTACAAATTATTTTCCCATCAGTTCAATACCCGTGTCATTACTTCACCACCTTTGAATATATAATTGATTTTCTGACTATCGACTTTGATACTCAAATATCATTTTTATGATTAAATAATATGGTTTGCTTGGATATGTCTGGAGAATGGAAAGCTGATTTTTGTTTCTACTGTTCGAGGTGATAATGCTATTTTTTGAGAAAGGACATATAAGATTAACAAAACTTGGTGTGTTTGTTCTTTGGGGTATTGTCTGACAAAAAAAAGATAGAATGAGTACCTCTTTACTCTTTGAACTTGAACGATGTGAATGTGAATCTGTAATCGAACAAATAGGGTAATGGATATTGATATAGCCAGGCCCCCTGAAAAATGACCTTTGCCATCCTCGTGCTTTTCTTGGTACGAACCAATTGTCAATTCAACGAATTTTTCGTAGAATTCGGTTCTTGATACATTCTCTCATGAGGATCTATAATTTTCAAATCTATTTTGCAAACCATTATCATCACAAATCTTTGATGAAAAACTCCATCAATGTCTGGCTTGACAATTCCTCCTAAGAGATATCTCGAGAAAATGGGATCTAATATTCATTTTGTTATCTGTATACTAGAAGATATACATTCACTTAAGATATCTCTCTCTTCATTATATCACTCATGTAACTACTATATCTAGGTCCATTTATATCTATTTGTAACATTTCTAGAGATATTCGGAGTTGAATCAGAATATATTATCTAGGTCTAGATACAAAGGCAATATTGTACCCTAGTCTTTCCTATTATATCTGATGAGGAGTTGTATGACCGACATCGACGGTGATGAAGAATTACTAAAACCATTGTTTAAAGATAGGACAGTTAATCAAAGCCTGTGTAAAAAAAGGACAAGTAATTGCATTGCCGACATTTTATGTTATGGACAATGATTCGAGTCATTGGAATGTATCTGAACGTGTTCGTATCTTTTCTGTAAATGTCAAATTCCATTTCAATCTGTTCGTTCCTCATAACCAATACATCTTAAAATGGTAACTTTTTCTACATCGTACTTGAATTTTATCCTCTTACATCTGCTCTTTAGTGCTGAAAGAACATTTTCATTTTCGGTAATCCTTATATCCACTATAGCGAATATGTCATCAATATATCTGAATCAGACTCTAGAAAAGTAACTGAGTTCTTCTCTAGCATTCGTCTCAAACCTACCCATGAACAGGTTCGCCACAAATGGAGACAATAGCTGTTCCTTCGTGCTGTACATAATAGGAGCCATTATATTGAAAACAATTTTGAGACATACAAAGCTTGGTGAGTTGAATATATTCTTCAACAGTGTCATTTCGCAAGTCATTTGATTTGAGAAGTTCCCTCAAATACTGTAGAGCTTGTGTTATTGGGACGCTTGGAAATAAAGAACTTACATCGAATGATTCCAATGCTTCGCCCTCTTGAATAGGAGGCTACACTTTCAAATCCCACAAGCCCAAAGATATATTGTTTACCAAAAATACGAAAGAATTTGAAAATCTCCTCATCGGCGCAATCGATGCGAGTGTTAAAAATTCACAAGAGTTCATAAAAATCTAGTTACCATTTTAAGACGTATTGGTCATAAGGAACGAACAGAATGAAATAGAATTTGACATTCACAGGAAAGACACGAACATGTTCAGATACATTCCAAATGACTCGAATCATTGTCCACAACATAAAATGGTGGCATTGCAATTCTTTGTCCATAGGTTGATGAATTTTCCTTAAAAAAAAAATTTGTACGACAATGAAAGGAGAGTGATTAGGTACGTACCTGAAGTGAACAGTTTTAACCCAGAGATAGTTGATAAGATAATTAGAAAATGTAAGTTTAGGACTTCGTAAATCTTCGACTTTTCAAAAACATTAGAGTATTAAAAAGTTTATAGTAATCCCATGTGAGCCTCAATACACTAGAGGACCCCAACATATATTCCATGAAGTGAATACGAATGTTGTATGTGAATGAGAGTCTAGAAATAGCAAAATGTATAAAAACAGCATGAATGGTGACAAAGGACCTATTCCTCTCTGCCCGATTTTCAATCTATTGTTGAGAAATAATAATATTTATTTACACATATAAAAACACAGTATACAGTATACAATCAAGAAATGTAGCATAAAGTAAATAAACAAGTACTCGATAAGTGACTAAACACTTGTTTCGAGGACATAAGTTGGGACAAATTTTTTCATCACATAAGAGAAATCAAAATATATAAAACATAATACAACATTAAATGAGTCATAAAAACTATAAAATAGTACAAATATGGCTGGAAACCGATGTTTGTTAACTATATTCAGACATCTAATATTTATTCAAAAGGGAATCTATCATATGCCTAGAATTTTCTAAGATGAATTTTCTCAGTTGTTTTTTGAAGGAAAATATATTTCTTATTTGCCTTAGGTCTCCAGGTATTGCATTATACAGTTTGGGGCCTAAGTAAAGATACGTCCTTTGTGTTGTAGTTTTTGACATCAGTGGTAAAACATAACGAGATCTATTCCGAGTATCATAATTATGTGTTGGCATCTGGCTACTGCTTTTTGTTTGATGATACCTTACGCAGACAAAAAAGAAGTAAAGTTGCTTCATATCAAGGACTTTCGTATCGGAGTACAATAAATCCGAGGAAAAAGTTTTGGTTTTTGAATAAATTATTTTTAAAAACCTCTTTTGAATCACCTCCAACGGATGCAAATGAGTCCTCAGTGCTCCACTCAGAATAATCAATAATAACAGATGACGGAACAAAACACTTTGCAGGTAGTGACTGCATCAGTTCATTTTCGAAAAATTAGTTAGAATAAGTGGCAGTAACTAACAAATTCATATTGGACCGAAAAACTTAAGCTATATAAACAACTAACCCTAGTCTTTAGATTTAGTATCAGTCATATGAGAGTTGTATAGATTTTCAAAAGAACTCTTATACTACCAAACTTGTAAAAATGGGCTCTTTTTTGTAGTGGAAGGATCATTTAATTAATGTTACTATTATACTTTTGATTTCTGCAGTATAATACCATATATTATTCCCTCAGGGAATAATGACGAGGGATTAATAGTAATAGTCTTTATTCCCTCTTGTAGTCCTATCACAGAATTTCTCGAATTGAATATTAGCATGTAAATGATATAAACTAACTCCAAAGTGTCAGTGTCAAACGCGGAGGAAGTGTTTGTATATTTGTATTAAGATGAATGGAACTGAAGAATCATCAATCTATGATAAATGAATTAGTCGTAAATAAAGTAGAGCTCGCCGGTTTGTGAAAATTCTTCGAGAATGATAGCTATCATTATTGACTCGTGGTCTAATGTACTATTTTAAGAACCTTATAAGAAATTCAGTATCCCATAAGATATATCTGTAGCTGTTGCATTGTCAAGATAAAGGAAATAGAGTTATTATACTGTAGATGGCGTAACAAAAACGCTTCAAAGCCTTTTTACAGGTATTGACGAACTATACTTCCTATAAAGAACACTACAACCAATTTCGGGGTTTTAGTACTTTCTTCTAGTTACAAAAATAACAAGCTTGAAAAAAATCAATGTTTTGTTGTACTACTTAACCGTTATACCATAATCCAGTAGCTTAACGGACAGATTCATAACTTAATTCCCTTGATCCCAATCTCATTGAGTAAGACGTATTGATTTTTTGATAGATCAATATCCATTCAGTTGTCATTCAAATTCCGAGTTTTTTAAAGATAACTCATTTGTGGAATTTTGCAAACGTAATGTTTTTTTTTAATGAATGTCATCGATAAAAGTTGATTTTTATACTTAGTAACCAAATAAGTATTTCAAATTCATCTCGATATCATGTTATTACCATATATTTCGTATTTCCATTTTTCTACAATCGAGTTGTTAATACACAGTGTATGTGACCGATTTGTCATAGTTGGTGTTTGAAAAAAAACTATTCGAGCCTGTTGATTTTTATTTCGAGAGAAAAATGTAATAAACATATTTTTTCGGCAGTTCCATCCCCCCAAATTTCAAATGGGATTGGACTTCAAGCGATACCTCATTTGAAAGATCAACAATTTATCTTTCCATTGTGAATTCTTGAGAATTCGATGTAGAGGGGACTGAAAAATCGTTGTGAAGAAAATCTTTCAAACAAATATGAAACTTCTTTCCATACTCGAACTGCTTGTGTATCTAGCACGGTGTTCATTACGAATTGCCTAACTCTTGAGAAATTTCGACATAGTTGGTAAGCGTACTGGGAGACCAGCGATAAATCAAATCATATTTTGAACAATTGCTCCTGGCCAGTCTCAACTACCTACACAGTAGGTAAATTGGCTGGCTCTTGTCAGAAAACAAATACTCCCCTGGCTAATACAACAAAGAGCCTTTAGTGATATCCGACTGGTGTCAGTGCAGGTTTTTTCAAATTTGTGCATATGCTTCTGGTGAAACAAATGTCACAAATAATTTTCAATGATAGGAACGGACACACACTATTTTGGGAATATTGGCCACTCGTCAGTGTAAGAAAGCTCGAAAAGAGTTGGCAAGTGGCAGCTACAGCCATCTCAATGATTCAAAATTTGAATTCACGCTTTTATCTTTCTGTTCACAGCCCCTACAACGAGCTGAGCTCCTTAGACATATTCTGAAGAGATGTCCTAGTGTCCCCTCAGTACACCGCCAGATAACTGAAGATTCTTTTTAGACATTGACAACTATTCCAGTTGTTTCTACATTACAATGGTTCAGGAGCTCTTTCAATTGAATGCAATATGTGGCTTCATACAAACGTTTTTTGAGGTTGCGAACTCGCAGTTTCCGATGCCATCATACCAATTAAAGCAAAGGTCGCAAAGGTTTGAGCTCGGCAACCTACCTGGCAAGGTAATTGGCAGAGCAAATAATTCATCTCTTGGTTTGACATGATCCTTTGTCAAACTCAGATGGGCAATACAGGGTAACCAGGGGTTTAACAACTTTTAGACATGAGGAGGTGGGATTGACCAATGTTTGGTAAGGACCAGGATGAAACCGCCAGTCAGTTTTACCCCAGTCTCTATAAACCGGCCTTCAGAGTGACCAGTGTTGATCCAAGAGGCTTCAACCAACGCATGGTGCAATTCTTAGGAGAGCCTTGTTGTGATTCGTGATATCATCAAGGCAAGCAATGCATTTTCTTTTTCGGAGAGGATGTGCACAGATTTACCAGTTATACTTTCCCTGATTATTACATTTGCTGGCATGTTTATCTTTATAAGTTCGATATGGAGTACACTAACAAATTTTACTGGGACCCATTCAATACAAAGTTTAAGAGAATGTGAGTGGATCATTCATTCTGAGCATCCATCAGTGTATATGTCATATTTACTTCTGTTATACCCTTGTACAGGATGTTGCAGAGTTAATTGAAAACCAAATTTGATTGCAATAGCCTATGTTGAGTTTAAATTGATTTTTCTTTTCATCTAGCTATAAGTAGAAACGAAAGTTTATTCACTTCCTCCTGCGTAGTAACTAGTACTTATAGCTTAAAGTAATGAGTTTGTGAGCTTTGACTGAATAAGTCCCTATGAGTAGGGGTATGAATCATGTGAGAACTAGATTTTCATTCAGAGGCGCAAGCTGTGGAGGGGGGACACTAGGGTTCAGTGATTAAAATGGGTTGTTGTATATATTTTCCCTTATCTATGGTTTGTATAAAGGCGCATCGAAAACATTTGTGCCCCCCCCCCCAGAAAGTGATCCTTGTTACTGACAGAGATTCGCAGACAGAGACAGCTCGACACATACAGCTTATCCAATCCATCTTGGCACAGAACTAATAACGTTTATGCCCAGCAATCTCTGTGAAGTATACTATACTCTGTCCATCTAAGCAAAGGAGTGATCCAAAACTTTATCATGCATTGTCGACGTGATCATTCAGACAAGGTTGCTCGTACAGAGTCGCACTAAGAAACTACCGAAATTGTATTTTTTTTATATTTCCATTTTGACTGGTTGCTTCCCATCCAGTTCTGATGAATCATACAACAATCTGAATTTAATATGAGGTTTCAGATTTTGACAATTTCAACTCTCTATTATCTCAATTCATGAATCTGTATATCTAATTCAATTGATAACGTAAATCCATATAAATCCACATAACTACTTGTGAAAACTTTATCTAATCGAGAAGTGATTGATGGCAGAAGTCAGAGAAAATGTTCATGCGTATTTTGAAGCACAATTTGCTGAAAACATTGCATCTATCGATACAGATCTAACGAAAAAAAAAAATATTGCAGAAGGGTATCAGAGAGAAGGATTATTTTCTCAATTGAAGACTGGGTTCGTGTTTTCCTTCATCCAGAAACAACGATTATAGAAAATAAAATATAACTTGGCCTCATCAATCACATTTTATCGCATTGAATTCACAAGATAAATGCAGGATTCGTATCTGATTGAAAATGAAATGATTTTAAGTGAATGAAATTCCACCATCAGAAATATCTTTCATATATTCTAACAATGGCCAGGTAACAATAATAATAATCGTCTTTCATTTGTTCCAGTAATCCAGAAGACTAATACAAATGAGGCGAATATTAGAAAAATGCTAATTTTACACTGAACCTCAGAATAATGTTGATATTTCATCATCGATTTTATAGAAAGTCGCAAAAGTCAACGTTGCTTAAGTCTTTTCATGACTTGCCAGAAAATGAAAATGTGATATTGCATCTGTTTTTCAAATCCAGCTACATATTTCTTCATTGAAAATAATATTCAATAGTTTCTTCACTTCGAAAATCTTTTTAAAAAACGCTTCATAATGAGAATGACTTCAAAAATCACAGATGAAATAGAAATACTTATTATTACTGTGACCGATTATCTTTCTCACAACAAATTAGATTTTTTTTCTGTAGTTCAGCCTTGTTTTCGGAATGATGTATGAATTACCAAATCTTGATTCAGGTAAAAAACATGATGTTTACTACGATCTTATAGTTCTAATTTGATTACGATCTTATAGTTTTAGTATGAGAGAGACAGTTCAAAGAGATAGCCATAAAACCGAAAGTGTTTTTTATATCAAAGCCAACTTGCCAGATATGCTTGTTTGCTTTGGACTAGCGCAGTAGCATGTATGGCGCCATTTTTTGCTGTAATTGGAGTTTTGTTTTTATGTGGATTAAATAACTTCTGGAGTTATCAGGATTTGTCGAACGGCCGCGGAGTTATGGGCAAAACAACTTTATCATATATTTTGTGTGATTGAACTTAGATTAGAGTAGAGAGGATAAAAGTTTCCAGTATATTCACTTTTATTGTCTGGAGATCCGAATAGAAAAATTGTATGCACATATCATTGCCTACCAGTCTAATTATTCTATCAAACCTGATGTTTCTGGATTTTATATACTTGATAAGTCATTGTCATTACCTACACGTTGTTATTTTCATCGGGATATTAGCCACGTCTTTCTACACTCAGACTTTGTTTCGACTTAGATTTCTCGACGCATTTCAATGCTTAAAAACGATGACGCGTGGGTAAAGATAAAATAATTGAACTGTAGATAATCACTGGCACGTTCAGCCTTAATAATTAATTCTTACCTGACAGGGTTGCCAGATTTTTTGCAAAATCAAATTTTCTAGCAACTTTTGCAAGAAAAGAATTCGCGTCGTGCAGAAAACTGTTTTTAAAATTAAAATTTCTTATGACCATCGAGGAAATTGAGACCGTGAACTCCTCTCAACTTCCACTTTACTGCAAAATGATATTACCATGATAATCAAAATTTTGATAGAGACGTTTTCCGAAGCAGCGGTTCAAAGGAACTGTTACTGATCATCGAAGGAAATTATCGAAATCTATCGACTGAAATTTAAAATTCTGGTACCATAGTGGTACCCAACTGACGCTCATTTTGTCAAATGATTTGAAATCTAGAAAGATGTTCCCTAGTGATTTATTTTTTTTGACAAATATGCCTTGCTTACACGACTTGTAATCTTTGTCTTCTGAGGAAGTGACAGTACCTCTGTATACTCCACTGTATAATTTTTCAGATAAGACAGAGACGATTCAAATCAAATGTGAAACTGAGATTGATTCGAATGGATTATATCGATTGTATGATCATTATTCAACAAGCCAATTCGGGGAAATATTGCGAAATTTCACGATAACAGACAGTCAGTGAAATAGTATTGAAACTAGAAGTTCGATCAATAATTCATACAGTACATACGGAGAGTTCTGTTCTGAAAATTAAATGATTCTGAGAGTGTACGTTTCTCTTTGGTTGTATTTGTTCAATATTTGAGTTATGCCTGTGATTCAACATGAACTTTCAACAATTATAGTTTTTGGAGCATTAGAACAAGCGATTAATGAAGTCTCATACAGCTTTCTGTGAGATTTTCACATGTAGTTCCACAAATGCTTGAATTATTCTTGGAAAATTTTCCAGATCACGTGTTCGGTAAGAAAATTTCACATTCCACCTACCTGCCCAACGCAGTTTCAAGTTGCATACGTTGATGAAGATGCAAGGCTACCGCCGCCTGTCACCTGGTATTTTTGTTCAATGAACATGGATGGAAAAAAAGGTGCACATTGAAACTAATCAATTATCAAATCTAATCATAAATAACGACTTGGACATCTGATAATATTCTCATTTCAGCAATGAGTACTCAGAATGATTATAGTAGTAATGCCGATTCCACCTACAGTAAATATAACCCCACATTTCTATTAATTTCAGGTTGACCCAATTCGAATATACAAATTTTCTGCAAACATTGAGGGAAGTAAGTATGACGGGAATGTTTCAACGCCCCAAATGACCAGTAATGCAGTGAAACAACAAGGCCTCACAAGGTCCGTATTCAGAGCAAAAAGGAATACATACAGGGCCGGCGCTATAGGTGAGGCGGTCGCCTCAGGCAGCAGTTCTTCAGGAGCAGCATTTTTAATTTCAAAGTAACAAAGAATAAAATAGTGAAAAATTACCATTATGTAATAGTACATTATGCAACTGTCATGTAATGATGGTTATTAATTCACGAGCATTAACCGAGATACGAAACGAGCCGAAGGTGAGTTTCGTATAGTTTATGAAATGCTGATTTTATTCTGAACTGAATTTTCAGTGTAGCTTTCCACCAATGAACTGGGTTCCCAATTGATTGAAAATCTATATCTTTACGAGATTATCAAAATGAGCTTATTATAAAAGAGATTTTTCATCACAATACAGATTTTTCAATCCGTTTCATAATGGATATCATTATAAAACGTATAAAGTGCATATAAGGGTACTATTATAGTACGGATTTAAAAAATAGCTATTTGTTTAACAAGGGGGCAAGTGGTAATTTTCCTCCCAAGGATGTAATAATTCAACTGAGGAAAAGGCACTTTACCCTCCTGTTATACATATGATTGTTCCGCCTCCCTCGAATAACAAGTTATTAAAAAAAAAATTATTTATGAAACTAACAGATGAAATTCATTATTCAAACTGAAAAGTAGTAGGCCAGTAGATATAGACATGATTGTTCCAAAATTTAACAATAAATGCAAAAGTTTTGAATCTTCAGAGAATGAAAAGAACGTTCAACTGATATTGAGTATGATTTCGCAACCCTATTTTCTGAGTGGAACATGTTAAAAATCAGGATTTTGTGAATAGTCGCATTATTTGTACGGATATCATTGCAAAAGTTCTGCAAACTTTCGAAGTATTGCGAAATAGCAGTTTACATCTTCTGATAAATTCGCAACCATTTAAACAAAACGGAACGTTTCGTTTCATCAAAAAAAAATTGGTAATAATCCTAATTTTTCCAAAATAAAATCAAAAAGTTCTACAAACTTGCATAAATAACAGAAATAATGTTCTTGAGGAGTACTTC
Organism: Zygogramma bicolorata; assembly: GCA_032362365.1. Taxonomy (NCBI): domain Eukaryota; kingdom Metazoa; phylum Arthropoda; class Insecta; order Coleoptera; family Chrysomelidae; genus Zygogramma; species Zygogramma bicolorata. The sequence continues at coordinate 4,419,396 of JAVJAQ010006102.1, read as the reverse complement.
AATTTGCAACCTCTTGTGTTAAACGGAAAATATATTCTTTCAATAAGTTGTTTAATGTCATCAAAACAAGTTCCGAAATTTCTACAAAAGTTTTAAATACAGGTTGCAAATGAAGAAGTCCTTACATACGTTTTCATTGATTCGCAACCACGTCTGCAATACAGAAATGGAGGTATAGTCAAAATGAAAAAGATTTTAGTATTTGTTCTCTACCAAAAAAAAGCAAAAGTTCTGCAAATTTGTGAAGTGTGGAGAAATAGCTGTTTACATCTTCTGATAAATGTGCATCCATTCAAAAAAAACGGAACTGTTTGTTTGAAAAAAATGTTATCAATCCCAATTTTTCGAAAAAAAAATCCAAAAGTTCTGCAAAACTTGGAATAATAACCAAAATCTATTTGTAGGGAAGTACTTCAATTTGCAACCCCTTGCGTCAAACAGAAAATATATTTGCGCAATAAATTGTTCGTTTTGATTGAAACAAGTGTCGAAATTATTACAACAGTTTTAGATAAAAGTTGAAAATGAAGAAGTCCTTCTGTCGAACGTTTTCGTTGATTTGCAGTCCGTAACACGGAAATAATGGTAAAATCAAAAGAAATATAATTTTGTATTTGTACCCTTTCAAAAGAAGCAGAAGATCTGCAAACTAATGAAGTGTTGAAAACTAGTAAGTAGTTTCAATTTGACATATATTTGCCAGCATTGAAATAAAACGGAAACGTTCTGAAAACTCGAAAAAATACCACACACTTAATATCAAACAGCGGTACCTACTAACAGAGGAATTCAGATCCAATGAACCAGTACAATATGTAATAATGTGATGTAAATACCTTCCTGGGGTTGTCAAAATGCGATTTGTATTCCTTGAATAATCAAGGTTTCGTTTCAAGTTCGAGGTTGCAAAGTTTCATATCCATTGACACCGATTTCATCATCTTTTGCAACCACGTTTAAAAACTTTTGTAATTATTTCAATACTTGTGTGTACTGGACATGGCGGCGTTGAGGAAACAAGTTCAATAAATACATATTCCGTTTTTCAGAAATGGTTGCAAATGTAAGTAACTATGTTGAACATTTCTTTCATTCACTTATGAATTTTGCAGAACTTTTGTAGATTTTTTAAACGAATTGCAATGGAAAACTACAACAAATGAGGCAAACAACTTAATGCATGTTGTAAAACAACATCACCAGCGGTATTCCTAGTTTGCAGAACTTTTGCAATTTTCTGTGCGAAAATAAAGCATTTAAACGTTTTTGCCATTTAAACAATGTTCCTTACATCGCAGGTTTATGCAAAATTTTATAGTTTGTTTTCATTCACACACTAACATACCGGTAGAGTTTCTTATTTTTCTTTTCTTTCTTGGTAGAGTTTCAAAAACTTTTGGAATTATTGTGAATTAATTGTATATATCTACTGGCCTATAGGTACAGTATAGCAATACTTCGAAATACGCACAATCGGGAAAACCTACAAAACAAAGAACTAGAAAAAATAGAAAATCTTTCGACGTCGAATTCGAATCAACACCTATAATAGCCTACGAACCCATTGAGAATAATGTCCATTCCATGAACTCGCTGCTCTATAGAGACGCGAGAAAGTTTTTCGGAATCATGTGTATAGCATATTGCTGTCGCTCTATTATAAGAATTGACGTTTAACTTTAGTTATTTTAATATATCCATTTATTGAAAATATCTCACCTTCTTCATTTATTTACACTTTTTGGCAAAATACGTGGTGTTCTGTAAATAAACAGTAAAATTGAAACTTATATAACAGAATGAAGTTTAGGTCGTCAATGGCGTACAAGTTATTTCATTGATGACGTACCAAACGTCACCTTTACTTTTTCCCCTAGGGAGAAAAAGTACGACTTTGCTCCCTAGAATGAGGCCAGGAAATGTATTCATATGATGGTGGAAATAATAATAATGAATGGGGACACCCGAAATATTTATCAGTTTTTATAAATTGCAAAGAGAGCCGCCCCAATAAAAACAATGTTTTTTCATTGTCAGGCAGGCGCTGGACCTGTTTCACTGGTGTCGGCTCGGTACTCCCTCACCCCACCCCAACATTTCCAACAGCAAACAACAATAGGTTGAGATTTCGAAAAACGAAAAATCATCAGTCAGCTTTGAGTCTAGCTAGGAGTGACTTCTTCTTCCTCGAGAGAGAATCGACGAGAAAATTAATTATTGTGAAATATTTCTAATATATAACCAAAGTGCCAAAAGTCATAACTGCTTATTTTCATTCATTCGTTATTGTTATTCCCTTGAAATGTATTCAGTTTATTTAGTGCTCATGAAGTCGATAAGGCTATATTTTTTATCTATTCATTTGTTTATTTTCTTTATTTTTATTGTACAGTTTATCAAACAAAACTCAGGCAAGCATTTCTCTTTCTTCTGAGTTTTTTTATTAAAACCTGAAATCTCTGATGAAAAATTTGTCTGTGGCTGTTGTTTGTCCCCCGCAGTTGAATATACGTGGCTAGGCCGCATTGGAGGCCTCAAGCTGCTATTATGGTCGCGCCAGGCCTGAATGCATATCATTTTTTTAAATGAATTATTAAATTAGTAACTCATGGAAAAAATCAAAAATGAATAAAAAACAAAGAGGAGAATTGAACAGCCAATAATGAAAATAAAATCAAATTGAAAATAGAAATTTCGAAAAATAGTAAAATTGAACATGGAAATAATGAAAAATATTTGAAATATCCAAATTATCGAAGTACCTACTATTGATGACATTTTAAAATACAGAAATAGGATAAATAGTAAAATTGAACATGGAAAATAATGGAAATAATGAAAGATATTTGAAATATTCAAAATATCAAAGTACCTACTAGAGATGACATTTCAAAACACAGAAATAGGATATATTGAAACAAATTGACAAATATCGAAACCATTTGAGAATACTCACGACGTTTTGATTACTGAAAGTCCAGTTGTCTCCTGGTGGTACTGGTCGTTGTCAACTTTTGTTGTTCATATGGAAGCATTTCAATATAATTCTCCATACTTTTGTGTTGTGTACAGGAATATTCAATATTTCGATATTTCACCACAAATCACCCATGAATTGTTATATAAAGACGGAGATTCCTAATGGATTCAGTCGCCTTCTTTCGATCATCTGGGATCAAGCAACGTTCCGCACGACCATAATCTTGAAAGGATAGGCTTTCACTCCTTCCCATTCCGTGCTAGAAATCACACGTTGGAGGGTAAGACCGCGTTTCGACATCGGTACAAAATGTCGAGGATGTGATAGGAAAGACTAATACCGAAGTTTGCTTTCGACTGTAAAACAGAATTCGCAGCCACCTCACAAAAACAGCACCAAAGAGTCTGAAGCTGAAGTTGTTTCCCAGAAAAAATCATTGATTCAGACAAGAGTTTGAAGGCACTCCATATACAGTTGTGGAAAATAATTACCAATTTATGCAAAATCATTGTAGTGCGAACGAGGCAACAGTCAACCTAGTTAAGTAGAGGATTTGATAGCGACAGTCTATCAACTATTCACTTGAACCCTTTGCCACTTTTTACCGCGAGTAGTTCAATCGACTAATTGATAGTCGTGATCGAATGTATAATTTTAAGCTGGTCTCCTGTTGGTGCTGGCTGGCCCATTTTTGTATTCAAATTCCCATGAACCGATATTCGTTTACCACATCTGTGTATTGAATAAAAACGTGCCAAGAATTCCGGAGAGTAGCAGTTGAAAATTCGTTTGTAAAAACCGTTTTTTATGCATAGTCAATTTGTTATTGTTCGGTATATGCTTCTTCATTCTAATTATCATTTCATTATTGTTTTATTAGTTCATTTCGTAAGTTTATTTTTTTCTATTTATATACTTACCTTTTCATTTGGACCATCAAATTCTTCATGCATGAAAACCCTGTTGCGATAACTGATGTGCTTTTGTTTATTCGATTCCTTTCGATCTGAGGAATCGGAGTGAGAGTCGACATTTTTCGACGGTAGGCGATGATGCAAATAGGATTTTTTAAAGCTGCAATTTCAATCGAGGGACAGCTGACTCATGATCAGAATAAGATCGGTACCCGCTTTTTTCTACGGAAAAAATCTGTGAAAATAACCCCCAAAGTTTCACCAATTCAAAATGCCTGATTTAGAAAAATTGGAGTTTAAAGAGAAAAAGATTTTTTTTCAATTTCGTATTTTTAACCCTTTTCTTAAAAATATCTCCCAAAATACTAAAGATACGAAAAAACCGATATTGTACTGAATTGTAGCGTTTTTACTGACAAAAATTTTCCTGTGTGCAGATTTTTTGTAACTGAATATTCGGCGAGATATAGCCGTTTAACACCTACATTTACGATCGAACATCACCTTATGCAAGCGCTTTACTCTCCCCATTTGAAAATTAAGGGATCTTGAGTAATTTAATTTCTGAAAAATAAATTTTGTATCACCTGAAATGAAGGAGCTCTGCTTAAAAAACCGATAATTTTTTTTTGTTGAAAAATTCGAATTACCCGCTTCGGAGCGTATATTCGGCCGTTATATGTTATATGTTCCACTTTTTCCATTCATATTGAAAGACAGAGCAGAAGAAACATCTGCTTATGTGAGTGTATATTTCGTTGATTTCTCACCAGTGTATTCTAAAGTTCGAAGATGTTACAAAAATTTCAATGTTTTCAAGGGTAGTTTTTAACAAGGGTAGGTTGAAATATTATGAAATTGTATCCTAAAGCATGAAACAATCATTATTTAACCATCTTTATCCATATTTAGGTTTTTAATATTTTATAATTTTTGACAATAAGGGGTAGTTTTCACCCCTAAAAAACAAAGAGCGTACAACGGCACAGAATAGAAATTGAACTAGAGGGTAAAATAAGCCTAATCCCAAAGTTTTGTACAAATCGGTGCTGGACGAAAAAATTGCGAGGTTTTAACATTTTTTCAGCTTCATTTTCTGGACTAAATGTTAATTATGCAAGTTCTCTGGTAACTCCTATTGTCACTTGAAAGACAAATTTCCCTTTCAGAGGAATCGAATTACTTTCCTTCTTGGAATGAATTTCCAATCAATATGAAGGAAAAGAATTCGCAGCCAAATATAAATGTTGAACAAATATGCGTACAAAAAAACTCAACTTGTTAAAGTACGGATACCTAGTAATATTATGGGTGGATGGTATTGTAGAAACACTATCAATATGTTATGAAAATTTGATTGATTTATTGAATTTCGTTCTATTTCGGTCTACATTATTCTATTCCATTTTCCCATATCATGAGAAGTATAGATCGAGAGAATAACTTTATCATTTGGATTAGGTGCTCGAAGCAGCATCATCCTGTATGTGCTTACTAAGATAAATACTAGAACCTATATATCGAAATTGATTTCACCGAGATAATTGATAATTATTGTAAATCTCCTCAATCTTTGGGGATTATTAAACTAATTATTTTCCAGTTGTCAGTAGGTATTCTAATGAAACGAATTGAAAATGTTTGTGTTGAGAAATCGGATCAGTTACACATTTCTAGTGATGTTTTCAGGTAAATATCGAGTGCTTTTTACACTCATTAATATTTCTTAACTTCTTGGGAAACGCTGAATTACAAAAAACATTGATATGTATGAAGAAATCACCACATTTGTCTAGAAACAGTGGAATATAAAGTTGTCACAAATTAAATAATATTAAAATGAACTATAATAATCAGTTAGTTGTCGAAGTTTATAATATTCTTCTTGAACAAATATCATTTAAAATTTGAATATCATGTACAGCATTGAATATTATGGTGAACATTCAGCAAAAACTATGTCAAAAACATATATTACACCTTTATTCAATAGACCAGGCAAGGTGTAATTTCACAAAACGAAAATTGTTAACAGCACTTTGATGATGGGGAATGGTTAAGTGGTCTTTAAAAAAAAGAATACGTGAGCTGGGAATTGGAAGTAAAAATATTTGTGGGGGTGTGAAGGGGTGAAAATGATATTTTCGAAATTCCTAACGAAATATGACGTCTCAGAGAAAAGTTTTCGATGGAAAAAATGAAGACCTTGGAAAGATCTATACCACTTGCATGAATGACTTTTGCACATTACATCAAAATAACCGAGAAAAATGCGAAAAACTGGGTTTTTCTTTTTTATTTTTCATTTCAACATAAATTATTATATTCTGGCGAAATTCCATAGAAATATACTTCGCCATGTCTTTAATAACCACTTTTTTCATATTAATAAATCAATAAGTTCCAAAGATAGTAAACTTTTTCGTCATATTTTTTTTTTAAATCCAATTCCTCTTTCAGCAATGTATCGTTAATCGTTTTCCTGAGCTCATTCTCTTCTTTTTCATCTATAGTTTCCGATAATGAAATAAAAATGAGAGTCTCTATCCAAAATCACGATCAAAAAAAGAAAAAAACGATAAAAATGGCAAACGCAACTTTGATTTTGTTGATAAATATCGATCATTTATTAAAATTTTCAAAAATTTCGAAAAACGAATTGCATCATTCAATTCTACGGGAGAAAATACAATGGCAACTTTGTTCCATGTTGTAGTGAAGGATATTTGTGTTAAATAAATGATTAGAAAATTTTAAACGAAAGATAAAGTGTCATACTTATGAAGAGAAATCATGGTTTCTTCTTCTTTTCAATGTAATAATTTACAATTATTTTGGGGAAATATTTTGATTTTCAAAATTTTCACAGTCACATATCAAAAGAAATTATGTACAAACTTGGCATTATAAAAATGTTTCAAGAGAGTCTGAAACTTGTTGATGATTGTTCAATATTTCTTCGGAATATCCATCCGATGGAAAAATGTATCCAAAAATCTCCTCATTATCCCTGAACTCGTTCAAAGAATGTGTTTCTAGGTTGAGTACAGACCTGGCTTGTCGATTATGTCCCCAATCTCCTTCGTCAAAGTTCACAGAAATTACAACATTCGAACATTTGTCTGCACTGTAACGTTTCGTACACAAATCTGTACATCTCAGTCCATGTTTCAGGCACTCATATTAATAATAATAATAATAATAATAATCGACTTTATTCACCAACGAACATTGTTGTTGCCATTACTTTTAAAAAATATCAGGTTTGAATGAATCCTCAGTGAGCCGAAGCAAGAGTATTTTAGCATCATTCATGATCACTTCTTTCCAGCCCCTATTTTTGCACTTAGCCACTTTTGAAGATGAAAATATGCTCTATATGATTGTTGCATAGCTGCTCTGACAGTGGGTGGAAATTATTCCAATTTGAAAGTGAGCACTTAATACCGTTAAAATTTCAAATGATCTAGGGATGCTTTATCTTCAGTGCACTTCTTGCTCTCTCTATCATCTTTATCAAAATGGCGCCGACACAAAAAACGTCTGAAAGTAGTACCTCTTCAAAACCTTGTAGAAGGTGCAAAACGGTTGCGTTAAGTGGAGTCAAATGTGCAAAATGTGACACTGTGAGCCATAACGGTTGTATTGGGCAAATGAAGAACATAGTTACTACGGAAAACAATGAGATTATATGCTATGCAAGTGAACAGTTGGTAACCGAAGGAGAATTGGACTTTTTCGACGCAGAGGAGGATCACCAAATCGACAAGGTACATTCAAAATTGTTTGAATATAATATCATTAAGCAAAAAGATATTCTAATAAAAGAATTATACGACAAAATTGATATTCTCTACAAGCAAATCGAACTGATGCAAGGAAATAAATCCCTAAAAACAACTCTCCTATCAGTGAGTGATGATAAAAACAATTTGAAAGGTAGCGTAGCAAAAACTACTGTTTCAAATGAGAAAGAAAAAGGGGCGATTCCTAAATCAGACAACAACAATGGAATTCCGCAAACATCTGTGAAAATAGTGTCGGCTAGTATATTAGAGGCACAAACAAAGATGACTTTGAATAAATTTATACATATTGAGAATGGCCGCTCAAAATCTTCGCAAGATTGGACTGTCGTCAGTCACAAGAAGGTTAATAAATCAAAACCATAATCGAATCATGTAGTGACTTAGGTTCTTGTTGGGAGAAATACAAATGGATCCTGCAATCAGATGCGTGAAGCCTTTTTTATACCGAAGATCGTGGAACAAGATGAATTTGCAGCGGAATGTTTCAATACCACCCATAACATCGGTAACTCGCTATGGAATATCTTGAAAAAGGGTACATTCAACTTGTTTCATATCAATACACAGGGACTAGCTAATAAGGTAGAGAAAATAACTTTATTTTTATTCAACTTCAATTCAATTCAGTTTTATTATCCCAAGAAACATTACATGTTTATGAATAGGAACTAAAACACAGGAGTACATAGTCAATAAATGAAATTTTCAAAAGTATAAAAGGAAAAAAAAATCCATACACTTAACAAAATTAAATATCAGATTTTCTTTTCGATATATTTTATGTTTCTGAGAATTGGCTGTCAGAGTCCGAACTGAAAACCATCAACATCAATAACTTTTCACTCACAAGTGCATTTTGCAGAAAGGTTCATGTAAGGGGTGGAGTATGTATTTTCATTAAAAATGGCATCAGATACGAAAAAGTTTCGGTAAAAAAACATTGTGAAAAGCTGAATACGGAAATTTGTGCAATTAAATTCCCAGACCTCAAAATCATTGTTATTGTGACTTATAGGTCCCCTCGATCTACCGACTTTCAAACATATTCAAGTTATTTAAAAAACATTCTGACAGATCTAGCTCGTACTAGATTCAAAATTATACTTGTTGGAGATTTCAATATCAACTTCAAGATTCAATCTGAAAACCTATCAGAAATATTAAATTTATGCAACTCTTTTGCCATTACTCCTACCATTTGCGATAACACAAGAGTAACTCTACAAACAGCTACGTGCATTGATAATATACTCACAGATATAGATGAACATGATCGACTTGTGGGTGTTTGTGAGCCGACCATAGCAGATCATAGAGGTCAATATTTGATACTGAAGGATTATTCCAAGCAATATCACGAAGGTTACCAGGAGAGTTGTAACTGATAATGCTCTCATTAAGTTTAAATCTTAAATCGAAAGCAATACACCTACAATAAGTTTCGAATGTCATAAAGATATTGATACCATGGCGGATTTGTTAATAAACACATATAAAAATGCAGTTGAAAATTGTTTTCTTTTGAAAACATACTGTTTGAATAATCGCCCACTAGTAAAATGGTTCAATCAATATCTTATAAAGAAGCGGAATATTTTATCGAAAAAAGATTACAATAAATCTATTGTCTTTTCATAAAAACAAGTCTTCGATTCCTTTTTGCAGAACTCGAAAAATATGAACAGAGCTTGCTGGAGAATAGTTAACTTCGAATGTAACAAAAAATCTTCGAATATATCTGATCTATTGTCGGCGAACGACTTTAACAATTTCTTCGGAACAGTAGCCGAAAAAATTATGAAGAATATTACATCAGTTGCTAATAACAGCTCAGATTACTTAAAATCAATACCTGTTAAGAATTGTATTCTCTTTTTGTACAAGACGTCATCTCATGAAGTGTGGCAAGGCATTCACAGACTGAAAAAGTCCTCAACAATGGATGTTTATGGCTTGAATGATAAATTTTTGAAAGAAACTGTGGGTAGTTTTGAGCAACCGCTAACGGTTTTGACCAATTCCTGTTTTGTTCAAGGCATATTCCCAAATGCATTCAAAATCTCTAAAATTTTACCCCTACACAAAAAAGGCGGTTATGATGAAATTGAGAACTACATACCGGTCGACATTTATTATTGTGATTTTAATTTGGTTTCCGAAATAGTAAATCAACCACAAAAGCTCTCTTGTAGATCTTGGAAGGCTTAGTCGATGGTCTTGAGGAGCATGGTCATTCACTACTGACCATGTGTGATCCCTCCAAGGCTTTCGACTGTGTTTCCCATGAACTCTTACTACTAAAACTTTGGCACTATGGTGTTAGAGGCACGTCGTTGAAATTGATCGAGTCATATCAAGAGGGGAGGCAGCAGTTTGTACTTTTGAATGACAATTCAAAATCAGACATGGAAACCATGAAGCATGGGGTACCGCAGGGTTTTGTTCTGGGGCCGTTTATCATTTATAATAATGGCCTATGTTTTCATGTAATGAAAAATTGTCATGTTGTTCTATATGCTGATGATTCAACCCTTATCAGCCCTGATAACAGCATTTCACGTCTCCTTCATAATGCGAAACACCTGATCAGGGAAGCAGAAGCTTGGTTCTCTTCTAATTACCTTCAACTAAATGAAACTAAGACCCAAAATCTTATAATCTCTAGTTATAATCAAATGACGACAGGAAAACTTTGTGAATTACTCGGTCTTGATATAGACGATTGCCTGAATTGGAAGAGCCATATCGATTATTTCAGCAATAGACTTTCTAGTGTTTTATTTCTGCTGAGAAAACTCAGACGCTGCCTGAACTCAGGAGTGCTGAAAAGCATCTCTTTTGGACTTTTTCATTCCTTGATCAGCTGTGGTACGGATTTTTGGGGTAACTCCATAAGTTCTATCAATTCAGAGCTTGACTGAAATGCATTCGAGGAAGTAAATCATACCTATAGTTTCTAGCTATATTGTTACAATATTCGACTTGCCACTGCAGACGATTTTATACTGCCACGATATAGGTTGATTAAATCAGAAAAAAATTCATTGAATCTCAAACTTTACAATAGGCTGCCCTACAAACTCAGATCTATGAACGAAAAATGTTTTGAAATCAATGTGAAAAATTTTCTTCTTGAGCATTGTTTTTATTCTATAGATCAATAGATGCAAGTATAAGAGTTAATTTCAAGTTCTTTTTTTGTAATTGTATTTCATATTCAAATTTTATGTTACTTTACATTATATGACTTTTATATGGCTTTATATAATTTTACTACTTTCATATTTCATCGTTACACTATTTATTTTATATTTATATGCATATTTATCTATGGGTATTTATTCTGCATAACAATGTTGGTATGATTTTCATACAAAATGTTTTGACTTGCTATAAACCATATCATGTTTGTGTGACATCTGGGATGTCAAAGGTTTTTTCCCTTATTCCTTTATATTCCATAGTTTGGTGTGTTGATGACTATGATCCACATTATCAAATGCTTTACTGATATCTATAAAAAGACATGAATGAGGTTTTCCCATTTCGAGTGCTCTATGAATTTTATCTATTAGATCTGAAATAGCATCTACGGTAGACGTGTTCCTTCTGAAACTAAATTGTTTTTTGGAGATGACCTGAGAATTATAAGTGAAAGAGGAGAATCTGATTTTCAGAATTTTTTCTAGAAATTCAAAGATGATTGATCAGAGAAATTGGTATATAATTATTGACAGATGTTGGGTCTCCTTTTTCATGAACTTTTCATAAATGGAAAGTACAAATAATTCTTTGAGAACTTCAGGAAATGATCCGTGACTTATGCACGATGCACATATCAATTATAAATTTTAGAGGTTCAATCATTTATTCCTCAATAGACCGGATCTCTTCTGCCCTAATTCCTGGTAATTCGTTATTCTTAAATGATTATGATGATTTGAAGCAACTGAGTGGATTTACAGGTAATCCGTCTAAGACAGTTTTTCCGATTATCCATGGAAGAAATTTTGTGTTTTATCTGATGATTCAAAATAATTTGCCTAGAATTTTACATATATACCCAAGAAAAACTAAACCTGCAGTCAAATTCTATTTTATTCTATTCGATAAGGCTTTCAGGAAATCATTATGGCCGAATCGACAGATTTCATTCGGTTCGTGAAATAAAAGGTCTCATCCTACTGTGGAGTGTCTGTGTCTTCAATCGAATCTAGGACCGACGACTAGATCAAATTAAATTGATCAAAATGGAATTATCAAAGAAGAGAAAGAAAACCATAACCAACAAATATTAAGGACTAATGCGTTTCTACACGTTATTTCAAAGGTAAAAAAAGCAACCAGTAATCTTTGGGAAATCCATTATTCGAAACACTCATGGAGTTTTAAACTATACACATAAGTACACATAAGTGAAGGTCCACTGTGAAGGCCTACTAGTTGAGTTTCCAATATGAGACGATTTCCATCGAGCAGTGTGAAAAACTGACTGTGGCATTTGAGGTTCCCAAAGCAGAAATTCCTTAGTTGTGTGCTTCGTTACAGATATCTTGTAGGTCTCTCTGCAGGATTGATTCGAATCATAGTTTGTAGATGACAGCATTTATTTCACATAGATTTCTCTTCCAGAGCTCCTTGTGAAAAAAATATATGAGATTTAAATGAAGAATACTTGAATAGGGGCTCCTGAAATATTCAACCTTTCATATAACTTGGGGGTTTTTCCTAAGTCCTGGAGGACAGCAAGAGCTCAGTCAGTTCCTATAAGAATAAAAAAAACTTTACCTTGTAATTATAGACCAATTGCATTGCTTTCTATATTTTTCAAAGTCATGGAAAAAGCAATCAATATGAAGCTTATCAAATATCTAGAGAAATCAGGAATAATTAATCGAGCATACGGATTTCGCCAGCGAAAATCAACCAGTGACTTATTGGCTTAGTTTCTCATATTTGGCGGCATTCAACGGAAGAATTCGGAGAAACGACAGCTGTTGCAATCGATATTTCAAAAGCGTTTGATCCAGTTTGGCTTCGGGGTTTCCTTTCAAAACTGCCGTCTTATGGTTTGCTTCCTCAGTTGTGTGCTTTGTTGAAGAGTTTCTTGTCTTATAGGTCTCTGAATGTGGTTGCTGATGGAGTATCATCTGATATTCTCCCAACGGATGCAGGTGTTCCACAAGATTCAGTTCTGGCGCCCACTTGGATTCTGCTTCATATCGATGATTTGCTCGAGAAAACATCTTGTTCAGTACATAGTTTTGCTGACGACAGTATTTTTCATACTAGTTTCTCTTCCAGAGTCACCATACCAGCTCGAGAAACAGAAATTCAAAGAAACATTCACGTCAATAAAATTAACGATGACTTGGTAAAAATAACAGAATGGAGTAACATGAACTTGGTGGAATTCAATGCTAGGAAACCCCAGGCATGTCTCCTCTCAAGAAAAGCCGATCTATCATCATCTAGTATTCAGATGTCACGGGTAACTATTCTTACGAAGTCAAGTATCTCGATGCTAGGAATTACGATCAGTAATAATCTTTCATGGGAAAACCATGTGAGATCGATCGCTGAAGGTTCTTCCCAGAAACTTGTATTCCTATTTCGTGCAAAGAAATACTTCACTTCTCGTCAGCTTCTAATGATCTACAAGGCATTCATCGAGGCTTCTCGATTCTATTTAGAGACAGGCAATTCGTCTTGTTTGTGATTCATTGGAACATTGTAGAAGGGTCGGAGACTTGTGTCTCTCCCATAGATATTTTTTGAAAAATTCAATGTTGAACGAATTGCAGAAGACTTCACACCCTGATATAGAGGAGTTCATGATTTGGGAGCTAGTTGGGGATCAGGTTATTGGCCAATATGTTTTCAAGGGGCCATTGAATGAGAAATTTGTGGACACTACCACCTAGATGATTAACAGAATTCTATTTGGGGATGTACCTTATGATGTAAGATATTGAATAACTGAAGAATATATACAGTGGCAGATTTTTTGGAGCAGTTTTTTTTCCAATCTATTGAAACAGAAAATACTTGATTCTGAAACATTTCCTAATCTGTAAAAAAACTCACTGGATGGTACTTCGGTGGAACCCAGAATTCGCGTTTTTTGGAACGCACTGTATATATCGAATCAGTATGCCTCATAATTTTTTATAAATCTCGGCCAAAAAGATTTACAATTGTAATGTACAGCTTATTCAATCCATCTTGGCACAGAAATAATGACATATAAGCCCAGCAAACTCTGTGGAGTACAGTGAGATAAAAAATACCTATTGAATATGATGAAATTTATTCCTAGTAGGTGTTTTTTCTTTCGCCATGGTCTGCACTACCAGTGCGCAACTGGAAAAGTAGGTAAGTTTGTGGCAGGATGGATTGAATAAGCTGTCCATAAGTTGAATCTCGTTTTCACTACCTGTTTTTCCAAAACTTCAATTGAACTGGCCGATACTTGATGAAAATCCATATTAACAAAAATACATTACAGTTTCCTGTATGATTTCCACTTACAATGGGTTTACAAAACCGCGACACGTGTTTCGCTATTACTATAGCTTCTTCAAGCAAGATAAAAAAAATTTTTTCTTGCTTGAAGAAGCTTTTGTAATAGCGAAACACGTGTCGCGGTTTTGTGAACCTGTTTTTTCAATAATATTCTAGCAAGTTGTGAGTTAGCCTGTATCATTTGAAACATAACACATTTATGATTTCTCTGAGGTGAGTGATGGTTTTTTTCATATAACAAATGCAAGGTTCGTCAGCTCAGTTTAAACTTTTTTTTATCAAAGGCAGACTGTGAAAAAATGGTCCAAAAGATATGCCGTTCGATCCAAAGGAATCTATACAAAAGTGTCTTTCTCATACCTTCTCGAAGATTAAATCTCTACATTTTCTGAAGGACTCATAGTGGGTACTTTTTCTTTGTGATCTCATTCATATGGAATTTAATTTTTCTCAATTATGAAAGAAAAAATAGAACACACTCATTTTCTTGGAAATTTATTGAAGAAATGCATCATTCCGAATGACTGATATTGAGATATTTGGTTTTGAAAAAACCATCTGGTACAAACCTGAACTGAACATTTTTTCAAATGCTCTTCCAAAGGTGAAGATAAGTAAAAAATAAGCCCTTTCAGTAGTATATTGGCGTACGACTAGCTTGTCGAAAACTGAAAGATAGACCACTATCAATGTATCAGTCCGATTGATCAAAGCAAACTACAATATTGAGATCGAATTCTGTTCCGGATAACTCCAAATAGGACAGTCAGTCGAGAAAAATATTCTAGTTTGGTTTCTAGAATTGTAGCGGGTTTGATGCTGTATTAATAGAGATATGTCTTTCACTTCTTGATTATTACTCCAGCGTAGGAGTCTGAACGTCGAGCACATCTTTTTTACAGAGTAAAAATATACATTCTATTTCATTTGAAGAAAATATATCCTTATGTATTTTGGTAATCACTTTTGAAACTTAGAGTTCATTTTATCATTCAAACATTCATCTAGGACATTTTTTCATCTCGACAGGAAAAGAACCTACCGTCCACCAATAATGCATTGTTGAACACAACATAGGGTTATTTCCTTCATTGATAAATTACTTCTCTTACACCTAGCTCACTTAATCAACCGAACTCGCGTACATCTATGACTTTCATTTTTTCTACTAAAACACTTCCTTCTCTCTGACATACAACCACGTGATTTTTTGAGCTAAATCATGAAAATTATGGGTGTGCAGATATTTCACACACTCAGATTTGGTACACTTCAGATATATCCCTTGAGTGGGTCTCTAGAACGCTTATAATAATATTTGATTTTTTCAGTGGATCTCTTGGCAACCTCAGGAGATATAACGGTAACCTGGACATCCCCAATGTACCCGAAACTCTACTCTAATGACAGCTCCATCAATCCGCTACCAGAACCAATCACCTTGGATCAAGACGCCTGGATAGGATCCCTCATCAACATCGGAGCCATGATTGGCACTGTTCCATTTGGCTTCATAGCCGAAAGATTCGGCAGAAAAATTGCTCTACTCTCTATAGCAATCCCACACTTCACCGCCTACGTGTCCATGGCCTTTGCAAGAAGCATATACGTTTTTTATTTCGGGAGGATACTGGGAGGAATGGGTATAGGGGCCGGATATACACTGTTACCAATGTACGTGGCTGAAGTAGCACACGAAAACCAGCGAGGGATGTACTGTGTGACCTTGGGAATATTCTGGGCCTTTGGAGACTTCCTCTCATACCTTATAGGGCCATTTCTGTCCGTCTTCTGGTTCAACTCAGTGTTAGCTCTTTTTCCTCTATCGTTCTTCTTATTATTCTCCATGCTTGGAACCGAATCTCCTTTTTATTTGGTGAAAACAAACCAGCTAGCTGAGGCCGAAGAGGTCTTAATGCTGCTCAGATCCTCAACCAGAGACGAAGTGAAACTGGAGCTTGATCACATACGCGTCACACTCAGTAAGGAGAAAAATGGCCGGTTTCTGGACATGTTCAAAAGTGCTGGTCTCAGAAAAGCGTTAATCATTTCCGTTTCTCTCATTGGCTTCCAGCAGTTCTCAGGAATCAACGCAATTTACTTCTATCTCCAAACCATTTTTGAATCGTCTGGTACGAAGCTGCCTGCAGATATATCTTCTCTTGGTGTGGGAAGTTGCATTTTTCTCTTCAGCCTCCTAGTACCCTACACGGTTGGAAAGTTCGGCAGGAAAACCTTGATGATATTTTCCTCAGTGGGAATGTCAATGTGCTTGGTATCGATGGGGGCTTTCTTCTATATCCGAGAGAAAACCACTCTGAGCACAGAGCCAATATTCTGGCTGCCAATAACTACTTTGATCGTGCTGATCTTCGTGTTCCAAATGGGCTTCTCCGTGATGCCTTGGACGATATCTGCAGAACTCTTCCCCAGTAACATGAAGCAATTCGCAGCATCCGCTACGTCTTTCAGTTGTTATTTCAACGCCTTCATCATAACGAAATGCTTCAACAGTATGACTTTGACGTTGGGAACGGGTGAAACTTTTTGGTTTTTCGCAGCTTTCAGCCTGAGCTGTGCCTTCTTCACGTACTTTTATGTGCCGGAAACAAAAGGAAGAACTTTCACGGAAATTCAAACTATCCTGCGGAAAACGTCGATCAGAAAACCTACGATTCTGTGATGAACCATTAATTTCTGAGTACTCGAATACAGTAGATAATTTATTTAAGAAATTCTAGCCATCGTACTATTTATTAAGAGTAATTTAACGTTTTGGTAGGATCCAGGTAAATTTTCATCTAGAAAGATCTCGAATGAAAATTCCATGCTACTTACAACCATGACTATTTCTGTGAAAAAAGTTTCGAAGAACTATTTTTTAGTTTTTCCTTCCATATCAATGTTCGAAGAAATTGAAACTACTATAAGAAGTGACAGTGGGAAAGTTTATCCATATGCCAATTCAAGTTTCCTGTACTTGGTACACGAATTGAGCACGACAATGTGATTTCTTTTTTCAATAGACTTTTTCCTTCCCATAAATCAATCAAACTATAAATAATATAGACATTTCAAGAGAGAGTGTTTGCAAATTTCTTCGATGTTACTTCTTTGTAATTGATCTGTAGAAGAAAGGGCTAGAAAATGGTCATTCATAATCCATGCTCCTGTTTCAAAAAAACTTGTGGAGGTCTTTCTGAGAAGACAATCTGTTTCAAAATGAATTAGAATCTTCCTCAATGAAAGAGGTATGAGATGGCAGACACTTTCGAACGGAGCTCATTAATTTTGTAGCACCTATTTATATCAAAACAAATTAGATTGTAAGCAGATACAATTGAAATAGGTATATATATATATATATATATATATATATATATATATATATATATATATATATATATATATATATATATTCATTTTTTTTCAATGTATTGAGTTCTAATGTAGGCATTATTTGTATAATATGTGTCTCTAATTTGCAGGTTATGACGGATTATATGATCATAACTATCATAACCAAATATTTCTTCAAATAATTTGTTTTTCGCGATTGTTTTTCTGTTCATGGAATGTGAGCGAGTTGAAATTGAAACTGTAGATGCGATTCTGGAGGCTTTTCTCAGGAAAACAATGATATTTCATTTTCAATTTTAATCTTCAACTCTCCAAAACGAAGCTAGGGTATATAAAAATTAGTAAAAAATTCTAGCCAAAAGTGTATATAAGGTTGAAGTTGATCCCCTTCCACAAGCTTTGATTATTGTTGAATTGAGGTGCATGTATGCCTTCTTTTTCATTACTTTCTACTTGATAATTGTAAATCGCTACTCGTTCATTGTTAGTTGATAATTGAAGCTGCATGAATCCACCTTTAATTGTGTTTGTCATGAAAATAAGATGGAGTAAACTAAAGTAATGATTCCTGTATTTATCAAGTATAAGATGCGGTGATCACTCGACCTCTCGAAAATAGATGGAGCGAATCAGAAGTCTTCAACAGAATCATACCAATGAATTGCCAGTTGCCTACACGTAGTAATTTATCGACTTGACTAATCTGGAGTACTTCTATACGAGGGTAATATCTGATTTCCCATTTTCATAGACCGCCAATAAATAAAAAAATATCAAAAATAGGAGTATAGGATGTTTCATTTCTGTCACCGAAAGTTTTTTCTCTTAACAAAAAATACTACACTTTTCTGGAAGCTTCTCACTAATGGCTTAAGTTGAATTCAGGAAACTAGTATTCTTTGCCAAATATATGAATTTAATCCAGTATCGGCCAGTTCAATGCAATTATTTTCCTCTTGTTCCTTGATGAACTGAAAAATGGCTAAATGCTGTTATGTCATAATAGCTGTTCGCTTTAGTGCCATACAATACTTGTTATTCGTTTCTTCAGCTTCTTCTTTCCTACCACCTAACAAGACAAATGAGCACAGGAAAAACATCATTTCAGGCAATGTAGGACAATATTATAGTTTGAGACGTTATTTGCGAATCCAGGTTGGTGGCAGTTGACTGCTACTATTAGTGTTTTTGATAGTTATTCAATTCATCCTGAACGAATATGCAACCTGGATATAAAATTGAGATGATATATGATGAAATATCATGATATGATAGGGAGTAGACAGCTTGTGTTTTTCTCTGAAACTACACCACAGTAAATATATTGTAATAACACTATTCAAAAAAATATTGATCAAGCAAGCAATTTTTGATGTAAAATAACTATTATATGAAATTGAACAATAAGAGCATCTATCATTTCATTATTTTCAGTGGACCTCTTGGCTACCTCAGGAGACATAACAGCAACCTGGAATTCTCCTATGCATCCCAAGCTGTACTCGAACGGTAGCTCCATCAATCCTCTTCCAGAACCTATCACCCCGGATCAAGACGCCTGGTTAGGTTCCCTTGTCAACATTGGAGCCATGAATGTCACTCTATCCTTCGGCCTAGTAGCCGAAAGATTCGGCAGAAAGACTGCGTTACTCTGTCTGGGAATCCCAATTCAATTCATCCTGAACGAATCCGCAACCTGGATAAAAAATTGAGATGATAGGGAGCAGACAGTTTTTTTTTCTGTGGAACTACACCATAGTAGATATATTGTAATAACACTATTTGAAAAAATATTGATCATATGCAAATACAGACTAGGGATATTTGAACAGAAATTACAATGGCGTGATCGATATTTCTGAGATTATGAGTATGGAAAAAATATATCATGAATCGAAAATCGATGCATATCGAAAACTCATATCAAAACCCTTCACACGTGGTATCTACTCATTTTGTTTAGATAATTGATATAATCAACGAAAATCTCATGGACAAGGGAGTATTGTGAGTGAATTGTTTTGCAACTTATCGATTAAAAATGGTTGTGTTGAAAAATCGCATCAGCTATACATTCTTAGTGATTTTTTCAGGTAGGTGTCAATTTGCTAAATTGATAAAATTACAATAATAAAATCATTCGATGAAATGAGTATTTATCTATTGTTTTAAATAACGCTGTATAAAAACTATAAAGAAAAAGACAGACCGAAGGAGTTAACTAAGGAGGCAGACAAATGTTATATTAGGTTACTGAGAGGAAAGATCATTCTATTGTGATTTTTCCTAGACAACCGTAACTGTTACGGTTGTCTTGGAAAAATCACAATACAATGATCTTTCCACTCAGTTAATAGAAAATTGTCAATCCTACATTTCACTTCCAAGAGATCCGACTCCTCAAATCCAAACAAAATGCAACCAAATAATTAGAAATTTACATAGTTCAGGTAAAATAGAAAATGTTCAAAAAAAAAACTTCTTCTTCTCTTTCTTCATTTAACGTCGGCCTATTTCCGCTACCAAGGCCAATCACCGACGCCGGTGAGAACACTTCCCCTAACCGGAAATTTTGCCGAACCTTCTGGTGTTCCAACCAGAGGTAGGGATCTTTAACGAGCCCAACATCCATGGACTCGAGACCGACGGCTTTACGTCCCCTCTGAAGGACGGCATATCCTCAATATATCTTGTATTCATTGATATATTTTCTGCGAGCTATGATATGCTATTTCGCTGCAGCTGTACGGGCTTTCGACACGGTATTTTCCTGCATGGTCACCCATCTAAGTACTAACCGCGCTCGGCGTTGCTTAACTTCAGATATCGAATGACTGTCAGTCAACCTGAAGAGCTGGGCCATGCCCAATAAAAAAGAAACTTACAAAATATAATGGAATTTGTCCAAAATTTTATGCATTACCGAAAATCCACAAACCTACACTTTCAGTTAGATCCATTATCTCTTCAATTGGGAATCCAACAGAATCGTTAGCATCGTTTTTGACGGATATTTTGACCATTTCTTATGATTTTGATACCAAATATTATATAAAAGATTCATTCGAAGTATCACAAACCTTCAACAGAATTCAACTGCCAGAAGGATGTGTTTTAGCCAGCTTGGACGTAGTCTCATTGTTCACTAACGTATATTTGGATGCTTGCTTGAGAGCAATCAATAGGAGATGGGACCGCATCAGTAGTTATTGCAGTATTGAAAAAGATACCTTTTTTTAAATTAATTACTTTTTTATTTAATAATACATGTTTTTCATATAATTCTAAATTTTATAAACAGACTTTTGGAACTCCCATGGGGGCAAAAATAAGCCCAATTCTGGCAACATAAGTTATAGATGACCTGCTAGACATGGTCTTTCAGGTTTTACCATTAAATTTATTTTTTATTAAGAAATATGTGGATGACTTGATTATAGCACTGCCACATAACGGAACTACAGAGATTGTAGATATGTTCAATAGCTATGACCCGTATATACAATTTACTATAGAATGTGAAGATGTGGAACAAAGTGTTCCCTTCTTGGACACAAAATACCGTCGAAATGAGGATAATATCATTGTCATCGACTGGTATAGACAACCTATAAGCAGTGGAAGACTCATGAATTATCACTCCTACCATAAACAGTCCATCAAAGTAAATTTGGTCAAGCAGATGAAAAATCGAGTACTCTGTATTTCTGATCACCCTCACCATACTCAAAATTTAAAAACACTTTTCAATTTATTCAGTGAAAATTCATATCCCTTTACCTTGTTGAA
Source organism: Zygogramma bicolorata (assembly GCA_032362365.1). Lineage (NCBI taxonomy): Eukaryota > Metazoa > Arthropoda > Insecta > Coleoptera > Chrysomelidae > Zygogramma > Zygogramma bicolorata. Next base: position 4,398,019 of record JAVJAQ010006102.1, on the reverse strand, counting down.
CAAGATCCTGTTTGGTACGTCCACCATGGACATCCAAGCTTTAAATAATAATTCCCAAAATAATTTCAATATAGCAAATAATGATGTTGAGAAAAACCCAACTCCAATTTTTTATACTTCTTTTCCCTATATAGCAGATGTTTTATCCAAGCTGTCTAGGATTTTCAAAGATTTCCAAAACATAAAGATTGCAAATAAAACAGTTTTAACTATCAATTCCATTTTTACTAAAGTTAAAGACAAAACGCCTTCGACCTCACAATCACAATTGGTGTATTGCTTCCCTTGCTCAAATTGCGAGAAAACTTACATTGGTCAAACATCTAGAACCTTGAAAGATCATATTGCATCACAAAAAAGTGATAGCAGACTTCACCCAGACAGATGTACACTGGGTGTTCACGTGAACAGTACTGGCCACAATATGAATTTTGAGAATACAAAAATTTTGACTAGGGAGCGCAATTACTCCAAGAGATTGTTTATGGAGATGGCTTTTATCTCTCAGTCGGACCAATGCCTAAATAAAAAAACAGATCTCAATCATTTGAGCGAAATTAATTCGTACCTTTTACTTATTGACAAAAATTTTCATAACTTTAACGCTTCTGTCACGGGAGATCCTTCACTCCTTTGAGATCAGTCAATTGGCTGAATGTTCATCAAGCAGCAGCCAAATGGTTGTTTTCATATCTGTCATATTTCATAGGTGTCACTTTCTCTTTTTTCTGTCAATTGTCAATAAAATTTCAATCTCTAACTTCCTTTTTCCACGTTGCGACTGACCGCAAGTGGTGAAAAATTGTTTTTCAAAATTAATTTTAAATATTGAATATCAGTTTTAACCTGTTTTATGACGTTTGTATATTTGTTAATTCATGTATCGCATATGTTCATCTTGCTCTATTATTTTATAATGCCCAACTACCAACTTTTGTATTGCAACCAACCTCGTTAACACAGTAAGTAGTTTGCTATAACTTTTCTCCATTTTTCTCAACTAAGTTTGTAATTCTTGTAGCTTCCCTGAAGATAACAGTAGTCACTGTCGAAATATTGGAAATACAGTGTTGAAAGAGTACACTTTTTGCTTGCTGCTTCACCCACCCAATATCTCTCCCCATATATATATATATATATATATATATATATATATATATATATATATATATATATATATATATATATATATATATATATTTATGCAAAACCACTGAGAGATATATAATAAACGAAAAAATCAAAATATAAAACAAAATTAAAATATAATGCTCGAAGTCGAGGAAAACCCGCCTGCAACGTCATTCCTGTATATATATATATATATATATATATATATATATATATATATTTATATGTATATGACGTTTGAGGAATCAATAGCATATAACATGTCGAGGCGGAAAGTGAATATTTTTCTCGAGAGAAAAATATAGCTTACCGAGACTATGAGTCGACGTGAGCTTTTTGTCGAGAGACAAATTTCATCTTTTGCTGAGGTTTGTATTCTGTTTCATTCACGATAATTGAATAATTTCATGAAGTGAACAAGGAATGAATATATGCAAAATCAATTTCAATAGATAATCAGCTTCGAGTAGGCATTGCACATAAATGAATTTCATGACGCTTCCACAAATGTAATTGTTGTCATTGTTTGTTAAAGTCGTTTTCTCCTGGATATTGAAATATTTCACGATTTTTTTTCGGTTTCAATAAAACTAAATCGACAAGTATGTGAATGACGTAGCACCAACGTGAAAACATGATTTTTCTGTGATGGCGAGTACCTACGTCATAATTGGTTATCACTAGATATTGAGAACACTCTTCTCCACTGATAAGAGTCATGGAGATTCACCTGTTCAGTATATAATCAACTCATTTCGATCTGACTAATGAAAAACCATATTTTGACTGTCGTCGATCGCACAGATGTATCGAAATTTAACTTACTATTGAAAGTTTTGATATTCTTGACTGAGAACCCAATCAGATACCTACCACGTGCACCACCAAAAAATTAAAATTTTTTTTTCCTTTCCCTTATTGGTCAAACAAAACACAATTCCAAAACAGAAATGAGAAACCAATTTTTCAGAAGGGGAATTTTCAAATTTTTCATGAAAGAAGAGTTATTTTCAACTTTTTCTTCTATCCGAAGTATAAGAATAGATCATGTGAAGACATTTCTAAGAGTGCATTCAGTGTTGCCTTAAAAATGCTTCCTCCTTCACTTCTGAACGGGATAAGGTATCAAGGTCGGCAAAGGGCATCCCAATTATTACTTTTCGTTGTTACGTGTTCGTCGTCAAGAAAGCGGAGTCAACTCTCTTTTCAAACAAAGAAGTTTTATGACATTTGACTCTAACACCAAACTTGCACTCGACACGACTTGAAATACTTTTGAAAAGGAAATGCGAATAAACAGAGAAATCAATTGAAGAATCATAATGGAAATCAGTTTTAAAATAAGTTACTCAACGCTACGATATTGTATGTGTTGTTCGGGTCTATGAATTGTCCTGTGAATCGGAAACTGTGGGACAATGAATGCTATTATTATCATTTCCTAACAAGTAAATATCGTTGCCTGTTACCAACCCATTTTTATTCTTTCCAAAATATTGTCAGTAATTCCGATGAATTAGACAAAGTTGAAAAAAAGTATGTTCATGTCATATTTTTAGGAAAACAAGAGTCAGAATATAATTTTAGCGCGTCTTCCACAGAAAACTGAACACTTATCAACTATCATGTTCTTAATCTATCATTTCATTATTTTCAGTGGATCTCTTGGCTACCTCGGGAGACATAACAGCGACCTGGACTTCTCCTATGTACCCCAAGCTGTACTCGAACGATAGCTCCATCAATCCTCTTCCAGAACCCATCACCCCGGATCAAGACGCCTGGATAGGTTCCCTTGTCAACGTTGGAGCCATGATTGGCACTCTACCATTCGGCTTGATAGCCGAAAAATTCGGCAGAAAGATTGCGTTACTCTGTCTGGGAATCCCACATTTCATCGCTTACGTCTCCATGGCCTTGGTTAAAAACGTATACGTCTTTTATTTCGGGAGGTTGTTTGGGGGTATGGCCATGGGTGCTGGATACGTATTACTCCCAATGTACGTGGCGGAGGTAGCTCACGAAAGCCAACGAGGGATGTACTCCGTGACGTTGGGGATATTTTGGGCTTTTGGAAACTTTCTTTCCTACCTGATAGGACCATACTTGTCCGTTTTTTGGTTCAATGGAGTACTAGCCCTCTTTCCTTTGACTTTCATTTCATCGTTCGCCCTGCTGGGAACAGAAACACCTTTTTATCTAGTAAAAACCAACCAGTTAGTAGAGGCAGAGAGAGTGTTGATGCGTCTCAGATCTTCGAGCAAAGATGAGATAAAAGCTGAGCTGGATCACATCAGCGCTACCCTCAAGAAAGAGAAGAAGGGTAATTTACTGGAAATGTTTAAAAGTGCTGGTCTTAGGAAAGCTCTAATCATTTCTGTTTCTCTCATCAGCCTTCAACAATTCTCAGGTATCAACGCAATTTTTTTCTATCTCCAACCCATTTTTGAAGCGTCTGGTACAGGACTGTCACCAGATATATCCGCGCTTATAGTGGGGGGTTGCATCTTCTTCTTCAGTCTCTTCGGACCATACATTGTTGAAAAGTTTGGAAGGAAAACTCTGATGATATTCTCCTCTTTCAATATGTCGCTTTGTTTGGTTTCTATGGGAGCGTTTTTCTACATCCAGGAGAAAACCACCATCAGTACGGATCCAATATCCTGGCTACCTATAACGTCTCTAGCTCTACTCATTTTCATGTTCCAAATGGGCGTGTCTACGATGCCTTGGACGATATCTTCAGAATTATTCCCTAGTGATCTGAAGCAGTTTGCAGCAGCAGCTACTTCCATGAGTTGTTACACTAGTTCCTTCATCATAACGAAATGCTTTAACGATATGAAGCTGGCTTTTGGAACTGGAGGAATGTTCTGGTTTTTTGCAGTTTTCAGTTTAGTGGCAGCCATTTTTACCTTCTTCTATGTTCCGGAAACGAAAGGAAAAACTTTTGCAGAAATTCAAACCGTGCTGCGGAAAACATCGATTATACCCACCAAGAAGAACTCTGTATCGTGATGCAGGATTTATTACAATATTCTCGAATATTTGCTGTATTCTGATCTTGCTGAAATGAAAATAATAAAATGCTGTACTGAAAACTAATAAGAGGTTGATTGGAAATCTCTTTCTACGCTATTGACGACATTTTAGACTTTTTCAACTTCTCCAAAACTGTATTATCTACACAACAATAATAATTATCCAAAATGAATATTCACAGTGCATCCATCGATACTCAGTGAGTTGAGGTATCATAAACTGGTTCATACTTTATTTTCCTAGCTAAAAATAGTCTCCGTTGAATTTTTGATCATGTCATATTTCTATTCTGAGGAATACAAATTTCAATGTCAACGCCTTGGTGTCAGAAATGCGCACTCAAGAATTATTCCATTGAGTTTCTTGTATGTGATGTTAAATGGTGTTTTTCATGTCGAATTCTTTTTTCTCTCCATTATCGGGAGTAATTACACAAGTGCTTCAAAATTACCGATGATTTTCCATGAAAGCATGTTGTCTAAAAAGGAGGAGGGCTCTTCTAGCAAAATATGAAAATAACCGAATGCAGTTTTTTTACTGACAACATGCTTGAATGGAAAATTATCAAAGGTAATACGAGTCCTCCAAATTTAATCAATACATTTTCATTTTCCACAAAAACTTTTTTATTTGGCAAAAGTATGAAAACAAACCGATTGGTAAAATCACGAGTCCGTAGGACGAGCGATTTTATCTAATTCGGTTTGTTTGAATGCTTTTGCCTCAAAATAAAAAAGTTTGAGTGTTTCGACAATGAGAATTTATCTTATTGAATTTAAAGAACGAGTTGTATTTGGAGAGATTATTTTTTGAACAAACCGAAGGAAGATTTTTTTTGTCTTCACAGTGTTTAGTGGAGTGAAATTCTCTACTAATTTTTCAGGATCTTCTCGACCAAATCGTTTTCGCACTCATTTTCAAAGAAACTTTTGAATAGGTGAAAATTTTACAAATTTGAAATTTCAAACAACGATATATGCCTTCTATGATCCAGAAGAGATATGATACTTACGCAGTGCATATGATAATGCTTGCTGACGATACCAAGAGATGGCGTCACACCTCTCATTGTACAAGGTTGATAATTGAAAATTTCTTATGAAATGAAAATCGCGCCAGAAGGAACATAAAATCATTCGTTATTTTGTCGTTGTTATGTCGTTGTATCAAAATCTTCATACAACGGTTTCATCTCATACCACAAAAAATGAATTGTATTTAATAAAAACTAATTGTACGCCATCTTCATTTGAGTTCAGGAAACCTTAAAAATTTGAATCGGTCGTTCGCTATATCTGTCATAAAGTTGGGGTTATGAGCTATTTACGTGTTTGAGTGTTCATTGAAATGTGTTGTTTATGTTATTATTATGCTGAAAAAAGTGAAAAGTGAATGACTATTGATAATAAACTCTTCATTCATGATAATTTATATAGATATGAGCCAGTTCAATAGAATAGAATAGATAATTCTGCAGTTATTTGAAGATCTGAAATCTTCCAAATCGAACATGGGGTTACAAGAATTAATGACTGGAGGGGAGGGAACTTCAGAAAGGAATGTAAAAACCATCACAAACTGATGAAAAGAGTTTCCTTCGACTCAAAAATCGAGCAACAGATGGGTAAAAAATGTTGTCATTTTTGTGAGGAAGCCTCCCTTCTACTTCAATTTATTATTATATGAAACGATTAATCAAATATCCTTGCATTTCTTTGCGGAAACTAATACGGTGAGTTAATTGCAGTTGTTGAAATAAAAAAATATTGATTGGGATAAAGACTGCCTTTATCTTTGTAGGACATTCAGTGCTAGTTGGTAATGAAAGAAATCTCTCCAAATTGCAGCAACTGACAGATTGATGCAGCTGCTCGCAGCGACCGCTTGCTGTAATAAGTAGTTGCAGCAACAAATTGCATCGTGGAATTCAGGTTTAATACAGAATGCAAATTCATTTTTGTTTCTCACATTTCCCTGACAACGAAGGATCACGGATTCAACTATTTTACATCGCGGGAGTATTTTGAAGACCTTAATATATAGATAAACTTCAACATAATTACTGGTAGAATTGGCCAGTACTTGATGAAAATCCATTATAATATAATTATTAAAACATTTTGTTGTGTGACTTTCACTGAACAGTTTACAAGACTGTAACAATAACTTCTTCATGAGTGTTATATAGTACCATAACCCCCCTGAAGAAGCTATTGTATAATGATACACGTATAACGGTTTTGTGAACTATTTAGTGAAAATCAAAGAACGGAGTGTTTTTTTAATCACACTCAATATAGTATTCTAAATAGTAAATTTAGATCTGGGAAAAGAGGTTCATGGGATTACAAATAAATATGTTTCTTTGTTACACTTGGACAATTTCCTGAGACTCAAAATCATGTAATAATTGATTTTGATGATAGGTTTTTCATTCGAGGTCAGGAAAATAAAAAAGGTTTTCTTCAGAAACCACAATAATAACTTATGTTGAAAGTTTCCACAGAAAAAAAAACCTTGTTTTTTTTGGTATGATAGTTGCTGTGATAGATCTAAGACAGGGTCTATCAGTGGTTTTTGGGGGTAGTTTCCGAGCAGCTAGAAATACTCCAATTAAATGTTATGAGTTAGGGGTTTGAGGGATTCGTAGCACTCTGATAATTGAATCAAGTTTCCATACTTATCAGAAAAAACACCAATAGAATTTTCATGAAATTTTTTGAGAAGAATATGGGGTAGATGGAAGTTACATACAATAGAGATTGATGACTTACATATGTTTTTGAACAGATGCGTCAACATGGTTCAAAAGATCCACATTCACTGGTTTCCAAAGCAGACACATTATCAATGTCATTTGTAATTTTTCATCAGACTGGTTAATAAGGTTCAATTGATATACATGAATTTCAACCCGATTTTCTGCATATGCTTTCAAGGCCGGATTCATCTGTATTCTTTCAGTTTTCATTCGAGTTCTCACTGTATCTGGTTGGGTTAGGTTGTTAGGTGGTTAGCACCTGAAGTATTTGTCGGTCAAACGTTCATTTGAGTAACGAATAAGTAGTTATTATTTCCAGACGCGGTGTGATGTGTTAGCGAATTCAAACTCTCGACCGTTGTCCTTTCTTGTCATTTACTGTCAGGTTTGTAATTCTGGGTCGAATTGAATTTACATTTTGATTAGGCCACCATGCCCCACCTCCGGGGTTGAGCGCCCAGGATGACGTGATACGATATCCAGTTGCCTGGATACGAAGCCTCGCTGTCCTCCAATTTCCTTCCACCCCCGCCCTCTCAGGGCGGACCTCAACCTGCTGCTGGGCACTTCAGCAAGATTGATATGTAACCCGCTTTGGTTGGAAATCAGCCTTTAGGGGCTATTGCTTATTTTTTACCTGTTTTATCTTAATTAGGAATACTCTGCCACAATAAATGATCATAATAATTCAAGAAGAATCCCGCCTTACCTGTTCCCTCAAACACAGAATTCGTTCAGGTTTGCAGTATGATCGTTGCGTGAATTTCATCTATAGTCTGTTGGAATTTAAGTTTTGAAGATTTACCACGGTTATTTTCATTTCATGAATGGTCATAATTTCTTTACGACATGACTGTTCATATATAAGTGATTTTCAAGTTTTCTTTGGAATCAGTTTTCACAAGTTTGTAATGGTTATCCATACAGATAGTCAACCAATTCTCATAATTATTCACGGAAAAATGCAGTGCAATTATTCACATACATTTAGACCTTCACATTGAACGGGTACAGAAGCACATTAATTTCATTGAATATTATAATCAATTAATTGTTCTGCTCTTATCAAATCGAATCACGATCAACTTTGATGAAGGTTTGTTTTCTTAGCAACTCGGTTGAATAGTACCTACTTGAAATTCCACTGATAGCTTATATATCGATTCGAGATTAGTTTCAATTATTTCGAAAGTGATCTCTATCGAATATGCATACAGGTTATGACATAAAAATCATTAAAGTGATAAATTTTGATATATTTTTCTCGGTATTCACTAATAATGGAAGATGAGCATGCCACGAGAAACAAAAATGGCCTGAAAGACATTACACAAAAGTATTGAATTATTCCTGCAATCTTTCAATATTCCTAAATGTAGGTTTGCTAATTACTTTTTGAAATTGTAAAGACTTGAATGAAAAATGCAGTCCAAAACTATTTAACATAATACTTGGTCTACACGTGAAAAATACAATAGAGAACAAGATGTCAATTCGCACTCTTTGATAAGTCACTACTATAAGTCAGAAAGCTCACGACACCATCATTGTAAGATTTAATTTTCCCCCGCTGACGAAGGTATTTCTTTTTTTTTGATATGTAGAAAAAACTTTCTTACTACACACATAAATAATGTTATGGGCGGTGACTATTATTTTGATAATGATATTATTGATGTCAAAATTATAGCTTTTTGAAGCTCAAATTATTAAATTACCTAAGATACATCTGATGGAATTCCAGCAATTGTTCTGAAAGCATATACCCCCGAATCGACACCAGTACTTTGCGAATTATTCAACTTTTCATATTACTTGAGGGTTTATCCTGAGTCCTGGAGGACAGCAAGAGTTTAGCCAGTTCCTAAAGGGAAGAAAACTTTACCTTGTAATTACAGACCAATAGTATTGCGCTTTCTATCATTTCCAAAGTCATGGAAAAGGCAATCAATATGAAGCTTATCAAGTATCTGGAGATATCAGGAATAACTTATGATCGAAAATACGGATTTCGCCATCAACGATTAACCAGTGACTTATTGGCTTATGTTTCTCATATTTGCCAGCATTCAATCAAAAAATTCGGAGAAACGATAGCTGATGCACTCGATATTTCAAAAGCGTTTGATCGAGTTTGGCATCGGGGTCTCCTTTCTAAACTGTAAAAAGTCAAGTATCTCGATGCTAGGAATAACGATCAGTGAAAATCTTCCATGGGAAAACCATGTGAGATCGATTGCTAAAGGTGCTTCCCAGAAACTTGGACTTCTATTTCGTGTGAAGAAGTACTTCACTACTTGTCAGCTTCTAATGATCAACAAGGCTCAGATACGACCTGTCTTGGAATATAGTTCTCATGTGTGGAGTTCGGCACCAAAACATTCATTGAGGCTTCTCGATTCTTCTCGGAAAAAGGCAATCCGTCTTGTTGGTGATTCTTCGCTCACAGACTCTCTCACTTCATTGAAATATCGTAGAAGGATCGGACACTTGTCTCTCTTCCATAGATATTTTCACAGTCGGTGCTCTTCTAAATTGTTATCAATCGTTCCACCCTTGGCAATATCTACACGGATGACTCGACGAATATAGAATTCCCACCCCTTTGATGTGAATTTGGAGACCTGTCGAACTTCTCTTGCTCAGAGATCTTTTTTCAATAGAACAGTTGAGCTTTGGAACTCCTTACCGAGATAGGTTTTTTCTGACGCTTACAAACTTCAATGATTCAAAGTGAATGTTAATTCGTATCTCCTGTCCCTTGATTCATGCAATGTTCGTTGAACAATACAGGGCTTTCCTTTCGTGTGAATCTGCATATAATAAAAAGCCGACGAAGATACATATGCTTCTTGTTCGTAGAAAAACGTAGAAACGACCCTATGATTTTGATTAAATTGGTGACTTTCAATTAACAGTTCATTGGATATCAAAATATTCATACGTTCATATATATATATATATATATATATATATATATATATATATATATATATATATATATATATATATATATATATATATATATATATATATATAAAGTGGATTATTATAGCGACTGGAGAATTGTACAGTGAAATGGATAGCGGGGTCTCTCAGTCAGTCCAAATGAAAAGTCCTGTTTTACTTCGCCAAGCTTTCGCTTCTATTGTGAAGCTTCTTCAGGGCCTATAATTTATTGTTATTTTTTTAATCAACATCATCAACTATATTAACAGTAAAAATGGTGTAAAAATATTGAATTAAACATAAATTGATAAAAAATGTGTATACATATTTGTAAAATTGTTTTTTTTTGACAAATGTCGAAATAAATAAATCTTCAAATTGTATGAATAAAAGAAATGACATTGATAACCTCAGCAACATATACAGTAACTTACTGGAACTACATCAAAAACGTAATAATTAAAATCTTCTCAATTAATACATCTCTCTGTAGAATTAATGATCAAATCATCATAGACGTGAAAAATGACATATATGTGAGGGTATGACAATTGTCAAAAAAAAAACAATTTTACAAACATGTATACACATTTTTTATCAATTTATGTTTAATTCAATATTTTTACACCATTTTTACTGTAAATATAGTTAATAATGTTGATAGAAAAAAACAATAAATTATAGGCCCTGAAGAAGCTTCACAATAGAAGCGAAAGCTTGGCGAAGTAAAACAGGACTTTTCATTTGAACTGACTGAGAGACCCCGCTATCCATTTCACTATATATATATATATATATATATATATATATATATATATATATATATATATATATATATATATTGTTATTGTCCAGAGTTCATCATGTTCATTGGCGTCCGTCTAAACTAGAGAAGGTAAAACTAAAAAGGCATGAATACAGAAGAAAAATAATCTACTGGGCATTCTGAGAACTAAGTATAAAGATATTTTGAAAAACAATTTTACATTTCTGTACAAACTAATAACTTAAAAAGTTCTCTCAATTTCCCGATAATTGACGAATCAAACAAATTCACAATTCTCAATATATAAATGAAAAACAGAGATAAAAATATGAAACAAATTGGCACCACAAACGTGGGGCGATAAAAAGAAAAATAGTGAGTCAAAATATAAACCAAATTGGCGCCCAACGTCGGACTGAATGTCTTGACGTTTCCTCAGTCAGGAATTATACCGCAGCTGAGAAGTTCCTCAAATAAGGATGTTGGTTATTTGTTTTCATGGTTGATGTTTTTGGTTAACCGAAATGAGCTAGACATATTGTTGATAACGTATAACTACTCCACATATTTATTCCTTTATATTTGATCCACAATTTTATATATATATGTATATATTTGAATTCACCTTGAAATTAGAATAATATATAACTTATATCATCTTACGAATATAAACAATTACTTGAGATTTGAAGGGAGTAATATGTAAAATAATTGATTAGATAGGTATATGAAAAATCAAGTGAAAAGTAGACGAACAATTCCCCATTGGCGTTACTGAATGAGCTACCAGTTTACTCTGGGAGTATAAACATATGTATCTGGAATATGATTGAAAAATTGTGTACAATTGTTTTTGTCTCCTTAAAGATGTGAATATTGCTTTATTAAGTTGACGTTGATATGACTCGGGAATTTCGTTATTTCCATAATTCAGATTTAACGTTTCATTTTTTCCAACATTACCATCTCCATATATATTTACTGAAACGAAAATATGATTCCAGGAATTATTTATGATTTGCATTATATTTTTTTTTCTCCATCGTTTTTATTGACGTGATATAAATACAAAAAAACATTATAAGAAAAAAACTTATGAATTATTCACGCCAAAAGGCAGAGTTCAATTCCTTTCCGAGGAAAAGGACTTGTTCTTCCACTCAACCCAGTCCTTAAGGGTATGCATACATCGAAAAAGAAATATTTTGAATCAAATGTTTTTGTCTAAATTCCTATAGTTTCCTGAAAATACTACGGGAAAAGAATTGAAAAAAAGAGTCCTCTTCAACTCGTAAAATTGGCAATATAACCTGAATTCAACGCATTTTTCTACGGTTCCACCCATGTGAGTGATGGATATTATTACAATTTTTGATCAGGAACAAAATGTGAAAAGTTGTCACGATATTAACGAGACCTGTTCACCTTCAAAGATCACAAGTAAAGAGGAAAAAATTATTGGAAATTTTGTTGTCTCTTGCAAGACCAATCCTAATGTCAATGATATTTTCCCCTTCACTGGTGATCTTTGGAAGTAAACAGGTCTGAAAAAAATTCGCATTTCTGTGTTTTTTTTTTGAAGCCGTAAGTATGACGCAATTATATTACGTTTCTATGACGACATAACTTGGGTCTTATCCCCCCAAAAAAAAAACTCATTTTCATTACATCAGTTCGATGTCCTCATGTATGATGCTTCCCAAGGTCTCAAAATTTCAATCCTTCGTATACATATTTTCAGGATGTGACTCGACGCAAGCATCTCGATTTTGATCAAAATATATTGTCATATATCTTCTTTTTTTATGACGTAAGTATGACGCCATTTATTTCACGTTCATATGATGTCATAACTCAGGACTTATCGCCCCAGAAGAAACGTAATTTTCATTACGTGAATTCGACATTCTCAGGTATGATGATTCCAACGTTTTCAAAATTTCAGTCTTGTTTTATGCATATCTTCTGGAAAGTTAATATGATTCTAGTAATGCTTTATAACTTGCGTCAATTCAATTCGTACCAAAAATTTGATTCAAAATTTCAATCTTGAATATAACCCAACATATGCATTTTGAATGTGATTAAAAGAATAAAATTCAATTTTACGTCTCTTTTGAGCACCATTCATTGCACGCTTATATGACGCTATAACTAGGGACTTCTCACCCCAAAAAACGTCATTTTCATTACGTAAATTCGACATTCTCAGGTATGATGTGTTCTCAGATTTTCTAGGTTTCTATCTTGTTTTATACATATATACCGGAACGTAAATATGGTTCTAGCAATACTTGATAATTTTGGTCTTATCTGGTTCCTGGTTTGATATAAAAAAATTGATGCAAAATTTCTATCTTGAATATAACCCTACATATGCATTTTGAATATATTGAAGGAATATAATCCATTTTTCACTTCTTTTTTGAGCGCTATTTATTGCACGCTTATATGACCCCATAACTAAGGACTCATCACCCCCAAAAAAACGTCATTTTCATTACGTAAATTCGAAATTCTCGGGTATGATGCTTTCCCAAATTTCCATATCATTTTATACACATTTACTGGAACGTAAAGATGATTCTAGGAATGCTTTATAATTTTGATCATATCCGGTTAATGATTTTGGCATACAAAATTTGATTCAAAATGTATATCTTGAATATAACTCTACATTTGCATCTGGAATGTGATTGAAAAAATATGATCCGATTCTTACGTCTTTCTCAAGACGTAAAAATGCTGCTATTTATTTCACGCTTATATGACGTCATAACTAGGGACTTATCGCCCCAAAAGAAACGTTTTCTGGATACGTCATTCGAATGTCCATCATTTATATGATGTAAATTCGACGTTTTCCTCAGTTATACATTTAAAAAATGTTCACCCCATCATATTATTAGAATGAAAAGTTTTGTTGTCGAATCGATTCAGGTTTCTCACTGGCGGCTCAATCTGTGGTTACGGCAGAAATTTTTCAGGCTGATTAGGTGTGATAGGCAAATGTTGGTTGACAAGATATAAATCCTGGTAGGTGAACCAAATAAAAATGTGAACAATGCTTCCAAACGTAGAGTAATTGGTGGAAAAATTACCCTACCTTCAAAATGAATGAAAAGTCAGCAAACAATGCAAAAAGCAACTTAGTGATAGTAAGCTACAAAGTTAGAAAAATGAGATTGCTGAAGTATTTCTTCTGCCCTTCTTAAAATTTTTTAATGGTGGAGACCTTGATATATTGAACCGCGTAAATTCCACCATTTAACAAATTCTGTCTCAATCATCCAAAAGTAGATCATCATGATAATTTTTGAAGCGAAAAGAGATTAGATTCCACCTATACCAACCGACCTGATATCACTGCCAGTTTTCTGGGATTCCCACAGTTGAAAGACACCCCAGGGTGCTTTAGCATCCATGATGATTAGTCGGCCCTTGACCGCACAAGGTTCTGCTTCCTGGGCACACTCGTGAGAGTAAGGAAAAATTGCATGAAAGGGAAAATCGTATTAATATAAAAACTGATTCGTTCAGTAGTTTTTGATAAGAAACGTTTCTTATACCAGTCGATGTTGACAAACTTGTTCTTACAGATTTTGAGAAAAGCATTTTTGCACTCTGTGAGAACAAATTTGTCAAGGACTGCAGTTATGAAAAATGTTTTCATACATACATAATGTAATTCATGTAATTCATTGAGAACTATCTGCCAAAAAAGTTCCGAGCTGAATAACGATTTCACACCAACAAGCTCCTTCATGAAAAAGTTATATATATTCACTATCCTTTTCTGCATCAATGTCCCACTGACCAAACTTGACATTATTATGTTCCTTCATTACTGAATTCATACAAGTAATTTTATCAACATGTAACAAAAATGGGAATGAGGAGGACAAGAAATAGTCATAAAATATTTCTCTGGGACTAATAAACCCTAAAAAATGATTATGAATGTAGCATTTGTCAGTTAATTTTTAGCTTGACACAAACATATTACAATATTGAATTATCAATTATCCTATTGCTATTATAACAAAATTACATACATTTATACGAAACTAGGATAATAACAATTATAAAAAGGAAATAATAAAATGTATCGATGGGCAAGGTGAGTAGTGGGTACCTATCCATTTAATAATTTTGTTTTTGAGGGGATATTCTGTGGGGCGAGTGTCGAGATTGGCCAAAAAGACATTACACTTTTCCTCCATATCATACATGCTTTTTCAAACGTGAAAAATTTTCAGAATATCGTATCTAATACGGAAACTTTTATTTCTACTGCCAGAAAAAGTAAAATCTTTCATTGCCGGAGATAGTGATGATACATCAAATTTTATAGGAGAAGAACGTCAATTTCAATGTTCAGTGTTGATAAAAAAAGTATCGTACATTTCTGACTTTTGAAGATAAAATACATATTTGTATGAAATATATTGACTTCACCTGAAAATAGGCACAATTGTAATGATTGTCATTTTTTACATCAGTTCCTCCAAAGTGAAATTCCACTGCTACTTCTACCAGATCTATCAACAACACTTTTGTACACATTCAAGGACACATTCAGGAAGAATTTAACAGGTTGAATACAGGAAAATAATCCAGCTTAACTATAACTCCAGCACAACTATTTTGCTAAGCCCCAAAAAACATTTATTGTTCCAGCGCTCTTTGTATCTCAGTCAGGCTCTTTCCCTTTGTCTCTATTACAATGAACATGGTAAACGGAACAGCTGCTGAACAGAATCCTGAAAAGATCCAGAAAGACGGCCCCATTCCGATTTCTTTAGAAATTGATTCGAAGTACTTGGCAATGAGGAAGCCACTAAACCAACACACCGCAGCGGTGATAGATGAAGCAATAGACTTCACATTCGTAGGGAACAGCTCTCCCATCACTGCCCACGGTAGAGGCCCATACCCAACGTTATAGGTGATAATGTAAGCAATCATGCATAGTATGGGCAGAAAAGCTATGGATTCTACATTATGACCTTGGCTCTTCAGGTAGCAGTAGATGCCAAGTGGAATCTCAGAGGCGATCATGCCCACAGCAGACACAAGCAGCAAGATCTTCCTTCCGAGTCTGTCTGCTAGCAGAGGTGTCAAGAAGCTAGTGCTGAACTGTACTCCCCCGATTATTATTGAGCACACAGCCGGGTCGAGGGAACTCCCAGCATCCTCGAATATATTCTGAGCGTAAGACAGTACGGCGTTTATACCAGAAAATTGCTGGAATACCACCAAGCCAACGGAGATACCTAGGGCTTTCCTCAAACCTCTGGATCTGAAAATATCCATGAGGGATCCCTCTCCATCTTCTTTGATCTTTTTCTGTATCATTGATAATTCTTCAGTAACATTGGCATCAGCCCCTCTGATTTTCTGCAAGTTCACTTTTGCTAGTTCATGCTGTCCTTTCTTTACGAGGTACTGGGGACTTTCTGGAGCTAGGATGAAGAACAGTACGATGAATATTACGGGAAACACAGCGAGTACCAAGTTGAATACCATCAAGCTTACGTAAGGGCCGAGGGAGTAGGCAAAGACTAGCCCGCTGCACAGGAAGCAGTTCATAACGGATCCAAGAGCTCCTCTGTTGGTGTCATCAGCGACTTCTCCTACATACATGGGCATGACTGTGAAGACTCCTCCAAGGGATGCACCCAGAAAAAATCGTGCCACGAAAAATATTGGCACCACCTTTCCGAAAGCTAGCATCACGTAGCAGATTACGAAGGGAACTCCTGTAGCTAAGAGGGTATATTTCCGACCTATCAGATCGGCTAGGTATCCGAAAATGAAAGGACCAAAGACAGCTCCGAAAGGAAATAGAGATGATATCCATGATTTTTCCTCATCCGAAATGGGCCTGTCGAATGGGCTGTCATTTGGGTTCCCAAGCTTCGAGCGTTCCGGAGAAGACCAACTGAGGATTGTTCCTGTGACAAAACTGACAAGATTACCTGAAAAATATGTATTAGGTATGAGTAAGTTGATTACTCGAAGAAATTGATATAGCAGTTTTCACACGACTTTTTCCCAATTAAATAAATTTCATAATACTTCGTGAAGATGATTATCATTTAGTGCGACCGTTAAGAGTCCCATCTCCATCTTAACCATCACGCATTAAGATATCAAGGTCGGAATATCTTCAAGTAAGAGGCATCAGAATCAGTACCACCAACTTTTTTTTTTTAATAAATGGGTATCTTGCCATAGGTCTTCCAATCCTCTGCACGACGATTGTTTTTATTTGGAGAATATGCCGAGCCTTTCTTGGGTAATCAGCAAATCTATTTCTCATTTCGAATTATTATTATTTGCACCTACTATGCATAGCATGAAGGAACAACCATGAGTAACCTATTGCCTCCATTAATAGTGGCCAAGCGGTCTAAGACGAATACCGTATATACAATATCACCCTTTCACTGCTGGTTGAATTTGCGGTCGGGTCAGAATTTTTCTGATCAGCTCGGTGCGATACGTAACTGCTAGCTGCCTAGATATCAATCCTGGTAGGTATTTGATAAAGGAAAAGTATAAAAAATGAAAAAACGGAATGGAGTTTTACATCTATAGGAAAGACACGAACACGTCTACAAACTAAAATGGCAGCATTGCAATTTATCGTTTATCGGTAAATAGCATTCCATTAAAGAGAGATAAGTACGACAATGAAACGGGAGTAATTAGTTACCTAGCTGAAATGGACGCTTTCAATCCAGAGATAGTTGAAAGATAATTAGAAAATGTAAATTCAGCAAACACTTCGGTGAATTTTCGACTTTCGAAAAGATGAGAGTAGTAAAAAGTTTATAGTAATCCCATATGAGCTTTAGTACACTAGAGAACTTGAACAGATATTCAATGAGGTAAATATGAAAGTTGCATTTGAAATTTCTTATAAATCACATCTTCTTTCTAATCCGAAAGATAAATCAAAGAACGCAAAAGAACTGAGAATTTACGAAATATGTTCAAGAGATTGCACCAATAAATACATTGGCCAGAGCTAACTAGCAATTAATACCCATTTAGAAGATAATTATGCTCACATGAGATACGGAGGGGTAGAAAAGCCAAGTATCGTATGATGTGGACAATGATCACAAAGTTGCTGAAAGCAATCTGAAACTGATCAAGAATATACATGACACAAGGCTACTCGATGCATTAGAGTCTAGAAATAGCAATATATTATGATAATAAGTTTATTCATCGTAATTATCAACATAGATTGAACAAAATACATAAAAAAGGAACAAATAAACAAAAATGTCACAGAAGCTCTTAGTGAGCTTGTTAGTGATAAAATAATGAAAAATGATTATAAAAACACATATAAAAAAAATATATACATATATAAAACACATTATTCGAGAATAGTATCAATGGTGACAAAGTGCATAACCCTTCTGGCCCTATTTTTAGTTTATTGTTGAGAAGTATATCGGAATAAGTAGTAGGCAAAGTCCTATCCGACCGAAAAACTTTGCAGGTAGTTTTTGCACCAATTGTACAATATAAATAGCTAACCCTAGTCTTTAAATTTAGTAACAATTCTCTTCCTGGCGATGCTAACGTTGTTAGCGAAACGCGTTGAAAAAATGCAAAAAATATCAGTTTGGCTTTAGCGTAACTGATCGGGAGTAATTACACAAGTGCTTCAAAATTACCGATAATTTTCCATGAAAGCATGTTGTCTAAATAGTGCATGAGTTTATTTTCATATTTTGTCGAAAGAGCCCGACTCCGAAGAAGGAGGGCTCTTTCAGCAAGATATGAAAATAACCGAATGCAGTTTTTTTACTGACAACATGCTTGAATGGAAAATTATCAGGTTTATTTTGATGCACGAGTGTAATTCGGCAGATTATTTCCCTCAATGCGAATAAACGATGAAACAGTTGAAGGCTAGACTGCTTTTACAAAGTTTTACAGCGATTAAATGCACTAGACCTTTCAACCGATTAAAATGTTCGAAATAAACCGGGCGTTTGGATCACTTTTCAGGTACTATCTCTGGTACTATATTGTTCCTGTGTTCGATTTTGATGTTTCCTGAGTTTACATGTTTTCTGGAAATAATCTAAACATATATCCCTCCTTCACCAAGTTCAATCGACCAAAATGCGTGCATTTCCATGATTTTCAAAATTTTGCTTTCAAGCAAATGCTTTCGTGTATAATAATTTAAAATAAAATCCCTCGACCTGCGGTCTCGGGATTTTATCAAATTATCATACATTCAAGTCATTTGCTAAGCAAAATTTCGAGAATCATGGAATTGCAGCACACATTTTGACCGATTAAACTTGGTGCACTCGGGATATAACCCCCGATAATTTCCGGAGTTAAAACAACGACGTTTAAAATTCAGTATTTATGCCTGTGAAGATGACAAATGTACATTTCAACAATCGTTACTATAGATCAGGGGTGCTCAAACGGTCGATCGCGATCGACTAGTCGATCGCGAGTGCTTTTTGAGTCGATCTCGAGAAAAATTTGGCATTTTTGACAGACATCATAATGTATTTAAACTCCATCAACTTGGAGCTTCAAGGTAAAGGAAAAACTATTATTGAGATGATTAGCGCAATAAACGCATTCGAAAGTAAATTGCAACTTATGAAAGATCAACTGAAAAGAAAGGATCTGAAACATTTTCCGACTTTGAAAGCAAGGATTCCTCAGTTGAATTATGATGTTTATGAGGCAGAATTATCAAAAATTTTAGGCCAATTCGAAATACGTTTTTATGATTTCAATAAATTGGCAAATATCGCACCATTTATGAGTTATTCTTTTTCGTGTAAAAACATAGAGGAATTAGCTGCTGAAATAGCAAGTCAGTGTAACATGGACTTATGTTCTGTTGAAAATGAGTTAGTGCAGATTATATCAGATATACATCTCAAAGCCACAGCATCTGATATAAAATTCTGGTGTTTTATATCTGAAGATAAATATCCAAATCTAAGGCAAATCGCCCTTCAACTGACGGCAATGTGTGGCTCAACTTACCTGTGCGAGTCTGCATTTTCAGAAATAATTAAGTCAAAATATCGCAATCGACTAACTGACGAACATATGCCATCATGCTTGCGAATAGCACTCGGTAATTACGTACCATCTTATGAAAAATATGCTGAGGACATGCAGTGCCACACTTCAACATCCAAAGTCACTCTTTAGTTTAATTCAAACACTACAACTCGTTTGTTCTATAAAAACCAAAGAACTCGCAATTTTTAATAATTATGAGTTTTTTCATTGACATTTTAGAGCAGACCTACACTTACCTCGACTAAAAAAATGCATATTGTGCATGAAACTAATATCTATGCCACGATACACCCTACCTAGATATCAATCCTGCATCACACATACTTGCAGCCTCTCAGAGTCGATCGATCGTAGTCTAACAATATTGCGGTAGATCGCCAACGGTTCAAGTTTGAGCACCCCTGCTATAGATACACGGACCTAGCGGGTATTTTTCGATACCTACCGGGTATCTACCAGCCCGAAAATGTCCCGGCGGGAATTTATCGCTGTAATTGATCGAGAATGTCCCGCTTCATATGGGATTTTCAACATACGATGGAAATATTCGCTGTAATTGATCAAAAATGTCCCGCTTCATATGGGATTTTTAACATACCATGGAAATATTCTCTATAAACAGTTTCAACCTCCATGATAATTACCCCCCAGCTACGGCATGAATTGAAACTGGTTATATTTTTCCTTCCAAAAGTCGGAACTCTTGTCGAGGAAAATCATTATGGAAATACATAAATTCGATCGCTGATAAACCCGGAACGGATGACCGATTTTCAAAAAAAATCCAATGTTGAATACAGAACTGAAATAACTATTTAATGATTGTCACAAGCCCCCTTTTCTATCCGAAATATCTGAAAGATGATACTGTCCTCATTGTGATGAGTGATGTCACACAAATATTTTTTCTGACTAGCTCTATCCACAGTATACATTTCAGGGAGCAACGTCGTACTTTTCCGCTATAGGGAGAAAAGGGACTTTTTTTTTCCTAAGGAGGAAAAGTTCAAGTGACGCCATTGTACGTCATCAATGAAATTACTTATACGGCAGTGAGTACCGTATATTGGATTATACAATGATAAATTTTACCGTTTATTTATAGAACACCCTGTACTTTATAAAATGGTAGTAATCGTTGAAGAAGGTGAGATATTTTCCAGAAGTGAATATATTGAGAAAATGAAAGTTAAACGACAATATTATAACAGAGCTACAGCAATACGCTATGTTCATGATTCTGCAGAAATTGCCTGTGAGTCTCTGTAGCGCAAGGAGTTGGCGCACCGCTCACTGTTCATGATAGGCGTCGACAGCTCCCTTTCAATTTTTTTCAATTTCTTTTTCTTTGTTTTGCAGGTTTTCCCCATTTTCGTGATTTTAGGAGCATGCTATACTATACCTACTTCTCAGTTTCAGTTCTTTAATAAATTTTGTTTATTAATACCTGACGGTATTCCTCCATCATTATTGAAGCACTGTAGCTTTATCCTAGCACGACCTTTACACATTATCTTCAACAACTGTATAAAACAGGGCATTTTCCCAGACTTCTGGAAATACAGCTTTGTAACCCCTATATACAAATCTGGCGAAAAGTCGGATATTACAAACTACAGAGCAATCTGCATCCAAAGTAGCATTCCCAAAGTTCTAGATTTTCTTATCAGTAAACACCTGACACTAATCTTAGATCCATTACCTAATAATCAACAATTTGGATTTCGCCCAGGAAAGTCAACTGAACTCAATCTGCTCGTTTATGTAGATTATCTCTTGAACATCTTAGACGAAGGTGGCCAGGTTCCTTCCATTTATACAGATTTTTCCAAGGCGTTTTATAAAGTCAACCACACTCGTTTAGTACAAAAACTTGAACATATGGGAATTTGCGGCAACCTCTTGGCTTGGATACAAAGCTATCTCACTAATCGAGTTAACGAATTTAAATCTTCTGGTAGCTTAGTACCCTCCGGTGTTCCCCAAGGATCCCATTTGGGACCATTGTTGTTCAATGTTTTCATGGACGATATTCAGTACTGCTTTTCTAATGCAGAATTCATCGATTCACCGGACGACTGTATAGAACTCCAGAGTAAGCTGAACCAACTATCCAGCTGGTGTTTCGACAATGGTATGGAACTCAATGCACGTAAATGTCATTCCATAATTTTTAGCCGTAAACGTACCCCCACAACGTTCTCATATACTATAAATCAAGTTCCACTCGGTAATGTTACAGAAATGAAAGACTTGGGATTACTCCTAGACAGCTCACTTTCATTTCAGCCCCACGTGTCAGCGACTGTTAATAAATCTCTCAAAATGCTAGGCTCCCTAAGAAGATGCACAACAGATTTCACTGATATCAAATGCTTGAAAATTCTTTACTGCTCTCTGGTTAGATCTCATCTCGAATACGTATCCTCGGTATGGAACCCATCTTATTTAAGCCACATCCATGTATCAGAGCAAGTTCAGAGAAAATTCCTGAGATCAGTCGCGTTTAAATCCAGAATTACTCCTGAGAACTACATATATAACTATCCTCAACTTCATTCTCTCATAGATCTTGAAACACTCCGTAACAGAAGGGACACTAAAGACTTGAAAATCCTTTTTAAAATTATTAATGGAATCATTTATTGTCCCTCATTGCTATCCAAAATCGGACTTTCCGCCTCTCCCAAATTTACTAGAAATACAACAACATTCTTTCAACCACACTGTAGAACAAATCAATATCTTCATTCCTTTCTACCACGAACTATAAGAGCGGCAAATAAAAAGGACCTCGATTGCTTTATTTCTGCATCAGAGTCTCAGTTTCAGAGGCAGCTTGACTCGGTGTGGAATATGTAGTTGTTTCGAGTCTCTCGAATACAGCATGTCATCTAGTGTCATATTTTCATGTGTAAATGTATTTGATTATTGGTTGCACTTTTGTTTTTGCAATTTGACTAGTTTCATATATGTAAGTAAGAGATTTGAGCCGGTTCTAAGCCTCCCCCCACCACTATGACGTCATTAATGACTAATTAATGACATCATAGTGGTGGGGGTTGACCTTGAACGGCTCAACTGGTGCATAGGACCTTGAATTTTTTTTTGAAAATGTAATTATGGGATTATTTGTGTGTGACGTCATTCGACCTTGAGATAGGCTGGTAATGCATCTTCATGTGTACTCTAGTCGAGGGAGGGGGGGGGGGGGGGTAATTAGAATTTGCATACGCGGTAAAGATATTCTTCATGTATGAAGAATAGATTGCATACACACGGATAAATGTGTTCTCTGTACTACATTGCATAGAAGTACACATGTACCACAAACACCACCCAAAGTTCACCAACACGAGCCCTCACTAAACCTCACGTCTGCACTCCACGAAGTCACAGTCACGAATGAATACCCGAACTGACAAACACCACCCACCCAAACCAACACGAGCCCTCACTACACCGCACGTCTGCACTCCACGAAGTCACAGCCACGAATGAATACCCGAACTGACAAACACCACCCACCCAAACCAACACGAGCCCTCACTACACCGCACGTCTGCACTCCACGAAGTCACAGCCACGAATGAATGCCCGCACTGCTCTCTGAAAGCTCATCGGAGAGTGGAGGGGTAGCAACGTCAGACAGTCTGGTGGGGTACTAGCGATGTGTGCGCATCCGCTGCACAGATAGTGGTGGGAGGCGGCTCACTATCCATTATATAAGAAATGCGGATTTACATGTGGAATCATTATATCTGCAGCAGTTCGTGAGTTAGTTATTCAGTGCCATATCCGCAGCAATTGTGTGAGTGTGTTTTTCTGTTGAAAACTGTTTATATTTTCCATTCATCATGTCCGTTTCCAAAGTAGACTTGCAAAAAATCAATAATGTGATTATACAGGAGGTAGAAGTGTTAGAGCAAAGGGTCTTATCGTCATTACCAATAAATGAAACATATGTAATAAGGAATATGACTCCTTTTTCCACCCGGTTTGGTAAATCAATTTTATTAACTATGGAAGATGTTAGGAATAATAATAAATTATTTAAAACATGGCTTCCCAAACGGATCTCAATGCAATTCAGTGATGATGATATAACTTGCATCAATTCATCGAATGGTAAATATACACTAGTATATTTAGGTCAAAGTCCACAAAGTTTTGCTGGTATGAAAACAAGATCTCTTGTCGCATTCAATTGCATTGAATAGCATTACTAATAATCATTGGTATTAGGTTAATAGTGTTTCATTTGTATATAAGATTATTTGCATGTAAGTTTTGAGGAAACATATAAACATTTTCATACATTGTTGAACACACTCACTTTATAAATCGTAAGACGATACAGTTTTCTGTGAGTATTATTAATGATGACGATGAGTTTATGTTCTAATGTTCTGTTTTCATTTGTTTTCAGTTCAATCATTCAAAGATGTGGATGCAGTATGCTAGTGAACACTGGGTCAAGGCTGAGGATCTCGCTTCATCCATCCAAAGACTGTCTTCCGAACTGAAGGCGTTGAGTGAGAATGCTGAGCATGCAACAGTTTATGACCTGAGTGTGTGCTATGATGAAGAAAGAATCGAATTGTGCCTTCGTGATGCTGAGAACTACAACAGTGGTGCGGAAGTTTGCGACAAATTTCTGGCTGGGACATTGGATCTGAATCATCTTTGTGCTGCAATGATTGAATTGAACCTGAAGAGATTCCTGTACCGTCTTCAACTGCACCTACCAGAATGGATCATTCATAGGTTCCAATTGATTGACGAAAATCGTGAAGAAATTGAAGACGGTCGAGAGAATGACGAATATGAGGAAGAAATAATTTTAGATTGTTTATATGTACCAAAAAGTTAAATAAAACACATAAGTATAATTTTTCATGTTCATTTATTCAATTCCCTTTAATACAATATTGAGAAAATTATTATAAATTAAAATATAAATGAAGAGAAAAGAAAACGAGTACAAAGATATAATGAGAAAAAAATATAATCAATTAAAAGTATCAATAAGTGTCAATATCTGCTGTGAACTGAACCATCCAATGCATTGTACGTTAGAAATGTATCATGCAAAATGAGTGCATATACTTTGGTGTTGTCTGGAAATTTGGCCTTCCTGGTTTCAAATTCAACCTTTATGTCGATAGTTGAGGATTTTGTGGCATTCGGTTGATGTGAACAATCGATTATGAAGAGTGGATTGCTTCGAAACTGTCCAATATCCATTAGAGGTTCACTCATATCTTTATCATAATAACTACGTTGAAAGTTCTCATAAGCATAGTATGCAGACGAATCTAGTTTTTTGTCAAAATCCAAATTCCAACGCTCATATGGATATACTTCAGAATTCAAGTATACCCGAATATTATTGATGTCAGCTGTTATGAATTTCGTGATGTCCTCTGCTCGGTTTTCAGATATTGCGGTATTTTGAAATCCGATTATAATGAAACGAGGTGTTTCCAAAGCATTGGTTGTTTTTATGGCCCATATGTCTGAAGATGTAGCTCGTAATGAAGGGAGTTCATACAAGTCCCACATACGATAGGCCAACTTAATTTTCGCATTCAGACCACTTTTGTTGATTCTATGCAAAAGTTTGAGTTTGTGCTTATCCTCTGGTACTATGTGTCGTATTCTCCATTCGATTTTATTTATTTCCAAATTAGCATCAACTTCACCTATATATGAGTTGTTGAAGGTACGAGCGATTATCAAAATTAGTTCTTGTTTGGCATTCAAGATACTTTTATTGTAATCTTCGGCAAAGCCCATCAGATATTTCAGCGGTAATTTGCCACTGAATACATGACTGGTTGTATCCAATATGTCCTGTTTGAATCTTGAAAGACCCCAGCCTGTAGTCAGTAAGGTGTTAGCGTGCGATTGTCCAAATGAAATCATGGTTTTCATTGTAGAGGTTATTCCAGGTTTTCTGATGACAGCCACTTGTTCTCCACCCATTTCATAACGAATTTCATCAAACAGAAAAGCCATTGCATTATTCGATAAATAGCATGGTTTCGTTGCATCCTCCGGTGTGAATTTTCCCTCTATGTAAATGAAACTTTCTGCAATATCAAGAATGACATCTTGATTATTGATTGCAATTCGAATTTCATCTGAATTCCTGAATAGGGGCGAGCCATATGGTTTATATGTGTGCTCATGTAAACTTATGAGGGAATGATCGAGCACCGGTTCATCGAATATATTCAACTTTTCACTATTTGTTTCATGCACCATTGTTACTTCCTTACTTTCAATCCTATCGATTTCAAGAATTTGAGGTCTCTTACAGATAGGTGGTGACGTGTTGACTGTTTAGCGAACACTTTTGGAATGACCTTTTTTGCGGTTGAGCATTCCTTTTTGGTTTCGATTTGCTCAAATCGTTGATGATTTCTTCTATTGAAACAAAAACCCATAATAGAATTCAATCGATTTTTTTCAATTCCAAAACGATAAAGATCTCTTCTTCACTTCCGAAATCCACGAGCTTATTTTTCTGATCCAAAATACGCACTGTTATATTGTGAATCAATTGACGTCCTTCTGGGCTGACAGGCATATATATAATATTGTGTGGTTCTTTCGTGAGATTGTATCCAGCTTCGACGTCAACATCGAATGAGAAAAGAATGTGGGACTCTTCATTATTTATATATGAACCAGAAATTATATTGCAATCCAAACGGATGAGTCTCACAATCGTTATATTAATCGGTAGTGAGGATTCATGTATTTGATTCTGTGGAAATATTTTATGGCCAAATCCCATCATGCTCGCAATAGAGTTTGGATGTGTCAGATCAATTTCATATTTTGATCGCATTTCACATTTCATCGTATTATTATTGGCATGTAGGTAGAAAATATCATCTGCAGTAATATCGATTGGTTTTTTGTCATGAAACAATCTGAACATTATATTTTTCTGTATAACTGCATTGATCTCTTCTATTTCATAAGCACCACATGGAATTTCAATGGTGTGTAATTGTAGCATGGGTGAGTCGTCACCACTAAGTCTGAATCTGATTAAATTGTTTTCTTCAGTTATATTATTGATTGTGTTGCATCCATAGAATCCCAATAGTCCTAGTCCATAACGGCTGTTTCTATCCAATTCGATAGGTGGAAAAAAGTCTGCACTTAAGACACTCGTCCCGACAGCTTGTAGTTCGAACTTCCGCGACATGACTGATGTATTTTACAAATGACACTTCAATTTATTGTTGTCTACAACACATCTGCAATAATCCACACTTTTTTTTGGGCAGCGCGTTCAAATGAATATTGTTTTTATTGACACCAATACTCATATCCTCTACATTGCAATAGCAGCAGAAAATTTTTCGAGGCATGGGACCATCATTCACATCAGAATTTGAATTAGATTCTTCGTCAGAGTGGTGTTCATAGCAGTATTGATACTTCATTATGTCGATATCATCTTGTAGATGTTTTGGTAATTTTTCCCAAACATTTGCAATCTCATGTGCAGCACAGGCAATTATAACTTCCTTAGGCATATTGGCAAGCATCATGCTATCCATTTTTGTTAGGGTGCGATATTTAGAATACATCTTCAATGAATATCCCATTCTCTTGATAGCCTCACGATCCATTGTTGGAGTTGTATCCATTTTTTATTTGCGAATTGATTCAGAGAGGAACTTTAGGCACAAATGACCACAGAAGACTGTATTGAATTTTTGTTGGCGATCATAGTTATATTTGATTTTCACTCCCGAATATTTTCGAAAGTATCGAATCAATTCCATTGGTGGGGGCAAATCTCCAAAACTATCGAAATATGTGACTTCTTTGCCACATTTCTTGTATGCCACCCAATGTGTTCCAGGACCACTTATTTTATCCAAATTGACAATAGCTGTCTCATACAGTTTTGGCCTTGAAGAAGGTAATCTGTCACGCATAAAAACACCACGAAAGTGTGGAATTTTCATTTTCTGTGCATAATAATTGAGATCGAAATCGGTGAGAGGCCTCAGAGGTAGGGAATCTACTAGTTTTTTGACTTGTATGATTGCGATGGTTTGTATGGTTTCAAATATAATCCCAATCCTTTACGATAAGGTTTAAGATATATTCCACTACCTCGTTTACCTAATGCTACAGCCTCCATTGTTTTATTGTGGCGATTGGCTTCAATGAGAGCTGCTCTGCTTGCTTTTGCCGAATTCACAGCTTTGGTAATTCCTGCAGCTGCACCTGCTAAACTTCCGAGTGCAGAAAGTCCGGCGAAAATCGGAATCAATGGCAAAATCCCACCAATTTTGGGAATTGGAATTATTCGAGGTGTGCGAATTTTTTTCTTACCACCGGCAGCTTTAAGATATTTACGTGCTGCTTGCAATGCCACAGTGATAGCTTTTTTTCTATCAGTCGTCACAAACTGATCCCCACCAGATCTTTTCAATACATTTCGCACTTTACTAACCACTCCAGCACCGAATGCAACTTTTTTTATTTTATTTTTCCTTGATGGTTTTCTCTTAACCTTCTTCTTGTTGGAACTATTACAGCCCATACCCAAATGTCTCTTCGCTTTCATAATATTGGTGACCAGTAGGGCAGCTGCCCTTTCTCCAATATTTGCGTCCTTTGATTTAACCCTATCCCAAGCTGCGTATTCTAGTTCTTTATCTGCTATATGTCTCGCTGTGAGATCTGATGGATGATTCGAATATTGAATGTCGTGTTTTTTGCATGCAATATCTAATTTATTGATGCCAGGATCGTTGCGTGCTAAACGTTCATTCAGTTTCGTACCGGGTCCACAATATTGATAACCGCCAGGTATATGTAATTCGAATGGAAGTGTATTTATTAATTTATTCACAAATCCAAAACCTTCTTTACTCTGACTTCTACTATCGATACGTCCGTATCGTTTGATGGTACACATTTAAATGAGATGCTCATAACATTTTTCCATTTACATAGTCTCCAACCGTGGTACGATGCGCATTGTGAAACAGAAAGAAAATTTTGTCGTTGACAATCTAGATGAGAAATTTGGGTGTGGATTGAATGGGCAGGTATTGTTAAGACATGGCCCACTACTTCCATCATCAGTTCGAGGACTCATTATTGGACCTTCAAATTGTGGAAAGACCAATGCAATGATATCACTCTTAACACATCCACAAGGATTGCGATTCGCAAATGTATATCTCTATTCAAAATCACTCAATCAACCCAAGTATAAATTCCTACAAAATGTGTTGGAACCTATTAAAGGGTTAGGATTTTATACGTTCAGCAATAATGCGGAAATAGTGGAACCCTCCGATGCTAAACCAAATTCTGTTTTCATTTTCGATGATGTGATATGTGAAAAGCAGGATATCATAAGATCATACTTCTGTATGGGACGTCATAAAGATGTTGATTGTTTTTATCTTGCACAGACATATTCACGAGTGCCAAAGCAATTAGTGCGTGATAATACCAATTTCATTGTAATGTTCAAGCAAGATGAGACAAACCTACACCATATTTATTCAGATCATGTGTCACCCGATGTGACATTCAAACAGTTTCAATTGATGTGTGTTAAATGTTGGGAAGATCAATATGGATTTCTAGTCATTGACAAGGATAGAAAAATACATGAAGGTAGATATCGCAAGGGATTCGATAGTTTTATATATCCATGATGATGCTATTCAACTTCAATCGATCATTGGATTGTATAGAGATCACTTCAGTGAATTCGTATATGATAACAAAAAAATATGAAGACAAACATTGGTTCTGTAGCTGGAAATGCGAGCAATGAAATGCATTTGAAACGTCAACTAGTTGAGACAACAGAAGCTGTCAGACAAAAATTCAACTCAATCAAGCATGGTAATATTGAGAATCGTATGGCATTGGAAAAACTTTATGAACCCATAACGAAACCATTGAATGTTTTATCATCGAATGCTACTTCATCGAAAACACCACAGTTATCCAACAATCAAGTGAACTTTCAGACTACTCCATTTCACGCCACGAGTACTCCAATAGGAAAGAATCAATCTTCTGGTAGTGTATCATCTACAGACAGTGAGTCAGACACAATAAAAGATGAAATTGCAGCGAGCCTCTTTGAAACACCGCCATCATCATCACGCATCAGTTCTTCAGATCTCAATTCTCCATCCAATGTAGATGAAAGTCTTGAAGATGTATTGAAAAAACATTTGAGAAATATCAGAAGTAGAAATGTGGCATATGATGCAACATTTGGCGTACGAATGGATCCTATCACACAAAAACTAAAAATGGGAAATCTTCAGGTTCACTTCAATGATGGAAACATAGTATTTTGGAATACCAATAAAACGAGAAAATATCAATTTCCTGGCAGCTCAGAATTATATGATATAATATTCCTCAAGAATCCACAAAATATTGACGATGAACAGATTCGTCAAACATATTCAAAGATATTGAAACTAACGAATGCTCCATTCAAACAATACCAATTGAAGAATGGTTTCAGATATACGAATTCCAAGAAATTTCGCGAAGTTATCAAACCTATACTAGACTCAACTCATTATCCAATGAGGGATGGAACTAAAATTGGTGGAACAGTCAATCGAAACAAAATACAGAAAATATATAATCCCAAACCAGCGAATTATGTCTACTGGAACTCACCCAAGGAATTGATTGCTCGCTTACGACTATTACTATCTTCAAAGGCAGCTGGTCATACTGGACACAATAATGAAATAATTTCAATAATTGAGGAATTGCGTGAAGAAGGTATAATATATTGAAACATTCACAAATAAAAATCACTCTCGCCTCATTATTCAATGAAGTAACATTACCAGATTTATTTTTCATTTGCACTCGAAAGAAAGAATGGATAATGGAATGAGTGATGTAAAGCGACAAGTCGTCAACGAGTTGCATGGCTCTGTAAGACGTAATTTTCAAAGAAGAATAACTACCATCAAAGGGTTTGCAGATCTATGGCAAATAGATCTAGCAGAAATGCAACCATTCGCAAGAAGTAACAAAGGTCATCGATATATCCTTGTGGTGATTGATTGCTACTCAAAGTATCTATGGACAGTGCCAACTAAAAATAAAACAGGTAGTACCGTAACCAATGCAATGAAACGTGTTCTGAAGCAAGCCAAGTTTTCTCCAAATCATCTACAGAGCGATCAAGGAAAAGAATTCTTCAATAAAAATTTTTCCTCTCTCATGCGACAATATAAAATCAATCATTATTCAACATTCAGCACAAAAAAAGCAGCCATAGCAGAAAGGGTAATTCGAACAATCAAAACATGGCTCTACAAAGAATTTTCGATGAGGGGCAATCACAAGTGGATTGATATTCTTCCGATCATAACGAAGAAATATAACAACAAGGTGCATAGTACTACTGGTATAGAACCTATAAATGTTAATTCAACCACGAAATTAAAATTCAGAACCACCAGAGGAATCCGAAGGAAACAAAGTACACCCAAATTCCAATTGAATGATATTGTACGCATAAGCAAGTATAAAAACATATTTGAAAAGGGATTCACAGCCAACTATACGACAGAACTCTTTAAAATCGTTAAAGTGAACAGAACATACCCCACTACATATATTCTTGAAGATATGGATAGTCAACCCATAAGAGGTTGTTTTTATGAGGAAGAATTATTGAAAACTGCGAATCCTGACGTGTATCTAGTGGAAAAGGTGTTGAGAAGAAAAAATAATAAACTATATATAAAGTGGTTAGGTCTTCCAAGTGAGCATAATTCGTGGATTGATGAATCAGATGTGGTTTAATAATTATATGAAAATGATTTCAATTATCTATATGGTGAATAATAAAGCTCTGGAGGAGTATACTGGTTTTATATATGTATGTTTTCTGCAATAAATTTGATATAACCCAATCTTTGTTTGTTTCATTTACTTATATGGTTCGAAACTCTTTCAATTGGTAACTTTTATATTTGAAAAATAAATGACACAAATGTAATAATATTCAATCAATTTATTCATCATAATTACAACAGTGGTTATTATTTATTGGGAAATTGCATGTGGAAGCCTTTCTGGTCCAATTTCAGTGTACGTTGGAATACGGTCTCCTAGTATTTGGCGCCTTTCGATTTGCTCGTCATGTGTTAGACACCAGCAATGATTGAAGTGGATTTTCCTGTTGGGATGGAGTTGACCAACTTTCTCACATAGCTGCCAGTTACTTCTACAAACAGCACAGATATGGTTCCAACAGTCCATAGTGTAATTATCACACTGCAAGCAACGTTGTTTAAGTGGCACCTCTTCTATCGCACAAGTTCTACAAATATTTCTACAAATGCCCAGGATGATGCACTCAATTTTCTCGTGACACTTGAAGCACTTGAGATGGTTTCCCTGTTCGTTAGTTATTTGTCGCTTGGGCTGTGGCACTGGATTTCGTGAAACACACTCGGTACACAATCCGGTACATGGATTGAAGTATGATTTGGGTCGAGTGATTTGACAATTGTAGCACTGAGCAGCTCCAGCAACCACTAGGGGATAGATGCACACTTTCGGTTTAGAATCCCACTCTTTTGGAAAAGGCATATTGTTACTCACTGGTGGCAATGACAGAACTCAATCCAATAATCCAACCCTCCCTACATATATACAGTAAGAGTTTGTGGAGGGGCGCCCCACCACTACCAGATCGTATAAAACATAGCTGC